>JASAUF010000220.1:7343742-8594363 GCA_030180095.1 Magnolia changhungtana
TTATACCACTCCCCCATCACCTTATCAATGTAGGCCGACAGCGCGAATATAGTGTCCCATACCACCATAATCGACTCACGAGTTAAGGTGCTCACTGGTCACTACGGGGAGGCACGTAGCCGCAGCGTAGGCCGACAGGGCGACCACGGTGTCCCATACCACCATGCCCGGCTCATGAGTCTTAGCGGATCGAGGTACCATGGTTAACGGGATTCTCACTGGTAAGTTTGGTACCCTAGGTTCAAACATTAGCGACCAAACATGGTGAACATACATAAGACACACGGGTTACTTGACGTGTTCGGCTGGCTCAAGCGCACAACAAGTTGGGCGATATGAAGCGCAGAAGCACCTCGTGTGGCCAACCACTATCGCTAACCGAAGTACGACACGGGTTCGCCAACACATCATGTGTGGCGAAATGAATCTCAACCACAACTCCAAGCCTGATATCGGATATCTGGACTATGGACATAGTCCCAAACTCAATCAATTCCCAACCATAGCATGTGAAGTAAAGCATGATAAACAAGGTAATTCAAGCACACTAGCAATCATGTTATAAAGCATGTTATAAAGCATGTTATGAAACAAGTTACAAAGCATGTTAAAAAACATGTTATAGAGCACTACAAATAGGGATACAAATACATATATTTCATAAGTGAGTGGTTAGAGTAAACAACCACATGAAGGGTATCATACGTGACTCAAAGGTAGTTGAGAATCCCATCTCAGCATCTACCTAAGGCTCTAACACTTAAGCATTTACACTCCCAAGCAATTTCACAAACACTTGGAATGCACTATTTCAACATACATGACGTATGTTAGAGAAATGTGTATTAGGACTGCTCTTTTATCAAACTAATATTTTATACGTATATATCATATTCATACAGCAAATAATCATGACAATTACATCACCAAAATTTATACGTATGGGGTATTTTCTAGGATACCCAATTTCAACATACATAGTGTATACAAGGGAACCGGTATTACGGCGATTCCTTTTTCCAAGCAAATATTTTATACGCACATAATATATTTATACAACAATTAATCATGACAAACACCTCGCTAAAATATACATGTATACGGTACTTCTTACAATACCGTATTTCTACATACATAGTGTTTATTAGTAAACATGTATTTAGGCGAATCCTTTCGCCAAATAAGTGTTTTATCCATATACCGTATATCCATACGACAAATAAACATGTCAAACACATTTCTGAAAAAAATGCGTATATGGTATTTTATACGAATACCTAGAGTATGTGAAATTCCATATTCTACAATTCTAATCGAAACAGAAAATGGAAAGCACTTTGTACATGTGCAATTGCATGCAGATCATGAATCTATCATTATCTGACATTGAAAGCGTTGAAAACCGTAACCTATATACTTAAAGTCATCACCTTGCTTCTTGGAATCTCAATGGATCGACAAGGGTTGAGGAGCTTCCGTATTCGGGAGTTTTCTAACCTAAAGAGTGAAATCGGTTAGCTATTTCATAACATGTAGCCTATACACCTCAAAATAGGTCTAGGATTAGGGTTTATTACCTTAAAACGGAGTCGGTATCGCCGGGAAAGCGTCTGGAAAGAGGCGGTGCAGCCCGTGTGATGATCAAAAGCAGTAGGAGGAAGGTGCTCCCACAAATCCCAAGCTTTCTTTCTCTTTTTCTCTCTCTCTCTAGGGTTTTATCCCAAATTCGTATGGCTGTGAGAGGGGCTGTTCTAAGGCCCTTATATAGCCTAAAACCTCTCCGGAATAGACTCCGGTTCGAGAGGTACGTCTATTATAAGCATTTCGGCGTTGTTCCAGCTCAAAAGAGGGTTTACGCGGCCCCCTTAAGCCAAACGTCAGACTTAAGCTCACAACTCATGGATCCACGTGGGATTACATTTTCGTCTCGGTCGGATTTCCAGATCACACGTGGCGGACCATTTTTAGTTCAACGGTCAGTGAGCCACGATCCGAAATTCCAAGTACATGTAAATGTTCCTGAAATTTTTCCTAATCCGAGGGTGTAATTTGGTCTGATTCTGACGGTCTGGTTGCTTAATACTGATCCGCAAGCGAATGGTGCCAGATCACTATTCAAGATATTTATTTTGTAAAGGAAATAGTGGTTTTCACACTCCCTCGCTCCGGACTCAAGCGAATGGCCGTGGGACATCATCTGGACCTGATTTCTGAGATGGTTATCGAGCCCAGTGAGACGGTCCTAGTTCCTTAACTTCGTGTTAATCGAATTTCCGATGTGCGGTCTAGACCTAATACGGAGTTTCAATTCGTTCCCGAGAGCAGTCGGGTAATGAGTTTAATCCTAGACTTTAGGGCAACCTAACGTCAATGATTCTACAAGTTTTGGGTCTTGCAGATCGTATTTAAAGCGATTCTAATGGATTTCATGGCTAATATAGTTTAGCACTTAGTTAACTTTGTTAAATTTCTAAAGGATTTAATCCTAAGTGATTTCTGGTCGAGGTGATACTCGAGCCCTTGTACGGAAATTTACGGGTCGTTACAATCTACCCCCCTTAAACAAAAATTTTATCCTCGAAATTTGTACATTTTCATATTCCTCGAGAATCTGAGGGTAGTTCTTCTTGACCTCGGCCTCAGTCTCCCAAGTAGCTTCCTCCTCTGAATGATGTGTCCATAGTACCTTCACAAGTGGAATGACCTTGCTACCTAGTACCTGCTCCTTTCTGTCAAGGATACGCGTCAGGCGCAACTCATACGTAGCATCCTCGCTCAGCTGTACCTGCTCCCATCTGATGATATGTGAAGGATCAGGAAAGTACTTCTTCAGCATAGATACATGAAATACGTTGTGTACAGATGCAAGTGGTGTGGGCAAAGCGAGACGATACGCCACATCACCCACGCGATCCAGTATCTGAAACGGACCGATAAACCTCGGCGTGAGCTTCCCCTTCTTCCCAAACCGAAGGACTCCCTTCATAGGGGAAACTCGGAGGAATACATGATCCCCGACCTCGAACTCAAGCGGTCGCCGCCTCGTATCGGCGTAACTCTTTTGCCTGCTCTGTGCTGTAAGTAGTCGACGCCTGATGATGTCGACCTTTTCTGTAGTCGCCTGAACTAACTCCGGGCCAATCAGACTACGCTCGCCAACCTCAGCCCAACAATGCGGTGCTCTGCAGGGACGACCATATAGGGCCTCATATGGCGCCATACCAATAGTCGCCTGAAAACTGTTGTTGTAGGCGAGCTCTGCTTAAGGAAGACAGTCATCCCAGCTGTCCTTGAAGTCCAACACACATGCCTGCAACATATCCTCCAGAATCTGATTCACCTGCTCTGTCTGCCCATCAGTCTAAGGATGAAACGCCGTACTGAACTTCAACTTCACACCCATCGCCTCCTGGATACGAGTCCAGAAGATAGATGTGAATCGAGTGTCTCTGTCCGACACGATCTCTAAAGGAACTCCATGCAGACGGACGATCTCTCTGATGTACAACCTAGCCAGCTCTTCTGCAGAGTTCGTAACTCTGATAGGGAGGAAATGGGTCGATTTGGTCAACCGGTCCACAATCACCCAAATAGAATCGTGTCCCTTCCTCGTCTTCGGTAGCCCAGATATGAAGTCCATGGAGATGAAGTCTCACTTCCACTTTGCTATGGGCATGGGCTGAAGCAGTCCAGGATGTCGGCGATGTTCAACCTTGACCTGCTGGCATGTCAGACATTGAGACACAAACTCAGCGATGTGGGCCTTCATATTATCCCACCAATACGTCCGTCTCAAATCCCGATACATCTTCGTGCTACTAGGATGCATCGTAAGCTTCGAGTTATGGGCAGACTCGAGAAGCTCGCGTCTCAAGTCAGGCATATCAGGAACGCATAGGCGGCCACGGAATCGTAGACCCCCATCAAAACCAACTCTCCACTCGGAGTCCTCGGCATCGCTAGCTTGCTCTCGAAGCTCAGACAGCCGCACATCGCCCTTCTGGGCCTCAATAACCCTGTCGTCAATAAGTGGTCATACCCGAACGTGCGCAACACACTCAAATGGCTCCTCCACAGTGAGTCTCTGCTCAAAGTCCCGCACGAACTCAACCATGTCCCACTCAGCTATCATCAACGGTGCCGCAAATGGTATAGCCTTCTTGCGGCTCAACGCGTCTGCCACAAGGTTCGCCTTGCTAGGATGGTAGGAAACCTCGAACTTGAAGTCCTTCAAGGTCTCCATCTATCGACGTTGTCTCATATTCAAGTCTCGCTGTGTGAATATGTACTTAAGGCTCTTGTGGTCGCAGAAAAGATCGAACTCCTCTCCGTAGAGGTAATGTCTCCAGAGCTTCAATGCAAAGATGACAGCTGCCAACTCCAGGTTGTGTGTAGGGTAATTCTCCTCGTGCTTCCTTAATTATCTCGAGGCATATGAAATCACCCTATCCTTCTGCATCAGGACACAACCTAAACCAACGCGAGATGCGTCAGTATATATCGTGTATTTCTCCCCTTGCTCTAGCAATACTAGCACAGGGGCGGACGTCAACTTGTCCTTCAGCTCCTTGAAAGCTGCTTCCGCCTTCTCATTCCAGGTGAACTTCAGGTCCTTCCGGGTCAACTGAGACAACGGCCTGGCAATCTTTGAGAAATCCCGAATGAAGCGCCTGTAATACCCTACCAGACCAAGAAAACTTCTTACTTCGGTAACCGAGCCAGGCTGCTGCCAATCCTGAACCGCGGCCACCTTAGCAAGGTCCACTGCTATCCCATCCTTGGACACTACATGTCCGAGGAACCTGACTTCCTCCTGCCAGAAGTCGCACTTCTTGTACTGTGCGAACAACTGGTTCTTCTTCAGTGTACCCAACACTGCTCTCAGGTGCTCCTCGTGCTCCTCCCGACTAGTAGAGTATATCAAAATGTCATCAATAAAGACGATGACGAATCGGTACAGGAAGGGACGAAATACCCGGTTCATCAGATCCATGAACACGGCTGGTGCGTTCGTAAGGCCGAACGACATCACAAGGAACTCATAGTGCCCAAAGCACGTTCTGAAGGCTGTCTTCTGCACGTCCTCATCTCTCACACGCAACTAGTGGTATCTCGACTACAGATCAATCTTCGAAAAATACTTCGCCCCCCTCAACTGATCAAACAGATCATCTATCCTGGGCAAAGGATACTTGTTCTTCACCGTGACCTGGTTCAACCTACGGTAGTCAATACATAACCGTAGTGACCCGTCCTTCTTCTTCACAAAATAGCAGGTGCTCCCCAAGGAGACACACTAGGTCGTATAAAACCCTTCTCTACAAGCTCGTCAATCTGTTTCCGCAGCTCCTCCATCTCACATGGAGGCATACGATAAGTCGGCAATGAGATGGGTGTCGCACCAGGCGTAAGATCAATTGTAAAATCGATCTCGCACTGAGGAGGTAAACCAGGAATAGTCTCAAACACGTCTGCAAATTCTCGAACCACTGGCGTATTTCTCAACGTTGGACCATTAATCGGCGCTAATAAAGCAGTATAACAGTCAACATGGCAGCGCCAACTGACCTGTACTGGAAACGTGAAAGCTGCGCCGTCTGATCTATAGGCCGTCACGACTCGAGTATCGCAATCTATCTCTGCTCTCATCTTCGAGAGTCAGTCCATACCGAGAATAACATCGTAGTGCCACAGCGGAGCAACATTGAGGTCGACGAGCACGGTGTGGCTACCCAAATCTACAGAGCAACCCTCACATAACCGTGCAATATCAGAAAAAGTCCCAGTGGCCGTAGTAAGTCTCAGTCCCTTAGTGGGAATAGTACACAAAGATAGACGTTTAACTGCCCCACAAGAAATAATGAAGTAGTGGACCCAGTGTCCACCAACAAGGAAACAGAAGTACCGAAAGCGACGTCTACAACATCAAACACTTAAAACATACTACTATCTACTAGATCTTCTACATGAAAACATAAACCGCCTATCGCGGTAACCAAAAGAAACAACCACACACAACAACGTAGATGACTAAGCATCCGAGTCAGGTGATGGAGGAGGAGCATTCTTGTCCTGCACACAGCACAGAATGGCCTTCAACGTACGAGACACCTTCTTAAAGCTCCTCTTCATGTAGGCTTCGGTCTCTTCAAGCTTGGCTCGGGTCTCACCAAGCTCAGCCCGAACTTGTCCAACCTCTTGCCGCAGGGCGGCCTGGTTCTCCTCAATGCGAACCATACGAGCCTCCCTCGCTACCTGAGCAGCGTCAGACTCAGGTGCGCTAGGAGGAGAACTCTCCTCAGTATCCTGAGTCTCATCTCCCACTTCTGGTACATCATCGCCGCCCTCCTCCTCGCTTCCCACCTCGAGGTCAATACTCTCCTCACCGGCACTATCCGACTCATCTCCAGACTCGTCGAGTCGGGCTTGCCGCTGTTGAGGGCCGATCTTCATATTCTTAAGTGTCGCCTCGCTTATGACTCGGACTGGTGCAAGGTCCTCCATGTTCAACCTGTAGCCGACATTACGAGCCATCCTGCAGATCAGGCGGCCAAATGGGAGCGAAAGGTCGTTCCTGGTAGATCGAACAACCTGAACTATCTGAAATAGGATGAATGTGGGCAGGCATATGTTGTCCCCGCGTCCCATCTTGTACAGAAAGTCCACCATCAACCGAGTACACTCCGTGCGGTTACCCCACCGTGGGTATACATTGTATGTGAAAATGTGATGGAGTAAACGGAAGTCTTCGGCCATCTTTGTCACCGCAATACAATTTCCTCGCGTCCAAGTAACTCGGTGACCACAAAGGTATCGCGTGCGGCGATCCCTTTCCCGCGCACTTCTGGAGAAGTCGTCACTAGGAAGCACTTGACCACGTGGAATCTTCGTGATCCGAACCACCTCATCCACAGTGATTGTGCGCCTTATGCCCCCACAAAGATAGTGAACTGAAGAGGCTCTAACGATAGATCTATGATGTGGGCGTAGAAAGCACGAACCGTGTTCTCACATGCAGGGAGCTCACCGTCAAATATAGAATTTCATCCGATATCCACCAAGTGGTCCATCATAGGGTGTAGGCCAAACATTCTCTCATCCACGTGAGCTTCAAACACGACCTTACGGCCAGCAAAATGCCCATATTCAATGCCTATCGGATAGGCATTTCTGGCAGGATGTTGAGGATCCAGGTCTCGCTTCGACCTAAACTCTCGAACGGTGCTAGTGTCGGCCCCATCGTCAGCTCTTCTTCTGGAATGGGCTGGGCTGCTCGGGCCAGCGTCATCAGTTGCGGTCTTCCTCTTTCCCATGAGAGATAGGATGGAGGAAATGGAGAAGATAGCCGTAACCTATACACTTAAAGTCCTCACCTTGCTTCTTGGAATCTCAACGGATCGACAAGGGTTGAGGAGCTTCCGTATTCGGGAGTTTTCTAGCCTAAAGAGTGAAATCGGTTAGCTTTCATAACCTGTAGCCTATACACCTCAAAAAAGGTTTAGGATTAGGGTTTATTACCTTAAAACGGAGTCGGTATCGCCGGAAAAGCGTCTGGAAAGAGGCGGTGCAGCCCGTGTGATGATCGAAAGCAGTAGGAGGAAGGTGCTCCCACAAATCCCAAGCTTTCTCTCTCTTTTTCTCTCTCTCTAGGGTTTTATCCCAAATTCGTATGGCTGTGAGAGGGGCTGTTCTAAGGCCCTTATATAGCCTAAAACCTCTCCGGAATAGACTCCAGTTCGAGAGGTACGTCTATTATAAGCATTTCGGCGTTGTTCCAGCTCAAAAGAGGGTTTCTGGCGGCCCCCCTTGAGGCAAACGTCAGACTTAAGCTCACAACTCATGGATCCATGTGGGATTACATTTTCGTCTCGGTCAGATTTTCAGATCACACGTGGCGGACCATTTTCAGTTCAACGGTCAGTGGGCCACGATCCGAAATTCCAAGTACATATAAATGTTCCTGAAATTTTTTCTGATCCGAGGGTGTAATTTGGTTTGATTCTGACGGTCTGGTTGTTTAATACTAATCTGCAAGCGAATGGTGCCAGATCACTATTCAAGATATTTATTTTGTAAAGGAAATAGTGGTTTTCACACTCCCTCGCCCGGACTCAAGCGAATGGCCGTGGGACATCGTCTGGACCTGATTTCTGAGATGGTTATCGAGCCCAGTGAGGCGGTCCTAGTTCCTTAACTTCGTGTTAATCGGATTTCCGATGTGCGGTCTAGACCTAATACGGAGTTTCAATTCATTCCCGAGAACAGTCGGGTAATGAGTTTAATCCTAGACTTTAGGGCAACCTAGCGTCAATGATTGTTGAGGGTCAAATATTGCATATCAGACCCTAGTTACTGCCAGATTTTACATACACAATAATGTTTAACAAAGTATTTTAATTGTGTTTTGTTGCAGGATGCAATCAGGAGCGTTGACTGGAAACTGACACTAAAAGTATGGATTTGACACTCAGAATTCACCAGAGCAAGGTACGGACTCCATGGGACCAAGATTGACGATTGTACACAGCCCGAGACCCGAGAAAATCGAGAAACTGAAGCTCAAGTGGCTCGAAATTGGTCCAGAATGCAAGATCACAGTGTTCCCATCATCCGCTTGGCTCAAAACTCCATACATGGCTTGAGGGCCATAATTGAACCGTACACGTCGAAATTCATCCGTCGGATCATCGCGGAAGCAGCCCAACGGATAGATCAGCCCATAAATCTCAATCTGGGGCCCACCTGATATTTGGATATGCTTCAATTCTGGTATCAACCCTTAAAATGATATGAAAGAGTAGATGGTCGGGACAGATTGCACTAAAACATCACAGTGGACTCTAATTTGCAGTGCATGTACACCATGTACATGAATACATGCAGCGCACCGAACAAACAAAAGTCGGTCAGCGTTTCGCTGACCGACGAATTCTTTAAAAACCAAAGACGCGACAGCGTCTTCAACGCGATCGGCCGGACGATGCTTGTGGACCCCACCCATCAGCCATGTCGATGATCCAAGCCGTCCATTTGCTTCAGGAGGTGGCCAAGACCCTGTCCAAGCTTTTCCTTTTGGTCTAAGAACGCGATCACGCGATTGTTACCGTCAAACGCAGAATGAACGGATGCTGGAGTTGAGTCAGTGGGCCACCCAGAAATCAATTGAATCTAGTCACTCCTTAACGGTTTTGCGTCGTGAATCTGGTGGACGGTATGGATTTTTCAAATCATCAATGAAGTGGGCCCCATCACAAAATCAGCGCACTCCAGTCGGTTGGAACAGCGTCCGCATGAACCGGACGCTGTTCTTGCTAGTGGGTCCCACTGATGGCTCAGATCAGTGATCGGAACCGTCTATTAAGTCAATAGGAGGGGTTCAAACATCGCCTAGGTGGCGGAATCTCGGAAGATAATGGAGATTGTTTTTTGTCCGTTCGAAGGCAGGATGGACAGTGGGAGAAGAAATCTTGTGGGCCACCACGTTTTGATCCAAAACCGACCCAGTCTAAATGGTTTTTCGGGGAGATCACAGTGAGCGGAATGGATTTGTTCGCAAACATCAAGGTGGGGTCCACCGACTTTCACGACATCAACGCAGAAGCTGTTTCGCAACAGAGCTTGCGATGTTTTTCAGTGGGCCACCATCTTGACGCAATGTTCTGATCTGGGCCGTCTGTTGGAATACCAGGGTCCATATTATTAGGACCTAGGTGTCGAAACTTCAAGAAGATAGCTAGAACGGTCTCTCAACCATTCCAATGTCGGATTAACGGATGTAAGATGGATCAGATGGACCACACCGAATGCAAGACAAATTCACTTCACTGGCTGGTTTTTCATTCTGCATCGAATAGACGGATTGGATTTCTCTGAAGACATAAATTTTGGGGCCTACAGTTAACGCAGATCAAAGGCTCTTGTAAAATTCACGCAGTCCGGCTCTGATTACACACGGACTCCACTGTTGCTTGCAAAAGAAGCTCTCCACCGCATCTTTGCTACTATAAAGAGAGAGAAGGACGTGGAGAGGGGGAACGACGGGAGTTCAAGGAAGAAAGTGAGGAGAGAGAGAGAAACACAGGGGGAGAGTTGGGTTTTTAATTGCTTTTTATAATTTCTTTCTTTTCTCTATTTTGTCATGAGATCTAGTCCACTTATGTGTGGCTAAACCTCTTGGCTAGGGCCAAGAGGTGAAGCTTGTAGCGTGATGGGATGCCTCTTTGCTTGTGCCTTTGTTTAGACTGAATTGATTTTGATTTAATTTTATTAAGGGAATGTTTTCAGTCTTTAATGGTCTGTTGTGACTGAAATTACAATGGGTCTGCAATGGCTTTGAGCATGTTCTTTTCTTTTTATGTTTATGACGTCAGGAAGCCCTGTTGTTCACCATCGTCTCCTGGGCATGGTTGGATGTCGGTACCCTTCCTAACCTTCATACATTGATTGGTTGGTAATTAGTTTAATTCTGTTGTTTGCTTTGTCTCCTGGGCATGGTTTGGTGATGGAATCCATCCTAATTCATATACCACTCATCTCTTGAAAACTATATCAACGTCAGTTCAGTTAATTTTCCTGATTTTTAACTCAAGCATAAGATCTCCCTGATCTCTACAAGTGGATCCTCTGAATCCCTAGTTTCCCTTCTCTGATTTCTTTTAAATTTTAGTTTAATTATTTCACCATTATACCTCAAACCATAATTGGTTTAGATTTCATCTTAGCCTAGTTCTAGTTCTGGTAAATTTCAGATAACGTACAAGTTCCAGTCCCTTGGGATTCGACCTCGGTCTTACCGAGTTTATTACTACATCACAACCCTATACTTGGGGAGTGAACAAGTTTTTGGCGCCGTTGCCGGGGACTGATGGTTACGTATTTTCTGAAATTAATTGGATTTAGAGTTAGTTTAAGATTAGGATTTTACTAATTTTAATTTTTAATTTTGTTTTCTATTTTGATTCATAGAACTAACTTATTTTCTATTATGTAGGTTGTTAAGATAGAACTTCTAATTTGGTAAACTCTTTCTGATTTTCTAGATTTTCTAACTCTTTAGATTTGGTTTACTTCAGAAACTAACGTGTTTTGTTTTGTTTTGCAGGTTTTTAACATAGGAACTTCTACTCTGGTAACATTCTTCTCACCTCTCTTCTGCTTACCTTCCATAGTGCTGTAGGAATTTTATTTTATTCTAGGATTAGACTCAGAGTTAGGGTTTCACCATATATATGCACGAGTGGGAACGTCAGTATGCTGAGAAGAATAACCTATATTGGGATGATAATTATGATAGAAATCCACCGATGTCTCAAAACTTTTCTGAAACTATCATCGAGAATCGACCGGAATACAAAGAGCCACCAGTTAAGAAGTCCTTACGCGATCATATACGGGAGAACAATTCCACCCCACGGACCGTACGTGAATGTTGGGGTTATCATAACTATGGGAGTGAGAATTACTATCACCCATCTGAGAAAAAGAAAACAATGCGTGATTATATTATGAGTGATAATAAGTATTACCAACCATCAGATTCTCCCACCTATGATCCGTATGACTATAATCAGTGGAACCATAAAAACTGGGAAGGTGAACCAACAACATGTAACGATTATTCTCTTGGATCCCATACCTTTGAGATCCAACCAGAAACGATCCAAGAGGATTCATGTTTTAATCTAGAACAATTCAACCAACATGTTGCAGAAGCGATGAAAGCAATGGAAGCACTGAATTCGCGCCTTGAAAGGATAGAAGAAGCTCGTGCATCCCAACTACAATCCAATCCAGAAATACAATGCTAGGAAAGTGATCCTCACTCACTTTTGACGAAATCTGGAATTTGGAATGAGGAGTTGGATTCCATTAACGAGCACGTGGTTCAATTTCCCAATGAGCCGATCTCGAAGACTGTTCAAAAGAATGGTGGAGATACATGGGTGTCTTTCAAATACAGTGATGATGACACACCTCCCTTACTTGACACACATGAATTCAATAATGAGGTAGAGGTTAGTTCATTCGAACCTCAACCGAATTTAGGAATAGATTGTGAGGAAAGCGATCCCATCTCAAGTGTGTACTGCACTGAATTGGAAGCTGAGAAGTATTGGGATGAGATTCATGAGAGCACAACCCAAATTCCCCTGGAATCAATCTCAAGTATGGTCCAGGTCAATGCTCAAGAAGCACACGAAGTGATCGGTCATACTGAGCTACTCCACTCACCTAACATATCTGATTTAAAAGTGGAAGATGAGCTCATTAAAACCGACCCTTCCAACTTCTGTGAAACATGTTTGGACCACTCTCTTGAATTGAATGATAATGTGATTCGGGAGAAGGACGAGCTGCTCGCTACGACTCTAGAATTTGAAACCACTCAATTAAGACCACCATCTGAGCTGTACACGTCTAACAGTTCAACGCCTCGATTGAGTAGTTTCAATGAACAAAGTAATCCCATCGATGCTTCCCCTATTGATCTTCAATATGTTTGTGCAGGGCTGGAGCAAGAGAGCATATCTTCATATACTTTTAAGGGCGAGGGAGTCCTTGAGCATCTCATTACAGATTTCCATGAGGAAAATAAGTCACTCTCAGCTGAAATTTTCGACTCTTTTGATAATTGCTTGGCACACTTTGCAGATTCAAATGATCCCATGATAAGAGACATAGTGAATGCCTTGCAAAACAATATCTCGGTAGTCATCACTGACCGAGAGAACCCTTACTCTGAAGCCCCTCCTTCCACACATCCTGGTTGTCCACCATTAAGGGAGGAGGAGCTGAAAATTGAACCGAAGTTTGACACTTCGAAATGGGTTGAGGCTACATCACTTTTTGCGAAGTTTTCTAAACTTTATCTACTTGTAGTCTCGGATTCACCATGGGATACTAACGTTGAAACTTCTTCTGTCACAGGTGAATCGTACATACTTTGGTTACCTCAAGCAATGCAATGGAAAATTCCTTATGAGGTACATAAGTCTCTCTGGAAAGTCATGCTCCAGGGCACCCAAGCCTTTTGCAAAAAGGGCTTTTGGATGATCTTGTTGAGGAACTTACTGAGGAACTTATTAAGATACGGCAGAAGATGAACCTTGCAGCATGAGTAGTGAGTTCAATGTTTGTGGGTAACATTGCTGTAAACCCTCACGAGACTACAACTCGTCCACTAGGGGCAACCTAGGGGTTTAAAGGCTTGTTGCATATGCTAAATGCAATCGAGAGCACCTGCGAAAGTGGTATAGGTAGGATTTTATTTCTTGTTATTTTTGTGTTGCTTTTTTTTCTCTCGTGCTCACCCGCTCTCATGTTGAGATCTCTTGGAAAGTCTCTCACGATTCATCATTCAGGTAATATCTTCCCATCACTTCTCTTTTACTTTCGTTGTCCCATGTGCATTCCATGCTCATATCTTTTACATTGAGGACAATGTAGATTTTAGGTTGGGGGTGGGAGATTAGGTTACCTAAGGGTGGGAGATTAGGTTACCTAATCAGTATTTTTTTTTTGGTCTTGAGCAAAATTTGTGAAAATTTTAAATTTTTTCTGGAATTTCTATTGAATTCAAAGTGATGTTGAAGGTTAGTTGTGATTTTAACATTACAAGATACGTGATGTTGGTAACTTATGACTCTTGGATTCGGCCATCTGCTTGATTTCACAGTCAATTTTGAATTATTAATCCATGATTAAAAGTTGTAAACATTGATTGAGCCATGATTTCACATATCACATCTCGCTTACACATTAAGGTTTCAGTTCCATATTGAAGGTTGACTTGGTAATCACTAAGCATGGAAGGAACCAGCCTGAAAAATTGTCCGTCATGATCAATTGAAGAAAAAGAAAATACAAATGCCCCTGGAAAGGGGTGGGCGAATAATCTTCACCATAGGTTTGCTCCCTATAGGTGTAGATTTAATTCCCCATGGATGATATGTGAAAAGGGTTGGGTGTATGATCTTCACTAGAGGTTTGCTCCCTATAGGTAAGGATTTGATTCCCCTCCATAACATTATTAAAAAAAAAAAAAAAAAAAAAAAAAAAAAAAAAAAAAACTAGAAAAATGAAAGAATGGTCTGTGAGGCAAGTGTTTGGTTATCATGAATTCTTTTGTTGGTTACCAATAATATCCTGAAATAGAGAATTGAATATTAATGTTGAAAGTCGGGATTGCACTCTACACCCATGGAACTCAATGTTTAAAATTATTCTAGTTTATGGATTGATATTTGAACTTGATTATGAAATTCACTGTGCATTGGAGGCCAGGAGAAATTGATATTCAACATCAATGAATCTTAAGATTACTCATATCTGGATTGTTTTTCAAAATATCACTCGGCTTCACAAGAATTGTTTCGTAATTCTCAACTTAATTTTCGCATATTTTGCTCGGGACTAGCAAAATGCTGGTTGGGGGTTGTGTTGAGGGTCAAATATTGCATATCAGACCTGTAACAACCCGAATTTTCAGGACCCGAGCACACGACCCGTTTCCCAAAAACCTGAGTGTTAACCTCAAAGGATGGTCAAATAGATTTATTTTTATTTTCTTCTTTTATCAGAGTAAGCAGATGAGCGTAGAATGGACAAGTAAGCATAAAGGAAAGTTCCATTATCATTTAGAATATACAAAAGAGTGCCCATAATGACTTATACAAACCAATGTCTCGAATATAACAAATACAAGAATCCACATGATCTAGTACAAGAAAAATAACATAAGAATGTAAACATAAGCCGCAAGACCGCGCAACTCCTCGAGGTAGATACATTCATGTAACCCTGGCACTTGTGCTTGGCTCCACATCAGCCTGAACCTGAAAGTCACTTAAGCTACCTGTGCTACCTGTACGGTTATATATTTGATGGATGAGTGGCCAACTCAGTGTGAACTCCCCTCAAGATTACACACCGCCGCATTAGGTAAGCATAGTTATAAAATAAAGCATACAAAACAATACATGATGCAAATCTTATTATGTGCATGGATGCGTGAAGTATGCAATCATCGCCCCGGGGATGCTCATCCGTGCGATCATCGAACCTGGGAAACATCATCCAGTCGGGTTCCCATGCAATCTTCGACCCGGGTAAAACATCCGGATGGTCGGTGCCGGGTAAAACATCCAGACATGTGCGATATGGTGGTCATCGCCGCAACATTCGGGCCAGTAATCGGGGCATGAAGATCCGTGTCATCATCATAATCGAATGACCGGTCATAAGCGCAACATTCAGGTAATGTCCGCAGGCAAAGTGATCCAAGTCATCGAGATATGCCATGTATGCATGATTAGCCAATCCGTTATTAATTCAATTACAACCGGCGGGTTTAATAAGCTCAAAGGTCACTACGGGGAGCACAAGGCCCGGCAGAGGGCCGACACTCGTGCATAGTGTCCCATTCCACCATCCCTGGCTCATGAGGCTACCACCTTAGGATGTTTAATGGAAACCCATCGACTAGTGGCCAATCATATTACAATATGTGAGGCTTACCATCGCATGGTTGTACAGTACAAAACATCGAACCCATGTAGGGAAAGTATTAAATAAAACCACGTAGGGCGAGTATCAAAATACGCCACATAGGGCGAATATCAAAATCATACGATAAAGACCATCCTTAAAAACCATTGGGCACAACAACCCTAGATGGTAGGCCCACATCAATGATCCATCTAGACCACCACTCAAAAACCACCGAGTCGAAGGTCCATTATGATCACAAAGAGTCAAGTTACATCCCAAGTATGGGTGTACATTCATACGTGGGAATTTCCCACTAATGTACCAGTTTAGGTTTCGTAAGCAATCCACAAATAATCCACAAGCATGAACAATTATACAGGAAAATCATAAAGCATGTAAGACAGCAATTTGATTTCTATCAGCTAACACATGTGATTATAAGGAGAGATATCAATTATGAATTTAAATAAAAACTATAACTTAAGCTAATGAGAAGATGAAAAGCTCAAGGGGAAGAATCATCACCTTATACTTTGAATCACCTTCTAATATCGTCAAACGCTTGCGCCCTTAGAATTGTATCCTATCACAAATTACGAACTTGTATAATTAGATCCAGGTTGATCTACACACTACCTAGGGTTGAAGATCATAGCCTAGGGTCATCTTTTAGGGTTTTAATGTGGAATTAGGTTTTTATCCTAAAGTTCGGTTCTGAGCTTAGATTATTGGATTTGAATGCCAACTTATGTAAAATTAATTGTCATCTTAGTTTATAACCATAACATAATTATTAATATTGATGATGGAATTAATAGTAGCTAATCATGACAATGACAGTCATTATAATGGTAGTAATCAGTATACTCCTATCAATGATACTATCTAAAAATTCTAATAACTAAGGTTGTGGTTTTTATCGGTACTTAGCAAAACTACCCTACTAATGGTTAACCATATTTGATAATTGCAATAATTACGGTAACTCTAATGATGATGATAATTAATAATAGAGTTATAATCGATGATAATAGTTACTATAACACTAATTAATACATTGCAATATTAATTATAATTTCTAGTCAATATCATCAAAATAACGTTAATCGTTACAACAACTAAAAAATAATATTAATAGCAAGGTTACTAATGACGGACCTGATTGGTGAAAGGAAATGAAGATTTTCACCCTGTCAACTCGGTGAGTCGACTCGGCTTGAAATCGAGTTGACACCATCTCCTCTCTCCTTCTTCCTTCTCTTCTTCTTCCTTACCGTACCTCTTCTCTACTTCCTTTCATTTGAGTTAGGACTCTAGTGAGGCCTGGAATAGATCCATGCCAACTCACCCTGCTCGCTCGACCTGAACTCGAGCTCAAACCCATCAGTGAGTCGAACTCGGCTCGGTTTGAGTTGGTGCAACATGCACCTCGTCACTCTTCCTCTGTTTCTTCTCTTTCCTTCCTCCTCCTTTTCTTCTCTCACTTTCTCTATCTGCTGGAATGCCCAACTATGAGTCCGGATGACCAAACTCCACTCAACTAGAATTTGGACTCTGCCCGGACCGAGTTGACTCGGTTTGGCTAGAGCAAACACACACCCTCTCTCCCTCTATTCCTATTCTTTCTTCTCCTTTCTTCTCCTCTCTGTTTCTCCTCATGTCTTTGGAACGTCCAAAGAATGGACGTCCCGTAAAGCTTAACCCGGCGGTGAGTCGAGTTGAGGTGGTGCGGTGCACAGACCACACCTCCCCGCCTTCTTCTTCTCTCTTTCTTTCTTCTTCTCCACACTGTCTCTCTCTATTTCTTCTTCTATTTCTTTCTTCCTTTTCTTTTCTTTCCTCACAGACCTACACGAAGTCTGGACCGGAGCAGACTTATCTAAAACCTGCCCTGAGCTCGGCAGATGCAACGAAGGAGGGAATGGCCGTTAATGGCATCTTCTCAATGGGGGCTCTTTCCTCCATTTTCTTTCTTCTAAACTGTCTATAAGGATCGTATGGAGCTTAGAGGGTGGATGGATCGAAGCTTTGCAAGGGTTTTCTCGGTGGGTTCGCATGAAGAAGCTTGCGGCTGTTTTTCGAGTTACGGCTGCCGGGATGGAGGGTGAGCTCCTGTTGCTCGATCCTAACGCCCTTATAACGAGCCCTAGATGTTCTCAGGGTCGTCGGATTGGAAATAAACGAATGAGATCAGATCTGGTAGGGACGTTTTCAAATACAGCTAATAGGATCCAAAACCGGCCACGGTTTTCATTTTCTGTGGGTGGAAATCCTCTCCCACGTGGAGAGATACTGAATGGCTGGGATTTACTTGAAATGGTCGGTCGGGATTTGAGAGGGGAGAGAGCACAAGGATCGCAGAGCTGGAGTGGCAACAGTTTCCATTTTTGGAAACGTGTGTTAGTAGGGCTGTTTGTGTCAAGAACCGTGCGCACGCACATGTGTTTCCACGTGCGGGAGAAGTTGGCTTTTGGTCAGCTCCACCATCTGAAGATGATGGACGGATCGGATCATCAAGGTGGGTTGTCATGGTGAGCCACGGTTGAAGCAAACGGGCGGTATCCGTTCGCTGGCTAACGTGGAGAGAGAAACCTCCTATTTCAGGAAGTCGCGGGTCAGCGCCTGATTTAAACTGGCTGAGGGTTCGGTGCACCGCGAGTGCTTTGGCACCGGTGCACAAGCACGGTAAGGTGGGGCCCGTGGCGATGCTAGTGGGAAATCCACACCGTATATTATGTTTTATGGCTTAATTGGGCCATCTAGACCGAAGATGAGGTAGGTCAAATGCTCAGGTGGGTCGTAAGCTACGATCAATGATTTTAAACATCTATAGCGAGAATCCGACGGTCAGATCGATTCCAAATCGATCATCAACGGTTAAAAGATACTTAAGAATTTACTTAGGTGGTTGGGGCCACCTGTTCTATGATTTTATAACATTAAATGTTTTTATTAGCATTATTTCAACATTTATTATTATTTATTTCTTTTATATATTTGTCATATATAATTATATTATAACAAATTATTAATACATGTAAATTATATGAATGTCAAGAACATAGCTTAATGTATGTAAATACATATACATATATGTTATTTTTATGTATTACAAAATTTATAGTTCGTAATTTATATTAATGATGTATAAAATTGGGATTATATTTACATATTATTTTAATACAAAACTTTAAATATTTATAAATAATATTTCATAGTATATGTATTTAGGTTGTATTATTTTTGTATTTATATTAAATTAAATTACATGGTAACACTCGAGTATTGGAAAGTACGGGGTGTTACAAACTACCCCCCTTAAAGAAAATCTCGTCCCCGAGATTTGTTAAAACGTATTTCGATTACTGGCACTATGAGCGATCTGCATACCCTATATCGCATATGTCTAAGCGTGTTATCAAAACTTTGGTTTAAACGAACCATCGATAAGATTTTCTAACTTTCATACCCCCATTCTAATAAGTTGGACGACGTATATGCCTAGGCATGAATCCCAACAAGCTATGTACAATCTACCTCCCTTAAAGGAGATTTTACCATCGGGATTTAATAGAGCTCGTTCCGACCATTAAGGTTACGAGCAGTTCGATTTTCGTAAAGGCGTATCCTATCTTGTACATACCTGAGTGGTGAAATCCTATCTCTTGTATTCCTAACAAGCTACGTCAAATTTTGCCACAACCATTAAGTCTATAGTTTAGTAGGTCAACGTGTGTGTTTAGGTTCTGCTAACGGTTAGAAATTATTCTCGTATTAATGGGGACCTAGGGGATTATCCCATAGCTTGTTAACTTTTGAACTTCTTATAGTATTGTCTCAGACTATAGCTTCATCTAGGTGGTTACTAATAATATTTTATCTCTCTCTCTCTCTCTTTTTTTTTTTTTTTTTTTTTTTTTTCAAGTAACATGAATAGATGGTTGTAGTTGGTTTGAGTCCGATACGTCAATCCTTTGCCTACGTATAGCAGAGGATCTGAGTATCAATTCATAGTCCTGTTAGATCTCGGTCCTTTGCCTGATCAGGGCATTGGAATCGTTAAGATTTGCTAGGACTTAGAATCTGAGTCAAACCGCGTACTCGTCGCATAAACATGATTCCATCAATCTGTGATCCCGATTATTCCAGACTTTTGGGAAACATCATGTAACCTTCTATTTTTATAGCCAGTAAATTAGCGTGGCCCATTACGCTTCCAATGCGCACTCTGATTTTCTAAGCGCAAAATCTTAGGACCAAGGTCCCTACATGAAATCTAAGTTCAAAATTTTCAAGTCCACCTAGAATTCCAAACCTAGTCCCGATATGCTTAGCCTATGGTTGAAAATTTACCCACAATCCCATAACTTCGCCCCTAGTTATGTATAACGCCCCTAGTTAAATTTCGTGTACTAGAATTGTAAGGAATTGTCAATTCTAAGTAGAGAGATGTGTTAAAGAATTCAAATTATATTTCCCATTACGATTTCTTACGTCTAGGGAGTGCTTATGTCCAACCTAATGTACAATGTGGTGGGTAAGGAATTGGTTATGAAATCTAAGTCTGCTTCATGTGCTAAATATTGTAACGCCACTAAGGAAATTTTTATAAGAGTTCAAAATCTAGGTCTCTAAGAATTGTATTTTGGGAGTTAAGTTTAGGGGATGATTCTACTTGGTCTTATGTATATTGCAGTGGTGTTTGTCCACCCGCAACTTTTAGGCTTAGCTTCCAAGTTTAAGCTGTTCTGGTAATTTATAAGGAGACCAAAATTGTATTTCTAAATTTCAAACAACGGTCTTATTGTTTATAGGGGAACCAGAGTTTTTGTCTCTAAGTTTCGAATGACCAACCTAAAATTTGTATCAACTTTACCTCTAGTTAATTCTAAACACTGGAATTTGATGAGAATTATTGTCCCTAATTAACGAAATGCGTTGGGGAATTCAAGTTATACTCCTAATAACTTTTCCTAAGTCCAAGCAACCATTTTGGTAGTTCTCAAGGGAACTAAAGTTCTATTGCTAAGTTCGATGACCAAAACTAAAACGTTCAAGGGACTTAAGTTCATTTCTAAGTCTTCTTGGTCATCCAAACAAGTTTCTAGCGTCCCAATGGTTTGAGTCCCTATACTCCCAATTCCTCCTAACTAGCTATATATAGGGGACATTCACATAAACCCAAGTGGCTATTCAAATCATCTCTAAGGAGTTTCTACATAAGCTTAAGGTCTAATTGTCTAGCTTAAAATTTTCAAGGGAATCTAGAGTTTGAAATTTCAATCTTCCACATTTTCTCTTATTTTAAGGGAATCCCGCATATATTCAAATGACTAATTTAAAAATTCTCAGGGGAATCTAAGTTCACTTCTAAGTTCTATGATTATCCAAAAATTTTCAGGGGGCCTACATTTGAGTTTCTATATTCTTATTTCCTCCTTATTCTAAGGGATTTCTACGTACGTTGAATCCCAAAGGCCTAACCCCAAACTTCCAAGGGAGTCTAAAGTTGAAGTCTCTATGTTCTCGAATTATCCTAGCTACAAGGGGAATTCACATAAGTTCAAATAGTTGACTAAGTTTCAGTTTCTACATTCTCAACCGTTCTTCTAAAGCTAAGGGGAGTTCACCTAAGTTCAAATAGTTATTCCAATAATTCCAAAAAGGGACCTAAATTTGGGTCTCTGCATTCTCATTCATTCCTCTAAGCCTAAGTTCACATTTCTAAATTCAAATATCCTAACTTAAGACATTTAAGGTTTGTATAAAATCATTTCCCAAGGCCAAGTATGTCCAAACTATGCTCTGATACCAACTGTAACAACCCGAATTTTCAGGACCCGAGCACACGACCCGTTTCCCAAAAACCTGAGTGTTAACCTCAAAGGATGGTCAAATAGATTTATTTTTATTTTCTTCTTTTATCAGAGTAAGCAGATGAGCGTAGAATGGACAAGTAAGCATAAAGGAAAGTTCCATTATCATTTAGAATATACAAAAGAGTGCCCATAATGACTTATACAAACCAATGTCTCGAATATAACAAATACAAGAATCCACATGATCTAGTACAAGAAAAATAACATAAGAATGTAAACATAAGCCGCAAGACCGCGCAGCTCCTCGAGGTAGATACATTCATGTAACCATAGCACTTGTGCTTGGCTCCACATCACCGAACTCGAAAGTCACTTAAGCTACCTGCTGCACAGTGCGGTTATATATTTGATGGATGAGTGGCCAACTCAGTGTGAACTCCCTCAAGATTACACACCGCCGCATTAGGTAAGCATAGTTATAAAATAAAGCATACAAAACAATACATGATGCAAATCTTATTATGTGCATGGATGCGTGAAGTATGCAATCATCGCCCCGGGGATGCTCATCCGTGCGATCATCGAACCTGGGAAACATCATCCAGTCGGGTCCCCATGCAATCTTCGACCCGGGTAAAACATTCGGACGGTCGGCTGCCCGGTAAAACATCCAGACAGCGATGTGGACTGGTCATCGGCCGCAACATTCGGCATAATCGGGGCATGAAGATCCAGGTCATCATCATAATCGAATGACCGGTCATAAGCGCAACATTCAACAGAATCGCAGGGCAAAGTGATCCAAGTCATCGAGATATGCCATGTATGCATGATTAGCCAATCCGTTATTAATTCAATTACAACCAGCAGTTTAATAAGCTCAAAGGTCACTACGGGAGCACAAGGCCCGGCGTAGAGTCGACCACGCCACTCGCATAGTGTCCCATTCCACCATCCCGGCTCATGAGGCTACCACCTTAGGATGTTTAATGGAAACCCATCGACTAGTGGCCAATCATATTATAATATGTGAGGCTTACCATCGCATGGTTGCACAGGACAAAACATCGAACCCATGTAGGAAAGTATCAAATAAAACCACGTAGGGCTTAGTATCAAAATACGCCACATAGGGCGAATATCAAAATCATACGATAAAGACCATCCTTAAAAACCATTGGGCACAACAACCCTAGATGGTAGGCCCACATCAATGATCCATCTAGACCACCACTCAAAAACCACCGAGTCGAAGGTCCATTATGATCACAAAGAGTCAAGTTACATCCCAAGTATGGGTGTACATTCATACGTGGGAATTTCCCACTAATGTACCAGTTTAGGTTTCGTAAGCAATCCACAAATAATCACAAGCATGAACAATTATACAGGAAAATCATAAAGCATGTAAGACAGCAATTTGATTTCTATCAGCTAACACATGTGATTATAAGGAGAGATATCAATTATGAATTTAAATAAAAACTATAACTTAAGCTAATGAGAAGATGGAAAGCTCAAGGGGAAGAATCATCACCTTATACTTTGAATCACCTTCTAATATCGTCAAATGCTTGCGCCCTTAGAATTGTATCCTATCACAAATTACGAACTTGTATAATTAGATCCAGGTTGATCTACACACTACCTAGGGTTGAAGATCATAGCCTAGGGTCATCTTTTAGGGTTTTAATGTGGAATTAGGTTTTTATCCTAAAGTTCGGTTCTGAGCTTAGATTATTGGATTTGAATGCCAACTTATGTAAAATTAATTGTCATCTTAGTTTATAACCATAACATAATTATTAATATTGATGATGGAATTAATAGTAGCTAATCATGACAATGACAGTCATTATAATGGTAGTAATCAGTATACTCCTATCAATGATACTATCTAAAAATTCTAATAACTAAGGTTGTGGTTTTTATCGGTACTTAGCAAAACTACCCTACTAATGGTTAACCATATTTGATAATTGCAATAATTACGGTAACTCTAATGATGATGATAATTAATAATAGAGTTATAATCGATGATAATAGTTACTATAACACTAATTAATACATTGCAATATTAATTATAATTTCTAGTCAATATCATCAAAATAACGTTAATCGTTACAACAACTAAAAAATAATATTAATAGCAAGGTTACTAATGACGGACCTGATTGGTGAAAGGAAATGAAGATTTTCACCCTGTCAACTCGGTGAGTCGACTCGGCTTGAAATCGAGTTGACACCATCTCCTCTCTCCTTCTTCCTTCTCTTCTTCTTCCTTACCGTACCTCTTCTCTACTTCCTTTCATTTGAGTTAGGACTCTAGTGAGGCCTGGAATAGATCCATGCCAACTCACCCTGCTCGCTCGACCTGAACTCGAGCTCAAACCCATCAGTGAGTCGAACTCGGCTCGGTTTGAGTTGGTGCAACATGCACCTCGTCACTCTTCCTCTGTTTCTTCTCTTTCCTTCCTCCTCCTTTTCTTCTCTCACTTTCTCTATCTGCTGGAATGCCCAACTATGAGTCTGGACAGACCAAACTCCACTCAACTAGACTGGACTCGGTTCCGGACCGAGTTGACTCGGTTTGGCTAGAACAGCCGACACACCCTCTCTCCCTCTATTCCTATTCTTTCTTCTCCTTTCTTCTCCTCTCTGTTTCTCCTCATGTGCTGGAACGTCCAGCAATGGACGTCCAGAAAGCTTAACCCGGCAGTGAGTCGAGTTGAGGTGGTGCGGTGCACAGCCACACCTCCCCGCCTTCTTCTTCTCTCTTTCTTTCTTCTTCTCCACACTGTCTCTCTCTATTTCTTCTTCTATTTCTTTCTTCCTTTTCTTTTCTTTCCTCACAGACCTACACGAAGTCTGGACCGGAGCAGACTTATCTAAAACCTGCCCTGAGCTCGGCAGATGCAACGAAGGAGGGAATGGCCGTTAATGGCATCTTCTCAATGGGGGCTCTTTCCTCCATTTTCTTTCTTCTAAACTGTCTATAAGGATCGTATGGAGCTTAGAGGGTGGATGGATCGAAGCTTTGCAAGGGTTTTCTCGGTGGGTTCGCATGAAGAAGCTTGCGGCTGTTTTTCGAGTTACGGCTGCCGGGATGGAGGGTGAGCTCCTGTTGCTCGATCCTAACGCCCTTATAACGAGCCCTAGATGTTCTCAGGGTCGTCGGATTGGAAATAAACGAATGAGATCAGATCTGGTAGGGACGTTTTCAAATACAGCTAATAGGATCCAAAACCGGCCACGGTTTTCATTTTCTGTGGGTGGAAATCCTCTCCCACGTGGAGAGATACTGAATGGCTGGGATTTACTTGAAATGGTCGGTCGGGATTTGAGAGGGGAGAGAGCACAAGGATCGCAGAGCTGGAGTGGCAACAGTTTCCATTTTTGGAAACGTGTGTTAGTAGGGCTGTTTGTGTCAAGAACCGTGCGCACGCACATGTGTTTCCACGTGCGGGAGAAGTTGGCTTTTGGTCAGCTCCACCATCTGAAGATGATGGACGGATCGGATCATCAAGGTGGGTTGTCATGGTGAGCCACGGTTGAAGCAAACGGGCGGTATCCGTTCGCTGGCTAACGTGGAGAGAGAGAAACCTCCTATTTCAGGAAGTCGCGGGTCAGCGCCTGATTTAAACTGGCTGAGGGTTCGGTGCACCGCGAGTGCTTTGGCACCGGTGCACAAGCACGGTAAGGTGGGGCCCGTGGCGATGCTAGTGGGAAATCCACACCGTATATTATGTTTTATGGCTTAATTGGGCCATCTAGACCGAAGATGAGGTAGGTCAAATGCTCAGGTGGGTCGTAAGCTACGATCAATGATTTTAAACATCTATAGCGAGAATCCGACGGTCAGATCGATTCCAAATCGATCATCAACGGTTAAAAGATACTTAAGAATTTACTTAGGTGGTTGGGGCCACCTGTTCTATGATTTTATAACATTAAATGTTTTTATTAGCATTATTTCAACATTTATTATTATTTATTTCTTTTATATATTTGTCATATATAATTATATTATAACAAATTATTAATACATGTAAATTATATGAATGTCAGTAAACATAGCTTAATGTATGTAAATACATATACATATATGTTATTTTTATGTATTACAAAATTTATAGTTCGTAATTTATATTAATGATGTATAAAATTGGGATTATATTTACATATTATTTTAATACAAAACTTTAAATATTTATAAATAATATTTCATAGTATATGTATTTAGGTTGTATTATTTTTGTATTTATATTAAATTAAATTACATGGTAACACTCGAGTACTGGAAAGTACGGGGTGTTACAAGACCCTAGTTACTGCCAGATTTTACATACACAATAATGTTTAACAAAGTATTTTAATTGTGTTTTGTTGCAGGATGCAATCAGGAGCGTTGACTGGAAACTGACACTAAAAGTATGGATTTGACACTCAGAATTCACCAGAGCAAGGTACGGACTCCATGGGACCAAGATTGACGATTGTACACAGCCCGAGACCCGAGAAAATCGAGAAACTGAAGCTCAAGTGGCCCGAAATTGGTCCAGAATGCAAGATCACAGTGTTCCCATCATCCGCTTGGCTCAAAACTCCATACATGGCTTGAGGGCCATAATTGAACCGTACACGTCGAAATTCATCCGTCGGATCATCGCGGAAGCAGCCCAACGGATAGATCAGCCCATAAATCTCAATCTGGGGCCCACCTGATATTTGGATATGCTTCAATTCTGGTATCAACCCTTAAAATGATATGAAAGAGTAGATGGTCGGGACAGATTGCACTAAAACATCACAGTGGACTCTAATTTGCAGTGCATGTACACCATGTACATGAATACATGCAGCGCACCGAACAAACAAAAGTCGGTCAGCGTTTCGCTGACCGACGAATTCTTTAAAAACCAAAGACGCGGCGTCTTCAACGCGATCGGCCGGACGATGCTTGTGGACCCCACCCATCAGCCATGTCGATGATCCAAGCCGTCCATTTGCTTCAGGAGGTGGCCAAGACCCTGTCCAAGCTTTTCCTTTTGGTCTAAGAACGCGATCACGCGATTGTTACCGTCAAACGCAGAATGAACGGATGCTGGAGTTGAGTCAGTGGGCCACCCAGAAATCAATTGAATCTAGTCACTCCTTAACGGTTTTGCGTCGTGAATCTGGTGGACGGTATGGATTTTTCAAATCATCAATGAAGTGGGCCCCATCACAAAATCAGCGCACTCCAGTCGGTTGGAACAAGCGTCCGCATGAACCGGACGATTGTTTGCTAGTGGGTCCCACGATGGCTCGATCGTTGATCGGAACCGTCTATTAAGTCAATAGGAGGGGTTCAAACATCGCTAGGTGGCGGAATCTCGGAAGATAATGGAGATTATTTTTTGTCCGTTCGGCGGGATGGACAAGTGGGAGAAGAAATCTTGTGGGCCACCACGTTTTGATCAAAACCGACCCGGTCTAAATGGTTTTTCGGGAGATCACAAAGTGAGCGGAATGGATTTGTTCGCAAACATCAAGGTGGGGTCCACCGACTTTCACGACATCAACGCAGTTTGTTTCGCAACGAGCTTGCGATGTTTTTCGATGGGCCACCATCTTGACGCAATGTTCGATCTGGGCCGTCTGTTGGAATACCATGGTCCATATTATTAAGACTAGGTGTCGAAACTTCAAGAAGATAGCTAGAACGGTCTCTCAACCATTCCAACGTCGGATTAACGGATGTAAGATGGATCAGATGGACCACACCGAATGCAAGACAAATTCACTTCACTGGCTGGTTTTTCATTCTGCATCGAATAGACGGATTGGATTTCTCTGAAGACATAAATTTTGGGGCCTACAGTTAACGCAGATCAAAGGCTCTTGTAAAATTCACGCTTGATCGGCTACGATTACACACGGACTCCCTTGTTGCTTGCAAAGAAGCTCTCCACCGCATCTTTGCTACTATAAAAGAGAGAAGGACGTGGAGAGGGGGAACGGCGGGAGTTCAAGGAAGAAAGTGAGAGAGAGAGAGAAACACGGGGGGAGAGTTGGGTTTTTAATTGCTTTTTATAATTTCTTTCTTTTCTCTATTTTGTCATGAGATCTAGTCCACTTATGTGTGGTTAAACCTCTTGGCTAGGGCCAAGAGGTGAAGCTTTGTAAGCGTGATGGGATGCCTCTTTGCTTGTGCCTTTGTTTAGACCGAATTGATTTTGATTTAATTTTATTAAGGGAATGTTTTCGGTCTTTAATGTCTCTCATGTTGAAATTACAATGGGTCTGCAATGGCTTTGAGCATGTTCTTTTCTTTTTACGTTTATGACGTCAGGAAGCCCTGTTGTTCACCATCGTCTCCTGAGCATGGTTGGATGTCAGTACCCTTCCTAACCTTCATACATTGATTGGTTGGTAATTAGTTTAATTCTGTTGTTTGCTTTGTCTCCTGGGCATGGTTTGGTGATGGAATCCATCCTAATTCATATACCACTCATCTCTTGAAAACTATATCAACGTCAGTTCAGTTAATTTTCCTGATTTTTAACTCAGGCATAAGATCTCCCTGATCTCTATAAGTGGATCCTCTGAATCCCTAGTTTCCCTTCTCTGATTTCTTTTAAATTTTAGTTTAATTATTTCACCATTATACCTCAAACCATAATTGGTTTAGATTTCATCTTAGCCTAGTTCTAGTTCTGGTAAATTTCAGATAACGTACAAGTTCCAGTCCCTTGGGATTCGACCTCGGTCTTACCGAGTTTATTACTACATCACAACCCTATACTTGGGGAGTGAACAATGATTCTACAAGTTTTGGGTCTTGCAGATTGTATTTAAAGCGATTCTAACGGATTTCATGGCTAATATAGTTTAGCACTTAGTTAACTTTGTTAAATTTCTAAAGGATTTAATCCTAAGTGATTTCTGGTCAAGGTGATACTCGAGCCCTTGTACGGAAATTTACGGGTCGTTACACGGTCATTGGCCGTCTCTTACTGGCAATCTGAGACTGTCAAGGACCGTCTCAATTAGAGACCGTCATTGGCCGTCTTTTCTTGTAATGTAAGACTGTTAAAAATAGTCTGTATTAGAGACGGTCCTTAGCCGTCTCCATTTGAGACTGTCAAAGACAGTCTCTATTAGAGACGGTCCTTAGCCGTCTTATGGTGGTCATTTGAGACTGTCAAAGACCGTCTGCATTAGAGACGGTCGTAAACTGTCTCTAATGCTCGGGTAACAATTTCAAAACAAAAAAAATTATGAATTTCAAAAAAACAAAAAAGTTTAAAAGCTTAGAAAAATAATTAACAATGTTTAAGAAAAAAAATTTAGATTTTGAAAAAAAAAAAATGTAATTTTATAAAAATCTAGATTTTGATAAAAAAAAAAAAAATTAAGAACTTTGAATAATGTTGATAATTTTGAAAAAAAATAAGAAGATTTTGATTAAAAAAATGATATTTTGAAAAAGAAAATTTATAAAATTAAACAAAATTGTGAAAAAATTGACAAATTGTAAAAAAAAATATACATTTTTTAAAAAAGAAAAATAGATTTTGTATTTTGACAAGAAAAATTAAAAAGTTATATAACAAGATTTCGATAAAAAAAATGATATTTTGAAAAAAAAAAATTTATAAAATTAAACAAAATTGTGAAAAAATTGACAAATTGTAAAAAAATATATATTTTTTAAAAAAGAAA
Source organism: Magnolia changhungtana (assembly GCA_030180095.1). Taxonomy (NCBI): domain Eukaryota; kingdom Viridiplantae; phylum Streptophyta; class Magnoliopsida; order Magnoliales; family Magnoliaceae; genus Magnolia; species Magnolia changhungtana. The sequence goes on from JASAUF010000220.1 coordinate 7,372,758, forward strand.
AATAGATTTTGTATTTTGACAAGAAAAATTAAAAAGTTATATAATAAGATTTTGATAAAAAAACATATTTTGGAAAAGAAAATTTAAAAAATTAAACAAAATTGTGAAAAATTTGATAAATTGTAAAAAAATATATATTTTTTTAAAAAAAGAAAACTAGATTTTGTATTTTGACAAGAAAAATTGAAATGTTATATAACAAAAGTGAGATTTTGAAAAAGAAAATTTTAAAAATGAAACAAAATTGTGAAAAAATTGACTAATTGTAAAAAATATATATTTTAAAAAAGAAAGCTAGATTTTGTATTTTGACAAGAAAAATTGAGAAGTTAGATAACAAAAGTGAGATTTGGATGATTTGCTATATATCCTTACCGCCCCTATGTTTCTCCAACCCATTTTTGGGGCAGGTATAAAAAATTATGTAGATTTAAATCTTAAGTGGACTACACCACTATAAAGAATGATAATATAGTACCTCACAATTAAAAATTATAAAGAGCCCATCGTAAGGTTTTAGTAATGTTTATTTGCAATCCAACCTGTTGATAATGTAAAGAAGATCGAGATGAAGGTAAACTACAAAGATCAAATTGATCCAAAACTTTTGTGGCCCTCAAAAGGTTTTTAATAGTTATTCATCATTGTTTTGAATGGTATGGCCCACCTGAGATTATTGAGTTCTTATGATTTGAAATCACATCCTAAAATATGATGGAAAAATATATTGACGATGTCGATATACATAAAATATATTAAGGTGGGCCCTACATGGTTAGAGTAACACCCATGAAGGAGTTACTTAAATAGTGAAATGGTACTATAAGGAATCTCATGGGAACTTCCCATAAGGTTAATTTGTGTGCGCCCCACCATGATGTGTGTAGAACATCAACACCATGCATTTGATATGTCCCCTTTAAGTCCAAAAATCGATCAGATATCTGAAACTTAGGTGGGCCATAGCATCTAAAACTATGTGAAGACATCCCTAAAACATATAAAAGCATTTGGTGGGGCCTACATGAATTTTGGATGTGTATGAAACTTGGTCTAACTCCTCATCCAAGTGGGACACACATAATGAATTAATTTGGATCTATGAAGCACATCTAGGTGGGCCCAATAAATGATTATGAATGTTTTAATGGGAGGGTAACCCTCTCAACTATAGTATGTGGTGTGGCCCACCCAAGTCATGAATCGACTTTTTTTTTAAGCTCTAAAATGTACCGCCCCATAGAATCTTATTAGAGACTGACGATGCTTAAGGGGCTCCATGGGGCCCATTTCAATATATTTGTTTTATCTAAGCTGTCCATAAATTTTGAAATATTATTTCAGTGCATGAGCTCAAAAAGTAGAAAATATTAAAAGTTTAAGTGGACCACACCATAAGAAATAATGAAAAATAAATTTATAACATTAGTATGTGGTGTGGTCCACCCTATTTCGATTTGACTCATTTCTTGGATCAACCCTAAAAATGAGCCGTTAAAATTAATGGGCAGAGTGGATAATTAACATACATAATGGTAAGCCCCACAAGTCCAAAAATAATGAAAATTCGGGATCAACCCACACTGTTCATCCATTTTTCGAGATCATTTTAGAGAACTATCTAAAAAATGATTCATATCCAAAGATTAATTAAATGAACCACACCACAAATAAGGGAAACAAATTGGCTACTCCCCCTGACACCATCCAATGGCTTGTGGTTGGTGCTATATGGGCCCCACCATGATGTATGTGTTTAATCCATGATGTCCATCTATTTTGATTAAAAAAATAATATTTTGAAAAAAAATATAAAAAATTAAACAAAATTGTGAAAAAATTGACAAATTGTAAAAAAATATATTTTTTAAAAAAGAAAATTAGATTTTGTATTTTGACAAGAAAAATTAAAAAGTTATATTACAAGATTTCGATAAAAAAATGATATTTTGAAAAAGAAAATTTAAAAAATTAAACAAAATTGTGAAAATTTTGACAAATTGAAAAAAATATATATATCTTTTTGAAAAAGAAAACTAGATTTTGTATTTTGACAAGAAAATTTGAAAAGTTATAGATAACAAAAGTGAGATTTAAAAAATGATATTTTAAAAAAGAAATTTTAAGAAATTAAAAAAATTGTGAAAAAATTGACAAATTGTAAAAAATATATATTTTTTAAAAAAGAAAACTAGATTTTGTATTTTGACAAGAAAAATTGAAAAGTTAGATAACAAAAGTGAGATTTAAAAAAATGATATTTTGAAAAAGAAAATTTTAAAAAAATTGTGAAAAAATTGACAAATTGTAAAAAAATATATTTTTTAAAAAAGAAAACTAGATTTTGTATTTTATCAAGAAAAATTGAAAAGTTAGATAATAAAAGTGAGATTTCGATTTTTTTTAAAAAAATGATATTTTGAAAAATAAAATTTTAAAAATTAAACAAAATTGTGAAAAATTTGACAAATTGTAAAAAAGTATATTTTTTAAAAAAGAAAACTAGATTTTGTATTCTGACAAGAAAAATTGGAAGTACTTAGATAACAAAAGTTAGATTTTGATGATGTATTGTATATCCTTGCCGCCCATACGTTTCTCCAACCCATTTTTGGGCGGGGTATAAAAAATTGTGTAGATTTAAATCTTAAGTGGATCACACCATTGGAAAGAATGATAGTATAGTACCTCGCCATTAAAAATTATAAAGAGCCCATTGTAAGGTTTTAGTAACGTTTATCTGCAATCCAACTTGTTGATAATGTAAAGAAGATCTAGATGAAGGTAAACTACAAAGATCAAATTGATCCAAAACTTTTGTGGCCTTCAAAAGGCTTTTTATGGTTATTCATCATATTGTTTTGATTGGTATGACCCACCTAAGATTATTTAGTTCTTATGATTTGAAATCACATCCTAAAATATGATGAAAAAATATATGGACGATGTCGATATACATAAAATTTATCAAGGTGGGCCCTACACGGTTAGAGTAACACCCATGAAGGAGTTACCTAAAATAATGAAATGGTACTATAAGGTCACCTCATGGGAACTTCCCATGAGGTTAATCTGTGTGCGCCCCACCATGATGTGTGTACAACATCAACACCATGCATTTGATGTGTCCCCTTTAAGTCCAAAAATCAGTTATATACGAAACTCAGGTGGGCCATAGCATCTAAAACTATGTGTGGCCCACCCAAGTCATGGATTGACTTTATTTTTAAGCTCGTGGCCTACCATGGAATGGTGCATCTGATGTTTGTGTTTTCTATTCATTCATATATTTTTGATATTATGAACAACCTTTAACTGTTTTTGGACAATCTGATCAGTTTAGATTGAAGAGTGAATAACTTCAGATGTTTAAATCAAAATTCACTCAAATTGTTGATCAATCTTGTTTGCCCAATATCTTTTTTCATATGTAATATGATCGAGGTTAGTAACTAGTCAAATTGGGGGTAATGATCAGTAAAATAAAGTGAATGGACCAGACATGTAAAATGGGTCAAATATTCTAGTCAAAATTGTGACCCAACTTATTGACACCCTGAAACTCTAAGAATTAATGTAAGTTTTGTAGGGCCCATCATGATGTGTGTCAAACATCAACACTGTGCATTTAATAGAAGTTTTGGATTAAGCTAATGTTTGTGTTTTCCCTTCATTCATATCTTTTTGATATTATGAACATGTTGGATGACAAACATTACCGTGGGCCCACCATAATGTATGGCCCTACAACCTTTTTTTAAAAAAAACTTTTAAACCAGTTGGATTTCAAATAAACATTACGATGGGCCTTAGGATAGTTTCAATGGTGGGAATCACCATCCCGTTGTTTTTTATGGTAGGGTCTATTACAGATTTTTATCTGTCTCATTCTTTGGCTCGTGATTTAAAATGATATCTCAAAATGGATGGGCAGTGTGGATTTAACAAATACATAAGTTTTTATATTTTTTAAATATTATATATATGGAAAAGGTTCTATTCGTCGAGCTCATGGGAACTCCCCATGAGGTCGAGCTGTGTGGGCCCCATCATGACGTGTGTCAAAAATCAACACCATGCATTTGATGGATCCTCTTTAAATTATGGGATATCCCAAAAATCAGCCGTATACAGAACTCCGGTGGGCCATACCATCTAAAATCATGTGAAGACATGCCTAAAACATATAAAAGCACTTGGTGGGGCCCCACCTGAAATTTGGATGCATCTGAAACTTGGTATGACCCCTCATCCAAGTGGCACACACATAATAGATGGGCTAGATTTGTGAACCACATCTCTATGGGCCCAAAAAATAATTATGAATGTTTTAATGGAGGGTAACCCCTCTCAACTTTTGTGTTCGGTGGTCTGTAGGCCCCACCATGATGTATGTGTTTCATCCATGCCGTCCATCTATTTTTATAAATCATTTTATGATATTACAAAAAAAATGAGTTATATCCCAATCTCAAGTGGACCACATTATAGGAAAAAGTGTTGAATGAATGTCGACCATTAAAAACTTTTTGGGAGCCATAAAAGTATTGGATCAAGCTGATCTATGTTTTTTCCCTTCATCTGGGCCTTGATGACCGAATCAAAGATTAGATGTCAGATAAACAGTACAGTGGGCCTTAGGAGGATTTAAATGATGGATATTCAATCACTATTGTTTTCCTGTGGTGTGGTCCACCTAAGATTTATATCCCTTTTATTTTTAAAACTAAGTTTTAAAATTATATTTAAAAATGGATGAACGGATCGGATGAAACACATACATCATGGTGGGGCCCACAGCCCACCGAACACCAGCCACGAGGCTGGTGTCAGCGGGAGTAGCCGATCCGTTCTACCCCAAAACCAAACTCACTCGCGCCCTCTCCCACAACTCCAAAACCACCCCAAAATTTCTCTCGCGCGCCCGCCCGCCCGCCCCTCCCAAAACCCAAACCCTCTCTCCCTCTCTCTCAACCTCACTCTATACCTCTCCGTCTCTCACTCCCGCGCACCCTCTCTCTCTCTCTCGGTCCCTCTCTTTTTGTCTCTCTGTCTCTCTCTGTCTCTCGGTGCTCTCTCTCTCGCGCATCCTCTCTCTGTCTCTCTCGGTGGACCGTGATCGAGGCTCCAACTCAAACAGGTATCTCTCTCTCTCTCTCTCAATCTTTGTCAATCTCAATACCGATTGAAACGATTTGGGGATTTAGGGATTTGGGGATTTAGGGATTTGGGGATTTGGGGATTTGTGGATTTCGGGATTTAGGGATTTGGGGATTTAGGGATTTAGGGATTTGGGGATTTACGAATTTGGGGATTTGGGGATTTACGGATTTGGGGATTTCTATCTCCAATGTTTCATGCGGTCCACCTTGATGTATGTGTTGTATATCCATGCCATCTCTGTTTTGCCAGCCCATTTTAGGTAATGGCCCTGAAAATGTGACTGAAGATAGTTCCAAAGAACCCATCCAGTCTTTTAATTAATCCCCAAATCGGATCCGTCCATCCAGTCTTTTGTATTGTGGATGGGAAATGGTTTCAAAGAACCCATCCATCGAATGGTTTTAGCTCTCTGATCAACGACTGTAAATAAGAGTAGTTTACGGTCAAGATTGGGTGTAGAAATTGAAGCAAACTATGATAATATAATTCTCTTACAAATAAGAAGTAGACGATGGTTTACGTTCAAGTATTGATCCTAGATAGGACCTTTTGTAGGACCAGGTATTTTGCCCTTGGAATATTCAAATATAAAAGATGTGATCTGGTCCTTGGAGAATGATTTTAGTACCGTCTATGGAGGTTGTTTGGTAGCATGGGTCTCTTCGGGTCCGTACAATAATTTGCTCGAGGAACTTTAGGATACCTTAGAAGCATATGTATCTGTATTTTCAAAACATTGCATTCTTTTAATTAAAATTTAAGCTTCTTTTAATTAAAATTGACAACTTAAATTTTCAATCTTATGGAATTTAAATATTATGGTTGACTGTTTGTATTTTAACTTAAAATTTAGGTCGAGTAGTTACAATAGTCAAAGATGATTAAAAATTCAGGATTTTACCCCTCACTTTTTTCTTTTGCTTTAAAAGACTTTTCAAGAATTTCTAATTCAAGTTGGATTTTAAATTCTAAATTTTAAGAAAAAAAATTTTTAAAACTTTAATAATAGGAAATATACACTCTGATAACTTTCTTAAAAAGCTATCTCTCATTAATTGATATGATCATCCTTTCATTACTTTTCATAATGGTGGCGGTGAGAGCAATTGGGTGGGTAGCTTCAGTAGGTTTCACTATGATGTTCATGTGAAATCCCCTAGCTATCAAATAGGTCACCCCATGTTAGGCCAAGGGTGCAAAAATCAACCCTATTCAGGATTCAAACGGACAACATGGTTGAAAATAATATACATTGTATGATTTTTTGGACATGGGCCTAAATGGTTGGGTGAAATTTAATGATTGGAGTGGATTTCATATAATCATTATGTTAGGCCCCATAAAAATGAAGGGTGAGCATCTGTCTCCCAACTATTTCCTTTGGTGTGGCTCATTAGAATGATAGATCAACCTGATTTTTTCTTCTAAATACTGAATATCTAACGGACAAAGTGGATCTCAAGTAAACATTACGGTGGGGCCCATAAAAAAAAAGAGCTACATCCCATGTAAATGATTTTTTCTTAGTACTCTTTGTACAGTTACAAAGGATGTACGAGGATTTGATTTTTGGTGGGGCCCACCATGATGTTTATGTAACATCTACTTTGACCATTAGATGCATGCATAATCGACTTAGAATGACTTATGATTCAAGTGGACCACGCAGAAGAAAATAATTGGGAGAGAGGCATCCATCCCTAATTTTTACAAGGCCCACTATGATGATTACATGAAATCTACTCAATTCATTAAATGGCACAAAAATATGTAGAGTTGGGACTTAAAAATCAAGCCCATCCTTTATTCAGGTGGGCCATATCAAGGGAAACAATTTGGAGGGTTATCATTATTTTGTACACTTTTTCCAATCATGTGGTCCATTTAAATCATGGATGGGGGTGATTTTTGGTCCCTTGGCCTATCATGAATGTTATGGTGGTGCCGGCCCAAGTAGCCAACTTATTTACTGATGTGCATGCCACGTAGCTGTTTAAAAACTTGTGTTAAAAAGGTACAGAAATATAAATTTTGAGTCAATTAGGTAGTTCTTTGTTAAATTTCTTATTATTTTAAAGGTGACAAATATAATTTCCATCGAAAATCTTGGATTCTAGTCCCTAATTGCGAAAACCCAGGATGCCAAACAACCCTTTAGTGCATTTTAACACCATGATACGGTAGGTCACGCAAAATCCAGACCATTCATCATAGGTTCAATGATAAATGGTCTGCATACCACAAAATAATACTTCACTCCCACTAGATGTAGAGAATTTAACATACCGACTGTGAACCGTTAGTCACATTAAATATTAGTTTTTTATAGCCCAACAATCAAATGGCTCGGATCATTTGATCAGTTTGACAACCAGCAATTGCCCACCATTCAAGATATGGATTTCCTAATGAAAGGTCCAGATCTCACACAAGTTTAGAGAGAGAAGAAGAAAAAAAAAAGATAAATACTTTATTTTGATGTATTAAAAAGGTGTACAGATAAGACATGTTAAACGACCCTTCATCGATCAAAAGGATCTTCAAATGCCTTTTGGACCACCAAACCATTATTAGAAAAAGGGGAATATTTCTACCACTATTAAGTACCATAACTCAAAAAAAGAAGAATCTCTTTTTCTTGCTTCTTTTTTTCTTTTTTTTATTGGACCATGGCCAAGGGCCGTCTGCATGAATATGACTACCGAAAATGGTCACTCAGTTCGAATGCAGTAATGCCTTAAAATGGAATTTGGAATTTACATTTTGATTTTTTTTTCGTTAATATGAAAAGAAAACAGCCAGTGGCATCGGGTTACATGCCCTGTCAAAGCTTTCTTCAGCATTTCAATAACCTAAAGCTGTATATTCATGCCATGTTTTCGGTCGATATTCACCAACACTTTTTTTCTGTTGCCCCCTTTTCTTCTTTTGCTGCTCATACCTATATTTGCTGTAAAAATAGGAATTGAGTGTTTAGATACTTCACTTCTATCGACATAAGCAAATGGCAAACTAGGCTGAGAAAGAACTATATTAAACTTCTAAGACAGCCAATCATAATTCATGAACAGTATTTGATAGTCCGGTAAAGTGTGACTGAAGATGTTCTCCTCACACATTGTTGATGCATGACTAATGACCTGCTTTACGTATTACCAAACAAGTATTTTGCAATATTAGTATTCACATCAACATTCCAGAAACTTTTTTTGTATTAAAATATAGAAAGTGCTTGTGCAACAAATCCTTGAACAACTATGTAGCATGTAGCTTACGCTATGTAGTGTAGCTTAGCCTTATCGCTATGTAGCTCATGAAAATAGCTTGAGTTGTGTAGCCTACGCAACATGATAATTTGCATATGCTATTCGCTACAAAGACTAGGCTACATGCTATGTAGCTTACATTACAAATTATTTTTCACTACATTAAAATCAATAAATGTTTTCAATGATTTATTACATTTTTCTATTTTCAATCAAAATTAGTTATCTTTTCAATGCTTTTAGTAAAATAATACAAGTAACTAATTCATGGCTTGGTTTTATTTTCAATTCTCCTTGGCAATATGCAAGTAACTAATTCCTCAACCATCTCATGGCCAACATCAATTTGAGTTAGCAAAAACCTTTGGATCCTCTTTTTGAAAGGTATATTCACTCTAATCCAACTCCCAAGCCCGCAAATAAATTCAGCCCACAAATGTATTTCTTGCAATATTTTAAAATCTGAATGATATTTGTTACATTGCTGACAGTAACATTGTTTTCTAACATGTATGTATAAAACAAATTATTTGTTCCAAACAGGACATTTATGATAAAACAAATTATTTGTTCCAAACAAGACATTTATCAAAGGAGCACTATCAGGTGATATTTGAGATTTTCATTATAAATAGATTAAGAGCCAATGATAATTATTAGTAGACTTGCAGCAAAAAATAAAGAATTTGATTTTTTTCAAAACATGGAAAGACTAATCAGTCCTACTTCTTGTAACTTCAGCCACTGCTTCAAATGGAGGGACTGCACAAAGATTTGGTTAGGGAGATTACTGATGGTGAACTAGCAGCTGCAACAAATATGAGAGCTACAAAGGTGAAAAGAAACATAAGGCGGTCGGTAAGATAAGATAGATTGACAGTACTTGTTTCAATTTTCTTGGATGGATGATGAATGTATTTGGGAATATAAATGAAAATAAAAAACTTATAATATATATATATGTTATCAATGGAGGATACCTTGTTTGGGGGGACATGAAATTCTTGTAGCTTATGGTATGGTGCCCCAATATTGGTTGTATGTTACTATTATATAGTAGATAATACTAGGTTCAATAGTAGATAATACTAGAGAATCCCTAAACCTAAACCTACACCATCTACTCCTAAACCTAAACCTAAACTTGAAAACCCAAACCTAAATCCGTACACAAACCCGAACCCGAACCCGATTTCCTAAACCTGAACCTTAACCTATTCTCAATTCCCTAAACCTAAACCTACACCTAATCCTAATCTCAATTCCCTAACCTAAACCTAAACCTAAACTTGAAAACCCAAACCTAAACCCAATCCCGAACCCGAACCCAATTTCCTAAACCTAAACCTTAACCTAAACCTAAACCTATAACCTTAACCTAAACCAAAACCTATGACCTAAAACCTAAATGTATTCTCAAATCTCTAAACCTAAACCTAAACCTAAACCTATAACCTATAACTTATAACCTAAACCTAAACCTAAAACCTAAATGTATTCTAAATCCCTAAAGCTAAACCTACACCTAATCCTAATCTCAACTCCCTAACCTAAACCTAAACCTAAACTTGAAAACTCAAACTTAAACCCAATCCCCAACCTATAACCTAAACCTAAACCAAAACCAAAACCTATAACCTATAACCTAAACCAAAACCTATAACCTATAACCTAAACCAAAACCAAAACCTATAACCTAAACCCAAACCCATTCTCAAATCCAAAACCTACAACCTAAACCTAAACATATAACCTAAACCTATAACCTATAACCTAAATCAATACCTATAATCTAAACCAAAACCAAAACCTATAACCTAAATCCGAACCCATTCTCAAATCCCAAAACCTATAACCTAAACCCGAAGCCATTCTTAAATCCCAAAACCTATAACCTAAACCAAAACCAAAACCTATAACCTAAACCCGAACCCATTCTCAAATCCCAAAACCTATAATCTAAACATAAACCTTAACCTAAACATAAACTAAAACCTATAACCTAAACCAAAACCATAACCTATAACCTAAACCCGAACCCATTCTCACATCTTAAAACCTTAACCTAAACCCAAACCAAGACCTATAACCTAAACCAAAACTAAAACCTATAACCTAAACTCGAACCCATTCTCAAATCCCAAAACATAAACCTTAACCAAAACCTATAACCTAAACCCGAACCCATTCTCAAATCCCAAAACCTAAACCAAAACCAAAACCTATAACCTAAACCCGAACCCATTCTCAAATCCCAAAACCTATAACATAAACCAAAACCAAAACCTATAACCTAAACCCGAACCCATTCTCAAATCCAAAATCTATAACCTAAACCTAAACCTAAACTAAAACCTATAACCTAAACTCCGAACCCATTCTCAAATCCCAAAACCTATAACCTAAACCAAAACCAAAACCTATAACCTAAACCCGAACCCATTCTCAAATCCCAAAACCTATAACCTAAACCTAAACTAAAACCTATAACCTAAACCCGAACCCATTCTCAAATCCAAAAACCTAAACCTTAACCAAAACCTATAACCTAAACCCAAACCATTCTCAAATCCCAAAACCAATAACCTAAACCTATACCTAAACCTAAACCAAAACCAAAACCTATAACCTAAACCAAAACAAAACCTATAACCTAAACCCGAACCCATTCTCAAATCCCAAAACCTATAATCTAAACCTAAACCTTAACCTAAACATAAACCAAAACCTATAACCTATAACAAAACCAAAAGCTATAAGCTATAACTACTAAACCAAAACCAAAACCTATAACCTAAACTCAAAACCATTCTCAAATCCCAAAACCTATAACCTAAACCAAAACTAAAACCTATAACTCGAACCCGAACCCATTCTCAAATCCAAAACCTATAACCTAAACCTAAACCTAAACCTAAACCAAAACCAAAACCTATAACCTAAACCTAAACCCGAACCCATTCTCCAATCCCAAAACCTATAACCTAAACCAAAACCAAAACCTATAACCTAAACCCGAACCCATTCTCAAATCCCAAAACCTATAACCTAAACCTAAACTAAAACCTATAACCTAAACCCGAACCCATTCTCAAATCCAAAACCTAAACCTTAACCAAAACCTATAACCTAAACTCGAACTCATTCTCAAATCCCAAAACCAATAACCTAAACCTATACCTAAACATAAACCAAAACTAAAACCTATAACCTAAACCAAAACAAAACCTATAACCTAAACCCGAACCCATTCTCAAATCCCAAAACCTATAATCTAAACCTAAACCTTAACCTAAACATAAACCAAAACCTATAACTTATAACCAAAACCAAAACCAAAAGCTATAACATATAACCTAAACCAAAACCAAAACCTATAACCTAAACCCAAAACCATTCTCAAATCCCAAAACCTATAACCTAAATCAAAACCAAAACCTATAACTCGAACTCGAACCCATTCTCAAATCCAAAACCTATAACCTAAACCTAAACCTAAACCTAAACCTAAACCTAAACCAAAACCTATAACCTAAACCTAAACCCGAACCCATTCTCCAATCCCAAAACCTATACTTATAACCTAAAACTATTCCCAAATCCCAAAACCTATAACCTAAACCTAACCTTTCCCTAAACCTATAACCTAAACTCAATTCCTAAAGCTAAACCTACACCTAATCCTAATCTCAACTCCCTAATCTAAACCTAAACCTAAACTTGAAAACCAAAACTTAAACCCAATTCCGAACATGAACCCGATTTCCTAAACCTAAACCATAACCCATTCTCAAATCCAAAAACCTATAACCAAAACTTACACCTAATCCTGAACATGAACCCGATTTCCTAAACCTAAACCATAACCCATTCTCAAATCCAAAACCTATAACCTAAACCCGAACCCATTCTCAAATCCAAGAACCTATAATTAACCTAAACCTATAACCTATAACCTAAATCAAAACATATAACCTAAACCAAAACCAAAACCTATAACCTAAACCCAAACCCATTCTCAAATCCCAAAACCTATAACTTAAACCTAAACCTAAACCTTAACCTAATCCTATAACCTAAAATCAAATCCCTAAACCTTAACCTATAACCTATAACCTAACCTAAACCTATACTTATAACCTAAAACTATTCCCAAATCCCAAAACCTATAACTTAAACCTTACCTTTCCCTAAACCTATAACCTAAACTCAATTCCCTAAAGCTAAACCTACACCTAATCCTAATCTCGACTCCCTAACCTAAACCTAAACCTAAACTTGAAAACCAAAACTTAAACCCAATCCCGAACATGAACCCAATTTCCTAAACCTAAACTATAACCCATTCTCAAATCCAAAAACCTATAACAAAACTTAAACCCAATCCCGAACATGAACCCGATTTCCTAAACCTAAACCATAACCCATTCTCAAATCCAAAAACCTATAACCAAAACTTACACCTAATCCTGCACATGAACCCGATTTCCTAAACCTAAACCATAACCCATTCTCAAATCCAAAACCTATAACCTAAACCCGAACCCATTCTCAAATCCAAGAACCTATAATTAACCTAAACCTATAACCTATAACCTAAATCAAAACATATAACCTAAACCAAAACCAAAACCTATAACCTAAACCCAAACCCATTCTCAAATCCCAAAACCTATAACTTAAACCTAAACCTAAACCTTAACCTAATCCTATAACCTAAAATCAAATCCCTAAACCTTAACCTATAACCTAACCTAAACCTATACTTATAACCTAAAATTATTCCCAAATCCCAAAACCTATAACTAAACCTAACCTTTCCCTAAACGTATAACCTAAACTCGATTCCCTAAAGCTAAACCTACACCTAATCCTAATCTCAATTCCCTAACCTAAACTTAAACCTAAATTTGAAAACCAAAACTTAAACCCAATCCCGAACATGAACCCAATTTCCTAAACCTAAACTATAACTCATTCTCAAATCCAAAAACCTATAACCTAAACTTAAACCCAATCTTGAACATGAACACGATTTCCTAAACCTAAACCATAACTCGTTCTCAAATCCAAAACCTATAACCTAAACCCGAACCCATTCTCAAATCCAAGAACCTATAATTAACCTAAACCTATAACCTATAACCTAAATCAAAACATATAACCTAAACCTAAACCAAAACCTATAACCTAAACCCAAACCCATTCTCAAATCCCAAAACCTATAACCTAAACCTAAACCTTAACCTAATCCTATAACCTAAAATCAAATCCCTAAACCTTAACCTATAACCTATAACCTAACCTAAACCTATACTTATAACCTAAAACTATTCCTAAATCCCAAAACCTATAACCTAAACCAATTCTCTAAAGCTAAACCTACACCTAATCATAATCTCAACTCCCTAACCTAAACCTAAACCTAAACTTGAAAACCCAAACTTAAACCCAATCCCAAACACGAACCCGATTTCCTAAACCTAAACCTTAACCTATTCTCAATTCCCTAAACCTAAACCTAAACCTAAACCTAACCTAAACCTAAACCTCAACCTAAACCTAAGCCTACTACCTAAATGTACTCTCAAATCCCTAAACCTAAACCTACACCCAATCCTAATCTCAACTCCCTAACCTAAACCTAAACCTAAACTTGAAAACCCAAACCTAAACGTGATCCCGAACCCGAACCCGATTTCCTAAACCTATACCTTAACCTATTCTCAATTCCCTAAACCTATAGCTTATAACCTAAACCTAAACCTTAACCTAAACCTAAACCTATAACCTTAACCTAAACCAAAACCTATGACCTAAAACCTAAATGTATTCTCAAATCTCTAAACCTAAACCTACACCTAATCCTAATCTCAACTCCCTAACGTAAACCTAAACCTAAACTTGAAAACCCATACCTAAACCCGATCCCGAACCCGAACCCGATTTCCTAAACCTAAACCTTAACCTATTCTCAATTTCCTAAACCTTAACCTATAACCTAAACCTAAGCCTAAAACCAAAACCTATGACCTAAAACCTAAATGTATTCTCAAATCCTTAAACCTAAACCTACACCTAATCCTAATCTCAACTCCCTAACCTAAACTTAAACCTAAACTTGAAAACCCAAACCTAAACCCGATCCGAACTCCGAACCCGATTTCCTAAACCTAAACCTTAACCTATTCTCAATTCCCTAAACCTAAACCTTAACCTTAACCTAAACTTAAACCTGAACCTATAACCTATAATCTAAATATATTCTCAAATCCCTAAACCTACACTTACACCTAATCCTAATCTCAACTCCCTAACCTAACCTAAACCTAAACTTGAAAACCCAAACCTAAACCCGATCCCGAACCCGAACCCGATTTCCTAAACCTAAACCTTAACCTATTCTCAAATATCTAAACCTAAACCTAATCCTAATCTAAACTCCCTAACCTAAACCTAAACTTAAACCTTAACTTGAAAACCCAAACCTAAACCCAATCCCGAACCCGAACCCGAATTCTTAAACCTAAACCTTAACCTATTCTCAAATCCCTAAACCTACACCTACACCTAATCCTAATCTCAACTCCCTAACCTAAACCTAAACCTAAACTTGAAAACCCAAACTTGAACCCGGTCCCAAACCTGAACCCGATTTCCTAAACCTAAACCTATTCTCAATTCCCTAAACCTATAACCTAACCTAAACCTAAACTTATTTATATGTATTATGCGTGGATGAATGTAATGTGAATAAGATTGTTTGTGTTTGGATGGATGTAGTTTATGTTTGGATGGATTTATGTAGTTTGGGTTTAGATGGATGTGAATGTGAATGTGATGAAATATATTGTATAACAGGTGTATATCAGGAAGATTGTGTTTGGATGGATTTACGTAGTTTGGGTTTATATGGATGTGTATGTGAATGTGAATGTGATGAAATATATTGTGTAACAGGTGTATATCAGGAAGATTGTGTGTTTGGATAGATTTACGTAGTTTGGGTTTAGATGGATGTGAATGTGATGAAATATATTGTATAACAGGTGTATATCAGGAAGATTGTGTGTTTGGATGGCTTTACATAGTTTGGGTTTAGATGGATGTGAATGTGATGAAATATATTGTATAACAGGTGTATATCAGGAAGATTGTGTGTTTGGATGGATTGATGGATGTGAATGTGAATGTGATGAAATATATTGTATAACAGGTGAATATCAGGAAGATTGTGTGTTTGGATGGATTTACGTAGTTTGGGTAATGAATGTGAATGTGAATGTGATGAAATATATTGTATAACAGGTGTATATCAGGAAGAAGACTAGGTCAAATTTGGTCCTTCAAGGGTCATAAGAGACAGCTTATAGTAGTCCTTTAAAAGGACGGTCTATAACCGTCCTTTGAAAGCTTAAAAGAGACGGTCCATGACAGTCCTTTTAAAGGACGGTCCATGACCGTCCATTTAAAGGACGGTCTATCGCCGTCCTTTGAAAGCCCATACGAGATGGTTCATGACAGTCTTTTTTAAGGACGGTCCATGACAGTCCTTTTAAAGGACGGTCCATGGCCGTCCTCTTTGAGCTCATAAGAGACGGTCAATGACAGTCCATTTTAAGGACGGTCCATGACCGTCCTTTTTTAGGACGGTCCATAACCGTCTTTTTTTCGTCAATAAGAATGATGGTTTTCAACCGTCCTTTAAGTAATAGGACACGTCAAAATTTGACTGCCTATGTGACGGTCCATGACCATCCTTTTTGGTCATTTGAGACGGTTTTAGACCGTCCTTTTTTCACTGTTTTGGCGTAGTGTTACCGAGGTGAGGAGTTTTCTTGGCCTGGCAGGGTACTATCGACGCTTCATTCAAGACTTCTCGAAGATAGCCAGACCGTTGTTACAATTGACACATAAGGATCTGAAGTTCGCCTGGAATGATAAGGCAGAAGCAGCTTTTCAGGAGCTGAAGGAGAGACTGACGTCCGCCCCTGTGCTAGTATTGTCAAAGCAAGGGGTTAAGTACACTATATACACTGACGCGTCTCGCATTGGTTTGGGTTATGTCCTTATGTAGAAGGACAGGGTGATTGCATATGCCTCGAGATAATTAAGGAAGCACGAGGAGAATTAACCTACGCACGACCTGGAATTAGCAGCTGTCATCTTTGCATTGAAGCTCTGGAGACATTACCTCTACGGAGAGGAGTTCGAGCTTTTCTGCGACCACAAGAGCCTTAAGTATATATTCACTCAGCGAGACTTGAATATGAGGCAGCGCCGATGGATGGAAACCTTGAAGGACTTCAAGTTCGAGGTCTCCTACCATCCTGGCAAGGCCAACCTTATGGCAGATGCGTTGAGCCGTAAGAAGGCTATTGCATTTGCGGCTCCACTGATGATAGTAGAGTGGGATATGTTGGAGTTCGTGCGGGACTTCGAGCAAAAGCTCACGGTGGAGGAGCCATTTGAGTGTGTCGCTCATGTTCGGGTGCGGCCACTTATTGATGCTAGGATTATCGAGGCCCAGAAGGGCGAGAGTGGTTGTTTAAGCTTCAAGGGCAAGGTAGCGACGCCGAAGACTCCGAGTGGAGAGTTGGCACAGATGGGGGTCTACGATATCGTAGCCGCCTATGCGTTCCAGATATTCATGACTTGTGACAGGAGCTTCTTGAGGCTGCCTACAAATTGAAGCTTGCGATGCATCCTGATAACACGAAGATGTACCAGGACATGAGAAGATTGTATTGGTGGGACAATATGAAGGTTTATATCGTTGAGTATGTTTCACGTTGTCTCACGTGTCAGCAGGTCAAGGCCGAGCATCGCCGACCTCCTGGACTCCTTCAGCCCATGCCCATAGCTGAATGGAAGTGGGACTTCATCTCTATGGATTTCATATCGGGGCTGCCGAAGGCAAGGAAGGGACACGATTCCATCTGGGTGATTGTGGACCGGTTGACCAAATCGGCTCATTTTCTCTCTATCAGAGTCACAAACTCTACAGACTACTTGGCCAAGTTGTACATCAGAGAGATAGTCCGTTTGTATGGAGTTCCTTTAGAGATCATGTCAGACCGTGACACGCGATTCACATATATCTTCTGGACTCATATCCAGGAAGTAATGGGTGTGAAGCTGAAGTTCAGTACTGCGTTTTACCCTTAAATCGATGGGCAGACAGAGCGGGTGAATCAGATCTTGGAGGACATGTTACGGGCCTGTGTCTTCGATTTCAAGGACAGTTGGGATGACTGTCTTCCTTATGCAGAGTTCACGTAAAACAACAGCTTTCAGGCGAGTATTGGTATGACTCCATATGAGGCCTTGTATGGTCGTCCTTGCAGAGCGCCGCATTGCTGGGCTGAGGTTGGCGAGCGCAGCTTGATTGGGCCGGAATTGGTACAGGCGACCTCGGAGAAGATCGACATTATCAGGCGTTGACTCCTGACGGCACAGAGCAAATAGAAGAGTTATGCCGATAAGAGGCAGCAACCACTTGAGTTTGAGGTTGGAGATCACGTATTCCTCAGAGTTTCCCCTATGAAGGGAGTTCTTCAGTTTGGGAAGAAGGGGAAGCTTACGCCGTGGTTTATCGGGCCGTTTCAGATACTTGACCGAGTGGATGCGGTGGCATATCGTCTCGCTTTACTCACACCACTTGCGAGCATGCACAATGTATTTCATGTATCTATGCTGAAGAAATACGTTCCTGATCCTTCACACATCATATATTGGGAGCATGTGCAGTTGAGCGATGATGCTACATATGTACTGCGTCCGACGCATATCCTAGACAGGAAGGAACAGGTGTAGCACAATAAAGTGATTCCACTCATGAAGGTACTTTGGACGCATCATACAGAAGAGGAAGTTACCTAGGAGACAGAAGCCGAGATCCGAAAGAACTACCCTCAGCTTCTCAAGGAGTACGAAAAAGTACTAATTTCGAGGATGAAATTTTTCATTAAGGGGGGTAGATTGTAACGACTCGGAAAATCCCATATAAAGACCCAAGTACCACCTCAGGCAGAAATCACACATGATCAAATCCTTTAGAAATTAAACAAAATTAACTAAGTGTTAAACTAGATTAGCCACGAAATTCGTTTGAATTACTTTAAATACGATCTGCAAGACCCAAAACTTGTAGAATCATTGACGCTAGGTTACCCTAAAATCTAGGATCAACCTCATTACCCGACTGCTCTCGGGAGCACATTGAAACTCTGTATCAGATCTGGACCACACATTGAAAGTCCGAATGATGCGAGGTTATAGAATTAGGACTGCCTCGCTGGGCTTGACAACCATCTCGGAGATCAAATCCAGACTATGTCCCATGGGTATTCGCTTGAGCTCGGAGCAAGGAGTGTGAGAAAACTTAATTTTCTTTAGAAATTTAATAAAATTTAAGTAATCTGAGACTTGATGTTTGCGAGCCAATTATAAATAATCAGACCGTCAGAATCTGACCCAAATACACCCTCGAATCAGGAAATATTTCCCATAAATGTCAGTGTGCTTGGAATCCCTGATCGAGTTTCAGAGACCGTTGAACTGAAATTAGTTCGCCGCGCGTGATCTGAGAATCCAACTGGAACGAAAACTTAACTCCACCTAGATCCAAGGTTAGTGAGCTTAAGTCCAACCTTACACAGAAAAGTGGCTACCAGAAGTGCTCCGTTGAGCTGGAACAAGCTCACTTTAGCTATAACCTAAGTATACCTTGACCTTGGTTCTACTTTGGTGAGGTTTTGGGCTATATATGGACCTTAAACTCTCTCATATCCAGCCCATACGAATTTGAGAAAACTTAGGAGAGAGAAGAGAGAAAAGAGAGAGAAAGGTTGAGAGTTATGGGAGCATCTCCCTGCCACCCTACCCTGCTGCTATTCGTGCCTAACCACATCATTCTTATCGCTTCTCCAGCGTTTTTAACTTCGTTTCTAGGTAAGAAACTCTAACTCTAATTTGATCTAGGATTATGAACATTGCAAATGATGAAGTAGCTAATCTATTTCATTCTATAGGTTGTCAAACTGCCGTATACTAAAGCTTAGCGAATCTATCGAGTTCATTATGGTTCTACGGCGTAAGATGCAGACTTTAGACGTATAGGTTATGGTTTTCAATGCTTTCAATGTCAGATAATGATAGATTCATGATCTGTATGTTATTACACATGTACAAAGTGCTGTCCGTTTCATTTTTCGGTTAGACGTTAACTATGTTGAATATACTGTATTCCTCGTATTTGTAGAAAGTACCATATACGTATAAATTTTGAAAGTGTGTTTGCCATGATTAATTACTATATGAGCATGGTATATATGTGTATAATACTTACTTGGCGAAAGGGTTCGCCCTAATACATGTTCTTGCTAATATACACTATGTATGTTGAAAGAGTGTATCCTAAGTGTTTGTAAAAATGCTTGTAAGAGTAAGTACTTAGAGGATTGTACTTTAGGTAGGTGTTGAGGTAAGATTCTCAGCTAACTTAGAGATGTATATGATTTCCTCCATGTTGATTGTTTAATTTAACCGCTTACTTGTGAAATATATGTGTTTGTATTTGTATTGTACTTTATAACATGCTTTACAACATGTTTGAATTACTTTGTTTATTCTGCTTTACTCTACATGCTTCTAAATAAGGATTGATCGTGTTTGGGGCTATGATTATAGTCCAGGCAATCGGAAACGGAAATGAATATGTGGCTGAGATTCATTCACCATGCGAGATGTGTTCGACGAACCTGAGTCGTACTTCCGTTGACGGTAGTGGCTGGCCACACGAAGTGCTTATGCGCTTCATATCATTCAACTTGTTGTGCACTCAAGCTAGCCGAGCTCGTCAAGTAACCCGATTTGTCTTATGTATGTTCACCATGTTTGGACGCCTCTGTTTGAACCTGAGGTACTAACCTTACCAGTGGAATCCCGTTAACCGTGGTACCTCGATCCGTTGAGACTCATGAGCCGGGCATGGTGGTATGGGACACCGTAGTCGAGCTGTCGGTCTACGTTGGGGCTACGAGCCTCCCTGTAGTAACCATTGAGCAACCAGACTCGTGAGCCGATTATGGTGGTATGGGGCACTATATTCGAGCTATCGGCCTACACTGCTTTGATGGGTGATGGGGGAGTAGTGCAACGATTCTGTGTAATAGCCCTGACAGCCCTGACCGTACCCGGTATAGTGACCTCGAGCATACTCTAAATCTGTGGTGAGGTGACGAGCCTTCCCGTAGTAACAGAGTATAAACTAGGCCTGTATTGATAAGGTGATGGGAGAGTGGTGTAACGATTCTGTGAAACAGCCCTGGCAGCCCTTACAGCGACCTAGAAACATACCATCGTATGAGATTATCTAGGATTGACGACCCTAGAATAGATTATTGTTTGGGAATGATATAAGGTACCTTAGTTTCCCAATACCGCTATTTGAAATGGACTAATAACAACTCAGTAATCATGCTCATCATCGCATTGCATGTGCCTGGAAGATGTGGAGCACTGAGGGTGACAGCATGCCGCAGACGTAAGATGGTGCCACACGAAGGAGTATGTTGGCTAGGGCATGCATCATAATCGCATCTCATCCTTGCATTAATTACAGTACTTAGGAATGTTGATTATACTGCTTTATCATTGCTGCTTGACTTAATTGATAACATGTTAACCTATGCTTTATTGTTCCACTAAGTTAGCTACTCACTCCCACGTTACGGGATAGTGTTCTGGACACCCACCAGACTCTGTCTTAGATGCAAGTACCGACGATTCACAGGAGGTTGAGCCTGATTATTATGAAGATCAGGATGAGTTTTCCTTCATGTAGTTCTCTGGCGGCTTTGTTTAGGCAATCCGGATTTACGGGACTATTAGGCTATCACGATAGTTGGACTATTTTTGACATTTTGTTTTGATTCAGTACATGTATATGATGACTCAGCGAAGTAATTATACTTTGGAGACAGATCGAGATCGTTTTGTTTTTATACAATCTATATATGTTTTTCAGTCTTCCGCTTGCTTTTTATACATTGATCTGGAGTATGGATTACTATTTTGGTATAATCTCACTCATGTTTATTACACTAACATAGACAACATTTAATCATAAGCATTTGTGTTGCATAAGTGATGTTTTGGAACTCGGGTGTTGACTTACTACTCGACCCCCGATTTTCAGGGCGTTACAAGAAATCATGGCAAGCGCAAAACACAATTTCACGTTCAATCAAACATTTCAACAAACACATGGAATGCATCTTGTATTCAACATAGTTCACACATGTATAATATATCGAAAACATCGTATCTAAGACAATATGGCAGCAAGCAAGTCAGAAATAAATCATTAGCTGACATTGAAAGCATTGAAAACTATAACCTAAATGTTATAGTCTGCACCTTTCGTCAGAATACACGATTCAGACTCGGTTCAAACACCACGTTCCCAAAAACAGAACGATGGGCACCTAAACAATGAAATAGGTTAGCTATTTCGTCGATTACTCTATTTGAATTTATAAATCAAGATTAGGGTTAGGATTTCTTTCTCAAATCGTAACCAGAAACGATTGTGTAGCGAAGTGGGGAGGTGAATCCGTAGCATGGAGTCGTGGGGAAGAATCCCAGCAACGATCTCCAAGAATCCTTCTTCCTTCCTCTTTTCTCTCATTCTCTCTCTCTCTCTCTCTCTCTCTCTCTCTCTCTCTCTCGGGTTTTTAGAAAATTCGTATGGAATGGGAATGGGGTGGTTTAAGGGCTTTATATAGGCCCAGAACTGATGTAAATGGCCCCAGGGCCATGGTATACTTAATTTATAACCAAAGGGAGCCTATTTCAGGCAAACGAGGCTCATCTGGAGGTCCACTACTCACTTAAATTGTAGGGTAAGTTCCCTAACAATTAATCTATACTAGGATGTGATTTCGGCGCGATTGGATAGGCCGATCAACCGTGAAAGACCCGCTTCAGATCAACGATCGAACTTGATTGATCGGGGCCACAAGTATATGGACATAAGCAGGGAAATTTTCTTTTCCCCCGGGTGAAGTATGGTCAGAAACTGACGGTCTAAAATCCTCAATTTTGCGTGTAAGCGAATGGCCCAATTTACTTAAGTTCCATTTAGTTTTCTAAAGATATTCGCATTTTTCACACTCTTTACTTAGAGTTCAAGTTATGCATTTTTAGACATAATCTGGGCTCAATTCCCGCGATGGTTGTCAAGCCCAGTAAGACGGTCATAACCCTATATTTTCACAGTCATCGGACTTTCGACATGCGGTCCAGGTCCGTTACGGAGTTTCAATGTGCACTCGAGAGCAACAGGCTTTTGGGATTTTTTCTAGGTTTTTAAGCAGTGCTGAGTTAGCGATTTTGATGGTTTTGGGTCTTGCCATTTGTATAAATAGTGGTCGGAGTTAAATCCACCGACTAATTCAGTGAGTACTTAATTAATTTTCACCTAAATTTCTACAGAATACGGTCCTTAGGGATTTTTGTCTGAGGTGGTACTCGGATCTTTGTATGGATTTTTCTAAGACGTTACACAACCCGTCCAGATGGTGGGACCCATCTGCTGACTGATGTCAGCCAGTTTTATGGGTCCCACGTGATGTATATGTTATATCCAAGCCGTCCAGATGGTGGGACCCACTACTGGACTGACATCAGCAAGTTCTATGGGTCCCATGTGTTGTATGTGTTGGATCCAAACCGTCCATCCACCATAGGGCCCACGTGATGGATTTGTTTCATCCACACCGTCTAGACAGTGCTGGACGGCGCTGGACAATGGTTAGACGGTGCTGATTTACATAGACAATGTTTGGATGGTGCTGATTTACATGGGAAATGTTTGGATGGTGCTAATTTACCTGGACAATGTTTGGACAATGCTGATCATCATTAGTAGGCCATGTGCCCCATGGAATGATAGCATACAGTGATACACATGTTACACCTACAACTATTGAAATGAATTTTAGTGTGGTCCAAGCCCACTTGAGGCCTATTGGTGTGACCCATCCGTGAGGCCCATCATGATGTATATGTTAGGCCCATGTGATAGGGCCCACTTGCCTTATATTTAAGGCCCATATGATGGGGCCCACCTGCTTGAATCTAAGGCCCATGGGCAAGGCCCATTGTAATGTATTTGAGGCCCATGGGCAAGGCCCATTTGATGTATTCGTGGCCTATGGGCAAGGCTCATTTTGATGTATTCGAGGCCCAATACGGTATATGTGAGGCCCGTTACATTGTATGATGTCATGGGCCCACTATATGCTAGGCTCTATGTGGGCCACTCCATAGGAGCAGTGTTGGTTAAATGACCACATTGATGGGTAATGATGGTCAAATGACCTCGTTGTGACCTTCCCTTAGGCCTTGTTAGGCCCATTCTTATCATTCTCTAAGTGGGTTGACCCTAGTCATTGGGCCCCATTTGTATGATCCATCTATTCTCATTGGGTTATCCCAAGATGTTGAGCCCCCATTGGTTGTTAGTAGGATTACTTCTTTTATTTTGGAGTCCATCTAAGATTTATTTGGGCCACTTAGGGCATCTAGTGGGCCATGTAATAGCATGGTGAAGGAACCTTTTCCTGATCCCAAGGATTGTGGGTAGGCCACTTAGGCCCAACCTTGATATAAGGGGGAATACATGATCATCATATAACATGCTTAATATAGCTCCACGATCCATGCCCATACGCATCATATGTATGCTTGATATGAGGAGTAATTGATCATAGTACATGTCATTGGGCATATTATTATGGTACTCCCTGATAGGGGGAGTTGCCCACATGAGCGCGCGATACGCGCAGGATTTCTGCATAACTGGATAGTGTGATTCATGCATTTCGTATTGTGTGACACAATTACTGTACGCCCTAGCGACATCAGGGCCATAGTCTCCACAAGTGTATCGTGGTTGGCAGGATTGGACACCGGAAATCTTATTCTACATGGAGTGCTATAGATGTCCCTGGGTGAAATTCTTTAAACCCTTATGGTACCAGGAGGTTGCTCTAACGTCTAGACCGAGTGGATGCATGAGCGTCGAGTGCCGAATACCAGAAGGCCGTGCTTTCCACTGTGTCGTGGTCGGTTGGAAGGGGGTGTGGCCTTACCCGCCGGAGAGGAGGGGGCAAAGCTAGGCTAAGTTTGCCCAGCACGAGGAATGGGTCCGCTATCGACGAGCCGAGCCAGATATTGACAGGAGGATAGTGAGGTCTCCTTCACTCACCTTCTTGCGTCGATGGGACTACAATCTGGTTTGGAGTGTACTAAATCATGGTGATATTCCAGAGTTGAGCTATATTGATATATGAACTTAGATGAGGATTGGTATGATTAAATCGCATGGCCTTCGTATGGCCGACATCATTCATGTCTCGCATCCCATAGCCTTTGTACGGCTAATAGTATTCATGGATTCATCAGCATATTCTGCATTACTCTTATATTGCATAATTGTATTACTACATTGCACATACACTTTCACTATCCTCTAAGTTTTTCATAAGCTTATGTACGACCGTTGTGTGTAGGTGACGTTGGACCGCAGCAGCGCTGAGGCAGGAGCGTATAGTAGATCATCTTGGAGCTTTTGTCTATCATCATTGTATTTCCCTTTATGCGCATTATAATTATAAGTTTTTTATCATAGTGGATTTTGTAATGGCGTTCTTGTGGTTATTGTTCGTGGGTTATGCTTATGGTTATGGTTATTACGAATCAAACTAATGTTGAAAATCCTCCTTGTAGGATCCTAGGATCGGAATTTAGTAAATGGGTGCCAGGAGCCAAGAATGGGGTGCTGCGGAGACTGTGGGCGCTAGATTTGGCGATCGAGAATTTTGTGAGCCCGATTTTCGAGTTTGGGGCGTGACAGAAGTTGGTATCAGAGCATAACTTGGGAATAACTGAGAACAACATCATATGTCTGCCATAAGTTTAGAATGATTAAGTCCCAAATTCGAATAGCTTAGCAACTTCTATTACAGACCCTTAACGTGCGTGCCTTCCAGAGTTTTCAAGGTTGATAGGCACCTTTGCTCTTTCCAGTAGGATATTTCTCCTAGGAGAGTGACCTAAGTGACTCCCGCTCCACCACCTAAGACTCATGTAAGACCCGTATCCTAAACCGTACCGTTCCATAGGCTTCTGCGGTCTTCCCGGTGGAATTTCGGCAACCTTTGACTTTTATCAGACATTTGCGTGCGATCCTAAACCGAGTCCTGCAAACCTAAGTCAACTCAACCCAAGACTTGTACCCAAGCGACCACGCCGTTTCTGCGGTTCCAACGCCGTGACTCGAGCACCAATCCGATACCCAAGCCAGGAGATGTGGGCCCACGTTCAGTTCGAGGAAAATGCTGCGCATTTACAATTCTTAGAGAATCTTTATGACCTATCTCATCAATCAATCAATCACCTCAACCAAGTACACATCACACCATACCACAAGTACAAGCAACCCATCCCTTTCCCATTCCCAAAGTCAACTCTCTCTCTCCACCCATCCCTTCCTTACACCTATCACCCATCCCTCCC
Source organism: Magnolia changhungtana (assembly GCA_030180095.1). Taxonomy (NCBI): domain Eukaryota; kingdom Viridiplantae; phylum Streptophyta; class Magnoliopsida; order Magnoliales; family Magnoliaceae; genus Magnolia; species Magnolia changhungtana. The sequence goes on from JASAUF010000220.1 coordinate 7,398,773, forward strand.
CTTTTCACCCATCACTTCTCTCTCCCTCTCATTTCTCTCTTCACTCCCCAAGCAACAAAATACCACACGTCCAAGCTCTCCCAAATCTTCATAAGAGAGATTTTTGTGTAGCCCACTTCCTACCCTCTCATCCCCCATCTCCACCATCAAAGCTTCATCATCTTCCGTTAAGATCGAAACCAAGGAGTTCGACATTCCATCGGACCATGGAGGAGGCCAATAGGTGGGTGATCCACCGTTGATTTTCTATTAGAAGGCCCACTTGTGATGGGACCCATTTTTATGTATGTATTGTAATCATGGAGGGCCCATAGTAGTGGGGTCCCTCCACCACCATCCGATCTCTCTTTTTTTCTCTTTCTCTCTCTTTTCTTTTTTTTTGTATGGTAATGATGATGATGAGGTGTGTGGCCCACCATGATGTTTGCATCTAAGCCATCTACTGGCGGACCCCATCCATGTGAGACACACCATGATGTTTGTATGTCATCTCAACTGTCCATCTAGGACGTGGCCCACCCCACACATGTGGGTGGGGCCCTCCTTGATGTATTTATCCTAATCCACCCCATCCATCCACCCTAATCGGTGTGGCCCACCATGATTTATGTATTTTATTGACGTCGTCCATCTGTTTTATCCATGCTATCTAGTAGGCCTGGACAATGAGAAAACACAAATATTAGACCAATCCAAACTAGGTGGGCCATGTGGGACCCATCTTGATGTGGTACATATCCACACCGTCTACCAGTGTTACACCCTACTGTTAACTAACAGTAGGGTGGCTAACAGTAAAGTGTGAACTGACAGTGGGGTGGCTAGCAGTGAGGTGTGACTAACGGTGGGTGGCTAACTGTGAGGTGTGAATGGACAGTGGGGTCCGTGGGACCCACCCACGTCGTCCACCTATTTTGATGGGCCACACTGTGATGCATGTGGGGCATCCACCGTCCCTTGATGGTGGGGCCCACCCCACGTGTGGGGCCACCTTGGTGTATGCATCTGTCCAGGGCCTGGATGTTGTGTATATATTAAACATAATATATATATTATATTAATATATGATATAATATATTATATATTATAATATAATATAATATCATATATGTTGAGGGTGGGCCCTACGTGGGACCCACCTCTGCTTTTCTTTAAAGCAGCAATAGCTGCATGTACGACAGCTATATAGCTGCCCTATTGACATCCCTGCTGTTGTACACTGCAGCAAGTTCCGTGGGTCCCACCTATTCCATCCATGCCATCATCTATGGGACCCACCATGATGCATGTGTTGTATCCAAACATCCAACCATTTGAGATATCATTTTATGGCATGAGCAAAAGAATGGGTCAGATTTAAAGTTCAAGCGGACCCCCACCATAAAAATTAATGGGGATAATGACATCCACCATTCAAACTTCTAAGGGCCATGGTAGTTTCCAATTAAGTTGATATTATTTTCACTTCATTTATCTCTATGTTAACTTATGAATAGGTCAGATCTCAAATATACATAAGGGTGGGCCCGATTTGATATACATGAGGCCCATCGGTGCAGCCTATTTGATATACATGAAGCCCATTGGAGCAGCCCATATAATGCGGCCCATGTGATATGGCCGCTTGACATAAGAGGCCTATTGTGATGTATTCGAGGCCCATATGATATATTTGAGGCCCAGGTGCGAGGCCCACCTGTTGTGTATTCGAGGCCCGATGTGATGTATGTTGGCCCATATGATGAGGCCTATATGATGTAAATGAGGCCCATCGTGATTGTACATGAGGCCATGAGCCCACTATATGTTTGGCCCTATGTAGGCCATTCCTTGGGAGCAATGTTGGTTAGATGTCTACATTAATGGGCAATGATGGTTGGATGTCTACATTATGACCTTCTCTTAGGCCTTGTTAGGTCCATTCTCATCATTCTCTTAGTGGGTTAACCTAAATAAGTGGGCCCCATTCACCTTAGACGGATGACTTTGTGCTATCGGATTTGATATGACCACGGCCGAGTGCCGATCTTTATAGTATGGTTGATCGGCTAATCATCTATGGACCCCGTCTTGTTTATGTACTGATTGTCGGTACCGATTGACGATGATGATTATCGGTGCCGATTATCGAGCCCGACGCCGATTTTCGATGCTGATTATGAATATATGATAACATAGCATCATGATGCATGCCCATGCGCATCATCTGCATGCTTGTGATGAGACGAGTGATTGATCATAACACATACCATTGGGCAGATTGTTATGGGACTCCCTAGAAAAGGGAGATGCCCACATGAGCGCACGGTATGCACATGATTGTTGTATGACTGGATTGCATGATTCATGCATCTCGCATTATGTGACATGTATACTGTATGCCCTAGCGACATCAGGGTCATAGCCTTCATAGGCAAATCGTGGTTGGCAAGATTGGATACCAGAAATTTTATTCTATATGGGGTGTTATAAATATCCCTGGGTGAAAGTCCATAAACCCTTATGGTACCAAGAGGTTGCTCCAACATCTAGATCGAGTGGGTGCATGAGCGCCGAGTGCCGATTACCAGAAGGCCCTGCTTTCCACTGTGTCGTGGTTAGTTAGAAGGGGGTGTGGCCTTACCCACCCGAGAGGAGGGGGCAAAGCTAGGCTGAGTTTGACCAGCTTGAGGAATGGGTCCGCTATCGACGAGTCAGGCTTGATATTGGCAAACAGATAATGAGATCTCTTCCACTCACCTTATTGCGCACGATGAGGTGACAATCTGGTTTGGAGTGTACTAGACCCTAGTGTATTCTAGAGTTGAGCTGTATGATATGTGGACTTAGATGAGGATTGGTGTGCTTGGTTTGCATCTCGCATCGCATGGCCTTGGCGTGGCCGACATCAATCATGCCTTGCATCACATGGCCTTGGTACAACTAATAGCATTCATAGATTCATCAGCATATTCCACATTACTCTGATATTATATAATTATATTACTACATTGCGCACACACTTTCACTGCCCTCTAAGCTTTCCATAAGCTTATGTATGACCGTTGTGTACAGGTGACATTGGACCGCAACAGCGCTAAGGCAGGAGCGCTTAGCAGATCATCTTAGAGCTTTTTGTTCATCATCATTATATTTCCCTTTATGCCCTTTATACTTGTAAATTTTTTATCATAATGGAAATGTGATGGAGTTTTTTGTTATTGTTTGTGGGTTATGCTTTTGGTTATGCTTATTACGAATTAAACTAATGTTGAAAATCCTCCTCCTAGCATCGCAGGATCGGAACCTGGCGGATGGGCACCGGGAGCCGAGAATGGGGCTCTACGGAGGCTGTCGGTGCCGGATTCAACGATTGGAAATTTTGTGAGCCCGGTTTCTGAGTTTTGGGCGTGACAACTCCCGTTCTACCACCTATGACTCCCATTCCACCACCAGAGACCCCTGCTTCCCAACCTGAGGATGTCGTTCCTCTACCTGAGACTGGTGTGGATCCGATCGTACCCTTGAGTACCTCCTAGTTACAGCAGATGTTGTAGGCTGTGATGGTCGCCCTCCAGGGGTAAGGCAGGCACCCCACTGTTTCACTAGCCCAGCCAGAGTAGGAGCGAGCAAGCGCCCTTCTTCGACAGTTCCGACATCTCAATACCCCGCGTTTCCAGGGCGAATCAGACCCAACAGTAATTGAGAGGTGGCACTCCGATGTGGAGAATATTTTTTATCCGATGGGATATACGACCTAGAGGCGGGTCCAGTTAGCTGTATTTCTTCTCCAGGGAGAGGTTGAGCACTGGTGGGCATTAGTCGCCCAAGCAGTAGGAGCCAATTTTGAGTGGACATGGGAGGATTTTATAGATCGGTTTGACTTATAGTATTTTTCTGATCACATCCGACGACAGCGAGCGTTGGGGTTCGAGGCCCTGGTGCAAAGAGATTTGACGGTGGCTCATTATGCGGCTCATTTTTTAGCGCTGTTTAGATTTACGCCGTACTTAGTAGATGATGAGGAGTGAGAGCCCGCCGCTTCGAGGACAACTTGCGCTACAGTCTTTAAAGTCGTGTTATTGGGCATGAGCTCCCAACTTTTGAGGAGGTGGTATAGAAGGCTTAGATTTTTTAAGCTAAGTGGGTTGGTTCTTATAGTGATCGCGGTCAGAGGAGAGACCTGAAGAGGCAGGCTCCCTCCAGTGACTCCCAATAGCGTCGACCATAGAAGAGGCGCAAATGTCGCCTAGCCTTCCGAGCGCCAGCACCACCTCTGAGGCAGTTCACCAGTACCTATTTTAGGTGCGCTACGATGGGGCACCGTATTTGAAAGTGTCCTCGCCCCCAGTAGAAGCGACAGCAGCCTCTATCGCAGCAGAAGCAGGGACCACCACAACAACCACTATAGCAGCCCTCACCACCGAGGCCCCCTCAATAGCAGCATCAGCACTAGCCTCTGAGGCTGCAACAGCGGAGGTAGTAATTTCGACCGCCTCAGCGACATCAGTAGCAACAGCATACTCAGAGGGGACGGGCATCACCCCAACTGGCTCAGGATAGGTTCTATGTGGCTCAGCAGGACCCGCAGTCATCTGGAGGGGTCGTTGATGGTATATTTTTAGTATATGTATGCATTGCACGTGTGTTGTTTGATTCTGGTGCATCGCATTCTTTTGTGGCCGACAGTGTCTGCCGATCGACTAGTTTGTCGTTGGAGTCTGCTCTTGAGGACTTGTCAGTATCGACTCCCTTAGGGAAGACTGCAATGTTAGGTCAATTTTTCTCATCTTGCCCCATTCTAGTTGGGGATATCTTTTTGCCTGTCGATCTATTTGCATTGCCAATGTCCGAGTTTGATGTCATCCTGGGCATGGATTGGCTTGCCAAGTACCACGCCATATTGGACTGCTTCATGAGGATAGTCACATTCTGTATACCCGGCTTGCAGCAGTTCCAGTTCATTGCTAAGCTTAGAGGAGAGCCGTTGTCTTGTTTGATGTCGTGTGCCATAGAGGAGCTCATAACAGTAAGCATAGACCAGTTGCCTGTAGTTTATGATTTTCCCGATGTGTTCCAGGAGATTCTGAGATTACCACCTCGCTGGCACACTGAGTTTCAGATTGATCTTGTTCCCAGTACCATGCTTATTTCGAAGGTCCCGTATCGTATGACACCGTTGAAGTTGCGGGAACTGCAGAAGCAGTTGGACGAGTTGCGCGAGTTAGGCTTTATCCATCCGAGTAGTTCACCATGGAGAATGTCGGAACTCTTCGTGAAGAAGAAGGATAGCTCATTAAGGCTCTACGTGGATTACCGCAAGCTCAATAAAGTTACGATCAAGAAAAAGTATCCACTCCCGAGGATTGATGATTTATTTGATTAATTGCAGGGTGCACAGTTCTTTTTGAAGATTGACCTGCTTTCCGACTATCATCAAATTCGGGTCCGAGAGGAGGACATTCCAAAGACGGCATTCAGGACACGCTATGGTCATTTTAAGTTTCAGGTCATGTCCATTGGACTAACCAATGCAAACACGGTATTCATGCAATTAATAAAGGAGGTCTTCTATCCATATCTCGATCAGTTTGTTGTGGTGTTCATCGACGACATTCTGATATATTCGAGGACCCGTGAGGAGCATGTGCAGCATCTGGAGGTTACCTTGCAGACCCTTTGTGCACACCAGCTCTATGCGAAGCTGGAGAAGTGCAAGTTCTGGCAGAAGGAGGTGAAGTTCTTCGATCACATGGTGACGAGGGAGGGTGTCGCAGCGGACCCCTCGAAGGTTGATGTAGTGCTTCAGTGGGGCCCGCCCACGAACTCATCCGAGATCCATAGTTTTCTTAGTTTGGTGGGCTACTACTAGCATTTCATTGAGAGTTTCTCCAGTATTATAGCCCCATTGACTAAGTTGACTCGGAAGAGTGCAGAGTTTGTTTGGAGTGACGCATGTGAGCAAGCATTCACAGAGCTGAAGGACCGTCTGACGTCCGCACTTGTCCTCACTCTAACCACTGAGAGCGATGGATTCATAGTTTTTACCGATGCCTCGCATATTGGTTTGGGTGTTGTCCTGATGCAGCACGGGAAACCGGTAATCGAGGTAGAGGCGCTGGATGGAGCTCCTGAAGGACTATGATTTTGATCTTTAGTACCACCCGGGCGAGGCGAACGTGGTGGCGAATGCCCTCAGATGTCAGCCACGAGGACTGGTGGCGCATATGATGGTCTAAGAGTGGATGATCCTCAAGGATATAGCAGAGTATGATTTTGAGTTCGGTCTACAGTCTTCTATCGTGCAGTTATCGAGCCTGTCGATTCAATCCTCTCTTATTACAAGGGTGATCGAGGCTCAGCAGGCTGTGAGTCATTGTAGAGTTATAGGGCAGAGGCGGCGTCTGAGAGTCAGTCAGATGGTAGATTGGTTCAGATGGTGGACTTCGCTTCAGAGGCCGATTATGTGTCCTGGATGTTCTTGAGTTGTGCAGAGACCTTATGACAGAGGCACATCGATCTCGGTTTTCTATCTACCCGGGCTCGACGAAGATGTACCGTGACATGAGGCGACAGTATTTTTGGGCAGGGATGAAGCGCCAGATCGGCAGTTTTGTGGCCGAGTGTGACACATCCAGTGTGTCAAGGCCGATCATCAGAGACCCCCTGGTCCATTGTAGCCATTGAGCGTCCTGATGTAGAAGTGGGAGCACGGGTCAACAGATTTCATTATGGGCTTGCTAAGGACTCAACGCGGTCATGATGCCATCTGGGTTGTTGTGGATTGTCTAACGAAGTCGACACATTTTCTTTTGATACGTACGATTTGGTCTATGGACCGGCTTACGAGGTTATTCATCGAGGAGATTATGAGACTGCATGGCATTCTAGTCTCTATCGTTTCTAACCGAGACCAAAGGTTCACGTCTCAGTTTTGGGGGAGCTTCTAGAGAGAGATGGGTATGTTTTGCAGCTTAGCACCGCATATCATCTACAGACCGATGGTCAGACCGAGAGAGTCAACCAGATCCTTGAGGATATGCTTCGGGCCTGCACGATTGATTTTGGGGGTAGCTAGGATGAGCATATGCGATTGGCTGAGTTCACATACAACAACAGCTATTAGGTAACCATTTGCATGGCTCCTTTTGAGGCACTATATGGCAGACCGTACAGATCACCGAGTTGTTGGACCGAGGTTGGAGAGCGGCGTCTCCTAGGTCTTGAGCTTGTGCAGCAGACGTCAAATGCTATTGACATCATCAGACAGAGGATGCGCACAACTCAGAGCTGGCAGAAGAGTTTTAATGATCGCCGGTGTCATCACTTGGAGTTTGTTGTAGGAGACCATGTGTATCTCAATGTCTTACCCATGAAGGGTGTGGTTCGTTTTGGAGTGAAGGGTAAGCTTGCCCAGAGATTTATAGAACCTTTTGGGATAATTGGGCACATTGGCGCCATGGCCTATCGGCTTGCCTTGCCATCTCAGTTATCTAGCGTCTACAACGTTTTCCATATCTCTATGTTGAAGAAGTGTAGGTCAGACATTATTCCGGTTATTGATTAGCAGCAGTTAAAGGTTCATGAGGACGCTTCCTACATTGAGTTACTAGTTCGTATCCTTGATCGGAAGTAACACGTCCTTTGGACCAAGGTCATTCCATTGGTGAAGGTTCGGTGGGGTCACCATTTTGTTGAGGAGGCTTCTTCGGAGCGCAAAGCCGAGATTTGAAAGCGCTATCCCCATCTCTTTGATGATTGATTATGTGATGTATTTTATATGTTATCTCTGATTTTATATAATAATGTTATGTTTCTTCTTCGTCATGAGTTTTGTCTAATTGTGATGATTGTGTAAATTTCGAGGACGAAATTTTTATCAGGAGGGGAGAGCTGTAAGACACGTATCCTAGTCCAAACCATTCCGTAGACTTCCGCAGTCCTCCCGGTCGGATTCCAGCGACCCGCGATGCGTAGATGTCATTTACGCATAACCCTGAGTCGTATCCCGTATTCTTGAGCCGATTCAACCCGAAACTTATACCCTTGCGACTGCATTGTCGCCGCAGTTCTGACGCCACATCTCGCACGTCGAGGCGATACCCAGGCCAGGAGATGTGGGCCCACGTTCAGTTTGAGGAAAAATGGCGTGCAGTTGAAAAACCCAAGAGAGAGCTTTCAAATTAATCTCATCAATCACGTCTCATGTCAAGTACACATACCTCACACCCCATCCCCAAGCAACCCCAAAGTCAATTCTCTCTATTACAACTCATCCCCTATCAAGTACATCCATCACTCACCCATCACTAGAACTGGAAAAAACAGATCTGATCCGGTGTATCTGACTCGATAAGACTCGATCAGACCCAATCCTAACCAAATCGACAGTCTGGATCGGTGCAGATTGATTTTGATATTTCAGATCCAAATGATTTTCGGATCAGGATCAAGTAGTCATCAATCCGGACCAATCTGGTCCGAAACCCGATCCGAATGGATCCGATCCGATCAGATCCGACTCAATCCGGAGCCTTAGGAGGAGTTTAATGGAGGATATACAATCATTATTATTTTCCTGTGGTGTGGTCCACCCGAGATTTTTATCCCTCTAATATTTTGTATCAAGCTTTTAAATGATCCGTAAAAATGGATGAACAGCATTGATGAAATACATACATCATGGTGGGGCCCACAGATCACCGACACTACTGCTACTTCTGTAGGCGTCATACCACCACTGACACCACCTGCTACCCTAGCCTAGGCTAGCTACCTACGTGGCGTGCAAAGACGGCATGCGGATTGCGTACTACCCCAACCCATCCCTAACTCCGAACGGGCAATTCTATGGGTGGGCCCACCATGATGTATCTGTACATCCAAACTGTCTATCCCTTTTCTCAGATTATTTTAAGGCATCATAACAAAAATGATGGAGATCCAACGATCAAATGGAGCACACCACAGATGAATCTTGCATTTAATGCAACTTACATTTAATCCTTTGTGCATTTTAATGCAACCAAGCTTATTATTTGGTGTGGTCCACTTGAGCGTTGGATATGCCTCATTTTTGTGTTCATGGCTTAGAATAATATGAGAAAAGGTATTGACGGTTTGGATGTATAGATACATCACGGTGGGCCAGCCCACAAACCTGCCCGTTCAGAGTTAGAGACGAGCGGGGGTAGTACGCAATCCACGTCCAGACGGACACAAAGACGAGACTGGCACTCCTCGAGCTCCAAATTGTACAAACAGTTCAAAGGAGATCAAAGTTATATGGGCCCCATAGTGATGTATTTATTATATCTACACCGTTCGTATATTTTTAGAGGTCATTGGAGAGCATTATCCAAAAAATGAATAATATCCAAAGATTATATGGACCACACCACAAATAGCAACATAGAATGATTTTCACCGTTAAACATTTCATGTGGTCCACTTGATAGTTAGATCTGTCTTATTTTTCGTCTCAAGCCTTATAATGAGCTCGCCAAAAGGATGGACGGTTTAGATATAACACATACCCCATGATCAAACCTACATAACTTGTTAACTTCGTTACAGGCTCCCAGCAAGGAACTTGTGTGAAAAGCATTAGCTGTACTTTCATGCAGTGCAAGTAACATATGTACGATAAAATCTTATATACGGGGGAGGAGAGTTCTTTCATATCCAAGTGGGGCCCACCTTAATGTATATGTTTTACTAAGCCGTTCATCCATTTTGACATATCGTTTTAAGCATTGGGCACAAAAAGATGATATATTAAAGGTTGAAGTAGACCACACCACATAAAATAGTTAAATTAAATTCATATGATCCGAATTCTATCGAACCCGATCCGACTCAGTTTCACTGACCAAGTCGGACTCGGTTCGGGCCAGGTAAACCTTCCATCGGATCGGCCCGAGTCAGGTGACCCGAACTTGGTCCCAGATCAGATTGAGTTCGGGTCGGGCCGTTGAGACTTCAGATCGGGTCGAGTTGGACCCAATCCGATCCAATTCGGACCGATGCCCAGCTTTACCCATCACTCACACCCATCACTCACATCTTTCATCTCTCTCATTCTCCCAAGCAACCTAAATGTCCCAACCTCCATGAGAGAGCTTGGTGTGGCCCACCTTCCTACCACCCAATCTCACCATCCAAAGTCCATCTCAACGATTAAAATCTACCCTTTGGAGCTCTAGATCGTGTTGGCGGAAGAAGGAAGAGGAGATTGATGGTGGGTGATCTTTATTTTACTCTTTTTTTAAGGGCCCACATATGGTGGGACCCATCTTGATGTCTGCAATGTATAGGGAGGGCCCATAGTGGCGGGGTCCCTCCCCTCTCACGATCGTCTCTCTCTCTCCCCCTCTTGATGTCATGCGGCCCACCTAATGCATGTGGTGTATCCACGCCATCCATCACGGTGGAGTCCACTTGATGTATGTGATGCATCCACACCGTCCAACAACTTAGATGGTGGGTCCCCATGATCCACATGATATCCAAGCTGTCCAGATGGTGGGACCCATCTACTGACTGACGTCAGCAAGTTCTGTGGGTCCCATGTGATGTATATGTTATATCCAAGTCATCCAGATGGTGGGACCCATCTGCTGACTGATGTCAGCAAGTTCTGTGGGTCCCAAGTTATGTGGGTCCCACGTGATGTATATGTTATATCCAAGCCGTCCGGATGGTGGGACCCACTGCTGGACTGACGTCAGCAAGTTCTGTGGGTCCCATGTGTTGTATGTGTTGGATCCAAACCGTCCATCCACCATAGGGCCCACGTGATGTATTTGTTTCATCCACACCATCTAGACAGTGTTGGACGGCGCTGGATAATGGTTGGATGGTGCTAATTTACATAGACAATGTTTGGATGGTGCTGATTTACATGGGAAATATTTGGATGGTGCTGATTTACCTAAACAATGTTTGGATAGTGCTGATCATCATTAGTGGGTCATGTGCCCCATGGAATGATAGTGTACAGTGATACACATGTTACACCTCCAACTATTGAAATAATTTTTAGTGTGGTCCAAGCCCACTTAAGGCCCATTAGTGTGGCCCATCCGTGAGGCCCATCATGATGTATATTTTTGGCCCATGTGATAGGGCCCACCTGCCTTGTATTTGAGGCCCATGTGATAGGGCCCACCTGCCTTGTATTTAAGGCCCATATGATAGGGCCCACCTGCTTGAATCTAAGGCCTATGAGAAAGGCCCATTGTGATGTATTCGAGGCCCATGGGCAAGGCCCATTGTGATGTATTCGTAGCCTATAGGCAAGGCCCATTGTGATGTATTTGAGGCCCAATACGGTGTACATGAGGCCCGTTACGTTGTATAAGGTCATGGGCCCACTATATGCTAGGCTTTATGTGGGCCACTCCATGGAAGCAGTGTTGGTTAAATGACCACATTGATGGGCAATGATGGTTAAATGACCTCGTTGTGACCTTCCCTTAGGCCTTGTTAGGCCCATTCTCGTCATTCTCTAAGTGGGTGACCCTAGTCATTGGAACCCATTTATATAATCCATCTATTCTCATTGGGCTATCCCAAGATGTTGGGTCCCCATTGGTTATTAGTAGGAATACTTCTTTTATTTTAGAGTCCATCTAGGACTCATTTGGGCCCCTTAGAGCATCTAGCGGGCCTGCAATAGTATGGTAAAGGAACCCTTTCCGGATCCCTAGGATTGTGGGTAGGCCGCTTAGGCCCAACCTTGATATAAGGGGGAATACATGATCATCATATAATATGCATAGTATAATTCTACGATCCATGCCCATACGCATCATATGTATGCTTGATATGAAGAGTGATTGATCATAGTACATGTCATTGGGCAGATTAGTATGGTACTCCCTGATAGGGGGAGTTGCCTACATGAGCGCACGATACGTGCAGGATTTCTACATGACTGGATAGTGTGATTCATGCATTTCACATTGTGTGACATGATTACTGTACGCCTTAGCGACATCAGGGCCGTAACCTTCACAGGCGTATCGTGGTTGGCAGGATTAAACACCAGAAATCTTGTTCTACATGGGGTGTTATAGATGTCCCTGGGTGAAATTTCCTAAACCCTTATGGTACCAGGAGGTTGCTCCAACGTGTAGGCCGAGTGGATGCATGAGTGTCGAGTGCTAAATACCAGAAGACCGCGCTTTCCACTATGTCGTGATCTGTTGGAAGGGGGTGCAGCCTTACCCTCTCTAGAGGATGGGGCAAAGCTAGGCTGAGTTTGACCAGCTCGAGGAATGGGTCCGCTATCGACAAGCCGAGCCCGATATTGGCAGATGAATATTGAGGTCTCTTCCACTCACCTTATTGGGCGTGATAGGGCAGCAATCTGGTTTGGAGTGTACTAGACCACGGTGATGTTCCAGAGTTGAGCTATATTAATATATAAACTCAGATGAGGATTGATATGCTTGAGTTGCACTCACATCGCATGGCCTTGGTATGACCGACATCATTCACGCCTCGCATCGCATAGCCATAGTATGGCAAATAGTATTCATGGATTCATTAGCATATTTCGTATTACTCTAATATTGCATAATTGTATTACTACATTACGCACACACTTTCACCACTCTCTAATCTTTTCGTAAGCTTATGCACGACCATTGCGTGCAGGTGACGTTGGACCGCAGCAGCGCTAAGGCAGGAGCGCATAGCAAATCATCTTGGAGTTTTTATCTATCATCATTGTATTTCCCTTTATGCGCATTGTACTTATAAGTTTTTTATCATAGTAGATTTTGTGATGGCGTTCTTGTGGTTATTATTCGTAGGTTATACTTATTATTAATCAAACTGATGTTGAAAATCCTCCTTGTAGGATCCCAGGATCGAAATTTGGTAAAAGGGTGCCAGGAGTCGAGAATGGTGTACTAAGGAGGCTGTCGACGCTGGATTCCGTGATCGAAAATTTTATGAGCCGGTTTTCGAGTTGGGGCATGACATGAACACCACCCCTATGTTGGGAGTAAGAGAAATCACAGCTACCGGGACTTTCTTAAAGGCTACTGAAATCTGTTGCAACCGCCCCATAGATTTGGGAGGTAAGGAGGTGTGCATTAACTTGATCATGACAAAAATCTTCCATTACGACATCATCTTCGACATGAACTGGTTAACCGCAATGAAGGTAAAAATTAATTGTAGAGCTCGATTAGTGACAATCCACAAAGTCAAGGGCTTCTTATTTACATTCCCAGTCTAGGTCAGCTACCCACACCGAATTCATTGATATGCTTCTCTACAAGAGGGGTATAATGGTCCCTCATTAACAAACATGCCTGTGGTCCAAGACTTTTTCAACGTGTTTAGGCTTATATCTGGACTCCCTCCCCAACAACAGATTGACTTCACTATTGACCTAGTGTCGGGCACCACACCCATCTCCCTACCGACTTACCGCATACCCTCGTGTGAAATAGGGGAGTTGAGGACTCAAATTGATGACTTATTAGAGTCTGGCTTCATTCAGCCAACTGTCTCGCCATGGGGAGCTTCGGTGTTGTTCATGAAAAAGAAAGATAGCTCCTTGCGGCTGTGTATTGATTACCGAAAGCTAAACCATGTCACAATAAAGAACAAGTACTCATTGCCTAGGAATGACGACTTGTTCGATCAGCTGAGAGGCGCCCAATATTTCTTCAAAATAGACTTGTAGTCTGGGTATCACCAACTACGTGTTAAGAAGGAGAACGTATAGAAGACGGCCTTCAGAACTAGCTTTAGACACTATGAATTCTCGGTCATGCCATTTGAGCTCATGAACACGCCAACAGTATTCATGGACCTCATGAACAGAGTTTTCAGGCCTTACCTATGCAAATTCGTCATCGTGTTCATCGACGACATTCTAGTGTACTCAAAAAGTCAAGAGGATCATGAAGAACACTTGCAGGAAGTCCTCCATACACTTAGAGAGAACCAACTGTTTGAACAATTCTGAAAATGTAATTTTTGGAAAGAGCGACAAATTCTTAGGGCATGTGGTCTCAAAGGAAGGCATACATTCTAGTGTACTCAAAAAGTCGAGAGGATCATGAAGAACACTTGCAGGAAGACCTCCATACACTTAGACAGAACGAACTGTTTGAGGAATTTTGAAAATGCGATTTTTGGAAAGAGAGTCAAATTCTTAGGGCATGTGGTCTCAAAGGAAGGCATAGCCGTAGACCTCGCCAAGGTGGCGGTCGTGTAAGATTGGAAGTAGCCGAGTGTAGTTATGGAAGTGAGGAGTTTCCTTGGACTCATGGGCTACTATCATCGGTTCATCAAATATTTTTCGAAGATAGCCCCACTGTTGTCCCAACTCACTCAGAATGACACCAAGTTCGGCTGGAACGAAAAAGCGGAGACAACTTGTCATGTCTGAGCAAGGAGTCAAGTATACTATATATACAAATGCATCCCGTGTTGGCTTGGGGTGTGTACTCTTGCAGAAGGATCAAGTGATCTCCTATGCCTCTCAGCAACTAAGGAAGCATGAAGAAAATTACTCTACTCACGACCTAGAACTAGCAGCAATCATTTTTGCCCTAAAGCTATGGAGACACTACCTCTATAGCAAAGAATTTGAGCTTTTCGGTGATCACAAGAGCCTTAAATATATTTTCACCCAAAGGGATATAAACATGAGGCAACGCCGCTGGATGGAGATGTTAAAGGACTTCAAGTTTGAGGTATCCTATCACCCAGGTAAGGCCAACTTCGTGGCTGATGCCTTGAGCCACAAGAAGGCCATGGACTTTGCGGCCCCATTAATGGTGGAAGAGTGGAACATGGTGGAGTTTATGTGGGACTTTGATATGAAGCTAACATTGGAAGAGCCGTATGAGGCCATAGCCCACATCCATGTTTAACCACTAATTGAAGGTCGGATTATAAAAGCCCAAGGAGAGGATGAACTATTGAAGAAGATAAAGGAGAGGGCGGGAAGCGACGAGAATTCAAATTGGAGGATCAATTCTGATGGAGAATTGCGATATCAGGGCCGCCTGTACATCCCAAACCTTCATGAGCTGAAAAGAGAAGTCCTCGATGCCACACACAATTTTCAAGTTAGCTATGCACCCCAAGAGCACCAAAATGTATAGGGATCTAAGACGAGCCTATTGGTGGGACAACATGAAGGACCAGATAGCAGACTACGTGTCTAGATGCCTCACTTGCGAGCAGGTTAAGGCCGAACATCACCGACCGCCAGGCCTCCTGCAAACCATGCCGTTGGTAGAGTGGAAATGGGATTTTATATCCATGGATTTCATTTTCAGTTGCCTAAGATAAGGAAGGAGCACGATTCTATATGGGTGATCATGGATCGATTGACTAAATCAGGGCCCACTTTCTTCTGATTCGGGCTTCTAACTCCGCCAATGATCTAGCCATGTTGTACATCAAGGAGATAATACGACTCCATGGCGTCCCTTTGGAAATTGTATCAGATCGGGACACGCGATTCACATCAATTTTTTGGACACGGATACAAGAGGCGATGGGGGTAAATTTGAAGTTTAGCACTGCTTTTCACCTATAGACAGATGGGCAGACGGAGCGGGTAAATCAGGTATTGGAGGACATGTTGCGGGCCTGCATGCTCGATTTCAAAGAGAGCTGGGATGACTACCTTCCGTATACCGAATTTGCCTACAACAATAGCTTCTAAGCTAGTATCAGCATGGCACCTTACGAGGTATTATATGGGCGTCTATGCCGAGCCTTGCATTGCTGGGCAGAAGTCGATGAGAAAAGTTTGGTAAGGCCAGACCTAGTACGAGCAACTAGCGAAAAGATTTAAGTTATCCAACGCCACCTCTTGACAGCCCAAAGTAGACAAAAAAGTAACCCAGATACAAGACAGAGGGCCTTAGAGTTCGAGGCTGGATACCACATATTCCTTAAGGTCTCGCCAATGAAAGGGGTGCTGCGTTTTAGCAAGAAAGGGAAGCTTACCCCGCGATTCATTGGGCCATTCTAAATACTAGATCAAGTAGGCCCCGTAACATATCGTCTCGCCCTACCCACGCCTCTCACAGGGGTACACAACGTGTTCCACGTTTTAATGCTGAAAAAGTACGTACTCGATCCTACGCACATCATCAATTTGAAGCACGTGGAACTTAGGGAAGATGCTACCTACATCCTTCGAACCGCGTGCATCCTAAACAAAAGGGATCAGGTGTTGCACAATAAAGTCATCTCACTAGTGAATGTATTATAGACACACCATGCTGAAGAGGAGGCCACATGGGAGACAGAGGTAAAAGTTTGAAAGCATTACCTGTAATTGCTCGAGGAGTACGAGCAGGTACAATTTTGAGGACAATTTATTTTTTAGGGGGTAGATTGTAACACCTGAGCCAAAATGACACTGGGTCCTAAGGCGTCCATTAACAGAGTCGCCACATGACCATGTCAGGCAGTCCATATGGGGCACACGTGCGAAGCCTCGGTAGCTGTAACATCCCGGATTTCGAGGGCCGAGCAAAGCTCAACTCCCGAGATCCAACGCATCACTTATGCAACATAGATAATGATGTTTAAATATTTTCCATATTAGTGCATTAAACATGAGTGAGATTACACTAAAATAGCATATCATACTCCAGAAGTAATTTGATTAAGCAAGCGGAAGACTGTAACATGCATATTTGAGCAAGTAAGCGATTTACAACCTCCAAAGTATAAGTATGAAATTGGGCCGAATGTTTACATGTATTGTTTTCAAAATTTATAAAATAGTAAAACATAAAGTGTCTAAGTATCCCATAGCCCTGTAATCCCGTGACGCAGCTCTAGGTCTACACAAATCCGCCTGAGAGCTACACGTAGGAGAACTCCTCCTCGTCTATGAAATTTGGCTCCATCGCGTAAGCCTCATCGTCATCTGCAACTAAACCAAAGTCTAGTTGGTGTTTTAAAACATTGTCCCAGAGTGGGAGTGAGTGATCAACTCAGTGGTACTATAAGGCAAAGGTTAACATGTTATCAATTCAATCAAGTAGTAATGATAAAGCAATAACAATCATTCCTAACTACTCTTATTAATGCAAGGATGATATATACTAATGATGCATTCCCACGCCTGCACTTCCTCAGCGACTTCATCAACCATTCACGCATGGAAAACTCCCTAAACGTTCACTTCCTCGCCAAAGCACATGCAATGCGGTGCATGGTCGTGTTAGCCAAGTTCTTAATTAGGCTTATTCATATAACAGATTCGGGAAGCTAAGGTATCTCCCTTTATATCATTTACCCAAGCGAGGATCCATCTAGGGTCGTCAGTCCTAGTTAATCACATATGTTAGGCAAGTTGTAGGGCATCACCCCTAATGAAAATAGTGGAGAGGTAAATTCAAGTGTTTATACTCGAGGTCACTACGGAAGGCTCGTCACCTGAACGTAGGCCGGCAGCTCGAATACAGTGTCCCATACTACCGTATTCAGCTCACGAGTTTGGGTTGTTAACTGGTCACTACGGGGAGGCTCGTCACCCCAGCGTAGGCCGACAACTCGACCACGGTATCCCATTCCACCATGCCCGAGTCATGAGTCTTAGCGGATCTTGGTACCATGGTTGAAATGGGCTTTACATTGGTAAGTGGTACCTTAGATTCAAGCAGTAGTGTCTATACATGGTAAACACATAATAAGCCAATCGGGTTATTTGACAAGTTCGTTTAGTATGAGCGCACGCTGGATTAATTGGCATGGAGCGCATAAGCATTCCACGTGGCCTAACCACTGTCGACAATCACCGTACGGATCAGATTCATCGAACGTATCCAATGTGGCGAGACTAGTTCGGCCACTCAATCGGGAACCGTTACCGATTTCCTGGACCACGTTGTAGTCTCAATCATACTCAAATGCAATAAGTAGTCACATGTAATAATCATAACATCATTTAACAAACAATTCAAATATAACTCTCATTTAAGCATTTTATCAAACACATTGAACATGTTACCAAATGTTTACATTTCATCCATAAATAGCATAGTTGGAATTAAGATTACATGAAAGAAATTATACATATAGATAAGGTAATTGAGAATCCTATCTCAACACCCTTATTAAATATAATTCATCAACAATTTCTCATTCAGACATTTTATCAAACACTTAGACTACACATTACTACATACATAGACAAAATTAGTTACAGCATATATTATAGCAAATTCTTTCAGAAAGGAATTGTCATACATATAATAAACCTAAATTCTAGATTAATAGTCATAGCAAGCATAAATCATATTGCAAGTTCATTCAAACATTTCAACAAACACATGGAATGCATTATATATTCATATAGTTCATACAGGTATATAATTTATAGAATACATCATAACTAAGATCATATGGCAACAATCAAGTCAGATATAAATCATTGTTGACATTGAAAGCCTTGAAAACCATAACCTAAACGTTTATAGTCTGCACTTTTCATCGGTATACTCGTATCAAATCCTACGTTCTCAAAAAAGGAATAACGGGTACTTAAATAAGGAAATCTGTTAGCTAGGTTGATAAACAATAATTCTTTACCTTAACTACGGCATTAGGGTTTGGATTTCTTACCCAAATCATCGTTGAAATGATTCGTGTAGCGGTGGTGGGGCGGCGACTCAGTGCGTGGAGTAGTGGGAGTGAATCCTTACAACGATCTCCCAAACTCACTCTCTTCTTCTCACTCTTTTCTCTCTTCTCTCTCCTAGGGTTAGAGAAATTCGTATGGAATGGGAGTGAGGTAGTTTAAGGACCTTATATAGGCTCAAAAGTGATGCAAATGGCCTCAGGGCCATGGTATACTTGGGTTATAGCCAAAGGATACCTGTTTTTGACGAATGGGGCTCATCTGGAGGTCCATTACTCAGATACGTCATGGAGCAAGTTCCCTGACCATGGATCTAGGCCAGGATATTTCAGCACGTTTGGATAGGTCGATCAACCGTGACGGATCTGTATCAGATCAACGGTCGTTGTCACTCGATCAGGCCCATAAGTATACGAATATGTGTAGGGAAATTTTTATGATCCATGGGTGAAGTTTGGTTAGAATCTGATGGTCCGAAGTCTTCAATTTTGCACATAAGTGAATGGTCCAATTCACTTAAGTGAATGGTCCATTATCCAGAGATATTCGCTTTTCTCACACACTTCACTCAAGGCTTAAGTTGTACGTTTCTGGATACTATTTGGGCTTGATTCCCGCAATGATTGTCAAGCCCAATAAGATGGTCATAAGCCTATAGTTTCGCGGTCATCGGACTTTTGACGTGCAGTCCAGGTCCGATACAGAGTTTCAGTGTGCTCCCGAGAGCAACTGGGTTTTGAGATTTCTCCTAGGTTTTTAAGTAATGTTGAGTTAGTGATTTTAATGGTTTTGGGTATTGCCATTGGTATAGATAGTGGTTCAAGCTAATTCCACTGATTATTTAGTTTAGTACTTAATTAATTTCCATCTAATTTCCACAGAATACAGTCTTTGGTGATTTCTGCCTGAGGCGGTACTCGGGTCTTTGTACGGATTTTTCCGAGACGTTACAATAGCTAGGGGTAAATAGCATCGAACGACCACTTTCACAAATCATGAAAAGATGACGTCGCGGACATGACTAATCCTAAGTACGATCAGGGACCAAATATGGATCGACGGGGTCGACTCTCCTAAGATATACTCCGACAGACCAAAATAAGTGTACGCTGCTCATTGTAATCATGGTAAGTCCAAAACTATAGGAAATCGATGACCTCACTGGGCTTGAGGCCCATCATGGGTGGCGAACCAAGATAGTGCCTAGAACTACTCAACTTGAGCCGGAAGGTAAATGCTTCAAACACATGATTCCCCTAGGCATAAAATATAAAACTTAAGTGAAATAGGCCCCTACACTCTTTCAGGAAGTTACGACTTTTCGACCGTCAGATTGCGACCAAACTCAAGGTAAGAGTTAAGGATATTTTCCTGATCCCATCCGTATAGTCGCGTCCTCGATCAATCATCGATGACCATCCACCGCTAATGGAGTCCTCATGGTCGATCAAAGCATCCGATCTCCACCCAAGTTTGATCAATCACATATCCTATGATGGGGCACCTGCCCCTTGGTGCAGATGAGCTAGTGGACCCCGTAAGAACCCTATAGGCTGAAAACAACCAACTAAGGGCAAGTTTAATGGAAAAGAAGCCCCTAGGACCATTTATGCACAAATATGGGACTATAAGAGGCCCAGAAATTCATTTCCTCACTCCCATATGAATTTCAAGCTATAAAGAGAGAGAGGGAGTGGGGAGAGGATAGAGGAGTTTTAAGAAACCTTATTTGGGCAATTTCCCAGCCTCCACTGGCCACAACCGAGCTTACGACCGTGTCATAGAAAATAGCCCGGTGGCAAGGAGGTAACTATCAGACCCTTTTCATGATTTAAGCCTTATAGCCCAATTACATACACCCTTATAAGCTAATTTCATTGACGCAGGGCACTGACACTCTAACCTAAGGATCCCAACCTTAGGAGCGACACCAAAAATCGACAAATCACCTCTAGTGTAGACCATTACCCTTAGGTTGCCAACAAATCACCTTTAGTGCAGACCATTACCCTTAGGTTGCCGATTATCGAACTCGTGCCACTGTTAATGGTTTCGGTAATGAACAAATGATCGAATGCTAACCAGTGTACATTCAGTTGATTGATTGCTTTCCAAAATTTCATATCTGCATAGTGTAGCCTGAATACACGATTGCATGCTAGAATAGGGTGAAATTTCCTGCATCTGATTTACATTATTCCCCCACAAATGTGCTCAATTTTGCCTAATTATATGTCAATTATGAAAATTTGGATATTACGCCCGCATGTCCGATAAATTGTATAATTCAAATAGAACCCTCCTAAATTTTTATGTTGGATCCTTTCCGGTACTTACGATGAGTAATGTATGAAATACGCTTGGATAACTGGTTAATCAGGTTGGCCAGCAAACAATAAAAATCAGTGAGGGCAGACCCATTGGACCGACTGCCCTGGGCCAGCCCGACCAACTCAAGCTAAACGCGGACAACCGACAGTAGTCAGACTACATGGGATGCTTGCACCCAATGTCGGTTGTGTCAAAGTTTGCCTGAGTCAGTCGAACTAGTCTACTAGCTAACTAACCCTATGTGTCCACCATGTATGATCACACCCATTTGAATCTGAAGCACCACAAACACTAGAGAGACCCACTCATAACCAGTAACGATACGGACACTATTTCCACGTCGTCGACCTACATCGGGGTGATGAGCCTCCTCATAGTGACCGCAAGCAATCTAGTTCACAATATCACCTATCGTTAGGGGTGTACACAAACCGAGCTAACTCGGTTAGCTCGCTCGACTCGACTAGAAAAAGCTCGATTCAACAGTTCGAAGCTGAGTTCGAGCAGAGTCGAGCTGATTTTTTAAGCTTGAAAATGAGTTTGAGCCGAGTTCGAGCAGGCCCCAGATCGACTCGACTCGGATTGAATCCAGCTCGAATTGAACTCAGATCGAACCAGTTAGGTGACTCGGTTACTTTGCCATTGATGTTGCTCACCAACTGTTTAATAAAATGACTCAACGAAATGTGGCTGGTAGCAAGGAAGGTTTGGTACAGGCAACTACAACGTGAAGCAGTGCAATAGCTACTCACACTAGCTTCTTGTTGATAAAAAACTAGATAAGTTTTTTATTTGATTGCCATTGTTGATGATGTATGAAAAGGAAGGTTTGGTACAGGCAACTGCAACGTGAAGCAGTGCAATAGATACCCACACTAGCTTCATATGACCAGTTTTAACTGCAATAGCTACCCACCCTGATAGCAAAAATAGTCCCATACCCAATTCAAAGGTGGCGAGAACCACAACAGCATAAGCTTTTAAGAGAAATTCGTGATGTGGGTTTTCATAAACCCTGATGGAAATACCCTTTTTCTCTTTGTTTTTTTTTAGTTTTTATATTACCTAGAAGGTGTTTGATAAAATACCTGTAAAATCATTGCCTATGTATGTAAAACAGTGGAATTTTGAAGTTGCAATTTAGGTGTTTGTGGAAATTGAAATAGCGGTGAAGACCGCTTGAGTAGAAGTTGGAATATGTTAATATGTCCTAGAGGGGGGTGAATAGGACTTTTTAAAGATTTATGAGTTATTTAAACATCCTATCACTCTAATCCTATTATGTATACAATTCTCAGGATTACTCAAATTAACTCTACTGGCTTCCAAGCCTTGTAGAGGATCCAATCACAACCTACTTGTAAGATAAACAGGTTGCAGACAAGATTGTGAAGGATACGACTGTGTGTGTGTGTGTATAAGGTGTGATCTCAGATAATCAGATATAAAGGCATGCTAGGAAATCACATAACTGAAAGACAATAATCATCTCAAACACAGTCATTTTTATAGTGGTTTGACTACTTGTCTACTCCACTCCCGGCTGTCGCACTCAACCCTTGAGTGTACCGGATTTCACTAAGGAGGTTTCCCAGGGTTCACCTCAAACCTAAGGTTTTAAATCAGGTTCACTTTCAACCTTTACAGAGGTTTTACGCGGTTCACCTTAAACCAGAGTTTTGCTGGTTCACTCTTAACCAGATATTTATGCTATCCATAGAGCAAGGGTTCATACAACGCACCCGGATTTTAGACCACACAGGTCAAGGACCTACACAAGGACCTAACGATTTATGCCCTACACAAGAGCAAGGGTCCACCCTATGCACCCACTACGTACACTCCCGCTGGAAGCCTCCTTGAGGACTTCAAAGGGTAAGAACCACTTAGGACCAAGACCTAGGAAGGAATGATCACAAGTGTCCTCTAGACTCTGGATACTTACAGATAAGTTGATGAGTCCCGTTAAGCACAACGCCGAAGATCTCCTCCTTCTTGTTGACGAAGAGCCTTCTGCTCCCTTGATCTGCAACACAAGATGATATACCAATGCTTAGCTTCGGGTTGGGTCAAGGGTGAGATGGAATCCTACTCTCTAAAGATTTTCTTATAAGGAAGATAGAGTAAATCCTCTCTTATGCATTCAAGGCATCCCAGCACAAAGATTTTCCATTAAGGTAGTAGCTGGAGGATCCTTGAATGTGGAAGTTCATTCCCCAATCCACTCTATTTAATATCAATGGTAACGGTGGATTGGAGGATGAACTCCCTTGAGAGAAAGGGCTTTAGGTATAGGATATAAGTTGAAACACTCAAAAGCTCTCTCTTCTTTCTCTCACAGCAACAAAAGACAAGTCCTCTATAAATAGGCAAAAAGTTTCAACAGATATAAAATGGTCACATTTATGACAGAGTTCAATATCATCGAGTAGGTTCGATATCATCGAGCGTATACTCTCGATGGCATCAATGGTCCGCTCGATGACTCAGACTCGATGTCATACGCTTTTGAAACTCTTTGCCAATTGGTCGATGAATCGAAGCTATAGTCGATGTCATCGGATTTCGAACTCCGATTCCATCGAAGACAGATTCGAACTATCGACACATGAAAATTAAAAGAGACTTGACTTTGAGATATTTTAGGTTTTCATGAATGATCGAGGGAACCGTCGAGGTCATCGGAATTTAAATGTCGATGATATCGAGATCTCAGTCGAGGCATCAATAATTCCAGCAGATTTATCTTCGAACTTGTTGGACAGATTATGGTTTAGTTCGATGCAATCGATCAGGTGTCGATATCATCAATATTTGAATATCGATTAAATCGAAGGGCCCCCGATCATAGTTAAAAACATCGTGAAATAACTGCTGTAAGAAATGCGCGCCCACCATCGATATCATCGATAGACCTCTGATCTTATCGATATTTGATTTCAGATCATATTGGACGGTCATCGATATATCGATGAATTTTGAGATTTTCATTAAAAAACAGGGGCGCCGAAAATCTGCCTATCGATCTTATCGAGCCACTTCCGATGGTCTCGAGATTTGAATATCGATGATATCAATATGAGTGTCGATATATCGATAATTCTTCCAGATATATTGTGAAGTTGCTGGACATATTTGTGCTTATATCGATGATATCGATAGGTGTATCGATACATCGATAAATCCGTCCAGATGAGTTTTTAGTTGCTAGACACTTTTGGTCCTCTTTTCGATAATATCGTTAAGGTATCGAGGACATCGACGGTGCAGGTCAATCATATCGAGGGTGCTCCGATAGAATCAACAGGGCGAGAAAAACTTAGAGATTTTCCTATTTTGAAAAAGTTTTCTCACCACAAAAACCCTAAGATGTCTATCTTGTTTTAAGGGTTTTAATCACCTGGTGTTTTGGGACATGGGATGTGAGGCTATGATTTACCTATTGCGAGCTTCCACATATCTAGTTGAGGCAGACACTTGAAATAATCTTCCTATCGAGTTCTGCAGCCAGTCTGACTCACCACACACGTAACTTGACAAACCAGGGCACTAGCAGGTGCACTTTCAGAAATGCCTCAATGGCAAACTCGATTCGATCTTAGCTTGAACTCGGCTCGAGCTGCTGACCAAATCGAGCCAAGCTGGCCAGTCAGGCTCGAGGACCGAGCCGAGCTGAGTTTGAGCTGAGGTCAGCCAGTGTTCGAGTCAAGTCGAGTCGAGCTGAGGCCAACTCGACTCGGTTCGACTCGATGTACACCCCCACCTATCGTATAAGTTCAACTGGGAGTGACAAACCCAAACCGATCAAGGATCACAAGAATGGGGCTGCTACGGCCGCCCTAGGCCTAGCGATCGGGTTAAAGCCAATTGGTTAAACGAAGGTGTTTCCGCTTCCATAATCTTGCTAGATGAATGAACATAAGTAAATACTTGGCTAACATGATCACTCATCCCATCGTATTAGTGTAAGTTGTGGACACTTGGGCGTAGTGGTTGTATGTAGGGGTGTACATCGAGTCGAACCGAGTCAAGCTGGCCTCAGCTTGACTCGACTCGGCTCGAACACTGGTTGACCTCAGCTTGAACTCGGCTCGGCTCGGTCCTCGAACCTAACTGGCTAGCTCGACTCGATTCGGTCAACAGCTCGGGCCAGCTCATGCCGAGTTCGAGCCAAGATCGAGCCAAGTTCGTCATTGAAGCATTGCCACAAACACCTGAACTGTAACTTCACAATCCCACTGTTTGTAAAATAGAGGCAATGGTTTTACAGGTGTTTTTATCAAACACCTTCTAAGTAACATAAAAACCAGAAAAAAAAAAAAGAGAAAAAAGGTATTTGTTTAATGTACATATCTTGCTTGCCACCGGCCAAACTTTCCTTGCCACTAGCCAAACCTTCCTTGCCACTAGCCAGCCACATTTGGTTAAGTCATTTTATCAAACAGTTGGTGAGCAACATCAATGGCAAAGTAACCGAGTCACCAAACTAGTTCGATTCTAGTTTGATTCGAGCTGGATTCGATCCAAGTCGAGTCGAGCTGGAGCCTGCTCGAACTTGGCTTGAACTCATTTTCAAGCTCAAAAAATTAGTTCGACTCGGCTCGAACTCAACTTTGAACCGAGTCGAATCGAGCTTTTTCGAGTCGAGTCGATCGAGCTAACCGAGCTAGCTCAGTTCGTGTACAACCCTAGTCGTGTAATGAGGGAGTGTTAGAATTTGCAAATGAGGCATTAGAGTCGCTATGAGGGAGTGTTGGATTGCGAGGACATGCATCATCTCATAACAACATGTACGTGCATTAATAAGAGTATCTAAGAACTGAATGTTTAAGTTGCTTTATCATTAACTATACTTGTGGAATTGATAACTTGTGTAACTTGATGTTAATGGAATCACTGAGTTGATCACTCACTCCCACTCTAGGATGGTGTTTTAAAACACCAATCAAACCCTATCTAGATGCAGGTACATTGGAGTCCGACGTGTTGGATGAGGCATTCGGGAACTCAGAGGATGAGCTTTCATATTTCCAGCTATTAGGCGAGCCACCATAGGTTACTTTAGGAGCAGCAATGAGATTTTGAGCCGAGATGTTCAGTATTTTGGAGCCTCGTGTATTTTACTGGGGTGTTGTCTTATACACTAGACTTACACGTCATTGATTAGTCGTATTTTAAGTTAGAACTTGCATTCATTTCTATGCACATTGCATGATCCATTTTAATTCCCTAAACACTCGCATGCCAAATAAAATAAACTATATAACACGTTTCCCCAAGGCATAAGTGACACCCAGAATATCGGGAGTCAAGCATTTACTCGACCCTCGAAATTCAGGGCGTTATGGTCCTTTATAATGTACTTAATCAAAAGACCACCACGGGACTTTGGAAGAAATTAGATAGCTTATACATGTTGAAATCGTTATTGAATCGTTTATATCTGAAGAAGTAATTCTATAATCAGAAGATGGAGGAAGGGTCCGATTTTAATGAACACATCTATGTGTTCCACCAAATCCTTTGCAAATTGATGTGTATAAGTGAAGATGGTGGGAAGAAAATCAAGCCCTAATTCTGTTGAGTTCTCTTCTAGAATCTTATAATAGCTTCATAGACAAGATGTGCCATGGTAGAGAGACCATTAATGTTGAGTCATCATCTCAACCCTTTAGTCGAGAGTGTTGAGAAAGAATGACAGGAACATTCCTCTACGGATGGGTTGGTAGCTGGGGGGAAGAAATTTATCGCATTCATGGTACAAGTCTAAGGGCAAGGGAAAAATGAAGTGGTGGAACTGTAGAAGACAATGGCATATGAAAAAAGATTGCCAGACTCCTATAGACCAAAAGGGAGATAAAGTAGATGAAGTGTCTAAAGAGGCCAACGTAGTAGAATCGAGTAAAAATGTGGACACTAGTGATGTTCCGACCACATTTAAATCTAGTTATCTCAACGATGAGTGGATTTTGGATATGGGGGCATCATACCACATGACTCACATCGAGATCAATTCACCACATATAGCAAGTGTGATGGTTGCCAAGTGTTTATGGGCAATGATGTTGCCCATAAGGTCGTTGGAATTAGATCAGTAAGCATCAAGATGTCGGATGGCATCAAGGTGTCGAATGGGATGGAATGCATTTTGACAAATGTGAGACAATTCCTGATCTATAGAAGAATCTGATATCTCTAAGAGCTCTTGAGGCAATTAGGTGTAAATTCACCAATTTTGATCATGTCTTGAAGGTTTCAAAGGAGTCACTCGTAGTGATGAATGCATAGCTGAATGATAAACTTTACAGGTTGATCAGAAATACCGTATCGAGTGGAGTTACACCATTTATAGCTAAGTCCAAGTCGACACATTTATGACATGCACATCTAGGCCACATGAGCGAACACGGCATGAAGGTACTTTCTTATCATTCTTTGATTCCTGCATTTAAAAGCATTCATTTTATTATATGCGAGCAGTGTTCGAAATATCAGTATCGTGGTATGTATCACACCCTTGGTATACATATACGTATCGGTTATCGCACGGGACATCGTTTGTGTCGCATAATTTATCGCACTTTTTGGGAAACATGGGGAAACATTAGGGAAATGGTTGAATGTTTTATTGAAATTTCAAGGATTGTTAAAAAAGCCCTTAATACACACTTTTAAATCATAACATGTCAAAAAAAAAAAGATACACATAATAAATTTCCTTTATATAGGGTCCTAAGCTATGCGATGTTTAACTGAACTAATGCAACTATATTTAAATTGAATGCATGACATTTACAAATGTATCAAAGTCATGTATGAAAACACAACCAATTCATTGAAAAGTAAAAGAAGTAAAAAATAAGAAATATTCATATCAATAATGGGGACTGGTTGTCGCCTTGACCCACATAGAGTTGCATGGTGGCTCGTAATCATCATCTCCATCTCGACGTGGCTGGGAATAGTACTACTGCTCCACAAATCAACAATACTGTAGCCAAGTCATAGTAGAGTGGTACCAGTTAAAATACTCCCTGACATAACGCTGGTACTTATCCTCTCCAAAATGAATTAATATGCCCACCCGTGGGTGTTGTGTAATCATCGTAGTATGTGGCTGATATGGATCTAAGAAGGGCACATATGAAGCTCCTTAGTATCCATATTGTTGGCCATATTCATACTGCTGCTCATATCTTTGGCCATATGGAGAAGTGAATCCTGACCATAGTTGAAAAATGATGTATCGTAACTACTGGAGTCACTCACTACATATCCACTAGGTCCATATCCATGCCCATACCGTGTCACGTAACTCGAGTTACTTTCTTGTGTTTGTGATCCAGATCCATGTAGTGGCATGTAACTCGAGTTCCCCTCCCTCGTCCGTGATCCAAATCTAGAGCCACCTCACCCGTCACGAACGTTTATGTCTCTCATGCATTTTTCCAGCAACTCCTGAAAATCAGAAAGTTTCTAAGTCTGGTTTTTTTTCAGTAACTTTTGACATGTGTATGTATAATTGTAAATAAGACAAGATCGTTGTTCTCCTAGACGAGAACTATGGTCAGGGTCCTACGTGGCATGATCGAAATTCTCTTCCCCAGTGAAAGGGCTAAGAGGTCTCTAATCCTGACTCACACCCATGTCGTCACCATCCTCATTGCCATCATCATCATCGTTATTGTCATTAGAGTCATTGTCACTCTTATCACTGTCATCACCATCACCGGACCCATCTCCCTCATCACTCTCTAACTCAGTCTTGACGTCAGACAATGTCTCCCCGCCACATGTCCCGCTTGATAGTAATTACCGCGAACAGCCCTCTAGACTCCTCGTCAATGGGTCGAATGCCTCATCAAGAGACCTCTGCTACTCCACATGTGCATTAACATCAATCTCTTGTGTCTCTACCTCCGCCGCTACGTGTGGCTCTGGTTGTCAATCCGAGGTATTTAAGTCATCTGACCTAATCCACTGGTAAACTGGGTCATACTCCTCACCTCAGTATATGCATGTTGTCTGACCGTCATCAAGTTCAGTGGGTAGTCCTACGCTTTTCTTCTTCCTTCCATGTAGAGAAGCCTTTCTCGTAACTTCATATTGTAGTGACAATACACTAGCTTATAAAGCCTCTCATACCCTAGTCTATTACGTTTATTTGTGTAGATGAGAGAGAAGGTTCTCTAATTCCTTTCACATGGTGACGAGGACACCATCTATGCAAGCACATGGACAGTCAATAACTGTAAAACCTTGTAGTCAGTCCCGTACATGAACCATCATTTACCTGCATATTATAAAATTCTTTCATTATTTTAAATTTTCCAAAATAATATGAAATTTAAGTTTACCGTAGTAACTCACATGTTATCATGGTGTTCATTGATTTCACCGCCGAATGGTACCCAAACATTCCAACCGCGTCACGGAATCTAACAATCTATTGATGGCGTATAGCAATCAGGATAAGTATGGATGGTTGAGATGAAGATAAGGAAAATATAAGTGCGGAACATATTTACTTCATTAACAATTGTGCATTTCCCCATACAGTTGAGGAATAAGTGATCGTACACCTCATGTACAACCCTCTTTAATGAATTATTGTCATAGAGATTCCAGCTATAGTGGTATTTGAGATTCAAAAAATACGCAGAAAATCAACATCCACACATCAGTACAGCCCTCGTTTATTATTGTATATAAAAAAATCCATATAAGTACTTACTAAACTGATGTAGCGGGTGAGAAAGTATCATTTCCCAACGGTCGTCTATTATTGCATGCATCCACTTATGTTTGTTAGGAGCTTTAGCCTTAATGGCCTCTTTCATCAACTGTATGAACGGATACAATGACCTCATTGACGGATTTGTCTCATTGTCCACCATCCTAGATACCACATAAATGGACTCTAAAATACCCACTATACTACGCACATGATCCCAGAATGTATTTCTCAGCACCAACTCCCTGATTCTCCGGGTTACTTTTGTCCATCTTTTTTTCAATTCTTCGTAAGCATGAGAAGCGAAAAGCTCTCGTAACCCATGTCTGTGTTTGAGGAGACTACTTGAGGCGATATAATTTATGGCGAACCGCGTCGCCCCGGGGCGCACTATATCTCCACCACACCTCTTGTGCATCATGGCTAATAACCAGACATTATTGTATATGAAGTTTGTGATGAGCCATGCATTAGTAATTACGGTCTTCACCGACGGCCTATTCCCGATCACCTCCAACATGAGATCAATGCAATGGGTTGCAAATGGGGCCCAATATATATAATATTTGTTCTAAATATTGTTCCTCGCCTTGACAAATACACTTCCATTATCCATTACAAACTACACAATGTTTCTCTTCCTAACATCTTTCATGACATCGTGTATTAGTTTGTAAATTAGGCCCATAGAAGATATATATATATATATATATATATATATATATATATATATATATATTATATATATATAGGAAAAGGTACTATACGCTCGAGTGTAAAGCGGTCGTCCGTGAGGTCGAGCTAGGTGGGCCCCACCGTGATGCCTTTCGAACATCAACACCGTCCACCAGATGCACCATTCCATGTTGGGCCTGGACGGCCCAAAATCAAGTTAATCCATGACTTTAGTGGGCCACACCACATACAGAAGTGTAGACGGGCCGTGTACCATTAAAACATTCATAACCATTTTTGAGGGCCCACCGAGATGTTTTTTACAAATCCAGTCCATCCATTATGTGTGTCCCACTTGAATGAGGGTTCAGACCAAGTTTCAGGTGCATGGAAAACTCAGGTGGGTCCCACCAGTGCTTTTATATGTTTTTGGCATGTATACTTATGGTTTTAGATGGTGTGGCCCACCTGAGTCACGAATTGACCTGATTTTGGGTCGTCTAGGCCCACTATGGAATGGTGCATCTGATGGACGGTGTTGATGTTCGAAAGGCATCATGGTGGGGCCCACCCAGCTCAACCTCACGGACGACCGCTTTACACTCGAGCGCATAGTACCTTTTCCCATATATATATATATATATATATATAGAGAGAGAGAGAGAGAGAGAGAGAGAGCGCAAAGCGGTCTCCATGGGGTTGAGCTGTGGTGGGCCCCACCGTGATGCCGTTCAAACATCTACCCCCTCAGTCAGATGCACCATCCATGGACGGGCCCACACGGCTGAAAATCACCTCAATCCGTGACTTTCGTGGGCCACACCACGTACAGAAGTGGAGAGGGGCCGTGCACCATTGAAACATTCAAAACCAGTTGTGGGGGCCTTTCGAGAGGTTTCTTCATGATCAAAACGTCCATCATGTGTGTCCCACTTAAATGTAATTTTAAACCACTTTTCAGGTGGTATCCACATTTCAGGTGGACCCCACCAAGTGATTTTACATGTTTTCATGTGTATACTTATGTTTTCAGAAGGTATGGCCCACCTGAGTTCCGTGGACGGTCGATTTCTAGCCGTGTGGGTCCCACTTGGAGCGGTGCATCTGATGGACGGTGTGGATCTTCGAAAGGAATCACGGTGGGGCCCACCCCAACTCGACCTCATGGACAACCGCTTTACGCTCGAGCGCATAGTACCTTTTCCCTATATATATATATATATATTCATATTCACATCTTTACACTTGTGTCATGGGCATAGAATTTAGACGGTTCCACGTTGATCCGGCACCCCTTGAAACCTCGCAATCCTTAATTTTCAGCCCATGGTAAAAAGAAATAGGTTCCTCCTTTAGTTTGCATCTCTTTTCTACGGCTCAGTATAGATTTGGATCGGGCTGAAAATTAGGCCATAGAGTTTCATGGATACCGCATCACGTGTACCATTCAAATTCTGGGCATGTGACACGTGTGCAAAGGTACGCCGAGTGCTCACGTTAGAAGGTGCGCGGGTGCGCATTCCCCTCTCTCTCTATCTCTGTATATATAAAGAAAAGGACAAGTACGTGTGGTCTATAATGTATATACCAGAAAAGGATAAGTGGTACCTCAGAAGTAGGATATTTTTTGTCACACACGTGATCTACCTGCAAAGCAGTTGTGAGATCATTCACTACATATTCATAAACATTTCCGTAGATTCATGTATGCTGGTGGGAGACAGGGCATACAAGTTTTTAAGACGATTTGTTGTTGTCTGCTTTACAGTGAATTCTCCCTATCAGTACACAATAGTACAGGATCTGGACCATTCGATTCATTGGACGGATTTATGAGCACAAATGAGTGGTTAAAAGATGATCAACGATATTCAACTGGACAGAACAAAAAACAATGATAATAAATAAAATTTTTTAAAAAAAAAAAACCAGGTAGTTCAAATGGATTGGCTTTGGGCACTGGCCCAGCCACAATGAAGCATGCCAATTGAACGATTCGTTACACGTGTGCCAAGTGCACACATGCGTTTAGAAAGAAAACCGGAATGGATTTATCAAGGGAGCGGATTGGGCACTGAACGCTTCAGTAGCCAAAACGCTACTGAAGTGACGTGGCAAAATGGTATTGATGGATAACAATCGGCTGTTTTCTTCCAATAAATGCTCTTCCCACGGAGATCCGTTGGCGGATGTTTTTACGTTCCGGCTGTAAACGCACTCGGCCACGCACAGGTAATTGTTTATCTTAAGAAAAAAAAAGGACGTGGATTTTCTGCCAAACAAGTTCCTGCGGTGGAACCAGGTGGGGCCAGTGTAATGTTTGTGAGAAATCTCATCCGTCCATCTATTTTTTGAGTTCAATTCAGGACTTGAAACCAAAAAAGAACTGTTTTCAGAGCTCAAGTGGGTCAAAAATGTGATAATTGAACGTCCAAAGTTAAAATATTTATAGGCCATGGAAGTTTTGACTCATGTTAATAATTTTTATTCCAGTTCATCTCAGTAGGAATGAAGTTATTAACAATACGGATGGCTTGTAAACATCACGGTCGAACCTACGTAGATTTTAAGGGTACGAATTTCCCTAACCACATTTTCCTTTAATACGGCCCACTTGAGCTTTGGACACGGTTCATTTTTGGCATCATGTCCTGAAATGAACTCTAAAAACTGATGGAAGGGAAAGATTTCTCATAAACATAACAGTGGGCCCACCTGGGATCACAGGAACTTCCGATATAGGTGGAGTTTACCGGTACGTGGCCGAGGGAAGCAAATTGGGTAGCGAGTAAATTTTGTGGGATCCACCGTGATTTATGTATTTTATCCAGTCTGTCTATCCATTTTATCATATAATTTTAGGGCCTTAGCTCAAAACCTAAGTATATTAAAGGCTAAAATCGACCACACTAAAGGAAAAAGTATGAATTGAATTTATACCGTTGAAAAATTCTTGGGGCCACAGAAGTTTTGGATCAAGATTATAAATTTTTTTTACCTTCATCTATGTTTTTTGATCCTTTGAACAGTTTGGATGAAAAATAAACATCACTGTAGGGCCTGGAAAGGTTTCAACGGTGGAAATCATTATTTCCACTGTTTCCTGTGGTATGATCCACTTGAGATTTTTATAAGCTCCAATTTTGGGTTCAACGCCTAAAAGTAGATGAAAATCTGGATAGAAGGTGTGGATAAATCACATAAATTCACAGTGGCCCAACTGAATTTTCTCAGTATGAAAATCCGATTTCATGGCCGAGTGGGTGCACGGCGGAAACGGAGAAAGATCCGTTAACGATCTAACGGAGTAGCATTTAACATGCCATTGGTATCTAACCAATGGCGTTTTGCCACATCACTTCAGTAGCGTTTTGGCTACTGAAGCGTTCAGTATCCAATCCGCTCCCGTTTATCAGGGGTGTCAATGGGCCCGGCTCAGGCCTGCAAAATCAGATTTTTGAATAGGTCTGGCCCGATCGACCGGCCCGAAACAGTTCAAAATCTGTGACGAGAAATACCGAGGCCCGGCCCATTGACAGCCCTAGATTTATGAGGCCGGTTCCTCCACAGTTTCTTTCTTGCATTCGAATCAGGTTATTCTACAAGAGTGTGCGTGGGCCCACCGTTGTGTGTGTGGCATGCAAACCTGTCCAGAAGGTCGATCCAAAGTTGGATGCTCCAAAAATAAGCCGATCTAACCATCATTTGGGCCACCCCTTGAATTTGGAGGTTTTTGGATGGTTGTACCTTTTTTTCCATGGCGTGGCCCGCTTAATGATTGGATACATCTGCTTTTTGTGAAATCCCATCATCATGATGGAGGTCATTTAATGCACGGTTTGGATGAGATACACACAACATGATTTTCTTTCTAACCGTTGATTTTACGTTTTTATTGTCTGGCCGTTTCTAGCCGTTGATTTTCCACCTCTGAGTGTGTTGCCGTCTGATGAGTTGATCGGACTAATTAACTGCCCATGACACGTCCACGTAAGACACCACCGAATCACTGGCCAGGACCAGGACGTGTGAGCTACCGTTGCAATTCTGTAGCGGTCCACCTGTTCAATCCCACGGGGAAGCGGATTCCCTGTAGTCCAACGTGGCCAGATCTCTGTAGAGCCCACCATGATGGATGTGTTTATCCAAGCCGTCCAACCTTTTTTCCATCTCATTCTAGGGCCTGAGCCCAAAAATGACGCAGATCCCAAAAATGACGCAGATCCAAAGCTTAAGTGGACCACACCGAAGGAAACAGTGGGACCACAGTGATGTTTTATTTGCCATCGCACCTGTTAATAATAGGGTCATACAGACCTAGATGAAGGTAAACACAAATATAAGCTTGATCCAAAGCATCTGAAGGCCGTAAGAATTTTTCAACGGTGAGCGTTCAACAGCATTGATAAAACACATACATAATGATGGCACCATGGAGCTTGGGCCACGTCATGCCACACAATCCTCTTCCATCCTCCGGGGGGACAGATTCGGACCGGCCGTGGTAACACCGGGTTCATTCAGGCCTATTTTGATGTATGTGTTTTATATTCACGCTGTCCATCCATTTTTCCATCTCATTTCAGGGCACGAGCCTAAAAAACGAAGCAGAGTCAAATCTCAGGTGGACCACACCACATGAAACAGTGGCGATTGAATGCTCACAATTAAAAACTTATTAAGGATCATGGTATAAAATTTATTTTCCATCCAACCTGTTGATAAGGTCACACAGACCTTGATGAAGGAAAATTAGAAAAAAAACATATATCAGATCGATCTAAAACTCTCGTGGCCCATGGGAAATTTTTAATGATAGCCATTCAATCACCAATATTTCCTATGGTGTGGTCCACTTAAGATTTTTATATACTTCATTTTATGTCTCAGGCCTTCAAATTATCTGGAAAAACGAATGGACGGATTGGATATACAACACATACATGAAAGTGGCTCCCACAGTACGAATAGGCAACCTCCTCCGGGAAGGGCATGGCCTGGTATCATACTAGCCAAGGCAGTGGACCAGAAAACAGCTGCAAGGAGCTTACACGTCTCTACCCCTTTGTTTCTTTACTGTTGTCTGCATTAAAAGGTGGGGCCCACTATAGAATTCTAGACATGACTGCCACAACTGGCTGCATCAGAAAGTGGGGCCCACCAATGAAGGAATTCCGGACATGACTGCGTGAGTTGCAGTCGGTCGGATGCGAATTTCCGGCACCCCTAAGTTTCAGGGATCTCCTGTAATTAAGCTCTGTTGAGACACCAGATGTTTATGTGATATCAACACCGTCCATCTTATGTTAGGACGTCAATCCAAGAATTAAGGGCCACCCCAAAGGAAACGATAAAGATGGGACCCCCACTATTGAAACTTTTCAAAGGACCAAAGTCATGATGAACGGATTGGATGGCATTTAACACCGCGGCCGCTGAATGGTTCCGATGGAGGGTGTCTCTATCCCACTCTTTTCTATGGTGTGGGCCACTTGAATTTTGAATATGCCTGATATGTGGGCTCACAGCCTAACATGAGCTGCCTCAACTGATGGACGGATTGGATTTTGCCAATACATCACAGTGGGCCCCATAGAACTTCTTGTTGAATTGAGTTGTTGCAGGAAGCGGTGCAATGTGACTACATGCCTTTATTGAATTGCTAAAGTTTGGACATTCACGCGTACCCCAATCAAGACCGTCCAAATCCGATTGGATAATCCTAACCATCTGACTAAGGTCCTTCCAATGGATGGACTAAAAGAAAAATGTTAGCTGTTCTAGTTAAGAACATCAAGTATGGCTCATCCACAGCGGGCCACGATTTGGACGGTCTAGATCTGAGGTTCATGGTGCTATATTTTGCGCTAGGGCCACATGCAGAAATGATCCCATGATTTGAACGGTCAGCGCATCCTTACCTTTGATCTTTAGAGTCGAATGTGAGCCATTGAGAAGTTTATGTTCAGAGTCTAAATTCATCACGATCAGATGTTGGGTGTAGTTTTCTTACTGTGGCCTGTTAGCATAGAGTCCAAGACATGGACGGTTCCGATTATTACACCACTGAAGCATGTGGGGCCCAGTGAGTGAAAACACATTATGTATTTTGAGCTTAGATGGAGGGAGAAATAACACGTAAAGTCCCCGGGGCTACTGCGATTAAATGCAATGCGTTTGTCTTTGGATGTGGGGACACAAAATCCAAACAAGATCCAAACAATAACTATGGATGGCAACCCAACAACAAAGAGATTAAAGGAAGAGAAAACAGGATACAAGAAAGGAAGAGACTTATGCAGTAAAAACTACATTTTGGAGAATATGTTATATGATGATGCAGACCCTCTAAGTTTCCCCTCCTAAACCTACGCACAAGTGCAAAAGAGAAACATAGGAGACCTTAGCTAGTGCACAGGACTCTTCGATGCCTAATTCAAGAACGAGGTCTTTTGTTATAGGGTAGGGTCTCCAAAAAAGAGACATCAGTCGAGTGCTAGGGTAGGAATAATCGTACCTGGGATGGTTGGAGACACCTCTATATATAGGGAAGGGAGTACAATTGCACAAGGACTCTTCCCTAATATCTTGGAGATCCGTCGGATCCAAGATCTTTGCGAGATTACTGGCTTTCGAAGTTATCGGGATCTAATTTTTATCCCCCGAAGATCTTGGGAGAGATCTTTGAGATGTTAGGAGATTCCTCGAATCTGTAACTCGAGTTTAGGTCGGCTCCCGTAGGAAGGTGATGACCCGGGAATAAGCGACATCGATCTACTTGACAGATCAGCATGGGCCCAGTAAAAACTGAGCCTGATAAGGCGTCTACGTCCAGAAATAGGCCGACCTTCAAGGAGGTTGAGACAACTGTAAGGACACTCAAAGAACACCACTACGAGCCCATTCATATAAGCTGTGTTCTGACCTAATAGGTCGTTTATAGATCAACCATAGGTCGATCATAAGTTGGATATAGATCGACCCCAGATCGATTACTATCCAGACATAACTCAGTCATAGGTCGGCCACTGGATGGCCATAGATCGGCCAATGGTGGGTTGAAGGTCAACAACGTCCCATGACAAGGTCAAGAGCCATTAGCGCCCAGCTAAAGGGGACACAGATCCTCCAACCCAACCATCAGTCGAAGATAGTGAATGCTGATCTGTCAAGTAGATCGGTGTCGCTTATTCTCAGGTCGTCACTCTCCTGCGGGCGCCGACCTAAACCCGAGCTACAAATTTGAGGAATCTCCTAACATCCCGAAGATCTCTCCCAAAATCTTCAGGGGATAAAAATCAAATCCCGATAACTTTGGAAGCCGATAATCTCGTAAAGATCCCAGATCCAAAAGGATCTCCAAGATATCAGGGAAGAGTCCTCGTGCAATTGTACTCCATTCCCTATATATAGAGGTGTCTCCAACCATCCAAGGTACGATTATTCTTACCCTATCACTCGATTAGTGTCTCTTTTCTCGAGACCCTACCTTACAACAAAAGACCTCGTTCCTGACTTAGGCATCGGAGAGTCCCCTACACTAGCCAGGGTCTCCTTTGTTTCTCTTTTGCACCTGTGTAGGTTCATAAGGGGAATCGTGGAGGGTCTGCCAGAAAACTGCATCGACAGTTTGGCGTCGTCTGTGGGAACGACATTCTAAGCCGTTCTCAGCTCTACCGGCAATATCTACGATGGCCAGGGGAAAAAAGAAAGCTCAATGCCCTCCGGTGGCGATTCCGATCGCAACCCTACCTACAACTAGTCGCGCCTCGGAACCGCTAGAGCAGCAAAGGCAACCTGAGCCACAAGAGAGCCATCAAGGTTCCTCCTCTGGCTCAAGCAGACGCGATCAGTGGACTCATGCAAAGAATGGTCAACTGAATAACCTTGAAAGAGAGGTTGGGGACATAAGATCATACATGGGCTGCATGATGTAATTGTTGGAACAAATTCAACCTTAACATGCACCGAGGGCCGACAGTCGTTCTCGGCCCTCCTGCATGCATGCTGCCTCCCAGCCGATCCAGTCACAGCACCAGCATGCGCCAGGTGCCAATGAAGGAGATCAATAGCCGAATTATTATCCCTCCCAACCTACCGGCGTGTCAGTCACCCCTCTGCCGAGCCAGTAGTATGCTCCAGCTCAACCTGTCCCATCTCACGTGTTCGAGACCGTGCCTTTGCCTGCCTCCAACCTACGTCATGAGATAGATCAGAGGAGGCACGGTAGAGCTCCGGTCGAGGCCACTGCCGAGAGTGGGGAACCGTGGAGAACCGAGCTAAAAAGCTTGCGAGATCATATCAGAGATATGCAGCAAACTTACCGTGCTAACACGACAATGTCCGCGACAGAGGAGACCGAATCCCCATTCACTGCCGACATCATGCAAGCACGATTACCAAACAGGTTTCGACCGCCTCAGACCCTTCAAAGGGAATACCGACTCGTTAGAGCACATGAAATCTTTCGGGATCTACATGAAACTCCATAATGCTTCTAATGTGGTTATGTGCCGAGCCTTCTCCTTAACCCTGGCTGACACTGCTCAGCTATGATTCAAACAGCTAAAGTCCAGGTCTATTAGTTCGTTCTCTGAGCTTAGTGAAGCCTTCATCACGAACTTCATTGGAGGGAAGAAGAGACTCAAGGCGCATGCCCATCTTCTTCACGTAATCCAGAAAGAAGGCGAGCTTCTGAAGGACTACATTAAGCATTTCAATCTGGTAGCATTACAGGTTCGAAAACACTCGGACGAGGTCGCCCTGATCGCCATCATTAGCAGGATGAGAGATCAACCGTTCCTCTTCTCTCTGGATAAGAATCCTCTTGCCACGCTAGCCGAGTTTCTGAACCGTTCTCAAAAGTATGCTAACATCGAGGAGTCCCGGATCTTATGGGACGCCGCCCAAAGCAAAAATCCTCCAACTAAGGAGCAGGCGAAGGCAGAGCCCAACTTGACAAATACAAGCAAGAAGATAAAGGACAATCAGTCTCAAGACGACCGAAAGTCTAACAAATGGCCCGACAGTAAGTTCAAAACTTACGCTCCTCTCAACAAGACGCCGAAGCAGGTCCTGATGGAAATTAAGGATAAACGTTTACTCCATTGGCCGAACAAATTGAAATCTAATCCTGATAAGAGAAGCAAGAACAAATACTACTTCTTCCATTAGGATCATGGTCATAATACGAGCGACTGCTTCAACCTCAAGTAGGAAATCGAAGTGCTCATTCGTGACGGCCACCTTGGAGAATATGTCAACAACAGAGGAGATCGAATCACAGCCGCCAAGGAACAACCGATTAACAATTAGCCAACTGGAGAAATTTGCACAATCTTTGGAGGTCGCGGAGGTGGGGGTGACTCGAACAATGCACGAAAGATACATGACAGAAGCATTAGTCGCCCTAAAGAGGAAATTCTGCTCCTCGATTGACCTTCGAAAGAGAGAAATGTGAAAAATTACAGTATAACCTTCACTGAGGAAGAAACTTGAGGTATCCACCTCCCTCATGACAATGCACTGGTAATCACTCTAACCATTGCCAACCAAAAAGTATTTCGAATCCTTATCGACATGGGATCGTCAACAGATGTGCTCTTCGCCCAAGCCTTCGATAAGATGGGAGTTGGTCGGTCTCTACTCCGACCTGTCAAAACTCCATTACTTGGTTTTTTAGGCGGACAGGTCGTGCCTGAAGGAGCCATCTAACTCCCCCTCTCGGATGGAGATGGACAGAATCAAACCACCATGATGGTCGACTTCGTCGTGGTCGACTAACCATCCGTCTACAACGCCATTCTTGGGCGACCATCTCTGAACCTCCTACGAGCAGTGGTATCAACTTACCACCTAGCTATGAAATTCCTGACCGAGCAAGGTTTCGAGATTGTTAAAAGCGATCAACATGACGCCCGACAGTGCTACGCGATGGCACTGAGAGCCCCGTGTGAAGCAATGACCATTGAGTCCTTGGATCCACACAAAGAGTCTCAAGAGGGAGGCCGACCCATGCAAGATCTTATTCCAATCTCGTTGGACAAGTCCGACCCATCTAGGACTGTCCAAATTGGGTCATCCTTGACATCACCACTATGAGACAGGATGATAGCCTTCCTCCGACGCTATACCGACATTTTCACGTGGTCCCACGAAGACATGCCTGAATCGATCCCGCCGTCATCTCACATCAACTGAACATCGATCCATCCTCCCGACCAATTAGACAGAAGTAACATGCTCTCGGCCCAGAGAGATATGCTGCGATTAAAGAAGAGGTCAGTAAACTCCTCAAAGTCGGTTTTATTGAAGAAGTCTACTACCCGGACTGGGTGGCCAACATCGTACTGGTTAAAAAAGCTAACAGGAAGTGGCGGGTCTGTGTAGACTACACATACCTAAACAAAGCATACCCTAAAGATAGCTTTCCCCTTTCCAAAATCGATCAGTTGATCAACAGTACAACGAGACATGAATTACTTAGTTTTATGGATATATATTCAAGGTACAATCAGATTATAATGCACTCTAACGATAAATATAAGACTACCTTTATCACCGACAAAGGTCTTTATTGTTACTGTGTGATGTCCTTCGGTTTAAAAAACGCAGGAGCAACCTATCAGCGGTTGGTCAACAAGATGTTTGCCCATCAAATAGGGTGGACAATGGAGGTCTACATCGATGATATGCTCGCTAAGAGTGTCAAAGCTACAGACCATAGAGCCGACTTAGAGGAAATGTTCCTCATCCTTCGCAAATATCGAATGAAATTAAATCTGAGCAAATGCACTTTTGGCGTTATCTCGGGGAAATTCCCCAGTTCTTTGGTAAACCAGCGAGGGATCGAGGTGAATCTAGAAAAAATTAAGGCCCTCCTGGACATGCAATCACCAAAGACGATCAAAGACATACAGAGGCTCACTGGAAGAGTAGCAGCCCTTAACCGCTTCAAGTCCCGAGCTACAGACAAATGTCTCCCCTTCAACCAGTTGAAGGGGAGACAAATAGTAGATTGGACTGAATAATGCAAGGTAGCCTTCCAGCAGCTCAAGCAATACCTCAGATCACCACCCTCGCTCTCTAAACCCGAGCTAGGAGAAACTCTGTTGCTATACTTTGTTAGTGCTAAGTTGTAAATCTAGCACCCTAAGTTGTCAAATTTTGTTCTGCCAAAACACTTCAGTATGGTTGACTTGTTTTGATAGATGGAAAGTTCACCTTCAAGTTCAAATTGATGGAAAGTTCACCTTCATTCGATGATGAGCGTGGTGTTATCTACATCGACGTTACATGTGCTTCGAGTACGCATGTTCAACTACAACAACAAGTTGAAGTTCATCAAGTCGAGGTACTCAAGCTCAAGTGCATCAGTACTTCAATCCTCAAGCTTAAAGTTCAAGCTTATGTTAAAGCTCAAGTAAACTACTTCAAGCTCAAGTCACAAGTACAAGCTCAAGTACATTTGCTTAAGTCTCAAGACACAAATTCGAGACAAGTTCAAGAATTTAAGGTCAAGCTTCATATGCTTCAAAGTGTCATTCTATCAAAGCGACCGATGGTTCAATTTCAGTACTCTCATTTAAGGTATACATGACCCTAAAAAGACCTTAGGATTAGGTCATTATCATTGCATATTTAATTTGGGTTATTGTACTTAATTTAGGCTTTACTTCGACTAGTCCTAGTCTTAGTTCGACTAGTCCAGGCACTGGCTCAACCAATCCAGGGTTTTTCTCAACCAGCCCAGATTTAAATTCAAATTTTCAGAATTTTTAGGTCCTCGACCAGTTGAGTACCTTGCTCGACCGGTTGTGGAGACTGGTTCGACTAGCAGAGTGTGACATGACTCGAACTCCAACAACGCGATTTTTATTCACTCGACCCGTCCAGCGCTCTGCTCGACCTGTCGATCTGGCCACTCAACCAGTCGAGGGTCTGTTTGATTCGATCACGCCAGAAAATTTGAAATGTCGTTCAGCTAGGACCAGTCAAGCCGAACCCAAAACCAGTCAAGGGAACCGATTTACAGCCTATAAATAGTGGACATTTCTCAGAATTTTTCATTCATTCCAATCCAATTCAAGCAACCACTCTGAGAGATAAACCCCCACTATTGTGAAGCTATTTTAAGATATTTTATATTTATTTTAATAGATTTTTGGTTATTTAATATCTTGATCTCTTGATTCCATTCTATTTGATTTTAAAAAAAAGGGGATTTTGATTTAACCATTTGTGAGATCCTGAAATTGAATCCA
The DNA here is from genome assembly GCA_030180095.1 of Magnolia changhungtana. Lineage (NCBI taxonomy): Eukaryota > Viridiplantae > Streptophyta > Magnoliopsida > Magnoliales > Magnoliaceae > Magnolia > Magnolia changhungtana. The sequence goes on from JASAUF010000220.1 coordinate 7,441,398, forward strand.
AGTAGCCTAAGGTTGGATTTAATTTAAAATTTATCTAGACCTAGAACCCCTTCTTCTGTGAGATTGAACATTGAATGTTATCATCTACAAGAAGCAGTTCTACCGGCTACATCGAAGATCATTCTTCAGATAAGTATTGATTTTATTTTCTGTATTTTTGGTTTGTGAGATTCAGCCAGGAAAATCTCTATTTGTGGTTTTGACTGAGATCAGCTAGAAAAATCTCAATGTGGGTTTTTTTTATTATGTAAGCCCATTGAAAGATATATCTGTAAAGGTTTTAAGGTGAACCTTGGAAAACCTTCTTTCTTAGTGAAAGTCAATATCCCGTGGGTGTGGATATTGGGAGTGGAGTAGTTGTGTGGCTGTTTTTGAACAGTTGGTATACACACACGAACCACTATAATTCTTGGAGTTGTCAAGGATGGTTGTATTTGTTTATGTGTGTGAATGTTGTAATCTATTTTATGCTTTTGTGGTGAATGTTGTAATAGCTAGGATTATTTCTTTTGCCTCTGTTTCAGTTTGAGTTTTTGATACTCACAAACGTTCTAGAAATCAGGTTGTCCTACCATAAGCCATTGGTTTTTGGTGTAAGGTTGTCCTTAGAATAACATTTATATCAACCTCTCAATACTTATGCATTTAAGGTTGCTTTATATTTCTGCTATATGTGTTATATTTCTGCATTTTATTTTTATTTGGCATAGTCCTATTCACCCCTCCCCCCTTAGGACTTGAAGCTCGCCATTTTCATACTTGGTTATATCCGATGCAGCAGTTAGCTCAGCATTGATTAGAAAGCATGAGGGAAAGCAGTTCCCAGTCTATTACGTCAGCAAAGCTCTAGTCCCTACAAAGATATCCCACATTGGAAAAGTTGGCTTTAGCTTTGGTTATCTCTTCCCGACGCCTACAGCCATATTTTTAAGCTCACGCAATCATTGTTCTAACTGACCAACCACTACACCAAGTCCTCCAAAAACCTGAAGCTTCGGGTCGGCTAACTAAGTGGGCGATCGAATTAAGTGAGTTCGACATCAACCAACCACGGGCCGCAATAAAAGGTCAAGCAGTAGTCGACTTCATTGTTAAGCTAACTTATTTTACCGAGTAAGATCTAATCGAGGACCAACCTACAACTGACCTACCCAGGCCAGAACTCGCTCCAGACATCATTGAACCGTCCAACTCCCAGGCTATTCCCAACCCTCCCCAGTGGATGCTCTACGTTAATGGCTCATCCAATTCTAAGGCAAGTGGGGCCGGGATAGTCCAAGAGACTCATGATTGTACGTGCATACAGTACACCTTGAGATTTGGATTTCAAGCCTCCAACAATACAGTGAAATACAAGGCCTTGCTCGTCGGAAGAAATTAACGGCAAACATGGGGGCTCAACATCTCAAAGTCTTTAGCGACTCACAGTTGGTCGTCAACCAAATAGCTAATGCCTATCAAGCCAAGAAAGAGCGCATGAAAGCCTACCTTCAAAGAGCCAAAGAACTAATCGAAAACTTTTAGAAATGTAACGTCGCCCTGATTCCACGGGCTGAGAATTTAAAAGCTGATATGTTGACAAAGCTCACTACAGTAGATGATGAGGAAATCCTAAGATCCATCTCGATTGAATTTCTGGCCAGGCCAAGCATCAATGAAGCCAAGCTCACAGCCGTACTTCCAATCAACTCAGGATCAACCTGGATGGACCCGATCATCAAGTAACTCGAGAACGGTGAGCTACCTGAAAATCGAACGGAAGCACGACGAATGAAGATCAAAGCTACCTGATATACCATACTCGATGGTATACTTTATAAGAAAGAAATTTACCTTCCTTACCTGAGGTGCATCCAACGAGAAGAAGCAGAGTACTTCCTAAGAGAAATTCGTGAAGGAATCTGTGGAAACCACTCTAGAGGGCGAGCGTTAGCGCATAAGGTCATTCGACAGGGTTACTACTGGCCGACCATCCAGCATGATGCACGAAATCTCGTCCAGAGATGTGACAAGTGTCAGAGATTTGCAAATATACCTCGACAACCGCTAAAATAGCTCACCCCTATGGTCGGGCCATGGCCGTTCACTCAGTGGGGGATCAATATTATTGGTTTGCTCCTCATGGGTAAAGGTCAAACCAAGTTCGCCGTCGTGGCCGTCAATTATTTCACCAAGTGCGCAGAAGTAGAGCCGTTAGCAAAGATAACCGAGCAAAAGATCACAGACTTTGTTTGAAAGAATATCATATGCAAGTTCGGGATTCCTCGGACCATTATCTCCGATAACGAGAAACAATTCGATAACAAGCAGTATCAGGAGATGTGCAAGAACCTCGGAATTTGCAACGTCTACTCGTCGCCACAACATCCAGAGGTGAATGGACAGGTCAAGGCAGTTAACAAGATCATCAAACATCATCTCCGTACCAAGGTCGAGAACGCTAAAGGAGCATAGGCTGAAGAACTCCCAAAAGTCCTCTGGGCATATCAAACTACAGCTTGAACAACTACCGAGGAGACCCCTTTCTCTTTAACATATGGAACAGAGGCAGTCACTCCCATAGAGATCGGACTATATACAGCTCGGACCGACTCATTTAACGAACAAGCTAATATCGAGCTTATGGCCCTCAATCTCGACCTCCTCGAAGAACAAAGGGAACAAGCTTGGACTCGGATTATCATTCGCCAATGGCAGGTATTGCGCTTCTATAACACAAGGGTTAAGGTCAGAAGGTTTCGAGTTAGAGATTTAGTTCTTCGGAAGACATTCCAGAATACCAAGGAGATATGATCAGGAACCTTAGGTCTAAACTGGGAAGGACCCTATGTGATATCAAGCACAAGCTGACCTGGTTCGTATTGACTAGAGGATCTGACTGGCCAACTGCTCCCACACCCATGGAATGCCGAGCATTTGAAGATCTATTACCCTTAAATTAGGTTAGTACGATGCTCATTATGTATTACTCGGCCTTGAATTATAATAAAGCTTCGGCGCATTATCCGATCAATTCCTGACTGAGATCTGATCAATGAATGATCCCGATCCGATCGACCACCGAGCGATATCTGACCGATGCACAAGTTACGACTTAGGCTCAGTCCGACCTACTCATATGAAATAAAAGATGATTTACTCGGCTCAAAAATTCAGAATTCAAGGAAAAGAAGTATTTTCATTGATAAAGCCCAAAGGGCGTGATTACATCGATTATATCCCAGAAAAATACATGTACATCGATCTACAGATGACTGAAGTGTTTGAAGCCAAAAAAGAGGACATAGGCGAGCAGAGCCTGAAGTGCTTGAAGCTTAAAAAAGAGAAAGGTAGAACAGGATGAAGGAAATACTTCTTTGTAAAAGAAGCTGAGCCTTAAGCCTCGGAAGGTTGTTTGGGAGCTGCCTCAGGAGCCGCTTCATCGCCCGACCCATCGGAACTCGACTATGGCTCATCAAAAGCGGAGAGATCAAGCTCTGGGAAGGTCTCCCTCATCGCCTTCACGCACTCAATGTAACCTTGATGAAAGAGGTTATCCCACTCATCCAGGAATGCTTGAGACGACTCGAACTCTTGGACAGCCTCCTTTCGAACTAGAGCGATCGCAGCCTTGGTCTCCTTCTTAAGCTTCTCCAACTTCACCTCGGTCTCAACGAGCCGAGCGTGGCACTCATCATGCCAGCCCTTGGCATCTTCTAGCCGCGCAACTACCTCGGCCTTCTCAGCGAAAGATGCTTCAAGAGTCGTATTTGCAGTCTTTAGCTCAGCCTCACTAGGCCACCTTTTGCTCAGCCTCCTCTGCCCGATCACGCATCCGAGCAAAGTCAGCGCGTGCTTTCAATACGCACAGGTCGAACTACAGAGAAAAGAAAAAAGGTGAAGACGAGCAACTAGAAATGAAAGTCAAATCAGCTTTGGGCGATGTACTTACCCCACGAAGGCTCGTCAACACATACGCGAGAGCCGTGTCCATGGGAGAGTCGAACAAGCTGACGAACTCCTCCTCGGACGTATGACGGTCTGCCCAGAAGAGGATCCCCTCCACGGTCTGGCAAAGGCTCCCTCACCTCTCTTCAACCTCCTCCCTCCCCGAAGACTGAGCCTCGACAGGAAGCTCAAAGCCCCTTGGGTCTCAGTAGGGGCGACGCTTTCTGGAACAACTGTTCCCACTGCTCCAGAGGAGGTCTTCACCTCCATGCCCTCTCCCTCGACCTCCAGGATGACCGGGCAAGAGGCTCCCCTTAGTCTTAGAGGAGGTCTTCTATTTCTTCTTTTTCGGTGCCGCCAACTCATATTGAGGGGGCACACGAACCCTAGAGGGAGGATGGAGGAAGGGCCGAGCTTCAGGCATCTCTGCATCAATGCGTAAGAACAATATGTCAGAAAAGTTCTTGAGAAAATTGTAAGTTGTGGAGCTCGGCTGAAGATCTTACCCAAGTTCTTACCAGGGAGTGTTAAGTCTAAGCTTGAATTAAGAAGTAGCTCAGGCTGAAGAAGTTCTCTCCAAGACCTTCTCTCCCGGTCAATCACCCGCGAATCCCTAATCCGAGCGAGTGATCTACTACTGAGCAAAGGAGGATGCTTGGAAATAGCTATAACAAAAAAAAGCACATGTTACAAGGTTAGATGGCCGTGCAAATCGATCAACTAAAGGACGAATGACTACTACATTAAAAATACTGACCTGGGTGGGAGAAAGCTCGAGGGACTAGGGGCTGAGTTGATTCTGGCTCGTCCGACTCCCAACGCCTAGAGGCCTAGACCATTTTTCCCTCTAATATTTATTGAAGGTCGGAGGGTCGGTTATAAGGGCCCCACCAGTGCTCTGTCAGGCAAAGAAGTGGTACCAACCGGGCTGCAGCTTGTTCCACTTTAACTGGTACAGGTGGAGGAACTCGTCCACACAGAGTTCGGGCTAGTCTAGCTCGACCCACAGGACCGCGCAGCTGATCAAGGCCCTCCACCCATTTGGGATCATCTGTCCCAGGGCTAGGCCTATTTGAGCTAGCAAACACCTAACCACCCTCTTTAGAGGAAGTCGCAGGCCACACTGAAGGGCGACCTAGAAGATCGCGACGACCCCCTCTGGAGGTCGGTCCGGAAGCTCGTCCGACGAAGGAAGTCGAAGAACTACAGACTCAAGGGGAAGATTTGACGGAGTTTTCCTCCTCGGTCAAAGTAGAGGAGATGCGGACTGCGAATCGGATCTCATCATTGGAATCTTGGCATTACTCATCGGAAGGGTCGTGCCCCATAGCCAACGGCTCCTTCACCGGAGATATACTCGATGGGCATGGTCGACCGCCCTCGGCGGTGACAAATTCGACTCAAAGTCTAGCGAGCTATTTATTTTAGAGACGTCCACCATCAGGGCTCGACTAGTCGATTAGTTACACTATTCACCCCCGGCCATTTGGCCCCTGTGAGCTCGTGGGTTTGACATGGTAATTTGTTTCATAAAGGTGCGGAAGGAAGTTGAAAAACTATAAGGAGGGGAGGGTTATTTAGGGCAATGCAAGAGAGTTTCCTAAAGCTTTACAAGAGTTTGCTAAAAGGTTTAGGGCTATCAAAGGGTAAGAGAAATAGAAAAAGAGAGAGAAAGCTTGTGAAAAGGAGGTTCTACTCGTAGAGGTGACCTACTTGGCAATCGATGTCTCAGAGCTTCTACGTCCTCGTAATTGGTGAGATCTCTCCGTTTTTCATTATTCTCTTATTGTTCATCCACTCCTATGTGAGTGAAGAAGGTTTGATCCAAGCAGTGTGTGCTTGTGATCGGTTATAACGTTCTACTTCATAGTGAATTTTCTCTGGACGAGATCCCATGGTTTTTACATCTTTGAGGGTTTTCCATATAAAAATCTCTTGTGTCGTGTGGTTTGTGCTTTGATTTATTTCATTGCTTTATTATCCCATAATTTTGGTATTTTTTGGGAGGCTAGATCCTAAGGTTTTTGTGTAACGGCTCCCAACATTTACTCAAAATCTACGGTCATAGACCAACCACATACGTCACTTGAATTAGAGAATCTTGCATTTCTCTTACCATTGAGTTGTTCAACGATTTCTAGCCAACCACATATTCTAAACTTCGTTTGGATAATGGTGACTCTAAATCAAACACATTTTTACATCTAAACCAATACCACACCCCAATCGCACTAAGAAAGAAGAGAAAGCCTAATAAGTGAGGGTGACCACTCACCCGAGGGTGTTCATAGGTAGTTTGAGTGTTGATTCAATCAATAGGTATACATGCTGATTTGATCAATTGTTGTGCACGTTGATTTAATCGATGGACAAATGAGTCCATCTACATTCAAAGGTGCCAAATTGATTGAGATGATAATCAAATTAAAACCTCGACAGATCTGAAGGTTAGGAATGTGAGATTATTTCAGGGTATGGCAGAGAAGAGCTGATTTACTAAATTGGAGGTAATGATGACTATATTTATGTAACAGACGAATTGATGAAGGTGCATAGCAATGAAATTGATTGCTGAGAAACTATTAATCGGCTTCCTAGCAACATGTTCAAGAAGCTTTTAAATTACGTTCAATCTCCTACTGAAGAATATGGCAATTGGTTTTTATGGTGGCAATGGGTGGTCCATGTGTAGTGAAGGACGAAGATGGCAACATGGATGGTAAGGAACTAAAGGGATGATAAAAAAGAAATATTGATGGTTATAATCAATACTACATAGCTCTGATACCATGTTATGCAATATATACTACTGTAACAGCCCGGATTTTCACCAACCTGGAATTAGACGTCTTTAGGCAATGGGCCACTCCTAACACCTTATTAACTTGTCAGAATGAATCCCATGTCTAAAATGCTTCTGAACCCATTTCCTTCACAAATCCAACCCTTCACCACCTTTTCTTCCAATTTTCCTAAGTACTTTCACCTAGACACTATCTTAAACTAACTGAAAATGTAGTAGAACTTGATCATTTGTATACATGAACTACAAAGGACTAGGTACCACCTCGGACAAAAATCTTATAGGACTAAATCCTTTAGAAATGAGACAAAGTAACTAAGTGCTAAACTAGATTATGTAGAAATTTTGATCCACTTTAAATATATCGTATGCAAGACCCAAAACTTGTAGAATCATTGATTATTTAGGTTATAAATAGGATCAATCTCATATATGCATCGGGAGCACGTTGAAACTCCGAAAGGACTGGACCTAATCGGGAGTTTGACATACATACGAGGTTAAGGACTTAGGATAGTGTATGTTAAGTGGTTTGTGACAACCATCTTGGAAATCAAATCCAGATAGTGTCCCATGGTTGTTCGCTAGGTGTTGAGCGAGAGAACACTTTTCTATACAAAATAAATATCTTGAATTTTCTGAGACTATGTGGGTTGATCGGTTTAACCACTTACTTATGAATCGACCAAATTACATTCCTATTCAGATATAAATTTCATAACACATTTACATGTTTCGGAATCTCCGATATCCATGTTAACATGCTCAACCGATTGTATGATGTTATTTATGAAAGGCATATGTTTAAATGAAAACTTAACTAAATGTAGATCCGGTGTTAGTGAGCTTAAGGGGACCTTTAGCTCAAGGAGGCCCGCCAGTGCTCGATTGGCGAAACAAAGTTGCTTTGGTTATAACCTAAGATATACCTTGTCCACAAGTCTATTTTAGTGATTTTAGGCTTGATATAAGGACTTTAAACCCTCTCTCATTTCAGCCATCCGAATTTTAAAACCCTAGGAAAAGAGAAGAAAGTGAGAGAAGTGGGAGATTCTTCCTTGTCGTGATTCATTTCCACGTGAGATGTGTTCGACTTAACCGCTCCATTCTCATCGATTGGCGATAGTGGATTCTGTGAAGTGCTTACTGCATTTCTAGGTAAGAAACCCTAACCCTAATCTGTTTTGGGGTTGTTTAGGTTGTAGTTTATGAAATAGCTAACCTATTTCGTTCTCTAATGTACCGCCGAATACGGAAGCTTAGCAAACCTACCAGGTTACAATACTACTTACAAGGTGAAATCCCTTTTAACTTTGGTATAGGTTATGGTTTTCAACGCTAGGGCATGTCGGATAATGATGGTAGATTCATGATCTGCATGCAATTGGACACGTGCCTCCCCGTAGTGACCAGTGAGCAACTAGACTCGTGAGCCGATTATGGTGGTATGGGACACTATATTCGTGCTGTCGGCCTACATTGATAAGGTGATGGGGGAGTGGTGCAACGAATGCGAGAAACAACCCTGGCAGTCCTTTGTAGTGACCTCGAGCATACTCTGAAATCGCGGTGAGCCTTAGAGTTTTGCCGCGGTATATAGAGTATGAACTAGGCCTGTTTCTATATAGTTATGAATCGTTTAAGAGGTTATGGGGGAGTGGTGTAACCTTTGTGCATAACAGCCCTGGCAGCCTTTGCAGTGACCTAGAAAAACACACCATCGTCTGAGATTAACTAGGACTGATGACCCTAGAATGGATCATGTTTGGGAATGATACAAGGGAGGTACCTTAGTTTCCCAATCCTGTTGTTTGAAATGAACTAATAAATACTCGGTAATCATGCTCATCATGCATTGCATGTGCCTGGAAGATGTGGAGCACTGAGGGATAAAAGTATGCCGTGAACGTGAGATGGTGTCGCACGAGGGAGGGTGTGGTGAGGGCATACATCATGCCAGCATTCATACTTGCATTAATAAGAGTAGTTAGGAGTGTTTGATTTTACTGCTTTATCATTACTGCTTGACTGAATTGATAACATGTTAACCTATGCTTTCTTGTTCCACCGAGTTGATCACTCACTCCCACGTTACTGGGACGGTGTTATACACACCAACCCATTTGCTTGAGTTTCGGGTGATGGCGATGCTTATGAAGCGAGCACCGGACTACTTCTATGATGATGAGGAGGAGTTCTCCTATCAGTATCTCTCTCAAGCGAGTCTATGAAGACCTGGTATTGTATTTATGGGGCTATGGTACTTGGGATAGAAGACATTACACTTCCTCACATTAGGTATATTTTAGAATTGTACTGTAATTATTTAACCTGGTAACTTTATCACACTCTGGAGACTCACCACAGTTTTTATTTGTTATTTATCTATCACAGTCTTCCGCTTGCAATTTAATTATCTCTGGAGTATGATATGCTATTTTGGCTTAATCTTACTCATGTTCAATGCACAAATACAGTCAACATTCAATCATCATTCATTTTGTTGCATAAGTGATGTTCTGGAACTCGGGAGTTGAGTTTATGCTCGACCCCCGATTTTCGGGATGTTACAGATGGTATCAGAGCATGATTTGGATTAAACCAGACCTGGGTTATGGTCACACGACGCACTCTGACGCACTCTGACTTAGGAGGGACGACGAAATATAGAAATAGTCTTAGGCATCCCTGTTTCCGTCCAACGGCTAGTTCACTGAAAATGAACGCCGAAATCGAGTCTGTATTCAACCATGGTCACACGGGTCGACCTTAAAACATTCCTAGGCCATCTATTAATGATTCTAGATTCCAATTCACCTCACCCCAACCGTTGAAAATCGGTAGAATACGGGATAAGATCCTCAGAGCTTCTCTGGACTCCTCACAGAGACTTCTCGAATCCATGAGGAAAGAAAGCAGAAAAGAGAAATAAATTCTAATAAATTTGAAATTGATTAATGAATGACTAAAAATGAGTTCGCAACCCTTTAAATAGGGATACCAAGTAATGGGAAAGAAATAAGAAACAAACTACAACTAAAACTCCTAGAATTTGCGACTTACTATAGGGTCGTGATGTCTACTAGTACGCAAAGTTTTCGGCCAAGAATAGTAAGTGTCCTATTTGGCTTCACCAAACCGTTCACCTAATTATTCTAAGCTCTTTTCGCATTGGGCACAACTCCTACAGCCCAATGGATGAAGAGTAATTAAACTAAAACTATTATTTTTAGTAAACGAAATTGAAACGGGGAAATGACCGTCAATCGGAGGGGTTTTTTGCAATTCCAAGCTGCGCAACCCGATATAGTGGGTTAATTGGCTTCATTAGCTCGTTTTACCCTAAAATCATATATTATACGTCAGATAACTCATTCCGGATTGCAAGATACGTCCGATTGTCCTGAAACTACCCGAAATTGAGCGAAATGGGTCGGGGGGCCAAACGGAGCACTTCCAGAGGGATCCAGGGTGGGACCCAGGGTTTTTTGGAGCCTAGGGGGCCTAGGGATCACGCCCATGGGGCCCCCCTTTGAAAACCAGGGAGTTGGTCGGCGAGGCCCTCACCCGGTCGGCGAGGCCTCGCCAGTTTCTTTGCTGGGCTGGGCCCGCGGCTCGGGCCTATCCTCTTTGGGGATTATGGGACCCCCTGATGTGGCTCCCGTCCTTTCTCCCTCTCCTGAAACCTTACATCCTTCACAAACCTCCCCTCCAAGCCGTTTTCTCTCTTCAAACTTGTTGTTTCTCTTCAAAATCGCCCTTCCAATCATTCTCCCATTCTCCCTGCTGATTTTGACCACAACCTATCCATCCCCATCATCCACAGCAGTCCCTTCCTCCCTACCCTTTCCATTTTCTCTCATTGGAGCACCCCCCCCGTTTGAAGCTCAAATCGTGTAAGCTCTCTAACCCATCCATTTTCTTCCCTTTCCCTTCTACAAACCCTGTCTCTTGGGCCTGTACACCCTCTGTTGAGGCTTAAATCTGTGAGAGTTAGAGACTCCAGCCCTCTTTCCCCTTTTCCTTCACTTCCCATGGCCTTATTCAAGTTGAATACGGCCTTTCCCTCCATTTCCACCGTCTTCTTCCCAACCTCCGAATGTTGGAATATTTAGGGTCGTTCGGCCAGCTGCATTAAGTGAGTTTTGGTGGATAGAATTGTAAGAGTAACAATAAATGTATGTGTAAGGTATAACCCCTAGATTGGGTGTATCCCATGTTTTTCGACACCATGTTTAGAATGTATGCAATTAAAAGTAAATTCTGAGATTTCCTTTCAAATAACACTTAGAAATTCATTATCCTGGGATTTAAAAATCCCATCTCACCCTTTTCCAACACAAGGCTCATTTTCCAAAGCCTATATCATTACTTTTAATCCCCACCTACCCTCCTACCAAACATGTCATTCCTAATCCTGAGGTAAGGTTAGTAATGCAATCCCATTTAGTACGACTTAAGACTACTGGCCAAATAGACCCTAGGAATTTTAAACCTAGAGCGATGCTCCTAAATTTCAACAGACCTGACCGTATAGGAAATCCAACGAGTTAATAATGTGAACCCTAGGACCCTCTTAGCTGGTATGAGCATGTGTGAAATGCTCGAGCGTCAAGTGCAGACAACTCAATTCCACTTAGACAACGTTTGACCCTACACGATAAATAATTTCTTGTATTAGAAATGATCTGAACTCAGCTAGTGTATAAGAATAGACTTTGGATTATACCTAGAGGAAACTTCTATATCCCTTAGATTTAATGATGGGTCAAATCTATATACCCCTTAGAATCGCCCTCTCAAGGACTTAGTACAATCGGGAACACGGAACAGAGAAACTACATATAAGCGAGGTATTCGCGGTTTGAATCGAATTCTCAATCCTGGTGGTGACCAATGAACTCTATGCTCTGATCAAGCAGAAGGTCGGGATCAACTAGGATTAAGAACTGATACGATACATTTTCTGTCCTCATGAGGCAGAAGATCTATGTATCCGGCTCAGACCCACTACGCAACTTTCTTCCGTGTTGGCCGAACCACTTGCAACCAAAAGTTTATAACTTCGTCTTTGAAAAGTATTATGAGTATATAACCGATAGCGACTTTGTCTTTTAGGCCCAAGGAATTACCCAAATGGGCAACAAATAGTTAGGAATTAGGTCCCAAATTACATGCCATGTCGGCATACATTTTGTGCATATGAACGTATAAATATTACATGCCTGTTAAGTTAGACATGATTAAATAGGATAAGTCTGGACCGTGACAAAACTCCCTGGTAGAATTAGGCATTTTGCCTCAAACTCACACCTGCCCCTGAAATCAACCACAATACCCATCATCTTTAGCTTTCTATGACCATAGGTATTAATGTCATAGCACACATCATCGATGAGAGGAAGACCAATATAGTGATAGATTGCTTCCCATTTCATACTAAAGATAGGCCTAAAATTTTACTTCGTTCTGACATACGGAGCAAGACATAGATCCTTAAGCCTTAGGGAATTAAGTTTTTAAGAGGGATAGAACATTATGAGCCCAATCTAGTTAAGTCACCTATTACACCTCTTTGATTGTGTGGCGCAGCGGAAACATGGTGGACCCTTGCCCCACTGGCCCAGGATCGAATGGAATGGATCCAAACTGTGCGTAAAGATAGATCACTAACTAAGATCTGAATCTTTCTTATAAATCCATTGTAGCAAACCATCAGGATATAAGAAATAGATAAAGAAATAAGTTTTAAGGGGGCTAGACTAAAAGGAACCAAACTAGTATATGCCATACCACGCGTAGGAACTTAAAATCAATAAAACTTAGGCAAAAGAAATAATTAAATCTTTCTTTATTACCCTTAGCCAATTTTGGGGATGAAATTTTATTTTAAGGGGGGTAGATTGTAACAGCCCGAATTTTCGCCAACCTGGAATTAGATGTCGTTAGGCAATGGGCCGCTCTTAATACCTTATTAACTTGTCAGAACTGAATCCCACAATTTAAAATTGCTTCTAAACCCATTTCCTTCACAAATCCAACCCTTCACCACCTTGTTCTTCCAATTTTTCTAAGTACTTTCACCCTAGACACTATCTTAAACTAGCTAAGTAGTAGAACTTGGATCACTTTATATACAAACTACAAATGACTAGGTACCACCTTAGACAGAAATCTTATAGGACTAAATCCTTTAGAAATGAGACAAAGTAACTAAGTGCTAAACTAGATTAGCTACGAAATCAGTTTGATCCACTTTAAATATGATCTGCAAGACTCAAAACTTGTAGAATCATTGACGCTAGGTTACCCTAAAACCTAGGATCAATCTCATTACCCGACTGCTCTCGAGAGCACTTGAAACTCCTTATCAGATCTGGACCGCACATCGGGAGTCCGAATAATACGAGGTTAAGGACTTAGGACCGCCTCGCTGGGCTTGACAACCATCTCGGAAATCAAATCCAGATAGTGTCTCACGGCTGTTCGCTTGAGTCCGGAGCGAGAGAGTGTGAGAACACTAGTTTCTTTACAAAATAAATATCTTGAATAGTAATCTGAGACTTGTCGCTGCGGATCAAGATAAGCAATCGACCGTCGACCAACCAAATTACACCCTCGGATCAGGAAAAATTTCATACACATTTACATGTACTCGGAATCTCCGATCAAGACCCACTGACGGTCGAACTGAAACTGGTCCGCCACGCGTGATCTGGAAATTCGACTGAAATGAAAACTTAACTAAACGTAGATCCAGTGTTAGTGAGCTTAAGTCCGACCTTTGGCTCAAGGAGGCCCACCAGAAGTGCTCCATTGAGCTGAAACAGAGTCGCTTTGGTTATAACCTAAGTATACCTTGTCCACAAGTCTATTTCAGTGAGTTTTTAGGCTATATAAGGACCTTAAACCCTCTCTCATTTCAGCCATCTGAATTTAAGAAAAACCCTAGGAAAAGAGAGAGAAAGTGAGAGAGAAGTGGGAGATTCTTCCCTGTCGTTCTTTCCTGCCGTATCCAAGCTCAACCGCTCCATTCTCATTGCTTTCCCGGCGATTTCAGCTCCGTTTCAAGGTAAGAAACCCTAACCCTAATCTGTTTTGGGGTTGTTTAGGTTATAGGTTATGAAATAGCTAACCTATTTCGTTCTCTAAGTTGCCAAACTGCCGAATACGGAAGCTTAGCAAACCTACCGACTCCGTTACGATTCTACGACACAAGGTGTGGACTTTAGGTGTATAGGTTATGGTTTTCAAAACTTTCAATGTCAGATAATGATAGATTCATGATCTGCATGCAATTGCACATGTACAGGTGCTTTCTGTTTCCTATTTCGATTAAAGATGTAGATTATGAAATTTTACATATTCTAGGTATTCGTAGAAAATACCGTATACGTATAAATTTTGAAAATGTGTTTGACATGATTATTTGTTGTATGAATATACGATATATGGATAAAATACTTATTTGGCGAATGGATTTACTCAAATACATGTTTTACTAATATACACTAAGTATGTAGAAATACTGTATTGTAGAAAGTACCGTATACATATATATTTTAGAGATATGTTTGCCATGATTATTTGTTGTATAAATATACTATATATGCGTAAAATATTTGCTTGGCGAAAGGACTCGCCCTAATACATGCTTGTTAACATACACTAAGTATGTTGAAATAGTGTATGTTAAGTGTTTGTGAAAATGCTTGTGTGAGTAAGTATTTAGATGTTGATGCCTTAGGTAGGTGTTGAGATGGGATTCTCAACTACCTTAGAAACATGTATGATTTCCCCTATATGGGTTGTTCACTTTAACCACTTACTTATGAAATATATGTGTTTGTATTCCTATTTATATAGTGCTTCATAACATGCTTTATAACATGCTTTATAATATGCTTTATAATATGCTTGTTAACATGCTCAACTGATTGTATGATTTTATTTATGTAAGGCGTATGTTTAAATTCATGTTTATGTTGTATGATCCGTCATGAGTGATGGGGGAGTGGTGTAACGATTCCGTGCAACAGCCCTGGCAGCCCTAAACGGATAATACCAGACTTTGATTGTATAATTTGAATCTTGATCCACTAGTGCTTTATCTATCTGCAATTGATTGTGTTTGGGGCTATGATTATAGTCCAGACAATGGGTATAAGAAATGAATTCGTGGCTGTGATTCATTTGCCATGTGAGATGTGTTCGACAAACTCGAGTCGTACTTCAGTTGGCGATAGTGGTTGGCCACGCGAAGTGCTTATGCACTTCATGTCGTTCAACTTGTTGTGCGCTCGAGCTAGCTGAGCTCGTCAAGTAACCCGATCTGTCTAATGTATTTGGACACTACTGCTTAAACCTAGGGTACCAAACTTACCAGTGAAATCCCTTTTAACCATGGTACCTCGATCCGCTAAGACTCATGAGCCGGGCATGGTGGTATGGGACACCGTAGTCGAGCTGTCGACCTACGCTGGGGCCACGTGCCTCCCCATAGTGACCAGTGAGCAACCAGACTCGTGAGCTGATTATGGTGGTATGGGACACTATATTCGTGCTGTCGGCCTACATTGATAAGGTGATGGGTGAGTGGTGCAACGAATGCGAGCAACAGCCCTGGCAGTCCTTTGTAGTGACCTCGAGTATACTCTGAAATCGCGGTGAGCCTTAGAGTTTTGCCGCGGTATATAGAGTATGAACTAGGCCCGTTTCTATATAGTGATGAATTGTTTAAGAGGTGATGGGGGAGTGGTGTAACCTTTGTGCGTAACAGCCCTGGCAGCCTTTGCAGTGACCTAGAAAAACACACCATCGTCTGAGATTAACTAGGACTGACGACCCTAGAATGGATCATGTTTGGGAATGATACAAGGGAGGTACCTTAGTTTTCCAATCCTGCTGTTTGAAATGGACTAATAAATACTCGGTAATCATGCTCATCATGCATTGCATGTGCCTGGAAGATGTGGAGCACTGAGGGATGAAAGCATGCCGCGAACGTGAGATGGTGTCGCACGAGGGAGGGTGTGGTGAGGGCATACATCATGTCAGCATTCATACTTGCATTAATAAGAGTAGTTAGGAGTGTTTGATTTTACTGCTTTATCATTATTGCTTGACTGAATTGATAACATGTTAACCTATGCTTTACTGTTCCACTGAGTTGATCACTTACTCCTACGTTACGGGACGGTGTTATACACACCAACCAGATTTGCTGAGTTTCAGGTGATGGCGATGCTTATAAAGCAGAGCCGGACTACTTCTATGATGATGAGGAGGAGTTCTCCTATCTGTATCTCTCTGGCAGGTCTATGAAGACCTGGTATTGTATTGACGGGGTTATGGTACTTGGGATAGAAGACATTACACTTCCTCACATTAGGTATATTTTAGAATTGTACTGTAATTATTTAACCTGGTAACTTTATCACACTCTGGAGACTCACCACAGTTTTTATATGTTATTTATCTATCACAGTCTTCCGCTTGCAATTTAATTGTCTCTGGAGTATGATATGTTGTTTTGGCTTAATCTCACTCATGTTCAATGCACAAATACAGTCAACATTCAATCATCATTCATTTTGTTGCATAAGTGATGTTCTGGAACTCGGGAGTTGAGTTTATGCTCGACCTCCGATTTTCGGGATGTTACAACTACATTTTGGAGAATATATTGTGCATTTTTTCATTAAGAATGACAAAAATATATAAAAGAGGTGGGAGATTTATAGAGATCTGTAAAAGATCTTATTAAATATACATGCCATCCATATCCTATATAATCTCAATTACATAATAGGAGATCAATCTATGCATTGATTATTGGAATTAAAATAACCAAATTGAAACTACATACCTATTTAAGAAGTCATGGGAGAAAATTGTTGAATTAACCAAATCAAATCTTCCCTATCTTATACTTTTAGAGGAAGCTAGGGGATGGGAGAGAATTGCTTCTATGATCATATGTAAGTGTGAGGACCCGGTCAATATTTATAAAAGCAAGATGAAGGCATTTTTATTATTTATTTATTAATTTACTTAAAAATTCATTCAAACTCCTTATTTATGACTCCAAACTTGTACGTTTTTAATATGACTATAAATTTAGTGGGGTCCATCAATATTCTCCATTGGATTATCAATCTTTAAATAGATGCAAATCATTAATCAAGTAAGCCTACTTTATAGAAGTCTTACATTCTCTCACTTGTGCCATACTGATCAATGTCAAATATTTATTTCAAAATATATTTCACAAAACATGTTTTTATCATTTTAAAAGAAAATATCTGAATGGTTAACCAATATATCCGTTGGATAATACGAGCAACGCTTCTATGATCTGGTCCATTAAGACTACAGGCATTGGATCATGGTAGTCATCACAACATTTAATCTTTACAAAATTAAACAAATCACAGTCACAAATACTACCAATTTTAATAACAT
The DNA here is from genome assembly GCA_030180095.1 of Magnolia changhungtana. NCBI lineage: Eukaryota > Viridiplantae > Streptophyta > Magnoliopsida > Magnoliales > Magnoliaceae > Magnolia > Magnolia changhungtana. The sequence goes on from JASAUF010000220.1 coordinate 7,458,592, forward strand.
AGATCAAGGATATAAAAGTGTGGTATAAAAATTGCAATTATAATATGATCAAATGTGCCTATCCTCAAGAAGTCCTGGAGCTTTATATATCTTCAATGAGACAAGACTTAAATTTTAGTTTCTAAAATTAAAATTATATGTACTTAATAAGAAGTGGAAATAAAATCATCAAAGTTATATAAATGAGATCTTTATAAATATCTATGCATAATAGATTAAACTAAACTTTCACAAACTAAATAGTTTCATAGGATTGATCTCTCATAGAAGTCACATACTCCTGTAATAGCATGATAATAAATCCTCTAGTGAGTGGATCTGGTATCATCTCATTAGTTTTAATAAGCGCCACAAATATCTGAAGATTATGAACTCTTTCTTTCACAACAAGATCTTTAATGCCGATATGTCTCAGCCTTAATGAATGCTTGTTATTGCTTGAGAAGTTTACCGCAGCTGAGTAGTCACAAAATATTCTCAATGATTTCAATGTGTGATCCAATATCTGTAAACTAGTTAAAAAGCTCTGTAGTCATATTACCTGATTCATAGTTTCATGAAGAAAATAAACATATTCAATTTTCATGGTAAATGAGAATTTATTATGTATTTCATGCTCTTTGAAGACACGGCCCTACCAACCATCATAAAAACATAACCAAAAGTGGATATCTTAATGTCAAAGTAACCAACAAAATCTGCATCGAAGTATCTAACCAACTCTAAATGGTTGAACCTTCTACATGTGAGTATGAAGTCCTTTATCTACTATAGGTAGCGTAAGACCTTTGCAACTATCCAATATTGCATCCCCGGATTGAAGAGATACATGCCCGACATTCTAACTGTAAAAGCAATATCTAGTCATATACAGACTTAAGCATATATGATGCTCTCTACTACCAACACCTATAGAAAATCTTTTGTACGATTCTTTTCCAGATCATTCTTAAGGCACTATAATTGGCCAAATTTATCATCCTTTAAAATGGGTGATTGGCCAAGAGTATAGTTTTACATGTCGTAACTCTCAAGTACCCTATCAATATATGCCCTTTTATGATAAGCCAAGCAACTCACGTAATCTATCATGATATATCTCAATGTTGATGATAAAAGAAGCGTCATTAAAATACTTTATTTAAAATTTTTAAGACAAGAATTTTTTGATATCGCGTAATATCCCAATGTCACTGTTGGCCAATAGAATATTGTCGACATACAAAACCAATATAATAAACTTGCTCTCGCTAATCTTAATATAAATATACTCATCCGCAGTGTTCTCGTCAAAACTATCTGAGGAAACCACTTCATGAAATTTTAGGTATCATTATCGTAATGTCTATTTTAACCCATAAAATGATTTCTTAAGTTTATAAACTATATATTCTGAAATTGAATAAAACTAAAGTAAGTTCCTTTCTAAGTAGATTAACTCACATATCCTCAACACCTGTGAGTGAAATGAGACTCTTGACCTTACATAACCAGCATTATTTATTCCACATCGCTTGTTTCATGTTAAACGGTGATTGTCTGTGTTTTTGTCACCGCCCACAATGAACCTAAATGCAACTCTATGCAATCCTAATATTGAATCCCATAATCACAAGTTAAATTTTGAATATAAAAAAATCATCGATTGATATCATTGTGATGCCTAGCACAACTAGTTCAAATTTCATGAATTTAGACTTAAGATTGCCTATATGATCCTAGCCTCAGTGAATCATATTAAAGTGATATGATTTGGGGCAAAATGCAGTTGATGCTAACCATCTAAAGGATAGAAGAATCCTTTTCTAAATTGACAGTTAGATCAATTGTTTAAAAGTCAACAATTAGAATCAGTCATATAAGATAGGTAATAGCCTTATTTTAGAACTTAATAACGTGTATAATGAATTATTGGGGTCATCCATTAAGTAAAACATAACTACTATCTAAAGTTCAGTCAAGTTCATTTGTACAAAAACGACTTGAGCATAGGTAATTATAAAGAATTATATACACTAACTACATTAATCAAAACTTTATAATTGGTTCATTCTTAGGTTGATCTAAGTCATCAAATATGTTCAAAATGTGCCGATGAATCTAAGGAACAAGTTTCAGCCTAATATGATCTAAAATGAACCAGATTTGTCCAAAACACCCTTTAAATTGCCACAATCAATTTGTCCAGATCTAGACAGATTTTGGATAATCTATGGATAATCTAACCGATCCATATTAAAGATCATATCATTTTAATTATTCACTCTAAATTTCACTTAAATCTAACAGTTAGAATACCAGATATGGCCCACTCTATGAGTGATCAACCTTGTCCATCCAATATCTTCATCATCTAAAACTTAATCGGGGTGAGTGACCACTCTATTTGAAGCTTTCGACAAGGAGAACAAGATTACTAGATTAAATGTTCCAAAGGGAGCCAAATTTGAGTCAAAATTGAGCCACAACTTGCTAACCACACTAAGACCCATTAAATGTATGATTTTAAGGCCCCTTATTATAATCCAGCCATTCATAGATTGTGAAACTCAACCCGACTAAGATAGGGGTGGGCCCCATAACTCAGAGTGACTAGAAGGCCCGATGGGTTCATGGATAGCCAAATAATGAACAATTGGTTGAAATGCCCAAAGTGGGCTCCAAATTTTTCAAAGAAAAGATGGCATTACTAGGCCCAAGATTTTGGCTACCTCCTAGATTTGACCATCAATATTCAAGAATGAACCACCTAAATCTGATTATAAGAATCCATGAGTTTAGATCTGAACAAGAAAGTCCATGATCGGAGCCAGCAATGTGTTATAATTGATGCATAGTCAGCTATGATCCTAAATATAATCTCAATTGTGGAATCGGAGATCGACTTATACATCGATAATGAGAATCAAAACATTCAAATTGAAACTACATATATAACTTTGAGAAGTCAAAGGAGAAGATTTCTGAATTGCACCTTACACCTTTAGAGGAAGCCAATGATGGAAGAGAAGTGTTTTCACGATCGTATGTAGGTACATGGACCCAGTCAATATTTATAAAAGTAGGACGAAAGCTATTTGTCATTTATTTAAAAATCCATCAAAACTCATTACGTGTAATTCCACACTTAATGTTTCTTAGTCCTAATAAATGCAGTGTAAAGAAGTGTGTACCACTCTAAATAAGTTTTTATTATGACTACAGCTTTAATTAGTGAGATCCATAAGATATGGTTAATTAAATTATCCATCTTTAAATAGATCCAAATCATTAATCAAATTGGACTTCCCATCTTTAAATAGATCCAAATCATTACTCAAATTGGACTATCTTACAGAAGTCTTAAATCCTCAAAGGAGAAAAGAGAAGGAGAGGAGAGGAGGGGACAAACCGAAAGGAAGAGCGCAAAAAAGGTTGACCAAAGGGAAGGGGGCGAGCGAATAAAGAATAGAGAGAGAGAGAGAGCTCACATGACGAGAGAGAGAGAGAGCTCACATGACATTCTACTTTCGTTACTGAAGTGTCCCACTAAAGCTCTCTCGCAAGTTGCCTCCACTCCGTGTATCACGCGTTTCCCTTCCTTTTAAAAACCCCTCTCTCTCTCTCTCTCTCTCTCTCTCTCTCCACTCCGTGTATCACGTGTTTCCCTTCCTTTTAAAAACCCGTGTCTCTCTCTCTCTCTCTCTCTCCGCCAACACATGCACGATACGTCACGATCTAAGGGTGACGTTTGATGTCCTACTCGAGCCTATTCTCTCTCTCAATGTTCGACCCCATTCTATCTCTCCACGTGATGATCCAAACCGTTCATCTACAAGCTCCTACATTATAAGGTGAACTTACAATGAATCTCGCCTTATGGAGACCATAGCAGTCCATGCGAATGCGTGTAAAAAAATACTTTCTTGAACTGTTGTTTCTAAGTCACTTTATATGGAAATGATAACCTCCCTGAGTTCTTTTTTTTTTTCACCACATGAACCATCTACGATATGGAAACAGAGATGAACGGCCCAGATAATTACACGGTGGCCAGGAGTGAGCAGATCGAGCGAGCCTCTACTGGAGAGCCTTGCTAGCAAAACTACCGGACCGAAGATGCTTCGGTCACTAGGATATGTAGGGTGACTTTTGTTCCGTCGCTTAGTTTCGTCCCTTCTCAGGCTACAACACTTGTAGGGAGCCCGTGAGACAAAAGGCTCTGTGGGGCCCACCGGATGTCTATTACATCCACTCCGTCCATCATTTTAAGCAGCTCAGACATTACTCCGTGGGACTAAAATCCATAAAGATCCAATACTCAAGTGGCCACAACGCAGGGATAAAAAAAGGTGTGAATGAGGACAGATAGTAATGAAACCTTACTGGACCCACGTAAGTTTTGGATCACGCCGATGTTTTTGTTGTGACTCATCTTTTGAACGGTTCGGATGGATTGGATGTAAAATGCACGTCGTTGTGGGCCACACAGAGTTGTTACCCGGGCTCCGGGACATTGCTGGGAGGAAGCTGACACGGTAGAGATACCCTTTCAAGTTTCACTATCCACGTGGAAGGGTAAAGTGTAGATCCAGACCTTACATCTAGTGCACTTTATTATAGATGGCCTACTTGTGATTTCGTAACTAAAATCAATGTGTATTTATATCACATTTCTAGTCTTCAAATGGACGGTTTAATGTAAAAAAGAGTCAACGGTTCCATTCAAGAGACAGGTGACAGCCGTAGGTTGGTAATGGACCGGATTTTAGCTGGGCCAGGCTATCCTCAAGGCCCGAAAGTTAAATGGGCCGTACCTGACCCATCTTGAAATTGATAATAAAAAAACCCCTATTTTACCTTTAAATTTTCTCAATTTATCCGGTTATCAAGTGGGCTACACATATACAAAGAAATAACAGATTGACGAATGAATCCAACGGTGCAGATTCAACATAGATGGTTGCCTAACTAAATATTAAGATGGGACACGTAGAATATAACATGCGTACGTATAAAGTCAGGTTAGGCTGGATTGGGTTGGGCTAAAAGTACTAGAGCCCAAGCCTAACTATAATTAATCGGGCCATGAATGTGAGGCCCAAAAACGGCCCACTGGCCAAGCTAAGCAGGTCAAGCCCGGCCAAAATTAGGGTGGGGCCCATCGGGTTAGGTGGGCTACCCAGAACATTGCAACCGTTCATGACAGGTTAGATATGGCATATAGGGCTGTCAATGGACTGGGATTGGACCAAGCAAAATCAAAATTTTAAATAGGGCTGGCCCATTAGGCCCAGCCCAATTGTTCAGAGCCTAAGCTAACTTTAGGCCCGGCCCGTTGAAAGCCCTAAATTGATAAGTAGAATCCCTAAATGATCACATGCATTTGGATCCAGGATAATTAACTCGGGTGGGCCCTACACATGATGTTTACGTAGAATCCAAACTGTTCATCAGGTGAGAAATCTCTTGAGCACCATACCTTCCAAGAATCATGCTTATACATTACTCATGTGGGACACACCAGAGGGAGAAATTTACAATCATGCCTATAGGATATATATTTAATTTTTGTGGTTCACCTCATTATGAAATTTTTTAAGTTTCATTTATCCCATTAACACTGGTGTGGAACATCTAATGAATGGGTTGGATGACGTATAAAAAAGAAGGTGGACCCCACATTCCATATGGAAGTTTTTGTGGTGGGAGTCCTTTCCCTAATGTCCTCCATTATTCCCTTTGGTGTGGCCCAATTCAGTTATAGATCATTCTCCACGTTTGGATATAGCCCTGAAACTGGGGACGGATGTAAATGGATGGATTGGATGGCCCAACATCACGGTGGACCCCATACAGCTCGAGGGTATGTACAGTTTTTCTAGATCAAGGGCCATGGATCTCTACGATGCTCTCGGAGCACTGAAAATTATAGTGCTCCAAGTTGCATCGGGTATCTCAGAAAGCTCAATAGATCAATCTCAACCGTCCAATAATTTTAGAACACGCTTCAACAGCTACTGTGCCAAAATAAGACTGTTCGAATGATCAAATACTTATTGTTCGTTAGACCCATTTTTGTAAAAATGATCTTGACTGTGCATATTAAAGGCCATTGATTAGAGAGTTTAGATTGTAGGATCAAGGGGATATTTGTAAGCTAGCCCATGAAATATGGACTGGACGTAATAGACAGTCTAGAGCAGTCGAATGGATTGTCCAAGTGTCCCAATGCAACTAAAAGCACTATAGTTTATAATGGCCTAAGAGCACTGAAACATTCTTCCTTAATATTACAACATTACCGATAAATATACGTTTGGAAAAGATATAGGGTTAAAAATGGACGACCCAAATCTGGCCCAAATTACTAATATTTTTCTTTGAACGGATCCAAAATGGTGGACCCAAATCTGACCCAAGTTCAAGATGGTCTCCAAAAATTGAACCTAGACCTGTAGAAAAACAGGTAGGGTCCATCGGCAACCGATTCATATTGTCATTGCATCCAACGGACGCGGATTGAGTTCTGCCCGCACCAGGAGCTAGCTAGAGATGGACGGTTTTGGTAGGGGCTCTGTGGGGCCTACCGTTATGTATGTGTTTTATCCATACCGTCCATCCAGTTTGAGAGATCATTATAGGGGACGAGTCCAAGAAGGAGGCAAATCAAAGGCTTGAGTGGACCACAAGCAGTGGGGCCCACTGCACCTCTCATCCAGCTTATGCAGTCAATCCTCAGTCAGGTTGGACTCACTAGCCGAAAATGAGCCGAGGTAGCAGAGTGTCGTTGAATAAGCCAAGATGGGCTAATCAAACGTGCCAATACCAGTGTAAATGGGCCAGGTGAACATTACAGGTCATTGGACCAGACACCATTGGTCTTGGTCTAAAATACTGCTTAGTTTGCCAAATCGATTGGATCTCCCAATTGGGTTGGTTTTAAAGTTAACCAGACCCCTCTTTTAGATTAGTCAGGCTTGGACCACTCAGAAGTAGACCTGACCCAGACCTAATCTAGAATCACTTTAAAGGTCTTGAATCAATGTGACTAAGCCAATTGACTAGGTTTGTGTGACACCATGAAAGTTAAAACTCCCAAAACACCATGCTGATGCAACCATCGTGTGGGCAACCACATGAATTTGGAGATAGTAGGTTGCGATTGTGGTCCTAGATTGCCCAACTTAGCGCAACCCAATCAAATCCATTAATATATTATCATTCCTTCAAAACTATCATCAAAGTTGAGAAGCCGACTCAGACACTGTTAGACCTAGAGCTGTACACCAACAGTGTTATCTTGGTTAACTTGCTAAACTTGGCTCAAAATTCCGTTCAAGCTGATTTTTTAAGCTCGAATAATTTTCGGGCCAAATCAAGTTGATTTTTTAAGCTTGAAAAAATTCGAGCCGAGTCCAAGCTAGATTGCGTTCGACTCGACTTGGTTTGAAACTTGACGCGGTTCGAATCAATTCAACTACAACCAGGTTTACTTAATATAAATATTTTGTAAATATTTATATATTTAAATAAATTATATTATATATATTATAAATATTAAAAATCCTAAAACTTAAACTCAAACTTAGCTCATAGGCTCAAACTTAAGCCCGGCTTAAAAGATTGAGTTCCAGCTTGACTTGAGTTGGCCTAAGCTGCTAACCGAGCTGATCCGAACCGAGATGGTCAATCAAGCTTGAGGACTTAGTTGAGCTGAGTTGTTTGGGCTATGATAGCCTGATGCTCAAGCTGAATTCGAGCTAGGGTAGCCTGTTGGCTGAGCCGAGCTGGGCCAAACTCAAGTCAGTTCGGCTCGTGTACAGCTCTAGTTGCGATCCATGAACCACTAATGATTCACCCCTGACTTGAACGAATCACAACTTGACTCGGCACCTGATGAGTCAGTCCGAGTTGGCTTTTTAACCATGTTTCAAAACAGCTTTCTTTGATTGAGAAAAGGACTGTGAGTCCAACCCATTCCAGGCTGGTCTGGGCTGAGCCATGGAGCCCATGGGTTGGATCAGGGCCTGAGTTTTAGGTTTAACTTATTGGACAGGACTGCACTAGTTCTGCCTATAGGCCCAACAAGTAAGCCTAGACAAGCCCGTCTTACTGACACTGGTGGGCTGAGTATTTGTACGGCAGACCTGACCTGGGCCAGCCCATCAGCTCATGGGCTTCTCTTGGCCTGGACTCAGATCCTTAGCTCATCTGCTGGACCTGATCATGATTTTGCCTATGTGGACCACATGTCAGATGGGCCTTACGTTCTGGGCACTGCTATGGATGGGCCGTGTTTGGATGAAACAGTTACGCCATCCGAATGGAGGGTTGAATACCAAAATTGGATATCTCTATTCAATGGGGAAATAAATCAACGATCAGGATCACATCTTCAGCTTGACTTTTGGATCATGGCCAATCCACTATAATGTCCATGCACAGTGGTAACATGTGGGGCTTGATGAGGAGTCCATCTGAGGCATGTGGGGAACATGGGTATTGATTAATGATCCAACTGGAATTATTTACAAACCATTTCAACCCTCCATTTGGTGGGCCTAGAATTTTGTATCATTGATGGACAAATACTACTAGGTGCTTGAAATATTCAGACTGTTCAGTCCCCTGCTGTGTAAGGTCAATAAACAAAAAGAAGAATATATATACTTATTGAACAATCCTAGCCATCCGATCGGATGAATTCGACCCACTTGAGGGTGATCGTGGCGTATTTTTATCTTGGATCGTCCATTTACATACAGGCCACCAATCTGAAGCTATTGTTCAATCAATGTGGGATTTTACGGATGGATCATGAGCATTAGGGTCCCTCAGATCTGTCCTACAATTAGAGGGTGAACAAGGAAAAAAAAAAAATAGCAATGTTTCGCATGGGATGGATAAATGGGGGCCAAAAGTTTGGACGGATACATCTCCCAGTCTGGGGATTTTTGGTGAACCGCCCATCCAAGTTAATTGGACCCTATCAGATCAACGGTTTGAATCATCCAGAGATGGGCCCCACTTGTATAACTCAAAGATAGGGGCTGTGGCCGCCCCTACTTCTCTTTCCCCTATCAGCCCCTGCCATGGCTGCCACACACGTGACAACTTGGAACGATGTACCAGCTTTGAGTTAGGTGGGTGTTATTGTTGCTGGGACAACAGAAGCACTCACCTGTATGAATCAAGTGAAGTAATCCAACCACACCGAATAATTATAATGCAAACACTTAGTATTTTTTCGTTGAAAAATTCTTTATGGAAAAAACCATGGTACAACGCAATAGATATCACTATAAAAGCAAAAAGTTACAGGACTAGAGATATTATTCGATTTGAACAACTTCAAATCAACTCAAGCTACACTCTTGAAACCCTATAACGAATTAGAAAGCTCTAAATACCTCCAAATTCCGATTACACTCTAATATATAACATTTAGAAGAATCACAATAGAAATAGGAAACAAATCTCACAAAATCGTAACTCTGCGAAAAAATGTGCGGATCCATTCGATGACATCGAACACACTTCGATATCATTGAGACATACCCTTCAATGATATCGAAGCCATATCAATGGCATCAAACTAATACCTAATCCGTCCAAAGACAAGACATGAAAATCGGATCTTCTTTGATTGCATTGAGCCGACACCATCGAACTGATCTTTGATGTCATCGAACCATCTTCGATGGCATCGGAAAAAAATACCCAGTTAGTTTAGCAACCAACTAGAGAAATCCAAAAATTCTCGATGGAATCTAGCACTGTTCAATGGCATCAAATGGTGCTCGATGTTATTGTATAGTCAGTTGATCCAATCGACCAACCTTGTTTCTAAATAATTTAAGACTTCAAAAAAAAAAACAATTCTTTGAATATGGATGAATGAGTGCGACGCTTGTAGCCAAGGACTCCCTGATGTTTAAGTCAGGCGGGGAGACTAAGAGGAGATGTGGGACCTAAATTAGGGTTTTTGGTGCTTACCTTTCTTCAATTGCAATGGATGTAGTTATAGGATGTTTAGGTGGCTTCAAGACTTGTGTATCTTAGTAGGATATACTGAAATTGTTAGAGGATCTTTATTTTATTTGGATATGGATCTATTTCCGAGAGTATCGTCGAGCCCACCTCGATCGGTGTGATCTTCTAATAGAATCGTACCGAATCTTTCCTTTTTTAGTTCAAAGCGGAATTCTTTATGAGTTTTGTCTCTTTGGTCGGAGTCGATCTGGTCAGCTCGAAAAATGTTTCCCACCAATGAACTGTACTACTAAGCAACTCCCTAAGAGTCGACCAGTACTCATCTTTTGTGCCGGTGCTTTATCAGCTCGTTCATCCTATCATTCTAATGGCCCAGCTTCAAGTTATTCCTTACATGATCGGTTGTATTTCCAATAGCAGGGAAGATCGATTTTCCCCACTGTACAGTGAGCTCTACCTTTCTAGTCTGTGGCATAAAAGATCAGGCCGGTCTGATAATCGTGCAGGCCACGTGTACATTGAATCCAGAGCCTCCATTGTTTCAGTACATGTCTGGCCTACCCAATGAGTTCAACGACCAATTATATGCAGGCTCACTGCATGCACGGTTCTCGTGTCCCACACATGTGCCAGTTCGCATGTAGGGTCAGTGTCTGGGCTTTAGACAATCACAAGTGGAGAAAGGCCTGCCATTCCGAAGTTGGCTCCAGGAATGGGGCCATCCATACATCAGGCCCATCTACTGCCAGGTGGGCCACATATGCATGAGATAAACCGCAGATTAGCAGAAAAGAGCAGTGGGCTATAATCTATATTTAATGGCACTTTTGGCCCACCCGATGAGTCGACCACATTGATTTTCCGTCCATGTCTAACCTGGCCATGATTCCTTAGCTAGCATGGTGGGCCGGGCCTGGGCCTATTATCATGGGCAAGGAATGGATCGTCATTATCTCAGCCCATTTGAACCCGGAGTTGATGACCGAGATGGTTAGATGCCGCTAAGTGCCTGTTTGGCCTGAGGGATTAGATGGTATTAAGTGGTATTGTATTTCAAATGCCACATTTTAAAGTTAAGTCGTGTTTGCTTTCTTCACCACTTGCTTTAACTTTTGTCATTAGAAAATGTGATTGTATTAAGAGCGATTCCAGCAGTTCCTCTTCGTATCCGAACCAGCCGACATCACCAGGTTCTGTGGGGCCCACTATGATATATGTGTTATATCCACACCGTCCATACATTTTTCAAGATTAATTCAAAGCATGGGTACAAAAATGAGGCAAATACAAAACAAGTTGATTATACCACAAAAAGAAGTGAGGACAATAATGCTTTGAAGCCTTCTTAGGGCACACCATGATGTTTATTTATTATCCAACCTCTTCATAAGGTCACATAGACCTGGATGAATTGGAAAGATCCAAAACTTCTATAGCTCCCGAGAAGTTTTCAATGGTAGGTGTTCAATCTCCACTGCTTTCTGTGGTGTGGTCCACTTGAGCTTTGGATTTGCCTCATTTTTTTGACACCAGCCTTAAAATTCTCCTGAAAAGTGGATGGACAGTGTTGATATAGCACATACATCATAGTAGAGACCGCAGCTTGCTGGCAGTTTTGGGAAAAAAAAAATAAATCCTCATTGCCATCCATATCCTTCCAAACGATGTTTAGACCACCCATGACCTTCTTATAATCCAAACATAGTGTAGAATTTGAAAAACCAAAGTGTTAGTAGACAATCAAATGCCACATGTAATGATTGTTTTTTTCAAATTCATACCATCTAATAACTCTAATCCTTTGCGCTAAACAGGCCCTAAGTTACAATCTTATAGTGGGTGGTGGGCCATCTACGGAGGAGGGCCTACAGAAAACTCCAAACAAGCCCAACTGATGTCCGATGACTATGCACGACCTGAGCCCAATCCCAGACTCCAAGTGATGACTGATGAATATGCACACCTACAGAAAACTCCAAACAAGCCCAAGTGATGACTGATGAATATGCACGACCTGAGCCCAATCCCAGACTTGGCCACCCACTTTCTTGCAAGATCTAGGCTGTTCAATAGGTGTGCCCCATCATGCATGATATATGACAAAAATTCCTCTGAAACCCTAAGCCGGTGCTGGGTTTATGGGCTCTTAGACAGCCCAATCCCGGCTGATTAATAAACGGGCTTAAGTTCCCAATCCCCGCGTGAAGTACGCCAGACCTGAAATCCTGATGGGGCAGCCTGGTCCATTGTCAGCCCTAGTACGAGTGGTTAAAAGAACCCACAATACCCCTGGGCTCGAGTGGGCCCCACCCATTTAAAGGGCTAAAATAGACCCAGATCTAACCCACGAGCTTAATAAGCAGGCCCAAGCCTTGCCCATGGTTGATTAGGCCTAGTGAGTGCAATGACCAATATGCCCTCCTGCATATTATTTCCTAAAGATGGAGTTGAGCATTAGGAGATCTATGTAATGTCTGAATTATATGACATCAAACCCGTTCAAAAGGTACACTCCACGATGAAGATAAATCCCATTAAAAATCAGGCCAATCCAGTTATCAGGTGGGCCACACTTGAATTTGGATGTTGTTGGGTGGTGTGCATTGTTTTTCTATGGCGTCACTCCCGATCATTTAATTCTTCTGTTCTTTTGTTAGATTGATTATCATAGTCAGGGGCACCTGTTAGATGGGTTGGATGTCATACAGACGCTGCATTGATGCTATAATGCTCGGCCCCACTGCCTTTAAGAAAACATAAATTTATGAGAGGCATTTTGGTCTTTTCATGCTAGGAAAAGGACCTTTGCCGTAAAATCGAAGAAAGAGGTAAAAGGCCAAAAAAGGATTTTATCACCTAAGCCTCAACAATTAAGAATTCCATGGAGGTTCTTTTTTAGGACAAAACTTACAAAATGCCTTCATTCAATTTTTTCTTTAAAAATTAGTGAAAATCGAGACTTGTGAGGCTCACGTAGTATGTGTATGAAATCTAAGCCATTCAACATATGCGCCCCACCATGATTATGGTACCAACCAAGAATCATGCCAATCATATCATTAGATATTTGGAGTAGTATATATTTATGATTAGATCCCTAATATTTTGGTTCAACTAATAATCATGTTTGTGTGCACCCATTGGACAGGTTAGATGCCAAACACATACCATGCGAGCCTAAAACATTTGAATTCTCAACTTTGAAAAGAAAAAATGAGGGTGGTAATGTAATTTCTCCTTTGAAAAAGCATGGACTCATGTGGAGACGCTATTTGGTAAAAACTTAATCACAGAAGCATTTTATTGTAAAAATCCCAAAAATAAAAGGATAGAAAAGAAAAACTTCTTAAAATCCTAATGTATTTGGATTTTTACCAAATAGCGCCATGAGGAATTGATAATCTTAGGCAGTGCTTTTCAAAGGAAAAATTACATTATTATCCTTTTCATTTTTTTCTTTACAAAAAAGTAAAGAATCAAGATTGTAGGGCTAATGCGGTTTGTGTCTCACATCCAATCCATTCAACAGATGCACGCCAATATTATTATTAGATAAACCAAATATATTATAGTTCTAATTCTAAAGTAAGCCAATTCATACAAAATAACATGTCCCATTCAAAATCTCCCAATTCAAGTGTAGCTCATATGATGATCTAATTGACCTGGTGTTTTGTTCATGTTAACATTATAGTGGGGTTGCATACATTGGATATTACACACATACCACGTGGGCCCCACAAGTCACAACTTGTATTACCTTTTGAAAGAAAAACAATTTTAATGAAAAATTTTTTGTAATTTCATTCCTCAAAAAGCACCTATATGTAATTTCCACTCATCCGGGCATTATTCAGTAAAATATAAATTCCTCAGTAATTTGAGATAAAATTCCCAAGCTTCTTTGGAAGAGCCCAGGTGATGACTTTAACATGGATGGCCCTGCTATCTTTTTCTTGTTAGTATTCATATTAATGATTTAACCAAATCAAGGATATTGTTTTTTTATTGCAATTGGGCATGTGACATGAGATGTGTGTGCCACTTATTTTATTGGTAAAATATAGTGCTAGTTACTGTTGAGAGTAGAATATGGTGGATTATATTATCAAAACAATTTCTAAGTGATTAGCATCTTTAGGTCTTCTGGGAGTATGTAGTCCAACCAATGGCTCTTTTTTGGGTTCCCCACCACTCTCATATGCATCCCTCCTGTCCTCTTCTCCTTTCCAACACACATCACATGGTCAAGACAAATCCAATGGCTACTTGTGAGTGTATCACTTCAAATCATACTCCCCTCTATGTGTCATGCCAATGCTGTACTTCTCTGCAAGATCTAGACCGTTCATCTTGTCGGCCACACGGCTTATGTGCCAATAACTAAAATACAGGTGAACCCAGATGATAATATGGGAGGATTAATGTGGGACTCCCAAGGACATATAAATTGATTTCCTGTTCAAAGCAATTTATACCAAGAACTTTGTATATTATCTAGTGCAAACCTTTTCATTATAATTAGAGGGGAAATTGTTGTTTGAGGCCCCACCATGATGGGTTGATGACATCTACTCCGTCCATCATGCACGCCTTCCCTCATTTGGCCAAAGACCCAAATATCAAGTTGATCCATGACTCAAGTGGGCCAAACGAGCAGGAGCGGTTGGGAAGGGGACACCTACTATTGATTCTAGTTGGACCTCACCTAAGTTTCAGAATGCCCTGATCCTTCATGTGTGCTATCATCTAGGGTAAATATTTCATTTGAATAGATACGATGGTATATACACAAATCAAGGTTGGGCATCCCTCTCAAACATTTTTTATTGCGTGGCCCACCAAAGTAATGAATTGGCCTGATTTTTTAGCCCACGGCCATCAAGGGAGGGAATGCAGGATGCTCAAGTAGATATCGTTAACATATCACGATGAGCCTACAATGTAAGACTTCATCAGTTGGGCCACACATATTCACTAATTTAAATCTGACCATTAAATTATTCAAATTGAGTAATTCAGTGGGCCCACTACAATTGTAATTATTCACACAATGTAGAAAAACATTTACAGTAATAATTTTTCCAAATATATCATCTCTTGTTATCAACCCCCGATAAAAGAATTGTGAATATTGTCCATATAAATTATGTGGCCCACCTATGAACAGCCCAGATCTCACAGTGACTACTATAGCGGGTAGCCATGGATCTACTCCATGATAAAATACCTAGCTCCCCCACCATGAAGCTTTCATATAATAGTTAAAATGATATTTTTTTTTCTCCATCTTATATATATATATATATATATATATATATATATATATATATTATGATTTTGGGTTTTTGAGCTGATTCCATAATCAAAGGAGGATTCATCTCAAGGTTGTTGATGTCATGAGTGGAGCACAAACTTCAATTATTTAATAATAAGTAATTATGTATTAGTATGTTGGAAATGACACCAAAGTAAGCACCACCCTAGGTTAATACCAAGTTAAAAATAGCATGCCATGTCACATGGCACCGGCCAAAAACAAACGTCTCGGAAATAGCGTCACATGGCAACCGATGATCCATGTGGCCCACCATGCTACTCCACGAAAGGCCATACCACTTGGGAAAAAAAATTATTAAAAATGCTCTTAAATTAGTGGAATGATTTGATGTGGTCTCCTTCACCAAATCCTTCAATATATGTAAGTCTTTCGAACTATGTTCGGATTGTGTTCGGATGGTCGTCACGTGTTGAGACCGTCATCACATGGATATAATCTCAATGGGGGCCATTGATGTGGGTGTTCGGCATACATGCGATCGAATGGCAGTTGGTGATTGATTGCAATGCAATTTTAAGTGATTGTAGTGAATAATTCCTCTTTAAAATAGTAAAACCATGGGATTTAAACATATGGGTTATGCTAATTATCCTCAAATCTTTTAAATGATATTATAAAAAAGGATGACCTATCGTCAATTTGGAGTACTGTTCATTGATTAATCACACCAATTGAATGATCCTAAAAATGATCAATAGCAAGGAAAATGGGCAATCAAGATCAAGTAGTAGAAAAACAAGATAGGTCCAATAATCATCTTGATATTGCTTAATTATGATTTCAAAATAGCACTTTGGTTTAATGATTCTAATACATGGCTCCTAAACAAACGGAGGGTTTTATAGAATTGGTCCTCTTCAAAGGGTTAGGACCATCTGATGAACATGATTCTTGCACCACGGCTTTCTCCCAGTAGCATTATAAAACTGGTTGAGTTTTTAAGAAGGCTAAACAAGGGGTGGGATACCCTATACCTGATGGACGCCCTGCATTTTATGCACATTAAATCGTTGTGCTAACGTTCAGTTTACTATTTGGACCATCTATGGTGGGTCCCACCATAATCAACCATCATAATTTTAAAATGTATTTGAACAAACCATCCACAGAAAACACAGTCACCTACACCTTCGGTCCTCCACAGCTCCCTCAGTGCACATCCTTTCAAATTTTGATTTTGCATTAGGTGGGACCCACCGCTCATATGACCTAGCACAAGATTACTTCCATTAAATCACTGGGCCACTCCATTCATCAGATGGACGGGTCAAAATGTACGAAACAAAATTAAGGATGGCTTAAAAAGGCCTGCCCAAATTTTTTTAGCCGTCCATTAGTCGTTCAAACAATCAGAGGCCAAGCTCAATTTTTTCCCAAGGGTATTTGCATGGTGGGGCCTATCTGATGGAGAGCTTGGAGTGCACACACGTGTTAGAAGGTAGGGTGGGCTTAAACGCACGTGGATACTGTGGCTCTTCACATGCATCATATTATAAAGGGATTTTAACAAAAAAAATATATATATACCTATTTTAATATAAATTAAATTTACATCCAGATACCTTTTACAAGAAGGTTTTAAATAAGCAACCACATTAATTTAAGTAGTTATTGTACCTTCCGTTGCATTTCTTCTTTGGGTGGCAGTGTTGGAAAGGGTTGTGGCTCTGGTGGGCCCCACCATGATGTTTATGAGGAATGCACCCTGACTACTAAATGGGTTACTCCATGTTAGGCCGTGGGCCCAAACATCAGCTCCATTTATCAGACCAAATGATTGAAAACAATGCACATAAAAGCGCTCACCTTCCAAACTGTTTTCCCTATTGTGGCCCACCTGAATAACAATTAAATTTTAATTTAGCATCTGATCACTGAAAAGGATTTTATATAATCATTACGGTAGAGCTTATACAAATCAAGGGTGTGAATGTTTCTTTCTCAACTGTTTAATTTCTCTCAAGTAGCCCACTTGAATCACAGATTTTTTGCCTAAGAAAAACATGCAATTACACATTTAATGCTCCAAGTGAAACTTACATATACATCGTTGAGCCCTTTAAAAAAACAGAAAAAAACAGCATCCCTCCCGACTATTCCCTGGGGAAGTGGATTGCCTAGTAACTCACCGTACTTAGTGTACTGACTAAACTTTGTGAGGTCCACCATAATTTATTTATTTTATCCACTCCGTTCATCCATTTTATCAGATAATTTTAGTTATTGAGCCAAAAAATGAAGCATATAAAATGTTCAAATTGACCACACCACAGGAAACAATTGAATTGAATGTCTACCATTGAAAATTTATTGGGAGCCATGGAAGTTTTAGATCAATCTTATATTTGTGTTTTCCATTTATCCATGTCTACATGATCTTATGAACAGGTTGGATGACAAGTAAACATCATTGTGGGGCTTAGCAAGGTTTCAACGGTGGAAATCATTATCCCCACTGTTTCCTGTGGTATGATCCACTTGATCTTTGGATATGCATTAATTTTGGGGTCAACCCCTTAAATTATATGGAAAGACAGATGGACGGCGTGGATAGATCACATACATTCAAGGTGGGCCCAACTGAGTTTACTCAGTAGATAAGAGCGTACTGAGTAACTCAGTACGCAATCCGATTTGGGACTGTAAGTTATAAACCATAGTTTAACTTCGAATATTTTATGTGTACGAAATCCAACCCATCCAATAGGGTGACCCGATTATGAGTATCATCATATTTTGAAAAACTCAGTAACACGCACTCATTTAGCGTAACACATTTATGTTTTGCTATTTAGCGATCGTTGAACATTGTTTTATATTGTGTAGCCATTTTGATTTAGTAGTGCTAACTCTTTCATTAGACAATCCTCAAGTGGGACCAACCCATTTGAAGGATTGGATTTTACATGAACTTTATAAGTTGGAAGTTATCATTTGGGTGTACCATATATAACTAGTGTTCCAACCGCTGTCTTAAGACCCAGTAAAGAGAGAATTCTATGAGAGATCATGTTGGATTTTTGATGGGCCATCATGATGTATATGTGAGATCCACTCTGATGATTTGATATATAATCTCATGTTAGGCACAGGAACAAAAAATCAGGCCGCCCTGTAATTTAGAAGGGCCGCACTAATGGAAATAGTTAAGAGAGTGCTCTCCATCCTTGCCTTTTATAGGATCCAACATGATGAAATCCACTCCATCCATTAGATTCCGCACTGAACCTTAGGCCTGGAGTCCAAAATTCAGGACCATCCGTGATTGAGTTGGCCCAAACTATGGGATATAGTTTGGAGGATGTGCATTGCATTTTTCCAATCATGTGGTCCACCTAAAACATGTATGGATCTGATTTTTTGGGTGCCTAACGTAGGGTAGCGCACCTGATGATCAGAGTGGATTTTATATAAACATCATGGTGGGCCCACTTGAGCCATGTTAAGAAATTTTAATGATGATTAATTAAATTAATGGAGTAGCTTATTGAAAACTTTTTGAAAAAGGTACTGGAACATAAATTCCATAATAAGTCAATAGTTTTTTGAAAATTTCCATATGATAAAATTGAGCCTTTGCAAGTTAAACCTAGCGTGCAACTGTACCCGTCCGCTCATCATGTCCACCCCCTTTGGTTCTCCTTGGTGTTCAAAAATCACGCCAATCAAAAAATGGGTGGGCCACAACATGTGGAATACTTGGTATGGGCCCCACCATTAAAACTCTCTTCCAAATTTTAAATTTTATGTGGAGCCGTTATTTTTTATACGCAATCCAATCCATTCCAAAAATGAGCCCCACCAAGATAAAAGAAAATTAATAAATAAATAAGGCGTTCAAAACTCACATGATGAACGGATGGAATTCCACGCACACATAAAAGTGGGCCCTACACATCAGGTTGTAACCTACAAAGCTTTCTAAAAAAATCTGCCCCATGTGCCCCTCAAGTGGGCCACACCATGTAAAACAACTTGTAGCCATTGATATCAATAGCAAGTTACAAGTAGTGATGACTTGATAAGTAGCCGTAGATGATTACTGAACTCATGATGAGATAACCTTTTGGATGTGGCAACATGAAAAGTTGGAAGTCATTCAGTGGACCATAACTTATAGTCCAACTGTTTGTACCTGAGATCTCCCTAAAATACACCCACATGGTTTGGATGATGAGCCGATGTTGTAATAGATGTCTTAAATTGAGTCTGTTACAAGGCCTGCCGATGCAATTGACAATCTGTTCGATATCACCATCAATGGCATCGAATAGTGCTCGATTCCATCGAGTTTTTTTTGAATTTTTTTCGATTGATCACTGGACTAATATGGTGTTTTTTCGATGCCATCGATATGTATTCAATGACATTGAAGGTTTGTTTGATGCCATCAAACAAAGCTCAATGCAATCGAGATTTTCCGGATAATCAATTTTTGTCTCTGGATAGTTGAAGAGTTATTTCGATGCTATCGATGTGGCTTCGATGTATCGAAGGATTAGTTTCGATGACATCGAAGATTATTTGATGTCATTGATAGTTTCAGTGCAATTTTACGTAGAATTACGTTCTTTCAGGATTTGTTTCCAATTTTGCTTGGGATCCTTTTATAGACTATATATATATGAGTATAAGTGAAATTAAGAGTATATACTAGGGTTTTTAAATTGTCCAGGGATTTCAAAGGGTGCAGCAAGAGCGATATTCGAGGTTGTTCGAATTGGATAAGCTCTTTGCCTTGTAATTTCTACTTTCATAGTTATTATTTGTCACTTTGTACCATGGTTTCTTCCCAAAAGGATTTTACCACGTTAAATCGTTGTGTTATCTTTCTATCTGTACGATAATATTGGATTTCTATCATAGATTCATCTCTGTGTGCTTTCACGGTCCCCCAACAACATGTCAAAGCTCTATGGACTCCACCATCATATATTTGTTTTATATAAGCTATCCATCTAATTATTTTGGGTCATTTTAGGGCACGAACTTAAAAATAAAGCAAATTCAAACCTCAGGTGGCCCATATTACAGGAAACAATACAGGGATTTAACACTTACTAATAAAAACTCACCAACGGTTGAAAGTTTTGGATCAAGCTGTTATTTGTATTTATCCTTCATCATTGGTTCATATGACCTTCAAAATAAATATTATAGTGGACCCTGCATGAGGAAGTCGCATGTCGCGTACAAATCGAGAAATGGTCCAAATTACAGTGGACCCTGAGAAGTTTTTTAGCGGCGGACATCTATTTAACACTATTTTTTTGTGGTGTGATCCTTCCAACACTTGGATCTATCTCATTTTAGGCTCATACCATAAAATGATTTGAAAAAATGAGCTTTGACAAAGCACATACATCACGGTGGTCCCAGTGAGCTTTGACACCAGCTAGCTGACTGGTGTTGCGATCACCAGCCAAACCGATTACAATATATATATACATGCAAATTGAACCTTACATAGGCTTATTAAAAATAGATTGTAATGTTGAGGAGAACCGAATATACGGTAGATCCATTTCTCAATAGTACACGTGGCAGGGTGTTGTACAGATCTTGTCTGCCCATCTAGTAGGCCTTGTAATTGTAATTGATGGATTATTTTTAAAAATCATACATGTCAGGTAATCCAATCTATCATCTTTCTTCAATTTCCAGTAAAGAATTTTTGTACCGTTAAACATCTTCTTTTTTTTTTTTTTTCTTTTTCTATCATTCTCAGGGCCACCGATCAGATGACTAAGATTATTAGATCTGTGTTTATTTTGAACTAGGAATACGATGGACGGTCTAAAATGAAAACCACCCTGCAACATATGTTGTATAGTGATGGCTCTACCGTATTATCTCCCAAGCCCGAGTAACGCATTCGGAAATGTCTGAAAAGTTTTGATACTCTGCCAGAGTGTGATGGATGATACGCAAGCACTAAGAAGCTAACTACAAATTGTATAGGTGGCATACAAGTAAATTATTTTAAACTGTCAGAATCATGGGTACATTGTATGGACTCCGCAGTTGATTGGACACAAACGAAATTTTCTTGATCAGACTATCCTGAGAAAGTGGACGAATGTATATTCTACAGAATCTACACCACCAATTAAAGTGTGAGAAACGTACAAACAGAGTGGCTTTTAGCCTGTGGCCCATGAGACTGGGACCCACTGAATGATTCCCCCAATCATCCGGATATACCACTAGAGTTGGGGATCGAGTCAAGTTGGACTGAGTTAGGGCTAACCTGGTTGTTTTGAAATAGGCTTGACCTGAACTCAACCCGACTCTGTACTGAGTCCAGCATGCCTGACCCAATTCGAGTTCAGGTCTAGCTTGGACTAGCCCAGACCGAGTCCAACCCAATTACAGAGTTAGGTCGAGCTAGCACCGAGTCAGGTTGAACGCGGCAGGTATCCGCGGGTTGAAATCACTGCTCAAACTCTACGTGCACCTGCAGGAATCACGGCCTCTCCATCAGTTACATGGCATCTCAGATGTGAAATATCAAATCTGAATTTACACACACACACACACACACACACACACACACACACACACACACACACACGAGTCGAGTTTCAGATTGAATCAAGTCAGTGCCTAATAAGATTTCGGATTGAGTCAAGTCGAGTTCAAGTTTGAGTTCCGAATGGACGAAATCTACTAGGTTCATATCGACTCACCCACTCAGTTCGGGTCGAGTTGGGTCTGAATATGTCGGATGAGTTGAGCACGCACGCGCATGCACACACACACTCGAGTCAGTGCCTAGTAAGATTGCGGGTTGAGTCGAGTCAAGTTCAGGTTTGAGTTCCGAATGGACGAAATCTACTGGGTTTATATCGACTCACCCACTCAGTTCGGGTCGAGTCGGGT
Source organism: Magnolia changhungtana (assembly GCA_030180095.1). Lineage (NCBI taxonomy): Eukaryota > Viridiplantae > Streptophyta > Magnoliopsida > Magnoliales > Magnoliaceae > Magnolia > Magnolia changhungtana. The sequence goes on from JASAUF010000220.1 coordinate 7,480,790, forward strand.
CTGAATGAGTCGAATGAGTTGAGTATGCCGAGTTGAGTCAAGTTAGCCCCGAGTCAGGTTGAACGCGGCAGGTATCTGCAAGTTGAAATCACAGCTCAAAATCTATGTGCACCCACAGGAATTACAGCATCTCCATCAGTTACATGGCATCTAAGATGTGAAACATCAAATCTGAGTTTATATATATATATATATATATATATATATATATATATATATATATATATATATATATATATATATATATATATATATATATAGCCGGTTTCGGATTGAATCGAGTCAGTGCCTAGTAAGATTTTGGGTTTAGTCGTGTCGAGTTCAAGTTTGAGTTCGGAATGGATGAAATCTACTCAATTCGTGTTGACTCACCCACTCAATTCGGGTCGAGTCAGGTCTAAATGAGTGGAATGAGTTGAGTCATCCCATGCACAACTCTACATACCACTGTATTGCAATGAGCCGCATCTAGGCTAGTACGATAGAACACATTTACCAATGGAGTCAGGCTGGGCTAGGTCTGGCTAAAATGACCTGAAGCTTGTGGGGCCCCTACATTGGGTGGACCATGATTGGATTATCTTAGACATCTCTGATTCCATCCTTCTTTACGCTGGGCTTGGGCAAGTGCCTTATGGACCAATATTTGGACTGGGTTTGAATTTTGGGCCCAACAATGAATTGGGATGGACCTGGGCTCTCCAAACAATTGGAACCAATCTGGCCTAGTAATCTTTGATATACTTTGTTCTAAATTTACCATTTCCAGATATCCATTGGACGGTTAAGATGGAATACAGTCAAAGCTCCATTGGTCTAAGGTCATCCAATCAATCAAATTTTAGAGCTTGGACCTATCTAAAGTAGGACCATGGTTTTGATTATCCATCTATAGCCGGCCCATCTGCTGTGGGAAGCTATCTATAGTGAAGAAAGGCCTCACTTTGATATCAACTTGCATGGAATTGGGAAGGATTAAGTGGGATGGGATTCAAAAAATATAATTATTACACGTGGCAGGGATTGTCCCCTGTTACGATGGGATAAGCTTAATTTCATATGTTTGTAATATAGTGGTACTTTAAATGGATATACCCACCATCATTTGAAACTATTGAAAATAACACATATGTATTATATTCAAACCGTTCATCTATTTTATAACCTCATTTTATGGCATGGGCCTAAAAATGAGGCAGATCCAAAACTTATGTGGCCCCAAAGAAGTTTTCAATGGTAGATATTCAATCCCCGCTGCTTTCTATGGTGGGGCCCACTTGAGCTTTAGATCTACCTGATTTTTTGGCCCATACTCTAAAATGGTCTCAAAAAATGGGTGGACGATGTGGATATAGCCCACACATCATGGTGGGACTAACACAACTTATTAACATTGAGTAAAATTAGAACGGACCGAATGCAATTCCATCTAATCTAATTCCAAGCTTTTCTATTCTTCCCAAACATTGAGTGGAAATGCAATTCCATCTCACCTAATCCCAACTAATACCATGCGCCCAACGCCTGGCGTGTTTGGGCAGTGGGATTAGAAGGGATTAGGTGGGATAGGATTCATCCGGTCCTATTCCAATTTCACTCCCTGTTTTGGAAGAATTGAAAAGCTTCGAATTAGATGAGATGGATTTGCAATGAGTCCTTTGCCAATTTCATTCAATGTTAGCAAGTTGTGTAGGTCCCACCATGATGTGTGGGCTATATCCACACTGTCCACCCATTTTTTGAGATTAATTTAGAGCATGGGCCAAAAAATCAAGTAAATCTAAAGATCGAGTGGACCCCACCATAGAAAGCAACAGGGATTGAATACTTACAGTTCAAAACTTCTTTAGGGCCACAAAAGTTTTGGATCTACCTCATTTTTAGGCCCATGCCATAAAATGGGGTTACAAAACAAATGAATGGTTTAGATATAACACGTGTGTTATTCTCAATAATTTCAAATGGTGGGTATATCCATTCACTGTACCACTGTATTACTAACAAAGCATGGCATTAATCTTATCTCATAGCAACAGGTGACAATCCTTGTCATGGGTAATAATTATGTTTTTTGAATCCCATCCCACCTAGTCCCTTCTAATCCCACCGCCCAAACACGCCCTAAGGGTTTTAATATAAGTATAGATATAAGAAAAGACCGCGCTTGGTACAACCACTATGTTATCAAATTAAGTAGCAGTTGTATGAATAAAGAAAGTAACATGTGGCCCCATTATGATGTGAGCCCTATATACATACTACCCATTCATTTTCTCATATTATTTTAAGAAATGAGTAAAAAAAAATGGGACATATCAAAAGCTCAAATAGACCACGCGCATGTGCATATATTGGGAATTAGCACCTTCACTTCACTTCCGCAGATCGGCATGCACATGCCGAATTTAGCAAGAGACTAGGGTAGTGTAGGGTACTTATTTTATATCCCAAAATACAATTGATCGCTCCGCTCAGCTACCTTTTGCTTGCCTAGAAAAGGAACGAAGTGGCCCAGTTATAGAAACCAACTGAGAATGTGTTCCCCTCCAATAAGGATCCTTAGCACATTAGAAGCTCAAGTATGCCACACCAAGAAAACAATGACTTCAATGTTGTTGTCATTATTTCATGTACTTCATGTGGTGTGGTCCACTTGAGTAATGGATCTGCTTCAATTTTGGGCTCATGTCTTTAAATTATTTAGCAAAATGAATGGAAGGAATTAATAAAACACATACATCATGGTGGGACTCACAAGCGTTACCTTGTTTTTCAAGTCGAAACCTACCAAAAGCGATGTTAACATTTGTACCGACAGATTTTTGTAATTTACCTAATAAATAATAAATATCTAATTCAGCAAAATTACAAGTGGGTCGAAACAAATAGGCACTAAATTTTTAACATCTCGGAAACAGTATACTTAAAAATATACTGAGAATAATAAACAAAATTTAAAACTATAAAAATCTTACATGACCTAAATAAAGACTTTAAGCAAAATTGAACTTCTTAGGACCGTAGAAATAATAAATGTAGTATATTTTAATTAGGGTTATTAATGGGTGATGGTTAGTGTTGTCTATAGCTAGATTTTGAATTGTTTGGGCTAAGCTTATTCAATTTTTTTGGGAGCTTGTATTTAGAGGGCATTGAAATTCTCCAACATATTCATATAACTAAAATTTAGTTAAAAATTACCTTTCATATACTAAATTAGTGTGTGTGTATTTATGTGTATGTGATATTTGATAGAATAATTGTAATAAGCCCATTAAATTATATATTTTGGCCAAAAAATAGGAAATGTTGAGCTCCAGGTGGGCCGCAAATGCAAGAATGACAAACAAGCAACTCACCAACAAATTTTAACTATCCATTTAAATGTGCAACGTTTGGATCGTTCAAATCATTTGTAGTATCATCGACATTTACTTGTCTAATAAATTAGTAGCCTAAAGATACCTTGTTACATGTGTCCTTAAAAAAGAGGCAAAAAAGACACTTTCATTTGAATTACATTAGAATTTTAGTATTTTATTAAATTTTCAAAACACATTAAAGATGTAAAACTGAAATACCTTCGAATTCATTATCCTCTGAATTCAATCTTGCGAGATGCCAAAAAGAAAATAAAATTTTAAAAATTAAAAAGTAAAAATTAAAAAAAGTATTTGTATTTGAAATTACCTATATACGACCAAATCTAAGGTGTCAAACCAGGGTTAAAGGCATTAGAACACATGACCTGATGGCCTCATGCTGTTAAGCCATGGGTTTGAACCCAATCTAAATTTTAACTAAAAACGCAAAAGCAATTCCTAAAATGGCCTATTTTTGAAAAACCGTTAGGGTTGGCTGTAGATTTTTTTTTACCATATATTACACAAGCTATGGATTTCCAACGCCCAATGTTCCGTTGAAAGCAATAATCTGCGTTGGATCCTTGGATCTAACTTTTAACATGATTTCTTCAATCCTAGCCGTCCATGTGATTATTCCTTAATTGTCTGGTATCATTTCTTTTCGCACGTGTATGGCCTACCTGATAGTGAAACGACTTAGACTTTTTGACCCAATCATGTGAAGGGTGGGTCACACTTGATGCATCGAATCAGATGCCCTACACGTGCCATGTGGAGGGGGTGAGGGCCCATATTTCATCACCTCCACATGTATTACACGGTACTCGGGCAGAGATGTACGATATATCAGGTACACCGGGATGTATTGCATGGTTTATAATTTTTTATTTTTTTTTAGCCCGGGAGCTGGGTCCGTAGCCTGTGGAAGGGGAGCGGATTAGGTGCGGCCCTGGAAGTGGGGCCCACCTTGATGTGTGTATTGTACATCCACGCCGTTCTTCCCTTTTGGTGGCTTATTTTAGGACACCAGCCCAAAAATGAAGTAGATCCAAATCTCATGCGGACCTCAACATAGAAAACAGTGGTGATTGAACACCCACCATTAAAAACTTCCTAGGGCCCACATTAATGCCTACGTAATGTTTATTTTCCATCCAACCTGTTCTTCTGTCCTTGATGAAGAGGGAGAATAAAAAAAAAAAAACAAATATCAACTGGATCCAAAAATGAGAAGTTTTTAATGTTCAATCACCACTGTTTCATGTGATGTGGTCCACCTGAGATTTGGTTCTGCATCACTTTCGGGCTCATTCCCCGTTTGGACGGGTGGATTGGAAGGGATTGGATGGTACTGGAAGGGATTGGAAGTTAAATCTGGGGATTGGCCGGGCATGCCAAACAGATGGGGTGATCTGATCAGGGATATAGCAATCCTATGGATCTTAAGACAATCCACTGATAACACCACCATTACCTTTAAATCCCATGCAATACACTCTAATCCGTTCAAATTTATTTGGGACTTGTTTGGTTTGAGGGTTTGGAAGGGATGGGAAGGTTTAATTCTGGGATTGGCCGGGCCTGCTAAACAAACTCGATATAGCAATCCCATGGATATTAAGACAATCCACCGACAACACCATCCTTACCTTCAAATCCACGCTATCCACCCTAATACCATTCAATCCCTTCCAATCCACCCGTCCAAACGGGCCCTAAAATGAGCAGGAAAAACAAATGGACAGAGTGGATATACAACACATACATCAAGGTGGGCCCCATGTCAGGACCGCACCTAATCCTCTCCCCTGTGGGACCCATAACATCAACGATCTGGATCGCTGATTCATGGGCCCAATTCTACAGACTGAAAGCATGAAAGGCATGGTACCGTCGATCGGCCCCACCTTTGTATCATACCTCTTTTTTTCCACGGTACCAAATGAGAGGCATAGTACGGTGCTCGAGCCAAGGGACTGTAATGTACCTTTCGTGTTTTAAATTTGTGCAGGTGGGACCCACCCATCAGTGCTGCAGACCGTTGACATTATGGGAACATCTATCAGCACCAAATATCTTCCAGATTGAAATTTTCTGAACCGTTGAATGGGTGGCCATTACAGCAAAGGTTCCCAATCCACCAATGAAAGGCCGAATATTCCACGGCTAGGATCGTTTAACCGGGATCAAATCAACGTCTTGGATCAGTGAACCATGGCCCCGCTGGTACAAACTGTGGGACCACCGTAATGTATGTGTTTTATCCACGCCGTCCATTGGTTTTGCCAGCCCATTTTAGAGTATGAACTCAAAAATGAGAATCAAAAGCTCAAGTGGACCACACCATAGTAAACGGTCGGGATCAAACACATGCAGTTGAAAACTTCTCTCGGGCTACAGAAATTTTAGATAAAGCTGATATTTGTGTTTTTCAATTCATTTATGTCTGTGTGATCTTACGAACGGTTTGGATGGAAAATAAACATCATGGTCGGCCCTACGAAGATTTCTACCTTGGGAGTCATCATCTCCCTTTATCCTGTGGTGTGGTACACTGGAGCTTTGGATCTCCCTCATTTTTTAAATCAAGACATAAAATCACCTGGAAAAGCGTATGGACGGTGTGGATAAACCATATACATCACGGTGGGCCCCGAGAGTCGGGTCACTGGGGATATACAGCCGGTGACATGGCGGTAGAGGCAATCCGCGTACCACAAACGGACGCCCGAGCATTCCATAATTATTGCGAAATATGCCGCCATAGTAGCTTATCAATACGACTGCCTTAAGTGGGCCCCACCATCATGTCGGCAGCAGGGGGACGAAACCACTTTTAACCCTCCGGGTGGGCCCCATGCCGTTGGGCCCACCGGCCCTCGGACTTTTTGAAACCGCTAGCAGTTTTGAGTTATCCAAGCGGGTTCGGAGCACGTGGCGGGGCCACGAGGTGCCATGCCTACCTTGACACGTCACCATCAACCCTTGGATTGGATTCCCAGAGGATATGATGACGGCGACGTCCGTCACGACTGGCCTCTTGAGGCGATTCGCGCGAGCATGTAGACATCATAGAGAGAATCGCGGCAGGGGTGATCAAGGCCGATCGGTGGTGGACCAACCATGACCATTGCATGGCCCACTAAACAAACCATCGGACTCATCAGGCGAGTAACATTCTCGCATGTGAAAAAATCAACGGTTACGAACGACCTGTGTTTAGCGTACACGTGGCCCGCCTGATAAGTCTACCAGCCCAATTCACGTTCATACCCACCCGATAAATGGCCCAGGACTCGCACGCATACGAATCTGGCACACGTGCCGCGATTCATTCACTCCTATTAGTTCTCCTCGCGCGAATCGCTATAGAGAGATAAAGGAGCCGGGAGCAGCCCCCCTAAAATTGATAGTTTTCCGCATGCAGGGGCAAAGTGGTCATAAAACATTTTTCCCGAAAAAACACAAACAAGATCCATAATGACCAAATTATCCTTTGGGGTGGAACTATCAATTTCATGGGGTGGATTATTTTTTTTTAACATGCGTTTCAAATTCTAACAAGTGGCGTAATCTAGACCATTGGTCCCTGTCCAACCATGGATAGAGAACGCAGATCCAGCCGACCACTGTTATTACTTTTGAGTTGAGCGTGGACTACTGTTGTACATATGATGGTGCCCGGGGTACAGATTAATCAGGACCGTCCATCTAGTAGACGCTAGTCACGCTCCCACGTATCATCCACAACTCAAGCTGATCCGCAGAGGGCAGACATGGTGGGACCTACCGGAATGAACGGTCGGGATCGTATCACCTGCACGGTGGAGAAGGGTTCTTACTACATTCCAATAAGTAGTCTTTACCTACCAGAATGAACGATCGGGATCGCATGACCCGCGCCTTGATTAATCAGGACGTTCATTTAAGTGGGCCCTGCAGCGCTGATGCAGAAATTATTAGGATTAGACGATCTTCACCGACCATCAGATCATGCGCTTGCAAATGGGCACTCGGATGCCGTTGATTAATTTGATTGGTTGGTCATAATCGTTCCTTTGTAGCCTTTTCACGAGTCTATTTTAGATTCCATATGGGTCCACTGGGTGGATTGTTCAGGGAGCGGTTAGGTGTAGCCCTGACAGTTAGGCCCACCTAGATGTAAGTAAGTGTACTACATCTACCCTGTCGATCTGTTCTTTCCTATCATTTTAGGGTACGAGACCTAAAATGAAGCGGATCCAAATCTCATATAGACCGCACTATAGGAAAGTGGTGATTGACCATTAAAAAAAAAAAAAACTTCTTGTGAGCCATAAAAGTTTTGGATCTTACTGATATCTGTATTTTTCACTTCATCCAAACAGGTATCTGTGACCTTATAAAAAGGCTGGATGGCAAATAAACATTTCAGTGGGCGTTCGATCACTACTATTTCCAATAGAGTGGTTCACCTGAGATTTGTATCTATTTTATTTTTGGGCTCATGCCCCCTACAATGATATGGAAAAATGGACGGACGGCTTGGATATACTGCACATACATCAAGGTAGGCCGCACCATATTGGGTTCCGCTTGGCGGCACCTAATCCGCTCCGGGATTTCTACCCTGGTACAGTTCGGTCCCATTCTACTTATCTTTCCAAAATGCTAGCTTTCAACCTTTTACTTACAATGTTTGGAATGTAAATCAGAAATTCTTAATGGTTGGCTTATCCACATCCCCACTAAATGAACGACCCAGATAATTCCCCATTAATAATATTGTCGAACTCAGTGACCTCTGAACATCTAACAGGACATGCATACCCAAAAATAAAAAAAAAAAAAAACTAGACAACAATGAATGCAGCCTAGAGCTGTACAAAAGTTGAGTTAGCTCACTCGACTATACTAGGAAAACCTCGGCTCAAAACTGGATTCATCGGAGCTCGAAAAGATTTCAAGCCAAGTTCGAGCTTACCCGAACTCGAATCGACTCGACTCAGCTTGAACCTAAATTGAATCGACTTCGATCGAATCAGCTCGATGACTTGGTTATTTTGATCTTGATGTTGCTCACTGGGTGTTTAATGAAATAACTTAACGAAGTGTTGTTTCTTAAACTGTCATCATATCAAGATAATGGCTATTCGGGGGAAGATTGAATAAACAAATCACCAAAAAAAAAACACTTTACGTTATAGAACTGCCCTCGTATCTTAATATTGATGCTACTCAATGAGTGTTTGATAAAATAACTGCGAAGTGCCATTACTGTTTTGCAATCTATGGGAGATCGAAAATGTATTCTCTGTGTTTGAAAAAATGTTGCATATGCTTGAAATCAGCTCAAACTGGCCCAAACCAAGCCTAGCTAGCCAGTCAGGCTCGAGGACTGAGCCGAGCCGAGTTCAAGCTAGGGTTGGCTGTTGGCCGAGCTGTGCCAAGCTCAACTCAATTCAACTCATGTACAACTCTAACGATGATGATTCCCCACCATTGTGACCCATTGACCATACCCAGATCGCCCAACAAATCGTGTGGCCCACCGCAAAATGGAGTGCATCCATACAATTGCACAGATCCCACAAACCCTAACTGATATATTTGATATCTATCAAAAGGAAAATCAGAAATAATACGCTTAACATAGACCTTCAAAATCATTGGCCTATTATGAATGGTGACCCCAAAATAACTTTGGTGGGATATCCAAACCATCCATTTGGTAGCCCTCAAATGGAGGTCTAAAAAAGAAAATGGTCAAATGATGAAAGCTCACTACCCCAACTTAGATGGTTAAGATCATCCAGTAAGTATGCTTCCATCCAAAAGGGGCCCACAGTTTCAATGATTTAAACTAACATACTGATAAACACACCTTGTCCAACATTTAAGTCTTAATTTCCAATAGGATGGTTCGGATCGTTAAGTGCGATTTTAAGGACCAATATTTACAGGGGCACCACAACTGGGGCTACCACCCATTTGCTTCAATCACTGCTTAGGCCAGGGCATCTGCAGTGGGACCTACCAAATCAATGGAGTGGATCTCACACATGGATGCCATGTCAGCGACAGCACGTGGTGGCAGGCATGCATGAAGAATTAGCAAACCTCTTCCAACAAAATCATGCTTTTGTTATCGCCAAACTGATCACCATCCAAGTCTGATGGAGTCTGTTCAATGCTCTCCAATAATCATTTGAATCCGCCATTTTTCTCCCCCCCAAAAAAACAATCAAGATCTATCCTCTTTGCGGCAACGCTTGCCTGCACATTACGGGAAAAAGAAAATCCAATTAAAATAATTACTGTTACCGTTCAAATTTATTTATTTTTCATTAAAAGGGCCAACGCCAAGGAAAACAAAAACAAACCAATAGATTACAACAACTGCCAAGAAATAGGACATTAGCTATAGAGAATTTAGAGCCACAGCCCATTCCTCAACCTGCCCTTTAGCCCTCTTAAACACATCCAATAGTATCCCTTTACGATTTGTAAAACAACTATTGTTCCTCTCTCTCCAAAAGCCCCATAATCCTGCAAGCATAGCCAATCTCCAGATTTTTTTACCCCCTTGTTCCTCCGTGCCATGAGAGCAAACACACATCTACAGTGAGCCCGGTGGCACCCACTCTACTCCAAACAGAAGCAAGAATTCATTCCAAACTACTCTTGCGAAAGAACAATGAATGAAAACTGTTCAGTCCTTAATCTTGCACCGGTGGTAGACTCACAAGAGTTTCAACACCAGGTAAGATTTTGAGTACCCATAGGTGGTGAAATCGCACTATGGCACGAGTGTGCGGGTGTATGTGTATGGGGTGTGTGTGCATGTGTAAAAAAAAATTTTAAAATTAAAAAACAAATATTTGGAAGACATTCCTTTTGCAAAGATTGTCCACCATTAAGACCTTATTTCTCCCTACTAGCCAAGCAAAAGTCGCCACCTTCGACGGGGCTCCATACCCCCAAAACGAACTTTGTCGAGCATAATTCAGCACCTACTCTCCCACCGCTAATCCAGCGATAGAAAGATTTCACCGAGAAAGTCCCCGATTTATCTTTAAATCATCCCAAGGAGTCGACGCTTGCTGGAATCGGCACCATACTATGTAGCACCTGGAGAAGACGAACAAATTCTTCCACCTCACCATCATCGAGATTCCTCCTACACGGGGGAACCCACGCTACCTCCCCACCCCTCATGGAGAAACAAGAAGACACTGGTAAACTTCCCTCCCTAGTTATCCCCGCTAACCTTGGGAATTCATCGCACAAGTTAATGCGCAACACTATTTCCAAATGCTGAATCTTAACAATTACAAATGTTCAACACTGCATGCATAATTATCTGGGTGTTTGTATACGTGGCATGTATGATCTAATGCAATCACTTGCACCGAATTTTTTATGTAAGCAAACTCCACACCTGGTCTTGATTGGGTGATGCTACATTTGATGGAGATGAACTGCCGGCATGAGTTTCAGTTGGCATGAAGAGAGATGGTTTCTCCCTCTCTCTGCATGTACCACACACCTTACCTCCATCTCTCCGTTTTCTCTCCCTCCTACTCTCTCCACATGCATTGCACATGGATACCCCCTAGTTCACAGTTAGAAGAAAGAACAGAACTATTGTATTGCCAAAAGTAGCAAGGGAGGATGCATTTGTCAATCAAGGAGGGGCATAAATAGTGGCTCCCTTGATTTATGGTTTAGGACATGAATTACGATGGTTTTGATTATGAACTTCACGGCTTTTTGAAGGCTGGACAGTTTGTTCCCCATGACATTGATCTAATAATAGAAGCTCAATGTTACTCGGTAGCAGAAAGATTGAAACAGGAGAGAACAGGACTCAGAAAACCATTTTAAAACAATATTCTGAAAAGGCAATCAAAACAATACACGAAAATCTCAACCTGACCTCCATATGAGCAAATAAAACCATAAAATAACAGATGTCGATACTACTGACAGTACAGGACACCAGAGATTAGTGGCCAAAAGGCAATCAAATTGCTCATCGTCAGGATATGACTCAACAGATAAAGGCATTCTTAGATCTAGCACTAATTTCTCAAAATCTAGTGACTAGAAGTCAGAACTGATTTGTGTACTGAGTTATATCAGTCTCAGAGGATTGAAAAATAGCAAAACCAAAAACAGTGGACAGCTCTAGTAGCTGTCCTGAGTATCAAAACAAAAAACTGTGAGAGCAAAAAGAACATAAAAATATAAATATAAAAACACAAGGCCCATGCATACCCCTTATTATGATCGACTCCCAATAAATAACTTATATGAGAAACCAAATAAAATACTAGTAAAAAGAACAATAAAGTAGATAACAGGAGGTGGCACAAAAATAACCAAAAACTTTTCCAATACGAATCTTTTATGCGTCTCTCCAAACTCAAGTAAATCTTTTTAGAGCACATTGAGTTTGAAAGGGGGTGTTAGAGAAGAATTTCTTTCTTTCTTAGGTTTGATTACATCAACCCTTGTTCCAAGCCGGTCCCCATTAGGATGGTCCAGCTTGAGGGGGAGTGTTGAAAGGTTGATAGTTGACTAAGGCCCATTGGACCTAAGTCCATGTAGTAAATAATAGAGGGCTAGGGTTTCAATACACCCTATGCATCTCATGTTCTTGCTATCTCTCTCCTCTTTCTCTCTTCCATCTTTTTTCTTCTCATTGTAGCTTCTCATAGGCACTTAAGATTAGCAGCATGTAGCCGTTTAACCTTAGATATGAATATCAGTATCGTATCGACCAGTATGGCCGTATCGTATCCGTATTGGCACGAGACGATACACAATGCGACATTGTATTGGCCCAATATGAAAAAATTGACCCGTATGGGCCTGTATCGACCAATACGAGGCCAATATGTGGCCAATATGCCCATAAAAGTCCAATTTTGAATTATTTTTTTCAAAATGTCACTCATGCCTCTTCTTTTTTTTTAATTTAAACTATGGAAGAAGCTTAAATACTCATTTTAGGCTAGATCTAGACCTATTTTGACATCAAAACAAATTAATTGAATGGAATTCAACAAATGAAAGCAAAGTGGACCATTATGGGAAAAATCAGAAAGAAGGGTAAACCTTCACTTTCTTTTTGATACTTTGATCTTCTTTTTGTTGTGTTTCAATGTAATGGGCCCTACTTCACCAATGCTTGATTTCTGTTTAATTAGGACCCATTTAGTTGACTTTCAACAAGTCAAAACTGACAGACAACATTCTCATCAAAGAATGGTCCAACACACCATTATATGCATATCCAAAATACAAAATACAAAAAAAGTTTGATTCTTTACATCTTATTATTCTCTTTTTTCCTAATATTTTTTCTCAATTATTTGACTTAAAAAAATATCACCGATATGGACTGATACAGCCCCGAAACCAAAACGTGACGCTGTATCGTATCATTTTTCCGCCAGACCAATACGCTGACCGATTCCGACATTCGGAACTATGCATTTAACAAAACATGATTATTCTTTTATTACTCATAGATTAAGCTGAATATTCGCAATTCAAATTTTTTTTCTGCATCAAAACGTAGACCAGATTGTCACAATGAAGTACAGACATCAACATATGAGTAGCAACAGAATCTACCTTGATGGAAGTGACGTGAGATGAAATTCAGTACCAGTGCTACTAAGTTCGTTGTCTAGGATGCGGGCAGAGAAGCTCCATGATACTAGCCTGCAGAATGAGTAAACCGTGAGATGTAGTGGTTGCCCCTTGCGTCAAAATAAAAGCAAAGGATGCTATAAATCCTCTGCACCAAATTGAGAAGAGAATGGATGAGTGAGTTTTGCAAGCCCTAAATGCAATTTTACACGTGCTAACCTGGCAAATGTGTGAGACATCTGAGTAGAGGCATAAGGTGCCCCCCTTCCAAAAGATAATGATATGAAAAAAAAAAAAAAAAATCAGGTCAGTCCACTCATCAGGTCAGTCACCCCTACATGAAAGAATAATGGTTTAAGATAACTTGCTAAAGGTCCACATTTAACATACACATGTGACCCATTTAGATATCTTGTTTCTAAAGATTAACAAAATTTATAAGAACTAAGGAAGATGAATGTAATTGCTAAATCAAGCACCATCGGATTAGGATCATCGGTTGAAGGAGTAGAGGAAATGTTTAACGCCCCAGCCATAGATCTAACTCTTTGAAAATACAATCCAGACTCCAAGGATAACCCAAACAGATCTGTCAGGCAACTCCACGACAATGGAAAGCTGGCCAAACTGATTGTGAATGATTTGAACTGCCTCCCCAATGGCAAGCACAATGGCTCTAATCTGAGAATCAGCTTTGCCTGGAGCTGAGAATGCAGACATTACTATACGCACATTGTCTACAAGGACAAGTACACGGATTTGGGATCCACCGCCTCCAAGATAAATCTACGGCCTTTGCCAATAATAATCACTGAGTCTGATATATCCAGCCTCTAGGTTAAAACGCCACCCATTGTGAGCTCCGTGGAGGACCGAAGAACTGAAAAATCATGGTCCGAAGCCAGAGAGATCAGGTTGCCCATGATCACCATGTGGGAGATACCTTATGCACCACTCAGATGCTCCACGCACTTGCTAGTTTGGTACATGTGTCAGATTTAAAGGTGGCTGTGGGACTAGCAAACCAATGGATGAACTACGAGAACTTACTGGGGTCATCTTCAGTAAGAATTAACGATGCAAGAGTGATTGTTATACAAACATACATGCCGATTTTGTAGATACCCCATTTTTGGTATCCCTGCGTGCTTTATCATCATCATAGCCTTCTACCAGCTATTCCTGCGTGTGCTGCGGTTACCAAATGATGTTTCATTTTCCAAGGTTGACATGCCAATAACAGCACACATTAGAAACCTCTAAGAAAACCCAAACTGCTGAAGCCCTAGGCTCCAGTTGGTGAAATTTCTGGGATATCCTTTTGTTGGGGGACAGCCAGGCCCTGCAGGTGCACATCAAATTCGAGCATGTCATTTTCCATGAAGCCTCACAAAAAATTACAGAAAGCTTTCTTTTAAAGGTAAAAATTGCATAAAGTGAAAACTAGTAGTGGTTCTTCAATTTATATAATGATGTGGGAGGCTTGTTGCAAAAGAATGGCTTTTGTGCTGATGTGGTGCCTGTGGGACCTGCTTGACCCCTGAAAAAAAAAAAGAAAAGAAAAAAAAAAAAAGGAGGATACCCAAAAGTCTTCATCAAACAGAGCCTAATATGATAAAACTAATTTTATGAGCATACACAATAAGAACCAGTACAAGATTGAAACAAAGACTCAACTGATCAAGGAACACTTGAAGATCTGAAACTCAAAATGGCAAATCCTCTTGAAATCTTCAAATGTTCTCAACAATGCTCAGTTTCTTTTAAGACTATTTCGACTATAAAGGAAGGTTTTCCGAAGTTTCATTTTCCAAAATCCATCTGACAAGGTTTTGGAGTTTGGTAGAAAATCTCGAAAGCAGCCATTTATCTTCAAAACTGAATTGAACCTTGGCCTAATTGACCGAGCAGAGCACCCTTGGAGAATAGATTACTAGGTTCCAGAGATAAGAGAATTACACGGGGACATCACCAGTGTTGTCATATGTGATCACATAACAATTATGCCACTATTTTGGATCAGTGGACCACATATGCCATGGTGGCAAATGCAGTTAGTGTCGTTGGGGCTTATGCAGTCGCACAGAGAAGTGAGCAACTACATAAGCCATAGTTATGTGGTTATGCCATTGCATATATAGGCATAACTTCCCAACGGTCAGATTTTGTTACTTTTTGGCACCAATAAAAATTTATGTTGTTTTTTCACATTTTCATTTGATTCATTGTTAGTTGACTTGTTATAGTTTACATGATTTTTCATTTCTTCCATTTTTTCTTTTCAAAAAAAAATAATAATAAATTGGGAGGCTATGCGATTATGCCATTACATAAGCGCACAGCCCCCTTGAGTAGCATGGGATTGCTTATGCCATTTGACAAAATTGGTCATCACATTTCTTTTTCTTGTGTAGTTACAGAAGGCAACTCCGAGGTGGATGTTCTAGCTAAGGAGGGTGTTCTGAGGATAGAACCTGCTTACATGGATTCTTTCCCATTGTTATAGTTGTGCTTTGGTTTCTCTCCTAATAAAATATATTCAATAGTGAGAGAGATAGAGAGAGAGAGAGAGAGAGAGAGAGAGACTAAAAAATGGGAAGATCTTTGATGGGCAAGGATTTGCTCCACTAGAAAAACTCCAAGCCATTCCTGGAAACTCTTTTGGTAAATGGTGAAGAAAGACAAGTTTTCAACCAAGATTAGATGTGTGAATACCCCATCTAGAGTAGGGGGTTGTGTCTCTACCAACATGCAGAGAGGTGGGGTGGTGGAGTCGTTCGGTGCAATGGGAGGTTCGATTGGTGACGAAGGACTACTGATTCTATGTTCCCACATAATTTCAGTCATGTATGGTCAAGCGTGTGATTAGAGAATGGGCAATGTGACTTGTGCAAAAGGTTTGGCTCGTGTATCCTCTTCATACGAGCGTGCTTTTTGTAGGCGACGAGTGTCCCCGTCTTATACGGGATGAGAGACATTTGTCCAGGGCCAAGAAAGATGCAATCAAGCTCGTAGATGCTTTCCGAGGTGCGTCTTGTAGTTTCAACGGCCACGATGAACCTGAAACTTTCTAGGGTTGATGATTGCTGTTCATTGTAGATTCGTACGAATGCGTCTCTCGCGTGTTCCCTCTTGCTGACGATAGTCTGCTAAGGCTAACAGGTGTCGATCATCTGGGCCTTATGTCATCACTTCCTACCAACACATATCCTCCTGCCATTATGATGATATGCCAATCGCCATCTCTTTCAAATCTCGAAGAGAGAAGGGGACGCATGTCAGCGTGTGGTAGCTTGCATGCAGCCTCTGGAGAACATGGCGCGTGGAATTTTGACGCAAGGAGAGGCAATTGATGATGGGTGGTGAAAGGTCTCTCCCTTTAATGTGCATGCTTCGGCTCTTATTTCTTTGGCTGGAGCTTTCAACACAGAGGCTCCACATTAGCTCGTCTCGAAAATGAGTCAGAGCTACCGTGTGATATGAAAGGTAGAAATTTTCAAATCAGATAAGCATCCCCTCCCCTCTTGACACGTACTCAGACTCATGTGATACGGAGACCGGTGGATCTCGTGATTTGGTCCCAGTTATTGATGGATCTGATCGCTCTTCTCTTTCCCAATTGGATGGCTCTTTCATTTCTAAAGTTTATCATTCTTCTTCAGTCTCTTTCGGTAGGGAGTCATTCATGGAAGGAAAGTCGAGTTCTTCGTTAATGGTTTCTTCCCCTCCATAATCTTTTTTTATGCCCCAATCTAACTCATTTTTTCCCGCTCACTTGAGCCTGAGTTCATTGGGGGGGGGTATTCCTGTATTTGGAGTCGAAGCCTATTGGCCCGTTAGTTGTAGTTCTTTTCTACCCTCCCACCTTGTGTAATGAGGAGGTCGTTCTTTCCAGCTGTATTGTTCTTTTCCCCTTGGGCGAGGCTTTAATCATGTCCCCTCTTCAAACGTCTCATTGTGATGATGTTGATCGAATCTCCATGGGCCTGCTTGGCTCCTTGTCTCTCTTTGGAGAAAGACTAGAGATATTGGTCGAGACTCTGAAGGGATAACAATGGGTGAGGAATGCGTTATGTCATGTGGGGCTTCTATTAGGGGTGGTTTTTGGTAATTGAGATGAAGATTATGTTGCTCTATTCAAGATGATGGAGGACAGGGGGATCCACAAATTTACTATAGGGGCTTGTTTGAGGGCTCATAAATGGAGGTAAATGGGAAATGGAATTGAAGGTAAATGAATTGGGAGTAAATGGTTTACTCAGTTGTGTTTGGATGGGAGTAAATTAAATGCATTTGAAATCCAAATATTCTATTTGGATGAGAAGAATTCACTGGAACATATTTGATATCCCAAATCAGCTTTAATGTCCCAAATTAGTGTACATATGTGATATTTAACAGAATGATTGTAATAAGCCCATTGAAATATATATTGTTGCATAAAATGAGGAAATTTCGAGTCTTGGGTGGGTCACAAATGTAAGAATGACAAACAAGCAACTAGCCAACATTTTTAAACTGTCCATTTAGATGGCCAACCTTTGGGTGGTTTAGATCATTCTATTTGTGTGATTTTAGTGATGTAGCTGATAATTGAATTGTTTCGGAGTATCATCAGCGTGCCACACGTATAGTGGACATGTGCGTAGTGACACTTTGTTTACTTGCGCCCCCCCCTAAAAAGAGGAATTCATTTATAGGCCCATTTACTCCTATTTCATTTCCATGAATTGACTCCCATCCAAACACACCTCAAATGCCATTTACCTCCATTTACTCCCAAATTCCTCCCATTTACTCCCCATCCAAATGGCCCTTAGACGGATTAGCCGATCCCTCTAAGAGTTGGTTTTCCCATGAAGATATTATCCTGGAATGTATGTAGTTTAGGATGCCCCCAAAAGCACATCCTTGTCAAAGATTTGTGCATGCGATAAAAGGCTAGTATCATTGTTCTTTAAGAATCTAGGCTACAATCAATGAATAGAAGTCTAGTTGATTCAGTGTGGGGTCAAAAGGGCATGGAGTGAGTGGCTTTAGATTCTATAGGGTCTTCAGGTGGGATCCTTTTGTGTGGGAATCCTGCACTTCGGTGCATGGAGAGTAGCTAGGTCGGCTCTTTTTGGTCACTGTCTTATTTCAGGAGATGTCATCTAGCCTTAGGTGGATATTTCGGGTGTTTATGGTCCGAATATTCCTTCTCTCCATCCTTCTTTCTGGGAGGAGCTTTCCTGTGATTACGATAGATGCCAACTCCCTAGAGTTTAGGAGGAGATTTTAATGTGGTTCGTTTCATCAATGAGAAGCTTAATGGGGTCAACATTTCCAGTAGCATGCATGGGTTTGCATATTAGGTTCGCAAGCATCAGTTGGTCAATCTTCCTATGGAGGGCATTAAGAATTCTTGATTGAATGATCAGGCATCCCCTGCAATGTCTCTTCTGAATAGGTTTTTGGTTTCTCCCGGGTGGGTGCAATGTTTTCCTTTGTCCCATCAATGCGGTCTCCCGAAACCAATCTCAAATCATTGGTCCATTTTGTTGGAAGTCAGAGAGCTTAACTAGAGGCCTTAGCCTTTCAAATTTGAGTTCGCTTGGCTTGAAGTTGAGGGCGTTTTGATCCCTGGTTAGCAAATGGTGGTCATCCTTTGAGGTCAAAGGTAACGTTGGCTTTGGGCTTTTCAAGAAATCGAAGCCTCTGAAGGAAATGATTTCTCCCTAGAGGCGCAAATTGTATGATCTTAGGGAGCGAGAAATGGATTCGTTGCAGAGAGAGATTCAGGTCCTAGACTTGAAGGAGCAAAGTGGCTCTCTATACGATTTAGATAAAGATCACAAAGCTAAGTTATCTTCCAATTATGCTTCTAGGGTTAAACTGATCGAAATTAAATGGCACCAATGCTCAAGAGCAGTGTGGCTGGCTGAAGGTGATAAAAATACGAAATCCTCTCATGGAACTACCAGCGCTCATACATAGGCT
This sequence comes from Magnolia changhungtana, assembly GCA_030180095.1. Taxonomy (NCBI): domain Eukaryota; kingdom Viridiplantae; phylum Streptophyta; class Magnoliopsida; order Magnoliales; family Magnoliaceae; genus Magnolia; species Magnolia changhungtana. The sequence goes on from JASAUF010000220.1 coordinate 7,499,776, forward strand.
AATTGCATTTCCTCTCTTTTGGTGAATGGTAATAGGGTTGTGGATAAAAATTCTATATGCGAGGCCCTTATAGACTTCTATTCAAAATAGCTTTCTATCGAAAGTTGGGAAAGGCCTCTTCTCGAGGACTTCCCTCTCTCCTAAAGAGGCTAATAGTCTGGAAATGCTTATTTGAATTGAGGAAACTAGGGAGGTTGTGTAGGATCTAGGGCAGGATAAAACATCTGGGCCCGATGGGTTTCCAATTGCTTTTTTCTAGGCTTTCTAGGAGATAATTAAGCTGGACTTATAGGCTAAGGGTGTACTTTCCTCGGCTAAGTTGACCCCATAATTAGGGTGTACTTTCTCAGCCCTCATCCCTAGGTTGAATGGTGATTATGATCTTAAGAACTTTAGACCCATTAGTCTTTTGGGCAGTCCTTATAATATCTTGACTCAATGGGTGAGGAGAGTGATATCCAAGGTGATATCTGTTTTCCATATTGCTTTTATCTCAAGCTGACAAATTCTGGATAATGCTATGGTCGCCCATGAATGTGTAGATTCATGTTTTAAAATAGGTAAGAAAGGTGTTGTTTGTAAATTAAATATGGAAAAGGCATATAATCATGTCAATTGGTCGTTTTTGGATTAGTTACTGGGTAAAATGGGTTTTGGGGTTGTTTGGAGAAGTGGATTCGTTGTTGTGTGTCTTCAGCCAAATTTTCGATTTTGTTAAATGGATGTCGTGTGGTTTCTTTATATGTACTTGGGGACTTTGGCAAGGGATCCGCTTTCTCCCTTTCCTTTTGTTATTGTATCGGAAGCTCTGAGTAAATTGTTATGTAGAGGCTAGTCGGCTGGTTTATTTAAGGGTTCTGTTGTTAAAAAATTTCAGCAGTCGATTACGACACTTTTCTATTTTGTGAAGTTGATGATTCCATGATGGCTAATCTTAAGATTGCAATGGGTTGGTTTGAGGTGGTCTTTGGTTTGAAAGTATGATGAGGACATCTCGCGCACATGCCCCCCCCCCCCCCCCTCAATTTACGCAAGGAGGAGGGCCCCACCATCGATTTGGATCGATGACGACGTCCAGGGAGGGCCTTCTAGTTGGAGGGCTGCGTTTTGATTCGTTGGAGTGGACCCGATAGTCATGTGAATCCCACCATGGGTTCTCATGATCGTGGCCCACTTTTCTAATTAATCTAGTACTTTGGGTTTTGCTTATTATTGTTATTAGGAATATTATGGACGATTTAGATTGTTTTGATTAGTTGTTATTTTTTATTACTTCATCATCAAGTAATAAGTTGCACACATAGCGCGAGTTTTGGGGTATGGGTTTTATTATAAATAGGCACCCCTTGTAGTCTTTTTAATTCAATGAAGATTAATAAAATTTCTGCGTTTTTCTACTCCTCTAAATTCCTGAGTTGTGGAGATTCAATTGGGTGTGAAACCCTCCCTTCCTCGAAGGGCAGACTACCATGGTGCGAAGCCACGCCTATCCCAATTCGACCCCACCTTCTACCATCCATATTTCTCTTTTCCTACAAGCATTTCATCCGCAAATCCATTAATATTTGCAGGCGTTTCCCCATCTACAGCAAATTTCTGGAATCTGGCCCTGTGGGAGGGCTGAAACTTTGGCGGAGCACCACGCACAAACCGTGCATCGGATCGAGCTGAGATTTTGCGGTTTTGGAGTCCATCCCTGCCCGACCAAGGCTAAGGTGGCCCTTTTCTAAATAGTGGACCCCACACACATGCAATAGGGATCACACGCAAGTGCGTCTGGGCCATTGTTGCTATCCACACGTGCGGTACTTCTCTGGTTCATCTCTCATCTCTTTCACTCTGCTTTCACCCAAAATCCCTAAACCTAACCCTAAATTACTCAAATCCCCAATTTTATGCCCTTTCTTCAACCTTAGGGTTCCCCGAATTGAAATTTCTAAATCCCTTGGATTGGGGGAATTATTTCTGTGCATGTGTGGATGAATTTATCCTCCTTTGATTCTTGTTTGGTCAATAATTTTGATTGATCCGGCCCTAACATGTGTAGGCCTGGACCCGCATAGATTCCCCTTGATTGAGTGATTAACTTTGTGTGGGATGTGGAATTTTGTATGATTTTTTGAACTATTATTATCTAAAGCCTGGAATCTCGCATATCATGTTTAAAATTTCATGTCCTGCATCAAAGTGCATCTATCCATGTCTGAAATTCTGGGAATTCATATTTCTTAAGATTCTTAATCAGGTTTGGCTGAGATATTTTTATTGTGGTGTTGGATCCTTCCCCTCTACCTACCCAATTCTTCCCCTCAATTTGGGGAAGCCGGCGAAGCACTTGTGGGATAAAGTCTTTGAGCATATGGAAAGAAACCTTAGCCCCTGGAAGAGTAAGTTATTTTCTCTTAGGGAAAAGTTAACTTTGATCAAATATTCGCTCTATAACCACCCTTTATACTTTTTATCTTTGTTTCAATGCCCTAGTCAGTGGTCAATCGCATTAATAAGCTCCGGCGAGATTTCTTATGGGAAGGAGGGGTGTCTAAAGGTAAACTCCATCATCTCAATTGGGCTGAGGTCTATTGGCCTTATGTTGAAGGGGGGGCTGGGATTCAAAAATTTGAAACTGTTAACCCGTCCCTACTAGGAAAATGGGTTTCGGAGTTTGGGGTGGAAGAGTAAAGTTTGTGGAGGAGTATTATTGTTGCAAGTATGGCCTATCTCCTATGGGTTGGTGGACTAAAAAATGTCTCATTATATCGAGCCTCTGTTGTGTGGAAAGGTATAGACAAAGTCGCCCCTGCTATATTTGGGGGATTTAGCTTTGCGATAGGTGACGGATCCAGAGTTATGTTATGGGAAGAAGTTTGGTGCAGGGATTCCTCATTTCAAGCCTCTTTCCCGAACCTAGCTAATTCATGCCTTGTGGATAATATCTCAACGGGGGGGAGGTGAATGACTCTGAATTTGATGACTCGTTGTGTTTGTTCTCTCACTTATAAGGTATGGTGCTATCGTCCGATGCAGCTAATTCTTTGGGCTAGAGGCATGGGAATTTTGGCAGGTTCTCAGTCAAGTTGCTTTATCAATGTTTGTCCCAAAGGGTGTGTGGTAGGGTCTATTCTCAGACAGCTTTTGTTGGTCCTGCAGAGCCTAAAGTGACAGCTTTTGTTGGTCCTGCAGAGCCTAAAGTGGCAGCTTTTACATGATTGGTAGGGAAGAACAAGATCTTGACTATTGACAATCTTCGCAAAAGGAATATGGTGCTGCCTAATGTTTGTATTCTATGTTTGGAAGTAGAGGAAACGGTGAATCACTTGTTCATTCACTGTTCTTTTGTGAGGATTATTTGGTCTGGTATCTTGCAAGTGGTGAACATATCCTGGGTAGTGTCTGGGTCGATTGACATCTTGTTTAGAGCCTGGAATGGGGGAGGAGAGGGATCCCTTGGGATTCGCAAATTGAGGATTGCGCTTTTGGCTTCTTTGTGGTCAATCAGATTCGAAAGGAACAATCGGACCTGTCATAATGAGAAGAATTCTGCTTTGAGTGTTCTCAATCAAGCCTTGCAATGTCTTTTATTGGGTGTCCAATGTTCTTGTGTAGGGCAGGCTAGCTGGGTGGGGTTGTTTAGTTTTTCTTCTTTTTTTCTGTTTGTGATTGTATAGTTTTTTTTTCTTTGTGATCGTATAGTTTTTCTTTCTTTTTCTGTGTTTGTGATTGTATAGTTTTCTGTTTCTTTTCTGCTTGTTGTTTTTTCCCTTTGCTTTTGGCTCTTGCCTTATTAAAATTCTCATCTTTCAAAAAAAAAGGAGGGGAAGAAAAGGACCAAGGACCTCGGAGGGAAACGCATTATGTAAAACAAGTACCTTAGCTCAAAATGGGTCTTAAGGCCTTCTCCTCACATTCCTCTTAAATAAGATCCTAAATATTTTTAAAAGAAAAGGAAATGAAAAAACAATAGCTAGTTTGCAAGAATTTTTCAAATGATTTGTGAAAAACTCGATTCCAAATTTGCAATTAGAAGTAATGGGAAGTACCTTCAAAGATCCCAACTTTTCGTGCAAAATGGTCAATAAATGCAATGTGAACTTTATATTTTCAAGCAAGAAAAGTAGGCACTGTGCACACCTATCCTTCAAAAAAAAAAGTGTGAAAGAAGAGAAGTGGAAGTCGGCAGACCTATCCATGTGAAAGATCACCCATTTCTGGAATGCAACACCTTTTACGAACTCAAATTTAGTCCGCAATAAGATCATGAGAAAAACGTAGTCAGTATTGTAATCATGAGATCTTCGTTAGAAATAAATCCTAGTTATTTATCATCAGATTTTGGAAAATATATATTGGTCTGAACAGTTAAGGCATACTTTTAATGCTAAAACATTGGATAAAGCTATATAATCTAGGAACAGTACATGTTTTGGGATCTGTTATCATGATGCTTAGAAAGATAGCGCACTAAGGGGTATTTATACACATCGTGCTATATAACAAGCACAACTTTTAGTAACTTTATCATCTAAAAAATGTCAATATCCACATGTCCAGCACTCCTGGACACAGCACATATGGAAAACTACTTATTTATGTCTAATTGCTAGTATCCTTTATTTGTAGAATATTTTGACATTAAAATAATATATATTTACAGTAAAAGTAGTATTAATGTTATAGATTTTCAGGATTTTTTAATATAGTGAATACACTGTCATCATCATAGCCTTGTCCCAGCTTCTACAAATCCCATTTTACCAATCATGCCTATCTACAGTCTTATCAACTCGCCTGGGGACAGCAACTGGTGCAACTTGCCCCGATTTGCCCATTTGGGTCACATTTTGATGCCATATAGGTCCACAACCTGTTCCATTACATACTAAAACCAGTATAACTCAGATAAAGCCAAGTCGTACTGGACGACATTTTAAACCACGATCCTCAGAAAGTAGACAAGCCTTTATATCCCAATATTGATAAGTATAATACACAATTGAAATATACTTTTACTATTTAAAGCATTTAGACATGTCACACAAATCTTTCTAAATTCACCATGTTTGACACCATGTACTTTTCCTGACATGCATGCACATGTCAGGGTCCAAGTTGCATAGACATCAGGGATTGACCAAAGGAGGGCAGTCCTATACAAGCTATCCACTAATGGAGATGTGCCCCAGAGGTATATCAACCATATCAGAAATACAGTATCACTCATGGATTCTCCTGCTCTACAGTCCAATATATATATTGAGATGACATGCATGTTAAACAGAGAGCATCAGCATTAACTAATCGAATGCACATGGAGAAAAGAGCAAGGGATTTTAAATGTGTCAAAAAAGAAAACTAGATGACGAAAAAGTGACTTTGTTACTCAGTCTACCATAAAGAAGGAAGAGAATAAAGGAACATTTGCATACCTCATAACCTCAATGAAATGGTTCTACATATTGACAAATTGAGGAAGCCTTCCAAGTCACCTTCGACCTATTATCATCTCAAGCTATATGTTCTTTAAAAGTTGATATCAGAAGCATTTAAAAGTTATTTAAGAGAAAAAAAAAAAAAAGGAGGTACCTCTATGCATTTTCATTATGTGACAGTGTATAAAAGGAAGTGTTATCACTCAAAAAAATGTTGATTGTCAAAAACGATAGGATCGCCGTCGAGCAAAGTGATCAAAATCATTATTGCATATCTACAGTAGAACCTAAAGATTATATCATTGGATGCACCATCATCATCAGCACCATTATCACCACCAACAATAACAACACTATCATCAGTCTTGCCCCAGCTATTTGGGGTCCGAAAATAAAGGATACAGAATAACCCAAGAGTGATAGGATCCACTAATTGAGGCTTTGCACAGTACACTCGAGTTTTCTGGCACATGGTTCGGAAATCCAGGCACTGAACTGTTTATCACACTGTAGATGAACCATGCCCCAAAAATTCCCAAGATTGAAAGATCTAATGACCAATTTTGTTACCTTTTTTCAATTGAATGGGGATAGTATGTTGTATTTCTCTTCTTAACCATCCTTTTGTAAGCCACAAATAGAAAGCTTAGGGTTGTCCTATAGAAGATGCTTTTGGGCATGGTCCATCCATGGTTGGACGCCATAGACCAATGGTCTGATTTCCTAATCATGGATGCACTCGTCAGAATTGAAAACCCAGTATTCTCAGCAAACCTCACTATCAAGGATCCTAGAATTCCCCATAAATGAAAGCTTAAAAGGAGAGAATTGCATATAATCAAAGTAGTATCTGATTGCAAATAATTGTGTTTTTTTAAGAATTCAAGATCTTTATTCCTAGTATAAAGGAAATATCTATAGACACTCCTTAATAGAAGTTGAAAATATCAGACCTAATACAATGAGATTTTGTTAATCACATCCTGCAAGTATCTGCTACAGACTTCAGCGCCATATCTCGTCAATATCAACACCCAATGCAGATACAACTATGCAACTATCTTACAGTTAGGGGTGCACACAGTTCGGATCCGGTTCCAAAAGGGATGAGAACTAAAGGGGGCCCCCTTCACATTAACGGTCCATATCGACAGCTGGCAGGACCAATTCATCTACATCCTTGGCCATTCGGTTCCAGTTTCAAAACCGAAACCGAACCGTGTGCACCCCTACTTACAGTTTTAAGGCCCCATTCGCAAGCAGCAGCTCTGCTTGTCAGATTGGTAGGATTAGACCAATGTATTCATTTTGAACAGGATATTCCAACCCTCATATGTTTTTACTTAAACCAAACAACCAACATTTTCAGATTCAAATCATTTCAGATGTATAAAAAAAAAAATGAAAACATCAGGATTCATACTCCATCCAAAGAGGCCTTAATGGGATAACCACAACGCCATTAGGCTTTCAATGCATTTTAAGAAGAGATTTTTCTTTTCTTTTTTCTTTTTTAAAATGCTTGTGAGTAAGAGATCCCCTCATGTTAAACTGAAAAGGTCGAACAAGTCCTTGGTCAATTCAGAAAACTAGACCCAGTTTTGGCCAAAAGCCTAGACAACCAAATTTCAGTTGACCCAATGATATGGCATCCTGCAAAAGCCAACACAGGAACTACAGAGTCAACCAGCCAGGTTTTCGAACTATGATTATATGAATGAGTATGTTGCCTCAAATGCTCCCCATTAATTATTTGATCCATATAGATTTGCAATAATGTGACTTAAAAGGGGCATCATTCAGTATGGTATACTTACCTTCTGAACAACAAACCTGATGTGAACCATCAAGGACCATTTTTGCTTCACAATGATGACAAATTGCAACATTTGACAGTGGAAATTGCAATAACCTTGATGTTTCAACAGATTGTCTCACATGATTGGGGCATCTGTGGGTGTTTTCTTAGCAAATCTCTTTCAAAATAGTGACTCGTATCATGATCATCTCATGTTGCACCATCTAACTATGGATTTATAACATTGAAGATAAAATACAACTATTCAGCTAAAACAAGTAGAAGGTTACAGAAAAGGTTAATGAACATTGTTGATGGACTACAACCTTCACCAAGTACATGTATTCTTCTCTTCATATGACATTCTTGATTCAAATGTCTATATCAGGAATCTGGCTCTTCTGGTTAATCACTTAACAATCGAGCTTGGCGTCGTATCTCAGTCAAGCGCAACCTTCTCTGGTTTTGGAGGATGCCATTGCTTTGATCAATACCTGTCAAAAATTTGAAGTTCATAGGTTTAAAATGTGTAGAAGTATTATGGTAATTTATGAGTAATCTAGTTATGCATATGCAACCTTCATCATGGTAACTGTCCTCTCCTTCTATTTCCATCTTCACATCTTGCGTCTTTTCACTCTGTTGACTCCCTGCTAGTCGAGCTAGACGACGTATTTCAGTCAAGCGCATTCTTCTTCCACTCCAGAAAATTTCATGGCCTTCACCATTATCTGTAAAATTTGTTTGCAATTGATAGTTTAAAACATGGTAATTGTGAGTCATCCAAAAGATGGTTGATGTACTATATTAGGGAGAGAATAAAGTCACCTTCATTACTTTTCATTCTATCTAGCAGCACTTGGTCATCAATCCTCGCCTTAGTGACTTGAATACCATCTTCCATTCTTTCTATGGCTTGAGTAGTTCTCATTCGAGCTTGTTGCCGTATATGATTCAACCGAGTTCTTCCTTGAACACGCAAGATATTTGTGACTCCCACATGTGATGGCTCATATTTTATTCGTGGTTGATATCCTACTACTCGATAAGTAAAATAAAATAACAACATGCTCAAGTTAGTTTGTAATTTAGATGGTTTGAAATTTAGTTGCAAGCATGAAGTGAAGCGGCAACAGATTTGGGTGTGGGTGCAGGAACCATCTCTTTAAAATGTTAGCAAGAATAAACAGCTAGGAAGCGGGATCGGGAACACGATTCCAAATCGTGATTCAAAGCAGAAGCAGAACCAGATTAGAAGGATCCTGCATCTAAGGTTTGAAACAACATAGGAGTAGCCACAATAAAATGATGGAGCATAGATTGAGTGGTTTCCTCGTGTGCTAGCTTTGATTAGGGTTGAAGGGCCTGAAAAGAAGTAAAAACCCAAAAGGAATTGGGTCAACGTGGCGAAAAGGGATAGGGCCCTGAATATAGGAATGATTGGCATGGTGAAATGGGATAGGGTCTTGGACAGGATGGTCAGTGAGATAGGAGGCGTAAAGTTGAACCAAATAGTTGGGACAAGATGGCAATGATGATCATTTGAGTTAGTTTGCAATTATACCTCTAGAGTTTTAAAGTTCTCTTAGAAACCAGGTCATTGTCATAGAAGCACATGCATAAAGTGAAGTCAAAAGGACTTGGCAAAGCAATCATATTTCTTGTTTATTGATGATCAAGTGTATCTGGTATTTTACAGTAGCTATATCTTCATGCGATGGTCCTAATAAGAATCTATACACTAAGCAATGTTATAATAATGTTGATAGACAGTAATGATATGGTAGAAGATGGATGTAGAAGTTTTATCAGTTGCAATGACAACTTACCGATACCCGTATTAGGTGGAAGCCCGAGTGCTATATTACGCCGCCGGCGCATGTAATTTCTTCTCTGCTCCCTTCGTCTTTCAAGTTGCTCTTCAGTCATGCGTAATCTTCTTAGCCGATCAGTGTTCCGTCGCCGTTCCCTTAGACGTTCTCTCTCTTCACTAGTCATCTGCAACCACCTTTGGCTCATGTAGGTCCGAAGACGTTCCCTTCGCTGTTCTAGTTGTTCTTCTGTTAGCAGTTTTTGTTGATGTTGTTGTTGTTGTTGTCGTTGTCGTTTGTGATCATGGCATTCTTCCATTCCTCAATGTCCAAACAGAAACAAAACCTGTTAAAAGCCCGAAAGCTATGAACAGCATCGACAAAATGAGAATTTTCATTTCTTTATAGGAACCTGCACAATAATCCAGGAAATAGGGCAGGATCTAAGTTTCACATGTGGGTTTATTTTCCTTAAGCAAGAAGACGATGCTGCCGATATTCAACAAAAGAATGATCAAAGAAACTCAGCAGTCTTTGCCAAATCGTTAAATGCATAAGCAAGTCGAATTAACAATTCCATGTAACAAAGGACGAGGCCTCATAACTATAAGCAACCTAGCATAGAGGCAATTCAAGATTGCAAAATCTCTACCATTCTTTGAGCTCAATATCCCAAAGCAATAACTCCATCCTGGCAATAACAAAACCAACATTATGCAGCAATCCTTCATAGATATAGTTCAACCAGCAATCAAATTTATAAATGAATACTACACCTAAACATGCCATACATGTCAATGTAGCACATCAGATGCATGTGCCATGTCTGCATTGGGTAGACCACACCATGTAGATGCACTAGTGAAAAAATATCCTTCCAGTCCAATCATCACGAGGGGCTACTTTGAAAGTGGATCATGGCGGATTTTTCTTTCAAGTAGCTCTTCTTTTCATACATGAGCAGCCCACTTGATGATTGGACCGCTTACTTTTCACCTGAGGCATCAATGTTACTAAATCATACCATTCAGGATTTAAATTATGCAATTCAAATCATACTATATCCCAAATGACCCAAACCAGTGATATGAACCATTTTTTGGATGGAATGAACCAGTGACTGAATTTTACGATTTTCTTTCAATTAGGACAAATCTTGTCATGGCTGGAATGGAAATTGTGACTTTAAACTTTTTATTTTGACTATATTTTATTCTCTTTGTAGTCCAAGGATGTTATATTACATCTTACAGTTAAAGCATTTAGATTTCAACTAAAGGGGACATTTTGAAGGGTTATTGGCAATCTCCAAATCATAAACCGTATAAGAGAGGGATCTACATATATTTGAACCTGTTGTTTGTCATTCAATTTTCTTTCCTGTTGCACTCCTGCATGGAGCTGGAATAAACCTTCTCTCTCTGGAATTTTGGGTGCCAATGTGAAAAAGCTTCACTATGCAAGTTTCTTGTGAAATTGTAAAGCCATAAAGATTGACTTCAATTATGTCTTTTCCATTTAGGAATCAACACTGGCAGAGGACGACAATGAAAACATGGGGTTTCTTAATGCTTCATATTAAAAAGATGTTTTGGCATTGGACTTCTTCATTTGAAACCTGAACCAATATGCATGGCTCAATTGACTTGAACATTATCAATTTTTGAATTATTGTATACAATAATGATGGTAGGGCTTGCGCGGCTCGTCAAGGGAACATGTTCATCGATCAAAAGCATTCTTGAGATGATTTGAGGTAGTCTCAGGTCAAAGGGTGAATTGGTCTAAATCAACAGTTCGAGGGGTCAAAATAGCAAAGGTTATGAAATATGTGGCTAATCTTGCTTTGAAAGCGCTAGCTCTTTTCCATCAACATATTTGGGTCTCCTGCTTCATATACTAGGGCTGCCTGACCCGACAAGCCCAGCCCATCTCTGGATTTGGGCCTGAACCAATTAGCTAGGCCCCTTGGCCAAGCCTAGCCTTGGCATGTAAGGCCCAATCAATTTTTGGCTTGGCCGTGCTTAGGCTCGAATCATTTTGGCCCAATGTGGGGCCACTTTATTGGGATTCATGTAATTTTATAGTATACGTTATGTATGTATAACATTATAACATATGACCTAATTTCCCATCCTAACCTCTATTCTCTCATCTTTCCTCTCCACATGAACTACTGCTCTAAACCCTGACCCCACCACCACCCCTTTTCAAAGGTCACATGGGTCCTCCATTTGATCTTTCGACATGAAGATTCTAGGTTTAGGGAACCCCACTATTTTAGAAGTCAAATTGCCACCCAAGGGTTGTGACACAAGACAACTAACCACTCGCACTAAAAGCTCAAATTGATAGAGCATGGCAAATCAATCCCTTTATCTCATACACTTCACATGGGTCCCACCTCACACATGCCGCCCACCCTGAGTGTGCCCCCGCTTCACACAAGCCACTCCACTTGAGCCTAGTGTGAAAACGCCCATACATTAATCACCTCCGATGATGAGTCTCAAACATGAGACCTCCTGCTCTGATGCTACTTTTGACATAGGACAACTAACCACTCGATCTAAAAGCTTGAACTGATAGAGTGTGGCGAATCAATCCCTTATCTCATAACAGCCCAGGTTAGGCCCTCGGCCAAACCCCCCTCGTAGGCCCCACTTCACATGGGTCTCGCCTCACACGGGCCGCCCAACCCGAATGTGCCCCTGCTTCACGCAGGCCACCCTACTCGAGCCCGGTGTGAAAATGTCCCCGCATTAGGTTGTAATCTTTTATTAGGTGACAAAGAAAGTTAAAAGATCAACACCGAATCATCTCTGGAATAATTGTACACAAGAGGTGTGTCTAAGAGAAGAGGAGACTACAAACCACATCTCCATCCATTGCCCTTTTGCTTAAGAGTCAAGACTATGGAGATATATATTCACCATGTTCAAGCCTTCAAGGTGAGTTGGACGATGTCCCCCTCGTTGGACAAGCTTCTTGATGGTTGAAGTTTTGTTTCAAAAATCATAGAGGTAAAATCTTTGGTGTTTGTCCCTCCTGACAATTCGGTGATCAATTTGGAAGGGGTGGAATAAGGGGCCTTCGAAAATGTGTGGGAATCCATAGACCAGTGGCAAAAGAGATTCGAGAAAGTATCGCCTCTCGGCCTTCCTCCTTCAAGAAATTTGCGAGCATCTCAAGTACTGATTTAAAGAGTGGTTGGATGGAAGTCATTGAGGATGGGATCATGATAGCTCTATTTTGATGAGGATGGGATTATGGTGGCTCAATTTGAGACAGGATGAAATAACCCGTTAACAACGCACATGGCCTAAGTTCCTCCTCCTAGGAGAATGTGGAAGCCCAATTTTGATTGGAGCTCACTAAGGTTGTTGACGGGTCGAGTTTAAGTCAGGTCTGAGTGTACCCACACTCAAACGGATCGAGTCCCGTCAGGTCCCAGACCGGGATCCGGTCGGACTCAAGTTCCCACCAGGTACCAACCAGGTCTCATGACACTTCTTCGATATCTATAATGATGTGTCCAGTTTGAGTTTTAGATCAAGATATTTCTTGAGAAGGCACAATAGATGCATGGTTTGGATTCTACATACACATCACTAGTGGGGCCCACGTAACTCTAACATATGATAATTACCACGCGATTTGAATGCATGCAAGACAAATGAATTTCATCATTAATTATAGCAAAATCCTCTCCTTGATTTTTTGTCATTAACTACAACAGAAACTAGGATTCATGCACTAGTGGGCATAGAAAAATCTTGTCCATAATTTTTTCATTAGTTATATTATTATTGGGATTAACAAAACTCTCTTAATTCAAACAATTCCCAATATGTAACTTTGGCTTTCCTAATACATCTAATTGTAAGAAGGCTACATTTACCACGCCTATTTATAATATATTAATGGTTTATATTAATCATACATATACCATGGTACTAATCAAGTACCAGATACTTGACCCAAATAGACCCAGCTTCTAAATAAGTAAAAGGCAATGGACCCAAACTCGACTCGATTTTTTTATAAAAAAAGGGTCCAAAAATAGGACTGGGGCCCGTTTAAACCAGGTCGGATCCCCTGGCCACCCATTGATAGCCTTAGGGCTCACGAGGCAATCTTGGTTTGCAAGAACTAGAGGAATTGTCAGAGAGGATAAAGAAGAGGTCTACAGTTCCGGTACTAGGCTTATTCATATGTCAAATTTCAATGAAGGAGAGGGATCTTTGTGGTTAGGTCTAAATGAACTCATCTGAATGCCTACTCCAATCATTGAGGATGATTCTTCTATCGCCATAAATAGGGCTTCTTTGGAGGGCAGCTACCCATGGAGTTTGGGGATAATGGTTGAGGAACTTAGGGAGTTGTGGTTGAGGAACTTAGGGAGTTGAGGCCCACACTCTTGGTGTCCGTCTCTCATATTCAAATGGAAGGGAATATTGTAGCAAATGATTTAGATAAAGTAGGTTCTAGCCTCCCTTTTTTTTTTTGGAAATTCTCTCCCTTTGTAGTTATCACTCAACTTTCAATGTAATTTCATTCTACCCTTCAAATATATATATATATATAGTAGGACTCTTTGTAAAAAGGAGGCAAATGCTTCTTTAGGGTGATACCCAAAATAGGATTAAGATGATTTCTCATCATCCTTCTCTTTTTGAAACTTTAGCTTTGTAGTCTTCTTGTCTGCCTTCTAATAAAATCTTTCTTACCATTCAAAAAAGTCTGCCTTCTAATAAAATCTTTTTTACCATTCAAAAAAGAAATAATAGTAGGACTTCTTTAATTCCTAGGGTGGGTGAAAAGAGGGTAGTTCGTCATTATCTTATATTATAATATTAATATTTTTAATATTATAATATTTCAAAAATAATAATAATGATTTTTTAACATCTAATTGAGCGCCTAACTGGAATTCTTCCGGATTATTTCACACTGCGTGTGTTTGGTTGTACCAAATGTTCTTCTTCCTAGGACAAAAAGGGATAAGTTGTCTACCAAGACTTATATTTTTTTCTAATTTTCTACACAATCATAAAATATCTCATGATTTACGATTCAACTTGATTCAAAACCTTATTATGATTAACAGTCCAATTTCAATTTTCAGAAAGTTGGGGTCCATCCATTCTTCGAAATAGCGCCCTATAGAAAGTCAACTATGTTTATCCTCTAAGAGACACTTCATGACTTCAATGAAGAAAAGGAAGCCATGACTTGCCCTGAATCAGATGACTCCTTTAGGACTCGTTTCAACTAGACCAAGTCAATCTAAGTCAGAAACTCATTTGTATCAAAAACAAAGGAGTCGTGTCAATTAATGCTCTCAACTGACTTTGCATGACTCTGCCTAGTCATTTTGGTTTTGAGGATATGAACCTGACCTAGAACCAGATGAGGCTTGGATTTAAATTGTAGGCCTACCTGATGCAGGCTTGGATATGACATACATGTGCCACATTGCCAAGTGTGGTTCTATGTAAGTGGCATGTAATGTAGCCATTAAAAACCTCCAAGTAGGTAAATTCAAGAAGAGATGCTCACATATGACCCATTGGATGATAAGTTACCATTGAACTGCTGATTAGTTCGAAAACTATCGATTGTGTACAGCATCTAACCTGTTTGAAAGGTTTGCCCCACCATGAAGAAAACTTGTGACAAAAATCAAGCCAATCCACTCATAAGACACGCACACCATAGAAAACAATGGACAGCCCCCAGACCATTCTGCACAGGCGTGGCCCACCTGATGCTATTCTCAGTGGATCAGCTTGATCTTAGCATCAGGGTTCCGCACGGTGTGGCCAACCATTCAGGCGGATAAGGTTGTCAACCGGTCAGGTTTGGGTTGGGTCATAGACCGCCTGTACCCAAGTTAACCAAGCCCAGGTACCCATTGGGTACCCATCAGGTCTTTGAACCTTGGTTTCAAGATGGGTTCGGGTTGGGTCCAAGTGGAATCCAGGTCGAATAAAAGCATTTCCATGGTCAGGACCACCTGATGGATGGATTAGATCACACACACATTTGCCCCTTTAGCATGTATGGTGTGTAAAAGAGCTCTCTTATATGCATGTGGCTCAGCAAACCTCATTCCATTGCCTGATAAATCAACATGTATTTAATATAACGGACCTGACCCGAACCTAACTAAACTTGATTTTCAACCAGGTCCAAATTGGTGGACCCAAACCTGCAGGTAGACGATGGACCCAACCGATTTTTATGGGATATCAGTGACAGCCCTAGGCAAGATATCATACACAAAACATGTTCGTATATTGATGTCAGCATTCCACACTCACAAAACACATCATACAAACCACTAGGACAGGATATCGGTGTATGTACTACAGATGCTCGATAAAAAGCAGCATCATGTTCTATACCATCCAGAAGCCATTCATCTGGTGGGCCCCATCGTGCAATGGGCCATGCCCCACTACCTCTACCATCAGACAATCCAACCCATCAACAGTCTGCATCAACAAGCCCAATCCCACGGTTAGGATCATCTGACAGGAGATACCTTCAAACTGCTCTCTTTCACCATGGGGCCCACCATATTAACGGCTTGATCACAGAGAAGTAAGTTCCACAGGTGCCAGCCCAGCAAATTGCTCAGATGTGCATCACCAACTTCCTCTATGCCGTTCTACAAGAGGCTTGATATTTACACCCTCTCCCTTTCCTTTTTTGATGCGTAAACCCCTCTTCCCACTTTTGGTATGAGAATAGCAAAAAAGCAGGACTACCCAAATACCAGAAGTAGAAAAAGGAAGTGTCTGCAGCAAAACATGGGGGTTTTGTACAATGTCTGCAACAGATTTTCATCATGTAATATCACTAAAAGCATCTGAGAAAACACAGAAACGAACCTAAGATCATGACTATTAGAAGACCCTTCTTTTTTATAGAAGCAGTACATATTACAGAAAGAATGAGAAAAGGCAGACGATTTTTACCTGAAATCTCTCTTTCCCCCCTCTCCCTCTCTCCCTCTCTGGGGATCGATGGCCGCGGGAAATGCCCTTGAAATAGAAGCGAGAGAGCGGTTTTTCTAGTGATACAAGGGGCTAGAGAATGATGTGCGTTCACCACACCTTACTAAAGTTTGTAACAATTCATTTCCATCCATGTGGTACACATCCACGACAATCTTGTCCGTCTAATCTTGGGTACTTCTTTTGGATGGATCACATCCTGAAATTTGAACTGATTGAATTATCTTAGCCATCTGATTTCACCCTTTGTATTTGAACTGCTGAACACTTTCTTTATAACCATTGTTTGATGTTTGATGATTGAACGGTGAGGATCGTCCGATCGGTACAATTTTTTCAGGTTATGGTTCAGTTAAGGTAGGGACTGTGGTTTGGATGATCCGGATTGGTATGCATCTGTGCCATGAGTATTTTTTTTAGTGGTTTAACATGAGATGTGGCCTACTTGAGTTAATCATCTCCATCAATCTCATTAAGTTGTGGCAACTCATTTCCTGCACATGTGCATCCATCATGTCGATCGGGACCGTCCAAATCATAGGCCCCATTGTGGATGAAGCATATGTTGAAACTCAAGCTAATTGAATGATCTTAACCGTATGATTCCGCTCATTGAATTTGGACAACTGACCGTTTTCTATGTTAGGTGGGCGCCGGTTGGATGGTTAGGATAGTCTGGCATGCGTTAAGGGGCACGCGGCTTCGACAGCCTGGATTTATCTGCATGTATAACAAATGTACCTTGAATGAGTTAGTGCAATTAGTGCGTTGTCGATTCTATCGCCCCGTCGTGGATTCTATCGCCCCGCTGAGCGTAACGGTCCGTCGTGCGGTCCAGCAGTGCATGTGGGTCCCACATTACCCTGATCTAGAGAGATTATGATGGATTATCATAGATATGCAATGCCACAGATAGTAACTTGCATTGAATGATAGAAGCTATGTGTGTGGCCAGAAAATGGACGGTTAGATCAATGTGGTGGATGGTGGGGCATGACTACTCTTTGATGGGCCACTAGATGAACGGTCTGGATAAAAGAAAAATGACCCCACCAGCCAATCAAATGAAGGAAAGTTCAGTTTTCAGCTCTCCTGATAGTGTTCTTCATCCTTCTAACTGTCATAGAGTGAAGAAAAAAAACTAACTTTTCAATCCATGGCTACATGCCCCACCCTTAAAATTGCTGTATTCAAAACAATCTTGGTCATCCATCTATCAGGCCCTGCTATGCATGGCCACTTACTATCCTTCTTATTTCATTTTTATATCAGTTGTAATGAACACACTGTCTTCAGTATCTGAATTAATCACCCAAAACAAAATAGAAAGATTTCATGTCAATCCTACATCGCATACAAGCAGTCAATCTTCCAATCAATCTGGACTGCCCAATTGATAGGCCATACAATGTATCTGCGGGCCCATCAATGGATTGCATCTCTACAGTTTTTCAACTATCCCAAAAGAGGCCATGGATCAGATAGTTGTGACTGTCTCAAAAGAGGCCATGGATCAGATATGAACTTCTGATCAGTGTCATCATATCCCACAACTTATCCAAGAAGCCCCACTGATTGAACGGTCGAGATCGATCGATATGGAGCACAATCAACAGGTTGTGAGATTGCTGCATTTATTCAATGAAAGCAGCTTCTTTGTTCAGTTGAAGTTTTGTTACAGTTGGAAGTTTGTGATCTCACACTCGAGCATTGAGAGATCAATGGCCCATTTAAGTCTATCTGACTGTTGATTAGATAGGAATGTGCAATTAAGGACAGAGAAATGAAGTGTCCTAAATGCTCATGAGATTTCACAATCTACTTGATTTGAGCATTTAATCTTTCATCAGTCATGGCATCAAGAAGAAATCTGAGGGTCTTTAGGCAAGTCAGGTATAGCTACAGGAGTGGCTCGACTCGACTACTCAGCTTAGTACTAAGTAGTCCAGTCACCCCCAATGCAGCCGAGTCATGACTCAAATTAAAGACTTCAGTCCGAGTCAGTACTGACTGAAAACCTTAGTTGTAATATGGATTTGAGACTTTGTACTGTATATGCAGGTCTTTCCATAATCTAAATGTTGATCTGTTGCATCCAACGGTGGATGGACCATGGTCCAAATATCTTAAAAGTGGCCCATCAGGACGCATGGTATTAAAATGATTTCTTGTGCAGGTGATCCTTTGAGTCTCCTAAAAGATATTTGGAGGACACAAATACGACGGCTATGACCGTCGTATTAAGAATATTTTAGGATACAATTCATCCAATTAGGATCGTCGCGTTGAGAACATTTCAGGATACAGTTCGTCCAATATGGGATGCAACAAACTAGTGGTTGGACATGAAATATTAACCAGATCAAATGGATGGTCCATATCTATTGATTTTATTGTTCGTCCAAATTGGATGGTTAGGGCCGTCGTATTAAGAATATTTTAGAATACAGATCGTCCAATATTTGCAGGACACAAATTGGACGGTTAGGACTGTCGTATTAATCATATTTAGTATATAGTTGGTCCAATATGAGATGCAACAGATTAGGACCGTCATATTAAGAATATTTTGGGATGGTTCGTCCAATATGGGATGAAACAGACTAGTGGTTGAACACAAGATATTAACCAGATCAAATGAATGGTCCAGATCGATAGATTTTACTGTTTGTCCAAAATGGACGGCTAGGACAGCCGTATTAAGAATATTTTAGTATACAGTTCGTCCAATATTTGCAGGACACAAATTGGACGGTTAGGACAGTCGTATTAAGAATATTTTAGGTATAGTTTGTCCAATATGGGATGCGACAGATTAGGACCGTCATATTAAGAATATTTTAGGATACAATTCTTCCAATATGGGATGCAACAGACTAGTGGTTGGACATGAGATATTAACCAGATCAAATGGATGGTCGAGATCTATCGATTTTACTGTCCCCATTATGCCACCAAGAGCATTGGATCACTGGGTCAAAGCCCATTGGCGGCATTCCTTTCTACTCTACCCCAGCGTACATGCATTGCTTGTGGAGGATTTATAAAACCCTTGACCGTTGGTATTGGACAAGTAGACCCCACATGTTAATATTCCAGACCGTTGATCTGACAGTCTCTATTGTGGATAGTCCATGACGAAAACATGTCCTGGACTGGTAGCTCATATACATCCAATCTTGATTTATTTATTTATTTTACATTAAAAAAAATAAATAGAACAGTGATCATGGAATTTCAGCACCATTCACATACCCAAAGAGGCCCATCGGATCAACGGTACAGATCAACCATCCAATGGCCGCACTGGTACAAATTTGAGATTAGAGGATACATGCACATGCTCGTTTCCATTCGCACATCTTGGTGTATTCAGATTTTCCAACATTCTCCTTAAAAAAGGGTGGATTATGTGCGTCTCCGTGCCTCCAGATTGCTTACTACACGTGTGGCTCGTGTGAATGATGATCTGAACCGTACATCATGTATATTATTCGTCTATTATCAATTAATCAAAATATTATAATTATACTACCTCAAACGTATAAATGGGCCATTTTCATTTAATAAGAACCGTTGATGATTTGTCTTCTAATGTTCATTTAGATACAGGTAGATGGCTAGAACTGACCACGATTTTTGGACCATGGGCAGATCACTATTAGAAACACGAAATGAACGGCTCCGATCTGATCCATTTGGGCCATGTATTCAGAATGATGACTGTTATATGCCCTTAACACTCAAAGCCCATTAAAAACAAATACAGACACCATTTGCTCTTAAGAGGAGTTTCTTTCTAACGTTCATACACACAGGACGTGACTACAACTAACCAAGCTCGGACACGGAAATTTCTGCTACCGTGATGTTTGTTAGAAATCCACACCGTCTATCTGTTTTACCAGCTCATGTTAGGACAGGAAATGAAAAATGAGATGAATTCAAAACTCAAGTAGACCACAACATAAGAAAAGGTTGGGATTGAACGTCGAACATTGAAACATTAGTGGAGGCAAGGAAATTTTATATCAGGCTAATATTTTTGGGTTTTTGGTGATGATGGGATGGTTTGGATGGCATAAAAATATCAAGGTGGACCTTGGTAAGGTTTCAATGGTATGCATTTCCCTCCCCATCTTTTCCTATCGGCGCAGCCCACTTGAAATTTGAATCCACCTCAATTTTTTGATCTCATGCCCTCAAATGAAATTGTAAAACGGATAGACGGAGTGGATTTCTCACAAACATCACGATGCCCCATCTAGCTTCCGATCCCAGGAAGCTCAGCAAATCCACCCATTCATTTCTAAAGCCATGCCTAAGAATTATAAATTCATTTGGTGTGCCCCACATGCGTCTTGGAATGTACTAACTTTCAAGAAAACCGCATTAAATAAGTGGATTGGATGAAATACATGGTATCATCCCAACTCTAGTTTGTTGGGATAAGGCTTAAACGAGGATGATAATGACACATCATTTGAACCCACATATAATTTGGATGATTTAATGGTCAGTCCTTTAATGTCAATAAGCCCACTTGAGCTGTGAACCAACCCTATTTTTGTGCCAGGTCTAAAAAAAGGGCGACCCACCTGATGGACAGGGTGCATCTCATCCACATCCGTTGTGAAGTCATTAATCCATGTCAGTGAGTAATTTATAAAGAGAAGAGAGCCCATTTAGATACCACCCATAGTGGATTTGGTGCCCAAGATTTGATTGGACCACTTACTGCTATTAGAAATGGGACCACTCAAAGTATATTTGAAAGTGGTTGGGTTCAGCACCCGTTGGGCTAACCTCACATGATGGGGATTGGGTACTACCCCGTTGTCCGAAGCTCAAGGAGGGGCTCTTAGTGACCACCCTGATGTATGGGTTTTATCCACACCGTCTGTTCATTTTGCTTGACATTTTAGGGTACAAAGGCCAAAAATGGGCAGGTCCAGAGTTTAAGGTGGACCACACCGTGGCAATAATGATGCCTAACATTGAAAACCCACTAGGGCTCACTGTGTTGTTTATGTGTAACTGTTCATAAGGTCACATGGACTTGGATGAAAGGAAAACACATGAATTAGCTTATCAAAACTTGTGCAGCTACTGAGAAGTTTTCAATGGTTGGCTTTCAATCCCCCATTGTGTGATCTGCTTGAGCCTTCATTTTTGGGCTTATAGCCTAAAATGATATGTTAAAATGGTCGAAATGGATGAACAGTGTAGATAAGACTCATGCATCATTGTGGGCCTCAAATATCCTGCCTATGTCAAGATGGGGAGAAGCTGGGGTAGTACCCACTCTACTGCACATGGTGCTGGACCAATCAAATCTTACCATATTAGGCTTTGCAATGTTTAGTATGGGTAGGCCCTCAACGAATGGCTGCTCATATGACCTTTGATTCGTTAGATCCAAGCTGTCTGTTAGTCAAGTCACATCATTCATATACCCTTAAACAAAAATTATTCATGTCCACTATTTGATCTTGGTTTGTTTTTTATCATGCGTGGTGTGTAGCATGGTAGAGTCGATTATGCAGCTCGATTCAAACTGAACAACTTGATTCTAATAATCAAGATAAGTAGATACATCGTATATAATCGTATATGACTAAGATCTGAGAAGATTGGCTACCTAATTAATCACTTGTAAAATGATTATCAAATGACCAGGCAATAGTTGGAAGGTGAGAATTTTCCTCCAACATGAATCGACTTTAATGTATGGGTGGAATCAAATAAATATGAATACTCAAGTCGACTAAATAAAGCCATGGCAATATGCCTTTTTGAAAAAACTGCTTGTATTGGTAACGTGAACAATGCAATGTATAAGTATAGACTTGAAAAATAGTTAAAGATTACTGCTACTTATATAATAGAACTAAGCTATGATAAGAAAAGATAACTCAATTATTTTGTTGGATTAACACGAGACGATTTACTTTGCCAAATTTATTGCAATTCATAGGTATCTGTTGCAACTTCTTTTTAAGTATTTCTCCTCTTTCTTTTTTTCCACTAGATTGCTTTTCATCTTCTTTTTTTCCACTAGATTACTTTTTATCTTTTGAACTTCTCGATTGTACCTTATTTTTGCATGACATGTATTACTTAGCTCTGTACTAGCTGTACTTTCATATTTCTTATATAATACACATGTTAAAGTATTAGAAATAGGGTACCACATCCCCTACTCAATTAAACTTGACTTAAAAAAAGGAAGAAGAAATGGATGACTGAAAAGATTAGCAATGTTTTTCCTAGCCAGTCCATTTCTAACATCATGGGTCATTTGATTAATAGATGACTTATTGTGTGGTAACCTCCATGGTGGCTCGTTTAATTACTAGATGACGAATTGCATGGTGACCCTGCTGCCACTACCAATCTCCCGGTGGGAGGACTCCGTGGGACCCACCATGATATATGTATTTAACCCCTCCTGCCATCCGTTTTGCAGCTCATCTTAGGCATACGCGTATGAAACATAATGGAAACTCAAGTGAAGAACCGGAACGATGACATCCACCGTTGAAACCTTTGGAGGACCCACATAGATGTATATTTGTCATCCAACATGATCGGAAGGCACAAATTTCAGCTTGATCCAAAAATTCTGTAGACTTTGAGAAGTTTTCAATGATAGATTTTCAATCCCAACTGTTTCATATGGTGTGGTCCACTTGAGCTTTGGATATACTTCAATTTTCATATCACAGTCTAAAATGAATTTAAAAAAATAGATGAACGGCATGGATAAAATAAATACATTACGATAGGCCCTGCAGAGTCTTATCACTCCAGATGGTGTGGTGGCAATGTCACCACGCAATCGGTAGAAATGCAGATTGTCTGTGAGAAATCCACTCCAACCATCTGTTTTGCAAGATCATAATAAGACTCCATGCTAAAATCCAGGGAGATCCAAAACTCATGTGGGCCATACCATACGAAACAGTGAGGGGCCCAGTCAAACGGGAAACGGATTGGCTACTCCCCCTGCCACCAGCTCCGTGGCTGATGGCTGGTGCTCTGTGGGCCCCACCATGGTGTATGTGTTTCATCCATTCCGTTCATCCATTTTCATATATCATTTTATGGCTTGATACGAAATGAGAGGGATATAAATCCCAGGTGGACCACACCATAGGAAAACAATAGTGATTAGATATCCACCTATTGCCACTATACTGTTTATTTGACATCCAATCTGTTGATTAGGTAATACAGGCCTAGATGAAGAGAAAAATCAAAGATCAGCTTGATCCAAAACTTTATGGCCCGTAAAATGTTTTTAATGGTCGACCCTCATTCAACACTGTTTCCTGTAATGTGGTCCATTGAGATTTGGATATACCATATTTTTTTTTCAAATCGTAAAATTATCTTTAAAAATAGATGGTCGGCATGGATGAAACACATACATCATGGTGGGGACCACATAGCACCGACCACGGTGTCAAGGGGAGTAGCCAATCCGTTTCCAGTCAAACGTGCTTTGCATGATTCCTTTCTCTGAGCGCAGCTTTCCAGCCTATAAAATCACACCACGTGTAAAGGAACTGTTACCTGCGAGGGAATACCCAATCCACGTCATCTCACCCTCTCTCCCCCCATCTGCCACGTGTCTAGTATTGGGCATGGAAGCCCTAAATTTTAATGTCTACCTGAGCCTAGTGGCATTTGGGTAGGAGGAATTGTACAAAATATCATCAAAGCCTTGAGTTGGAGCCCAGTGCATGGCGTACCATTGCTCATAGGATTAAAGGTCTGGATCACCTGTCGGTGGGTCCCACTCATCCATATTCAAGGCTTGAGGACACTGTGTGTACCATCTCGAAGACCATGTCATTCCCTTTTAGGAAACGATGTACAGTGCACCCTTTTAATGGGCGCACGTTCAAATGGTTAAATGCGCCCTTTCGTAGGTACCTTGTAGCCTGAAGGGTCCTTTTCTTCTCCACCACGTGACTAGTGCCATGACTCATCAAAACCCTACATTTTTCTGACAAGAAAGATGTAGTTTATGTGGGGCCCATTGTTGATCCAAACCATTGATCTGACAGGCCCCTCACGGATAGGGATGCCCAAGAAATTTCACGGATTGGATGATCCTAAAAGTAGATGTGTGGCATCTTTTCCATTGGATTTGAACGGTTGCGATATCCTATTCCTCTCCATCTATTTTTAGGCCACCAATCAATGGGTTGTAATCATCCAATCTTGGACATCCACTGGGACATCGCTTATGAACAGTGGGACCCATCCATCAACGGTCTGGATCGCTGTCTGGCAAATGGATGGTTATGTTTGCTGCAAGGTTTGGTTTGATGATCTGAACCGTTTATCTGATGGGCCACTTTCTTAAAGTGATGCCCTACAAATCTCCTATGTTAGAAAATGCAAACTCTGTTTTGTGGTATTGTTGTATTCATCTCACAGCCATGTATATGTGGGCCACCATATTAGAGGATTGATAATTTTCGGTATAGAATATTTATAAGCATCACACTTGTGATGGTGGTCCCGAATATCTACGGTCTTGATCATCAAACCATTGGCCCGAATATGCACTGAATTCTGAATGGTTAGGATTACTTGATGAAAGGGATGCCTTAGGACAAATAAGCGATGCATGGTGGTCCAAACAAATACATGGCTCAAATTATTGATTGAAACTAGTTTTACATAAACAATCTTGACCGTCCATTTTAAACAGTATCAATCAGATGGATGGTTGGTACTATCCATTTCACCTCATTTTTGTATAGTAACCCAAGAAATGCTAGCCGTAGCTTACGTACATAAAAGCCAGTATATGTGCCAGTATGGCACACGGCTCCATTCTCCAACAGGGGGGTCCCACTAAGTAGATGTGCTGGCCCAATAATCAGGTGGGCCCACCAATCTGGTGGACTAAAGTCTACGAAAACAAAGGTACAACTGAAGAATCTTTGGCTACATTTTTTTTGGAGTTGTCCACCTGTTTGTACCATTTATGCCCATCTGATGAGTGGGCCAGCCCTTTTTTTCGTACAAGTTAGAATAAAATAAAGATTTTTTTTTTTCTCTCTCTTTTAAATGCCATTAATAATTTTCTCATCTCCCTATATTTATTTTTTTTGCAAGATTTTTTTTTATGTCCATTTTATCCTCTTAAATGCCCATCTCCTACTTTTCTACTTTAATTAGTATGTATACGCTCTCACAGGCATTGATCGAATGGTTAGGATTAAACCATGAAAGTGCTTTTGAAAGTGGATTATTAAATGTGGAAAGCACATGGATGGCACATCAATGGTTGGATTATTATTATTATTATTATTATTATTTATATATAATCAATATATAGACCATGCATTCTCTAAGCCATTAATAATCTGGTTAGGATAATTTGATCCAAATGATTGTTGACAAGGATGGCCACATACTGGATGGCCTAGATCACTTTCTGATCACCTTTTTTAGTATAAGCAATATAGATAATTGATACTCTAAATAATTAATTAGATGGTTACGATATATCATACGTTCAAATTAATTGTTAGTAGGGATGAGCCATTAAAGGTGGGTTTCCAATTCAGACAACCATGGCAAGTTGAGTCGCGTTAAGAGTCAGCCCAAGCCTGATCTAACCTCAAGGGGAGTAGGCACTGACTAACCCAACCCTAACCAAATGTACAACATACTAAGCCCTAACGCAATTAGGACCGTTTGGATACTACCAAATACGAAGTATTTTTTAAAAACTTATGTAATTTAAATTAAGTTTTTAAAATATGTTAGTTTGGTCATTAAATTAAAATAAGTAGTTTCTAGTAAAATTAAGTTATTTTTATAAGTTTTGCTTTCAGGTAACATAATAATTTTTTGCTATTTTGGATTTCAAAAAATTCTTTGAAAATTTTCGCTATAATTAGCTTACATTGTCACTGACTAACCCTTAACGTTCGATGTGATCCTATACGCGGGTGGTATCAGTAAAGAACTACACCGTAGGAAGACAACGAATTCGCCCAAACACTTAAACCTTAGGTCTAGCCTTGTGATTTGTTCATATATGGCCCAAATCTAGCCGATCTATCACTGACCAATTAAGATAAGCACAACTAAATAAAGGCATCCAAAAAGCCGAAATAACTAGGGGTTGGATCTTAATTAACAAACCAAACTGACACAGTCACCAAGTTACTTTTATAGTCTAAGAACCAACAATTTATGGTGATTATAATCGAATAGTCATTTTTGCTAATTGTGAATAGGTCACACTATTAACTTACTTAATCCAAACCTTAATTATTGGGCACAAAAAATCTCGCTTTCCAATTCATTTCAGAAATGTTATGGTTTTCTGAATGAGCTCTATACCGCTCGTTAGTAGACCATTAAACTCGAGACTATAAAAAAACATTCGTCCCAGCGGGCTTGATGTCCATCACGGGACATCGAGTTGAGGTCGTATCTCAAATCGCTCAATTTGAACTTGCAAGGTCAATGTATGAGATGTATGAATATTTCTGAAATTAATCAATAACTTAAGTTAATTGTCTGTATCCGATCTTTGCTAAAGTTGTAGCTTTCGTACAGTTAGATCATGACCAAATTTAATGCAACAACCTAAGTTAATACCCTACACATATACATATAGCCGCGGCCCTAATCGACCATCGGTGATCGTCGAACTGACTTCTGATCATACCCGTCGATTTACGCATCCAAATGGCAAGCCGATCATATCCATACATAAAAAGTCACTACGGCCAACTATCCTATGATGTATATCGACCTATACGTTCAATAATGGACCCAAAAAGTTAGAAAAAACCTCCCATAGGATTATAATAGTAAGTACCTATGCTTTAAGGCTATTTGGACCACATATGACACTATAAATACTTCAATATTGAGTCATAAACCCTTAAATCCGAATTTACACTAAGCCAAAAGAGAACGAGGAAGAGAAGAAGAGAGGGAAGAGAGAAATGGTTGAACTCAGTGTTAGATATCACCGTCTGATTCTCTGGTAGCCGGATCTTACAAGGTCTCGCCTCTACGCTTGGTTTCACATTTTCCAAGGCCAAAATTCAACGATTTTGGGATAAATTCTTTACCCCTTGCTAGGTAAGAGATTTCTTACTAGTCTTTCCGTTTCGTTTTTTCATTTCCTACATTTTGAGTCATTATGATTAGAAATTTCCTTTCATTTCCATCATTTCTTGTAAAGCCTAATGTTAGAGTTTTGAGTCTCAATTATCGATTGAAGCAGTCCATACTTTCACGGGAGCCAAAATTGGGCTCGACTCCATTAAGATTTCAGTTGTACGCTGATTCCGAGTCCCGATTTGTCAAACCAAGTTGATGGATTATTCCAATCAAGTTAGTTAAGTCATAGTTCATTGTTTAACATTTATGATTAAATCTACATCATTATTAATAGTCTTACACCTAAATTTAGGTTTGGAGTATTTTTCCTAAATTCTCTATGCTAGGGTCGCATCCGAATCGAAGATTTTGACTCCAAGGTGAAGATCTTCCCTAAAGCTTTTACCCCATATTTTAAAATAACTAAATACATTTATTTGTTATTTGATTGATAACATGCTCGACGAAATGCTTGAATGACACGAAACTCTTAATATTATAATTCTTCGATGTCGAATGTTAATAAATGTTAATATGATTGAATTGTATTGTTGGGTGGATTGAGCTCCTCAAATTATTTAAATATACGGATAGCCTGCTCTTGGAGGCTATTCTAGGCTTATACGACCGATTGAAGTGAACACAGACAATCAATAGTAGTTGGAGCTACACAGGATGCTTTATACATAATGCCGGTTTGCCCAACGTCCTTCGTAGTCTACTACATCAGTCTAATCAAGCTCGATCATTTTTATGCTTGGCGATTATATAATATTCAATAGAATCTGGAGTACCACCATGACCATTTATTTAGTCTAGTCATAACCATTATTGTGTTACGACTCCACAAAGACTCATGAGTCGAGCATAGTGGTATGAGACACCATGTTCGAGTTGTCGGCCTATGCTGAGGTAACGAGTCTTCCTGTAGTGACTAGTTAGCACTAATAGGGGTGATAGAATGTTGTTCGAGTGGCCCCTGTCAAATTACCCGGCTGATAGTTATATGTTAGAGTACTATTCGAACGACCGGGCGTGAATGGAATTGGGTAACGAGTCATTTCCTTTATATTATTTTAGATTTGAGCGACAAGCTCATACCTCTGAATTGATTATTCATATTCGATATTGGGTGATGACCCATATTATGTTAATGCCCTAATTTGGATAAATGGACACTGGTGAGAAGTCGCAATGAGCCACGTGATCTGGATAATAACTTGTGATATAATGACAGTATCATAGCTTCACTAACCTGTTATATGAATCGAGACTAATAATTACTTGGTTAATCATGCATATCCTAGGATAGGTTGCGATTTAGTGTTGGAGTCACTTGTGAGGGAGTGTTGGCATTTGTGAAATAGGCATTGAATTCGCTTGAGAGGAAGTGTCGGATTGTATAGAGCACGCATCATTTTATCATAACATTAATATACGTACAAACTATATTATAAAATTGATTGTTTGTTATGCCATCATTACTTGCGTTTAGTTGTGTTGGTAACATATGTAACTCGCTTAGTAGTTGTGCATTAAAGATAACATGCTTAAGTATATTACATGTCGTATATGCATTTATTGTTAACTTGCTAATCACTAGAATATCCTAAGTAACAATCTTGGAGATATTTCTTCAATATGTTGGCATTTGACTCCTCCTATTTGACATAAATAGATAACTCATGAACATGACCAGTTGGTGGTGTGCTCGAGACACCTAGTAGACATTTAGATTCCTTCTGCTTAGTAGTTATTCTTCTATTCCTACTGTAATTATTGTGGTTCGTATAATTTTCACTGAGTGGTCACCACTTCTGTAACTGTAACTTTTGGGTGGTAGTCCTATATTTTCGGATTTGCCTATCTCTACCATGCTTTGGTTCTGCTAAGTTGAAATGTGTTACTATGATTATATTATGTATGAAATAAATGTAAATATGATTGATGACACACATGTATATTTCGGTTAGGTTAACACCTGGGAACTCAGGATCGGAGTCTCCATACTTGGGTGCCGATTTTCAAAGCGTTATAAGTTGGTATCAGAGCGGAATAATGAGATAACTAGGACCTTGAGAATGAGAACTATACAAACCACAATAACTAGGTATTGAGACGATTAAATTTTAAAGTTAGAACTCTAAGGGGATCTTCCTAGTTTTTTTATTATCCGACAGTGTCAGAAATTTAGTAAATTAGGAAAATTAATTGTATGATCAAAAACTCCGATTTGTTATGATTCTGAACTTAAACTTAGAAATGATGAACAATTGGATTAAATTTTTGATTTCGTGATGCTTTCGAACCTAAATATATGAATATGAACATAAGGACCACCTTAGTTAGTTTTATCGCGCATAGAGTATTTGATTACGTGTTATTACGACTTAGAAAGAGTAAATTTGTTAAACCGTATCTCTAAGGAGTAAGACTGACGCAGGAATGAACATGATGAGGATAAATACTCCGAATCCACGGAGCTTCTCTGGACTCCTCACAGAGACTTCTCGAATCCACGAGAAAAGAAATCAGAAAATAGAAATAAATTCTAATAAAATTCGAAACTGATTAATTGATTAAAACGAGTTCACAACCCTTTAAATAGGGGTACCAAGCAATGGGAAAGAAATCAGAATCAAACTACAACTAGAACTCCTAGAATCCGCGACTTACTATAAATAGTAAACTTACTATTTATAGACGGTTGTGATGTCTACTAGTGCGCAAGGTTTTCGGCCAAAAATAGTAAGTGTCCTATTTGGCTTCACCAAACCGTTCTCCTAATTATTCTAAGCTCTTTTCACGTTGGGCGCAACTCCTAAAGCCCGACGGATGAAGAGTTATAATCAAACTAAAACTTACTATTTATAGTAAAAACGAAATTAAAGCAGGGAAACGACCATCGATCCAGGGGTTTTTTGCAATTCTGGGCGTCGCAACCCGGCATAGCAGGGTTGGTTGGCTAAAGTAGCTCGTTCTACCCCAAAATCATATATTTTACGTCAGCTAACTCATTCCGGATTGTGAGATACGCTCGATCTAAGGTCCGTCGGTCAGGATCATACTGTCGTCGTAGGGCCTTTTCGATCCATCTTGGCCATGAAACTGTCCGCGACCCACTCTACATCAGTCCCCTCCACTTCAAAAGAACTCGTCCTCGAGTTCTCATCCTGCGTTGGTTCATGATACTCGGTCAGGTCCGCGACGTTGAAAGTCCGTGAGATCGTCATGTCGTCGGGAAGATCAACAACATAAGCGTTGTCATTAATCTTTCGAATGATTGGGACGGGTCCAATCTTCTTATTTTTCAACTTGTTGTACATCCCAATCGAAAATCTCTCTTTGCGCAGATGGACCATAACTCGGTCGCCCACCTCGAACACTTTTTGTCGTCGGTGCTTGTCCGCTTGTTCCTTGTACTTCTCGTTTGAGGCATGTAGCTTGGTCTGCATTTCCGCATGGATGCCCATGATTTTATCTGCCATATGTTCTGCTGCAATGCTCGTGCCTGGGTGCTTGGGCAGAGGGACCAAGTCAAGCGTGTGGCGAGGCACTCGTCCATAGATAATCTGAAACGGTGATTTCTCTGTCGAGCGGTTCACCATGTTGTTGAACGCAAACTCTGCTTCAGACAAGGCCAAATCTCACGCCGGTTTTCTCCGAAATACGGCGAAGGAGGTTTCCCAACGTGCGATTCACAACTTCGGTGCCGCCCATCGGTCTGTGGGTGGTAAGCACTCTTGAATTGAAGTCGTGTATCGAATCGAGTCCACAAAGTCCGCCAAAAGTGGCTAATGAACTTTGTGTCACAATCAGAAGTAATGGTCTTAGGGACCCCGTGTAGCCGTACGACCTCCCTGAAGAATAGATTCGCCACGTGTGTTGCATCGAGGGTCTTCTTGCATGGGATAAAGTGCGCCATCTTGAAGAAACGATCTACCACCACGAACACCGAATCCATGCTTGCGTTGTGTTCGTGGGAGACCAAGCACGAAGTCCATTGATAAATCCTCCCAAGGACCGTCAGGCACAGGTAACGGGGTGTAGAGGCCCGTATTCTGAGATTGTCCCTTGGAGGTCTGACAAACATGACAACGTTGTACGACTTTTCCCACATCACGTACTAATTGCGGCCAGTAATACCGCTCTTCCACAAGAGCTCGCGTCTTGTCTCGCCCAAGGTGTCCACCGAGGCCACCTCCATGTAGCTCCTGAATAATCTGCTCCCTTAGAGAACTTTGAGGGATGCACAATCGATTCCCTTTGAAGAGAAAATCGTCCTGTATATGAAGGTCACTGGGGTGACCTTCTTGGCACTTCACTCAAGAATCTTTGAAGTCCTCATCCTCGGCATACAGCTCCTTGAGATAGTCGAAGCCGACTACCTGTTGCACATCGTAACAAGTAGTGATGCACGACGGCTAAGTGCATCAGCCACCTTGTTCTGCTGCCCTGACTTGTGCTTGAACGAACGTGAATTCTGTAAAATGCAACCCATCTAGCATGTACACGATTCACGTTAGTCAGACTATTAATAAACTTTAATGCTTGATGGTCGGTGTAAAGAACAAACTCTCTTTGAATCGAGATAATGCCGCCAATGTCGCGGTGCAGGTTCGAACAAGCTGCGTACAACTCAAGCTCATAAGTCGACCACTTCTTTCGGGCTTCGCTGAGCTTCTCACTGTAGAAGGCTACCGGCCTGCCTTCCTATGATAATACTCCCCCAATTCCGATGTATGAAGCGTCACACTCAACTTCAAACAATTTGTCAAAATTAGGAAGCACCAAGACCAGTGTTGTAGACAAACGATGCTTAATCTCATGAAAGCTCTTGTCAGCTTTATCGGTTCACCGGAACGGTCCTTTTTTCATGCAATCTGTTATAGGCGCGATTATGGTGCTAAAATCTCGCACAAATCAACGATAGAAAGTCGCCAACCCGTGAAAACTCCTCACCTTATGAATGTTCGTCGGGATCGGCCATTCTCTAATAGCTCGCACCTTTTCATCATCCACACGAATGCCTGTGGACGTTACAACAAACCCTAGGAACAATAGGCTGTCAGTTAAAAAACTACACTTCTTCAAGTTGAGGTACAACTTGTTAATTTGTAGGACCTGTAACACCTGCCTGAGATGTTTCCTATGCTCCGCCTTATCCTGGCTATATATCAATATGTCATCAAAATATACTACCACAAATCGGACAGTAAACGGCTTTAGCACTTGCTTTATCAAACGCATAAAGTACTTGGTGCGTTCGATAGGCCGAAAGGCATGACCAGTCACTCATACAACCCTTCCTTAGTCTTGAATGCCGTTTTCCACTCATCACCGGGTCGGATACGAATCTGATGGTACCCGCTCCTCAGATCTAGTTTAGAAAATACCTTGACCCCTTCTAGCATATCGAGCATGTCGTCTAACCGTGGTATTGGGAACCGATATTTGATGGTGATTTTGTTAATTGCTCGGCTGTCGACACACATGCGTCAGCTCCCATTTTTTTTTGGCGTTAATAAGCTGGTACGGCACATGGGCTCATGTTCTCTCTCAAGAGACCCTTACGGATCAATTCCTCCACTTGCCCCTGAAGTATCTCGCACTCCTTCGGACTCATTCGATAATGAGGGCGGTTAGGAGGCTAGCCCCAGGGACGAGGTCTATGTGATGTTGGATGTCCCTCATGGGGGGCAATCCATCAGGTAAATCCTCAGGCCAGACTTCTTTGAATTCGTTTAGCAACAGTCTTAAACTTGGATGGATGTTTAAGGGTTCTTCTTCCTCGCCCTTCACCACTACGGCGTACACCTCGCCGGTTTCCTTGGATTCCTCCATGAAATCCCGAATAGTTAAGAGGGAACTCCCCTCCACTTTAGAAGCTTCAGGGTGGTTCTCTGGTGCCATAAGGGTAAGGATTATTTTTCGACTATCCTTGACGAATACGTAAACATTGTCTCGTCCCCGATGGATCGCATCACGGTCTGACTGCCAGGGTCGACCGAGTAGCATATGGCAAGCTTCGATGTCGACCACGTCACAAAGTATCTGATCCTTATAATTTTTACCAATTGAAAATGAGATAGTGCATTGTTCAGTTACCTTGGTCTCATTCACTTTTTTTATCCAGCCAATTGAGTACGGGGAAGGATGTTTCATCGTTGGTAGCCGTAACTTGTCCATCATCACTCTTGAGACAATGTTCTCGCTACTACCACTGTCTATGATCACATCACAGACCTTTTCGTTGACAGTGCACCGAGTACAAAATATATTGTGTCACTATGGATGTAATTCCTTTCGTGGGGTATACAGTAATCGCCTCACAACTAGAAATTTACCACGATCCTTGCCCGTCATTTCATCGCCACCTGCTATTTCTTTAGTGGTTTGTTCATGTTCGCCATAGTCATGATCTTCTTCTACGGCCTCATCTTCAATGCTCCCTTCGTTTATAGTCAAGTGTGCTGCGGGACGTTGAGGACAAGTATTTGATAAGTGGCCTGGTTGGCCACAACGGTAACAATTATTCGACCTTGGCCGAGCATAAGGATTTGGAATCCTACTCGAGCCCGCTGTTGTGGGTGCTGCACGTTGAGGTCTGGATGAGCAGCTCCCCGTATCACGGTTTGCGGTTGTAGGAGGTTGATGACGTTCTCCTACTGGATCTTTTCCTCGTGCCGGCACTAGATCCTGTGTGGGACCCGTCATGGGAGGTTGAGTTGAAGGATAGAGACGAGCAGGAACTCTTACAAGTTGTGTTTCTACCCTACCCGCCAATTAAACTGCTTCATCCATGGTCCCGACTGGGTACATCTGAACTCGGTCCTGAATTGTCGGTCGCAACCCCCTATAAATCGTGCTACCTTCTATGATTCAGATTCTGACAAATCGTTTCGTGTAGCCAACCGCTGGAATTCTTCAGTGTAATATGTGACAGTTCGGTTTCCTTGTCGGCAATTTTGGTATTGCTGGAATAATATCTGCTCATAATCACTGGGGAGAAATCGTGATCGAAGAAGACATCTCATCCGTGACCATGATGAGATGGACGCCTTGTTCTGGCGGGCTCGTGAGAGTTGTAATTGTTCCCACCATGCAGAAGCACCAGATTTTAACTTAAACTCTACCAATTTTACCATTTTATGATCTGACACGTCCATATAATCAAAATATCTCTCTACTTCGGCTAGCCAATCAAGGAAATCTTCTATATGTAATAAATCATTAAAACTAGGAAGTTCAGCCTTACCTCGATAGTCTCTTTCGGCACGATCTAGGTAATCACCTCCATGGATTGGTCGTCGGACAAAACCCTCATTAAGGTCCTCATCGCTAGAACTTGAATCATCTGGTGTAGCCCTACGGTTTGCCACTGGTAGTGCTCTACAGAAATCGGGGTTGCGTCGTACAGCAACCATGGGTGGTGGAGCCACCATGGGTGGTGGAGCAACCATAGGTGGTGGAGCACCACCTAGGGCTCGTGGCGGAAGTAGCGCATCCGCAAGACGGTCGAGGGTTGCCCGCAGCCCTTGCATGGTCAACTGACTCTCCCGGTGGAAAGCTTCCATTCTTTTCGAAAGATAACGAATCCCTGGATCACCATCCACAGGATTTTGATTCATACCTTCGTTGTTTGCCATCGGCCCGAGAAGAATCCTCGCTCTGATACCAATTGACGTAGGAATGAACGTGATGAGGATAAATACTCCGAATCCACGGAGCTTCTCTGGACTCCTCATAGAGACTTCTCGAATCCACGAGGAAAGAAAGAAGAAAATAGAAATAAATTCTAATAAAATTCAAAACTGATTAATTAATTAAAACCAGTTCACAACCCTTTAAATAGGGGTACCAAGCAATGGGAAAGAAATCAGAATCAAACTACAACTAGAACTCCTAGAATCCGCGACTTACTATAAATAGTAAACTTACTATTTATAGGCAGGCCGTGATGTCTACTAGTGCGCAAGGATTTCAGCCAAAAATAGTAAGTGTCCTATTTGGCTTCACCAAACCGTTCTCCTAATTATTCTAAGCTCTTTTCACGTTGGGCGCAACTCCTAAAACCTGACGGATGAAGAGTTATAATCAAACTAAAACTTACTATTTATAGTAAAAACGAAATTAAAGCAGAGAAACGACCATCAATCCAGGGGTTTTTTGCAATTCCGGGCGTCGTAACCCTGCATAGCAGGGTTGGTTGGCTAAAGTAGCTCGTTCTACCCCAAAATCATGTATTTTATGTCAGCTAACTCATTCCGGATTGTGAGATACGCCTGATCTAAGGTCCGACGGTCCGGATCACTTCTGTCATCGACCGGGCCTTTTCTGATCCATCTTGGCCATGAAACTGTCCGCGACCCACTCTACATCAAAGATTTAGCATAGATATTCAAAGACTAAGTAAAAGATGAGTTATTCGGGCTTGGTAGAAACCCGATCAATAAGTACAAAATTAAAGTTTTATAGAATATGGACAGTGGAACTCGTTGACTCCAAGTGATAATTAAGAAAATGTGAGGAGAAAAAATGAGGAAATGAATGAATGAATGAAATAATGATGAATAAAAATAATAATAAATGAATGAAAAAGTAATGAATGAATAAATGAGGATTTAAATAAAATGAGTAAATGAATTAAGTGGTGGTGAATGAAAAAAAAAAAAAAGAAAAGAAAAAAAAGAACGGTGATAAATGAATGATAAATAATGAAGGAATGAATGAATAAAGAAAAACAACAACCAACAACAACAACAATAATAATAATAATCATACACTCACACAATATTAAAGATTCTAAAAAATCGTAAAAAAAAAAAAAAAAAACTTCGGCGGTAGCGTCTCCACCGCTGGAATTGGATAGACAGTGGTGGTGCCACTGCCAACCATATTAAGCAATTTATAGTTTTTATATACTGACTTCAAAAATTCATCTATTTCAATATAACTCTGATTCAGGTGATTCAAAAGCCAGATCGATGCTTGATGAGTCTATTTTTATAAATAAATAAATAAATAAAATATCGTTAATTTTAGTAAGTTTTGAAAAATGTATATAAATCGTTAGTTTTAGACAGCTGTTACTTCTAGAATTTTAATAATTTTTTTAAAACTTGAAATGGTATGAAATTTTGTGAAATAAGAGTTATGATAAATGAACATAAAAATTTTTAAAAATTATTCAGTAACTGAAAGTATAAAAAATGTTATAAGAAATAAAGACGTTTTGGAATCATATAGAAAATTGTCGGTTTGGATAACTGGCACTATCGAATTTTTATAAATTTTATGGAATTAAAATAAAATGAAATTTTATGAGAAAAAGGTGAAATTAATTATGAATTATTAGAATTTTTTTAAAAAAATCATTAACTAAAAGTATAAGAAACATTATGAGCAATAGAGACATTTTAGAATTATATAGAAAATCATTAGTTTCCAACAGCTAGTACTTTTAGAATTTTTATAAATTTTATGTAATTTGAAATGCAATAAAATTTTGAGAGACAAAAGTGAACTTAATGATTAATTATTAGAAAAATTATTAAAAAAATAATTTAGTAACTAAAAACGACATAAACACTACGAACAATAACGTGTCAAAACCATAAATTTATGCAACTACGAGCTGTCGATAGACCGGATGTATCTTTTCCATCTTAGAGTATTAGTATTTGGTATCTTTTTAAGAATTCATTCTAATCATGACAGGAATCGTCCTATATGATTAGATTAGATTTATTTTTTTTTTTTTGTAATTTTTTATATTTCAAGCAATTTCCTGTATAGTGGAACTATGCCTCTTAAGTAGGGTTGAAGTTCATTGTTCAAGAATATATAAGTTCGTATTCAAGGCGGACTTCATTAAGATATTTTGAGTTTTTTTTTTTATATTTAAATTCTCTTGTTGATTTAAGGTCCATATCACGAGAAGACGATGTTCTTCTTATTTCTTTTTCCGCGCCCTTCCTTGCGTCACTAGCTCTCCAAACCTCTGAAATATTAATTTTCAAACTTCTGCTTCTTCATTCCCTCTTGAAATTAACAAAATTGACGCATGATTTGGTCATAACCTACTAGCCATAGGATTAAAATGGTAACATATAAATAAAATTTTAGGCCCTTGAAAACCCTTCTAGTATAGTTGTTTGACTATAGGCACTCTGGAGAATTCATTATCCACCAAGTTAAACATACATTAAATCAGAATACCTTCTGAACTTGACCTAAGTAAGGGGCAATCTCATAAATTAAAACTTAAACTTTCCAATAACTTATGATATTCCCCAAGTGTCTAGAATGATTTGGACCATGGACTTACGAAACCAGGATTAGGCGAAAAAGTTGCGGTTTGATCCAAATTTTGAATCTTGTGTGATTACCAATGGACTCAATGCCATTATCAAGCAGAATATCTGGATTCACCAGGATTAGGAAAGGATACCAATGAGCTCACTACTTCGATCAGGTAGATGGTCAATATATCGAGCTCAAACCCACTACAACCATATTTCCGTGTTAACCAAACATTAAAAACATAAATTTTTTACTATAAATAGTGAGGAACTATGGTCACGAATTCAAATCTTTTTTAAAATTGTAGTAAATCTTCATGTTGAAATTTTTTTAAGGGGGTAGATCTTCATAATAACCCGAGTACCATCCACATGACAATCTATCATAATGAACTCAGGAAAAACTCAGGCATCACAAATTATAATGCTCGTACCAGTTTATGAAACAGGAATGTTATGAAATTTCAGGGATAATTTATTTTAAGGGGGTTATATTGTAACTCCCATTTTTTTTTGTCATTTTGGATTTCAAAAAAATCCTTGAAAATTTTTGCTATAATTACCTCACGTTGTCACTGACTGACCCTTAATACCCGAGGTGAGCCTATACATGGGTGGGACAAGTACAGAATCGTACAAATCTAATTAATCAACCGTAGGAAGCCGACCAATCCGCCCGATCACTTAAACCTCAGGTCTAGCCTCATGGTTTGTTCATCTATGGCCTAAATCTAGCCGACCTATCATTGACTAATTTAGATAACCACAAATAAATAAAGACCTACCAAAAATCGAGACAACTAGGGGTCGAGTCTTAATTAACAAACTATACTTAGTTACTTCTGTAGCCTAAGAATCAATGATTTATGGTGATTAGGATCGAATCTTCATTCTCACTAATTGTGAATGAGTCACACTGTGAACTTAGCTAATCTAAATCTTAATCATCGGGCATAAAAATCCTCGCTTTCCAATTCATTTCAGAAATGCTATGATTTTCTAAACAAGCTCTAGACAGCTCGGTAGTGGGTCATTAAACCCGAGATTATAGAAAGACGTTCATCTTAGTGGGCTTGACATCCATCGTGGGAAATCGAGCTGAGGTCACGTCTCGAATCGCTCGACTTTGACTTACAAGGTTAGTGCATGAGATGTGTGAATATTTCTGAAATTAATCAAAAACTTAAGTTAATTGTTTGTATCCGGTCTTTCGTAAAGTTGTGGCTTTTGGACCGTTAGATCATAACCAAATTTAGGAAAAAAAAACCTAAGTTAATACCCTACACATATCTGTATAGCCGTGACCTCGATCGACCATCGGTGACCGTCGAACTGACTTCTAATCATACCCATCGATCAACACATCTAAATGGTGAGCCGATCATATCCATACATAAATCATTATTAGGGCCAACTATCCTATGATGCATATCAACCTGTAAGTTCGATTGTGGACCTTAAAAGTTAAAGACAACCTCTTATAAGGTTACAATAGTAAGTACCTAGGCTTTAGGGCAATTCGCACCACACATATCACTATAAATACTTCACTATTGAGCCATAAATTTCCAAATCCGAAATTTCCTTAGGCCAAAGAGAGAAAGATGAGGAGAATAAGAGAGGAAATGGAGAAATGGTGGAGCTTGGTACTAGATATGGTCGTCTGATTCCCCTGCTAGCTGGATCTTACAAGGTCTCGCCTTTACACTCAATTTCACGTTTTTCATGACCGAAATATGACGATTTCGTGATAAATTCTTCACCCCTTATTATGTAAGGCCTGTAACCTAAACCGTACCATTCGGTCGGCTTCTGCAATTTTACCGGTCGAATTCCGACAACCCTCGACCCATTTCCGACGTTGCGCACGATCCTAAGCCGAGTCCCGCATGCCGAAGTCGGCTCGACTCGAAACCTGTATCTTGGCGACCGCGCCGTCACCGCGATTCCAACGCCGCGACTCGCGCACCGAACCGATACCTGGGTGGGAAGATGTCGGTCGGCGTTCGTTCAAGAAACGCCGCACGTTACGAATCTCGAGGGAATCTCTACGAGATGTCCCATCAATCAAGTCAAGTACACCACCATACCTCCATGCCACCTCACCCAACAACAAGTACACACAACCCATCCTTCCTTTTTCAAAAGTCTACTCTCTCTCTTCCATCACCATCCCTTCTTTACCCATTTTTCAACTTAACCCATCCCCATTTATTACAACACCACTCCCTCCATCCCTTCTTCCTTTAATTTATTTCTTCCTCTCTCTCATTCTCTCATTTCTTCTCTCTCACACGTCCAACCTCCTCTAAGCAACCCAAATTTCTCAAAAACTTCTAAGTGTGGCCCACCTCCTCATCTCCCATCTCAACCGTTGATCCACCATCCTCACCATCAAAAGTCCATCATCTACCGTCAAAAGACAAGCTAAGGAGCATAGGAGGCTAGGAGAGTAAGAAGGAGTGCAAGAGGTGGGTGATCCTTGAATTCCTACCGTTAATTTCATGATTTGAGGGCCCACTTATTGGTGGGACCCATTTTGATGTATGTAATGTATCCATGAGGGGCCCATAGTGGCGGGGTCCCTCTATGATCACTGTCTCTCTCTTTCTCTCTCTCTCTCTCTTTGAATGGTAGTGATGGTGAAGGGGTGTGTGGGGCCCACCGCGAATCACATATTTCATGTGGGACCCACCGGATGAATGTGTTGGATATACCCCATTCAGCCATTAACAGGCCCGGATGGAAGGAAAACATAAGTATCAGGTTGATCCGAATCAGGTGGCCACGTGCATGTGGGACCCACCATGGTGTCTGTATTATATCCATGCCGTCCAGCGTCCAGAGACGCTGGACGGGTTGAAATGAGGCCGCTGGCCTGGTGTGTACTTTCAAGCTTACAAAAAAAAAAAAGAAGTTGGGATGGGCCGTCCATACGGGCCCCACCTTGATGTTTGACCATGATCCAAGCCATCCATATCAACCCTTGCATCATTTTAGGCGTTGAGCCAAAGCCTTAAGGTGATCTGATCACCAGGTGGGCCATACCCTCTAAAACTATGTAAAGACATACCAGAACGTATAAAAGTACACGGTGGGACCCACTTGGTATTTGGATGCATCTGAAATTTGGTCTGGACGGCCAGACTTGTAGGACACATATAATGGGTGGGCTGGATCTTACTGATGCGGGCCCCACGAAACAAAAAAAAAAGAGAAAAGAAAAAAAACAAAAAAGTGGCAGCGCTGGCGGGCGGACGAGCCAGGCCCCACGGCTCCAGCCGTGGGCCCCACGTGATGCGTTTCGAACATCAACACCATACATGTGGTGGGTCCCCTTTATCTGTACAGTGTCTCCAAAAATCAGCCGTAAACAGAACTCAGGTGGGCCATACCATCTAAATCATGTGAAGACATACCTAAACCATATAAAAATACTTGGTGGGACCCACCTGAGGATTGGATGCAGCTGAGACTCGGTCTGGACGGCCAGACTAGTGAGGCACACAGATTGGGCGGTCTGGATTCGTCCAAAATGGACCCCACTTACCACAAAAAAAAAAAAAAAAAAAAAAAAAAAAAGGGAAAGCAGCACTGCTGCTGCTGCCAACGCAGGCAGCAGCGCCTGCGGGCGTGAGTGAGGCACGGACCCACGGCTCCCTGCCGTGGGCCCCACATGATGTGTGAGTTTCATCCATGCCGTCCATCTATTTGATGAGATCATTTTAAGGCACGAGCCCAAAAATGAGGTAAATCCCAATCTCAAGTGGACTACGTTACAGGAAACAGTGTTCATGGGGCTGGCCCCCATGAACAGTTTGGACAGCAAATAAACATTACAGTGGGCCTTATCCAAGGTCCAAGTGACCTTATGAATAGGTTGGATTTCAAATAAATATTATGGTGGGCCCTAGGCCCATGTGATGGAGCCATATTGATGTATTTCTGGCCGTTGTTGAGGCCCACCTTGGTATATATATAAGGCCCATGATATTAGGCCCATTTGATGTATGTGTGGCCCGTTGTTGAGGCCCACTTGGGTTTGTATAAGGCCCATGTTGTGAGGCCCATTGTGATGAATGTAAGGCCCATGGGTGATAGCCCATTGCAATGTACCTAAGGCCCATTGGTGAGGCTTATTGAGGTAGCCCACTTGATGAATATAAGGCCTATGAGATACGGCCCATTTGATATATTTAGGGCCTCATGGGATGTACCTAAGGCACATTGCAATGTGTAATTCCACCAGGATTTATTTAATGGTATTTGAGGCAAGCCGAGCCTTGGGGACAATGTTGGTTTGACGTCCACATTGAACGAGTAATGTTGGTTCGATGTCCACATTATAACTCTCCCTGAGGCCACTGATAGGCCCATATCTGTTTCATGTAGGCCATCTAGGACCATCTTCATTGAGAGGATAGTTTATTGCTTTATAACATGTTTAGCACAGCACCATGATTTACGATCATACGCATCATATGTATGCTTGAGATGAGGAGTGTCTGATCATAGCATATGCCTTTGGGGCAGACTGTTTACGGGCTCCCTAATAGGCAGAGTTGCCCTACATGAGCGTGTGCTTCACGTAGGATGGTTGCATGATTGGTAGTGTGGTTCATGCATTTGCATCTGTATGATTGAGATATGCCCTAGCGACATCGACTATAGCCTCCTGGATATATCGTGGGTGGATGGTTGGATACCTGGGAAAATCTTGTTCCAAGCAATTGGGCGCCATAGATGTCCCCTGGGTGAGAGTCCCCGAACCCGATGGTACAGAGGATGACTCCAACGTCGAGACCGAGTGGATATACGAGCGCACGAGGGCCGAATACCATGAGGCCGCGTCTCCACCGTGTCGTGGTCGGTTGAAAAGGAGTGGTGGCCTTACTCGCCCCGAGCAAAGCGGGGGGCATTACTAGGCCGAGTTTGACCCCTGGAAATGGGTTCGCTATCGACGTGCCGCATAGGTATTGGCCGACTATTGGCCGGGGCGGATAGTGAGGTTTCTTACGCTCACTTAATCTTGCTTGAGAGAGACAGTGCCATTTAGAGTGTACTCGAACCCGGTGATTATCCGCATCGAGAAGCGTATTGACATGAAGAGTTGGATGAGGATTGACATGCTTGACTTACATATTGCATCGCATGGCCTTGGTATGGCCGATAGCATTCACATCTTGTACTGCATAGCCTTGGTACGACTAGTTGCATTTCGTACTCATCAGCATGATTTCGCATTACTCCGGCATTGCATTCTGAGCACGTTCGCACACACTTACACCACCCTCTAAGCTTTCTATAAGCTTATGCACGATTGATGCGTGCAGTACGCCAGACTAGATTGTAGTCTCGCCATAATTGGAGCGTTCGCCGAGCTTTGGAGTTTTTGTTATTTGCACTACCTTGTATTTCCCTTTCTATGCACTGTATTCAAAGTTTTTGTTCATAGTGGATTTTGTGATGGTGTTCTTATGGTTATTGTTCGTGGGTTATGCTTGGTTATGCTCATTACGAATCAAATGGATTATTAGAAATCCTCCTTGTAGCATCCCAGGATCGGAACCTGGCGTATGGGCGCTGGGAGCCGAGAATGGGGTTCTACGGAGGCTGTCGGTGCCGGATTCGGCGATCGAAAATTTTGTGAGCCCGG
The DNA here is from genome assembly GCA_030180095.1 of Magnolia changhungtana. NCBI lineage: Eukaryota > Viridiplantae > Streptophyta > Magnoliopsida > Magnoliales > Magnoliaceae > Magnolia > Magnolia changhungtana. The sequence goes on from JASAUF010000220.1 coordinate 7,542,947, forward strand.
TCTCCGAGTTCGGGGCGTGACATATTAAGTAAGAGATTTCATACTAGTCTTTCTGTTTCTTTATTTTATTTCCTATATTTTGAACCATTAAGCTGATAAACCTCCTTTCGTTTCTGTTGTTTATTGTAAACCGTAATGTTATGGTTGATTATGATAAGGTTTTGAGTCTCAATTATTAATTGGAGTGGTCCATACTCTTGCGGGAACCGTAATCGGGCTCAACTCCATCAGGGTTTCGATTGTGCACTAATTTCACGTCCCGATTCGTCGAACCGAATTGAGAGATCATTCCAATCTAATTAGTTAAGCCACAATTCATTATTTAACATTTAATTAGGATTAAATCCACATTATTAATGATAATCTTGTACATTAATTTAGGTTTAGAGTATTTTTTCCAAATTTCCGAAGCTAGGGTCTCATTTGAGTCGAGGATTTTGACTCTAAGGTGAATATATACCTTTAATCTTTTACCTGGCATTTTAGATTAACTAAATGTGTTTATTTGCTATTTAGTTGATAATATGCTTGATGAAATGCTTAAATGATATAAAACTCTTAATATTAGAATTCTTCGATGTCAAATGCTTAGACATATTAATATGATTGAATTGTATTGTTATGGTGGATCGAGCTCCGTAAATTATTTAAATATTCAAATAGCCCACTTTAGGGAAGATATCCCTTGTTTATACAGTCGACTGAAGTGAACACGGATGATCAACAGTAGTTGGAGTTACATGGGATGTTTCGCACTCAATGCCGGTTTGCCCGGGGTCCTCTGTAGTCGACTGCATCAGTCTAATGAAAGCTCGATTATTCTTATGCTTAGTGATTGTATAATATTCAATAGAATCTGGGATACTACGATTACCATTGATTTAGTCTACTTATAACCATTAGTGCTTTACAACCCTACAAAGACTCATGAGATGAGCATAGTGGTATGAGACACCGTGTTCGAGCTGTTGGCCTATGCTGAAGCGGGGAGCCTCCCTACAGTGACCAGTTAACACTAATAGGAGTGATGAAATGTTGTTCGAGTGGCCCCCGTCAAAGTACCCAGCTGATAGTTCCATGCTAGAGTACTATTCAAATGACTGGGTATGAATGGAATTGGGTGACGAGCCATTTCCTTTGTATTGATTTAGTTTTGAGTGACAGGTCCACACATTTGAATTGATTGTTCATACCCGGTGTTTGGTGACAACCCGTATCGTGTTGATGCCTTAATTTGGATAAAAGGATACTGGTGAGGAGTGTCACAAGCCGCAATGAACCACATGATCTGGATAATGACTCATGATATAATGGCAGTATCCTAGCTTCACCAACCTACTGTATGAACTGGAACTAATAATTTCTTGGCTCACCATGTATACCTTAGGATAAATTTCGATTTGGCGTTAGAGTCGTTTGTGAGGGAGTGTTGGCATTTGTGAAATAGGCATTGAAATTGCTTTTAAGGGAGTACTGGATTGTATGGAGCCTGCATCATTTCATCATAGTATTAACATACTTATAAAATATATTAGGAAACTTTTTGTTTGTTATGTCATCATTACTTGGGCTTGGTTGTGTTGGTAACATGTGTAACTTATTTAGTAGTTGTGCGTTAAAGGTAACATGCTTAAGTATATTACATGTATAAATATGTATTTGTTGTTAAGCTGTTAATCATTAAAATGTCCCAAGTAACAATCTTGGGGATATTTTGTAACGTCCTAAATTTTCGCTATTTTTGGATTTTAAAAAACCTTTGAAACTTTTCATTATAATTAACTTATATTGTCACTTACTAACCATTAACACTCGATGTTAGCCTATACGCGAGCGGTACTAACAAAGAACCGCACAAATCCGATTAATCAACCGTAGGAAGCCAACGAATTCAGCCGACCACTTAAACACTGAGTTTAGTCACATGATTTGTTCACATGGGACCCAAATCCAGTTGACCTGTCACTAACTAATTAAGGTAACCGTAACTAAATAAAGACTCACCTAAAGCTGAAAAAACTAGGGTCGGATCTTAATTAGCGAACCAAATCAACTTAGCTACTCTTTTAGCCTAAGAACTAACAGCTTAGACTAACTTTAACAAAAACGCCATTTTTGCTAATTACAAATAGGTCACACTAAAAACTTAGCTAATCCAAACCTTAATCATTGCGCACAAAAAATCTAAATACCTAATTCATTCCAGAAATGCCTTGATTATCCAAACAAGTTCTAGACCGCTTGTTAGTGACTCACTAAACCCGAAACTATAAAATAATGTCCATCTCACTGGGCTTGACGCTCATCACGGTTGGTAAAACAAGATAGTGCCTAGAATTACTCAACTTGGGTTGAAATTTAAGTGCTTCAAACGCTCGAATCCCCCTATGTTGAAATCTAGAACTTAAGTGAAACTAGTCACTTTGTTCTTTCACGAAGTTGTGACTTTTAGACCGTCGATTCATGGCCAAAGTCAGAGTACCAACCAAAGATATTTCTCCAAACATATCCGTACGGCCGCAGCCCTGATCGATCATCGATGACCACTGAACAAACTTCTAATCATATCCATTGATCGACGCATCTAAATGTCGGGCCGATCATATCCATACGTAGATCATCATTATGGCTAACTATCATACGGTGTATATCAACCCCTACACCCCCATGTCAGCCCCAAATGTTAGAAACAACCCTCTTAAGGGTTATTATAATAAATAAAGAGTCAATAGGGTCATATACACCAAATTTGGTGCTATAAATAGAGCATTTGGGGGCCTCATTTGATCCCATACGAATTTCATACCTTATGAGAGAAAGAGAAAAAGAAAGAGAAAGAGAAGAAGAGAGAAAGAGTAAGAGAGATTGTGAGAAAGAGAGAAGGACCTTGGTGCTTGAGGGTTAGTAGCTTATCGATCAAACCCTTTAACTTATCGAATCCTTCACTGAAATTACCACCACTTGCAACTGGAGGTAAGACTTACTTTCAACCATTCGATTCCACAACTATACCTACTTGTGATTAACAATAATTCCTTATTTTACATTAGGAATTGGTGATTTTCCTCAAATTCTCAATCCTAAGAGCTCAAAGATTGGAATCCCTTCTTAAAGTGCGGACCATTATTTTTAGGTTGCTTTTTATAGACCCTTGAGGGTCTCAGTTAATGATGTCTTGCGATGAACGGTTTGTAAATAGTTAACATGTCTATATTTCGAGTTTGACTACAATATGTGTCATTGGTTGTTTATGGATGCTTACCCATTTGATAAAATTTTCAGGTGATTAAATGCGTTATTCTAATGATGCTCACATATTTGGTTGAATGCTTAATCAGATGTATTGATTTGTTGATGCTTACATGTTTGATTAAATGCTCTAGTGAATGTATTATTCCATAAAGGCTCACATGATTAGATGAGCGTTCTATATATGCTCTCATGTTTGATAAAATGCCTATGTGGTTGTATCGTTGAACCTATGTTTACGGCATGACGAATTGCTAAGTTTGTAGTGATGCTTAGGTTGCTGACAATGTTGGGTTAGTCAGTAAATCGCCCAAACCAAGGGGTGACCCTAGTTAGGTCGGCCACCATAGGTTTGTTTGATTGACCCAGGTGAACACAGACAATCGACAATAGTTGGACTACATGGGATGCTTGCACCCAATTCTAGTTGCGTCGGAGTTCTCTAAGGTCAATCAAATTAGTCCACCAGTCGACTGATTATGTATGTTCACAATATAGACACAACTAAATTGAATGTAGGATACCACATTCTCAATGGATGGTCCATTCATAACCGTTAATGCGATATGATCCCCTTAAGACTCATGAGCCGGGCACGGTATGGGACACCGTTTCCGAGCTGCTGGCCTACGCCGGGGTGACGAGTCTCCCCGTAGTGACCAGTGAGCACTAATGGAGGTGATAAGTCATTGTTCGAATGACCCCCATTAAATTACCCGGTCGATGGTTCTGTGCCATAATACCATTCGAATGACTCGGGCGTGAATAGAATTGGGTGACAAGCCATTTCCTTGTGGCAATTTAGTTTTATATGATAAGACCGCACCTCTGTAATGCCCCAACCACTGTTCATCCGAGCTGTGGTCCGAGCGTGGGTTGGGGTGAGCCATTTGATTCGGACCTCCCTTCGAAAATAGCGCTCAAGTTGGTCAGGGCAGCGTGTTGTGGGCTGTTATAACCTTAGAACTGAGTAATCATACTCGGTTTAGGTGACGACCCATACCGGGTTGATCCTCATATATTTAGATATCATACCATACCTTTGGAATTGTTGATTTGTGAGATAAACGGGTGACATCAAAATTTGGATCAAGGGACACTGGTAAAGAGTCGCTACATGCGGCAACATGCCACGTGATCTGGATAAGGACTCATGATATAACATCGGTATCCTAACTTTGTCAATATGCTGGATAAATGAAACTTAATAATTACTCGGCTAACATACGCATTAATCGCATTGCATTAGATAAGATGTGGTGACCTGACATTGATGTCACGTGATGAGGGAGTGTTACCATTTGCGAAATAGGCATTGAAGTCGCATGTGAGAAAGTGTTGTTTGGAAAAGGGCATGCATCATGTCATATCTTCATATGCACATTTAACAAAAGTATTTAAGAATTGTTTGATTTCTTGTTTATCATTAATTACGCTGATTGTGTCGATAACATATGTAACTTAAAATAATGAAACCACTGAGTTAGTTACTCACTCTCACCTGGGACGATGTTTTAAAACACCAACTAGACATATTATTGATGCAGGTACTAGTGAGACCTCAGACGGGTAGGCTTATATCGGGTTATGCCAACGCCATTATATTTTGGAGAATTGAGAGTAAATTGAAAGCTTTACACTTTAACCGTCTTGAGTATGTATATTATGGATTATGTCTTGTATAATCCCCATTTTAGGTGATCACCACTATCGAAATAGTATTTTTAACTATTAACCCTATAATTCTAAATCTTTCATTATCTCTACCTTGCTTTAGATCTGCTAAGTGAATTGCATTACTCTGATTATCTGTGTGTGAAATGAATGTGAATCTGAATGAGGTCACATGTGCATTCTCATTGGGTTAACACCTAGGAACTAGAGATCGGCATCTTTATACTTGGGTGCCGATTTTCAGGGCATTACATATTTCTTTACAATGTTGGCGTTTGACACCTCCTATTTAACTAATGCAGATAACTCAGTAATATAACTAGTCAGTGGTGGACTCGGAGCGCCCGGTAGATCTCTAACTTCTTCATGCTTGCTAGTTGTTCTTTTGTTCTTATTGCAATTATTATGGTTCGTATAATTCTCACATAGCTGGTCACCACTTTTGGAACTGTAACTTTTGGGTGGGAGTCCTATATTTCTGAATTTGGCTGTCTCTACTTAGCTTTGGTTCCACTAAGTTGAAATCCGTTACTTTAATTATTTGTATATGAAATGAATCTAAATCTGAATGAGGACACACATGCACTTTTTTGTTAGATTAACACCTGTGAACTCGAGATCGGAGTCTCCATACTCAGGTGACAATTTTCAGGACATTACATTTCAACTTTCAAAAGTAATTTCTTTCTTTCATTTTCATTAGAGACACAACAACTGAGGAAATTATTTAAGGAAATATGTTCTCTGTGGCCATGAACCTCTTTTTAGTTTATGAGATTGGAAAATCATTCACTGAATGGGTAAATGATCTAGTGGGCCCCATATAATGGACGATCCACATCAAAGGTCCACCCCTAATGATGAATGACCCACATTCAAGGCAAGCCCAGCATAATGGGCAACCCACATTGACGGTGGGACCACATGATGGGCAACCCTCATCAAAGGTGGGCTCCACATGATATGCAATTAATAATGGTGGGCCCCATATGATGGATGATCTAATCAAGGTGAGCTTCACATGATGGACAATCCACATCAAAGGTCACTCTAATGATCAGTGGCACATATTCAAGGTGGGTCTTGCATGATGGATGACCCACATCGGAGGTGGCCCCGCATGATGGATGGATGGTATGCATCAAAGGTGGGCTCCATGTGATGGGCTGTGGATATTGAAGATGGGCCCCACATGATGGACAATTAACATTGATGGTGGGCCCCGCATGATGGGTGACTAACATCAAAGGTGGGCCCTATCTAATGAACTATGCATAATAAAGGTTGTCCCTAATGATGAATGGCCGACAACAAAGGTGGGCTGTGCATGATGGATGGCCCACATCAAAGGTGGGGCCCACACAAATAAATGATCTACATCACGGGTGGCCTTACATGATGGATGGTAGATGTGATGGGACCCAATAGACTTTTGAGATAATTAGTTTTTCTACTTTTTAGATGATAAGTATGTTGTTTACCAAACATACTTATTAACTGATTAAGTAAAAACCAATATAACTACTTATATCATAAGTAGATTATCTAAAGTAACTTATGATCCAAATGACCCCTTAATGTTGGATCGAATTCAATGAGGTTGGGCCAAGTTACATATAAGAGGTAAACTAACAAATAAAATCAATCATTTAACTATCAAATAATAAGAAATGCTCACATCCATTTGATAATAACTTATACAATCCACCCGACGATATAACTTCTAACCTATCATGTGGGTATGACATCCACCCCATCCAATAGGTAATCCCTACCATGAAGAAGGCTTGGGTAGTGGCTTAAGTATGGCTAAGGCTTGGGAATGGCTTGGGCTCGAGGTTTTATGTACTGGATACTCGCAAGTTATCTATGCCTAATCAAGTTGTTAGCCTAGATGGGGTATCTACAATATTACAATTGATGAAATTTTGATTGTCGTTTTTCAATAAATTTAAAATTGTCTTTCACATACAGACACATTTTATTATTGTCGGCTCTTTTATTCTAACTTTTAATATTAAAATTGATGAAATTCCAACAGTTAATTTTTTTTATTAATTTAAAATTATTTTTATTAGTTAAATTAACCATTACAAAGAGAAAATCTATATAGTTATAAAAATAATATATTTTAAATATAAAAAATCCTATAAAAGAATATTCTCTCTCCACATATTCTCTCTATTTTTTTCATTGTGTAATCAAAGTCGCAATTTTGGTAGCGTAACTAAAGTAAAAATTATTCTAAACCTAACGTAACTTCTCTCTGATCGTTTTACAATAATTGAAGTGAATGCATTTTTAGATTAAAATAATAGACAGAGGATTTAAGGAATTGAATTCCTAAATTATTAACTTTCTAGACAAAGATGGAATGAGTAAGGAGCACGATATAAACACTTGTTCATTTCTTATGAAAGTCATTAATTATGGATAGGTCAAACTATGAACCTAACTAATCAAAACCTTAATCGTCATGCATGAGAAATCTCATTGCTTAGCTTATTTCAGAAATGCTTGGATTAACTAAACAAGATCTAAACCGCTCGTTAGTGGGCCGTTGAAACTATAAAAAGATGTTCATCTTAGCGGTCTTGATGTCCACTGTGGACATCGATCCAAGATCGTGCCTCGAATTGTTCAACTTGAGCTCGTAAGGTGAGAACATGAGATGTGCGAATGCCCTTATAAACTGTTAGCAACTTAAGTTAATTATACCCGTTCGATTTTTATCAAAGTTGTGGCTTTTGAACAGTTAATTCGATACTAATCTAAGTTAATATCATACACATATTCGTATTGCCGCAATCCTGATCAATGATCGGTAACCGTTGAACTGACTTCTAATCATATCCATTGATCACTGCGTCCAAATTATAGGGCGATCGTAGCCTTACATAGATCATCACTAGAGACAACTATCTTACGGTGTATATCAACCCGTACATCTCCTAGCGGGCTTCAACATTTAGAAACAACCTCCCATAGGGTTATTATATCAAATACCTTGTCATTAGGGCCATTTAGCATCCCTCTAGCACTATAAAAATCCAATTTTTTGAGCCACTCCATTCTATACGATTTTAGCCTAGTTTATGAGGAAGAGATAGAGAGAAGAAAGAGAGAAAGGGAGAGAGAGAAAGACGTAGGGAGGAGCACTTAGTGCTTGATTATATCAGGCTCCGTCAATCGAATCTTAAAGTTTCTTAATCCTCCATTGAACCCATTCCTACTTACAATCAAAAGTAAGAATGACATTCAACCTTCCGATTTTACAACCTATTAATAAATTTCTAGTTGCTAATGAGTTTATTTGGGCTTTGATTTAGGATCGTTGTTAATTCCCTAAAAAAATTCTAACCCTAAAGTGCAATTAGGTCGCATAAAACCCTACTAAGGAGAGGACTATTCTCCCAGATTTCCTTTTATTAACCCTTAAGGGTGATAGACAATGATTTTTAGTTAATTAATTGGAAATTCATATGATAATTGTGCCTTAATTGCTTTACTATTGCAACTCTAATGTTATTGTTGTTAGTAGTTAACATGTTTGATGAAATGCTTGATTAATACAAAATTTCTTCTATTGGAACCCTGTTATGGCATTTGATAAGTGTTGTTAATGCGTATTGGCTTACATTGATATACATCGAATTGTAATGCTTTGTACATTTGTTCTATTGACATACCCTAGTGGGGTATAGATATATAAATGTTGATACATGAAGGAGTGTGTTGATCATATATGTTGGATTGTGTTAATTCGTGGAGTCACCGAATTGATATACTTTGTTGTGATGTTAAATTGTTGTGTGACTTTTATTGTGTACTTGATAAGTTAAATTATTATCACGATGGATTGAGCCCTACTAGTCGCTTAAGTAAATGGATGACCATCGTAGGTCGGCTACCTCAGGCTTATACGGTCGACTGGGGTTGAACACAGATGACCGACAATAATTAGAACTATACGGGATGCTTTGCACCCAATGTCGATTTTGCCTGGGTTTCTCAGTTGTCGATCGGACCAGTCTAATGGATGACCCTATCATTCTTATATTTGGTAATTTTATAACACTCAAAGAAATCTAGGACACCACTGTTACTAGTAAATTAAGTCCATTCAGAATTATTAATGCGTTACAATTATATAAAGACTCAAGAGTCAGGCATGATAATATGGGATACCGTATCCAAGCTGCCAACCTATGCTGGGGTGACGAGCCTCCATGTAGTGTCCTTTGAGCACCAATGGATGAACAATACCATATTACATTAGGATATTTAGTTGTTTGTGATATTGGTGATGGCCTACCATGCTATTATAAGATTGAGTGATGAGTCCTTTTCATCTTGATTTATGTTGGCTAATGAGCCCTTACCTTAGTTGTGATTGTCCTTGGGTAGTAAGTCGTTACCATTGTTTATTGTGTAATTTGGACTATTGGGTGACGAACCCTAAATTGAATCAAGGCACACTGGTAAGGAGTCGTTACATGACATAACAAGCCATGCGATCCGGGTAGAGACTGTTGAGATGTAGAGCCACATTTGGGGGTTGCTCGATCGGTCGAGTGGCCCACTCGACCAGTTGTGGACTGGCTCGACTCAAAGTCCAGCGAGCATCAGTTTTTGGGTTCCGAGGTGCTCGACCGGTCATGGTCCATGCTCGACCGGTCGAGGGGTCCACTCGACCAGTCGAGGTTACGCAGATTCATTTTCGGACTTGATGTGGACTACTGATTTTTGTGTTGGTTTTCGCAAGGGTGCAAAAGGGAATTTGCGTAAACTATAAATAGGTGTCCTTAAGGCTTTTCTAGGGTATGAAAAATAATTCTAAGGTGTGAGCAAAGAGTTTTCTATGTACTTTCAAAGGAGAGGTTAGTATATTGCGTTGTAATCTTCGTTTTTCTTCATAGTGGATGTTTGCATCTGTGATTTTTTTACCCTTGTTGAGGTTTTTCCAGGTATATCTTGTCTTGCAGTTTGTGTGGAATGCTTTGATTCTTTTTCTAGTTTATATTTCTTCTTATTTATCGTTTGTGGGTGAGACCTGAGATTGGATCTCAGTTCACAGCGTTGTTGGCGTGTTGCGCAACAACTAGTATCAGAGCTATTGGTTTAATTCTATTGAGAGCGATGGCGGAAGAAGGGAAGACTAGAATTGAGAAGTTTGATGGTTCAAACTTTAGTTTCTGGAAGATGCAGATGGACGATTATCTGTATCAGAAGGACCTTTATATTCCTCTAGGAGGAAAAGAGAAGAAATTAATTAGAAAAAATGACAGATGATGAATGGTTTTTATTGGATCGAAAGGCTTTAGGAACGATCCGACTCTCTTTGTCTAAGAGCATCGCCTTCAATATATTCAAGATGAAAACCACGAAAGAATTAATGGAAGCCCTAGCCACCATGTATGAAAAACCCTCAACGTCTAACAAGGTTCATCTTATGAAACAACTATTCAACATGAAGATGTCAGATGGTGGGAGCGTGGCTGAATATCTAAACGAGTTCAATACAGTCACGAGCCAATTAGAATCCGTTGGCATTATTTTTGAGGATGATGTCAGGGCGTTATTAATCTTGTCCAGTTTGCCAGATAGTTGAGATGGTTTGGTGATTGATGTGAGCAATTCTTCAGGGTCAACAAAGTTGAAATTTGATGATATGGTCGGTCTAATTCTCAGCGAAGAATCTAGAAGAAAGGCATCACGAGTTTCAGGGGATTTAGGGAATGCCCTAAATGTTGAAGGAAGAGGAAGATCGCTGAATAAAGGAGGCAATAGACACGAACATTCTAAGTTGAGAAAGAAGTCTAAGGGACCGAAAGACAAAGACGGGTGTTGACATTGCAGGAAAAGGGGCACATGAACGCAATTACAGGGCGTTCAAGAAACAAGAAGGAAGCTCTCAAGGCAGGAAGGATTCAGTGAATCTATCCGAGGAGAGTGACACAAAGGCATTGATCTTGTCTCTTGATGTGATGAATGAGTCTTGGGTTATAGACTCGGGTGCTTTGTTTCATGCCACTTCATGTAAGGAAGAGAGAGAATTAGAGAGAGTGACTTCGGGAGAGTCTACCTGGGTGATGATGAGCTGTACAATATTGTTGGAAAGGGAGACATTCATGCCAATCAGAAAGATGGAACGACTTTGAAATTGAAAGATGTCAAACATGTGCCGAGTTTGAAATGAAACTTGATCTCAGTAGGGTAGTTGGCCAATACTGGTTATGTGACGACATTCACCAGTGATTCCTGTAAGATCACAAAAGGTGCCTTGGTAATATCTCGAGGCAAGAAGGAAGGTACCTTATACGTGACTTCGGGATTGTATAGTTCACTCACAGTCTGTAGACACCCCACCCAGGCTAATATCTTGATTTTGTTAAGACAATCCGAGAACCATGATCATATCCTAACCTAACCCTAATCCTAACCTGAGCCATCGTGAATCATCATTCAATCTAGACCATGTCCAAAATCAACCTATTTCTCGAATCATTTTCGGGTAACAATCGAGCCGACTTCAAGCCATTTTGGGCCAAATATCCAAAAGGAACTTTGTTTCACTCTAAGAACCCAAAAAAGGATTCACCGGATGAATTTCGAGGGAAGCCGCTCGAGGTGGTAATCACCACGGCCATGTAGTCAAATACGCTTCCTCCCGAAGAAAATGCGCACGGAGCCGGTCACACGAGGTTCGGACTCAACTGTGTCCAGCGATAGTCCGACCGCCGGCGTAAGTAGTCGGATTTTTGCCGGCACGCGGAATTCCGCCACGTGCCTGAGAGCATAGTTGTGCCGCCCAAAGTCAACTCTTCTGGAATTTACTCCTCCCATCTCCACTATTTACGTTTTACCAGCCCATAGCTAATGAGAGCACGCCACGTGGCATCTCTCTCCTCTCCACCAATCACCATATGCCACATCAGCATTTGCCCTCCTTTTATCCCCTATTTACCAAACAACCATTGGAAAGGGCTATAAATAGCCCTCTCCCCTTTCATTTTCAAAGGAGAGAAAAAAAAGAGGGGACCAAGCCACCAAGAGAGAGAGAGAGAGAGAAAGAGAGAGGGAGAAAGAAAGAGTGAGTGAGGAGGAGAGTGAGGGAAAGGGAAGGAGCTCCCAAACCCTCAAAGTTCTGATTTTTTCAGCCACCCCCTAGCCCTCCTCTCAACTCTTCCAACCCATAACCTAGCCCAAAATGATCATGGTTCACCTACATCCTAGCCTATTCAAGAATCAAGTCAAAGATCCATTTACATAGGAGCATTCATCATGACATCTACTCTTTTCTCAACCCCCTCTGCTTCTTAGATCTCAGTGGACGTATGCTCTGTGACCACCGTACATCGGATCCTGTCACATCGAAATTCCTAGTGATCTAGTCCACTTTTCTTATCTCTTCGCATAAGCATCATCACATCCGGATTCTAGACACATTGTTGGACGTATGCATCGTGGTGGAGCCGAAATCTACGATCTTCTACATCGAGAAATCCACATGTGACTAGTCCCATCATGACCATAGCATCATCATCATCCCTTGAGATTATTTTACCATACTAAAGTCGAGACCGTGCACTTGTACGGGGCAGAGAGGTTTCAACACCTTCCCTCTTTGAAGAGGTCCCTTATCAGGAATCTCAAATCGTAGACCAGAGTCAATCTAAGGTAGGAGAGTCTTGATTTCTCCAACCTTATGTATTCGTGGGTTCTAGCCACCGCGGGATTCTGAGTAATATTGGCTAGTGGCGACTCCAACAATTAAAATCAGCTTAATCACCCCCACCATCACCACAACCACAACAACCATATTTTTCACAACAACGTGGACGCCGATTTTTCAGTGTCTACACAGTCGCATCAACTGAAGTGAATGGGTAGTTATGGCATCAGAGGTTGGGACATATGAGTGAGAAAATGATGAAAGTGCTATTATCAAAAGGAAAACTAACAGGGCTAAAGTCTATTGACTTAGAATTATGCGAAGACTGCGTATATGATAAGCAAAAGAGGGTAAGTTTTAAGAAGACAGGACGCACTCCGAAGATGCATCTATTGGAGCTTGTACACACTGATGTATGGGGACCGGTGATCAGGGTCGAATATTGCATATTAGACCCGGTAATTACCTGATTTTACACACATGATAAAGCCTAACATCATATTTTAATTGTGTTTTTTTATTACAGGATGAAATTAGGAGCGTGTATTGAAAAATGATGTTAAAAGCATGGATTTGACTCTAAAATAATTAAGCAACGGGATGGACTCAGAGGACCAATATTGAAGAATTTACATGCACGGGACTCGAGGAAATTAAAGCCGTTCACGTTTAAAGAGGCACGAAATGTGGTACAAAATGCAAGATCACATGATTTCCGCCATCCAATTGACTCGTAAAACTTCATACATGTGATGAGCTATCATGTAAATTAACGTACATTTCAAATTTTACCCTCGGATCACTATGGAAGTGCCCCAACCTTAAGATTTTCGGTCCATAAACCGTTGATCCACTCGGGCCCACGATATCGGACCTTCTAGGGAAATTTACCTAGACGGTTTAAATGATATGAGAAATAAGATGGACGGCTTGGATTTCTCAAACAAGGAAAAGGCCCTAAGAAGTGAATGTGCATTGAGCACTATTCTCCGTAGTCGCAAACCAAGTCGGGCGGTTGACTGACCGCGCATTCTCAAATCCAAACGGCAATTGGTTTTCTGACGGGAGTTCCCACCGATCGTCGGTTGGCACTTGTGGGCCCCACCCTTTGAGCATTCAAATGATCTGGACCGTTCATTGTACTCAGAGGTCGGGCTTTATCCTCACCTAGGTGTCCTTTTGGACCCATGCGTGGGTAAACACAGAGATCTCTGGTTAAACGTAATTTGGACGGCAGACCAAATCATCTTGTGGGCCACACATATTTTACTCCGAAAGTACTCATTTCAGGTTGGTTTTTCGTCATGGGATCAATGGACGGAGTGGATTTCAAAAATTCGTGAAGGGCGGGCCCCACCACCATCGCAGCGGATTCGCGTCCCCGCTCAGCGTCGTCGGCTGCCGAACGGACGGACGTTGGTCCGTTTTGCGGCCGGTTGTGAGCCCCACACGTGTCCCATCCGCCAATCCGCATATGGTCCACCGTGTAGACTTCGAGGACTTCAAAACCATGCTACTATTTTATACCCATGCGTGCACACGTGTGATGTACTGAGAGGCCACAAAATGCTCTGCAACGTCCAAATCCGGGTCTTTTGTGTTTTCTCTCTCGGGACACATCATTGGACGTTCAAAACTACCTATTCTTGAGGAAATTTCATCCCGAATCCAATGGACGGTGGATTTCCCAGAAAAATACTTCTATGGGGCCCACCGATCACGAAAGGGTGCGAAAGCGGTGTTTCGCACAATTTGAAATTCGGTTTTTCAGACGGTTGTGGGCCACCATCTTTGATCATATGGATCCGAGGCGCTATCATGTAGAGGACTCAAGAAAGTCCTAAGGGACGGATTTGTTGGAATTTGAACGAGGAAAGTATGGTGTTTTGAGGTTGAACTTGGCTGCGAAAAGGAATTTTGCCGCATGCATGCATGACTTCCCAAATCCGAATTTCACCACTCTGCTGCACTCCATCGCCTATAAAAAGAGTTGCAAAACATGAGGAAGGGCATTCGGAGAGATTGAAAAAAGTGGAGAATTCCGGATCTGAGAGCAAAGGAGAGAAGAAAAAGAAGAAAGAAGAAAGAGAGAAATTGGTTTGATGTTTGTTATTGAATTTTATTTATCCATATGTTTAATGGATTTTATGGGTAACTAATCTCGACATGTGAGATGAAACCCTAATTTGAACACCTCTTTTTCTATGTTGATTTTATTTTAATTAGATTGGTTTGTTTCTTTCCTAGTGTGCTTGATTGCTTTAAATTCTATACTTCTCCATCTATGAACTTGATCGAGTATGGATGGATGTGGTCGGATGCCTATTCTAGGTGCTTGTATCGATCATGAACAGTTCTGTAGAGGAAGAAACAGTGGTGCTTTCTTCGAATGCATATTCCATATGCCCGATTTGGACATGGGATATGTTATTCATGGCATTGCTTGAAGGAATTAGACAACTCAGATGCCCGATTAAGGACACTGATTGTGCTTTCTCTAGATAAGTTAGATCAATCTATATTAAAGTGAATTGGGACAAAACAAGGGTTAGATAATTAGGGGTGGATTGAAAGTCCTAGTGCTCTTTCTCTTATTGAATTTTCTTCCCTATCCTCAATAGTTATTTTCCATAAATTTGTGTTAGTAATTTGCTCCATTATTTGTTGAATTAGTTAAGGAGGATCACAGATTTGAATTGTGACGATCAGTCCTCGTGGGATTCGACCTCGATCTTACCGAGTTATTACTACATCACAACCCTATACTTGGGGGAGTGAACAACCGGCACAGGTATCATCTCTTGGTGGCTCACATTATTTTATTTCTTTTATTGATGATGGTAGTAGAAAATTGTGGGTTTATTTCTTAAAGAATAAATCCGATGTATTTGATGTGTTTAAGAAGTGTAAAGTAATGGTAGAAAACGAGACAAGTAAAACAGTAAAGTGTCTTAGATCTGATAATAGGGGAGAATATTGTGATAAGAGGTTTGAAGAGTATTATGCAGCAAATGGAATCAAACATCAGAAAATGATTCCAGGGACACAGCAACAGAATGGTGTGGCTGAGCGCATTAACAAGACCATCCTTGAGCGTGCCAGGAGCATGAGGTTACATGTTGGGTTGCCTAAGATGTTTTGGGCAGAGGCTGTGAATACTGCCGTATATCTCATCAATAGAAGTCCCTCGGCACCATTGGATGGTAGGCTAATAAAAGAAACGTAGACTGGGAAAGAAGTGAACCTTGCACATCTCAGAGTGTTCGGTTACACTTCATATATTCATATTGATGAAGAGCACAAAAACAAGCTGGATGTGAAGTCCAGGAGGTGCACGTTTATAGGCTATGGGCAGCATGATTTTGGCTACAGGTTTTGGGATGCAGAAAACAGGAAAATCATCAGAAGCAAGGACGGAGTCTTCAATGAAAAAGTGATGCATAAGGACAATGTGCAGGAAAATAAGGCCGAAGAGAAAGAATTCGTAGAGTTGGAAGAGTTACCGGATACGGGTGTTACAGCACCATAGGATGATCATGCATAGGAGCATAATGAGGCAAAGCCACAGACACCAGTTGTGAGGAGGTCTACTAGGGAGAGGAGACCCACGGTCCGATACTCACCCTCCTTATATTATCTACTACTGACAGATAATTGTGAACCAGAGTGTTTTGAAGAGGCATTACAGTTAGATACACGGGTTAAGTGGGAGCAGGTTATGAATGATGAGATGGATTCTCTTAAGTCTAATCGTACATGGGAGTTAGTTACTCTACCTAAGGGTAAGAAGGCTCTTCATAACAAGTGGGTTTACAGACAGAAGGAGGAGCACGATAGTTTGAAATGATACAAGGCCAGATTGGTCGTGAAAGGGTTTTAACAAAAAGTATCGATTTCACTGAAATATTTTCACCGGTAGTGAAAATGTCTATGATTCGCATGGTCTTGAGTATAGTAGCTACAGAGGACATACATCTAGAGCAGCTAGATGTTAAGACAGCCTTTCTTCATGGGGACATTAAAGAAGAGATATATATGCATCAACCGACAGGATACATGGTACCAAGAACGGAGAACAAAGTGTGTAGACTGAAGAAGAGTCTATATGGCCTGAAACAAGCCCCGAGGCAGTGGTACAAGAAGTTCGACAGTTTCATGTCGGAAAACAGTTTTAGGAGATGTCATGCAGACCACTGTTGCTACTTGAAGAAGTTTGATACGTCGTACATTATCCTTCTTCTGTACGTTGATGATATGCTTCTGGCCGGTTCAAGCATGAAGGATATCTCAAATCTCAAAAGACAACTCTCTAGAGAATTTGTCATGAAAGATTTAAGAGCTGCAAAACAAATCCTAGGCATGAGAATAAAGTGTGACAGGGAAAACAAGAAACTAGTTTTGTCACGGGAAGAGTACATAGCTAAGGTACTTGATCGATTCAATATGGGAGGTGCTAAGCCGGTTAACACTCCATTAGCTAACCACTTCAAGCTATCTAAGGAGCAAGGTGCAAAGACGCAGGAGGAATGAGACTACATGACTAAAGTCCCATACGCGTTAGCTATTGGAAGTCTCATGTATGCTATGGTGAGCACGATGTCAGACATTGCTCAAGCAGTGAGAGTTATTAGCAGGTTCATGAACAACTCCGAGAAGAAACATTGGGAAGCTGTGAAGTGGATCCTTAGATACCTGGTAGGTACTGTGGAAGTAGGGTTATACTATGGTGGATCGAAAATCAAGCTACAAGGCTACATATATTCGGATTTGACAGGGGACATCGACAGCAGAAGAAGCACTACAGGTTGTCTTTACTCTGGGTAGTGCTGCAATCAGTTGAGTCTCTCAGTTACAGAAGATAGTATCTATCAGTACGACGGAAGCAGAATATGTTGCAGCTACAAAAGCGTGTAAATAGATGGTGTGGATGCAAGGTTTCATGGAAGAGTTGGGTAAGAAGCAAGTAGATTGTAAGCTGTACAGTGATAGTTAGAGTGTAATACACTTGGCTAAGAATTCAGCCTTTCATTTAAGGACCAAACATATTAACGTCGGATATCACTTCATATGTTCGTTACTGGAAGATGGATCGATTGCTCTAGAGAAGATTCATACAAGTGAGAATCCTGCGGATATGCTGACCAAGGCGGTCACACGAGAGAAGCTGAAGCTCTGTTCAACTTTGATTAGTCTTCAAGCTTGAAGACAGGGAGGTGATGCACTCCGATAGTAGAAGACGAAGGTTTATGATGATGTGTCTCCAAGTGGGAGATTGTTGAAATATGAAGCCACATCTGGGGGTCGCTTGACCGGTCGAGTGGCCCACTCGACCAGTCGTGGACTGACTCGACTCAAAGTCCAGCGAGCATCAGTTTTTGGGTACCGAGGTGCTCGACCGGTCGTGGCCTGTGCTCGACCGGTAGGGGTCCGCTCGACTGGTCGAACTGCTCGACCAGTCGAGGTTACGCAGATTCGTTTCCGGATTTGATGCGGACTGCAGATTTTTTAGTTGGTTTTTGCAAGGGTGTGAAAGGGAAGTTGCCTAAACTATAAATAGGTGTCCCTAGGGCTTTTCTAGGGTATGAAAAATAATTATAAGGTGTGGAAAAAAGGTTTTTCTATGTACTTCTAAAGGAGAGGTTAATATATTGCCATATAATCTTCATTTTTCTTCATAGTGGAAGTTTGCATCCGTGGTTTTTTACCCTTGTTGGGGTTTTTCCACGTATATCTTGTCTTATGGTTTGTGTAGAATGCTTTGATTCTTTTTTTAGTTTATATTTCTTCTTGTTTATCATTTGTGAGTGAGACCTGAGATCGGATCTCAGTTCACTGCGTTGTTGGCGTGCTGCGCAACAGAGACTTGTGATATGATGGTGGTATCTTAGCTTCGCCAAAATGCTATTTAAATAGAGATTAATAATTATTTAGCTAATCATGCATATCATGCACTTGGTGGTATTGGAGGTGATGAGCCACATTTCAATCGAATAGTTATTTTTTTGATTGATTATGTTAACGAGAAATTATTATTATTCTCGAGCCATGGTACTATTTGAATGACCTGGCTGATTGTTTCATGTCAAAGTACTGTTCGCATGACCTTTATTTGATATTGGTCGATTGTTCCATGTCAGAATAATGTTCGAACGACCTTTATTGTGTACCTGGCCGATTGTTCTGAGCCAAAGTACTATTTGAATGACCTTTGTTGTTATTCCTGAGATATGCGTTAACATATCATGTTATCCATACACTTAATAAACCGGTGTATGAAATTGTTGTTTTGTTATGCTATCATTACATGTACTTGATTGTGTTGATAACATATGTAACTTAGGAAAATGGAACCACTGAGTTGATCACTCATTCCCACCTGAGATGGTGTTTTAAAACACCAACCAGATGATATTATTGATGCAAGTACCACTGAGGTCTCACATGGGCATGCATAAACTATCATGTTTCATCACCGTGATGATTTGGAGTGTTGGGTGGAGACTTTATACTTTACACTTTATCAATTTTGGACTTGTATATTGGAGTTCCCAATTGAGTGTACTCCATTGATTAGATGGATGTATGTATATTTTGAATTATTGGTTCGGCTACACTTATTTTTAGACTTTTATATATTGTTTAGTTTAGTTCTTGTGATTGTTTGGATGCTAATATAACTGTATAGAGTAATCATGCTTCTGCAAAATAAAAGTTTACATCCAGAATATTGAGAATCGAGTGTGCTCACCCCTAAAATTCAGAGCGTGGCAGATAGTAACCTGATAGTGTTTGGCTTCTCTCCATTAATGCAGGAGATTCAACATAATACAAAAATGACTTGTGCAACAAAATAAGAATACTCATAATATCTAATTTCTTATTAAAAAATCATTTATATTACTTTAATTGTTCTTAGTCTTTTCTAAAACCACAATTGTCTAGATTTAGCCCTTATATGTCATCAAAGACTCCTAATATTTCACTTCTACTGAATTAATCAAATAGCCAGACTTTCTTCTACCTATGTTGAGTTGCACTTTTTCTAGGCTTGCGTTGGGCCGAGTTTGGTGGTATCCATTTAAAAATTGGGTCCATGTCTAGCCAAGATGGGTTGTTTCTAAAAATGTCATGCATTTAGATCTCTATCTATCTAAATTTTGGGCCAGACCACCTACAGTCCAGCTGGGTCCAACTCCCCTGTAAATAATAGATATGATAGATATAGGGAGGTGGATTGCATGCACTACCTTAGTGGTGTGTTGACATCACTAAGTTTTGGGAGCCCCACCATGATATATGTATTATATCTACCTCGTACATTCATTTGATAGATCATTTTAGGGCATGAGTACAAAAGTGAATCGGATCCCAAGCTCAAGTGGACCATACCATAGAAAGTAATTATGATAGGGCCCACCATGATGCTTATTTGTTACCCAACCTTTTTGTAAGGTTAAATAGACCTGAACGAAGGGAAAAATCAAATATCAGCTTGATTTAAAACTTATGGGCCCCGAGGAGTTTTCAATGATAGTCATTTAATTCACACGGGTTTTTGTGGTACGGTCCACTTGAACTTTGGATTATATTATTTTTGGCCTCATATGCAAAAATAATCCTGTAAAATAGATGCATGGTTGAGATATAACACATAAATCATGATGGCGTCAACACAACGTAGGTCGGTGGTGGGCACACCAGGCAATCCGCTCCTAAATAATGCAAAGAAAAAAACAGGGCAAATCATTACAAACGTCTTCTCAGCAGGCTCCCCCATGAATTGCTTATGATTCCAAAGAAGAACATTGCTAACCATTCATTTAGTGGACCTGTAAAAGGCCCTGTGGTTAAGATCATATAAATCCGTGTGGTTTCCTTGGGTACAGCCCCTCCAACGTAAGGCCCATCATATGAATGGTCCAGATGCTTGATGTATGGCATGTATACAGGGAAGCATGTGCGCATGTGCATGTTCCATGCACGAGGAAGGACAAGAAAGGACAAAAAAGGGACAAAAAGCACACTTGAAAAAAATATATAGTAGTTTGGTAACACCTACTATCAGCACTCGACCACAAATCCGAATGTGGCACACGTGTAGAACATCCCAACCTTTCATTGGATGGGCCCGAGTGTTTAGATCCTTTGATCTAAAACTCAGGTCTTTGTGATTCTCAAGCGGGCCACAATATACAAAAGAAATGGACGGTTAGAAACATTTGTTTTTGTACAATATGGCCCATGTGGAGAGTGGCATGGACTAATTTTTAGATGAGAAGATCTAAATTTTATGGTCTACGAGATGGATGGCTCTAATTTATTGCACGTGTGGGCTTGCCTGTACATGGGCCGGCCTCTACACACGTGGGCTTAGCAAACCTTGGACATGTATTAAAAAGAGAAAAATGATAGATATTAGTGGGCTCACGTGGATGTCAACATGCTTTGAGAAAATCTATTTGAATATGAGGTTTGCTAGAGTACATCCCCACGTATTAGACTATGATGCATCGAGACATTTTCTATTGAAATTGGTTTTTATTAAATGATTCTAACCGTTTATTTGATAGGAATATATTTCCTTGGGAGATTTTCAAAATATTAATTACATTAAAATTTTTAACTCTTCGATTATACAAAGATTATATTGATTGTCCATTTTTAAGGCAAGAGAGCTAAATTTTTAATGGTTAAAATAATTAAAATTGTTGTGCCCTATTTCTTACCTTTATGAGATAGCAACATGTGACACTGTACAAGGAATAAGAAGCAGATTAAAAAACCTTTAAAGGGTTGGAGTGCTTTTTGTGAGAATACAGCCGCTACAAGTTTAGTTTTACACGTTAGTGGATGGTTAACGGAGTGTTGCGGTCGATATACAAAAAGTGTGGCTGAACTATTTAAGATATAAAATGTGACCGATTATAACAAAAACAAAACTTTACCCAACAAAAGTAAAATAAGTGACCGAGAGGCATTTAGAAGTGGAACCATAAAAAAAAGAAACGTAACAAAAAAAGAATCTAGTTATGTAATTATTACAGTAATAGAAGAATGATACGGAGGAATAAGCTACAATGAAACTCCATAAATATGAGATAAAATCAATAGAGAAATGAATCTCACACTAATCGGACCAAACAAATAAATCTATCAATTCACTTTATCTCAACTTAGCAATAATCAAGTACCAGTAATCTTAACTACAAATTTTAGTTGTAATCCAAGTTCACACTTATACGTTGAATTTATTTATTTTTATTAAATATCAAACAATTCTTTTAAAATATACATTTTTACAGTTGCTCATAGTGATCGATTGTGAGTTTTTCTTTTTATTTGATTTGCATTGATATTTTTAAAGTCATTTTTAAAAAAACCTATCTTCAAAAGAAAAACCCTACTATCTAATTATTGTCTGATTATTATTCAATTATGTAAGCGGCTGAATAAGTAATTAATTTTTTCATAATATAGTCATATACATTTATGTTGAACATATCTCTTATTTTGACGTTCGGAGTCAAAGTTGATCGGTTTCAAACGAGCCGCCGTATCAATTATGGCACACCAATGTAGTTAAAAACAAACCGAGCAATGAAAAACAAAAAAGAAAAAGAAAAAAAAAGAGGATAAAATTCAAAGGAATTTAAACCCACCGTGTGTGTAAACGGCCTGTATCGTTGAAAGATAGACATATTCGAAGTATAAAATTCCAATGCATTACGTTGAAATACTTCGCATGTATTCGAGCAAGCATATTTGAAAATAAATTTTTTAAAGGGTCGGTGATCTGTTTTTCAAGAGAAAAACTTTGATGCTCAAGCAGAGCTCGGTAGTTGATACTCAGGCACTGAGAAATTGTATACTCTGAATATAAGCAACTCAAACTAAACTGTCCAAAATCTGATTCACAATTTAGATGGGTCATAAGCCAAAAAATATACAGTATTTTATGATCTAAATGGAAGATTAGCTGACATTTAATGTATGGTTGAAATGAAATATATTCAACGGTCCAAAGTCAACGAAAACAAATATGTTAATGTCTCCGAACCAAGATGATTTTAGCGTGGTGACTTATCTGCAATGGGTCCCACAAGTTGGACGGTTTGATCTGAATTTCATGCTGCCACGTAAGCAATTTCTGAGTATCAGCTAAATACTCTGCCAGAGATAAGTCCCCTTTTTAAAAGGAGTTTGGATCGTCCATCTTTCTTTCCCTACCAAATCCCTCCCATCTGTTGACCAAGATTTGCAGGGCCCACACGCACCCTTCTCTACACGCAGCAACCATTTCCAACCTAGCGATTGGAAAAATCCAAACCGTGCACAAGGTGGCCCCCACTTAAATATGTCCACATAAAAAAAATAGGTGGGCCTGACATATAAGTTGAATGTAGACCGTCGGCAGTTTTATTTCAGCCGTCCATTCTTTTCCGTATATGGACAGACTATCAGATGAGTGAACCAGTCTAATTTTTGCATACAGTCATCTGCATGGTGGGGTCTACCTTTTTCACCACTCTGATGTTCCACACGTTTTTCAAGATTGCACGTGTGCAGCTGTGGAAGTGTACATTGAGAGACTGCATGTGAGTGTACCAAATCTTTATTGTGCCGTGCAAGTGCTAGAAATAAACACAGAGACAAAAAAACACAAGTACAATTAGACAATATAACTAAGTTATTCAAATAAAAAAAAATTGCAAGTGGATGGGTGGGCCATGTGAGACAGAGCTGGACCCTCATCAGTCAATCTAAAAGCTCTGACCGTTACCAAAAGACGGGGTGATTGAAGTGACCAAAATACCCTTCCAGCTTCCCGTAATGGAAAATCCAACCCTTGAAATCTTACCATACAACCCAATTCCTTGATTTATTTATTTATTTATTTTTTTTGTGGGGTGGTAGCCGTTGGATCTGGGGTCGTAATTCAATGATCTAAACCGTTTATATCATGGGCCTCACCATGAATGGGTCCACCCAAAAAATCTTAAATATTGGAAGATTCTATCAATGGCGCATGAAACAATGGTTGTGGAGACGGTCGATGTATCAATGGCTGAAATATTCTACTCTGAGAGTTCTTTCTTTCTGTATGACTCGTCTAAGGTGGGTCCCATCATATAAACGGTTTTGATCATTGAAATATGACCTCTAACGGTCTCAGCACAATGAAATCATTACATCCAGATGTACAGTAATCATTACCCCAACCGCATTTAAATCATAAGAGGGGCATTTTGGGAAAGAAAAAAGTAGGCACATGCAGGCACACGTATCAATATGGCGAACGTGTTGGATATTAAGCTTTTCCCCCCAAGTGGGCCACGTTGATTGGATCTCGTCTCTTAAAAGTAAGGCATCTTCGCTCCTGGGGTGGACCACCATGTACAAATACAACCAACGGCTAAAATAAATATTTTTAGCTGCTTTTATTTTTTGGAAGCTGTGGTCCACTTGAGGAATGAAACTGTTTTGTTATTTAGTTCCAGAGGATCTAGACAGTGTGGCCCATTTGATGGAAGGCTCAGATTTTTGCACGCATGTTGAAATTAGCACGTGTGCCATGTTTAGATGGGCAGGTTTCAACAGTCGAATCTGCAACCGTTAATCAGGCTGGTCCAGCAATCGTTTTTTCCTTAGCCGTCCATTTGTTTAAGATATCGTGGCCCACCATAGAACGGATAGGACCAACCGTTCATTTTGAACGGTGTAGAGATAGACTCCTACTAGAGATTACCACCATAGATATAAAACAATCCAGACCGCCCAAATAGCTAACCTAATAGATGGCGTAGGACCCAAGAATTACATTGAGGAGATGGGGGCCAGATTAGGTGTTACCCGGGTAACACGATATCCGGTGTTTCCCTGACTGTGGGGCCCACCGTGACGTATGTGTTGTATATCCACGCCGTACATCAGTTTTGTCAGCTCATTTTAGTGCATGATCTCAAAAATTAAACGAATCGAAGTCTCAAGTGGACCGCACCATAGTAAAAGGTAGGCATTGAACGTACATCATTAACAACGTCGTAATTTGATATCCAACCTGTTTATAAGATCACACACACCTGGATGAACTTATGTTACCCCCAAGAAATTTTTAATGGTGGTCATTCGATTCATACTGTGTGGCCCACCTGAGATTTGGATCTTCTTTATTTTTTGAAGATTAGTGTAAAATGATCTGAAGAAACTGATGGACGGCTTGGATATACAAAAAATACATCAAGGTGGGCCCCATAGTAAGGGAAACACCCAATGAGGTGTTATCCGGGTAACACCTAATCCGCTTCCGAGAAGATGACAGCATCCGGTTTTACATTGGAATCTGTACCACTCTCTATTTTACTTTAACCATCTACTGGATGGCTAGGATTGCTTGATGGGTGTTATTTCCGACGCATGATCCATCCGCAATATGCCCCACGATTTGGACGGTAAAGATAGCTATATACGAGTGCCACGTGCCAAGAGGATGAGCATCCACCAATTTTGTGCCATGCTTGATAGGAAGTTCCTGTAGGCAGTAGCTATGTGGAGCCCACATAGATGTCTGTGAGAAATCTACTCCGTCCATACGTTTCAAATTTTCACAATATGATAGAAGAACAAAAATGAGATAGATCCTTAGCTCAGGTGGACCACATGGAAAGAAAAATCAGGGATTGAACGTTTACCACCGAAACCTTCGTGGGACCATGAAAGTTTAGGATCATGCTAATGTTTGTCTTTTCAGTTATTCCCAGCGGCAATAACCTTATGAACGACTTGGATGATATATAAATATCATAATCGGCTACAGAAATATTTCAATGGTGGTCGTTTCCATTTCCACTTTTTACTGTCATACGGCCCACCTGAGTTTTCGATCTGCCTCATTTTTAGAATCCTGTCCTATTCTGAAAATTTGAAACTGATGGACGGAATGGATTTCTCAAGAACATCTCTGCGGGCCCCACATAGCTACTGAGTACAGTAATTTCTTATAGCACGCGGTACACACAATTCACGTCCTTTGAACGGCCGGACCACTCCACATACCTCGTCATTGCAGAAACCGATTGATTGAACAATCCTGACCTTTCATTCGAAGACTCTACTCAGTTGAATCCAGACCCTTGACTATTTTTCATGTCAACCGTACACTCAAATGTCCACCAATTGGGTATCCAGACCATCCCATCAATATAATTTTCGGTTCTTCATCAATCTATACCAGGCCCTTAAATTTAGACCCTAAACCTTGATCACTTGTACCCCAGTACCAGTATATCAACCATCACACTAAGCTAGATTATCAAAGTTATCTCTCTCATCAACTTCAATCCAAGGTGGCCCAGCAAAACCAACGGTTCATATCCCTCTAAAAAAATGCCACGTGTCAGTGGAGAGCCTCCCCAGCAGACCTATTCCAAAGAAAATCGAGATAAGGTGGGGCTAGGGCTGACTAGGCTCCAAAGGCCTAGATATGGTGTGGGGTGTCACGTGGCAATGCATCTGTGTCCATGCACACCCACTCTCTCCTCACCCATTAATTTAAGGATGAGAGAGAACATTTCAAAACCACAAGCGGACTTTGCAAGGAAAAACACCATAAATGCATAACGTAACAGTAGGGTGAGAAGTATCCAAAATTACACTATTGCCATGCATTACTAAATGACATAAATACCCCTCATCAACCCAATATGGACAAAAATGCCCTTCATTTGGGGTTGTTATTTGATACTCTGGCAGACTATGACACTTGCTACACAGGCACTTAGAAACCATACACTTGGTGTTCCTTGACCCAATGTAAACTAACTAAATTGTTTTATTCACTGTTACTGGGGTGCGGATTAGGTTAGACCCCGGTCTTACCCAAGACGGTGCGCCGCCCTTACTGTGGGGCCCATTTTGATGTATGTATTTCATATCCACACCGTTGATCTGTTTTTCTAGATTATTTTAGGTTATTATTATAAAAAAATGAAGAAAATCTAATTATCAGGTGGACCATATCATAGGAAACAGTGGTGATTGAATGCTCTACCATTAAAAAGCTCTTATGGCAGACCTTAATGTAGTATTTAGTTTCCATCCATCCATAAGCGAAACAAATATCAACTTGATCCAAAACTTTCGTGGTCTATTAATTGTCAATCACTACTTTTTCTTATAATATGGTTCACTTGATAATTGGGTCTGCTTTATTTTTGGGATAAGGCCCTAGATTAATATTTAAAATGGATGGACAGCATGAATACATGATATATGCATCAAGGTGGGCCCCACGGTTATGGCCACACCGGCTTGGGTGAGTCTAGGGTCTCACCTAATCTACGCCTGCTTTTGAGTTACTTATATGTTATGTATACTATTTCTAAGTAATTCGCGAGTGCCTGCATCATCCACTGCATTTCACCTTGATATCAAAATTTTTCTTTCAAATGAGATGGATTTGTATTTTTAGAAAATTTAAATTATATAGAATAATCTTAATTTCTTAAATTCACATGAGGTTCACATGAGAGGGTTGTTTGGATGCTTGTAAATTGAACTAATTGAAAATTATTTAGAGATAAATAATTTATAGTATGTATTTAAAAGATGAATGTAAATCATTTACAACTTTCAATTTCATTTGATTTCCTTGTAAAAAGTTGTAATGTTATTTATAGACTCATTTGATATTTTTAGCAAAATGTTGTGATTTCATTTTTAACCTAACGACTATATTTTCAAAGATTAGATCTTCATTTGTAGGAGTTAAATAATTTATAAGTTATCCAAATACAAACAATCATTTACTTGCAAGTCATATACAACTTGCACCTAAATAGAACAAGCAGTAAATAATTTACATTTATAAATTATTTACCTGTAAATACCATTTACAAGAACCCAAATTACTCTAATCCAGATGGAATTAATGAAGCATATTTGAAGGTATTATCCATTTATTTATTCTAACTAAACCTATTAAATATCCAACCATCGACTATTTTTAGTTTTTACCATTGCTTTGAGGGCTATTGATCAAGTGATTAGGATTTTCTAATAATTGTTATTTTTGGAAACATTAACCATTTTTATAATAAAAAGAGCTACACATTTTAAGGGTAGCCAAGACATTGGATCTTAACATAAATTGAAAACACACCCTAAACTTTTATTATGGTTGTAGGCCCGCCTGAACCTTATTCCATGTTGCACACCATGAGTCATTGTAACTCATTTTCATGCTCATATGTTTAGTAATCTCAATCAAAAAGCTTAGAATGAGTCCATAAACTCAATGTTGAGGCTGCATTTACAGGGCGTTTGGATTGTAAGTTACTTATGCCTCAAGTAGCTTATCTTAGTTTTTTACTTATTAAGCTGAAGTAATTAAATACTTCTAAGTAAAATAGTTACTTATAATTAATTTTAAACCAAACTTACTTATCTCAAATAAGTTACTTATCTACTACTATAAGTACAAAAACTAATTTATTTGGTTGTATCCAAAGGTGCCCTTAGTTACATATATATATATATATTTGGATGTTTTCTATGGTCGATATCTAAACATAAGAGAAATGTATGTTATGCGCTAGATATAGAAGTACCATAATAGATACCAAAAGCCCAAAATAGTACAAGTATTTGTCTACATTTCAGTCATGATTGGGGACCCTTCTTACCATGGATGATGGATGGTTGACTTCATGCCTTTAGGTGTACCATTCACTTTCAATTATTTCCATCATTAATGATTAAAAATGCAGGTGAGCAGATTAAACCTTTCAAAATTGACAAAATTAGGATGAGGAAGAGTTAGAGCAACCACCTGAAGAGTACTTTTGGATGCGCTTGAATGTTATTATATCTATATTGACCATAAATGATCATTGAGATTAATTGTCGGGCTAATGATACTTGAGGAAGATCATTGACAAAAAGGGTGGAAACAATGATTTACGATCGACGGTGGGAACAATGATTTATGAAAACGCTTTTAGAAAATCCGCATGATTTGCGTGTTTGGATGTTTGAGAACAATAGAACACAATCGATCTCTGAAACGCTTTATGCTAAAAAGGTCATAGTTTGTTTCTTTCATCAATGTTGGTATGTCGTTTTTGCAGTAAGCATTTTTTTTCCTCAATCGAAACATAAATACATAATTTCACACAATTCTATCACCCAAATATAATAAAGAGAATTTACTTCGAATAAGTTTTAGTAAAATCTTTCTTTTCATTCCATTTTAACTCGATGCACCGGAATAACTCGAGTCTATGTGCTTTCCTAAATGAAACGTTCTTTTTCAGTTGACATAAGCACATGTGTTGCGAAGAGTGCTACGTAAGCATTTGTCTTCATATGCAAACGAAGCGTTACCAACAAAGAATTATACCATGCGCCACGTAAGGACATTTGTTGCATCACCTAGGCATTGAGTCCATGCAAATTGACCCGAGATTCTAGTGATAGATTTTTTTAAAACAAATCTTATACAACCTACCATGAGAGGAACAAGCTTAAATATTCGTCATTGACAAAATTCAGGGCTCTAGTCATGGCTCAATGATAGATTTATATGAGTTTTAACATTGAGGTCATGGGTTCAAGTATTTATTATGGTGAGAGTGTTTATAAAAAAAAATAAAAAATAAAAGTAATAGACATAATACCAATTTTCAATCAACACATGATATTAATATTGAAGATGACTCAATTGTTTGATGAACACATGTGATATTAATATTGAAGACATCTCCTTAGTTCACTGAATTTGGAAAAAAAAAACAAAGGTAAATATTGACTACGACCTCTCAAAGGAAAAGTTATTGTGGCGATTCCATTCGTGATAAATAGCATAGATTCTTGCATTGCCTTGCAAGGCCCCACGGTTGTAGACTCTCAAGTGTCTACATGAGGTCTTAGGTTTGAGTACCCATAAGCAATGAAATACGGCTAACTATGTGTAAAATTCCAGCACATGTACGGAATTACCATGTTGACCACATAAGGGGCAGTTTGGCCATTTCAATAGTTATAGAAACCCACTAGATAAAGAAAAGAGGAGGCCCAAATGACACATTTACCCTTGAATGAGTGGAATATGAATTTTTGGGGGTGAAAATGTCACACCCCTGTTAAGAAAACACTGGATATTTTGTGTGCATGTGCAAGAAATGGACGGGCAGTTTTGCCACTTTGCTGATTATAAAACTACCCTTCATATAGGAAAAAGAAACAAAAACCCCCAAATGACCAATTTACCCCTGTAGGAGTGGAATATCAATTTTAGGGGGTAAAATGTCATATCCCCTTAAGAAGCACCAGATTTTTTTGTTGGTATGTCCAAGAAATAGACAGTATTAACCTTGTCTGGACCTCATTTTCACCACCCCCACCCCTTTTACTCTCTCT
Source organism: Magnolia changhungtana (assembly GCA_030180095.1). NCBI lineage: Eukaryota > Viridiplantae > Streptophyta > Magnoliopsida > Magnoliales > Magnoliaceae > Magnolia > Magnolia changhungtana. The sequence goes on from JASAUF010000220.1 coordinate 7,572,960, forward strand.
CTCTCTCTCTCATTATTTTCCTTTTCTCAACCCCCCTCAAAACCATTCTGGTATTTGGGTCCTGTTGCTTAACCATCACTCCTCCACACCTCAGCTCACACTAGCATGCATCCCATCTCCCTTCTCTCCCTCCCTCCTTCCCTACTCAAAAAACCCATGTCTTTCTTCCTCACTCCAATGCATTTCTAAGGTGGTGCAGCCTCTCTACAACATGGACTTTGGGGTGGTGGGCTTGGATGGTTTTCTGGGTGTTGAAGGTGGGTTTTCTCCTTTGGTTTCAGAGGCTGAAACCAGGCAGAAAGGGTGTGGTGGTTCTGGTTTTCTCAAGCAAGGGAGGTCTGGGCTTGTGGAGGATGATTGGAGGAGCTTGAAAATGGCAAGAACAGATGATTTTGGAGTCTATAAGACAATGCAGATGCAAAACAAGACTCCTCTTCTTAGATCTAATTCTCTGTTCTCGGATGGGCAGCAGCAGCAGCTGCTTAGCTTCTCATCACCAAAGCAAGGTGTATTGGTCTGTACAAATGATGGGTACACATATCCATCACCTACTTATGCTAGGAGTGCAGGTATATGCATGTTGCATGGACTGAAATTTTATCTTTTTCACTTGGGTTTTGCATGGATCTGTGTTTGGAGTGGAAACATGGGATTTTTATTTTTGGTCAGGGTCTTTTCATTGGCATCACAACAGATCCTCTTTTTTTTTTTTTTTGGCTGAGTCTTGTCATGAAATAGTGATGTTTTTCATCTTGGCCATGTTTCAAAAGATTGGATTTTGAGATGTGTGTTTTGATTTGATTTGATTTTATTTTACATAGATGAATTCAAATTCTAAACAGGAAGAGAAAAAATAGGAGGGTAGAAGGACAGACAGCAGCAACCATTTGATTATCTTTTATAAATCTCTTGATTTTATGGACCTTGTTGAGTTTCCTTAAATGTCACAGACAAGCCCTGTTCAAGATTTTCAGTTTTCTTTGTCTTTGTTGAAATGTGTTTTGATTGAGGTTCTGTTTGTCTGGCTTTCTTTCTTTCTAATCCGTGTTCTGTTTCATTTTTTTTTTCCCTTCAGGTGTGAGTTCTGGAAGCTTGAATGGGGGCATGCATGGTGGGGTTTTGGCAGGGTCTAGAGGGCCATTCACCCCATCTCAATGGATGGAGCTTGAACATCAGGCCTTGATCTACAAATACCTCACTGCAAATGTTCCAATACCAGCTAATTTGCTCATTCCAATCAGGAAAAGCCTCAATCCATCTGGGTTTTCTGGGTTTTCGGCTGCATCTTTGAGACCCAATACATGTAAGCTTCTTCCTTTAAAAGGGATGTAAACATGTAGTTTTTTTTTTCTTTGCATGCCAGATCCGCTTAAAAGTATGGTTTTTTTTTTTTCTTCTGTATTGTTGATTTTTGGACCCAATACATGTATGTTTCCATGCATTCCTACTTATTTTGGTGTTGGAATCATGCTTTTTCGTTGATTTGTTGGCAGGTTTTGATTTTGATTTTATTTTATTTTAGAAATTGGGATTTCAATGCTAGGAAGCTCTATTTTTCTTTGAAAAGAAATGGGCTTGTTTTCCTTCTTTCAGACATGAATTTCATATATTTGAGTAGCTAAACCCACACTGTATTTGATTTAGAAATCATGGGCGTTTCCTCCCTTTGTTGACTTTGGGCCCAATCATTGAAATTGCATTTGATCTCCAAATCATGAGTCTTTAAAAAAAGAAAAAGAAAAAGAAACAAAGATCCTAATCTGTTTTGGCTTTGTTACAGTGGGATGGGGATCTTTCCATCTGGGTTTCTCCGGGAACTCCGATCCGGAGCCGGGGAGGTGCCGTCGGACTGATGGCAAGAAATGGCGGTGCTCGAGAGATGCGGTTGCCGATCAGAAGTACTGCGAGCGGCACATGAACAGGGGCCGCCACCGTTCAAGAAAGCCTGTGGAAGGCCAGACTGGCCATGCTGCTTCTGGCACCCCCGCAGCTGCCACGAAGGTGATGCCAACCGTTCCTTCGTCAGCTTCTTCGGGAGGTCCTGGTGGGAGTGGCCCGTCCAACAATGTTGCTATTGCACAGCAACAGATCAAGAGCTTGCATGCTAGTGCTGATCATTCTGGTACACAAATGAGGTCGAAAAATCTGCTCACCAACTTGTTCTTCTCTTCCAATTTTCAACCTTTCTTGTCTATCATCATCATGAACAAATGCATTTGATTTTGCTATTCTTCATTTTCTCTTTTTGGATGAAGTGGATAGTTAGATTTCCAAATGATGTCATTGATTTGTCATCAAATCCATCTGCAAATTTATAGTTAGAATGATGAATTTCATTTGGTATTTGCTCACCAGAGTTCTACTAGCTTTCGGATTCTACTCATGTGAATGTGGCATGTAAAATGCAATATTGGGCGGGTCCCACCATTGATGTGTGGCGGACTGAAAATCAGGCTGCTTGGGTCATCAGGTGCACTGCACACTATGCCAAAACAGGGCTGTAGTCGTTCTTTTTGTTGCCCCCTCCCCCCTTTTTTTATATGCGTGCCCCACCTGATGATCAGATTAGCCTGGTTTTTGGGCCACTGCACACATGTAGCAGTCCGTCTTCTGAATGGCCGGATCGTTCACACCACATGGTGAGATTTCACAAGTACCTCTCCAATATCTTCAAATCAATGACATGCAAGGTAGTATTGTCCGAAACTGTTATGTATTGCTCGATATGAGTATTGGCCCGAAATGGGCCAATGCCGGGGGAGATATGACCCTGTTTCTATGGTGAATGATATGGTGCACTGAAACCGATTTTCAATCCGTGATTTACATTAGGCCTAGTTGTAGAATCCAACCATTAAAAGAAGAAATTCATAGCACCAAAAGATTATATTGCTCAAAGAAAAAAAGTTTATAATTTTTGCATCTCTCTTGTGATTTGTGTTCTTTTGCAGGATGTTGATGAACAAACCGAATGTGAATGACCAAATGCAAGATTCTCAGTCCCTTTCAATGCTATCTTCTGTGAACCTCAAACCGAGAGACACCCAATTCCCCATCCTAAAACAGCATCTCCCATTTGAAGAATCCTCCCGAATGGACTTTGGTCTCATTTCCTCTGACTCCCTCCTGAATCCTCAAAGAAGCCCTTATATAGAGAGCCGGAACTTCATTGACGATTGGCCCAAGAGCCAATCTGACCGTTCGGCCATCACTTGGCCTGATGTAGAGGAGATCCAATCGGACGGCACCCAGCTCTCGATCTCCATCCCAGTTGCTTCCTCGGAGTTCTCCTCATCCACTTCCTCACCCACCCAAGAAAAACTCACCCTCTCACCCTTGAAACTATCCCGTGAATTCGACCCGATCCAGATGGGCTTAGGGGTAGGTGGGGTCCTCACCGAAGCAGCTCAAAGGCAGGCCAGTTGGATACCGATCTCTTGGGAGACCTCCATGGGTGGGCCACTAGGAGAGGTCTTGAACAACACCAATAACACTCCAAGAGATCATAAGAACTCTTCGGCGGGCCTCAATCTCATGACGGGGGGATGGGACGCCAGCCCACCACTTGGATCATCCCCGACGGGCGTCCTACAAAAGACCGCATTTGTGTCTCTCTCTAACAGCAGCGCTGGGAGCAGCCCAAGAGCTGAACACAACCGGACCCATGACCACACCAGCCTTCGTGACGATCTGCTCGGCTCAACTCTTGTAAGTTCCTCCATCCCTTCCATGTAAGCTTTTAGAGTTTCGATAAAAAAAAAAAAACAGAACTGCTTGGGTGATGAGAGAATGTGGTCTATCTGTCAAACATGAGAAAACAGTTAGTGTGGGAACTCCTTTTATTTCATTAATTTCATTTCTTTTGGTTTTTTTTTTCTTTTTTTGTCTTTTTCTTTTCGTGTATGGTTTGTTTGTTTAGCATCCACCAACTTTGCGTGGTTGATCTTGGGTCGAGCCTGATAGTCCGGCACTTGCCATTTTGGCTTATGATCTGTGGCTTATCTATGATTATGAAGTCAGTTCTATATGTTTACTCATCATGTCTCCCTCATTTTGCTCATCTTCCTTTAATTCTGCATGCTTGTGGATCTCAGTCCATCTAAATGCCGCCACATTCGCTAATGTGTCATGCATGTGTGAGATCTGAACTATCTTCCATCAGGTGGGCCCCATCAGGCCAGCGAGACAAGTGTATGAAAAAAGGGATGCGTAAAAGCAATTCCCCGAAGGTCCACCCTTAACATACATGCATGGCCTTCCTGATGAATCGGCAGCCGGATTTTCTGGCCCGTGGACATATGATAGGACCACCATTGATCCCCACGTCGGCGTGTGCCACCGCGTAGGATCGGCACATGCATTTGATTAGTAAACCCATTTACCACCAGGTATTGGATCATGGCGGTCTATCCACCGTTACACGTTTGGTCCGCAGTTAGATGAATCCGGACTGTCCGAACTGTGGAGCATAGCCTGAAATTAGGACAATCATAACCTTCTGATGTCTCCAATTGAATTTTTCCCATTCATTTCAACCATCCATTTAATGGTCACCATTTGGACAGTAGAGCCATGCAATCAGTGTATTTTTCAGGATACACCCTAATCACAGCAGGGCCCACAATTTAGACAGTCCGGATTGATGTCCATGCAAACGTGGACAGGGTGCCTTTATTTTAACATCAGAAGAAAAGCTGAGCCCTTGTCAACCTTGTGTGTATGTCTTTGCAACTTTTTTTTTTTGGTCCCTCTTTGTTCTACTTTAGTGCAAGCTTGACTTTGGAATGGAATCCTCGTCTTCATTGTGGGGGAGAAAGTCATCATGGGAAGTTTCCTGCTCCCATCTCATACACTTTTCAATACAGTACTAATTCTCTCATGTGGGGCCCACATATGATCATTTTGGGCAGATGGTTTGGTGTGGTTTCACTGTCGTCGATTGCGCATGGTCCCGATGCCAATGCAATTGGATGGTCACAACCATTCCACAGTACAACCACTTTATGTTCCATTCTGCCTTGTCCTTGAATTGTATGGTTGTGATTATCCAATCATGCTTAAATTGTATTGTGGTCTTTAAAAAAAATAAAATAAAAAATTCATGGGTGGGGCCCACATGGTAATGGATGTGCGCTATCTACTCTTCAAACATCACCATCTTCTTCTTCAAGAAGTCAGGTGCAATCAGGTAAAAATGATGGAGGGGCATAGCAAGCATCATGATCTGCAAGCATGCTTAAGTTGGGTGCCCCATCCACCATATGAATAGCATGTATGCACATCAAATGAGGGTCCCATTTTAGATGGTCCATTTACTGATTCAAACTGATCACATGATCTTAGCCACCTGATTATTTTCATTGAATTTGGATAGGCATGTTTCCAAGCAGGTAATATGCTCCCTTTCACATGTACAAGAGATTTTTCTCCCGACACCTCATTAGCATATAGTGCTGCCTATCCACAGGCAAGTGTTAGGTATGTAGACAGCACTTAATTGAGAAGGAGAGAAGCTTCAAGTCGCTTTAAGAAGTTGCTTTTTTGCAAGTCGGCATTTAACGAAGTGTATGTGTCGAGAAGAGGGAACAAAAAGATCACTGTTTTCTTTCTCTCAATAGTTCTTGAATCCGCGGTAAAAGAAAGTCTTTAAAATTCAAGAATGAAACTGATTTTTTTATATAAATAATAAAAACTTACTAAAAATAGTAAAGAAGTCTAAATTGACTCACTCTTAGCCCACTTAAGTAAGGACTTTCTAATATGAATGTACTAAAAATAATAAGGTTTTGAACTAAAATGGAAATTTGACCTTAGAAATGGCCTTTGTTTTTAGTTTTTGGGAAATATGCCATCAGCATAACGTCGAAAGGCCCGTTGATGGCTTTCCAATGATGCATGTAATGTTTGTCGGAAGTTATAGTGCGCATTTAAGCTGTTTTTTTTTTTTTTTGCCCCGAATGGACTCCTCTTGTTTGATTTTTGTTGATTCGGACACTTCTTTAAAATGTCCATGACCTTTACTACTTTAGTATTTGCCCTCATTACTGATGAAATCCAAATTACTAGCAATCCATCCCCAAAATAGCCTATCTTTGTCGGCGATCTTTAGCAAGCAGTGATGATGGATCGACCTCTAAACACTTGAAACTGCGAACTGTTTTAGAAATCGGTAACAAGATAACAACTTGATAAGTTTTACAAAACAAGAGTTGAAGAGAAGGATGAGTCGCTGAAGGTTCCAAGCTTGCTAGCTGATAAACCAAAGAGGCCAAGTCATCTAAGTCCAGTGTTTTGTGCTAAAGGTGCTGAAGAAACCCACTGGCTATGTGCTTCATGTGTTCATGGATAACCGCCAACTATGTCCGCAGAGTATGCCAAAGGTGCCCAAAAAATCCCACTGGCTATGTGCTTCATGTGTTTGTGTATGGTCCTTTTCATCATCCGCCTGAAAATTTAGACTTAGTCTCGATGCAGTGAAGTATATAATGTGTAAGTGTGAATTTGCATTTATGAACCATACACTGATGTAGAGCGGGTTGTAGGCTTAGGCGCGTTCAGATCGAAGAAATTCATTTCGGATATGGAGAAATTGTCGTTCGAAGTGCGAACCTTAAATTGGTCATAACTTTCGATTTATGTATTATTATGAGACACACGAGCTATGAATTTTGTCTGGAACAGGACATTTGGGGCCAATTGACCCAAGTAAGTGTGTCACTCCACTCCATTTCGCGAGAAAACCCTTCCAATTCAAAATTGCAATTTTGGGCCAACTGATCCAAGTGTGTCGCTTCACTCCGTTTCGTGAGAAGACCCTTCCCATTCAAAATCACAATTTTAGAAAGAAAAAAAAAATACTATTTCTAGTAAGTTTTAGGTTGGACGCATATCTTTCATCTTAGAGTTTTAGTATATGTAGTTATCTTAAGATTTGCTTTTAATCATGCCAGGAATAATCCAACATGATTAAATTAGGACTTTCTATTTTTAGTAAACTTTACTATTTCGGATAAGTTTTAGTTTAGTCGAATTAGGACTCCTGATTAAGGTTTTGCTTTCCTTTATTAGTGATGTAATCGGAAGTTTGAGCATTATTATTGATTTTTTTTTTTTCGCTATGGATTCAAGAATAACATTGTGGATTCAAAGTTTTGCACACATGAGGTAGACCGTGATCTTCCTCATCACACCCTTCTCTGCGTCATACATCCTCATCTTTGACAAGTAATCCCAAAAACTTACAATTGCCTTTTTCATTCAACTAGGAGATGGAAATAGTGAACAAAACAAACTGACAACAAAAACATCTTGTTTTTAACCATTTATCTGTTTTGGATGTGAAGAGTGTCTTCTGGATGGTGGCCCACTTGCACGCACATGCATGTGCATGCATGTACGCACTTCCACTCTGGCCTTTTGATTTTGGAAAACTTCTATCTCTAAGTTTCAATGCTCAGTCATGAAAGAAAAAAAAAGTTCACATTAGACAAGCTAACATGTGTGACTTTTTTTATTTTTTGTGCCTCTTTTTTCTACTTTTGTGTAAGCTTGACCTTGGAATGGAATCACTGTCTTCATTGTGGAGAGAAAGTCATCATGGGAAGTTTCATTCTCCCATATCATACACTTTCCAATACAATCGAATTCTCTCATGTGGGGCCCACCTATGATCATTTTGGGCTGATGGTTTGGATTGTTTCATTGTGGAGAGAAAGTCATCATGGGAAGTTTCATGCTCCCATCTCATACACTTTCCAATACAGTACTAATTATCTCATGTGGAGCCCACCTATGATCATTTTGGGCTGATGGTTTGGATTGTTTCGCCGTCGATTGTGCATGGTCCCAATGCCAATGTAATTGGATGGTCACAACCATTCCACAGTGCGACCACTTTCATGTTCCGTTCCGCCTTAATTTGTATGGTTGTGATTATCCAATCGTGGTTAATTTTGGGGCCATGTGCAATCTATGGTGGTCCAGATTTTTTATATATATCATGGATGGGGTCCACATAGTAATGGATGTGTGCTACCTACTCTTCGAACATCACTATCTTCTTCTTCAAGAAGTCAAGGTGCAATCAGGTAGAAATGATAGAGGGGCACCGCAAGGATCATGATTTGCAAGCATGCTTGAGTTGGGGTGCCTCATCTACCATATGTATAGCATGTACGCAAATCAATCAGGACTGTCCGAATTGAGGGCCCCATTTTGGATGGTCTGATGGAATGATTTCAAACTGATCACATGATCTTAATGACCTGAATATGTCCATTGAATTGGGTCATTGTGTATCATAGACATGCCACGTGTTACACATATGGAAGAAAGAAAATGTTGTGTTTCCAAGCAGGCAATATGCTCCCTTTCATATGTACAAGAGATTTTATCATGACAGCCACTTGTGTGAAGTGCTGCCCATCCGCAAGCAAGTGTTTGGTGCGCACTTGATTGAGAAGAAGAGCAACTTAAATTCGCTTTTTTAAAGATGTCATTCATCATAGAGGATGCACGGTGAAAAATAAGGAGATGAAAATACTACTATTTTCTTTTCACCAACAGTCTTTTAAATTCACAATAAAAGAAAGTTTGTTTGTTTGTTTGTTTGTTTTTTTTTTTTTTTTCAAATAATAAAACTTAACAAAAAGAGTAAAACGTTTAAATCAACTTAAACTTGTAAATCACTCCTAACCAACTCAAGTAAGAACTTTCTGCCCAGACGCAGCTCTTAAAACTCTAGATATGAATGGAAAATAAGAATCACCGAACATGTTAAAAATAATAAGGTTTTGAACTAAAATGGAAATTTGACCTTGAAAAGAGAAAGCTATTAACCTTGATTCTCCACTTGGTAGTTACCCTTTGAATATGTAGTGCTCTGCATCACTAGGTCTCTAACTTCTTAGGCGCCACTATACAGGATTCAAGATGTGAGTGTCAGTCTTAAATTGATCCGCATTATGATCAATGTGTATTAATTAAAACCTCAGATACAGTTAGATAAGAATCTTTATCTTTTTTTTTTTTTTTCTATTATTTTTTAGTCAAATTTTGTACATATGATATTGTTTCTTTAAGTGATATTTCCGATCGTAGAAGTATTTGTTGTATTTGATGTTTTAAATCGAGCCAGATACAGGGTTTGTCGATGCCATCGACAACTTTTTCGATGTCACCTTCGATGACATCGAACAATTCTCGATCCCATTGATGTTTTTTGGATTTTCTTTAGTTGGTCGCTAGATAAAATGGGCACTTTTTCGATGCCATCAAAAATTTCTAGAAAATCGTATTTTGTATCTTGACAATTGAGGTATTAGTTCGATGCCATCGATAGGTGTTCGATGCCATCAAAAGATTAGTTTCGATACCATCTATGAGTCTTCAATGACATCGACAGATTCTGTGCAGATTTTACGCAAAACTACGAATTTGCGGGATTTGTTTCTGATTTCGTTTAGAATTCTAAGGCTATATAGATGGGTGTAAACGAGATTGAGAGGTATTCTAAGGGTTTCTAAATCATCCTAGGGTTTCAAAGGGGTGTAGCAAGGGTGAGATTCGAGGTTGTTCGAATCAGGTAAGCCTTCTCTCTTTATAATTTCTGCTTTCATAGTGATTATTTGTTACTTTGTACCGTGGTTTTTTCCTGAAAGGGTTTTCCACATTAAATTGTTGTGTTCTCTTTGTGTTTACTTGGTGCTTTTGGATTGTTATCCTAGATTTATCTCTGTGTGCTTCTACGGTTCCCCCAACAAGTGGTATAAGAGCTAACGTTGGGGCGCAGGCTTGAATATGAAGGATTAATCTCAAGGGGAAACACTAAGTATGATATTGAGAAGTACTCAGGGAAAAATAATTTTAAGTTATGGAAGGTTAAGATGATTAGCTATTTAACTAAGCAATGCGAAGATAGGGCTCTTGAAGAGAGACCACCGTTTATGAGTGACGAAGACTGGAATACTCTTGATAAAAATGTCTTATCCTCTAACCGTTTGTGTCTCGCGGATGAGGTCCTCTACAATGTCTTGAGGGAGAAAACCGCAGCGAGTTTGTGGGCAAAGTTAGAGGATTTTTATGCTAAAAAGTCGCCTACACTTATAGCTGCAGTTGTTCAACTTCATAATGACAGAAGGTGGAGATGTGGAGGCCCACATCAGTAGTTTTAATAAATAGATTTGTAAGTTGCTGGACATGGAAGAAGTGGTCAAAGATGAAGATCAGGCATTTATGTTGTTGAATTCTCTTCTGGCATTGTATGAGTCATTCAGGGACTCATTGTACATCGGAAATAAGTTCGTGAGTGTGGACACCGTTATCTCATCTCTTTCAGGGAAGACCATGAGAAAGATAAACGGCGGCATATGGACATCTTTTGATGCATTGCTTACGAGAGGCAGGAATACTGAGCGAGGTACATGATCTTCAAGACCTAGATCCAAATCCAAGGGCAAGGGCAAAGAAAAATTAAAGCGCTGAAATTGTGGGATGACTGGACACATGAAGAAGGATTGTACAAATCTTAAAGCAAAGAAAGAAAACTCAGAGGCTTCTTATAAGCAGGCCAATATTGTCACATCTGATGAAGAGAAACACATGTGAGGTGTTGTTTATGTCTATGATTGGACACTTGTGCGATGATCATAGAGACGAGTGGATCCTTGACACAGGAGCTTCATATCACATGACTCCTCATCAGAGTTGGTTCGCTAGTTACAGAGAGTGCGATGGTGGACAGGTCTTTATGGGCAATGACAATGCTTGTAATGTTGTAGTTATTGGTATGGTGTGCATTAAGATATTTGATGGGATGGAGCATACATTGACTAATGTCAGGTACGTTCCTGATATGAAGAAGAGCTTGATTTCTCTCGATGCACTCGAGGCTATAAGGTGTAAGTTCACCGGTCTTAATGGTGTCCTTAAAGTTTCAAAAGGCGCACTCGTGATTATGAGAGCGCAGAGGCACGAAATCCTTTACAGGTTGATCGGAAACACTTCAATAGGTGGAGTGGCAACAACTGTCGTGGATTCCACGTCTACACGTATGTGATATGCTCGTTTGAGCTACATGAGCGAGCGAGGCATGAAGGTATTCTCTGATCGATATTTGATTCAAGCTTTTAAGAATTCTGATTTAGATATATGCGAGCATTGTATATATGGTAAACAATCTAAATTATCTTTTAAATCTGAAAAACATGTATGTAAGAGAGTGCTTGATTATGTGCACTCTGATGTATGGGGGCCATCACCAGAGGTTTCCCTTGGAGGGTCGTCATGGTTTATCTCATTTATTGACGACTACTCTCGAAAAGTTTGAGTTTACTTTATGAAATGTAAATCCGAAGTTTTCACTATATTCAGACAATGGTGGAAAAATAATCAGGGCGAAAAATAAAGGTTTTAAGGACTGATAATGGAGGTAAATTTACTTCCGTTGAGTTTAATGAATATTGTTAGAATGAAGGGATTATTAGGCATAACATCGTGCGCCACATGCCCAAACAAAACAGTTTGGTTGAACGGATGAATCAGACTCTCTTGGTGAGGGCCCGATGCATGTTAAGTAATGCTAGGTTGGGCAAGGATCTATGGATTGAGAGGCTGTTAACACTACTTGGTATTTGGTGAATTGATCTCTTTCTACGACAATTGAATGTAAGATCCCAGAGAAAGTATGAAGTGGTCATAAGATGGACTACTCAGATTTATACATATTTGGTTGTAAGGCTTACTCTTATATACCGTCAGTTGAGAGATATAAGCTAGAACATAGAGCCAAAAAGTGTATTTTTGTTGGCTATGGTGTTGATATGAAAGGTTACAAGTTATTCGACAAGGTCACATGCAAGGTCATCACTAACCATGACGTCAGATTCAATGAAAGCTCCATATTCCTCAAGAATGATTAAGAGAAGCAAGATGAACCAGAAAGGTTGATCGTAGACATCTAAATTGACACAGATGATACTCAGGCAGAGACAGATGCACAAACAAAGGTACAAGAGTAGGTAGAGCAACCACTTGTGAGAAGAAACCCGCCTTGTGATCGCAGGTTATCGGCAAGATATAAGGATGATTCTAATATCGTATATGTCATTATTACAGATGAGGAGGACCTGTCTACTATTCAGAAGGCTCTTGATGAGCCTGATGTCAAAGACGACTATGGATGATGAGATGGACTCTTTGTACAAGAACCACACATGGGAGCTGGTGGAGCTTCCAGTGGGTCGAAAAGCGATCAGATGCAAGTGGTTGTTCAAAAGGAAACATTATAGATACAAAGCAAGGCTGATAGCGAAGGGTTATGCTTAAAGAGAATGAATGGACTTCACAGAGATATTCGCGCCCGTGGTTAAGCGGGTGTCTATCAAATTTGTGCTGGCGCTGATTGCCCAATACGATCCCGAGCTGGAGCAAATGGGTGTCAAGATTGCATTCCTGCACGGGGAGTTAGATAAGCAGATTTACATGAAACAATTAGAGGGCTACAAAGTTAAAGGGGCATAGAACAAGGTTTACAGGTTAATGAGGTTGTTGTACAGCCTGAAACAGTCGCCTAGGCAGTGGTATAAAAAAATTTGATTCTTCATGTTGAGTCAGAAATTTACTCGGAGTGAATACGATCATTGTGTCTATTACAAGACACTGAGTGATGACAAATTCATCATCCTAGTATTGTATGTTGATGATATGTTGATCGCCAATCATGATATGTTTAAAATCGACGTACTAAAGACTTAGTTATCAGGGACATTCGAGATGAAAGATTTGGGGGCTGCAAAGTAGGTTCTCGGCATAGATATTTATAAAGACAGGAAGATGAGCAGACTTTCGTTATCACAGGCATAATACCTTGAAATGTGTTGATAAAGTATGGGATGGAGCAAGCAAAGTCGGTGAGCCTTCCCCATGCGGCTCACTTAAAGCTTTCTTCAGAATAATATCCTGAATCAAATGAGGAAAAATAATTTATGTCTCATGTGCTTTATTTGAATGTGGTTGATAGTTTAATGAATGTCATGGTCTGTACTCGACCGTATATTTCACAGGCAGTCGGTGTTGTGAGCAGATATATGTCAAACCCCGACAAGCAACATTAGAAAGCGGTGAAATGGCTACTTCGATACATTCGAGGTACAAAAGACTGTCTTAACTTTTAAGAAGACATGGGCAAAGTTGGTAGGGTATGTGAATTCAAACTACACAGGCAGTATGAATTCTAGAAAGTCGACTTTAGGTTACTCATTTGTGCTAGCGGGTGGAGAAATCATTACTAATTTGTGCTAGCGGGTGGAATAATCATTTGGATGTCGAAGCTTCCGTTTGTGGTGGCTCTTTCTGCGACCAAAGAAGAGTATATGGTAATGACAGAAGCATTTAAGGAAGGTTTTTGGTTGAGAGGCATGATAAATCAATTGGGGCTTCAGCAGGAGGCTGTGCCGGTTAATTGTGACAGCGAAAGTGCTATAAATTTGGCTAAAAAATCTATTTATTACTCTCATAATAAACACATTGATGTTCATCACTACTTTATCCGACATATGCTTGAAGAGGGAGGCGTGGCTCTAGAGAAGATTCACACCAGCGTGAATCCAGCGGACATGCTCACTAAGGTCGTTCTTATGGAGAAGTTAAAGTTCTGTGCAACTTCTCTGGACCTGGCGATGGCGTAAAAGGAAGATGGAGTGCATACGAGAAGCATTGATGGAGCTATGATGCAAGGCAGAGATAAGATGAGAGGACACGAAGCTACACATTTGATGATTAAAGATATGGTGGAGATTGTTGTATTTGATGCCTTAAATCGGTCTATTACTGGGTTTGTCGATGCAATCGACAGTCTGTTCGATGTCGCATTCAATGACATCGAACAGTTCTCAATCCCATCGATATTTTCTGGACTTTCTTCAGTTGGTCGTTGGACAAACCGGGCACTTTTTCGATGCCATCGATGAGTGTTCGATGTCATCAAGAATTTCTGAAAAATCATGTTTTGTTTCTCGACAGTTGAGGTATTAGTTCGATGCCATCGATAGGTGCTCGATGCCATCGAAGTATTAGTTTCGATGCCATTTATGAGTCTTTGATGGCATCGACAAATTCTGCGCAGATTTTACACAAAACTGCGAATTTGCGGGATTTGTTTCCGATTTTGTTTGGAATTCTTTCCAAGGTTATATATATGGGTGTAAACGGGATTGAGAGGTATTCTAAGGGTTTCTAAATTGTCATAGGGTTTCAAAGGGGTGTAGCAAGGGTGAGATTCGAGGTTGTTTGAATCGGGTAAGTCTTCTCTCTTTGTAACTTCTGCTGTCATAGTGATTATCTGTTGCGTTGTGCTGTAGCTTTTTCCTAAAAGGGTGTTCCACGTTAAATTGATGTGTTCTCTTTGTTTTTGCTTGGTGCTTTTGGATTGCTATCCTAGATTCATTTCTATGTGCTTCCGCAATTCCCCAACAGTATTAAGGCTCAACCAACTCGCTTTTATCCTTCAACTCTACACCATCTTGATGTTTTATTTAAACCAACACGATTTAAATGATTTTTAAACTCGCAAGTATACGAATCTAATGCAGATACGGTACGTATTACGAGATCGTTCCCACGAGGACTGGACGTCACAATTCAAATCTATGATTCTTCTTAACTAATCCAACAAATAATGGAACTAATTACTAAGCACAATTCTATGAAAAACAATAAAGAACAGGGAAGAAAATTTAACCAGAGAAAGAGCACTAGGACTTTCGAATCCACCCCTAATTATCCTAACCCTTGGTTTGTCTGTTGATTCACCTTGATCTAGATTGATACCACTGATATGGAGAAAGTACAATCTGTGTCCTAAATCGAGCATACAGACTGTCTAATTCCTTTAAGCAATGCCATGAACAATACATCCCATGTCCTTGGTCGGGCACATGGTATGTACGATTCATTAAAGCATCCTGTTTCTTCCTCTATAGGAAACCTGTTCTTGATCAGACACAAGCACCTGTAATAAGCATCCAAACAACGTCCATATATATACTTTGGTCAAGTTCATAGATGGAGAAGAATAGAATTTAACCTATAAAGCCCACTTAGAGAAAAAAAATAAATTAATTAATACTCAAAGTAAATCAACCAACACAAGAGCTAATCAAATTAGGGGCTTCATCTCAGCCCTAGCTGAGAGATTAGTTACCCATAAAATCCATAAAAAGAGATGGATAAATAAAATTCATAAAAAAACGGAACACCAAACCAATCGATCTCCCTCTCTTCTTTCTTCTCTCCCTGGCTCTGGATCTCAAATTCCCTGGATCTGAATACCTTCCCCACGTCCAAAACTTCCCTTTTATAGCTGCTGGATGGCTGGAATCGGTGGCAGAGTCGTGGAAGGACTCGGAGTACAGATTTTCGCAACCGTGATCTGTGGGCCCCACAGAGGTGTTTTCTGAAAAATTCACCCTTTCCATTGGATTCAGGATGAAATTTCAGTCAAGAATGGGTAGTTTTGAAGGTCCATTGGTGTGGCCCACAGAAGAAATCTCAAAAAGATCAGATTTGAACGTCCCGGGGCAGTCCACTTTTGGCCTCTGTACCGCACACGTGTGTACGCATGGGAGTGGAATCTTAGCATGGTTTTGTAGTTCTCGTGGCCGTCTACAAGATGGATGGATTGGATCGTCCGGAAAGACCTCTTGTGGGGCCCACTGTCGTCCGCAAAAATGGTCAGCGGCGTCCTTTCGCTGCGCGGAAACAGGGACGCGGACTCTTCCGCTGCGAAAATGGTGGGGCCCACTCCTTCTATTGAATTGAAAATCCCCTCCGTCCATTGGATGGAGGTGAAAATTTCGATCAGGAATGTATGTTTGCACTTTCCGTTGATGAGGTCCACCTGAATTTCTGCTCCACCGTCCGTCTTACGTTTGGCGGTGGGAATCGAGTGATCGCCTGTATTGAGCCAAAATTCCACCTAGGTGAGGGTCTTCCCTATCCCAGAAGGACAATGAACGGTTCAGATCTCGTATTTGGGTGATGTGTGGGGCCCACAACTGATGCCTGCGGTCGGACAGCGTTAGCGCTGCCGCTTTTTGAGTTTTGGAAGAGACGGAGTCGGTCAGCGCAAGCGCTGACCGTCTCAGCCGTCCGGTGCACGGCTTGCCCACTTGTGCATGGTGTACACTCACCACATATGGGACCCAACATAATGTTCATTCAAAATCTGCACCGTCCATCCTTTTCTTCATATTATTTCAACCGCCAAAACCAAATTTGAGGTAGTTCCAGATTGTAGGTGGGCCCAGAATCAACGGTTTATGGGCTGATTTGTCAGTTGGGGCACTTCCGTAATGATCCAATGGGTGAAATTTAATATGTACGGTTAATTTATGGCCCCCATCACATGTATGAAGTTTTGAACTGATCGGATAGCGGGAAACCTGTGATCTAGCATTCTGGACCCCTTTCGGGCCCCTTTGGCTTGCTTTCCTCAAATCCCAGGCGTGTAAAATTTTCATTATTAGTTTTCTGGAGTCCATCCCATGCTCTGGTAATTTCGGAGCGTCAAATCCATGCTTTTAACATTATTTTTCAATACACGCTCCTAATTTCCTCCTGTAAAAAATATAATTAAAATCCGATATTAGGCCTTATCATGTATATAAAATAGGGCAATTACTGGGATCTGATATGCAATATTTAACACTCATCACAACCCCCAACCAGCATTTTGCTAGTCCCGAGCAAAACATGCGAAAAATAATCTCAGAAATAAAAGACAATTCCTGTAAAGTCAAGTGACTTGTGAACAGATAGCTGAGATGTGAAAATTCTAAGATTCGTGATTGGTGTGTGGAATTTTTCTCTTGGAATCAAGCTTACAGTAAACTTCATAATCAAGTTCAAAATATTAATCCATCAATTAGAACATTCCTAAACATTAAGTTCCACGAGTGTAAAGTATAATCTCGACTACAATCAGTAAGAGATCCAATTGTCAATTTCATGATATCATTAGTAATTCATGACAATCAAAACTTAAAACCAACAATTATCACACAGATTAACTTTTCATTTTACCAGCCTTTGATTTTCTTTATGAGCAGTAACGCAAATGAGGGGAATCAAATTCTCACCTATAGGGAGCAAACCTATGGCGAAAACTTGTCGCCTAACACTTTTTTATTTTTATTTTTTATTTATATGTCAACTATGGAGAATCAAATCTGCACCTATAGGGAGTAAACCTATGGTGAAGATTATGTGACTAACTCTTTTAATTCTTCTTTATAAACTGACGTTAACAAATTTCTCAGGCTGGTTCCTTTCATGCCTAATGATTACCAAGTTACCATTTAATATCGAACTGAAAACTTAATGTGTAAGTGAGATCTGATATGGGAAATCATGGCTCAATCAATGTTTACACCTTCTAATCATGGATTAACAATTCAAAATTGACTGTGAAATCAAGCAGATGGCCAAATCCAAGAGTCATAAGTTACCCATCACGTATCTTATAATGTTAAAATCACAACTATCCTTCAAAATCACTTTGAATTCAATAGAAATTCCAGAAAAAATTTTAAAATTTTCACAAATTTTGCTCAAGACCAAGAAAATACTGATTAGGTAACCTAATCTCCCACCCCCAACCTAAAATCTACATTGTCCTCAATGTAAAAGAAATAAGCATACAATGCATATAGGACAACGAAAATAAAAGAGGAATGAGAGAAAGATAGTACCTGGACGGAGAATCAAGAAGCTTTCTAAAAAAAATATCATCATAAAACAGGTTAGCTCAAGAGAGAAATCAACAGAAGAAGGAAAAAAAAATAGCAAAAAGAAAACAAAAGAAGATCCTACCTATACCACTTTCGCAGGTGCTCTCGATTGCATTTAGCGCATGCAACAAGCCTTTAAACCCCTAGGTTACCCCTAGTGGACGAGTTGTAGTCTCGTGAGGGTTTGCAGTAATGTTACCCACAAACATTGAACTAACTAACTAGAAAAATGAAAAGAAATGAAATAAAATAAAAAGGTCGGTTGCCTCCCAGGAGCGCTAAGTTTAACGTCTTCAGCCAGACAAGAACGGACCATGAATGAAAAAATCTTTATAACCAGGGTCCGCCAAAGAAATTATCTCAATACCTTGATTAACCGATCCTAGACAAGTGATGTGAGTTCCCATGAGCTGTGCTATCTCGCAAGGAGGTAAATCGACTTGCCGTCACAAATAATTTAAGAACTTCGCCGCACGACTTCTTCCATGTGAGGATCACGCTTTCTCTTGCGATTCACGCGACATTTCCACAAAGATGATCCATGCATATCGTGGGGCATACTCCCTGTATTTCCACTATCTTCCTTTCAACTGCTGCCTTATATGTTCTAAGAAAATTAAGCAGCCTGCTCGCCTTTGTCTTCTCAGAGTTCGAAACTGTGCTGTCAGGAGGCGTCTCAAAGAGATGAAGAGGTTCCACTTTCGCTCTCCATTTTTCAGTCTCCAAGATAGGAGTAGAGTCGAGCAGTGCATTGACTTCATGGATGGGACTATCGATGTCAAAGTCCATGCCAGCTTGTCCTAAGCAGGTCTCAAGTGGATCTTCAAAAGATGTACGAAAGGAGTCCTGCACAAGGCTCTCGATCATGTCCATTTCAAATATGTCATCCAAATCTGCGGATTGTTGTCCTGCATTAAAAATATTGAGTTTAATATTCATGTTACCAAAGGACAATTTCATAACTCCATTCCGGCAATTTATAATAGCATTAGATGTGGCCAAAAATGGACGACCCAAAATGACTGGGATCTGACTATGAAGATTCTGAACAGGCTGAGTATCAATGACTATGAAATCCACTGGAAAATAAAATTTATCAACCTGAATTAACACATCTTCAATAACACCCCGGGGCACCTTGACAGATCTATCAGCCAGTTGTAATGTTACCTTAGTCGGTTTCAACTCACCAAGTCCTAGCTGCTCATAAACCGAATAAGGTAACAAATTGACGCTCGCCCCTAAATCAAGTAATGCCTTCCCGATCTTATGATCTTCTATGCCGCAAGAAATGGTGGGAGCTCCTGGATCCCTAAATTTAGGAGGAGTGTTATGTTGAATCATGGAGCTGAGCTGCTCTGCAATGAAGACCTTCTTATGAACTGTAACGCCCCGAAAAATCGGGGGTCGTGCATACGCTCGACTCCCGAGTCTCCGAGTGTCACTTATCATTAATTTTATGGTTTTATGACTTATCAAGTTTAAATGCGCAGCATAAAATTAATTGAAATATGAGGCACATCCACAACTAGTCTACTGAACTGAAAGAAAATAATATATATAGGTTCAAAAGAATATAAAAGGGCCGCACAAGGCAAAGCCCAACAAAATCGTAAAGAAAATCATATGCCCATAAGAATGGTACGCTGAGCCCATGACTCAACGCTCTAGAATCCAGTCTCCTAAGCCGATGGAGAGCCGCCCATCAGCTGCAAGTAGGAGAGTCCGTCCTCCTCTTCCAAGCTCGCATCGCCAGGCTCCTCATGCCCTGAGTCGCCTGCATCTATGAATGGGTCTGGTTGGTGTTTTAAAACACCGTCCCAGAGTGGGAGTGAGTGATCAACTCAATGTGAACTATTAGTCTCAAGTTACAACAGCATCAATTGTAATATGAACTTAATGAAAACAGACAATCATCAACACCTAATAACTCTTATTTAAAATGCATGCATGAGGGATGATATGATGCATGCCCTCGCCACAACACTCCCTCAAGCGACTCCATCTAACGATCGCATATGACAACACTCCTCAGAGCGACCTCGACTTCCGAGTCGCCACCCTAACTAATGCGTGCAATGCGATCGTGTTAGCCGAGTTATTAGTTAAGTCCATTCATCCAAACAGGTTGGGGATTCTGATTCACCTTACATATCAATGCCCTACGCTAGTTGCGAGGCCAAGACCCCATCAACGCGTGAGGCCGAGACCTCGCGGTCCGTGATCCCGTCGGGTTCCTCATCCCCGACTCCAAGCACATGAGGAGTGCCGATAGGGAGGGATCGCCGCGGTCACTACGGGAGGCGCGGTACCCTAGCGTAGGCCGACAGCTCGGACACAGTGTCCCATTCCACCATGCCCGGCTCACGAGGCCGTGGACCGATTTCAAGTGGATTATCAATGGGCTACAATGGTTGCTAGTGGTGGTTCGATTCCATTCAAATGTGGGCACACGGTGGTTAACAAAAGGGTTGATCACCAAGAGGCTAGACCGCATGAGTCGGCAAGCGTGAGACGAGCGACCTCGGGCACGAGAGACCCATGTAGTCGAACTACGCCCACCCGAATACACCCGCCCAAACTCACGGGTTTAGCCTCGAGGCGGTCCTACCCTTGGAGCCGCCTTCGCTCTCCTCATGTTTCCGACCAACCCAATGTAATGAAGGTCATCCTTAACAAGCCGACTATACTGATTGTCACTAAGCATGTCATCATCATACTCCATGCATCTCAGTCATACAAATTAGATGTTCCTAGCAAGAAATCAAGCAATATAGTACATGTGAGGTGTGTGGGTGTGTGTGAGGAAGTTACGCACTTCCTCCATCTCAAGCCATCATATGCATAAGGGTAATGGAAGCATACACAGCCTGGATCAATAACATGTGGAAGAATGACACGGCATAAGCATATTATCATCCATTCACGAAAATCATTTGAACAACAAATAACATTATGAAGAAAATCATGTGCATCCATACAATTTCAAGAACTTACAATTCCTAGGATTCTCTAGGCTCTCAAATGTACCAATCAAGCATCCAAAATCATTAAGCTAGTATTATAATTGGTGCTAAGCCACCTAAGATTAATAGTCCGCACCTAGGATTGTTGGAGGCTTGGGAAAAACGTCCTAGGAAAGAGGGCTTTGCGGTAGATCGGCCTAATCCCTAAAACAACTTCACATGTTAGATTTATAAGCAAAACCCCCTCCTTACAAGGGTTTTCAAAGAAAAGAGGGTTGGATCTTACCTAAACGATCCATGAAATGAAGAGGGCGATTTTTGGATGGGTTTCCCTTGGAGAAGGTGTAGGGAGAGGAGAGATTGATTTCTTGGGCCCCACCTTGGTTTAGGGTCCACCTTGTCTTCTTCCCTCTCTTCCTCCTTTCTTCTTTCTCTCTTTTCTCTCTTTTCTCTCTTCCCTTTCCTAGGGCAAATTCGTATGGGAGAGGGGTGCCCAAAAGAAACCTCTATTTATAATTCCAAATTTGGTGCAAATGGCCCTAAACTTCCATAATTTCCTAAAATAGACTTATGGGACTCCCTATTGGTGTTGGGGTGGCCCTAACACCCCTCTGGCCACCAAATTCGACGTGTAGGTGCCTTATGTCCCGATTAGGGCCCATGCAAAAATTGGGGACGAACGGATGAACGGATATATGATCTGAGAAAGCGTTTCTGACCTTTAAGTGGTCCTGTGGGGGCCATTTTGGTGATTGGAGCATTTCGATGATGGCCCCCTCGGCCATGAAATTTATAGGATAAATGGTCCATGGCCCGATGAGGGGCCTTACAAAATTTGGGAACGAACGGATGCGGAGTTTGGTCGTACGGGTCCATTCGCGATCAACGGTCATCGTGCCACGATCGGGGCCCGATTTGGTGGGAAGGCGTTGAAAAATACATTAAACCTTCACCGTAAATTTGGAAGAAATCCGACGGCTAGAAGACCCGAGTCTCGCTTATATCGGTGCGATTTTAATCGCCATTGGTGGGGCGCATTGGGCAAGCGCCGATGGTACTCGGGTGTCCACCGGGTCCACATCCGCGATGGACCACAAGCCCAAGTGAGATCTATGATTTTCTAAAGTTTTAGATTTTTTCGACCCTTCTTGGTATTGGGTGGCCCACACGGGCTATTCATAAGTGTAACCAAGGCCATCGGCTTGGCGGCCCGCACTTGGTCCTATCATAACTAGACTGGTCCACCCCAGTATAAACTAACATTGAGTGTTAATGGTCGTTAAGTGATATTATAAGTTAATAATAAAATAAATAATTAAATAAATAAATAAATTTCAAGGATTTTTAGAAATCCAAAACAGTGAAAATTCGGGATGTTACAATCTACCCCCCTTAAAAATAATTTCGTCCCCGAAATTGCAAAAGGGTAATAAGTGAAGGTTTCGTTATTTCATTTGCCTAGGTTTTGTTGATTTGTGTTTATATATGTTTTAGGGTATATAATAAATACGCAACCCTAGCTCATTGTAATCTACCCCCCTTAAAACTTTTTCACCCTGATGGTTTACTAAAATTTATTTATTTACCTTTTATTATTATTATTATTATTTTATTATTATTTAAAAGATTTAGATTCATGGCGATGACTTCCCTCTATCTAGAGTGAAATATTTATTTTCAATGTTAAACCAATACGTAAAGACGGTTGTAGTGGGCTTGAACCCGATACATCGATCATCTACCCGACCTGGGTAGAAGGCTCATCGTATCCTTCTTCGTCCTAGTGGTTCCTGGTCTTCTCGGTCGGCCAAAGCAAAGTGAGTCCATTGGTAGTCACACAGATTGAGAATTGGGTCAAGCCGCGAATGCTTCGCAGCGTATACTTCCGTAATTCCGTAGTCCGATTATTCTTACATTTGGAAGATATTAAAATTTATTAAAAAGTTGAAGTTTCACATTTATAATATCTTAGTGGGTGGTGAGTCTCCCATGGTGCCTATGATCAAACGACCACCCTAGAAAGGTTTCCAGAACCTAAGGTTCTTCTTGACATTACTATTTTTATCCTATGGTTAGTGAGTTATGGGCAAATCACGCTTTGGTTTCAAACTTTTAACAGGAAGGAAGAATCAAAAGTTTTAAAGTATTCTAGTGGTTTGGAGTGATAATAACGCTAATATGGACGCTGTAAGAAGGCAATTATTCATACAAGCATTCACAAAACGATAAGAAAATTCCAAAACAATCCATACATTCATATTGAATTCAAAATGCCATTAGTATGGCCAGTTATATCCTACAATATGGATTTACATGTATTACTAAATACTCTATATATAAAGAAAGAAAAAGCAAACAAATCAAGCAGAAGTTTTAACTGTCTTCAATACATGGTAGTAGTCCTAACTAACTCCAAACAACTACTAATTTCCATAAAGTTATGCTATTATTCTTCAGAGTTGACGAGGACAGGGGTGCTTCTTCCCTTTAAGGGAAAGGATCACCGCAATAGCGAAAAAGAAAGAGGCAACGGTTGCCAAGAACGTCATATCCCTCGGCTAGGATGGATTGGCTGTGAGAAATGTAGGTGAGTCGTTTGAGGGAAGATTTTTAGGGGTGGTTTTGAGAAGATTTGAGAATGTATTGGAGAAGGATTTGTTAAGAATGTGTTTGAGAAAAATGGATTTGAGGATGAGATTGGGAAATGTGGGTTGGTTATTACTTTGAAATGAGGTTTTGAAATTGGGGCTTGGAGTCGAAAGGAATTTGAGAGGGGTTTTGGAAATTGAATGGGTTCGGAAAGAATTTGAAAACGGGTCGTGGAATGTAAGGAGTTGGGAGATGGGTTTTCCTTAGAAGAGGATTGAGATCTTTCAAATGGTTGGAAGAGAAGTGTTGAAGGTGAGATTGTTGAGTGGGGTGAATTCAGAGATGAGTTTAAGAAAATGGATTTGGGGATGGAAGTTAATAAGTGATTAGGAATGAGTTGAAGAAATGAGATTGAGAAAAGTTTGGAAAGGGTTTGAGAGAATGAGGGTTGAGATGGGTTAGAGTGAAGAAAAAGATGGTTGTTGACAATGTGTAAAAAGGGAAATGGGTTTAGGGTTGGATTTGTGCTAAGAGCTTGTGATGGATTTGAGTGAGTGGGTTGGAGATGGATGTGGGAATGAGTTTGAGAATGAAAAAGAGAGAAAAATGGTTAATGTTGGGCTTTATGAATGAGTTTTGGTAAATGGGTTTTGTGAATGGAAGTGGAAGTGAATGAGTGAATGGAGTGGGATTTTGAGGATGGGTGTTGATATGGGTTGGTTTTGTAAAGGAGAAGAAGATGGGTTTGAAATGGGTTTTATGGGTGAAATTTGGAGAGGGTTTGGCAAGGGATTTGAGAATGAGGTGTGAGGTTCGGTTTTGGGGAAGGGTCAAGTAAGAGGGGTTGAAGGGAAAGGAAATATGAAGAAGAAGAGTGTGAGTTTGGGGATTAGGTTTTGAGATTGGGAGAGGGAGAGTTTTTCTAGGGTTTAGAAGGGATGGTGGAGGTAATGAGAGTACTAGAGATAGGTTTTATGGACTCTAGATGGTCCTAAATAGCAAGGGAAATGGGCCTCACTCGTGTGTACATTGAAAGGGAGGAGGGGACCTATCTCATAACGTTTCTTATACTTTTAGTAACTGAATTATTTTTAAAATTTTTATGATGATTTACCATTAAGTTTTAAATCATCCCACAAATTTTCATATCATTTGGATCTGTAAATAAATTATAAAAATTCTAGAAGTAGTCACCACCTAAAATTAATGATTTTTGAATAGTTATCAATTTACTACAAATATAACTATATTATAATTTTTATTTTATTTTTATATAAAATTAGACTTATTAAGCTTCAATCTGGCTTTTGAATCACCTAAATCGGAGTTATATTGAGGGAGATATGAATTTTTGAAATCTAACGAAAATTGCAGAAAACGGGCCGCCCGGCCCGCTGTGGCCCGCCCGGCCCGCTGGACTTCTGGGCGTTGCGACGCCGGCTGGGCGTGGCGACGCCGGCCCGCTGGACGTCTGGGCGTGGCGACGCCGGCTGGGCGTGGCCACGCCGGTTCTCTGGCCTATTGGACCTTATAACTCTCATATCTTGCAAACCAGAATGAGTTACATGATGTGCCATATATGAATTTGGGGTAGGAGAAGCTACTCTACGCAATGGACCTAGTAATTTTGCAAGATTCCATCAGGTTAATGGTCAAAAATCTATTTTATTTATATTTTTACTATTTATAGTAAATTTTTGTTCGATTATAGATTTTCATCCTTTGAGCTTTGTAGTTATGTCAAATTTGAAAGTGTTTAGAGAAATTAGAAGGATAAAGTGGTGGAAAGTGAGTTTATTTTTTTTTTTTTTTGAAAGAAATGGGTCGGAAGTGGATGTTGGTGGATGGATTTGGGTTGGATATGAGAAGGAAGAGATGGGAGTTTGTTGGAGGAAAGGGATTTGAGAGTGGGTTTAAGAAAAATAGATTTGATTAATAGGAATTGAGAAATGTTTAGGAAATGAGTTGAGGAATGGAGTTTGGGAAAAAATGGGGTTTTGAAGAAGTAGGGTTTGAGGATGGATGTTGGAAGTGTATTTTTAAAATGGATTTTTGGAATTTGTTTTATAGATGGGCTTTGAAAGTAATGGAGTGTGGGGTAGGGAAAGAAATGAGGGATTTAGGTGCTTAAAATGCAAGAGAAAGGCCCCCACACGTGTGTGCATTGAGGGAGGGGAGAGGTGGCTCGTTTTGGGTGCGGACGTGGCAACGCCGGACCATTGGGTAATCGGGCATGGGGAATGCCCGCTCGACGTAGGCACGCCGGGACCTGCTTGGGTTCCCTTATTTTATGATTTCTTGGGTGCCAGTAAGGCTCCCGAGAAGGTACTATATATAATTTTGGGGTAGAAAAGGCTGATCTACGCAATGGGTTTGGGGGTTTAAAAAGATTCCTCCTAGTTAGAGGTCAAAATTTGATTTATTTTATTATTATTATTATTTTTACATCCCTCCTATTTCCCACCAAATTTCATTCGTCCCTACTACTTAATCATCCCCGACAAGGGTTGGAACTATTTCATTCAGCCCGATAGTTGTCCCGTTGGACTTTGACGATGGCTTCAACTGTCCAATTGTTCAGTCCCTGACTTATTCCTCCCAATGGGTTGAGGTCCCGTAAGACTCTCGGACATATTTCCTAACGTCCATGCTCTCCCTTGCTTCGAAATCCTAATTCGTAGGAAGTCTTACCATCCACCTAAGATTGTCGGTTCGAGGTCTGGGATGGATCCTAACATCTTAAATCTCTGTTGCATTTCCTAATACGTATCCTCTTAAGTCAGCGGACGCGTTAGCGAGCTCATGACCCATGGCCCAATTGATTCCAAACTATTGCTCTGATACCATCTGTAACGCCCCGAAAAATCGGGGGTCGTGCATACGCTCGACTCCCGAGTCTCCGAGTGTCACTTATCATTAATTTTATGGTTTTATGACTTATCAAGTTTAAATGCGCAGCATGAAATTAATTGAAATATGAGGCACATCCACAACTAGTCTACTGAACTGAAAGAAAATAATATATATAGGTTCAAAAGAATATAAAAGGGCCGCACAAGGCAAAGCCCAACAAAATCGTAAAGAAAATCATATGCCCATAAGAATGGTACGCTGAGCCCATGACTCAACGCTCTAGAATCCAGTCTCCTAAGCCGATGGAGAGCCGCCCATCAGCTGCAAGTAGGAGAGTCCGTCCTCCTCTTCCAAGCTCGCATCGCCAGGCTCCTCATGCCCTGAGTCGCCTGCATCTATGAATGGGTCTGGTTGGTGTTTTAAAACACCGTCCCAGAGTGGGAGTGAGTGATCAACTCAGTGTGAACTATTAGTCTCAAGTTACAACAGGCATCAATTGTAATATGAACTTAATGAAAACAGACAATCATCAACACCTAATAACTCTTATTTAAAATGCATGCATGCGGGATGATATGATGCATGCCCTCGCCACAACACTCCCTCAAGCGACTCCATCTAACGATCGCATATGACAACACTCCCTCAGAGCGACCTCGACTTCCGAGTCGCCACCCTAACTAATGCGTGCAATGCGATCGTGTTAGCCGAGTTATTAGTTAAGTCCATTCATCCAAACGGGTTGGGGATTCGATTCACCTTACATATCAATGCCCTACGCTAGTTGCGAGGCCAAGACCCCATCAACGCGTGAGGCCGAGACCTCGCGGTCCGTGATCCCGTCGGGTTCCTCATCCCGACTCCAAGCACATGAGGGTGCCGATAGGGAGGGATCGCTCGCGGTCACTACGGGGAGGCGCGGTACCCCAGCGTAGGCCGACAGCTCGGACACAGTGTCCCATTCCACCATGCCCGGCTCACGAGGCTGTGGACCAGTTTCAAGTGGATTATCAATGGGCTACAATGGTTGCAGGGTGGTTCAGATTCCATTCAAATGTGGGCACACAGGGTTAACAAAAAGGGTTGATCAGTCAGTAGGCTAGACCGCATGAGTCAGGCAAGCGTGAGACGAGCGACCTCGGGCACGAGAGACCCATGTAGTCGAACTACAGCCACCCGAATACACCCGCCCAAACTCACGGGTTTAGCCTCGAGGCGGTCCTACCCTTGGAGCCGCCTTCGCTCTCCTCATGTTTCCTGACCAACCCAATGTAATGAAGGTCATCCTTAACAAGCCGACTATACAGATTGTCACTAGCATGTCATCATCATACTCCATGCATCTCAGTCATACAAATTAGATGTTCCTAGCAAGAAATCAAGCAATATAGTACATGTGAGGTGTGTGGGTGTGTGTGAGGAAGTTACGCACTTCCTCCATCTCAAGCCATCATATGCATAAGGGTAATGGAAGCATACACAGCCTGGATCAATAACATGTGGAAGAATGACACGGCATAAGCATATTATCATCCATTCACGAAAATCATTTGAACAACAAATAACATTATGAAGAAAATCATGTGCATCCATACAATTTCAAGAACTTACAATTCCTAGGATTCTCTAGGCTCTCAAATGTACCAATCAAGCATCCAAAATCATTAAGCTAGTATTATAATTGGTGCTAAGCCACCTAAGATTAATAGTCCGCACCTAGGATTGTTGGAGGCTTGGAAAAACGTCCTAGGAAAGAGGGCTTTGCGGTAGATCGGCCGGAATCCCTAAAACAACTTCACATGTTAGATTTATAAGCAAAACCCCCCTCCTTACAAGGGTTTTCAAAGAAAAAGAGGGTTGGATCTTACCTAAACGATCCATGAAATGAAGAGGGCGATTTTCGGATGGGTTTCCCCTTGGAGAAGGTGTAGGGAGAGGAGAGATTGATTTCCTTGGGCCCCACCTTGGTTTAGGGTCCACCTTGTCTTCTTCCCTCTCTTCCTCCTTTCTTCTTTCTCTCTTTTCTCTCTTTTCTCTCTTCCCTTTCCTAGGGCAAATTCGTATGGGAGAGGGGTGCCCAAAAGAAACCTCTATTTATAATTCCAAATTTGGTGCAAATGGCCCTAAACTTCCATAATTTCCTAAAATAGACTTATGGGACTCCCTATTGGTGTTGGGGTGGCCCTAACACCCCTCTGGCCACCAAATTCGACGTGTAGGTGCCTTATGTCCCGATTAGGGCCCATGCAAAAATTGGGGACGAACGGATGAACGGATATATGATCTGAGAAAGCGTTTCTGACCTTTAAGTGGTCCTGTGGGGGCCATTTTGGTGATTGGAGCATTTCTAATGGCCCTCTGGCCATGAAATTTATAGGATGAATGGTCCATGGCCCGATGAGGGGCCTTACAAAATTTGGGAACGAACGGATGCGGAGTTTGGTCGTACGGGTCCAATTCGCGATCAACGGTCATCGTGCCACGATCGGGCCCAGATTTGGTGGGAAGGCGTTGAAAAATACATTAAACCTTCACCGTAAATTTGGAAGAAATCCGACGGCTAGAAGACCCGGAGTCTCAGTTTCTTATATCAGTGCCAGATTTTAATCTGGCATTGGTGGGGCGCATTGGGCAAGCGCCAGATGGTACTTCTGGGTGTCCACTGGGTCCACAGTCCGCGATGGACCACAAGCCCAGTGAGATCTATGATTTTCTAAAGTTTTAGATTTTTCTGACCCTTCTTGGTCGCTGGGTGGCCCACACGGGCTATTGTTAAGTGTAAACGGGCCATCTGGCTTGGCGGCCCGCACTTGGTCCTATCATAACTAGACTGGTCCACCCCAGTATAAACTAACATTGAGTGTTAATGGTCGTTAAGTGATATTATAAGTTAATAATAAAATAAATAATTAAATAAATAAATAAATTTCAAGGATTTTTGAAAATCCAAAACAGTGAAAATTCGGGATGTTACAATCTACCCCCCTTAAAAATAATTTCGTCCCCGAAATTGCAAAAGGGTAATAAGTGAAGGTTTCGTTATTTCATTTGCCTAGGTTTTGTTGATTTCAGGTTTATATATGTTTTAGGGTATATAATAAATACGCAACCCTAGCTCATTGTAATCTACCCCCCTTAAAACTTTTTCACCCTGATGGTTTACTAAAATTTATTTATTTACCTTTTATTATTATTATTATTATTATTTTATTATTATTTAAAAGATTTAGATTCATGGCGATGACTTCCCTCTATCTAGAGTGAAATATTTATTTTCAATGTTAAACCAATACGGAAAGACGGTTGTAGTGGGCTTGAACCCGATACATCGATCATCTACCTGACCAGGGTAGAAGGCTCATCGTATCCCTTCTTCGTCCTAGTGGTTCCTGGTCTTCTGCTCGGTCAAAGCAGTGAGTCCATTGGTAGTCACACAGGATTGAGAATTGGGTCAAGCCGCGAATGCTTCGCAGGCGTATACTTCCGTAATTCCGTAGTCTGATTATTCTTACATTTGGAAGATATTAAAATTTATTAAAAAGTTGAAGTTTCACATTTATAATATCTTAGTGGGTGGTGAGTCTCCCATGGTGCCTATGATCAAACGACCACCCTAGAAAGGTTTCCAGGAACCTAAGGTTCTTCTTGACATTACTATTTTTATCCTATGGTTAGTGAGTTATGGGCAAATCACGCTTTGGTTTCAAACTTTTAACAGGGAAGGAAGAATCAAAAGTTTTAAAGTATTCTAGTGGTTTGGAGTGATAATAACGCTAATATGGACGCAGTAAGGCAATTATTCATACAAGCATTCACAAAACGATAAGAAAATTCCAAAACAATCCATACATTCATATTGAATTCAAAATGCCATTAGTATGGCCAGTTATATCCTACAATATGGATTTACATGTATTACTAAATACTCTATACATAAAGAAAGAAAAAGCAAACAAATCAAGCAGAAGTTTTAACTGTCTTCAATACATGGTAGTAGTCCTAACTAACTCCAAACAACTACTAATTTCCATAAAGTTAAGCTATTATTCTTCAGAGTTGGACGAGGACAGGGGTGCTTCTTCCCTTTAAGGGAAAGGATCACCGCAATAGCGAAGAAAGAGGCAACGGTTGCCAAGAACGTCATATCCCTCGGCTAGGATGGATTGGCTGTGAGAAATGTAGGTGAGTCGTTTGAGGGAAGATTTTTAGGGGTGGTTTTGAGAAGATTTGAGAATGTATTGGAGAAGGATTTGTTAAGAATGTGTTTGAGAAAAATGGATTTGAGGATGAGATTGGGAAATGTGGGTTGGTTATTACTTTGAAATGAGGTTTTGAAATTGGGGCTTGGAGTCGAAAGGAATTTGAGAGGGGTTTTGGAAATTGAATGGGTTCGGAAAGAATTTGAAAACGGGTCGTGGAATGTAAGGAGTTGGGAGATGGGTTTTCCTTAGAAGAGGATTGAGATCTTTCAAATGGTTGGAAGAGAAGTGTTGAAGGTGAGATTGTTGAGTGGGGTGAATTCGAGAGATGAGTTTAAGAAAATGGATTTGGGGATGGAAGTTAATAAGTGATTAGGAATGAGTTGAAGAAATGAGATTGAGAAAAGTTTGGAAAGGGTTTGAGAGAATGAGGGTTGAGATGGGTTAGAGTGAAGAAAAAGATGGTTGTTGACAATGTGTAAAAAGGGAAATGGGTTTAGGGTTGGATTTGTGCTAAGAGCTTGTGATGGATTTGAGTGAGTGGGTTGGAGATGGATGTGGGAATGAGTTTGAGAATGAAAAAGAGAGAAAAATGGTTAATGTTGGGCTTTATGAATGAGTTTTGGTAAATGGTTTTTATGAATGGAAGTGGAAGTGAATGAGTGAATGGAGTGGGATTTTGAGGATGGGTGTTGATATGGGTTGGTTTTGTAAAGGAGAAGAAGATGGGTTTGAAATGGGTTTTATGGGTGAAATTTGGAGAGGGTTTGGCAAGGGATTTGAGAATGAGGTGTGAGGTTCGGTTTTGGGGAAGGGTCAAGTAAGAGGGTTGAAGGAAAGGAAATATGAAGAAGAAGAGTGTGAGTTTGGGGATTAGGTTTTGAGATTGGGAGAGGGAGAGTTTTTCTAGGGTTTAGAAGGGATGGTGGAGGTAATGAGAGTACTAGAGATAGGTTTTATGGACTCTAGATGGTCCTAAATAGCAAGGGAAATGGGCCTCACTCGTGTGTACATTGAAAGGGAGGAGGGGACCTATCTCATAACGTTTCTTATACTTTTAGTAACTGAATTATTTTTAAAATTTTTATGATGATTTACCATTAAGTTTTAAATCATCCCACAAATTTTCATATCATTTGGATCTGTAAATAAATTATAAAAATTCTAGAAGTAGTCACCACCTAAAATTAATGATTTTTGAATAGTTGTCAATTTACTACAAATATAACTATATTATAATTTTTATTTTATTTTTATTTTATTTTTATATAAAACTAGACTTATTAAGCTTCAATCTGGCTTTTGAATCACCTAAATCGGAGTTATATTGAGGGAGATATGAATTTTTGAAATCTAACGAAAATTGCAGAAAACGGGCCGCCCGGCCCGCTGTGGCCCGCCCGGCCCGCTGGACTTCTGGGCGTTGCGACGCCGGCTGGGCGTGGCGACGCCGGCCCGCTGGACGTCTGGGCGTGGCGACGCCGGCTGGGCGTGGCCACGCCGGTTCTCTGGCCTATTGGACCTTATAACTCTCATATCTCGCAAACTCGAATGAGTTACACGATGTGCCATATATGAATTTGGGGTAGGAGAAGCTACTCTACGCAATGGACCTAGTAATTTTGCAAGATTTCATCAGGTTAATGGTCAAAAATCTATTTTATTTATATTTTTACTATTTATAGTAAATTTTTGTTCGATTATAGATTTTCATCCTTTGAGCTTTGTAGTTATGTCAAATTTGAAAGTGTTTAGAGAAATTAGAAGGATAAAGTGGTGGAAAGTGAGTTTATTTTTTTTTTGAAAGAAATGGGTCGGAAGTGGATGTTGGTGGATGGATTTGGGTTGGATATGAGAAGGAAGAGATGGGAGTTTGTTGGAGGAAAGGGATTTGAGAGTGGGTTTAAGAAAAATAGATTTGATTAATAGGAATTGAGAAATGTTTAGGAAATGAGTTGAGGAATGGAGTTTGGGAAAAAATGGGGTTTTGAAGAAGTAGGGTTTGAGGATGGATGTTGGAAGTGTATTTTTAAAATGGATTTTTGGAATTTGTTTTATAGATGGGCTTTGAAAGTAATGGAGTGTGGGGTAGGGAAAGAAATGAGGGATTTAGGTGCTTAAAATGCAAGAGAAAGGCCCCCACACGTGTGTGCATTGAGGGAGGGGAGAGGTGGCTCGTTTTGGGTGCGGACGTGGCAACGCCGGACCATTGGGTAATCGGGCATGGGGAATGCCCGCTCGACGTAGGCACGCCGGGACCTGCTTGGGTTCCCTTATTTTATGATTTCTTGGGTGCCAGTAAGGCTCCCGAGAAGGTACTATATATAATTTTGGGGTAGAAAAGGCTGATCTACGCAATGGGTTTGGGGGTTTAAAAAGATTCCTCCTAGTTAGAGGTCAAAATTTGATTTATTTTATTATTATTATTTTTTTTACATCCCTCCTATTTCCCACCAAATTTCATTCGCCCCTACTACTTAATCATCCCCGACAAGGGTTGGAACTATTTCATTCAGCCCGATAGTTGTCCCGTTGGACTTTGACGATGGCTTCAATTGTCCAATTGTTCAGTCCCTGACTTATTCCTCCCAATGGGTTGAGGTCCCGTAAGACTCTCGGACATATTTCCTAACGTCCATGCTCTCCCTTGCTTCGAAATCCTAATTCGTAGGAAGTCTTACCATCCACCTAAGATTGTCGGTTCGAGGTCTGGGATGGATCCTAACATCTTAAATCTCTGTTGCATTTCCTAATACGTATCCTCTTAAGTCAGCGGACGCGTTAGCGAGCTCATGACCCATGGCCCAATTGATTCCAAACTATTGCTCTGATACCATCTGTAACGCCCCGGAAAATCGGGGGTCGTGCATACGCTCGACTCCCGAGTCTCCGAGTGTCACTTATCATTAATTTTATGGTTTTATGACTTATCAAGTTTAAATGCGCAGCATGAAATTAATTGAAATATGAGGCACATCCACAACTAGTCTACTGAACTGAAAGAAAACAATATATATAGGTTCAAAAGAATATAAAAGGGCCGCACAAGGCAAAGCCCAACAAAATCGTAAAGAAAATCATATGCCCATAAGAATGGTACGCTGAGCCCATGACTCAACGCTCTAGAATCCAGTCTCCTAAGCCGATGGAGAGCCGCCCATCAGCTGCAAGTAGGAGAGTCCGTCCTCCTCTTCCAAGCTCGCATCGCCAGGCTCCTCATGCCCTGAGTCGCCTGCATCTATGAATGGGTCTGGTTGGTGTTTTAAAACACCGTCCCAGAGTGGGAGTGAGTGATCAACTCAGTGTGAACTATTAGTCTCAAGTTACAACAGGCATCAATTGTAATATGAACTTAATGAAAAACAGACAATCATCAACACCTAATAACTCTTATTTAAAATGCATGCATGAGGGATGATATGATGCATGCCCTCGCCACAACACTCCCTCAAGCGACTCCATCTAACGATCGCATATGACAACACTCCCTCAGAGCGACCTCGACTTCCGAGTCGCCACCCTAACTAATGCGTGCAATGCGATCGTGTTAGCCGAGTTATTAGTTAAGTCCATTCATCCAGCAGGTTGGGGATTCTGATTCACCTTACATATCAATGCCCTACGCTAGTTGCGAGGCCAAGACCCCATCAACGCGTGAGGCCGAGACCTCGCGGTCCGTGATCCCGTCGGGTTCCTCATCCCCGACTCCAAGCACATGAGGAGTGCCGATAGGGAGGGATCGCTCGCGGTCACTACGGGGAGGCGCGGTACCCCAGCGTAGGCCGACAGCTCGGACACAGTGTCCCATTCCACCATGCCCGGCTCACGAGGCTGTGGACCAGTTTCAAGTGGATTATCAATGGGCTACAATGGTTGCAGGGTGGTTCAGATTCCATTCAAATGTGGGCACACAGGGTTAACAAACAGGGTTGATCAGTCAGTAGGCTAGACCGCATGAGTCAGGCAAGCGTGAGACGAGCGACCTCGGGCACGAGAGACCCATGTAGTCGAACTACAGCCACCCGAATACACCCGCCCAAACTCACGGGTTTAGCCTCGAGGCGGTCCTACCCTTGGAGCCGCCTTCGCTCTCCTCATGTTTCCTGACCAACCCAATGTAATGAAGGTCATCCTTAACAAGCCGACTATACAGATTGTCACTAGCATGTCATCATCATACTCCATGCATCTCAGTCATACAAATTAGATGTTCCTAGCAAGAAATCAAGCAATATAGTACATGTGAGGTGTGTGGGTGTGTGTGAGGAAGTTACGCACTTCCTCCATCTCAAGCCATCATATGCATAAGGGTAATGGAAGCATACACAACATGGATCAATAACATGTGGAAGAATGACACGGCATAAGCATATTATCATCCATTCATGAAAATCATTTGAACAACAAATAACATTATGAAGAAAATCATGTGCATCCATACAATTTCAAGAACTTACAATTCCTAGGATTCTCTAGGCTCTCAAATGTACCAATCAAGCATTCAAAATCATTAAGCTAGTATTATAATTGGTGCTAAGCCACCTAAGATTAATAGTCCGCACCTAGGATTGTTGGAGGCTTGGGAAAAACGTCTAGGAAAGAGGGCTTTGCGGTAGATCGGCCGGAATCCCCTAAAACAACTTCATGTGTTAGATTTATAAGCAAAACCCCCTCCTTACAAGGGTTTTCAAAGAAAAGAGGGTTGGATCTTACCTAAACGATCCATGAAATGAAGAGGGCGATTTTCGGATGGGTTTCCCCTTGGAGAAGGTGTAGGAGAGGAGAGATTGATTTCCTTGGGCCCCACCTTGGTTTAGGGTCCACCTTGTCTTCTTCCCTCTCTTCCTCCTTTCTTCTTTCTCTCTTTTCTCTCTTTTCTCTCTTCCCTTTCCTAGGGCAAATTCATATGGGAGAGGGGTGCCCAAAAGAAACCTCTATTTATAATTCCAAATTTGGTGCAAATGGCCCTAAACTTTCATAATTTCCTAAAATAGACTTATGGGACTCCCTATTGGTGTTGGGGTGGCCCTAACACCCCTCTGGCCACCAAATTCGACGTGTAGGTGCCTTATGTCCCGATTAGGGCCCATGCAAAAATTGGGGACGAACGGATGAATGGATATATGATCTGAGAAAGCGTTTCTGACCTTTAAGTGGTCCTGTGGGGGCCATTTTGGTGATTGGAGCATTTCGATGGCCCCTCGGCCATGAAATTTATAGGATAAATGGTCCATGGCCCGATGAGGGGCCTTACAAAATTTGGGAACGAACGGATGCGGAGTTTGGTCGTACGGGTCCAATTCGCGATCAACGGTCATCGTGCCACGATCGGGGCCCAGATTTGGTGGGAAGGCGTTGAAAAATACATTAAACCTTCACCGTAAATTTGGAAGAAATCCGACGGCTAGAAGACCCGGAGTCTCAGTTTCTTATATCAGTGCCAGATTTTAATCTGGCATTGGTGGGGCGCATTGGGCAAGCGCCAGATGGTACTTCTGGGTGTCCACTGGGTCCACAATCCACGATGGACCACAAGCCCAGTGAGATCTATGATTTTCTAAAGTTTTAGATTTTTTCGACCCTTCTTGGTCATTTGGGTGGCCCACACGGGCTATTGTTAAGTGTAAAGGCCATCGGCTTGGCGGCCCGCACTTGGTCCTATCATAACTAGACTGGTCCACCCCAGTATAAACTAACATTGAGTGTTAATGGTCGTTAAGTGATATTATAAGTTAATAATAAAATAAATAATTAAATAAATAAATAAATTTCAAGGATTTTTGAAAATCCAAAAGCAGTGAAAATTCGGGATGTTACAATCTACCCCCTTAAAAATAATTTCGTCCCCGAAATTGCAAAAGGGTAATAAGTGAAGGTTTCGTTATTTCATTTGCCTAGGTTTTGTTGATTTCAGGTTTATATATGTTTTAGGGTATATAATAAATACGCAACCCTAGCTCATTGTAATCTACCCCCCTTAAAACTTTTTCACCCTGATGGTTTACTAAAATTTATTTATTTACCTTTTATTATTATTATTATTATTTTATTATTATTTAAAAGATTTAGATTCATGGCGATGACTTCCCTCTATCTAGAGTGAAATATTTATTTTCAATGTTAAACCAATACGGAAAGACGGTTGTAGTGGGCTTGAACCCGATACATCGATCATCTACCTGACCAGGGTAGAAGGCTCATCGTATCCCTTCTTCGTCCTAGTGGTTCCTGGTCTTCTGCTCGGTCAAAGCAGTGAGTCCATTGGTAGTCACACAGGATTGAGAATTGGGTCAAGCCGCGAATGCTTCGCAGGCGTATACTTCCGTAATTCCGTAGTCTGATTATTCTTACATTTGGAAGATATTAAAATTTATTAAAAAGTTGAAGTTTCACATTTATAATATCTTAGTGGGTGGTGAGTCTCCCATGGTGCCTATGATCAAACGACCACCCTAGAAAGGTTTCCAGGAACCTAAGGTTCTTCTTGACATTACTATTTTTATCCTATGGTTAGTGAGTTATGGGCAAATCACGCTTTGGTTTCAAACTTTTAACAGGGAAGGAAGAATCAAAAGTTTTAAAGTATTCTAGTGGTTTGGAGTGATAATAACGCTAATATGGACGCAGTAAGGCAATTATTCATACAAGCATTCACAAAACGATAAGAAAATTCCAAAACAATCCATACATTCATATTGAATTCAAAATGCCATTAGTATGGCCAGTTATATCCTACAATATGGATTTACATGTATTACTAAATACTCTATATATAAAGAAAGAAAAAGCAAACAAATCAAGCAGAAGTTTTAACTGTCTTCAATACATGGTAGTAGTCCTAACTAACTCCAAACAACTACTAATTTCCATAAAGTTATGCTATTATTCTTCAGAGTTGGACGAGGACAGGGGTGCTTCTTCCCTTTAAGGGAAAGGATCACCGCAATAGCGAAGAAAGAGGCAACGGTTGCCAAGAACGTCATATCCCTCGGCTAGGATGGATTGGCTGTGAGAAATGTAGGTGAGTCGTTTGAGGGAAGATTTTTAGGGGTGGTTTTGAGAAGATTTGAGAATGTATTGGAGAAGGATTTGTTAAGAATGTGTTTGAGAAAAATGGATTTGAGGATGAGATTGGGAAATGTGGGTTGGTTATTACTTTGAAATGAGGTTTTGAAATTGGGGCTTGGAGTCGAAAGGAATTTGAGAGGGGTTTTGGAAATTGAATGGGTTCGGAAAGAATTTGAAAACGGGTCGTGGAATGTAAGGAGTTGGGAGATGGGTTTTCCTTAGAAGAGGATTGAGATCTTTCAAATGGTTGGAAGAGAAGTGTTGAAGGTGAGATTGTTGAGTGGGGTGAATTCAGAGATGAGTTTAAGAAAATGGATTTGGGGATGGAAGTTAATAAGTGATTAGGAATGAGTTGAAGAAATGAGATTGAGAAAAGTTTGGAAAGGGTTTGAGAGAATGAGGGTTGAGATGGGTTAGAGTGAAGAAAAAGATGGTTGTTGACAATGTGTAAAAAGGAAATGGGTTTAGGGTTGGATTTGTGCTAAGAGCTTGTGATGGATTTGAGTGAGTGGGTTGGAGATGGATGTGGGAATGAGTTTGAGAATGAAAAAAGAGAGAAAAATGGTTAATGTTGGGCTTTATGAATGAGTTTTGGTAAATGGGTTTTATGAATGGAAGTGGAAGTGAATGAGTGAATGGAGTGGGATTTTGAGGATGGGTGTTGATATGGGTTGGTTTTGTAAAGGAGAAGAAGATGGGTTTGAAATGGGTTTTATGGGTGAAATTTGGAGAGGGTTTGGCAAGGGATTTGAGAATGAGGTGTGAGGTTCGGTTTTGGGGAAGGGTCAAGTAAGAGGGGTTGAAGGAAAGGAAATATGAAGAAGAAGAGTGTGAGTTTGGGGATTAGGTTTTGAGATTGGGAGAGGGAGAGTTTTCTAGGGTTTAGAAGGGATGGTGGAGGTAATGAGAGTACTAGAGATAGGTTTTATGGACTCTAGATGGTCCTAAATAGCAAGGGAAATGGGCCTCACTCGTGTGTACATTGAAAGGGAGGAGGGGACCTATCTCATAACGTTTCTTATACTTTTAGTAACTGAATTATTTTTAAAATTTTTATGATGATTTACCATTAAGTTTTAAATCATCCCACAAATTTTCATATCATTTGGATCTGTAAATAAATTATAAAAATTCTAGAAGTAGTCACCACCTAAAATTAATGATTTTTGAATAGTTGTCAATTTACTACAAATATAACTATATTATAATTTTTATTTTATTTTTATTTTATTTTTATATAAAACTAGACTTATTAAGCTTCAATCTGGCTTTTGAATCACCTAAATCGGAGTTATATTGAGGGAGATATGAATTTTTGAAATCTAACGAAAATTGCAGAAAACGGGCCGCCCGGCCCGCTGTGGCCCGCCCGGCCCGCTGGACTTCTGGGCGTTGCGACGCCGGCTGGGCGTGGCGACGCCGGCCCGCTGGACGTCTGGGCGTGGCGACGCCGGCTGGGCGTGGCCACGCCGGTTCTCTGGCCTATTGGACCTTATAACTCTCATATCTTGCAAACCAGAATGAGTTACATGATGTGCCATATATGAATTTGGGGTAGGAGAAGCTACTCTACGCAATGGACCTAGTAATTTTGCAAGATTCCATCAGGTTAATGGTCAAAAATCTATTTTATTTATATTTTTACTATTTATAGTAAATTTTTGTTCGATTATAGATTTTCATCCTTTGAGCTTTGTAGTTATGTCAAATTTGAAAGTGTTTAGAGAAATTAGAAGGATAAAGTGGTGGAAAGTGAGTTTATTTTTTTTTTTTTTGAAAGAAATGGGTCGGAAGTGGATGTTGGTGGATGGATTTGGGTTGGATATGAGAAGGAAGAGATGGGAGTTTGTTGGAGGAAAGGGATTTGAGAGTGGGTTTAAGAAAAATAGATTTGATTAATAGGAATTGAGAAATGTTTAGGAAATGAGTTGAGGAATGGAGTTTGGGAAAAAATGGGGTTTTGAAGAAGTAGGGTTTGAGGATGGATGTTGGAAGTGTATTTTTAAAATGGATTTTTGGAATTTGTTTTATAGATGGGCTTTGAAAGTAATGGAGTGTGGGGTAGGGAAAGAAATGAGGGATTTAGGTGCTTAAAATGCAAGAGAAAGGCCCCCACACGTGTGTGCATTGAGGGAGGGGAGAGGTGGCTCGTTTTGGGTGCGGACGTGGCAACGCCGGACCATTGGGTAATCGGGCATGGGGAATGCCCGCTCGACGTAGGCACGCCGGGACCTGCTTGGGTTCCCTTATTTTATGATTTCTTGGGTGCCAGTAAGGCTCCCGAGAAGGTACTATATATAATTTTGGGGTAGAAAAGGCTGATCTACGCAATGGGTTTGGGGGTTTAAAAAGATTCCTCCTAGTTAGAGGTCAAAATTTGATTTATTTTATTATTATTATTTTTTTTACATCCCTCCTATTTCCCACCAAATTTCATTCGCCCCTACTACTTAATCATCCCCGACAAGGGTTGGAACTATTTCATTCAGCCCGATAGTTGTCCCGTTGGACTTTGACGATGGCTTCAACTGTCCAATTGTTCAGTCCCTGACTTATTCCTCCCAATGGGTTGAGGTCTCGTAAGACTCTCGGACATATTTCCTAACGTCCATGCTCTCCCTTGCTTCGAAATCCTAATTCGTAGGAAGTCTTACCATCCACCTAAGATTGTCGGTTCGAGGTCTGGGATGGATCCTAACATCTTAAATCTCTGTTGCATTTCCTAATACGTATCCTCTTAAGTCAGCGGACGCGTTAGCGAGCTCATGACCCATGGCCCAATTGATTCCAAACTATTGCTCGATACCATCATGTAACGCCCGAAAAATCGGGGGTCGTGCATACGCTCGACTCAGAGTCTCCGAGTGTCACTTATCATTAATTTTATGGTTTTATGACTTATCAAGTTTAAATGTGACATGAAATTAATTGAAATATGAGGCACATCCACAACTAGTCTCTTGACGAATCGAAAGAAAATAATATATATAGGTTCAAAAGAATATAAAAGGGCCGCACAAGGCAAAGCCCAACAAAATCATAAAGAAAATCATATGCCCATAAGAATGGTACTGTTGAGCCCATGACTCAACGCTCTAGAATCCAGTCTCTAAGCCGATGGAGAGCCGCCCATCGGTGCAAGTAGGAGAGTCCGTCCTCCTCTTCCAAGCTCGCATCGCGGACTCCTCATGCCCTGAGTCTTTGCATCTATGAATGGGTCTGGTTG
Organism: Magnolia changhungtana; assembly: GCA_030180095.1. Classification (NCBI taxonomy): domain Eukaryota; kingdom Viridiplantae; phylum Streptophyta; class Magnoliopsida; order Magnoliales; family Magnoliaceae; genus Magnolia; species Magnolia changhungtana. The sequence continues at coordinate 7,613,647 of JASAUF010000220.1, forward strand.
GTGTTTTAAAACACCGTCCCAGTGGGAGTGAGTGATCAACTCAGTGTGAACTATTAGTCTCAAGTTACAACAGGCATCAATTGTAATATGAACTTAATGAAAAACAGACAATCATCAACACCTAATAACTCTTATTTAAAATGCATGCATGAGGGATGATATGATGCATGCCCTCGCCACAACACTCCCTCAAGCGACTCCATCTAACGATCGCATATGACAACACTCCCTCAGAGCGACCTCGACTTCCGAGTCGCCACCCTAACTAATGCGTGCAATGCGATCGTGTTAGCCGAGTTATTAGTTAAGTCCATTCATCCAGCAGGTTGGGGATTCTGATTCACCTTACATATCAATGCCCTACGCTAGTTGCGAGGCCAAGACCCCATCAACGCGTGAGGCCGAGACCTCGCGGTCCGTGATCCCGTCGGGTTCCTCATCCCCGACTCCAAGCACATGAGGAGTGCCGATAGGGAGGGATCGCTCGCGGTCACTACGGGGAGGCGCGGTACCCCAGCGTAGGCCGACAGCTCGAACACAGTGTCCCATTCCACCATGCCCGGCTCACGAGGCTGTGGACCAGTTTCAAGTGGATTATCAATGGGCTACAATGGTTGCAGGGTGGTTCAGATTCCATTCAAATGTGGGCACACAGGGTTAACAAACAGGGTTGATCAGTCAGTAGGCTAGACCGCATGAGTCAGGCAAGCGTGAGACGAGCGACCTCGGGCACGAGAGACCCATGTAGTCGAACTACAGCCACCGAATACACCCGCCCAAACTCACGGGTTTAGCCTCGAGGCGGTCCTACCCTTGGAGCCGCCTTCGCTCTCCTCATGTTTCCGACCAACCCAATGTAATGAAGGTCATCCTTAACAAGCCGACTATACAGATTGTCACTAGCATGTCATCATCATACTCCATGCATCTCAGTCATACAAATTAGATGTTCTTAGCAAGAAATCAAGCAATATAGTACATGTGAGGTGTGTGGGTGTGTGTGAGGAAGTTACGCACTTCCTCCATCTCAAGCCATCATATGCATAAGGGTAATGGAAGCATACACAACATGGATCAATAACATGTGGAAGAATGACACGGCATAAGCATATTATCATCCATTCATGAAAATCATTTGAACAACAAATAACATTATGAAGAAAATCATGTGCATCCATACAATTTCAAGAACTTACAATTCCTAGGATTCTCTAGGCTCTCAAATGTACCAATCAAGCATTCAAAATCATTAAGCTAGTATTATAATTGGTGCTAAGCCACCTAAGATTAATAGTCCGCACCTAGGATTGTTGGAGGCTTGGGAAAAACGTCCTAGGAAAGAGGGCTTTGCGGTAGATCGGCCGGAATCCCTAAAACAACTTCACATGTTAGATTTATAAGCAAAACCTCCCTCCTTACAAGGGTTTTCAAAGAAAAAGAGGGTTGGATCTTACCTAAACGATCCATGAAATGAAGAGGGCGATTTTCGGATGGGTTTCCCCTTGGAGAAGGTGTAGGGAGAGGAGAGATTGATTTCCTTGGGCCCCACCTTGGTTTAGGGTCCACCTTGTCTTCTTTCCTCTCTTCCTCCTTTCTTCTTTCTCTCTTTTCTCTCTTTTCTCTCTTCCCTTTCCTAGGGCAAATTCATATGGGAGAGGGGTGCCCAAAAGAAACCTCTATTTATAATTCCAAATTTGGTGCAAATGGCCCTAAACTTTCATAATTTCCTAAAATAGACTTATGGGACTCCCTATTGGTGTTGGGGTGGCCCTAACACCCCTCTGGCCACCAAATTCGACGTGTAGGTGCCTTATGTCCCGATTAGGGCCCATGCAAAAATTGGGGACGAACGGATGAATGGATATATGATCTGAGAAAGCGTTTCTGACCTTTAAGTGGTCCTGTGGGGGCCATTTTGGTGATTGGAGCATTTCTGATGGCCCTCTGGCCATGAAATTTATAGGATAAATGGTCCATGGCCCGATGAGGGGCCTTACAAAATTTGGGAACGAACGGATGCGGAGTTTGGTCGTACGGGTCCAATTCGCGATCAACGGTCATCGTGCCACGATCGGGGCCCAGATTTGGTGGGAAGGCGTTGAAAAATACATTAAACCTTCACCGTAAATTTGGAAGAAATCCGACGGCTAGAAGACCCGGAGTCTCAGTTTCTTATATCAGTGCCAGATTTTAATCTGGCATTGGTGGGGCGCATTGGGCAAGCGCCAGATGGTACTTCTGGGTGTCCACTTGGGTCCACGATCCGCGATGGACCACAAGCCCAGTGAGATCTATGATTTTCTAAAGTTTTAGATTTTTCTGACCCTTCTTGGTCGCTGGGTGGCCCACACGGGCTATTGTTAAGTGTAAACAGGCCATCTGGCTTGGCGGCCCGCACTTGGTCCTATCATAACTAGACCTGGTCCACCCCAAGTATAAACTAACATTGAGTGTTAATGGTCGTTAAGTGATATTATAAGTTAATAATAAAATAAATAATTAAATAAATAAATAAATTTCAAGGATTTTTGAAAATCCAAAACAGTGAAAATTCGGGATGTTACAATCTACCCCCTTAAAAATAATTTTAGTCCCGAAATTGCAAAAGGGTAATAAGTGAAGGTTTCGTTATTTCATTTGCCTAGGTTTTGTTGATTTCAGGTTTATATATGTTTTAGGGTATATAATAAATACGCAACCCTAGCTCATTGTAATCTACCCCCCTTAAAACTTTTTCACCCACGATGGTTTACTAAAATTTATTTATTTACCTTTTATTATTATTATTATTATTTTATTATTATTTAAAAGATTTAGATTCATGGCGATGACTTCCCTCTATCTAGAGTGAAATATTTATTTTCAATGTTAAACCAATACGGAAAGAGCGGTTGTAGTGGGCTTGAACCCGATACATCGATCATCTACCTGACCAGGGTAGAAGGCTCATCGTATCCCTTCTTCGTCCTAGTGGTTCCTGGTCTTCTGCTCGGTCAAAGCAGTGAGTCCATTGGTAGTCACACAGGATTGAGAATTGGGTCAAGCCGCGAATGCTTCGCAGCGTATACTTAAGTAATTAGTAGTCGATTATTCTTACATTTGGAAGATATTAAAATTTATTAAAAAGTTGAAGTTTCACATTTATAATATCTTAGTGGGTGGTGAGTCTCCCATGATGCCTATGATCAAACGACCACCCTATAAAGGTTTCCAGGAACCTAAGGTTCTTCTTGACATTACTATTTTTATCCTATGGTTAGTGAGTTATGGGGAAATCACGCTTTGGTTTCAAAATTTTAACGGGGAAGGAAGAATCAAAAGTTTTAAAGTATTCTAGTGGTTTGGAGTGATAATAACGCTAATATGGACGCATGAAGGCAATTATTCATACAAGCATTCACAAAACGATAAGAAAATTCCAAAACAATCCATACATTCATATTGAATTCAAAATGCCATTAGTATGGCGGTTATATCCTACAATATGGATTTACATGTATTACTAAATACTCTATATATAAAGAAAGAAAAAGCAAACAAATCAAGCGAAGTTTTAACTGTCTTCAATACATGGTAGTAGTCTAACTAACTCCAAACAACTACTAATTTCCATAAAGTTATGCTATTATTCTTGAGTTGGACGAGGACAGGGGTGCTTCTTCCCTTTAAGGGAAAGGATCACCGCAATAGCGAAAAGAAAGAGGCAACGGTTGCCAAGAACGTCATATCCTCGGCTAGGATGGATTGGTGTGAGAAATGTAGGTGAGTCGTTTGAGGAAGATTTTTAGGGGTGGTTTTGAGAAGATTTGAGAATGTATTGGAGAAGGATTTGTTAAGAATGTGTTTGAGAAAAATGGATTTGAGGATGAGATTGGGAAATGTGGGTTGGTTATTACTTTGAAATGAGGTTTTGAAATTGGGGCTTGGAGTCGAAAGGAATTTGAGAGGGTTTTGGAAATTGAATGGGTTCGGAAAGAATTTGAAAACGGGTCGTGGAATGTAAGGAGTTGGGAGATGGGTTTTCCTTAGAAGAGGATTGAGATCTTTCAAATGGTTGGAAGAGAAGTGTTGAAGGTGAGATTGTTGAGTGGGGTGAATTCGAGAGATGAGTTTAAGAAAATGGATTTGGGGATGGAAGTTAATAAGTGATTAGGAATGAGTTGAAGAAATGAGATTGAGAAAAGTTTGGAAAGGGTTTGAGAGAATGAGGGTTGAGATGGATTAGAGTGAAGAAAAAGATGGTTGTTGACAATGTGTAAAAAGGAAATGGGTTTAGGGTTGGATTTGTGCTAAGAGCTTGTGATGGATTTGAGTGAGTGGGTTGGAGATGGATGTGGGAATGAGTTTGAGAATGAAAAAAGAGAAAAATGGTTAATGTTGGGCTTTATGAATGAGTTTTGGTAAATGGTTTTATGAATGGAAGTGGAAGTGAATGAGTGAATGGAGTGGGATTTTGAGGATGGGTGTTGATATGGGTTGGTTTTGTAAAGGAGAAGAAGATGGGTTTGAAATGGGTTTTATGGGTGAAATTTGGAGAGGGTTTGGCAAGGGATTTGAGAATGAGGTGTGAGGTTCGGTTTTGGGGAAGGGTCAAGTAAGAGGGGTTGAAGGAAAGGAAATATGAAGAAGAAGAGTGTGAGTTTGGGGATTAGGTTTTGAGATTGGGAGAGGGAGAGTTTTTCTAGGGTTTAGAAGGGATGGTGGAGGTAATGAGAGTACTAGAGATAGGTTTTATGGACTCTAGATGGTCCTAAATAGCAAGGGAAATGGGCCTCACTCGTGTGTACATTGAAAGGGAGGAGGGGACCTATCTCATAACGTTTCTTATACTTTTAGTAACTGAATTATTTTTAAAATTTTTATGATGATTTACCATTAAGTTTTAAATCATCCCACAAATTTTCATATCATTTGGATCTGTAAATAAATTATAAAAATTCTAGAAGTAGTCACCACCTAAAATTAATGATTTTTGAATAGTTGTCAATTTACTACAAATATAACTATATTATAATTTTTATTTTATTTTTATTTTATTTTTATATAAAACTAGACTTATTAAGCTTCAATCTGGCTTTTGAATCACCTAAATCGGAGTTATATTGAGGGAGATATGAATTTTTGAAATCTAACGAAAATTGCAGAAAACGGGCCGCCCGGCCCGCTGTGGCCCGCCCGGCCCGCTGTGGCCCGCCCGGCCCGCTGGACTTCTGGGCGTTGCGACGCCGGCTGGGCGTGGCGACGCCGGCCCGCTGGACGTCTGGGCGTGGCGACGCCGGCTGGGCGTGGCCACGCCGGTTCTCTGGCCTATTGGACCTTATAACTCTCATATCTTGCAAACCAGAATGAGTTACATGATGTGCCATATATGAATTTGGGGTAGGAGAAGCTACTCTACGCAATGGACCTAGTAATTTTGCAAGATTCCATCAGGTTAATGGTCAAAAATCTATTTTATTTATATTTTTACTATTTATAGTAAATTTTTGTTCGATTATAGATTTTCATCCTTTGAGCTTTGTAGTTATGTCAAATTTGAAAGTGTTTAGAGAAATTAGAAGGATAAAGTGGTGGAAAGTGAGTTTATTTTTTTTTTGAAAGAAATGGGTCGGAAGTGGATGTTGGTGGATGGATTTGGGTTGGATATGAGAAGGAAGAGATGGGAGTTTGTTGGAGGAAAGGGATTTGAGAGTGGGTTTAAGAAAAATAGATTTGATTAATAGGAATTGAGAAATGTTTAGGAAATGAGTTGAGGAATGGAGTTTGGGAAAAAATGGGGTTTTGAAGAAGTAGGGTTTGAGGATGGATGTTGGAAGTGTATTTTTAAAATGGATTTTTGGAATTTGTTTTATAGATGGGCTTTGAAAGTAATGGAGTGTGGGGTAGGGAAAGAAATGAGGGATTTAGGTGCTTAAAATGCAAGAGAAAGGCCCCCACACGTGTGTGCTTGAGGGAGGGGAGAGGTGGCTCGTTTTGGGTGCGGACGTGGCAACGCCAGGACCATTGGGTAATCGGGCATGGGGAATGCCCGCTCGACGTAGGCACGCCAGGGACCCTTGGGTTCCCTTATTTTATGATTTCTTGGGTGCCAGTAAGGCTCCCGAGAAGGTACTATATATAATTTTGGGGTAGAAAAGGCTGATCTACGCAATGGGTTTGGGGGTTTAAAAAGATTCCTCCTAGTTAGAGGTCAAAATTTGATTTATTTTATTATTATTATTTTTTTACATCCCTCCTATTTCCCACCAAATTTCATTCGCCCCTACTACTTAATCATCCCCGACAAGGGTTGGAACTATTTCATTCAGCCAGAGATAGTTGTCCCGTTGGACTTTGACGATGGCTTCAACTGTCCAATTGTTCAGTCCCTGACTTATTCCTCCCAATGGGTTGAGGTCCCGTAAGACTCTCGGACATATTTCGTAACGTCCATGCTCTCCCTTGTTTCGAAATCCTAATTCGTAGGAAGTCTTACCATCCACCTAAGATTGTCGGTTCGAGTGCAGGATGGATCCTAACATCTTAAATCTCTGTTGCATTTCTAATACGTATCCTCTTAAGTCACGGACGCGTTAGCGAGCTCATGACCCATGGCCCAATTGATTCCAAACTATTGCTCGATACCATCCGTAACTTAGAAAAATCGGGGGTCGTGCATACGCTCGACTCCCGAGTCTCGAGTGTCACTTATCATTAATTTTATGGTTTTATGACTTATCAAGTTTAAATGCGACATGAAATTAATTGAAATATGAGGCACATCCACAACTAGTCTACTGAACTGAAAGAAAATAATATATATAGGTTCAAAAGAATATAAAAGGGCCGCACAAGGCAAAGCCCAACAAAATCGTAAAGAAAATCATATGCCCATAAGAATGGTACGCTGAGCCCATGACTCAACGCTCTAGAATCCGGTCTCCTAAGCCGATGGAGAGCCGCCCATCGGTACCGCAAGTAGGAGAGTCCGTCCTCCTCTTCCAAGCTCGCATCGCCAGACTCCTCATGCCCTGAGTCGCCTGCATCTATGAATGGGTCTGGTTGGTGTTTTAAAACACCGTCCCAGAGTGGGAGTGAGTGATCAACTCAATGTGAACTATTAGTCTCAAGTTACAACAGGCATCAATTGTAATATGAACTTAATGAAAAACAGACAATCATCAACACCTAATAACTCTTATTTAAAATGCATGCATGAGGGATGATATGATGCATGCCCTCGCCACAACACTCCCTCAAGCGACTCCATCTAACGATCGCATATGACAACACTCCCTCAGAGCGACCTCGACTTCCGAGTCGCCACCCTAACTAATGCGTGCAATGCGATCGTGTTAGCCGAGTTATTAGTTAAGTCCATTCATCCAAGACAGTTGGGGATTCGATTCACCTTACATATCAATGTCCTACGCTAGTTGCGAGGCCAAGACCCCATCAACGCGTGAGGCCGAGACCTCGCGGTCCGTGATCCCGTCGGGTTCCTCATCCCCGACTCCAAGCACATGAGGAGTGCCGATAGGGAGGGATCGCTCGCGGTCACTACTGGGGAGGCGCGGTACCCAACGTAGGCCGACGGCTCGGACACGGTGTCCCATTCCACCATGCCGGCTCACGAGGCGTGGACCCGATTTCAAGTGGATTATCAATGGGCTACAATGGTTGCGGGGTGGTTCGATTCCATTCAAATGTGGGCACACGGGGTTAACAAACGGGGTTGATCGGTCAAGTGGGCTAGACCGCATGAGTCGGGCAAGCGTGAGACGAGCGACCTCGGGCACGAGAGACCCATGTAGTCGAACTACGACCACCCGAATACACCCGCCCAAACTCACGGGTTTAGCCTCGGCGGTCCTACCCTTGGAGCCGCCTTCGCTCTCCTTATGTTTCCTGACCAACCCAATGTAATGAAGGTCATCCTTAACAAGCCGACTATACAGATTGTCACTAGCATGTCATCATCATACTCCATGCATCTCAGTCATACAAATTAGATGTTCTTAGCAAGAAATCAAGCAATATAGTACATGTGAGGTGTGTGGGTGTGTGTGAGGAAGTTACGCACTTCCTCCATCTCAAGCCATCATATGCATAAGGGTAATGGAAGCATACACAACATGAATCAATAACATGTGGAAGAATGACACGGCATAAGCATATTATCATCCATTCATGAAAATCATTTGAACAACAAATAACATTATGAAGAAAATCATGTGCATCCATACAATTTCAAGAACTTACAATTCCTAGGATTCTCTAGGCTCTCAAATGTACCAATCAAGCATTCAAAATCATTAAGCTAGTATTATAATTGGTGCTAAGCCACCTAAGATTAATAGTCCGCACCTAGGATTGTTGGAGGCTTGGGAAAAACGTCTAGGAAAGAGGGCTTTGCGGTAGAGATCGGCCGGAATCCCTAAAACAACTTCACATGTTAGATTTATAAGCAAAACCCCCTCCTTACAAGGGTTTTCAAAGAAAAGAGGGTTGGATCTTACCTAAACGATCCATGAAATGAAGAGGGCGATTTTCGGATGGGTTTCCCCTTGGAGAAGGTGTAGGGAGAGGAGAGATTGATTTCCTTGGGCCCCACCTTGGTTTAGGGTCCACCTTGTCTTCTTCCCTCTCTTCCTCCTTTCTTCTTTCTCTCTTTTCTCTCTTTTCTCTCTTCCCTTTTCTAGGGCAAATTCGTATGGGAGAGGGGTGCTCAAAAGAAACCTCTATTTATAATTCCAAATTTGGTGCAAATGGCCCTAAACTTCCATAATTTCCTAAAATAGACTTATGGGACTCCTTATTGGTGTTGGGGTGGCCCTAACACCCCTCTGGCCACCAAATTCGACGTGTAGGTGCCTTATGTCCCGATTAGGGCCCATGCAAAAATTGGGGACGAACGGATGAACGGATATATGATCTGAGAAAGCGTTTCTGACCTTTAAGTGGTCTGTGGGGGCCATTTTGGTGATTGGAGCATTTCTGATGGCCCTCGGCCATGAAATTTATAGGATAAATGGTCCATGGCCCGATGAGGGCCTTACAAAATTTGGGAAGGAACGGATGCGGAGTTTGGTCGTACGGGTCCAATTCGCGATCAACGGTCATCGTGCCACGATCGGGGCCCATTTGGTGGGAAGGCGTTGAAAAATACATTAAACCTTCACCGTAAATTTGGAAGAAATCCGACGGCTAGAAGACCCGGAGTCTCAGTTTCTTATATCAGTGCCAGATTTTAATCTGGCATTGGTGGGGCGCATTGGGCAAGCGCCAGATGGTACTTACGGGTGTCCACCTGGGTCCACGAGTCCGTGATGGACCACAAGCCCAGTGAGATCTATGATTTTCTAAAGTTTTAGATTTTTCTGACCCTTCTTCGTCATTTGGGTGGCCCACACGGGCTATTGTTAAGTGTAAACGGGCCATCTGGCTTGGCGGCCCGCACTTGGTCCTATCATAACTAGACTGGTCCACCCCAGTATAAACTAACATTGAGTGTTAATGGTCGTTAAGTGATATTATAAGTTAATAATAAAATAAATAATTAAATAAATAAATAAATTTCAAGGATTTTTGGAAATCCAAAACAGTGAAAATTCGGGATGTTACATGAACATTCTGCTTACGCTTTTGAGTGCATAAATCCTTCAAAAACTTAGCGTAAGCAGGGACTTGTTTGATAGCGTCAAGCCACGGAATGTTGACTTGCACTTTTTGAAACACATCTAAGATTTCATCAAAATTATTTCTTTTCTTTATTGGTGCCAGACGTTGAGGAAAAGGTGCTTTGGGCACGTAAGGTGGCACATTAGTGGCTCTTGGAGAGTCAGAGGGCTTTTGGACTTTGGATGCATTGGTGTGTCCCTCTGCTTCATCTTGATCTTCTGTTTTAGAATTTAAATCATCCCCAGGCATCTCTATTCTGTTATCATTCTGCTTGCCTGACCTAAGGGTAATGATTGATTTGGCTTGCTCATGATATTGCCCTTGGTTGGAATTAGAGCCAATCTCATACTGTCCCTTTGGATTAGCCTCAGGTTGGCTAGGGAGCTTGCCCTTCTCTCTCTCTCACTCAATGTGGCAGCTAGTTGACCCATTTGTATTTCCAGCTTAGCAATGGATTGTGCATTTGCATGTAAGCTTTGCTGGTTGGCCAGTAAGGTTTGTTGGGTGTCTTTTTGGAATTGGAGAGAACTCTTCATAAAAAGATGGAGTGTATCCTCAAGAGATGGGTTCCTTGATTGTGTAGGCAGTTGTTGATATTATGGAATTTGTTGTTATGCCAACTTGGAGGTGCGGTTGCATGGGAGGATTTTCGGATGGTCCTCCTTGATGTGGTCCTTTGCCCAAGAAAATTTGGATGCCTAGCCCACCTGGGTTGTATGTGTTCGAGTAAGGATCATTCCCGTGTTTTTGAAAAGTGTTCATAGCATGAACTTGTTCAGAGAGAAGTTCAGGGATGCTCGCCCCAGATGGACAAGATTGGGCAGGACTAGAACATGAGGCACATGCCTCCACTTGAGTTGTTTGTGGAGGTCCATTATTTAATACCAGAGCATCAACTTTCTTTGTCAGGTTATCAAGCTTGGCGCACAGCTCTGGCACGACTCCTATCTCATATATACCACCTCTCTTTTGTGGTTGGGGACTTCTGTCACCTCTATTTGAATAATCCCATTGCTGGGAATTTTCGCACAAGGTTTCAAAGAAGTTCCATGCTTCGACTTCACTTTTGGTCATGAATGACCCTCCACTGGTGGCATCAACCATACAACGGTTCTGGGGTGTCAGACCGTCATAGAAGTATTGAACTTGTTGCCACTTCTCAAAACCATGGTGAGGACATTTAAGAAGCAAGTCCTTCCATCTTTCCCAACATTCATGAAAGTGCTAGCCCTCTTTTTGTGTGAAGTTAGTAATTTCTCTACGGAGGGCATTGGTTTTGTGAACGGGGAAGAACTTGTTTAAGAACTTCTTAGACAGTTGGTCCCATGTAGTGATAGATCCAACTTCTAGAGAATTCAACCATGCTTTCGCCTTATCCTTCAAAGAAAAAGGAAATAGGCGTAGGCGGATCGAATCGTCTGAGAAGTTTTGGAACTTAAAAGTGGAGCAAATGCCTAGGAATTCTTTCACATGATGATATGGGTCCTCCTTGTCCAATCCATAAAAGGATGGCAACAATTGTATAACTCCAGGTTTCAGTTCAAAGTGTGCTGCTGTAGTGGTTGGCAACACTATGCATGAAGGCGCATTAAATTGGACAGGAGCTGAATAATCTTTGGGAGCCTTAACTTCAGTCTCATTTGCCATTTCAACAGAATTATTTTTCAATCTTTCACGCAGTGTTCTTTCTATTTCAGGATCAAACGGTGCTAGCTCTATATTTAGAGATCTACGTCCTAGCAAAACTATGTTATTGCAAAAGAGAGAAAAAAAAACTAAACTAAGAAGCAACCTAAGAGAAATAAAACTAGGCCTAGACTATGAGATTTTAAAACAAGTTAAAACTATGTAAGTAAGAATGGGAAGAAAGAACCCGGAAAAGGAGATGAATGATGTCAGAAAATTTAAGATGTTCCTCCTTCACTTAGTAGCTTCCTTCCTCAATTCCTGTAAAAAAAAAAAACAAATTAGGTTTCCTAAAATAATGATAGAAAAATCCTAAGCAACGATTAATTTCTAAAAATAAAATAAAATAAAATAAAAACTTTAACCTAAGTTAGTAAAATCCTAAGACTATGAATTATGATAAGAGAGAATCCTAAATTCAATTTGGAACGAAACAATCCCCGGCAACGGCGCCAAAAACTTGATGTTTTATTTAAACCAACACGATTTAAATAATTTTTAAACTCGCAAGTATACGAATCTAATGCAGATACGGTACGTATTACGAGATCGTTCCCACGAGGATTGGACGTCACAATTCAAATCTATGATTCTTCTTAACTAATCCAACAAATAATGGAACTAATTACTAAGCACAATTCTATGAAAAACAATAAAGAACAAGGAAGAAAATTCAACTAGAGAAAGAGCACTAGGACTTTCGAATCCACCCCTAATTATCCTAACCCTTGTTTTGTCTGTTGATTCACCTTGATCTAGATTGATACCACTGATATGGAGAAAGTACAATCTGTGTCCTAAATCGGGCATACAGACTGTCTAATTCCTTTAAGCAATGCCATGAACAATACATCCCATGTCCTTGGTCGGGCACATGGTATGTACGATTCATTAAAGCATCCTGTTTCTTCCTCTATAGGAAACCTGTTCTTGATCAGACACAAGCACCTGTAATAAGCATCCAAACAATGTCCATATATATACTTTGGTCAAGTTCATAGATAGAGAAGAAAAGAATTTAACCCATAAAGCCCACTAAGAGAAAAAAAAACAAATTAATTAATATTCAAAGTAAATCAACCAACACAAGAGCTAATCAAATTAGGGGCTTCATCTCAGCCCTAGCTGAGAGATTAGTTACCCATAAAATCCATAAAAAGAGATGGATAAATAAAATTCATAAAAAAAACGGAACACCAAACCAATCGATCTCCCTCTCTTCTTTCTTCTCTCCCTGGCTCTGGATCCCAAATTCCCTGGATCTGAATGCCTTCCTCACGTCCAAAACTTCCCTTTTATAGCTGCTGGATGGCTGGAATCGGTGGCAGAGTCGTGGAAGGACTCGGAGTACAGATTTTCACAACCGTGATCGGTGGGCGCCACAGAGGTGTTTTCTGAAAAATCCACCCCGTCCATTGGATTCAGGATGAAATTTCAGTCAAGAATGGGTGGTTTTGAAGGTCCATTGGTGTGGCCCACAGAAGAAATCTCAAAAAGATCAGATTTGAACGTCCCGGGGCAGTCCACTTTTGGCCTCTGTACCGCACACGTTTGTACGCATGGGAGTGGAATCTTAGCATGGTTTTGTAGTTCTCGTGGCCGTCTACAAGATGGATGGATTGGATCGTCCAGAAAGACCTCTTGTGGGGCCCACTGTCGTCCGAAAAAATGGTCAGCGGCGTCCTTTCGTTGCGCGGAAACAGGGACGCGGACTCTTCCGCTGCGAAAATGGTGGGGCCCACTCCTTCTATTGAATTGAAAATCCCCTCCGTCCATTGGATGGAGGTGAAAATTTCGATCAGGAATGTATGTTTGCACTTTCCGTTGATGAGGTCCACCTGAATTTCTGCTCCACCGTCCATCTTACGTTTGGCGGTGGGAATCGAGTGATCGCCTGTATTGAGCCAAAATTCCACCTAGGTGAGGGTCTTCCCTATTCCAGAAGGACAATGAACGGTTCAGATCTCGTATTTGGGCGATGTGTGGGGCCCACAACTGATGCCTGCGGTCGGACAGCGTTAGCGCTGCCGCTTTTTGAGTTTTGGAAGAGACGGAGTCGGTCAGCGCAAGTGCTGACCGTCTCAGCCGTCCGGTGCACGGCTTGCCCACTTGTGCATGGTGTACACTCACCACATATGGGACCCAACGTAATGTTCATGCAAAATCTGCACCGTCCATCCTTTTCTTCATATTATTTCAACCGCCAAAACCAAATTTGAGGCAGTTCCAGATTGTAGGTGGGCCCAGAATCAACGGTTTGTGGGCTGATTTGTCAGTTGGGGCACTTCCGTAATGATCCAATGGGTGAAATTTAATATGTACGGTTAATTTATGGCCCCCATCACATGTATGAAGTTTTGAACTGATCGGATAGCGGGAAACCTGTGATCTAGCATTCTGGACCCCTTTCGGGCCCCTTTGGCTTGCTTTCCTCAAATCCCAGGCGTGTAAAATTTTCATTATTAGTTTTCTGGAGTCCATCTTGTGCTCTGGTAATTTCAGAGCGTCAAATCCATGCTTTTAACATTATTTTTCAATACACGCTCCTAATTTCCTCCTGTAAAAAATATAATTAAAATCCGATATTAGGCCTTATCATGTATATAAAATAGGGCAATTACTGGGATCTGATATGCAATATTTGACACTCATCACATCTCCTACTAAATTGCCCTTACCTTTATTCCTAGTACCCCTCTTACTTTTATTTAGATTATTCTTTTGAGAGGAGTACGTGATATGATCACTCCTTAAGTCTCTCTTCCTCTTACACACAGTGCGATATCAGCTTAGTCAATGTTCATTTTTCTTTTTAGGTGTTATAATTGACCTTGAAGGTGTTGAAACTAGAAGGAAAATAAATCAATACAAAATAGACCACTAAGGCTCCTGGAATATTCAACTGGAGTGCTTTTAACTTCACCACAAGATCGGTCATCTTTACGATGTGTTCCCTAATTCCATTGCCATTATATTTCAAAGACATGGGTTTGCAGTATCTGTTTTATTGAATTTAGTGAATATTTTTTCAATTTTTTCGATTTAATTTTTTATTTTTTTGTATTCTCTTTCTTAGGTATACATCCACGAAAAGACTTAAGAATGAAATGTCTAATAGTCTTTATACTTTATTTATCCATTCCCACCTGTTATATTTGACAATATCATAGACATGGCTGAATTTAATGGGTTTTGGAGGTTGAGATTCATTTAGGGATAAGTCTAATTCCACACAACCAATGATAGTTTTTAATGTATCATTTCATTCTAAAAAGTTGGAGCCATTAAGGATAGGAAAGCCTTTAAGTTGGGAGAGAATGGATCCAATATTCATAACTACATAAAAAGGTACAATAACTCATATTAGAGGAATGACCCGATTAAACCTTAAGCATCAATAAAAGACATTTTATTATACTAAACTTTATTTAATCAAATAAGGCAGTCGACTAGATTACCAAGGTATATCCCACATGTAGACTTTCAATTGGTCTTATCATCTTTACCAAGAGATGACTTACACCTTACAACGTGTATATTTAATGAACAGAAAACAAAACTTTAATCATGAATTAAACTTAAGTTAATTGGAATGTGTATATAGATGTAATGCTTATACTCTCACTGACCCTGAACATCTCATGAAAAAGTATGCAATTATCAGTTGGGGTTTATAAACACTTGACGATTATAAATCATATTCTTTTAATGAACTTTAGTATATGTTCTTTTATCAATGTCTTAATTTAGAGGAATGTAATAATACAACATCTAACACTTGGCTTCGTGATTGACGTTAAAAATATGTGCCAATGCATGGTGCTGTAAGCGCCCACATTGCACTTTTGCGCAATGATATCCATGCCATGAAACAAAATATGAAAATGGTCTTCTCACTAATGAGGCATTCAATATAATTTAAACTTGTGCATCCTAACAGTCTCACCCTACTAATGTTACTGTACATGAGCAAAATACCTTATCTTTTATGTGTCACCTTATTTATGGCTCTTTTAGATTCACAATATTTCTCATGTAACAATTTTCTGTAAGGCTGAGTGCAGGCTTTAAACTGTCACAATACTTGAAATCGACTCCCACTGTTCAGTTACCAATTAAGCAATTAGAGGGCATATATTGATTTTGAGAGAAGATTTCAAGTTGTGTATTTCAGGGTTCTTTGTAATTTGAGAGAGATGTCTCTCGTCCTTTAAGGGTTAAGCTTTTTAATAGATACATGGGTCTCATTTCCTTAATGTCATTACAGGTATAGATAGCTTTAAAAATGATATCACTTTTTTGTCCGAACTAAAATTCTTTATGCATATCACCCATTAAAAACTTAACCTTTATATGACATTTACTTTTATTCTATCTATAATTAATATTGTCATAATTCATATTCACATTGCATACACGGTTAGAGTATCGAAGCTTAACCAAACATTTGAATTTAAAACATAAAATCAAAATAATTATTTTATTTTCAAACTAATGGATCATAGAATAAGAAAATGTTTTAAAAATTCTAATGCAAACTAATTCCTATATATAAAAGAAAACTAATAATCCCAATTCTCTACTTGGTAGCTACCTCTTGAATGTGTAATTCTCTGTATCACTAAGTCTCGGATTCTTTAGGTGCCACTGCATGTAATTCAATATGTGAACTGCAGTATAGAATTAATATCCACATCATGACAAATGCAAGTCAATTTTAAAAAACCTTAGATAATATTAGACAAGAATCTTAACATTTATTTTTGTTTCTATTATTCTTAAGTCAAACTTTATATTCATAACATTATTTCTTTAAATAACCCTCCTAAATGCAAGAGTAGTAAGGTCCAACTATCTGATTTTTATTATTTGACTCTGCATCATTGCCTGATACTTTGCCTTTATTCTTATTCCCAAAACCCATCTTTCTCTTCTTTGAGTTATTCTTTAAAGAGAAGTACACGATATGAATACTCTTTGATCGCTCCCGCCTAAGTCTTTCTTCCTCTTGCACACAGCGCAATATCAACTCAGTTAAAGTTCATTTTTCCTTTTGAATGTTATAATTGATATTGAAAACACTGAAATTGAAAGAAAGAGAAATCAATACAAAATAGACCACTAGGTCTTCTGGAATGTTTAATTGGAGTGATTTTAACTTAACTGTGAGGTCGAACATCTTTATGATGGGCTTCCTGATTCCATCGCCATTATATATAAGAGATATGAGTTCAGTAATAACTATTATAATATCTTACTTATTAGATTTTTTGAACATATTTTTGATTTCTTCAATGAATTCTTTCTTGTTCTCTTTTTCAAGTATACCCTAATAAAATGACTTATGAATGTAATGTTTAATAACATTTATGCTTAGCTTATTAACCCGTTCTCACCTATTATATTTAGCAACATCACAAGCAGGGCTGGATACAAAGGGTTTTGGAGGTTGATCCTCATTTAGGGTTAAGTCTAATTTCATACAAGTAAGTGTAATTTCTAATGCCTCCTTCCATTCTGAGAATTTTGAGTCATTAAGGGTAGGAATGCATTTGAGTTGGGAAAGAACGAATCTAATATTTATGACCGCATAAAAGATGCAATAACTCACAATAAAGGAAAGACCCCATTAAACTTTAAGCATCATAAAAGACACTTTTATGTACTAAACTTTATCTAATGAACATGACAACTGATTAGATTATCTAAGATGATAGGCCTAATCATCAAATCCTAGTGTGAAACAAAGTGTAACATTACGATATTTTCCTTTAGGATGAGATTGCAACATGCAAGCGGTCTTCACAATATGAGGCTATTTTAATGTTAACAATGTATGCCCAAATGTTCCAACACCTTGTTGCAAGATAGATGATGTAGAGCGGGTCACGGACAGTTTCATGGCCAAGATGGATCAGAAAATGCACGGTCGACGGCAGAAGTGATCTGGACTGTCGGACCTTAGATCGAGCATATCTAGCAATCCGGAATGAGTTACCTGACGTAAAATATATGATTTTGGGGTAGAACGAGCTACTTTAGCCAATCAACCCCACTACGTCGGGTTACACAACCCGGAATTGTGAAAAACCCCTAGATCGACAGTCGTTTCCCTGTTTTAATTTCGTTTTTACTATAAATAGTAAGTTTTAGTTTGATTATAACTCTTCATCTGTCGGGCTTTAGGAGTTGCGTCCAATGTGAAAAGAGCTTAGAATAATTAGGGGAACGGTTTGGTGAAGCCAAATAGGACACTTACTATTTTTGACCGAAAACCTTGCGCACTAGTAGACTTCACAACCATCTATAAATAGTAAGTTTACTATTTATAGTAAGTCGCGGATTCTAGGAGTTTTAGTTGTAGGTTGATTCTGATTTCTTTCCCATTGCTTGGTACTCCTATTTAAAGGGTTGTGAACTCGTTTTTAGTCATCAATTAATCAATTTCGAATTTCTTAGAATTTATTTCTATTTTCTGCTTTCTTTCCTCGTGGATTCAAGAAGTCTCTGTGAGGAGTCCAGAGAACCTCCATGGATTCGGAGTAGTTATCCTCATCACGTTCATCCCTGCATCAATTGGTATCAAAGTGAGGATTCTCCTCGGGCCGATGGTAAATAATGAAGTTATGAATCAAAATCCTGTGGATGGTGATCCAGGGATTCATTATCTTTCAGAAAGAACGGAAGCTTTCCACCGGGAGAGTTAGTTGACAATGCAAGGGCTGCAGGCAACCCTCAACCGTCTTCGGATGCGCTACTTCCGCCCTGAGCCCTAGGCGGTGCTCCACCACTTATGGTTGCTCCACCACCCATGGTTGCTGTACGACACAACCCCGATTTCCATATAGCACTACCAGTGGCAAACCGTAGGGCTACACTAGATGATTTAAGTTCTAGCGACGAGGACCTTAATAAGGGTTTTGCCCGACGACCAATCCATGGAGGTGATCATCTAGATCGTGCTGAAAGAGACTATCGAGGTAAAGCTGAACTTCCTAGTTTTAACGGTTTATTATGTATAAAAGATTTTCTCGATTGGCTAGCCGAAGTAGAGAGATATTTTGATTATATGGACGTGCCAGATCATAAAAGAGTAAAATTAGTAGCGTTTAAATTAAAATCTAGTACTTCTGCATAGTGGGAACAATTACAACTCTCACGAGCCCGCCAGAACAAGGCGCCCATTTCATCATGACTACGGATGAGACGTCTTCTTCTATCATGATTTCTCCCTAGTGATTATGACCAGATATTATTCCATCAATATCAAAATTGTCGATAAGGAAATTGAACCGTCACAGATTTCACTGAAGAATTTCAGCAGTTGTTTACACAAAACGATCTGTCAGAATCTGAGTCACAGAAGGTGGCACGATTTATAGGTGGGTTGTGGCCAACAATTCAGGACCGAGTTCAGATGTACCCAGTTGGGACCATAGATGAAGCAGTTCAATTGGTGGGTAGGGCAGAAACACAACTTGTAAGAGCTCCTGCTCGTCCATATCCTTCAACTCGACCTCCCATGACAGGTCCCACGTAGGATCCATGCTGGTACGAGGAAAAGATCCAGTAGGAGAACATCCTCAACCTCCTACAATCGCAAACCGTGATACGGGGAGCAACTCATCCAAACCTTAACGTGCAGCACCCACAACAGCGGACCCAAGTAGGATTCTAAATCCTTATGCTCGGCCAAGGTCAAACAATTGTTACCACTATGGCTAGCCAGGCCACTTATCAAACACTTGTCCTCAACGTCCCACAACACACTTGACTATAAGTGAACGACGCACTAAAGATGAGGCCGCAAAAGAAGATCATGACTTTGATGAATATGAACAAACCACTGAAGAAATAGCAGGTGGCGATGAAGTGACAAGCGAGGATCGTGGCAAATTTCTAGTTGTGAAGCGATTACTGTATGCCCCACGAAAGGAATTACATCCACAGCGACACAATATATTTCATACTCGGTGCACTGTCAACGGAAGGTCTGTGATGTGATCATAGATAGTGGTAGTAGCGAGAACATTGTCTCAAAAGTAATGGTAGACAATTTGCAGCTACTTACGATGAAACATCCTTCCCCGTACTCAATTGACTGGATAAAAAAGGTGAATGAGACCAAGGTAACTGAACAATGCACTATCTTATTTTCAATTGGTAAAAATTATACGGATTAATATTTTGTGATGTGGTTGACATGGAAGCTTGTCATATCCTACTCGGTCGACCCTGGCAGTCGGACCATGATGCGACCCATCAGGGACGAGATAATGTCTACATATTCGTCAAGAATAGTCGAAAAATAATCCTTGCTCCTATGACACCAGAGAACCACCCTGAAGCCTCTAAAGTGGAGGGGAGTTCCCTTTTTACCATTCGGGATTTCATGGAGGAATCTAAGGAAACCGGTGAGATATACGCCATAGTGGTGAAGGGCGAGGAAGAGGAACCCTCAAACATCCCTCCAAGTTTAAAACTGTTGCTAAACGAATTTAAAGAAGTCTGACCTGAGGATTTACCTGATGGATTGCCCCCCATGAGGGACATCCAACATCACATACACCTCATCCTTGGGGCTAGCTTGCCTAACCACCCCCATTATCGGATGAGTTCGAAGGAGTGCGAGATACTTCAGGGGCAAATGGAGGAATTGATCCGTAAGGGTCTCTTGAGAGAGAGCATGAGCCTATGTGCCGTACCAGCACTATTAACGCCAAAAAAAGATGGAAGCTGGCGCATGTGTGTTGACAACCGGACAATTAACAAAATTACCATCAAATATCGATTCCCAATACCACGGTTGGACGACATGCTCGATATGCTAGAAGGGGTTAAGGTGTTCTCTAAACTAGATCTAAGGAGCGGGTACCATCAGATTCGTATCCAACCCGGTGATAAGTGAAAAACGACATTCAAGACCAAGGAAGGGTGTATGAGTGGCTGGTCATGCCCTTCGGCCTATCGAACGCACCAAGTACTTTTATGCATTTGATGAATCAAGTTCTAAAATCGTTTACTGGCCGATTTATGGTAGTATATTTTGATGACATATTGATATATAGCCAGGACGAGGCGGAGCACAGGAAACATTTCAGGCAGGTGCTGCAGGTCCTACAAATTAACAAGTTGTACCTCAACTTGAAGAAGTGTAGTTTTTTAACTGACAGCCTATTATTTTTAGGATTTGTTGTAATGTCCACAGGCATTCGTGTGGACGATGAAAAGGTGCGAGCTATTAGAGAATGGCCGATTCCGATAAACATTCATGAGGTGAGGAGTTTTCACGAGTTGACGACTTTCTATCATCGATTTGTGCCAGATTTTAGCACCATAGTCGTTCCTATAACAGATTGCATGAAAAAAGGATCGTTCCAGTGGACCGATAAAGCTGACAAGAGCTTTCATGAGATCAAGCATCGTTTGTCTACAACACTAGTTTTGGTGCTTCCTAATTTCGATAAATTGTTTGAGGTTGAGTGTGACGCTTCATACATCGAAATTGAGGGAGTATTATCACAGGAAGGCAGGCCGGTAGCCTTCTACGGTGAGAAGCTCAGCGAAGCCCAAAAGAAGTGGTCAACTTATGAGCTTGAGTTGTACGCAGTTGTTCAGGCACTGTGACATTGGCGGTATTATCTGATTCAAAGAGAGTTTGTTCTGTACACTAACCATCAAGCATTAAAGTTTATTAATAGTCAGACTAACGTGAATCGTGTGCATGCTAGATGGGTTGCGTTTTTACAGGAATTCACGTTCGTTCTGAAGCACAAGTCAGGGCAACAGAACAAGGTGGCTGATGTACTTAGCCGTCGTGCATCACTACTTGTTACGATGAGCAGCAAGGTGGTCGACTTCGACTGTCTCAAGGAGCTATATGCCGAGGATGAGGACTTCAAAGATTCTTGGGTGAAGTGCCAAGAAGGTCACCCCAGTGACCTTCATATACATGACGATTTTCTCTCAAAGGGAATTGATTGTGCATCCCCCAAAGTTCTCTGAGGGAGCAGATTATTAAGGAGTTACATGGAGGTGACCTCGGTGGACACCTTGGGCAAGACAAGACTCGAGCTCTTGTGGAAGAGCGGTATTACTGGTCGTAATTAGTACGTGATGTGGGAAAAGCTCTACAACGTTGTCACATTTGTCAAACCTCCAATGGACAATCTTAGAATACAGGCCTCTACACCCCGTTACCTGTGCCTGACAGTCTTTGGGAAGATTTATCAATGGACTTCGTGCTTGGTCTCCCCCGAATACAACGCGGTATGGTTCGGTGTTCGTGGTGGTAGATCGTTTCTTCAAGATGACACACTTTATCGCATGCAAGAAGACCCTCGATGCAACACACGTGACGAATCTATTCTTTAGGGAGGTCATACGGTTACACGAGATCCCCAAGGCCATTACTTCTGATTGTGACACAAAGTTCATTAGTTACTTTTGGCAGACTTTGTGGACTCAATTCGATACACGACTTCAATTCAACAGTGCTTACCACCCACAGATTGATGGGCATATCGAAGTTGTGAATCGCACGTCGGGAAACCTCCTTCGCTGTATTTCAGGAGAAAACTTAAAGCAGTGGGATTTGGCCTTGTCTCAAGCAGAGTTTGAATTCAACAACATGGTGAACCGCTCGACAGGAAAATCACCGTTCCAGATTATCTATGGACGAGTGCCTCGCCACACTCTTGACTTGGTCCCTCGGCCCAAGCACCCAGGCACGAGCATTGTTGCAGAACATATGAGAGACAAGATCATGGGCATCCATGCGGAAGTGCGGACCAAGCTACATGCCTCGAACGAGAAGTAGAAGGAACAAACAGACAAGCACTGGCGACAAAAAGTGTTCAAGGTGGGTGACCACGTTATGGTCCATCTGCGCAAAGAGAGATTTTCGACCGGGACGTACAACAAGTTGAAAAATAAGAAGATTAGACCTGTCCTAATCATTCGAAAGATCAATAATAATGCTTATGTTGTTGATCTTCCAGATGATATGGTGATCTCACGGACTTTCAACGTCATGGACCTGACCGAGTATCATGAAGTAGCGCAGGATGAGAACTCGAGGACGAGTTCTTTTAAAGTGGAGGGGACTGATGTAGAGTGGGTCGCGGACAGTTTCATGGCCAAGATGGATCAGAAAAGGCTCGGTCGATGACAGAAGTGATCCGAACCATCGGACCTTAGATCGGGCGTATCTCGCAATCCGGAATGAGTTACCTGATGCAAAATATATGATTTTGGGGGTAGAATGGGCTACTTTAGCCAACCAACCCTTCTACGCTGGGCTACGCAGCCCAGAATTGCGAAAAACCCCTGGATTGACCGTCGTTTCCCTATTTTAATTTCATTTTTACTATAAATAGTAAGTTTTAGTTTGATTATAACTCTTCATCCGTCGGGCTTTAGGAGTTGCATCCAACGTGAAAAGAGCTTAGAATAATTAGGGGAATGGTTTGGTGAAGCCAAATAGGACACTTACTATTTTTGATCAAAAACCTTACGCACTAATAGACATCACGACCGTTTATAAATAGAAAGTTTACTATTTATAATAAGTCGAGTATTCTAGGAGTTTTAGTTGTAGTTTGATTCTGATTTCTTTCTCATTGCTTGATACCCCTATTTAAAGGGTTGTGAACTCATTTTTAGTCATCAATTAATCAATTTCGAATTTTTTAGAATTTATTTCTATTTTCTGCTTTCTTTCCTCGTGGATTCAAGAAGTCTCTGTGAGGAGTCTAGAGAAGCTTCGTGGATTCGGAGTAGTTATCCTCATCATGTTCATCCTCGCGTCAATAGACCATCTGATCTTTTTTTTTTTTTTGGGGGGGGGGGGGGGTTAGCTTGTTAGTACACCCCACTGTCAGTACACACTTCACTGTTAGCCACCCCCACTAGGGAATCGATACCAAGACCTCATTGTTGAAACGAGGTATCTTCACTCAGTCTACCACCTGAGCTATGGATCAGGGTGTATCTGATCTAGTATTGTTAACACCATCCACCCCACCCCATTTGTCTCTAACCAGATGATGAATTCCTTTATGTTGAACACCGCATGTTTGGACATAAACACCACTTTAGATATCTTTAACGCATGATGCTCACGCCATGCTCTTGAATCTAAGTATCAATGAGCATCCTTAGTCACAATCACTTTGGTGGAGCATGCAACCAAAGGTACTCATTGATTCCTAAAAACTAGGATCCCACCCAATTCAATTGTCCCTAATAGATATTCTTAGTGGCCCATGGACAAAGAGATGGGTGAACCAAGCCGTTTAGGTCACTTTCTTTAGTCATGTCTAGCTACTTTGTTAGACTTAGACCATTAATATCTGAATGGGCAGAACACTCATAAATGTGTCCATTATGATTAGTTTAAACTTAAAATTAGGCCTAAGTGATCTTATGGCCTTAATCCAAAATCGTGTCAGGCTACACAACAAAATTTGAAACATGCAATATAACCGCAAAGAGAGAAACGAATGAATAGGTGGTGTAAGAGCGCATAAAGCCATACACCCATGTATATAAGTAAGTTAACATATTTATATAAACAAGCACAATTTAACATGTTGATCATATCAATGTGACTACATAATAGAACTAAGCATACTATCGACATTGCTTATATAGAAAATTGAGTTCTTTTTTAAAATAAATAAATTAATCCTTGCATGTAGTATCACACTTATCTTAGAACTTCATTCCAATGGGATTAAGATGACATAGTTATGAGCCCCCTTGAAGTGCACCACTTGTACGCTATCCAACTAGCCCTTCTCAATGGGCCTAAATACCTTTTGCAATCCAACCCAATCCTTAAAGTAGCTCTATACCCATGTGTAGGCACATGTGTTGGATTAATATGTGTTTGATTCTATCATTATGTCGGATATACATAAATGCAAAAAAGAATGCCAACAAACTCAGTAGTAATTGTCATGAGGATCACCACACTTTGATGGCAATTTCAAGATGCAATACAAAGTGTAGAAGCACGATACAATACAATAATCTATATAATCAACAACATATTGACAAGTGTATGGACGGTCTAGATGTTAACATTTGTGATGTCTATCTTACACACAAAAAATGGTATGTAAAAGGAATGTTGTGAGCTATTCTGATCTATCATTACATGATGATCAACCATCTCCAACACCCATATACAAGCAAAGAAACCCACCACCGCCCACACTTCTTTCCTATTACACGTACTGTAACGCCCCGGGTTTTTGAAACCCGAGTATATGATTCGTTTTCCAAAAACCCGAGTGTTAACCTTTAAAGATAACTAAATTTTAGATATGTATATTTTTCTTTATTTTCTTTTCTCAGAGTTAGCAGTTTAGCGGAAGATGGACAAATCAAACATGCATGAAAATTTGCATTTACATTCAGAATATACGAGCGGCTGCCCAAATGACTTATACAAACTAATGTTTCTATGTTAACATATACAATAATTACACAATTTAACGCATGAGAAATAATAAAATGCATATAAACTTGAGCCACAAGATCGCGCAGCTTCCCTTGGCAGATACATCCATGCATCCCTGATAATTGTACCTTGCTCCTTACCAATCTGAATTGAATATCATTTAAACTACCTGTACAGTTATATATTCAATGAATGAGTAATTAGCTCAATGTGAATTTCCTTCAAGATTACACACCGCCGCATTAGCCAAGTATAGTTTAAAGAAATAAGACATCTAAAACAATACATGATGCAGTCTTGTTTAACTGCATGGATGCCTGAATGCACATCGACCTGGGGATGCTCATCCAGTCGAAATTGGGCTGGTCACCCATGCATATGGCTGGTCACCAGCGAAGCACATTATGTGCATATATCACGTACAAGCATAGTGACTAAATCATTGTATATCACGTACGTGGGTCGATAGTCGATGGTCTGGGAGCTAGCTGTAACACCCTGGTTTCCAGAACCCGAGTACAAGACTCGTTCCAAAAACCCGAGTGTTAATAAATCAGGTGACTAGCGAAATACCAAAATCAGAGTGCGATAGCATAAACAAGCGAGCATAATATCATATAATCCAAATATTTGGCCTACTCAGTTGGGAGCCTTAAATACAAAATTTATAAGTTTCAATGTACCAAGACAACTATAAAGAGAATACTAAGTCTACTGGTTAAGACCAAAATATTCAGCAACTTCCTGATGCGGCTCTTCTTCGTAGTATCCATCTTCAGATCCGACCATCGTGCCCTTAGGGCCTGTGCTGCAATCACCTCCATCTATACCTGCATACTCTGTACCATTGAATATTCGATAAATGAGTGGTCAGCTTAGTGTGAATTTCCTTCAAGATTACACAGTGCCGCCTTAGCAAACATAGTTTAAAGAAAAACAATGAAACACTCAAAACAAACAGGATGCAATCTTATTTAAAATGCATGGATGCATGAATGCACATCGACCTAGGGATGCTCATCCAGTCGAACTTGGGCTCGTCACCCATGCAAAAGACTAGTCACCAGTGTAGCATATCTCATACAGCACAGTGACTAAGTCATCGTACATCACGTACGTAGGTCGATAGTCGATGGTCTGGGAGCTAGCGAAATGATACCCCACTAAACCTAAAGGCACGTGTTATAACATCCAGAATTAGTTACCCGTCATCGCCAATATGCTATGAATGTATGATTAACCAAACCATTATTATTCCAATTATAATTAGTCGGTTTGAGTAACTTAATGGTCACTATGGGGGGCTCGTCTCCCAGCGTAGGCCGACAGCTCAGGCATAATGTCCCATGACCACTATCCCTGGCTCATGAGGTCTTCCACCTTAGAATGTTAAATAGAACCTTTCAACAAGTGGTCAATCCATTTTGGTGCAAGGGAATTTTACCATCACATGGTTGGATGGGTATGAATTGTCGAAGCCATAAGGGCAAATTCCAAACCTTGGGTTAACAGTAAATCGGTGCGGTAAAAAGGATATGCGTAAAATGTTAAGACGAGATGATGGGTTATGTTAAATCAGATCAGTAAATAATTCATCACACGGCCGTATAGGCGGAAGTATTCCCATGGATGGTAAGACCCCATTTAAACAATTCTCGATAAAATAACATCCAAGTCGAGGGTCCTATTTCTCACACAATCTATCTGGTTACATCCTAAGTGTGGCTTACATGCAATAGTGGAATTTTTCACATATAATGCAATGAATTTAGTTTGATATGCGACTTACAAACAATCACTAGCATGCAAATGAGCACAAACCATGTACTTGTAATAGAGCTTAAACTTGACATGTAGGAGCATGAAACTAAAGCATGAATTACCAATTTAAAGTGATGCTAAAATATTACATATGAAGAATATTTATGAACTACCCATTTAACATGTGATATGAGAGCATCGTTTGTAAATCAATCATAGATCCAGATGAGCCAACTAAAGTAATTTGGAAATTTAATACAACTAATCAAAGCTCTAAGCTAGTAGTCATAGTTTTAAATAGTAACCATGTTTGGCTAACTTAGAGATGGAAAGCCTAAGGGGAAAGTCATCACCTTTCGAGTTGGATTCCCTTACGTAGTTCCTCTTTTTAGCGATCAACCCACGATTCAATGTCACCCGATTGAACACCTAGGGCCATTCCCAACAAGAGATTAATAATCGAATTTGACAGATGATTTTGACAACTCCTAGCTACCCAGGCTTATTTTAACTTGGGTTTTCTTCCATACAATGATGATGAGGCCCGTCTCCATGTTTCTTGGCCACCACAATTAGGTGGGCTTATTGGGAGTTACCCAAAACCATGAAAATTGGGCCCAAACCTAGTTGAATTCGGCGCAGCAGTCTGCGGCCCAAAATGTGGATGGGCTGACTGGCCGGGTAAGCTATTATAACGTCCCAGAGAAATCCATACAATGACCTGAAGACCACACCCGGTTATCTAATTTCGACGAGATTTACTTAGATACTAAGCATTGGATGGGTTAAGCTCGGGTCACCGTTTTCACAAATGGGAAGGGCTAGAATCATGAGTACCACTGGCCCAACGCCATCTGAAGACTCGGGAGAAATCCCGAGGGCCTGTCCCTCTAGAGAGTACACTGAAACTCCATAAGGGACCTAGACCTCACGTCGGGGGTCCGCTGACCTTGAAATTGTAGGACAATGTCCGTCCTGTTGGGCTCGACGACCATCACGGGAACCAAGCCCGGATAGTGTCCAGAAACGCTCAACTTGAGCTATGAGTCAAGTGCGTTAGAAATGTAAATACCCTAAGGAAGTGTGCTGAAACTTAAGTAAATTGGGTTATCCACTCTTACGTAAAATTAAGGATTTCAGACCGTTGATTTATAACCAAACTTCACACATGGAGAAAAAAAAATTTTCTGCACACATCCGTATAACCGTGGCCTCGATTAAATCTTTATAACTGTTGATCTGATACGGGCATCCCACGACCGATCTGTTTTTTCGATCGCACTAAAACTGGGTACTAGCGTCGATCCATAGATAAGGAGCCTACCCCATGACATAAATGAACCGTGGGCCCTCCTGAGAGCCCTGTTAATAAAAAATAGCCACCTGTGGGGTATAAATATAGTACAAAGTGGCCCTGGGGCCATTTGTACACCGTTTGGGGCTATAAATAGCTCCCAACTCACCCCTCTCTCCCAAATACGAATTTTGTAAACCCTAATAAGGGAAAGAAGGGAAAAGAGAAAGATAGAGAAGAGGAGAGTTTGGGATATTGTTTACAACTGTGGGAAATCCTCTCTCATGGATCCATAAGCCTAACCATCGCCATGTTTCGCTACCGAAACTCCTCCAGCTATGACCTAGGGTAAGAAATACTAATCACTATAGTGATGTAGGTCACCGAATGACTTTTCTCCAACCTAACTAACCCGTGTACTCGTTTAGGCGACCGATGATCCTCCCTTGGAAACATAGTCCTAGGAACGAGTCCGAGTCGGGCGTGCTACCGAAAGGTGCAGACTATAAATGCTTAGGTTGCGATTTATCAATGCCTTCATTATAGTTAATGATTTATGCTTGTTATGATTGTTAACATAGGATCCCTAGTTGTCATATGCATACGTAGTCCTTTAGGTAATAAATTGAAAAAATGCAAGTTGTAGTTGACGTAGTCTACGTGTTTTATGAAATGCCTAAATGAAAAATAGCTGATGATGTATGCTTGTTATGATTGTTAACGTAGGATTCCTTGTTGTCATATGCATACGCATTTCTTTATGTAATAAATTGATAAGATACAAGTTGTAATTAACGTAGTCTATGTATTTAATGAAATGCCTGAATGAGAAATTTATCGGGATTGCTTGAATGTTGGCTTATATATTATGCGTGTGTGTTATCATGATTTGGATAGGATCGGGGCTACGATCGTAGTTTAGGCAACCGGGAAACGTTCATGTTTGGGGTGGCCGGATTGAGTTGGCCACCTTGGGGTGGCCGGGTCAGACGTCCATTTCCGACAGTGGCTAGGCCATGAGGGGCGTTCATGCACTCCATGTTGGTTACGTCAGTGTGCACCCATACTAATCGAGGTTGCCTATAGAACCGGTTGACCTATTGTGTGTTTACCATGTATGAACGCAAATGTTTGAATCTAAGGTACCCCTCACAATTGTAAAGATCCCCTTTAACCATGGTACCATGATCCTCAAAACTCATGAGACGAGCATGGTGGTATGAGATACCGTGTTCATACTATTGGCCTACGCTGGGGTGACGAGCCTTCCCGTTGTGACCGTGAGCACCACTTCTTGGCAACTTGCCTATCGTATGCGTTTATTTAGGAGTGACGAACCTAGACGGATCAAGAACACAGGAGTAAGATTGCTGCGGTTGTCTGATGCATAGTAATTTATTTTGGATCAATATTAAGAAGGGAGGTATCCTAGCTTCCTTAAGTTACTGGATGAATGTGCATAATTTATCACTAGGCTAACATGATGATACACCACATCGCATTAGTTAGAATGTGGCGAAAAGGTGTTGGAATCGCACGTTTGAGGAAGTGTTGTCATGTGCGAAACAGGTGGTTGGAGTCGCGTGTTGAGGGAGTGTTGATGGGTGAGGGCATGCATCATTACATAAACTCTATTCTCGCATTAAAAAGAGTAGTTAGGATGTGATTGCTTATTATTGCCTTATCATTATTGTATTAATTGACTTGATAATATGTGTAACTTTTGCTTTATAGAACCACTGAGTTGATCACTCACTCACGCACTGGGATGGTGTTTTAAAACACCAACCAGACACTAGTGTAGATGTAGGTACGGTTGACGTCGATGCATTGGAGCAGGATTTCTTGGATGAGGAGGAGGAATTCTCCTATTTTTAGCTCTCGGGCAGGCTGATGTAGGCCATGTGCCGTTAGACAGGGAGCGTCGGGCGTCTGGGTTTAGTTGGATGCTACATTTACATTACCACATTTTGTTTATTTTGAATTGTACATGTATATATTAAACTCAGCCACGGACCCATACTCTGGAAGAAACTTCATGAAACATGTACATATATATATATATATGTTCTGGATTTATGCATTTGCTTAATTACATTACATCTGGAGTATGATACGCTGTTTAATATAATTACATGCATGCTTAATTGATCAACGTGAAAGAAATCAGAATATTATCTTCCACAGGACATAAGTGATGTTCGGACTCTCGGGATTTGAGCCTTGCTCGACTCTCAAAATTCAGGGCATTATAAGTTGGTATCAGAGCATGGATTGGATTAAATTGGGCCTAGGGTAATAGGTTATTATGACGCACTCTGGCTTAGGAAGTAGGCGATGGAACTTAGAGATGACGTTAGAATCCCAAGGGTTCACCGATTGGCAGGACCGAGCCCTATAGGCCAGTCGAGGACTTGCAATTAGGGAACATAGGTCATGTGAAGTGACCTCAATCACCTTTGACCAAGGATAACGAGTTGAGTCAATTCGACTTCAGTACATTCGGACTAAATGGCGCAAGTAGCTAACGAGGCTGAGAGGGCCTAACCATTTGAACTTCATAGTTCAAACCAAACATAGATTCCCTCCAACTTTAGTCCCAACTAAGGGAAGAAGTTTTCGAATAACCTGGATGATTCTAAGTTTATTTGGGTTGTCGGTTGACGGATTTTAAATCTAAAATGGATCTAGAAGACGCGATGAAATACCCTTTATACTGCGATGGGTGGACCCGACCTATCGGGGACCCAAACCAATGTGTTCAGTGGGGCCCAGGGGGTCCCACGGAGTGTAAACAGCGACCCAAGCCAGAACCTCCAGACGGGCGCGGCGGCCCCTCCTGATCGGCGGTGCACTGCTGATATCTCCAGAGAAGTGTGGCGGCACCGCCCTGGCGACGGCCGCTGCCGTCCGCCCAAACGTGAGGGCCCCTCTCACGTGTGGGGGTCCCCTTATATGGTCCTACCTCCCCATTTCAACCCATTTCCACCCATTTTAAACCCTCTCCTACCCTCCAAACCCTCCTAAAACCTTCCCTCATTCCCAAATCTTCATTTCTAAACTCCTAAATCCATCTTTTTCCTTGCATCCACCATCCCTAAACTCCCATTTAAGTTCAACCTTCCTAAGCTCTACCTACACATCCCTATTCTCATCCATTTGAGCAAAAATCCTCTTCCTAGGGCTCCAAAGATCCCTATTTCCTCGAAATCCCTCCATTCCAATCACCTTTCCACCTCCATGGCCTTCTTCAAGATGATAACCTTTATTTTCTCCATCTTTATGCTTCTTTCCCTTATGGGAAAGAAACGAGTGGCCCTGGATGAGGCTGGGCCAAGCTGTCCGAGTCGTTCCAAGAAGAAGACGAGTACCGGGGCAAGTTCGAGCGCCAAGCGAAGATCAAAGCGGGACCTTGACCCCCAAATCCCAATAAAAAGTCTTTACCAGCGGGCATTGAGCTTGGTAAGTTTCGCCAACGCGAAGTTGTCTTTGAAGCTCATGTGAATGAGAAACTATTTAGAGTATACCCGGTGATCGACCACCTCCTGGCGAATGGTTGGGGTCCTATATTTGAATGAAATTCTCGCACTAGTGAGGGCTTTGTATGAACCTTCTACGCACACATAAAGGACCCAACCCTTGAACCTCTCCAATTTATCATTCCTCTGGGAAGACAGGAAGCTAAGGTTGATGTAGACGTCATTTCTCGCATTATGAGGGTGGAGCGCGGCATGGTACATGCCAGTGAGGCTAATCTCACTGAAAGGCGGGAGAGAGATCGCCGCACACGTTTCTTATGCAGCCAACCTACTGAATGGAGGCGAGAGAATAGCCTTAAGATAACCCACATGACCCGTGACTATCGCCTGCTCCACCATATATGCACACATAACGTGTACCCCAGGTCGAGCAACCATACAGAGGCACTAGAATCATGGTGGACTTCATGTACCGAGTAGGACAGGAAGATAAGGTATGCTTACCCACTCTTGTCTTGACCCAGACCGTGAAGGCGGCGCAATCTGCTCGAGGGGATCTGTCCCTCCCATTTGGCCGACTGATTTGCAAGATTTCTCGTAGTTTTGGGTTCAAACTGCACATGGACAATGTCACCCCTATCCACTACATCAACGAGAACACCCTCCATAATATGAAGATAGGCCCCAGGCAGCGCCAGACCCAACTCGAGGAATTCGGGGACGAGATAGAAGAGGAGGCTGAAGAAGAGGAAGAAAGTGAGGAGGAAGAATAGGAAGAAGAAGTAGAGGCTCAGGACTCCGATTGGGAGCCTCCCGCCTCTCATGACGAACGCAAGGATTGGCCGCTCACGACGCCCACCTGACCAAGATTGAGGAGAACCAGGAATATCTGAAGAAGAAATTTAAGTGGATGTCCCGCACTCTGAAAGCCCTCCTGTGCTGCATGCAGGATAAGGGAGCACCTTAACCTTCGCCAGAATCGGAGGACTAGGAGTGCAGTATGTGGTTGTTTCTTTTTTGTAATAGCCTTAGATAGGCTTAGTTTACTTGTTGGAGTTGTAAATGTTGAAATCCTTTTGTTTAGTCAGTAATCGTGCATTCTCTATCATTGTACATATAATGCCTTAGCATATGTAACTGTGACAAATTTTGCTTAATGAAATGCATGGAGCTACTTTTGTTAAAGTAATGTGTGGACTGTTTGGAGAATGGATGATATATGTATGATATCACGCTAACTCAATGAATATTATACATGACGTTGTATATAGGGATTGTTTCCTAAGAGTAGTCGGAACATGATACGTCTTCCACATGGCGGATTGGTCGACAGGGCCCCTCCCCCGAATGATAGCCAACAGGGCCCTAGTTTTGGTCCAGATAGTGAGAGAATGTGGGGCTCGCAACCAGCCACTGGCCCTACAGATGGGCCAATGCCAGTGTGCCACCGATTTTAGGCCAGAACCACACCTTTTCTTCAGCACCACCTGTGCCTCAGGCAGCCCTGCCCCCAGATAGATTGGTGTAGATGTTGCTTTTGATGCAACAATAACAACAGGTCTTACCAACTATAGCGGGGGCCAATGCACAGAATATGAACATGGCCCCGTCAATGCAACACATGCAGGCTACCGGGACAACGACTGTATGCGGCCTATTTGAGCATTTTCAACACCTCCGTCCTCCCACGTTTGTGGGTACCCATCGGCCCGAGGAGGCCAAGTATTGGTTGGACTGAATATCTAAGATGATAAGGCCATTACATTGCTCCGGGGCAGAACAAGTCGAACTCGTTACTTACATGTTCGAGAAGGAAGCCAGCATGTGGTGGGACAACATATTGAGGACCGTTCCCGCAGGATTTGCATGGACGTGGGATGGGTTCGAGATGCGTTTCCACGAGAAATACTTCCATCTCACCTATCGCAATGAGAAAGAGGGTGAATTCCTCCACCTCAAGCAAGGGGGAATGATAGTGACAGAATATGAGAACCGCTTCATGGAGCTATCCAGATATGCTCCTCTAATCTTGGCTAATGAGCCTATGAGAATGTGGCGATTCTTGGAGGGTTTGCAGGCTGACATCCGCACCAGGATGTGTTGTGCTAATATCCACAAGTATGCTGAATTGGTGAATATGTCCCTGCGAGTTGAGCAGGACGGTGAGTGGGTGTCTCGAGCATGCTTACCCATGGGCCCAAGGCCTAGGCCCGAATTGCAGACCCAACCGCTTCTCGGCAAGAGGCCACGTATGAACTCACCTCCAAGACTAATGGCTTCGTTGGCCCAGAGGATCAACCACCAACCCCCACACGCTATTTTGACCCCTCCTTTGCGAGCCGTGGCACCGTCACAACAATTCAATTGGCCTCCTGCACTTCGAAATAGGCCTCCTCAAAGACCTATGACAGCGCCGCCCAACCGCCCGCAACAAGCTCGTATACATGCACTTACCGTCGAGGCAGCTGAAACAATGACAACGGTACCCCTAGCTTTTGAAGTCACGACTCACATCCAAAGTACACCAGTGTTTTTATTAGTGGACACCGGGTCCACTGCTTCTTTGGTATCGTGCTCCACAGTCAAGCGCATAGGGTTGGATACTACCCCTATGATTAGGGTGAGGGTCATCGCCGCAGCAAGGACCATCTCAGATGCCATTAAGCTCTGTAAGGGTTGCCCTATAGACATAGGGTGCAGAGCGGTGCACATTGACCTGATTGTAACCAAGATTTACCATTACGACGTTATCCTTGGTATGGATTAGCTCACCGAAATGAAAGTAGAGATCGACTGTGAGACTAGATTGGTGACCACCCATGGGCTCGAGGGCACGACCTTCACTTTCCCCGTTTAGGTCAGTTATCCCTTCCGGATCCATTGTTATGCTTCCCTATTGGAGAATTATGATGGTCCATCACTTGGGGCCGCGCCTGTGGTCCAAGAGTTCACAGATGTGTTCAGGATGATCCCTGGACTACCTCCTCAGCGTGAGATTGACTTTACCATCGACCTCATGCCGGATGCAACACCCATCTCCCTGCCGATGTATCGCATGCCTCTGTGTGAGATGGAGGAATTGAGGAAGCAAATCGATGATTTATTAGACTCAGGTTTTGTACAAACAAGCGTATCTCTTTGGGGAGCTCCGGTATTATTCGTAAAGAAGAAAGATGGATCACTACGATTATATATAGACTATCGCAGGCTAAACCACGTTACAGTGAAGAATAAGTATCCTCTACCCAGGATAGATTACCTGTTTGACCAATTGAAGGGGGCCCAGTACTTCTCTAAGATAGACTTACAGTCTAGGTACCATCAGTTGCACGTCAGAAACGAAAACATGCAGAAAACAGCTTTTATGACTAACTTCGGGCACTATGAATTTCTCGTGATGCCATTTGGACTTACAAATGCGCCGGCCATATTCATGGATCTTATGAACTGGGTGTTTCGGCTGTACCTCTATCGGTTTGTCATCGTATTCATAGACGACATTTTGATATATTCAAAAAGTTGGGAAGATCACGAAGCACACCTATGAGCGATCTTTAATACTCTATGAGAGAATCAGTTGTTTGCGCAATACTGAAAATGCGACTTCTGGAAGGAAGAAGTCAAGTTTTTGGGACACGTAATTTCAAAAGAAGGAATCGTCATGGACCTTGCCAAGGTAATCGTGGTATGGGACTGGGAGCCGCCTGGCTCAATTACAGAAGTGAGGAGTTTTCTCGGGCTTGCTGCCTATCATCGCCGATTCATTAAAGATTTCTCCAAGATAGCCTGACCGTTGTCCCAACTTATGTGGAAGGATCTTAAATTTTCTTGGAATGAGAAAGCGGAGGCGGCCTTCTAAGAATTAAAGGACAGGATGGCATCTGCGCCCGTACTAGTGCTGTCAGAGCAAAGGGTCAAATATACCATCTACACCGATGCCTCTCGAGTCAGTTTGGGGTGTATGCTTATGCAAAAGGATAGGGTGACTGCCTATGCCTCTCGATAGTTAAGGAAATACGAAGAAAATTACCCCGCTCACGATCTAGCGCTGGCAGTAGTCATTTTTGCGTTGAAGCTTTGGAGACACTACCTCTATGGGGAAGAGTTTGAACTCTTTTGCAACCATAAGAGTCTCAAGTACATCTTCACACAGAGGGACCTGAATATGAGGCAACACCATTGGATGAACACGTTGAAAGACTTCAAGTTTGAAGTCTCCTACCATCCTGGCAAGGCCAACCTTGTGGCCAATACGTTGAGCGACAAGAAGACCATGGAATTCGCAGCCCCACTAATGATAAGAGAATGGAATATGGTGGAGTTCGTGCGAGATTTTGAACAGAGACTAACAATGGAAGAGCCATTCAAGAGTGTTGCGCACCTCCACGTACTACCACTAATTGACGATCGAATCATTGTGGCTCAAAAAGAAGATGAGCTATTGATGAGGATGAAAGAGTGGGTAAGCTGCAGTGAAGAGTCAGAATGGAGGATTGGCTTAGATGGAGGTTTGTGGTATCATGGCCACCTATGCGTCCTAAACCTTCACGATCTAAGGAGAGAAGTTCTCGAGGCCGCTCACAATTCAAAGTTGGTAATGCATCCGGGTAGTACGAATATATATCAGGATGTGAAACGTTCATACTGGTGGGACAACATGAAGGCCCAAATAACAGATTTTGTGTCATGATGCCTTACATGTCAACAAGTCAAGGCCGAGCTTCGCCGAGCCTCAGGTTTACTTCAACCCATGCCCATAGCCGAGTGTAAGTGGGATTTCATATATATGGATTTCATTTTCAGGTTACTAAGGACGAGAAAGGGGCATGACTCTATTTGGGTGGTTGTGGACCAGTTGACAAAGTCGGCCCATTTTCTTCCTATTCGGGTTTCTAATTCTGCAGATGACGTAGCCAAGTTCTACATCAAAGAGATCGTACGACTGCACAGAGTTCCTTTAGAGATTGTCTCGGACCGAGACACACGGTTTACGTTTATTTTCTGGACCCGAATCCAAGAAGCGATGGGGGTAAAGCTGAAATTCAGTACTGCTTTCCACCCTCAGACCGATGGGCAAACTAAGAGGGTGAATCAGATACTCGAGGACATGTTACGAGCGTGCGTACTTGACTTCAAGGACAGCTGGGATGACTGCCTCCCTTATGCCAAATTTGCCTATAACAACAGTTTCCAAGCAAGCATTGGCATGGCTCCTTACAAAGCTTTGTATGGACGCCCATGTCGGGCTACACATTATTGGGCGGAAGTCGGCGAGAGGAACTTAGTTGGCCTAGATCTGGTTCAAGCGACCTTGGAAAAGATAGATGTTATCAGACATCGACTCCTTGTGGCCTAGAGTAGGCAAAAAAGCTATGCCGATACTAAACGGAGGCAGTTGGAATTCGAAGTTGGGGACCATGTATTCCTCAAAGTTTCTTCAATGAAGGGAGTACTCCATTTTGGCAAGAAAGGGAAGCTCACGCCGAGATTCATTGGGCATTTCCAGATTTTAGACCGAGTAGGTGTTGTAGCATACTATCTCGCCTTGCCCACGCCACTCACAGGCGTGCACAACGTGTTTCACGTGTCAATGCTGAAGAAGTATGTGCCCGACCTTACATCATCAGGTGGGAGCAAGTAGAAGTAAGGGAAAATGCTGCCTATGTATTGCAGCCCACACATGTTCTAGATAGGAAAAAACAAGTGTTGTGCAGCAAAGTCATCCCACTCGTGAAAGTGTTATGGACACACCACACCGAGGAAGAGGCTACTTGGGAGACGGAAGCTGAAGTCTGTAAGAACTATCCACAAATCCCCGAGGAGTACGAAAAGGTATGAATTTTGAGGATGAAACTTTCTTTAAGGGGGTAGATTGTAACGTCCCGGAGAAATCTGTACAAAGACCCGAATACAACCTCGGGCGGAACCACCCAAGGACCACACCCGGTTATCTAATTTTGATGAGATTTACTTAGATACTAAGCATTGGATGGGTTAAGTTCGAATCACCGTTTTCACAAATGGGAAGGGTTAGAATCATTAGTACCATTAGCCCAACGCCATCCGAAGACCCAAGAGAAATCTCAAGGGCCTGTCCCTCTAGAGAGTACATTGAAACTCCGTAAGGGACCTAGACCGCACGTCGGGGATCCGCTGACCTTGAAATTATAGGACAATGTCCGTCCTGCTGGGCTTGACGACCATTGCGGGAACCAAGCCCGGATAGTGTCCAGAAACACTCAACTTGAGTCGTGAGTCAAGTGCGTTAGAAATGCAAATACTCTAAGTGTGCTGAAACTTAGGTGATTGGGTCGTCCACTCTTACATAAAATTGAGGATTTCAGATCGTTGATTTATGACCAAACTTCACACATGGAGAAAAGAAATTTTCCTGTATACATCCATATAATCGTGGCCCCGATTGAACCTTTATAACCGTTGATCTAACACGGGCATCCCACAACCGATCTGTTTATCCGATTGCACCGAAATTGGGTACTAGTGTCGATCCATAGATAGGGAGCCTACCCCATGGTATAAATGAGCCATGGGCCCTCCTAAGAACCTCGTTAATCAGAAATAGCCACCTGTGGGGTATAAATATAGTACAAAGTGGCCCTGGAGCCATTTGCACACCGTTTGGGACTATAAATAGCTCCCAACTCACCCCCTCTCTCCCAAATACGAATTTTATAAACCCTAAGAAGGGAAAGAAGAGAAAAGAGAAAGATAGAGAAGAGGAGAGTTTGGGGTATTGTTTACAACTGTGGGAAATCCTCTCCCATGGATCCATAAGCCTAACCATCGCCACGTTTCGCTACCGAAACACCTCCGGATACGACCTAGGGTAAGAAATATTAATCCCTATAGTGATGTAGGTCCCCGAATGACTTTGCTCCAACCTAACTAACCCGTGTGCTCGTTTAAGCGACCGATGATCCTCCCTTGGAAACATAGTCCTAGGACCGAGTCTGAGTCGGGCGTGCTACCGAAAGGTGCGGACTATAAATACTTAGGTTGCGATTTATCAATGCCTTCATTATAGTTAGTGATTTATGCTTGCTATGATTGTTAACGTAGGATCCTTAGTTGTCATATGCATACGTAGTCCTCTAGGTAATAAGTTTAAAAAATGCAAGTTGTAGTTGACGTAGTCTATGTGTTTGATGAAATGCCTAAATAAAAAATAGCTAATGATGTATCCTTGTTATGATTGTTAACGTAGGATTCCTTGTTGTCATATGCATTCGTATTTCTTTATGTAATAAATTGATAAGATACAAGTTGTAATTAACGTAGTTTATGTATTTGATGAAATGCCTGAATGAGAAATTTATCGGGATTGTTTATTGAATGTTGGCTTATATATTATGCGTGTGTGTTATCATGATTTGGATAGGATTGGGGTTACGATCGTAGTCCAGGCAATTGGGAAACGTTCATGTTTAGGGTGGCCGGATTGAGTTGTTCACGTTGAGTAAATTCGAAAGATACAGGTCAGACGTCGATTTTCGACAGTGGCTAGGCCACGAGGGGTGCATGCGCTCCATGTCAGTTACGTCAGCGTGCTCCCATACCAATCGAGGTTGCCTACAAAATCGGTTGATGTATTGTGTGTTTACCATATATGAATGCAAATGTTTGAATCTAAGGTACCCCTCAAGACTCGTGAGCCAGGCATGTTGGTATGAGACACCGTGTTCGTGCTGTCGGCCTACGCTGGGGTGATGAGCCTCCCCATAGTGACCGCGAGCACCACTTCTTGCAAACTTGCCTATCGTATGTGTTTATCTAGGAGTGACGAACCTAGACAGATCATGAACACAGGAGTAGGACCGCTATGGTTGTCCGATGCCTAGTGATTCGTTTTGGATCAATATTAGGAAGGGAGGTATCCTAGCTTCCCCAAGTAACTAAATGAATGTGCATAATTAATCACTAGGCTAACATGATCATGCACTACATCGCATTAGTGAATGTGGCGAAAAGGCGTTGGAGTCGCACGTTTGAGGAAGTGTTGTCATGTGCGAAACAGGTGATCGGAGTCGTGTGTTGAGGGAGTGTTGATGAGTGAGGGCATGCATCATTACATAAACTCCATTCTTGCATTAAAAAGAGTAGTTAGGATGTGATTGCTTATTATTGCCTTATTATTACTGTATTGATTGACTTGATAACATGTGTAACTTTTGCTTTATAGAATCACTGAGTTGATCACTCACTCCCTCTCTGGGACGGTGTTTTAAAACACCAACCAGACGCTAGTGTAGATACAGGTACGGTTGACGTCGATGCATTGGAGCAGGACTTCTTAGATGAGGAGGAGGAATTCTCCTATTTTTAGCTATCGGGCAGGTTGATGTAGGTCATGTGCCGTTAGATAGAGAGCGTCGGGCGTCTGGGTTTAGTTGGATGCTACATTTACATTACCACGTTTTGTTTATTTTGAATTGTACATGTATATATTGAACCCAGCCGCGGAGCCATACTCTAGAAGAAACTTCATGAAACATGTACATATTTATATATATATATGTTCTGGATTTACGCATTTGCTTAATTACATTGCATCTGGAGTATAATACGCTGTTTAATATAATTCTATGCATGCTTAATTCATCAACGTGAAAGAAATCAAAATATTATCTTCTACAGGACATAAGTGATGTTCGGAATC
Organism: Magnolia changhungtana; assembly: GCA_030180095.1. Lineage (NCBI taxonomy): Eukaryota > Viridiplantae > Streptophyta > Magnoliopsida > Magnoliales > Magnoliaceae > Magnolia > Magnolia changhungtana. The sequence continues at coordinate 7,653,672 of JASAUF010000220.1, forward strand.
TCGGGATTCGAGCCTTGCTCAACCCTCGAAATTCAGGGCGTTACAGCTATGTGGCCCACTGAGCTTTGCTCAGGCGCGGCCCATGGCTGCGGCCAGGCTTAGTCTAGGCCCACTGCTGGTTTGGTCTAGATATCGACCCAATCTTGGGGCTGATTTCGGCCTAGTTCTGGAGCTGATTTCGGCCTAGTTCTGGGGCTGATTTCGGCCCAGTTCTGGGGCTGGTTCTAGTCTAGGTCACGGCCCAACCTTCGGTCCAGTCTTGTGGTTGGGGTCCAATCCAAACTCGGCTAAGATCCGTGGCTAAGTCCAATTGGATTCGGCCCAGATCGTGTGGCTGGGCTTGGTCCAGACCACGACCTAAGTTAGTGGCTGCACTCGGCCCGGTTTTGTGGCTGAGATCCAGCCCAAACTTGGCCCACTGCTGAACCTAAGTCTGGCCCAGAACTGTTGTTGGAAGTCTAGGCCCTCACCACTAGGCAGCTCGTGTGTTAGGCTGGACCGGACCGTCTGTTAGCCCATGAGCAATAGAGGACGACGGGCTCAGCTGGTTTTGAAGCTGAGTTCAGACTCAACTTGGTCTAACACTTCCTCTGGAGGAGTGAAGGTACGTGAGTTGGATAAGAATCGAGTTGGCTCAACCCGGTCCCACCTTACTGTCTAAAGGCTTTCCCCCACAGTGAGGCCTGGCTCGACAGTGGTGACGGTGGGCCATACGAGAGCCACAGGTTCGGTTATAGGCTAGTCTGAGTGTGGGTCTGGGCTGAGAAGGTGGGTCATACATCGGTCTGGACTCCGCTAAACTAGTCCTGACTCGCTAACATGCCCTGTACCTTTCACTAGTGAAACCTTTCCTTGGCACAGCTCGGGGTGGGATCCAATTGTCGGTCAGGCCTACCCCACACCTCCTTGATGCTTTCTCTCCTTCCTTCCTTCTTAAGGGGGGGGGGGGGTTCCTTGCCTATACTAACCCAACTCGATTCGAACTGATCGGGTTGAGTTGGTGCAATGCAGCACCGAGTTCGCCACTCAAGCCTACACTCGCCCTCTCACTTTCTCCATCTTCCTCTCTCTCTCTCTCTCTTGGATTTCTCTTTTCTCTCCAACAGTGGTGCTACAGGTCTGTACTGACCCAACTCGGCGGAGCTAAACAGTTTGAGTTGGTGCAGTGTGGCACCTAGTCCACTCACCTCGAGTCTCTCTTTTGTTCTCCCCACTCTCTCTCTCTCTCTCTGTGCCCTTTTTTTCTCTAGCTTGGGGAGGATCCTGAGGCAAACGTTCCTATTTATAGGCATGAAGCACGTTCCAACCGTCTTAGTGGATGGTCGAGATGGCTGTGGCTGTAATCATGCTTCCATTCTCGATCCCTTGCATGCATGGGATCAATCCAATGCAAGGGATGGATTTTCGCCTCCGTGGCCACCGGAAAAATACTTTTGCTCAGCCAGTGGGGTTCATGCCATGATGATGGGTCATCGGGTTGGACGGAGAAGATGATGTAGCCATCAATGGCGGATTTCTGTCTACGGTATATTTGCATGATCTAGTCCGTTTGAACGGATTAGATGGGGCCACTGATCACTGTGGGGCCCACTTTTTCCAGCAATCTTAGTCGTTTCATCCTTCTCGCGAACTTTCTCCGCCTCCCTTAATTTCTCGCAAGATGAGAAGTCTCCTTGAGGGAGCCATTGCTGCCCTACAGGGAGCGACGGGGATATCTCCACGTGGCTTCGTGGAGGGTCTAGATTGTGCCAGACGGATTTCCCGAAAGGGAACGTCTGCCCCATCCTTTTCAGCCCGCAAGCAACTGCCTGCCCGTTTTTTGGCACTGAAGGTAGCACTGGGATGCGCCCGCTGTGGTCGGTTGAGATCAAAAGCGGGATGCCATCTTGGATTGCCAACATGGCAGTTCCCCCTTCTTCTTTTTGGGAAAGAATCTGACGTGTACGACCGTCCGATCTTCCCTGTGTGCACATGCACACTTGCATGGACCCGGTAGGTTATCATGGGTTCGGTCGGATCTGTCGTTTGGTCGAGATGGATGGTTCTGATCGCATTGATGGGTATTAGTTTGGGTGGACAAGCGTGTCCAGATTCAAACCTTGGGTTGGCGGGAAAATGGGAGAGGATTTCTCGCTTTTGCGAATTCTATCAGGTCAAATGTTGTTTGACCCGATCGTTGAGTTAGGTGTGCGTAAGCGTTTGACCCGATCGTTGAGTTAGGTGTGCGGTGGGTGCATGTCTCTTGTGCACACGCATCATGAATGCGGGGCCCACCTTGAGGCCTGCGGGAGATTTGACCCAATCATCACCCTTGAGGGTCACTACCTGGGCCCTTGGTCTAAGATTTGCCATATCCGCGGTACAGATGGGCCACACTATGCGATCTCTGACTCTATGTGGTGGACTCCTAACCATCCCATGGCTGGATTGGGTTACATTGCTCTTCCTTAGCCCCACTGGACCCTAAATGGTGGGGATTAGTTGATTAGCTACTTACTAGCTCCCGTGGGATGATCGTAATTGCATTCATTTAATTTACGACCAAAAGATTTATCCATTAGTGAAGGTTTTTCTTAAACTTGAGGTGGTCGGTTAGGCTTACCCTTGTGGATGGTGTAGGGCCCCCCTTTAGCTCCTAGGGGACTTTGGCCACTGGTCTAAGCGTCGATGGACAGCTTCCATGGTGGTTGAAGGTTCCTCCCTGTATGGGCTTAAATTAGAACCATTCATTAATTGGGTTTGAAATTTTACCAATACGAGTTTAATTGGTAACACCTGCATACCAGAGGTGTGGGGTGTTACACTAGCGATCCGATACCACGCTAAGGGCACGTGCTACAACATCCAGAATTAGCCACCCGTTATCGCCCGTATGCTATGAATACATGATTAGCTCAACCGTTATTATTCCGATTACAACCAACCAATTTAAGAAAGCTCAAAGGTCATTATAGGGGGCTTATCACCCAGCGTAGGCCGATAGCTTGAGGATAATGTCTCATACCATCATCCTCGGCTCATGAGACTCCCATATTAGGATGTGTAATGGAACCCCATCGACTAGCGGCCAATCATATTTCAACATGTGAGACTCACTACCGCATCATTATATAGGGATGAACCATCGAAGCAACACAGGGCAAATATCAATTTGAAATGATCAGGAGGCCACATAGGATAAATACCGAGCCGAAGCAAAAAAAGGGTCGCGTGAAGTAAATACCAAGTCGAAAAGATAAAGAGGTCATGTAGGGAAATTTAAATCAAACGGTAAAGAGGTTATCCCCAAAAGCCATGTAGGCACAACAACATATGGATGGTGAACCCACATTAAGATTTCACCACCCGAGGTAACCTCCAATTCGAGAGTCCATTTCCAACACATTCAAGCCCGTTACATCCTAAGTATGGGTTTACATATATAAGTGAAATTTTCCACTGATAGATGTAGCAATTCAAGTTCCCCAAGCAATTCACAATATAAGAAGATATTTAAGTACAACATATGGATATTCATACAAGATAAATGTGAGCATGTAATTTGACAATCAGATTCAATAACTACCACAAGTAATAATGAATTAGAGATATTAGTTATCAGTCGCAATTAAAATAATAACTATTACTTAAGCTAATAAGAAAGTGGAAAGTGTAAGGGGAAGAAATCATCGCCTACTGTTTTGAACCGCCTACATTATCGTTAGAAGTGCATGCACCCTTAGAGTTGAATCCTACCACAAATTATGAGATCGTACGGTTAGATCAAGGTCATATGAACTATTTATGGTCAAGATTATAACTTAGGGTTTGTATCACTTAGGTTTAGGCTTCATTCTAGAGTTTAATTCTAGGCTTAGATTTTTTAAATTTGAATGCTAATTGATGTACGATTGATCACAATGTTAATCACAAAATTGCCATTAACATTAACGATGTAATTGATATTAGCTATCATGATAGTAATGATCATTGTGATGGTAATAAATAGTGTGATCTATTATTAATGATAATATTTAGAAATGATAAATAAATATTAATATCTTATATCCAAGTATTGTTGTAGTTTTATAGTAACTAATATTAGCATAAATAACCTACAAATAGCTAATCGTATTATAGTAACACCAATGATAATAATGAATCATACGATTTACTTTGGGAGAGAAAACTGAGCCACATAAATCGACTCGACAGCGAGTCAGGCTTCCAAACCCAATCTTTTTTCAGCAGCCCCACATGGCCACCACTCCTCTTATACTCCATCTTCTTTTTGTCTCTACTTCTTCTCTCCTTTCTTCCTTCCTTTTTTCTCTTGCTAGAACTCCAGTAAGGCCCGAACTAGGCCCAAGCCTAGCTCAACCTAGCTGGACTCAGTGGGTTTCAATTGAGTTAACCCACTGACAAGGTGAGGCTCGACCCTCCATTCCGTCTCTCTCTCTCCCTTCTTCTCTCTCTCTCTCTCTCTCTCTCTCTCTCTCTCTCTCTCTCTCTCTCTCTCCCTTTTTTTTCCTTCAGACCCATACACCGGCCAGTTCTTTGGACTAAACCGAATGCAGGGACGACTCACACAACTTGACCCAGTGAGTTTCAGCTGAGTTGATTCGACTCGAGATGGGGCTCTCTCTCTCTCTCTCTCTCTCTCTCTCTCTCTCTCTCTCTCTCTCTCTCTCTCTCCCTCTCTCTCTCTCTCTTTCTTGATCTTCTTCTGCTCCTCCATTCTTTTCTCCGTTCCTTCTCTCTGTTTCTACTTCTCACAACCAGATGGTGTTTGATCTTGACCAGACCCGCCGACTCAACCCGCAACTCGATCAATTGCACTTACTGCTAAGCTCGGGCAGCAGCAACCTACTTTTCTCACTTTCTTTCTGTTTCTTCTCTTTTCTTCTTCTTTCATTCCTCTGCCGGACTTCTGGCAATCCCTGGGCTTAGACAAACCCGACAGGAACTGCCCAGATGCACCACTCCCCACCGTGACTCGGTTGGGTTTTAACGGACTCGGTGCTGCACCATCCGATTCCTTCTTTCTTTCTCTCTTTCTCTCTTTTTCTTTTGTTTCTTCCTTCTTGTTTGGGGGTTCAAGAGGGCTTGAACGAACCAAACTCGGACAGACTCGATGTGGTGTGGCTCAACTCCGAACAAGGAAGAAGCCTCGGGCGTTAATGGCAGATCTCAACCTGGTGCATGTTCCTTCAAGACGGAGCTTCCGGACGACCTGGATGTATCCCATGAAGCTTGAGGAAGAAGGAAAATGAAGCTCCATTAAGGTTTAGGTGGTGGGTTCAAGCGAATAGGAAAACAGTGTTTTCCAGGGTTGTTGAAGGAACGGGTGGTAGGATTGCTTTGCGCTCGATCCTAGCCTATCTTATAGTGTTGCCCAACATTCCTAAACCGTCGGATCAATAACTTGTGGTCTGGATTATATCGATTTGCAACAGCCTCCCAATACAACCGCCGGTAATGCAAAACCGGCCACGGTTTTGGCTTTGCTACGAATGGAAGCCCTAATATAGGGTGAAACAGAGGGTTAAGATCTACCTATACGGACGGCTAGGATGGGCGGACATAAAAAGGACACGGATTGCCAGCCTGGAAGCAAACGGGAGGAATGAAAACTTTCCATTTCGAGAGATGCCGCACGCACGCGTCTATCACGCTGGAAATCGTGTGCATACACACGTGCTCCAAGGTGAGGATCTGGGTGGGGTTTGTTCGGACGTGGGCCCTCTATCAGATGGACGGTTTAGATCTCCTATCTGGGTGATCATGGTGGGTCACTACGTCGCAAACAGACGTTGTCCGTTCGAACTAGGCTCGGGTGAGAATTTGTAAAGAGAAAGAGGAGGTTTCCTCTTCGAGACAACCGGGTCAAATGCTCTTTGACCTGCATGGTGCATTCCGGTTGTACCACTCCTGGTGCACATGTAAATTGTGTGGGGCCCACAGTGATGCCTTGAGAAATCCACCCGTTCATAAGACTCTGTAGGCCTAACTGGGTCATCTAACCGAAGATGCAGCAATCCAAAGCTTAGGTGAGCCATACAACTCAATTTGTGTGATGAAACAACGTTGTCTAATGAACTAACGGCGGGGTTTCCTCTGATTTTAATCTATTCCAATCCAACGGGTCCTAGGGAATTGCTTGGGTGGGAATCGATAGTAATCTCAATGGTTAGATGATTCAATGGTGATGCTTAAGTGGTGAGCTGGTAAATTGAGGGTGTGGGCCATTCTTTTAGATATAGGTATTTAGTTATGGATTATTGTCGTTTTGATGGCCAAATTGCACCCAAATCTAACCCTCAATGGTTATCAAGGTTTCTAGTCTAGTTTAGATGGATTTTTAAGGGTAGTCTTCATAATCAAGTGGCCAAACTGCGTGATCAAATAATGAATTGATCAATAGGGTGTTGTGGATGTGATGAACGCCGGATCGCGTGATCGATAGCTTTAAATCTACAATGGTTGATTAGATTTTTCTATCAATGAAATTAGAATCCTAAGAATAGGTTTTTCTAATAACGTGAAAGTCCATCTTGAAGATTAACAGATGGATAGCTTGATATATGGGTGTGGATTGCTTTCAATGGTCATTTTTGACTAGAATGAACGTAAGCGTTCGAGTAAGTTAGGTTTGAATTTATAATAAGTTATGTTACACGGTAACATTTGAGTACTAAAAAGTACAGGGTGTTACACATACCAACGAGATTTTAGCAGTTTTCTAGAGTACAGACGGTGGAACCGTGATGTGAAATCTAACCATAAGATGGGTCACAACCATATTTCTCATCTTCTTGAATTAATCAACAATATTCATTCCACACGGCGTCAATTAGCCATGAGTATGATTACTGATCGACGTGGCTGATTCACGAGGAAGCAAAGATACGACAAAATCTTGAATCGTATGCGTGTATTACTCTGATATCACTGTTAGATCAATCGCTTCAGGATCTACACGTAATGAATCGAAATCGAAGCATACCTAAATTGTTAGCCATTGGCGCCGATTGATGATAGTCGCTGGAGAAGATGATGTCCCGCCGATCTTCCTTTCCGTTCTACTCTCTTTCGATAGGGTCTTTTGCGTCTTAGATTAGAAACTAATCGGAGGTGATTGCATTCCTATTAATAGGATGAGAAGGCGATGGAGGAGTTCTTCCCATTAACGAGCTCCTCTCACCACCGGCTGCCTATAGACCACTTTAAACAAGAGGGAGAAGTGAGATGCTCATACGACTCTTTCTCTTCTTAAGAGAAGATGTATGTACTCCTTGGGAGATTAGCATTGTGTATACACCACACCTTTATGGCCCACACCCAACCATAATCCGATTTATCCAAATCGTTAGTCCAACTTGTCATGGGTGGCCCACATATCTAATAATTTTTAGATTTATACAACTGGCAAAATAAAATTGAAAGAAATTGCAAAGGAAGTAATATCATTTAGTCCAACTCATTTAAAAGTATATGGTGCTCCTAGCTCTCACTCCAGGCTTCTCAGTCTGCTAGACCTAAACTCAACCCAAACTCAGCCTCGACTTGGTGAGTCGATTAATTGGACTAGAAAAGAATACAAATCTAGATTTATGAAAGGGAAATTGCATGAGACAACTTACTTTTTATAGTGTTACTGACTAGACTTGACTCGACACAAGTCTCAGCCCTTACACGACATGGCTTAGTGAGTCGACTCGGTTAGCTTCTTTTTTCTTCTCTCCTTATTACCTTCTCTTTGTTTTCTTCTTTAATTTACTCTCTTCTTCTTTCCCCATACTATGTCCAATAATAATTATTGGACTCAATCCATCAGTTGCTTGGTGAGTCAAGTTTAGAACTCATTCTCTCATTTTCTCTAGCTCTCTTTTTCATGATTTTATTCTCTCGGTTATTGTATGATTTCTCTCATCAAAGAAGGTTTAAATAAGCCTTTAAACGGTTTCAAAATCAGACTAGGACTTTCGAACAGTTTAGACCTTGGTCAAGATCCAATGCTAATATATTGATCCTGTGGGCCTCACAATGCACGATTTAGATATGGGGTTGGTGGTTATACAAAGATTGACAATTAGCATTTCTTGGTGGAGAAGATTACCACTGTTAATGGCAGTTTCCTATCGAACATGTTTTTCTTTGTCTTGATTCTCATGGATGGTCCAAATGGATCTCACAAAGCTCATAGTCACCAAAGATTGAAGGTCTGGATTGATTTTGCCAATGGGTTTGTAAGGAAACAATTTCAGCAATCGTGGCTTATCATCGTGAAAAATAGAGAAGAAATGAGTGCTTTGGTGCATGTTTTGTTGGTGTACTGACTAATGCACCTTATTTGTCAATCACGTGACATGTAGTCGGTTAAGCCCTTGAAAGCTAAATACTGAAGACACAAGTGAATGTGGAGCATCAAGGAGCAAAAAATAGATAAATGTGGTGCCTTTGTGACCTTAACCCTTGACCCAAAACAACCTAAACATGTAGATGATCTTAAAACTAATTGGTAAATATTTTATTGATCATCCTTTAAGCCATGGGAGCCTGAATTGACTATCCATAGATTAGCTTTAGAGGTTACGTGTTGTTGGAAAATTTGCACAAATTCAACAACATTTGGTCTCACTAAACCCATATTTGGTTTGACCGAAAATGGTTAAAGCAGGACAGAGGGATATGACAAATTTTTAATTCGGCTCTAGCTGAAGAATCTATTGGCTAGCTTCGGTGCGACTGAATACCATATTCAATGCAACCAAAAGTGCCCAAGTCTGTCTAGTGGCTTTCCTGTCTAATTTGGTACGACTGAACCTAAATTTAGTGCGACTAAACCTAAATTCAATGTGACCGAACCTAATTTGGTATGATCAAAAGTGTCCAAGTCTGTCTAGCGGCTTTTCTATCTAATTCAATGCGCTTAAACCTAAATTCAATGTGACCGAACCTAAATTTAGTGAGATTGAAGGCTAGCCATTTTTACCCTTTTTTTTACCGTTGGAACTCGATTTCTTTCTTTATGAGATTTAGTCTTTTGACATTTTAAAGGGTTTTTAGTGCCAAAAAAAAAAAGCTTAGTTGAATCCTCAATCATATCTAGAGGTGGGCATCGAGCCGAGTTGAGTCGAGGTGGGCCAAGCTTGGCTTGGCTTGTCCATGATGTATTCGAGTTCGAGCTCGAGCTCGAGCTTGGCCTCGAGCTCAACATTGAAGCTTGGGTTGTTTTCCAAAGTTATCGAGTCGAGCTAGTGGTTCGAGTCGAGTCGAGTTTACCTCAAGTCGAGCTCGAGCTTATTGGGTGAGAGAGTAATGGATTCTATTCTTGATCCTCCCCCATTGATGAAAAATTCAAAAATCTTAAGAGAATCAAAGCAAAACCCGATGAAAAAAATCAAACAAAGCTTCGAATCGGATGAGAAAACATGTAAGAACCGATCTGTTCTTGATCTTCTTCCACTAGCAGAAATCCAAGTACTAGAAAAGAAATAGAGCAGAACACAGATCAGAAATCCAAGTAAAGAGCTCTAGCCAATCAAATCATTGGATTTCCTTGAAGCTCTAACAAATCTGAGAAGAACCCATCTCGAATTTCTTGGGTTTCTCGCCTAAGAAGTAGATCTCAAGAGATTGAAATCATACTATTGTGGAGCTGAAATGAAAACTGGTGGTGGTGGTCCAGGCGGGCGTGCAGCTGGCAATGGCAGAGAAAGAGAAGAAAGGAAAAGGGAAAGGGGTGCGTGTGGTCGGGTAGAGACTCTAGGGTTTGTTTTTTATTTTTTTTATATTTTTAAGTTTAAACTTAAAACTTATATATATATATAATATTTAATTTATTTATTAATCGAGCAGAGTCGAGCTCAAGTTCGAGCTTCGAGTCGAGTCGAGTTTGAGTCAAGTCGAGTTAAAATGCCCCCTGGTCAAACTTGGGTTGAACTCAACTCGAGCTTCAAATAATTAGCTTGGCTTGGCTTGAATCGGTCATTCAAGCCGAGTCAATCCGAGCTGACTCGAGCCGAGTCGAGCGAGCTTTTCGAGCTAGCTTGACTCGTGAACAGCCCTAATCATATCTCACACTCTAGGCCTCATATTCAATGAGATTTGATTCATCTTCATGAGCTTTACCCCTCTAATGAGGATTCCAACCTCGATGTTGAAAATGAACTCAATCTCCACCATTTTCTAGAGTTTAGACCCAATCTCTATTGGTATATCCTTGTCTAAATCCTTTAGAAGACCCTTCCGGGTGAGTCCCCTAGGCTCTACAACATTCCATTAATTGTAAGAGATCCACCCTACATCCCATCATCTTGGTCACCACATCGGAGCATCTCATGCAAGGTGTTTGATCTTGGAGCTGAAGCCTTGTTAAAGCATCAACATCATTATCGATGGAGCAATTGAGGATCAGATTCAAACATGAGCGAGCTTTGAATAAGTGGCTCAAGAACGGTGCATCAATGGGGGCCAATTCGACAAGTATCATTGAGTGAGTCCATATTATCTTTCCATGTGTAGGATTGAAGGTAAGAGTTTGTGACCTAAAAACCTATTCGAGGAACCCTCTAGCAGGAATAAATGTATGTCCTTGGATTAGGACCGATTTGTTATTTAGCCTATAGAAAACCAATTAAAATCTCTTGCGAGAGCCTCCGGTGGGAGTGTATGTCAGTAGATTTTTTCATGGGACCGACATTTGTGATGAGCCTATAGAAAACCACATAAAATCTCTTGCGAGAGCTGATCCTTGTATAAGATTGTAAAGGTTAGAGGTAAACCTGATTTAAAACATCCGATAGTGAAATATGGTACATTCATAGGTTGAGTGTGTCCGTCAAGAATGGAGTTGGGAAGCTAAACCACTATACATGCTTGTGTTTGGGATTGTATTTGAATATTTGTTTAATTATGTTTATGTGATGAATGTTTAATTATATATGTATGATTAGATAAATGCTAGGAGTTGATAGCTAGCAAATCACACACACATGTGTACACTATCATGTTTATATACTAGTTGCTTCTTTAGTATATCATTTGTAGTCTATGTGATTGGACCCTCTAATGGCTTGAAAGCCTTAGAGTTAATTGCATTGCTTAATTTAAATTGCATATTAGTTAAGTAGACAATTGTATTTAAAAGACAAAAATTTTATTTGGTCCCAATCACTCCTCTAAGATATAGCCATCATTCTTTAGCTTCGCTAAGATTTCATGTATAGTCGTGGTATCATATTCCATGTAATTTCAGTTTATTTATGTATAATGGCTGAAATTTGAGAATCTCTTTGATGCAGCTTGAACAATCTGGGTTTGAATACGTTTTAAGGTTTCCTATAGCAATTGTGATTTGAAGATTCATATTTCACAGCGGCTAACATTTTAACCTCTCTTATCGATCCTTAATGATGAACGGTTTGAACTAAATAGTTTGAACAGTTCAGATCAACGACGGTTCCTTAGGTTGGATGGTTTTGATCGATGGTTCCATGAAGCCGTCAATATTTCTTCCATAACTCATTTTTTTGGAGATTGTCGAGCTTCATGGCATCGGATGAGGAAAGTTGGAGAAAGGTGATGCGAACCCAGTAGTGCATGTTGTCTCTTGTGTACTCACACACGAGATCTGTAGTAGGTTCTTAGATTGTTAGATTGTTGCATATTTGTGTTGCGCAGCATGCCAACAACGCAGTGAGCCTAGATCTAATCTCAGGCCTCACCCACAAACGATAAACAAGAAGAAATATAAGCTAGAAATAGATCAAAGTAATCTAAACAAACCACGAGACAAGATATACATGGAAAAATCCCAAACTAGGGTAAAAAACCACAGATGCAAACTTCCACTATGAAAAACGAAGATTACAAGGCAATATACTAGCCTCTCCCTTAGAGATACAGATAAAACCCTTTTTCCACACCTTATAATAGCTCCCCAATATTCACCTTAACCCTAGAATAGCCCTAGGGACCCCAATTTATAGTTTTGGCAACTTCCCTTTCTGCATCCCAGTTGCGAAAGGACTTGCGACACGAAATCTGCGAAACTCCTTTCAGCATCCCAGTTGCGAAAGGACTTACGACACGAAATCCGTGAAACTCCTTTCCTCATCCCAGTTGCGAAAGGACTTGCGACACGAAATCCGCGCATGTGGCTCCACTTCTCAACAATCTCTCACTTGGAGACACATCGCCATAAACCTTTGTCTTCTTCATCCGGAGTGCACCACCTCCCCGTCTTCAAGCCTGAAGACCAATCAAAGCTGAACAGAGCTTCAACTTCTCTCGTGTGACCGCCTTGGTCAACATATCCACAGGATTCTCACTTGTATGAATCTTCTCTAGAGCAATTGATCCATCTTTCAGTAACGAACGTATGAAGTGATATCTGATGGCAATATACTTGGTCCTTGAATGAAAGGCTGAATTCTTAGCCAAGTGTATTACACCCTGACTGTCACTGTACAGTTTGCAATCTGCTTCTTACCCAACTCTTCCATGAAACCTTGCATCCACACCATCTCCTTGCATGCTTTTGTAGCTGTAACATATTCTGCTTGTCGTACTAATAGATACTATCTTCTGTAATTGAGAGACCCAACTGACTACAGCACTACCCAGAGTAAAGACATAACCTGTAGTGCTTCTCCTGCTGTCAATATCTCCTGCTAAATCTGAATCTACGTAGCCTTGTAGCTTAGTTTTCGATCCACCATAGCACAACCCTACATCCTTAGTACCTACCAAATATCTAAGGATCCACTTCACAGCTTCCCAACGTTTCTTCCCGGGGTTGTTCATGAACCTGCTAACAACTACCACTGCTTGAGCAATGTCTGGCCTCGTGCTCACCATAGCATACATGCAACTCCTAAGAGCTGACGCGTATGGGACTTTAGCCATGTAGTCCCGTTCCTCCTGCGTCTTTGCCCCTTGCTCCTTAGATAACTTGAAGTGGTTGGCTAATGGAGTGCTAACCGGCTTAGCACCTCCTATATTGAATCGGTCAAGTACCTTGGCTATGTGTTCTACCTGTGACAAAACTAGTTTCTTGTTTTCCCTGTCACGGTTTATCCTCATGCCTAGGATTTGTTTTGCAGCTCCTAAATCCTTCATGGCAAATTCTCTAGACAGTTGTCTTTTGAGATCTAAGATGTCCTTCATGCTTGAACCGGCCACAAACATATCATCAACGTACAGAAGAAGAATGATGTATGACGTATCAAACTTCTTCAAGTAACAACAGTGGTCTGCATGACATCTCCTAAAGCAGTTTCCCAACATGAAACTGTCGAACTTCTTGTACCACTGCCTCGGGGCCTGTTTCAGGCCATATAAATTCTTCTTCAGTCTGCACACCTTGTTCCCCTTTCCTGGTGCCTCGTATCCTGTCGGCTAATGCATATATATCTCTTCTTCAAGGTCCCCATGAAGAAAGGTTGTCTTAATATCTAGTTGCTCTAGATGTAAGTCCCATGTAGCCACTATACTCAAGACCATGCGAATCGTAGACATTTTCACCACAGGTAAAAATATTTCAGTGAAATCGATACCTGCCTTTTGTTGAAACCCTTTCACAACCAGTCTAGCCTTGTACCGTTTTGAACATCGCACTCCTCCTTCAATCTATAAACTCATTTGTTATGAAGAGCTTTCTTACCCTTAGGTAGAGTGACTAGCTCCCATGTATGATTAGACTCAAGAGAGTCCATCTCCTCATCCATGGCCTGCTCCCACTTAACCCGTGTATCTGACTATAATGCATCTTCAAAACACTCTAGCTTACCATTATCTGTCAGCAGTAGATAATATAAGGAGGGTGAATATTGGACTGTGTGTCTCCTCTCCCGATAGACCTCCTCATAACCGGTGTATATGGCTCTGCCTCATAATGCTCCTGTGCACAATCATCCTGTGACGTTGTAACACCCATGTCTGGTAACTCTTCCAACTCTACGAATTCCTTTTCTTCGGCCTTATTTTCCTGCACACTGTCCTTATGCATCACTTTTTCATTGAAGACTACGTCCTTGCTTTTGATGATTTTCCTGTTTTCTGCATCCCAAAACCTGTAGCCAAAATCATGCTGCCCGTAGCTTATAAACATGCACCTCTTGGACTTCGCATCCAACTTGTTTCTGTGCTCTACATCAATGTGAACGTATGAAGTGCAACCGAACACTCTGAGATGTGCTAGATTCACTTCTTTCCCAGTCCATGTTTCTTCTAGTAGCCCACCATCCAATGGTGTTGAGGGACTTCTATTGATGAGATATGCGGCAGTATTTACAGCATTCGTCCAAAAAGTCTTGGGCAACCCTGCATGTAACCTCATGCTCCTAGCACGCTCAAGGATGGTCCTGTTAATGCGTTCAGCCACACCATTCTGCTGTGGTGTCCCTGGAATAGTTTTCTGATGTTTGATTCCATTTACTGCACAATACTCCTCAAACCTCTTATCATAATATTCTCCCCCATTATCAGATCTGAGACACTTTACTATTTTACCTATCTCATTTTCTACCATGACTTTCCACTTCTTAAATACATCAAATATATCAGATTTATGCTTTAAGAAATAGACCCACAGTTTTCTACTAGCATCATCAATAAAGGAAACAAAATAACGTGAGCCACCGAGAGATGATACCTGTGCCAATCCCCATACATCAGTGTGTACAAGCTCCAACAGATGTGTCTTTGGAGCACATCCTGTCTTCTTGAAACTTACCCTCTTCTGCTTACCATACACGCAGTCCTCACAGAATTCCAAGTCAATAGACTTCAGCCCTGGTAGCTTTCCTTTTGATAATAGCACTTTCATTCCCTTTTCACTCATATGTCACTCCAGTTGATGCGATTGCGAGTGAACAATATGATCCTGAAGTCACGTACAAAGTATCTTCCTTCTGGCCTCGAGATATCACCAAGGCACCTTTGTGATCTTCCAGGAATCACTGGTGAATGTCGTCACATAACCGGTATCGGCTAACTGCCTCATTGAAATCAAGTTACGTTTCGAACTCGGTACATGCCTGACATCCTTCAACTTCAAAGTTGTTCCGTCTTTTTGACTTATATGAACATCTCCCTTTCCAACAATACTGCACGGCTCATCATCACCCAGGTATACTCTCCCAAAGTCACCTGACACATAATTACGCAAAACTCTCTTGCATGAAGTGGCATGAAATGAAGCACCTGAGTCTATAACCCAAGACTCATTCCTCTCATCAAGAGACAAGATCAACGCCTCTGTGTCACTCTCCTCAGATAGATTCATTGAATCGTCACTCTCCTCAGATAGATTCATTGAATCCTTTCCACCTTGAGAGTTTTCTTCTTGTTTCTTAAGCGCCCTGCAATCACGTTTCATGTGCCCCTTCTTGGTACAATGCCAACACCCATATTTGTCTTTTGGTCCCTTGGACTTCTTCCTCGACTTAGAACGCCCGTGTTTATTACCTCCTTTGTTCATCGATCTTTCTCTTCCTTCAATGTTTAGAGCATTCCCTGAATCCCATGAAACTCCGGATGCCTTCCTTCTAAATTCTTCGCTGAGAATTAGACCGGCCACATCATCAAATTTCAGCTTTGTCGACCCTGAAGAATTGCTCACAGCAATCACCAAACCATCCCAACTGTCTGGTAAACTAAATAAGATCAATAACACTCTGACCTCATCCTAAAAAACAATGCCAACGGATTCCAACCGGCTCGTAACTGTATCGAACTCGTTTAGATGTTCAGTCATGCTCCCACCATCTGACATCTTCATGTTGAATAGCTATTTCATAAGATGAACCTTGTTGGATGCTGAGGGCTTTTCATACATGGTGGCTAGGGCTTCCATTAATTCTTTTGTAGTTTTCACCTTGGATATATTGGAGGCGACGCTCTTAGACAAATAGAGTCGGATCGTTCCTAAAGCCTTCCTATCAGTAAAAATCATTCATCATCTGTCATCTTTTCTGGTTTCTTCTCTTTTTCTCCTAGAGGAATGTAGAGGTCCTTCTGATATAGATAATCCTTCATCTGCATCTTCTAGAAGGCAAAGTTTGAACCATCAAACTTCTCAATTCTAGTTTTTCCATCTTCCGCCATCGCTCCCAATAAAACTAAACCAATAGCTCTGATATCAGTTGTTGCGCAGCACGCCAACAACGCAGTGAGCCTAGATCCAATCTCAGGCCTCACCTACAAACGATAAACAATAAGAAATATAAACTAGAAATAGATCAAAGCAATCCAAACAAACCACGAGACAAGATATATGTGAAAAACTCTAAACTAGGGTAAAAAACCACGGATGCAAACTTCCACTATGAAGAACGAAGATTACAAGCAATATACTAACATCTCCCTTAGAGATACAGAGAAAACCCTTTTTCCCACACCTTAGAATAGCTCCCCAATATTTACCTTAACCCTAGAATAGCCCTAGGGACCCCAATTTATAGTTTTGGCAACTTCCCTTTCTGCATCCCAGTTGCGAAAGGTCTTGCAACACGAAATCCGCGAAACTCCTTTCCTCATCCCAGTTGCGAAAGGACTTGCGACACGAAATCCGCTCATGTGGCTCCACTTCTCAACAATTTGGATGGGTAAGTGGGGCATCTAGTGAATGTTTTAGATCGGAGAATAGTCCACTTGGTTTCATGATCAACAGTCGAATGTTTATAGCTAACTAAATATTATATTATGGGAGTTGGGAACAACAATTGAACGATTTATGCACCATACTACATGTATCCAAGTGGTAATCATGAGGAATGGTCTAAAACGGTGAATGAATGGTTCCATTTAACTATTTTTCATTTTAGGCTAATAGAGGTTGGACTTGAAATTAATAGTCGGATCACCTTAAAATCCATAGAGCGAGAGTCCATGGGGTACTTCTAGGGTGTTATAATGCTGATGTAAGGCTACCTTCCAGGTGGGTCCTTACTCTTGCTCGGGTGGTAGACTCTTAGGAGTTTCAACGCGTCAAGGGTTCGAGTGCCCATAGGTGGTGAAATTCCACTAGCGTGAGTGTGTAGGGTGTGTGTGCGTGTGTAAAAATAATAATAATAATAATAAATAAGTTGCCTTCCAAGTTGATAGTTAGATTGTGATTTATTGAGCGAGAGTGCACAGTATAGGATATAAAATTATTTGTTAAGATTAAAGATGTATGGTTCAATTAGGTTGATCAATTGTTGGTCAAATTTTCATCATGAACGAATGTGCACAAATAGATTTTCCCATGAATGGTGAATGGTAGGAATGTATACACCATGAAAATCTTTAAATAATCAATGGTGTGTATGTAAGGGTAAGAAATCGGGTGAATGGTTTAAATTCACGAATGGATAAGTGTATGTATGGTTTAGATGGTCTTAGGGCAAATTCACTATGATGTAGTAGTCCGATGATGACATAGATGGTTAGATCACTAGATCTAGATCTAAAGATACTTAGGTATCTCCATAATTGATTCGATGAATGACCACATATATAAGCGGATGTGAATGTTGATAAATGAATGGCTTAGAATTAGTGATGGAATTAGAGGAGTTGTACACGTCGATTAAGGTTAAGAATTGTGAGATTGGTCCACCATCTCAGTTGGATTGTTTTGAATTATTTAGGTACGTTATCACATGTTTTAGATGACTAATCTAAGTCATGGATTCAGCGGTCATTAATAATGTAACTCTTGGGTGAAGATCACAGGACATTCAAAGGCAGGTTGAACTCTAACTTTATGGGTTCGCTGTGAGTTGGTATAACTTGAGATTGTACTGTTTAGATGGTGTTGATTAAATGTAAAAATAAGTGATCTATTTAGAAAAAATTTTAAATGCAATCATAAGGTCCCAATTGAGTGGTTTTCACTTATGAGTCGAGGGTCATGATCGGGCAAGTTTAGGGCGTCTCCAACCATTAGATTAAAACTAGTTTATGAATAAACGCGTGATCTTTTAATATAAATGACAAGAGTGTAAGTATATATGTACACACACATAAAGAACCCATACAATTAATAATTACATAAACAAATGGTTCACACTAAGAGATCGATCACGCATATCAAGAATCACCACTTGCACAAATTAATAAATGCATGTATGTATGAATACGTGGATGGATGCATAAATGCTTTTATATATATATATACACACACACACACACACACACACCAAAATCCTGAATCATTACGAGTTGGGTGTAAATAAAAACACCTACTCTAATATGCTTGAGTTTAGCTATGGGTTAGGTCTTCTTGATAATGGGTTAGGGTTGGATTACCCCATCCCCAATTTAACAATGGCATAACGTAGGTTCACCATTTATTTATTTTAAAAATTTTTAACGGCCAGCTATTAGGTCCAATGGATCATTCTCAACAGTGCAAGCGTGTTCATGCATATCATATTTATTTTTATTTTTGGGCCCACATTCAACATCACTCCAAAGCTTGCTTCCATTTTAGATTAGTCTACTTACTTAATTTAACAGATTATGAGAACTGCCTTTTAATTTTCAATACAAAACGTGATTAGACGGTCACCAAAGACAATGCTATCGTACCAACACCCCTTAATCCACTGCGATTTCTTCTTGCATTATTCCAATGCAAAACATGTCTATAGAGCCCATGTGGGCCCACCTATGACCATTAACAACCGTCTGATAAAATGAAAATGAGGGACCCTTCGATTGCTTATGTCCCAAAAATCACCATCATTGGATGATCAAAGGTGTCAGATTAATGTAAAGAAAATGTACGGTGAGAGTAAAATCTATCTTACCGTCCATTTTATACACAGTTAATGAACTAAATCTATCATCTGATTTGGTTGATTTTTGGTTGATGTGAAATCCATCGTCGACTTATCCAATCCAAGGGTCTACCATGATCGTTGATGGGCCTTACAGGGACCCACAGAGGGTCATGATAGAAATATCAGATTAGTTAGAGAATACTTAAGGTTACTTTAAAACCTCAAAGAAGCATTGAATCTTGAATACTAGAAAAAGAAAAAAAAAAAAACATTGCGTGTATTTGAGAGAAGAAATCTCCCAACCAAAATACAAGCTACGCTGAGTGAGAGATGGTGTAGGGCCCACCCCGCAGACATATGGAAATCCAGGCCATTCATCGTGTGGGCCCCACCGTGAGGATGCCCCTAATCCAAAAATCAGGCTTGTATGAGAAAACGGACGATTAGACAATTTTCTGGCGGCAGTCGGTATTCAACATGCACTCGTTTTCTGTAAAACAAATGGACCATCTAGATTTCCAGTGTAATGCATGTTTACTGTATGTGAAACCTGATGAATGGACAGGATCTTGTACACTCATGCCACGTTGGCACGTGCACAGCAAGGCCCATTCACCATCTTACTCGCACAAATCCACTCTCAATCGCCAGTTTCACACACCATAAGCTGCAGTATAAATTTACCAGATGTATAACACGTGCGATCACACGTGCAGAGAGAGATTGGAAGAGGGAAAGGCGGAAAACACGTGCGTAGTGCCTCCTAAATTTCTTTCACTAACGTATGGTAAACTATCTATAATTGCATGAGATGTACGCCGTCAATCAGGTGAATCACACCTTATTTGACCTTGATTCGAAAATTCAGCTTTTCAACTCTGCCGCTTACCATCCTACAAACCATACAATGGGGCACCAAATGGACGGTTCAAGATCAAAATGGCTATCATAGTTCTTTACGGAACCCAATCGGATGAATCTAGCCATCCAATCAATCGCGGAGGTATGGACGATCAAGATTGTTATGTAAAAATAGATCCCATAAAAAATTTAGTTCTTAGGTTCGTCTTGGTCCCTCCGTTTAAAAGCATCGCTTTTATGGGACGATCCTAACCATCCTATCCATTTTTGGAAAACGGATGGACGTAAAAAACACAAACACCATTTATAAATGAAATCGATCATCCAATTGGTATGATTCTTTCATGGTTCTCCATGGAATGTGTGGTTCACCTAATGAACGGCTTGGATCAACCGATTGGACTGTCCAAGTGTCCCAATGCTACTAGCTGCATTATAAATCACAGTACCCTGGTTGCACTGGATCATTTATCTTTTCCGTTTTTACCCTAAACGGTGTTCCAAAAATCACGTTTAAGAGTGGTGGGCCCCACACTAATCCACGGATTGGTTAGTCTTTTTTTTTGTTTTGATTTTGTCAAGACTCCCTCAACTTCACATTTTCCATCCTTCCTACGTTTCTGACGCCACGTTTATGGGACCGTTCAAATGATAGAATTGGAAGCAACCTCTTGCGTACGGTCATTGGGCCACCAAAAACCATTCTAAGGATACTCGCGTGAAGGATTATATCCTACACGCATGAATATCTGTGAACCTGGAGACCGTATTTGAGATCCGGGCCATTCATCAGGAAGCCCCAGATAGCATGTTTTCCTGGGCAAAAAGCAGACTTGTTCGCTCGTCAGTGGGACACTCTTTAAAAACACTGAATCCAACGGTCCGTATGCAACGGATAACCAACCTAATAAGTCCTTAAACCCATTTTGAGGCATGGGCACGTAGTAAGTCCCCCCACCAGATGAGTAGCTATTATGTCACATGGTTCACACGTGCCTCCAAGTAGGATTATGATCCTACTTTCAAGGTTTGGTAATTGCACACGCGTGTGGGGGGCGAACACATTCTCACGTGTCATAATTTGACACATGTGTGAGATCAGATCTTTTCACCAGTTGAGCTACATTCTTTCAATCTTATCGCAAAAAATAGACCATTTCACACTAAGGTGGACCACAGAATATCAAAACAAATGAATAGCTTGAATTTATTTTGTACTTTGTGGCCCACCTGAAGAGTAATATTATCTGATCTTTGAACAAGAATACCTAATCATCATTTCCAACGACATCAAAAGCTCAGATCACACACAGGCATTTCATATTCAATACATGACCGCGTGTAGATGTATACAGCTCTACACGCGTGTAGAATTAGAAAACTTGGAACCTTTTATTTTCTTATTAACTCTCACCTTGCGTCGCACGTTGTCATTCACATGACAAAGGAATATATGTCGTTATAAAGCAAGAAGTGCATGAACACATCATTTAAAACCCCCCAAAAGAGAGAGAGATTGATAGTGCATGAACACATCATTTAAAACCCCCCCCCAAGAGAGAGAGTGAGAGTGCATGAAAACATCATTTAAAAGCCCCCCAAAAGAGAGAGAGAGAGAGAGAGAGAGAGAGAGAGAGATGGGCCACTACAACATACCCTTCTCATGGGAGGTTGCACCAGGCATTTGTAAGGTGAGTTACAAGGAGTGTACAGAAGGGGAAGTGATACAGACCCTTGAGGTACCATTACCACCTCCACCATGCCCATTTCATCCCTCTTTCGGATGTCCAACAAAAAAGGGCCCCACAACTCAAGACCCCTTTTTGGCTGCATACATTAAGTGTTCCAAGAGTGTAAGAAAAGGTTGTGTGTTGTTTGGTAACAAGGATAGTAAGAAGAAAGAGAGTATGTTTTTGTTCTCTTGCAAGTATTCATGTGGTGTGAAGGAGGATAGCTTTGTGACATTGGCTCATGTAGAGAGAGAAAGAGGGTTAAGGGGGGATGGCTTGGGGAGATTAGCTCATGAAGAGAGAGAGGGGGGGAAAGATGCAACAAGGGCAAAGAGCTGGAGGTATTGATCTATGAGTGGAGTTTGGCAAGCCAGGTTAAATGGTGGTGATTCCTTCACCATCCAGGTATCATGCGAGTCGATCAATCCGGATCATCTAGATCGTGGGCCCCACTGAGGATAGAGCACAACCCAAAAATGGCAGTCGAATTTCTTGCCATTTTGTATTTTGATCATTAATTTTATGGGGCACCAATTTGACAGTTTAGATTGTTGGTTAGGCAAGATTTTTGGGGTATGCTCCATCCATAGTGAGTTCTCTAATATGGACGGTTTGGATGTGCGCATCTGTGTAGTCATTCACCATCCCTAGTACATGTTTATATTGTGGTGAAGTCATTTCTTGGAATGTCATGATGAATCGTATCCAACTTTGTTTTTTACTTGAATTGTCAAGAGATGTAATTTCTGTTGTTTGATAATGAGAGTAAAAGCTAGTTTCCTGCTTCTATTCTAATCTGCATTCATTTTTCACAGCACGTTTGGTTGTACCAAATATCATAAGTTTCATGACATTTTGCACCCTTAATCATGAAATTTCATGATATTTGATGCAACCAAACGGACCCTTATCCAATTTTAAGTACGATATCAGTTAAGATCACAACAGTTTGATCATAATTTGTTAGTAATCAGAAGTATGGCCCATGCCTACTCACAGTTTTGCATTTGCTTAGATCCACCAAAGCTAGTGATGGAGCAATTCAAAGTGCACATGCCAACATGGCACACATGTGCAACATCAGTGCCATTCATCAGGTGGTGCATCTGTTGAATGGACTGGCTAGTGTTTGGGCGACAGCATGTCTACAATGGACCCCACTTGATACCTTCAGGTTAGATTACTCCATTTTCAAAAACCCATCTCATCCATCAGCATAACCATGGGTCCATGACCCTAGATTAAAATCATCAGATATGATATCAGTGTCCTATATGAATGGACCATAGCATTAATGGAGCAGAGATAAAATTCACACTGATGAAACCATATTAGCCATCCGGCCATGACATAGTTAATAACACAACCAGCAGTCCAAAACTCAGCAGCCCAAATCAGATGATTAAGATTCACCCCCATCAGTGTGTTTTCCAAGCTTATGTGCAACCAAGGTAGGGTCCACAACTCAGACAGTCCTGATTGTCATACATGGGCCACATACACAATGGACGAGCTGGCATAATCTCATAACCTAAAGGCATTCATATCTCTCATATCTTATGCGGTAGAAGCTAGAAAATCACTCATGTTTACATCAATTCCATTGCATTCATATCTCCTGCAGTAGAAGCTAGAACATCACTCATGTTTACATCAATTCCATTGCATTCATATCTCTCATATCTCATGCAGCAGAAGCTAGAACATCACACTCATGTTACCAAACCCACGCGTCGTGCAAGAGGTTGAAGCCATAGCATCAGACCAAATCATCAAACTGAATTTCAAGTAACAAGAACAATAACATCTAAATAATTAACATGGAATCCATAAAAAGAGCATTTGTAGCTGTTTCCGAACAAGCGCGTTCAGATAATTAAAATCCATTTCAGTTATCCACAATGAACATTGCACCATTGCAGGCCTTCTCTAGATATAGGCCTTGCATTTGCTTAAATAATCAATCATCTTCAACAACCATTTTTCGGTGTCGGAACCAAACCCGATGCTCTCATATTCTCAATCTTAACCTTACATTCTCCACTGAAAGACAAGAACGAGCTCTGCCGTTGAGCAAACGCCGATCTCAACCGTGTGATATCCTCATCGAGATTTTTCCTCTTCCGCAGTTCTGCATACAAGTGCTTACATATCTCCTCCTTTTGGGCAGTGACATGTGCGACGCTTTGGGTAGACATCTGCAGAGCTTGCATCAGAGAAGCTCGCTCTTCTCTCAAAGCATTGCATTCTCTTTCCAAGCTTTGGCATCTTTCCTCGGAAGCCTTTAGCAGTTGAATGTTGTGGCTGCACTCTCTTTCCAAAGTTTCGTTACTTTCTTTAATCACATCTAATTCGGCTTGCATCAGAGAAGTTCGCTCATCTCTCAAAGCATTGCATTCTCTTTCCAAGCTTCGGCATCTTTCCTCAGAAGCCTTTAGAAGTAGAATGTTGTGGCTGCACTCTCTTTCCAAGGTTTTGTTACTTTCTTTAATCACATCTAATTCGGCTTGCATCAGAGAAGCTTGCTCTTCTCTCAAAGCGTTGCATTCTCTTTCCAAGCTTTGGCATCTTTCCTCAGAAGCCTTTAGCAGTTGAATGTTGTGGCTGCACTCTCTTTCCAAGGTTCCGTAACTTTCTTTAATCACTTCTAATTCGGCGTTCAAATCCACTTTCCCATTCTGATCTGCATCTTCTTCACCCATAGCCAATCCCTTCATCACACGCAGCAATTGCAGCTTTAGAACAAATGAAAGTAATCTATTCTTTTTCTTTTAATCAAATGATCAGTTTCTAACAAAAAAAAATGTTGTAAGAAACTCTACAGCCATGATCCACCCAAAGAAACACTAGATATGACCGAGGCTTCTCTCCACCATACATGTGGCAGGGGTGCATGGATCAGGAGGTCCATCGAGTGGGCCCTAACATGGATGGTGCATGGTTTCAAAGCCCATAACAATCGGGCAATCCTAGCCATCATGGTTCTGCACTTCTTCCCATTGAATTTTGATCCTTGACTGATTTTACTTTTACACTGTAGATTTTGTAAGGTAACTTATCAGATAAGCTGGTAGGGCCCACTAGATGGACGATCCCAACTCATACATCCCACTGCCAAATCTACGATAGAGAAAGGGGTTCTATCAGATTCCTGTTCTACCATCTCTGTCATTGCAATAAGCATTAACACATGTGAGCATGTGCAGTCACATGTGCACATACTGACCATTACCACAGACGTCACAGCTACCTACAGTCATCACCAACAAGAAGGAACACACCCATAATAATACTGTGAATTAGATGCCGCTATATTCGACAGAGTAAAAAAAGATGTAGTGCGCTAACAAACTGAGCAACAACAACCTGGACACTGAGACATTAGATCTTATGTTATGTCAGAATAGCTTTCAACAAGCCTATATACTAGGAGGAATCTTGCCACATTAATGACAAAAGCAGTAAACAGTATAGTTCTAGGGAAGCTTCATCAACTTATTTCCAATCCAAGAGGAGAACACCAATCATCATGGCCACCTAATTGAAGGCAACTTTACATGGAAGATTGTGCACTGTCTTCTAATGCAAAACCCCGAAAGGAGAAAGAAAATAGATCAAAGAAAAGAAGGAGGAGATTTTGGGAAAGGACCCAACAATCCTCTAGCTGAATACCAAAGACCACTAATGCAACACTATGAGCAAGCTCTTAGTCCTCTAGCCTTGAACTAGATACCCCCCCCCCCCCCCCCAATATCAATAAACTTGTCTAATTGCATAGGCCATATTTATAATCAGTCCTTACCATCTGCAATAAAAACCATGGAATCTAAAAATAGAATTTCTGGTAGCCAAGATCTGAGAAAATAGGAAACTATCTAAATAAGAAAACACCTAAATAAAAAAATATTTAAATAAGGAAATTCTAAAATTACTTCTTTCCTAATATAAAGATATGAAAGGAAAAAAAAAAAGAAGAAGAAGAAAGAAAAGGAAAGTAGTGATGGGCTAAAAAGGAAAAGTGGTCCGTTTCTTATACACACGCGCGGAGCGTGCATGTGTGGGATGTGGGCCAATTGCATCATCTTCCTATAAGGGATATCCCTTATACGCATTAGAAAATTACAGTTGGCAATTGATTATGAGACCAAAGAATAAGACAATTTACTTTTATTCTAATGTGAGGGGGTGATGTTGGACGTGCCACATATACATTCTTTACATAGCTAGACCAAAAGAAGCCCAAACAAAAGCTGAAGCGGTCCATCAGATCCGGGCCTAGTCCTACATAGGGCATGATGTAATTGGGCCCTAGGAGTGTCCAATTCGAAGAAATTCTTTCAGGATATGAAGAAATTGTCATTCGAAGTCTGAACCATAAATCAACTATATGACTTTTGATCCGAGTATCATTACGGAACGCACAATCAATCGATCTTATGTATGCTTTTAGGATCAGCCCAACCTGCGCAGTGGGTTAACAACAACTACTCCATGAAAAACGCACAGCTTGAAGTTCAAAATCGCGATTTTAAAAAATATTTACTATTTTTAGTAAATTCTAATTTTGTTGTATCTCATTCATTTTAGAGTATTGGATTTCTGGTTTTTTTAGAAATTGCTCCTAATCCTGCTAGGAATCCTCCAGTAAGGTTAATATAGGACTTTCAAAATTTGGAAAATTTTACTATTTTGGGTAATTTCTACTCTAGATGAATTAGGACTTTTATTAGGGCTTGAGTCATTCATATAAGTGTAGTCAAGCATTTTAGATTAATTATTGAATAATACAATTTTGAATTTCTTTTCTTCTATCTTGTGGAGCCTCTACTTGGTGGGAATAACACCTTCACGAACCAAGCAAATGAAAGCGTCGACTTGCATGTGGCAGCAGATGAAGTAGTTGATGCAGACATGATTCTTGCCGAACGACTATGACCAAGATTGTTCCAATAATCCCAAAATTGCCGGTAGAGTAGCCGATCCGTGAGGGATTATGCAAAGGAATTCGATCGCTTGTCCGTGAGAAACGATCTGGTCGGGATCGAGTTGTAGCAGGTTGCCAGATATATCAATGGTTTACGTACAACAATCCAATATCAGATCCAAATGCAACCCGATTAGACGATGAACAGGACTGTCAAATTGACCACCCAAGCGGAGATACAATTGGAGTGTCCCAATGCACGAAAATATGCCTCGAACAAAGTAACTACTTTTGAACCTTCGCGAGATGTAGCACAATCTCAAGGGAAGGATCCTCTGTGTGTGTGTGTGTGTGGGGGGGGGGGGGGGGGGTTTCCTCACCCTCCTCTAATCGCAAACTGAGATTCGGGGAGTGATGAGTGTCGAATGTTGCATACCAGACCCCAGTAATTGCCTAATTTTACGTACATGATAAGGTTTAATGGAGTGTTTTAATCGTGTTTTTATTACAGGATGAAATCAGGAGCGTTAATTGGAAATTGATGTTAAAGGCAGAGATTTCATGATCCAAAGTCTCCAGAGCACAGGATGAACTCCAGAAAACCAATAATGAAGATTTTACACACCTGGGATCAAGAAACTGAAGCTCAAGTGGCCCAAAAAGGGTCCGGATTGCAAGATCGCATGATTCCCGCCATCCAATCAGTTCGAAACTTCATACATGAGATGAGGGCCATAAATTAACCGTACGTTTCAAATTTCAGCCCTCGGATCACAATAGAAGTGTCCCGACTGACAAATCAGCCCATAAACCGTTGATTTCAGGCCCACCTGATATCTGGAACGTCTCCAAAATTTACCTGGACAGGTTAAATAACATGGGAAAAGGGATGGACGGTGCAGATTTCTCATAAACATCACAGTGGGCCTCAGATGAGATGCATGTACACCATGCACTCAGTATGTGTGCTATGCACCGGACCGCCCAAGACGGTCAGCGACGCGCTGACCCGCGCTGTTTCCAGCGTCCGCGCTGTTTCCAGCGTTCTCGAACGAGCGTCCGCGTGCGGACGCTGATTTGAGTTGTGGGTCCCACACATCCTCCGAATCTATGATCTGAACCGTCCATTAGGTTTCTAAAGGCCATCTCACCTTCGCCTAGGTGGCGAAATTGCGAAAGAGAGCGAGGATTAGATCTTAATCACTCAAGCGCAGGACCAACGGTGCAGAAATTAAGCCGTGGGCCACACCGAATAGAGTCCAAAACCGTCCGTTCCTAGCCGAAACTTCAAGGAGAATGTAATGAACGGAGTAGATTTCGCTGAAAACTTCGATCACGAACCGCACCATCATCCGCTACTCGGTTTCGCGTCCGCGTAACGTCACCGCTGTCCGGTTTTTGCGGCTGATTGTGGGCCCCGTACATGGTCCGTACGGATAATCCAAGCCGTCCATCGTGTAGAGGGCCATGAATACTACAAAACCATGCTGATAGTTCACTCTCATGCGTACACACGTGCGTGATACAGAGGCCACAAAAGGGCTACCCGGCGACGTTCAAAACTGATCTTTTTGTATTTTTCTTCTCTGGGCCGTGCTAATGGACCTTCAAAACCACCCATTCTTGACTGAAATTTCGTCCTGAATCCAATGGACGGGGTGGATTTTCCAGAAAACACCTCTGTGGGGCCCACCGATCACGGCTGCGAAAATTGGTGCTCGAGTCCCTCTACGACTCTGCCACCGACCCCAGCCATCCAGCAACTATAAAAGGGGAGTTTTGGACGTGGGAAAGGATTGAGAACTAGGGAATTCGAGATCCAGAGCCAGGGAGAGAAGGGAGAGAAGAGAGAGGAGAAAGAGAAGAAAGAAGAGAGAAGATCGATCGGTTTGACGTTTTGTTTTTTTTATGAATTTTATTTCATCTGTTTAATGGATTTTATGGGTTACTAATCTCTCAGCTAGGGCTGAGATGAAGCCCCTAATTTGATTAGCTCTTGTATTGGTTGATTTACTTTGAATATTAATTAATTTGTTTCTTTCTCTAAGTGGGTTTGATGGGTTTAAATTCTATAATTCTCCATCTATGAACTTGACTAAAGTATATATATGGATGTTGTTTGGATGCTTATTATAGGTGCTTGGGTCTGATCAAGAACAGGTTTCCTATAGAGGAAGAAACAGGATGCTTTAATGAATGTACATTCCATGTACCCGACCAAGGACATGGGATATGTTGTTCATGGCATTGCTTAAAGGAATTAGACAGTCTGTATGCCCGATTTAGGACACAGATTGTACTTTCTCTATATCAGTGGTATCAATCTAGATCAAGGTGAATCAACAGACAAAACAAGGGTTAGGATAATTAGGGGTGGATTCGAAAGTCCTAGTGCTCTCTCTCTGATTGAATTTTCTTCCCTGTTCTTAATTGTTTTTCATAGAATTGTGCTTAGTAATTAGTTCCATTATTTGTTGGATTAGTCAAGGAGAATCATGGATTTGAATTGTGACGACCAGTCCTCGTGGGAACGATCTCGTAATACGTATCATATCTACATCTGATTCGTATACTTGCGAGTTTATAAATCATTTAAATCGTGTTAGTTTAAATAAAACATCAGGGAGCAGCCAAGTTAGACCTCAGAGGGCAGTAATTGTTGTTGTTGGTGCAAGTAGAAAAACCCTAACCCCTACGCTTCGCCTCAACCGGACAAGTGATATTGATGTGGCCAACTTGGTCACCGATCTAATATATGTCCTCAGAGACAGATGGTTAATCTGCCCATTAATGATGGGGAAACAAATGATGGAGAGGACGATCCAGAAGTCAGTGATGCTGAACACGTCAAGGATGATAGAGGAGGCGAATGGACTCATGAAGATCACGGCAAGTCTCTAATCGTGGGGAAGTTATTGTACACACGAAAGAATGAAGTAGATCCGCAGCAACACATCTTTCAAACGAGGAACACCGTGAACAAAAAAATCAGTGATATGATCATAGATGATGAGAGCAATGAGAATACCGTATCAAAGATTATGATGGAAAAGTTGTAATTGAAGACAGGAAAATACCCCTCCATACAAAATCGGATGGATAAAAAAGATCAGTGAAACAAATGGAACTAAACATTATCGTATTCCCTTCTCCATTGGTATATATTACAAAGACAAAGTAATGTGTGACGTGGTTAATATGGATGCTTGTGACATGCTACTTGGTTGACCATGGCAGTATGATGGTGATGCCACGCATGGAGGCCGAGATAATATATTTATTTTTGTTAAAGATGATAGAAAGATTATCCTTGCCCCTATGGGAATGAAGAACCGACTTTTAAAGTGGAGGGACAGTCCCTCGTAACCATAGGAGATTTCATCAACAAATCTATGGAGATGGGGGAGATAAATCCATTAATTGTAAAGAGGAAAGAAGTAGAACTCATGAACATTTCAGAGAAATTAAAACTAGTGTTGTAAGAGCTCAAGGAGATTATACCCGATGAACTTCTTGACGAGTTGCCCCCCATGCGTATTATCCAGCACCACATTGATCTTGTCCCAAGGGCAAGTCTGCCTAATCGCCCACATTATTAGATAAGTCCAAAAGAATGTGAAATTTTGCAAGGACAAGTGGAGGAATTGATCTGTAAGGGTCTAGTGAGGGAAGAGCATGAGTTTGTGTGTTGTGTCAGCCCTGTTGACGCCCCAAGAAGTTACAGGAGTCTAATACCAAGCATAAAGAATAGGTTGATAAACATTGGCGACAAAAGGTGTTTGAAGTGGGTCATAACGTGCTGGTTTACCTGCGTAAGGAGAGATTTCCTACTAGGACATATAACAAATAGATGAATAAGAAGATAGGTCGTGTTCTAATCCATAGGAAAATCAATGATTACGCCTATGTTATTGATCTTCCTTAAGGTATGGAGATCTCACGGACTTTCAATGTGGCAAACATGTGTGATTATTGTTATGGGTAAAAATGGACCGACTAAAGAGAAGAGGTCAGCTCAGACACGAGGTCGGCCATCGCCGGTCATGACTAATGAGCTCCTTAATGGCCAAGAAAGAGAGGTCGATAGGTCTGTCAAGGAGAGGCTCAAAGCTCATCCGAGTACCCGGTCAGGTCGACATACTACCCCCAGGTCAGGTCAGCCATAAACCTCAGCCTCAGCCATCTGCCTCAACTTTCTCAAGGTTTGACCACTTGATCTTATCTTCACCAAAGATCATGCGAAATGGTTGAAAGACATCCGCTAAACGCATGCCTATAATTCAGGAAATGTCTCCACCCACGTAATCAACTATTGCCCTATAAATAGAGGGCCTATTTACAGTGAAAGGTACGCAGAATCTCTCACCCAAAACCCCTCAATACTACCAAACCCAGATTCCTAGCTTGACTTTGGCATCGGAGGGTCCCCTGCTCTAGCCAGGGTCTCCTTTGTCTTCTTCTGGTGCAAGTACCCGAAGGTCTAACCAGGGTGGACCAGATTTTTGCATCAACAACTATCATGAGTAGTCCGTCAAATCCAAGCCCAGTCCTACGTAGGGCGTGATGTAAATGGGCCTTAGGGGCTTCCGATTTAAAGAAATTCATTTCGAATAGGGAGAAATTACCGTTTAAAGTCTAGATTATAAATCAACCATAACTTTTAATCTGGGCATCGTTATGAAATCTTTATGTAACGATGCTTTCGGGGACAACCCGACCTGCATAGCGGGTCGACGACAACCATTTCGCAAAAAATGCACAGCTCGAAGTTCAAAATCACAATATTAGGAAATAGTTACTATTTTTAGTAAATTCTAATTTGTCATTTTAGAGTTTTAAATTTCCATTTTTTAAGAAATTGCTCCTAATCCTGTTATGAATCCTTCGGTAAGTGTTAATTTAGGACTTTTTATTTTTGGCAAAATTTACTATTTTAATCAAATTAGGACTTTTATTAGGGTTTAAGTCCTTTGTATAAATGGTGTAGTCGAGCAATCTAAATTGATTATTGAATAATATATTTTTGAATTTTTTTATTTTATCTTACAGATTCAAGAACAACCTTATGGATTTAAGGTTTTGCCTACTTGAGGAAGACCGTGATCTTCTCATTACTTCATGCCCTTCCCTACATCGGGGGGAAGGGAGGGAGAGAGAAGAGGAGACCATCCACTTTCACTAACAACCATCTTTTTTACACTAAAGCCATAGGAAATCCCTTCTAATTTGTTAATGGCAAAGATTTCATAGAGAAGTAGCAATCATTAGAGGGGGGGGGGGGGGGGTACTCCTTTTGCAAAGAACAATTTTAAGCAAATCACGATCCATCATCACCATCGGCATAAACAAGAGGGAACCTATTAAATTCTTGGGATTTAGGCTCCGCAATATTGGAGCTAATGATGTCTTAAAACAAGTTTCGGCAAAAGAGAACAAACTATCATCGCCAACCCCAAAAGGTTGACACGATTAGAATATCAAAGTTGAGCCAAACCAACTGAAAATCGGAAACAAGGACAATGGATGCCTCTCCACAATACCAAGTGCAAAACTTTACTAGCATCTAGAAACATAATCTCATTCCAGATGTCATGCTATTGGTGTATTATACTCTCATCTACAAGAGTAACTGAGATTGAATTATTCCCAACAAAATCTAGTCTAAAGAAGCGCCCATGTTGGATCAGGGACCGAGAAAGCAAGATAAATCAGCTCTAATGATCTAAAAGAGAAGTGGCATCTCCTTAGTCAAAACTCAAAACTAACAATGGTCTAAGTGCTGGAGATCAAACTAGAAAAGCATTTGAGTTGAGTATTGCATTGAATGGTCAACAAAACCACTTCCAGGCATGACATTGATGACGGTCCCATATCAATCAAACAAAAAAGCGCAAGTCTTCCTACTGAAAAAGAGTGTCAAAAAAAATTTGCTCAAGAAATAACCCACGAAACACCCTCATCCAAAGAAATACAACACTAGATAACAAATAGAGGCTAACCATCCTCCCTTCTAATTAAATACCTCATTTGTGGGATGCAAATGATCCTAAGCATTTATAAAGGGAGACAATGTCAAAACCAAGTTGCAAACCCAAAGAGTCCTACATCGAAACGATGTATTTAATCGAGGTGCTCAAGAGTTACCCTCCAAGATGATTGCAATTAGAATCCAAAACTTCTCAACTACCCAACACAAAAATCTACTAATTCTTAGTCTATTTCCCTCTCAAGATACAACACCTATGGCTTTTGATTTTTATAATTGAAGCATTTTAAATATACAAAATAAAAAATAAAAAAAAACAAAAGAAATATATAAAAAAGATCTAGAATGGAAGAAGAATGCCCTCCCCTAGGCACTGACAACAGGAGGAATAAAAGGAGGGAGTCTTAGCCTCGGTTGGAAATCCATAAAACGCCTATAGCTATTACTGACAATTCCACAATGTTGCTTCCCAAGCAAGACCCTATTCAGCTTATTTCATCAAGGGCATTCTTGAGAATCAGTAAACAAATATAAAAAATCTAACAATGACGGAAGTGGCATTCCCACTGTATAGTTTAAAACATATTTAGAACAATAACATCATACAGTATAATACTTAGTTTAATCACCTTTTAACATGAAATGATGGTGTCTCCACCATGTTGCTAATCCTTGTCAAGTTAATTCGAATAAAAGAAAATTCAAGGATTGCACCCTTAAGAAAAAAAAAAAAAAAAAATCTTTAAATGGAAAGTGAAGCACATCTTTGATATATATATTATCAGCAAATAGGTTTTACAAGAAGTAAAGATGCATTACTCAACCTGCTAAATGCCCCTGATGTTGCTAGTGGATAGCAACCTAAATACTAAAAGCCCAAGGCAAACTAACATTAATATGATAACAGAGAATAACAAAACACTGGAAAAAGTACATCTTAATAGGCGTGGCAAGACATCTACCTCATAGTTGCTTTGGCACTGCAGCTTGACACTAGAATCTACTGCTTCTGAAGATACCAAGGTTGCAATTGCAGCATTCAGCTTCTCAGAAAGGATTCTGGATTGTTCTTGAATTAAAGAACTCTCCCTGTTACTGACTTTGTCACTGCCCACAGCTCTCAAAAAATGAGTTTCTAAAGTCGAGAAAAGCTCCATGCCAATATCCGTTGTGCTAGACAACAATTTTGCATCAGCGGAATTCTTTTCAGCTGCAAAGCTCTGGTCATACGGGAGTATAATGTAAATAATTTTTTTCTCAACAAATAATGGTTGAAAGAGCCAAGACATGAATAATTGTCACCTGCATAATTGATAAAATATCCTTATAAATGTCCTTGCAAGTGGCCACAGATTCACACATCCTTTGTGGGATTTCTCTAATTAATTGTGACTCTTGTTGAAGTTCAGATATCTCCTCTAGTAGTTGATTGTTCAAAGTTATCTGTTTCACATTGTGCTTCTACAAAACCGTATGCATGGTGCTTATTAGAGTATGTAGAGGAACTAGACACTGATTCAAGGTAACAAGCTTTAATATCAATAGAAAGATAGTCACCAAAAGGAATTGAAATGAATTAAATAAGATGCACAGGTCGCAATGTACTTCAAAAGATCAAATGGCCATGAAGAGAATAGGAATTGTACAATTACTACCATTTTTATAAAACAAAATAGTTCACAAAAAAAGGATGTTGTTTGTCCATTGCTATTAGTGAAAAATAACTAAATAAATAAAAGCAATACATTGGTTTCAAAACAGCAATGCAGCAGCAGTTGTTTTTAATATAATAAGCAACACCAAAAAACACATACCTGTAATAACCCGGATTTCCCATACTCAGGTTTGAAAAAGTCTGGATTATTACGTAGAAATTTTTTTGCCTAAATGCACAATAGGATGTTTTCACTTTTGCCAGTAGAAAAGATGGCCTATATAACCTCTGTTGTTAGGAATTAAGATAAACGTCTTTTAAATGGGGAGGAGAGACTGTAACAACCTGGATTTCCCATACTCAGGTATGGAAAAGTCGGGATTATTACATAGAAATTTTTTCACTTAAATGCATTATAGGATGTTTTCACTTCCGCTAGTATGAAAGATGGCCTATATAACCTTCGTTGACCCTCTCCAACCATATAGATAGCGCAGGTGATGTACAAGTGGAGACGGGCGACGAGCTCCTCATGGATTATTACTACAAGTGATGTGGGCTTATATCGCCCGATGCATCTAGTTTATCCTTATTTTATATTTCATGTCATGGATTTGAGCTGATTTGAGAATGATTGTAATAAGCTCCCTTCTGAGTGAGTAGTAGACTTAAATAGTTAGTTGAACAGTTTTCTAATTAAATGGAATAAGAATTTTGATGTGGTTGGTGTTATCCTTGTGATTGGATACCTTCGTGAATGTAAATGCATATAATATATGAAAGGTACAATGGGTTATGCCTTAAGTACATTTCCTAACACCACGGAATTTGGATCCCGTGCAATGTAAGAGCTGATTTTCCGGGCATTACAATACCAAACAAAGATGCCACACTGAGTTGACAGGATGATAGGTCCTTAGACTTGGGTTCTTTCTTGATGGTCCTCAGTAAGATGCTCTTTCAGTATTTACTCAGTATGGTGGAAGATTCGTAATTGTAATCAAACTTTATTTCTTTAACAGGGTGTTATTATCATTATGAACTTGATGGGGACATTAGAGGACCTACCCGGGTGTACCAGAGACGGAGACGACCACCCACGTCAGCGCAGCTTTCTTTATGAATGAAACGAGTTCCAGATGGGGCCCGCTAAGCCATTTTGAAGACCCCACATGCATTGGATGTGCATCAGAAAAACTCCACCTTGGGATAATGCATGTGGGCTGCTTGGGAAATCATTTTAGTCATAGGATTTCTATTTCGTGTGGATCCGACTGTTGAATCTTGTCGATCAGGCCACCAGATCTTTTAGATCTAGGCCCCTTAGACTCTGATCTTGCTTTCTTTGTAGTTTTTGTTATTTTAGGAGTAATTTGATGGTTGAGATTGATAATATATGTTTTAGTTTGTGTGTTTTGGATAATGGGCCACTTTACTTAAGTGAGTGGCATAGTTGTAATTATGCTGAATTTTAATTCTGAATTTTTTTAATTATAAAACCACAAGGGGAGTGGAGTTCCAACCCTAGTGGTGTTATTGAGAAAAAAGAAAGAAATAAAAGAAAAAAAGAGCTCTCTTGTATGAAAGAATTTTCATCCTTATTTTCTAGGGTTTTTTTTTCAAAAAAAAAAAAAAAAAACCCTCCCTTCCAATTAAATTGTGGAAGGGTATAAGCTTGTTTAGTAGTGGATTCCAAGGTACATCCTTCCTCTTCCTCTTCTTCGAAAGGTATTCTTCTTCTCTTGTCTTCCTCTTTTCCCTTCCATTACAACCTTCTAAACCCTAGATTTTCAATTTCCTATTTTTCCCAATTTCTAAAAACCCTAATTC
Organism: Magnolia changhungtana; assembly: GCA_030180095.1. NCBI lineage: Eukaryota > Viridiplantae > Streptophyta > Magnoliopsida > Magnoliales > Magnoliaceae > Magnolia > Magnolia changhungtana. The sequence goes on from JASAUF010000220.1 coordinate 7,689,412, forward strand.
CAAAATTCTCAATTCTCATGAACCCTAATTTTTCAAATTTCAGATTTTCTCCTCACTAACCCTAACAATAAAACCTACTAGTCATTCCTTTGAGTGTGGAACATGCCAATGCTAAATTGGAAGTTTTATCCATCCATCGAGCCTAGTTTTAATTGTTTTATATAATTTCTTAGCATGTGGGCAAGTGATTTAGATTAAATCAGATCTTATTTCCCATTGTTTACTCTTAATTACTTATTAGGTATCTTTTATTAATAGAATTACTTTATGGACTCTTTCATAATCGCCACGTTACATGCTAGCATTAAATCATGTGTTCTGCATCAAAACTAAAACCGTGCTATCAATTGTGGTCACTTCCACTAAAGTGAATTGAATGAATTGGAATTTAGTTCAATTTAACATCCGAGCACACCCTAAGGCAAATGGCCAACTACTGAAAAGTAGTGGAAGTCATAATCATGTGAATATGTTTGATGAAGGATCAATATAGATAAATGTGCACCTACACAATTGTCTCTTGTCAACAATGTTCGAGGTATCAGTATCACTACAAGTTTTACTGGTCAGGGATACAAAAACAATATCAATATCATCAATAATATCGCTGATAACAAAAAATGTGGAGAAACATTGAAGAAAATGGGGAAAACAGTGGAATTTTTCAATGAAACTTCAGGAAATGCTGAAATACACATTTGCATATTTAAGAATAAAAAATTAGAAGAAAAAATACATACATAATAAGTTTCCATTTAATGAGGGCCTATAAGCATGTGTTGTTGTAAGCAATGTTTGAAATATCGGTATCGCATCCTTGGGATACAAATACGTATCAGTTATCGCATGGGATATATCGTTTGTTTCAGGTAATTTATCACACTTTTTGGGAAACATGGGCAAATTATTGAATTTTTCAATGAAACTTCAGGGATTGTTAAAAAAGACCTTATTACACACTTTTAAATCATAACATCTCAAAAAGGAAGTGCACATAATAGGTTTCCTTTGTGTAAGGTCCTAAGCCATGTGTTGTCTGACTGAACTAATGCAACTATATTCAAATTGAATGTATTACATTTAGAGTGTATGTGATGATTATTTCATCAAACACTCCTAAATGCTTCAAAATTAGTCTCAGTTGATAGCTAGTTGAAGGGAAATACTGAAAAAAAAAATTATAATTTTTATTTTCTAAAAATTGATAAGGACTTAACGAATCAGTAGATCAACCCTCATACTTGCTCGATTTCATGTTAGGAGTGCAACATTGCAAGCAATTTGGGAAATTTTCGAATTTTCCCTAATTTAAAAAAAAAAAAAAAAAAATTACACACGCACACACACTCACGCCGTAGTGGGATTTCACCACCTATGGATACTCGAACCCTTGACTGGGTGTTGAAACTCCTAAGAGTCTACCACCGGAGCGAGAGTAAGGATCCGAATTTTCCCCAATTTTTCTCCAAATCATACCATCTACAATCAAATTTCAAAATTAGTGTATGTGATTATCATTTCATCAAATACTCCTAAATTCTTCAAAATTAGTCTCAATCAATAGCTAGTTACAGGAAGATTTAAAAAACATAGAGAACATGAAGAACCAATGGATATCGAAATCAAAGATCCAATTCCATAATTTTTCATGCAAAACATGAAGAACCAATGGATTTACCATTTGACACTGATTTAACATAATTTCAACAAAAAAAGGTATTGAAAATTGAAAATGCTCACCGGATCAAACATGTGGGATATATCGGCACTACATGTATGTTTCGTATCGCACAAGTCAAATACAAGATATATTGTGGGATATATCAGTTGATATCATCGATATTTAAAACATTGGTCGTAAGAAATCAGTCCAACCATCCCATCAATCCCATCCAAACATCCATCAATATTTCGTAATATTGACAACACACAATATTTCTTTAAGAAATCATTAACTGGAAATGAAAGATTGTCGTCTCAATATCGCTTATGTTGTGATAGTAATAATATTACAATATCATTGATATTATCATAAACAGTTGAATACTACATACAACCATGCGCCCATACATACATACATATATATAGGGAAAAGGTACTATGCGCTCGAGCTCACAGGTCCGTCCCATGAGGTCGAGCTATGTGGGTCCCACCGTGATGCGTTTCGACCATCTACTCCATCAGTCAGATGCACCATTCCATCGTGGGCCTAGGTCCCAAAAGTCAAGTCAATCTGTGACTTGTGTGGACCACACCACATACAGAAGTGGAGAGGGGCCATACACCATTAAAACATTCATAACCATTTTTTAAGGCCCACCGAGATGTGGTTTGCAAATCCAGCCCATCCATTATGTGTGTCCCACTTGAATGAGGGTTCAAACCAAGTTTCAGGTGCATGCAAAACTCAGGTGGGCCCCACCAAGTGCTTTTATATGTTTTAACGGTGTCTTCACATAATTTTAGATGGTATGGCCCACCTGAGTTCCGTATACGGCTGATTTTTGGGATATCCCATAATTTAAAGGGTACCCATCAAATGCACGGTGTTGATGGTCGACAAGCATCACGGTGGGGCCCACACAGCTCGACCTCACGATAAGCTTATCGTGAGCTCGAGAGCATAGTACCTTATATATATATATATATATATATATATATATATATATATATATATATATATATATATATATATATATGATGGGTACCCTTTAAATTATGGGCTATCCCAAAAATCAGCCGTATACGGAACTCAGGTGGGTCATACCATCTAAAATTATGTGAAGACACCATTAAAACATATAAAAGCACCTGGTGGGGCCCACCTGAGTTTTGCATGCACCTGAAACTTGGTCTGAACCCTCATTCAAGTGGGACACACATAATGGATGGGCTGGATTTGCAAAATACATCTCGGTAAGCCCTCAAAAATGGTTATGAATGTTTTAATGGTGCACGGCCCCTCCCCACTTCTGTATGTGGTGTGGCCCACACAAGTCACGGATTGACTTGATTTTTAAGACCTAGGCCCACGATGGAATGGTGCATCTGATTGATGGGGTAGATGTTCGAAACGCATCACGGTGGGGCCCACACAACTCGACCTCATGGGGCGTTAAAGTCAGCTCGAGCGCATTGTACCTTTTCCCATATATATATATATATATATATATATATATATATATATATATATATATTGAAATGGATTTTTTTTAATAAACAGATGTTTGGCAATATCAATACGTTAGTGATATTATCGAAATATCGTTGATACACTAGTGATACAAGCAATACCTGGGATTTACACAGTCGATAATATTAGCAATACATTGGCGATACAAGACAGTCGAAAATATGGGTGATAAATTGGCGATATCGATACGCTAGTGATACTTAGCAATACATCGCTAATACTTGAAATTTCAAATACTACCAGTGTTATCGGTATCGCCAAGCTGGAGATACAGATAATATTGGGGATATTTCAATAATATCGAGGATAATCCAAACAATGCTTATGACATAGTTTTAAAGCATTTTGAAATGCCAACATTAAACGCAAACAAGCCTCATCCACTGGCAATTAGGTCAGTAAGAAACAAAAATGTTGGGTCTTTCTTGTCGAGGTAATCAATGGTATTCTTCTTTGAGACCGATGTATTGTTGTCTCTTAGTCGCATTATAGTTCTAACTTGTTAAATAAAATGAATCTTAGTAGTGGTGTGATCTATGCCAAATTTATGTTTTCTACTTATATTGCACATGGTGCCAGAGCCACAATGGGCTAGATTTAAGCCTTAAAGCAAAAAATAAAAATAAAAATAAAAATAAAAAATATATTAAAAAAATTGCTTTATCATACAAGGGATTGGCCATCCAACTAATCCATCAAGATTCATGCTTTCTTCTCCATGTCAACCTTTCCACTACATTTCTTCTTCTTTTCTTCTCTACTTCTTAATTCTCTATATTCAAAATAAGTAAATAAAAATTATCCACTCTATGAAGATATAAATCCACATAGAAAATCTACTTTCCCTTTTCCCTTCTCAAATATGTGCAATATCTCAAATTTTCTTACAAAACTATAGCTGCACGAGCATGGGGCACAGCGGCAACAAATTTGGGTGCCTGAGCAAGGAAGTGTCTGTTTCCAAATGGTTTGAAGTATAAAAGGTAGGAAGTGGGAGCGGGTGCACAAGTCTGAAGCGTGATTCGAAGCGAGAGCATGACCTAGTTAGAAGGATTGTGCAACTAAGTGGAAAATGCTAATATAAGGAAATTATATATATTGCTTGTCAAATTTTCATCAGATGTCCGGCACTAACATCTAGAAGTAGAATTGTTAATTGCATTGGGATTTCAAATATTTAAGGGTGGGGTAAGTTGCAAAGTTTAGAAAGTGGGGCTTTGGGATTGACTTATTACTAAAAGATGATTCCTCATCATCTTTGTTTGTGATCTTGACTTTTTTAGTCTATCTTGTCTCTTTCTCTTTTAATAATATCTTAGTCATCTTTCAAAAAGAAGGAAAAAAGAACAAGAACAAGAAAAATAAGAAGTGTGTTTAGAAGGCATGAAGCACATGCCCAAAGATACCTCCACTTTGCAATCTTGATTACATCTACCATGCAAGTACATACTTTCCACTAGTGTTTTAAACAGTGAATAGTGTGTAGCATAGAATTCACCCCTCTAAAGCAGAAGGCTTTAGCTACATACTACATATAGATTTTTAATTAAGGTTGTGCTTGGTTTCGCCAAATATCATGAAAATTTGTGATATTTAGCACCAAATGAGTCTGATTAATAATGAAATTTAATGACATTTCCATAGCCTAAAATAAACAGGCAAAGATTAAGTATAAAGGTAAAGAAACAGCAACCTAATTGATTTGATATTATTACTTATATTATTTTACTAAAATCATAAAAAAGATTAATTGATTTTTATTAAAAATGAAAAATGTAACAAATTATTGAAAAAATAAATTGATTTAATGTTTTGGTGAAAAATAACTTGTAGTGTAAACTACATAGCTTGTACCATAGGATATGTAGTGTATAGTGTATGCAAAATTAGCATGCCGCATAGGCAACACGTGACTTAAGATATTTTCGTGAGCTACATTGATGCGGGACATGAAATTCAAGTATGATGTGCAAGATTTTCAAGCTTTAGATCACACTAGTTCAGAAACAGTTACACAAAATTCCACATCCCACACAAAAGTTCAAGCACTCAATCAAGGGGAATCTTACGCGTATCCAGACCTACACATGCTAAGACCGGATCAATCAAAATTATAGACCAAACAATAATCAAAGGAGGGTAAATTCATCCACACACGCACATAAATAATTCCTCAATCCAAGGGACTCACAGATTTCAATTCGGGGAACCCTAAAGTTGAAGAAAGGGCATAAAATTGGGGATTTGAATAATTTAGGGTTAAGGTTAGGGATTTTGGTGAAAGAGGAGTGAAAGAGAGGAGAGAGATGAACCAGAGAAGCACCACACGCGTGGACAACAATGATGGCCCAGACGCACGTGTGTGTGATCCCTCCCACACGTGTGTGGGGTGTCAAACAACCATTCACTCCAAAAGCTCAAGTTGTCAGAGTGTGGTGTATCAATGTATATCAAGGGATTTTTATCACTTCAACACCCCCCCCCCCCTACGAGGTGGGAACTCCGCACGGGAACATACTGATGAGGGTAGAGGGACACTCACACCATAAATAGGCCGGGCTTGATTTCTCGGTCCTGGAGCCGAACCTGATTTTCCTGGTCCCCTGTGGGAGAATAATATTTTAGAGAGACATATTTTTGCTGCTCTCGAGATTTGAACATAGGATCTTCCGCTCTAATACCATGTCAAACAACCATTCACTCCAAAAGCTCAAGCTGTCAGAGTGTGGTGTATCAATGTATATCAAGGGACTTTTATCACTTCAACACCCCCCTGCACGTGAGAGGTGGGAACTCCGCACGGGAACATACTGACGAGGGTGGAGGGACACTCACACCATAAATAGGTCGGGCTTGATTTCCCGGCCCTGGAGCCGGACTTGATTATGTTAGCCGGCCACATTCCTTGTATAGAAGATTTTGTATTTATCATCTTACCTTGTATAGTCGTTGTAAAACTCTATCTATTCAACCCTTCAAGGTTGTCTGAAATATAGAAAAGAAGAGGAGAATCAATCTCCCCAAAGCCTTCATTGTCTTTGGTTTGTTTATATGGTATCAGAGCAATACCGATCCTAATCCAGCATCTCTTCATCACTGGCCCTACCGTCTGTCAAATCCGGCCCTCCCCTGTTCGATTTGGCTCGTCCCCAAGCCTATCCGCACGTCCCTGCTACACCTGCGCACATCCGGCCCTCCCCACGCTCGTCCCCTGTTCCCACACTTGTTCGTTTCGACCCCTCCTGCTGCGCTTGCCCCTGCTGCGCACACCCCTACTGCATCTGATCACTTCCGTCTGCACGTACGTCTGTACCTACTGCACCTCCTACTACATCCGATCACCTCCTACTGCGCACGTCCTACTATCTCTGTCCAAACCCTTTTATTGTTCTGATCTGTTGCCATTTGCTGGTTACGGTTCTGATCTATTTGGTGGTGATATAAATCCTGTTGCTGATTGTTGTTCTGATCTGTTTGGTGGTGATATAAACCTTTTTGCTGATTGTTGTTCTGATCCGTTGTTGTTTTATTGTCTGCAACCAACTCTCCTGCTGCAAGGTACCTTCTTCCTTGGCGTAGTTTATATCTCTTCCTATCTATGGACAAAGACTCCTGTACAAAGGCCCCACAATGTAGTTTCGATGGTACCAAGTACAATCTATATCCACGGTAAAGTACGGGAGCCTTTGTCACGGCTGTAACAAAGTGGGACATGCCGTCGCTCAGTGTAAAGATTGGTACGCATATTGTCGAAGGACTGGTCATGGTCTTCAGGACTGTCGTTCACATACCCACACATCCTCATTCGGCCGTGGTCGTGCTCTTTCTGCTACTTCTGTGACTACTTCTTCCGAGTCTTCTGTTAGTGATACTACATCTACTGGTTCTGTTGAAGGTCTTTCCTCACCTTTAACTCCTGCGATGCTCCAGCAGATCGTGCAAGCCCTTTTTGCGGCCGGTATGTCAGGTATAACCGCATATTCTCCATGGTTCTTTGATTCTAGTGCTTCAAATCATATGACTAGTGATGTATCCCATCTTCGCAATATTCGTCCATATACTGGCAATCAAGCTATTTCTACTGCAGATGGAACTAAACTACCAATTCAATCCGTTGGTTCCTTAACTTTCTCTCCTTCTGATCATCGTCAGTTTACCCTTCGTGATGTTTTTCATGTCCTTAAACTCTCCTTAAATTTAATTTTTGTTAGTCAACTTACATCCAATAACTGTTTAGTCATATTTCTTCCAAATTGTTGTTTTGTGCAGGATTTGGCAACGGGGAAGGTACTTGGGAAGGGTAGGCGGCATGGATGTTTATACGTTCTAGACTTATACTCATCCGTTACTCCAGCTCGTTGTTTCTTCTCTCCCTCTTCCTCAGATATTTGTTCGGTAATTAAAATGTGGAAACTCTGGCACTTTCGCCTGGGCCATCCACATTCTGATCGTTTGATTCAGCTCTTTTCTTCTAGCATGTTAGGGAATATTTCTCTTAATAAAAGTGGTTTGGATTATTCTTGTTCTTCTTGTTGCCTTTCCAAAAGTAAGTGTATTCCTTTTCCTCTAAGTACTACAAAATCATCATTTATATTTGAACTGATGCATACGGACTTCTGGGGCCCTTCCCCAATTATGTCTCTCTAGACTACGATATTATGTTATATTCATTGATGATTTCACCCATTACAACTGGATTTACTTTCTGCACTCTAAGTCACAGGTGTTTGAAAAATTCAAAATATTTCATTCTATGGTGGACACACAATTTCAAGTAAAAATTCAAACTCTCCGCTCTGACTTAGGGGGAGAGTATCTCTCTACAAATTTTTGTACGTATCTTCAGGGTCATGGGATTACTCTTCAGACCACTTGTTCTGATACTCCACAACAGAATGGGGTGGCTGAACGAAAAAATCGTCATATTGTTGAAACTGCCAATACCTTAATGACAGATATGAGTGTTCCTCGTTCCTTTTGAGCAAAAGCTATGATGCATTCAGTCTACTTGATTAATCGGTTGTCAACCACAGTCCTGAATAGTAAATCTCCCTACTTTGTTCTCACCGGTTCTCTTCCTACATATTCCACATTTCATGTTTTTGGTTGTGTATGCTATGTTCATCTGGCATCACGTGAACGTAACAAACTTTTCCCAAAATCAATCAAATATATGTACTTGGGATTTGGAGAAACTCATAAGGGTTTTCGTTGCTATGATCCGGTCTCTCGTCGTGTACGGGTATCACGACATGTTGTTTTTCTTGAACATATTGCCTTCAAGTCTTCTGTTCCTCCTTCGCCACACTAAACTCTCCTGGTCTTACTATTTTTTCTGACATTCCGGTTGCCTCGAGTACACCTCCTTGTCCATTACAGGTTTATTCACGACGACCACGTACAGATCCATCACCTACTACTCTCCCTACTGTACCCGTAACCGATGTGGATCCTATCTTGGTACGTCGTTCCACTCGTGTACATCGACAGCCTGATCGCTTGATATACTCTATGTCTGCCAGGAATACTGCACTGGATATTGTATCTATTCCTACTTCATACCATCAGGCAGCTAGTCATGATTGTTGGAAGAAGGCTATGGCAGAAGAACTTACAGCATTGGATGATAACCATACGTGGGCATTGTTACTCGACCTACTGACCAACAATTAATTGGCAGTAAATGGATTTATTCTATGAAGCTCAAGTCTGACAACTCATTGGATCGATACAAAGCTCGGCTTGTCGCTCAGGAATATAAACAGGAACAGAGAATTTATTATGATGAGACATTCACTCCTGTGGCCAAGATGAAAACTGTTCGCACTCTTCTGGCCGTATCATCAGTTCGCTCTTGGCCCCTCACTCAGATGGACGTGAAAAATGTTTTTCTTCATGGAGACCTCTAAGAAACAGTCTATTTGAAACCTCCTCCTGGATCTTTAATCCCTGTCAATAAAGTCTATCGCTTGAAGAAAGCTTTATATAGTCTCAAACAAGCCCCTCGGGCATGGTTCCAACATTTTCATGATGTTATTACAGGAGCTGGCTTTACTCGAAGTGGTCATGACCCATCATTATTCTTGCGCACCTCTAAACATGGAATCGTCATTGTTCTCGTATATGTTGATGACCTACTTCTAACTGGTAGCGATGATACTGGCATCTCGGCTTTAAAGGAAGTTCTGAAGTCATCCTTCAAGATGAAGGACCTGGGTCATCTGACATACTTTCTTGAACTTGAATTTTCGCGTTCTATACGTGGAATCCTGGTCAACCAGCATAAATATACCAAGGATCTTCTCGCCTTGGCCTCCTTAACGGATCAGAAGACAGTTCAAACTCCTTTAGAACTTAACGTTCAATATGGCCGTGACATTGGTGAACTCCTTGCGGATCCCACCTTATATCGTTGTTTGGTTGGGAGTCTGGTTTACTTAACAATGACTCGTCCTGATATTACCTACGCGGTCTAAGTTGTCGGCCAATTTGTTTCTGCTCCTCGAACCCTTCATATGACTGCAGTATTGCGCATCTTACGGTATCTACGTGAGACTCTGGATCGATCCCTGTTCTTCTCCTCCATGGCCCATCTGGACCTTCGTACTTATTCAGATGCTGATTGGGCCAGTTGTACTCTCACACGCAGATCTACCACTGGCTACTATGTTTTTCTCAGCACTTCTCTCATCTCTTGGAAATGTAAGAAACAGGCCACTATTTCAAAATTAAGCATGGAAGCCAAGTATAGAGCAATGTCAGCAGCTTGTAGTGAGATTATCTGGTTACGTGGACTTCCTTCTGACTTGGACGTTCATCTACAAGATCCTACTCCACTCCATGTAGATAATCTGAGTGTCATTCAAATTGCCTCAAATCCGGTTTTTCATGAATGGACAAAGCATATTGAAGTTGACTGTCACTTCATCCGCGAGAAGTTTCAGTCTCGGATCATTTCACTACCACGTGTCGCATCCCATGATCAGCTTGCCGACATTCTCATAAAGTCCCTCACTTCTGCACGACACTCATTTCTAGTTAACAAACTATTACTTGTTGATGACAAGCATTAGTTTGAGGGGGGATGTTAGACAGGCCACATTCCTTGTATAGAAGATTTTGTATTTATCATCTTGCCTTGTATAATCGTTGTGATGAGGACATCGTGCACACGCACGGCCGTACACCACCACCCATACGCACGTACGTACGCAGAAGGAAGATCCCATCATCGATCTGGCTCGATGACGATGTCCAGGGAAGGCCTCCTAGCTAGAAGACAAGTTTTGGTTGAGAAAAGTGGGCCCCATAGTCAAGAAAAGCCCATCATGGGATCTCATGATCGTGGCCCACTCATCGGATTGATTTTATTTTTTAGGTTTTGCTTATTGTTATTATTTACATTGTGAACGCTTTAGATTTCTGTGTTTGGTTTTTATTTTAGTTTACTTCATTGCCAAGTAATAGGTTACGCACATGGTGCGAGTTTTTGGGGTATAGGTTGTCCCTATAAATAGGCACCCCTTGTAGTTCTTTTATTGATTGAAGTTTAATAAAAAAAAATTCCTGCTTTATTTTTCTATTCTCTTCGTGAGTTGTGGAAGAATTCAAAAGTGGGTGCGAAGCCCTCCCTTTTCGAAGGACTAACTACCGTGGTGTGAAGCCACATCAACCCCGATTCATCCCCATCCTCCATCATCTCTTTTCTTCTATCTTCCACAACCATCCATACTTCACGTTCGTCCTTGATTGCATCAGTTTGCTTTCATTACAATCGGTTCTCAGATTTCGGCCCGCAGGGGGGGCTGAAACTTCGACAGAGCACCACGCCCAGATCAGAGCTCGGATCGACGTCAAAATCGGGGGTTTTGCAGCCCAGGCCTGGCCAACCAAGGCCTAGGAATCCTTTTAAGTATTCTCTCCCCCCTCACACGTGCGGCCAGCCTCAGGCGCACGTGCAACCACACCTGGCCCGCTGTCCACACGCCGGAATCATCTCGGGTTCAGGTTTTTTCTATTTTTCTCTTTTTTATACCTAATTACATAACCTTATACCGAGATTATATTATCCCTCACTGATTTGCCTTTTTACTCACCCTAGGGTTCCTTGAATTGAGATTAGGGAATCCCTTGGATTAAGGATTGATTTTTATGCATGAGTGGTTGATTTTATTTCCCTTTGACATCGTTTGGCTTATAATTTTTATTGGTCCAACCCTAGCCTGTGTCGGCTTGGACCCGCATAGATTCTCCTTCTTAATTGAATGTTTGGATTTTCATGTGGGATGTGGAATTTGCGTGATTGTTTCTGAATTGGTAGGATCTAAGCCTAAAATCTTGCATGTCATATTTAATTTTCCATGTCCTGCATCAAATTTGGTATCAAAGCCTAGGGTTCTTGTAGGGGAATTCGCCACATATTTAGGGTTTAGTTTATTTGAGTCCGTCATGCATTCAATCCATCATATATAACTGAATTTTAGTAACAGTATGTAATCGCCTTCATATAGAGTCTCATAGGGTCATTTAGTTTTTTTTAGATACATATAATTGTCATAGCAGGTCTTTAGATTGAGTTAGCCTGTGTATGCCCACACGTACGGGTCACGGTTTTGGTTTGCACCCTACTCTAAACATGGAGCAACTACAAGAATCAATGGCCAAGTTAACCCAACAGTTTGAGTCTATGTCTAAGCGCTTGGAACAACGCATAGATCAACGCCTTAACCAATTTGATGATCGCGTTACTCAAATAGAGGCTTCCCTCAGGGCAAACCCCACCATTGGGGAAGATGCTCATTCTCAAGCAGATGGTCAGGAGATTAGACCAAGGAATGGAGGCGGCCAATGAGTTGGTCATGGGCGCGCACCGGTGCACTCACCCTGTGAGGGACATTATGACCAATATGACCCAGATACACAACTCCTCAAGGGAGTTAGAGTAGATGCCCCTACTTTTTATGGCCACTTAGACCCTAAAGCATTTTTAGATTGGTTGGCGGATATGGACCACTATTTTGAGTGATATGATATGTCGGATGCTCGACGGGTCCGATTCGCCAAAATGAAGCTTGTGGGTCAAGCAAAGAGGTTTTGGGCGACGGTTGAGCGAAAAAAAGAAAGAGCGAGGGAACTCTCAATAATCCATTGGGGCGAAATGAAAGAAATACTTAAAGAGAAGTACCTCCCTTTCTCTTATCGCCTGTGGTTGATTGAGGAGTGGCAGTCTCTTCGACAGGGTTCCATGAGTGTTGCTGACTATATTGAGAAATTCGAAGAGTACTTGACCCGCTGTGAGGTTGATGAGGACCCCGTGCTCACCCTTACTCGTTTTAAAACAGGCCTCCGTCCTGACATTAGGAGAGAGTTGCTCGCCAAAGACATAGACACTATCGAACAGTTGTACCAAGTAGTGTTAGATGTCGAGCAATACCTTAAAGCATCTGTGGGAAGGCGGTTTAACTATCACGAATCCGGTGCTAAGGCCAACCCCTCTGGGGCTAGACCTAACATGGGATTCCAAAACAAACCTTCCCCTAATGTTCAGCCCAGACCTAAGGATGATAAGGATAAAGAGATTGTCGGGTCTAGTTCATGTGGAAGTGGGGCCACTAGGTGTTTTAGGTGTCAGAGGTTTGGTCATTTTACTCACCAGTGCAGCACGAGAGAGGGCACCAAAGTACTCCTTATTGATGGGCAAGTAAAAGTAGTGCCCCCAGAGAGTGATAGTGAGGAGGAGGAATATGAGCCAGTCGGAACCCTTAGTGATGAGGAAGAGGGAGCACAAGAGTCTGTGACCATCGCAATTGTGCGTTGCGCCCTGGCTCAAGCCAAGAACACTGATGACTGGCGCCGCATTACGATCTTCTACACTTATGCAAAATGTGGGGAAAAGAACTATAAGATGATCGTGGATAGTGGTAGTTGTGCCAACGTGGCATCGACTAGCACCGTGAGTCGTTTGGGCTTGAAGCTGGAAGCCCATCCTCAGCCCTATAGAGTCTCCTGGGTTGACGAGACATCCATTCCAGTCTCGCACCGCCGTCTTGTCCCTATTCAGTTCGGATCTTATAAAGACACAATTTGGTGTGATGTTGTTCCTATGGATGTGGGCCATATCATTCTGAGTAGGCCGTGGCTCTATGACAGCAATGTTACCATATTTGGTCGTTCAAATGTGTGTACATTCTAGTTTGAGGGCAAGAAGGTCAAGTTAAATCCTCTACCACCCAAGAATACAACTGGAAAAGAGTTCACCACACGGAGTAGTGTGAGCAGCCCAAAAGATGTGAAGGAGTCGAAGTCTAAGTCCAAACCGCTCCATATTTTGAATGCTAAAGACTTTGAGCGTGAAATGGAGGCGGACTCGATGATATACGCCCTTGTGGCTAGGGAGAGTGTACCAGAAACTAGCGTAGAGTTACCCACCGAGGCCATTCAGGTAGTACATAAGTTTCGTGATGTCCTTCCTGATGATTTACCGAATGAGCTTCCCCTATGAGGGATATACAGTATGCCATTGATTTAATCCCTGGGGCAACCCTGCTAAACCTCCCGCATTATAGAATGAACCCGAAGGAGCACGCTGAGTTAAAGAGGCAGATTGATGAACTCCTAGAGAAGGGTTTCATTCGAGAGAGCATGAGTCCGTGTGCTGTGCCCGCCCTTCTTACACCTAGGAAGGATGACACATAAAGGATGTATGTTGATAGTAGGGTCATCAACAAAATCACAATCAAGTATCGGTTTCCCATACCGCGTCTTGATGACATGCTGGATATGATGGCCAATGCTACTATCTTCTCAAAAATTGACCTCAAAAGTGGGTATCACTAAATCCGTATACGCCCTGGCGATGAGTGGAAGATGGCCTTCAAGACGAAGGATGGACTATATGAGTGGCTAGTTATGCCTTTTGGGTTAACTAATGCCTCAAGCACTTTCATGCGTGTGATGACCCAAGTGTTGAGACCCTTCATGGGGAAGTTCCTAATCGCATACTTTGATGATATCTTGATTTATAGCATGACTAAGGAGCAACACCTCAACCATTTGAGGCAGGTTTGTGGAATCCTGAGGGCCGAGAAGTTGTACGCCAACCTAAAGAAGTGCGCGTTCTTGTCTAATAGTGTGATCTTCTTAGGTTTTATTGTGTCAGCTGAGGGCGTATCAGCGGATCCCGAGAAAGTCAAGGTCATCGTTAATTAACCTGAACCCCGCAATATTCATGAGGTGCGTAGCTTTCATGGCTTAGCCACTTTTTATAGGCGGTTCATTCGAGGCTTCAGTTCCATTGTGGCTCTCATCACGGGCTGCATAAAAAAGGGAGAGTTTGAATGGACAAAGGCTTGCCTCGAAGGCCTTCAAGGAGATAAAGGTCAAGATGACCAAAGCTCCAGTCACGCGACTTCCAAATTTTTCAAAAGCTTTTGAAGTCGCATGTGACGCGTCAGGAGTCGGCATAGGAGTACTTAGCCAGGAAGGGCACCTTGTCGCCTTTTTTATTGAGAAACTGAACGAGGCGAAGCAAAGATATTCCACCTATGACAAGGAATTCTATGCGGTAGTGCAATCACTACGCCATTGGCGACATTACCTATTACTGCAAGAATTCGTCTTGTTCTCAAATCACGAGGCTTTAAGATACTTGAACTCTCAGAAGAAATTAAGCCCCAGGCACACTAAGTGGGTTCAATTCCTTTAAGAGTACACTTTTGTGCTTAAGCACAAGGCCGTTGTAGAGAATAAGTCCGCCGGCGCGTTGAGTCGTCGAGTCGCATTACTCAACTCCATGAGCGTTGAAGTTACGGGCTTTGAGCGCATCAAAGAAGAGTATTCTGAATGTCCAGATTTTGGGGTTGTGTACACGTCTTTATTAGAGAGTCCGTCAAGAGCTAACAGTGAGTATTTGATTTTGGACGGATATTTGTTTAGGAGTGACTGCTTGTGCATACTATGCACCTCCCTTCGCGATTTTCTTGTCTGAGAGTTACGTTCAGGGGGGTCACGGGTCATTTCGATCGTGACAAGACCATTGCCCTAGTGGAAGATAGATTTCATTGTCAAGCCTTAAGCGGGACGTGGCCAAAATTATAGGGCAATGCCGTACTTGTCAACTGGCAAAGCAGAAGAAACAGAGTATAGGATTATATACACCTTTGTCAGTCTCATTCATCCCTTGGCAGGACATCAGTATGAACTTCGTGCTTGGACTTCCCAAGACTATTCGAAAGCATGACTCCATATTTGTTGTCGTGAACCATTTCTCTAAAATGGCCCACTTCATTCCTTGTTCTAAGACCTTTAACGCCTCTCATGTTGTCAAGTTGTTCTTTAGTGAAGTCAGCAAACTGCATGGGTTACCAAAAACCATAGTGTCTGACCGTGACGTGAGATTCATGAGTTACTTTTGGAAGACACTATGGTACATGATGAATACTAGGCTCCAATTTTCTTTTGCCTACCACCCTCAGACTGAGGTGGTTAATAGGAGCCTAGGGAGTTTACTTCGATGTTTAGTGGGGGAGCATACCAGGACGTGGGACGTCGTACTACCCATAGCCGAGTTTGCATACAATAGTTCTGTCAATAGGTCCACATGTCTAAGTCCTTTTGAAGTCGTTACTGGTTACAAGCCTAGGAAGCCTATTGATCTTATCCCCATGTCATTTTCTCATATAGGCCATCAGAGTCTGCAGAGTCTTTTGCGCATCACATACATTCATTGCATCAAGAAATCAGGCGAAAAATCACTACTAATAATGAGCAATACAAATTTTCTGCAGACCAACATAGACGTTTCAAAGAGTTCAATATTGGCGACTCTGTGATGGTCCGCATCAAGCCCGAGCGGTACCCTCCAGGGCGCTGGGCCCTTCAAAATTATAAAGCGAAACAGTCTCAATGCGTATGAGATAGATCTTACACCCTCCATGGGAATTAGTTCCACATTCAATGTGGAGGATCTAGTTGCTTTTCAATGACCCACTGATACTTTGTCTGGCTCTTCACCCACCCATCCTGCTTCCCCAGACTTACCCTTTGATTCATAGCCTCTTCCCGACCTTTCATCCCAGCCTCTACCTCCCATACCTAGCCTTCACACCCCAAGAGAGAAAATAGAGGATATCCTGGACCATGAGATAATTTCCACGTCGGATGAATGGTTTCAGAAGTACCTCGTTAAATGGAAGTCACGTCCAGCTTCAGACAGCACATGGCTCACTAAGGAGGAGCTCCAGCGACTTGATCCTGACATCCTAGAGCGGTTCAGGAGTTTTATTTCGTCAGTGGCGAAATCTTCGCAGCCGAGGAGAGTTGATGAGGACATCGTGCACACGTACGGCCGTACACCACCACCCATATGCACGTACGTACGCAGAAAGAGGATCTCATCATCAATTTGGCTCGATGACGACATCCAGGGATGGCCTCCTAACTAGAAGACAAGTTTTAGTTCAGAAAAGTGGGCCCCATAGTCAAGAAAAGCTCATCATGGGATCTCATGATCGTGGCCCACTCGTTGGATTGATTTTATTTTTTAGGTTTTACTTATTGTTATTATTTAGAACATTTTGAACGCCTTAGATTTCTATGTTTGGTTTTTATTTTAGTTTACTTCATCGCCAAGTAATAGGTTGCGCACATAGTGCGAGTTTTTAGGGTATAGGTTTTCCCTATAAATAGGCACCCCTTGTAGTTCTTTTATTGATTGAAGTTTAATAAACAAATTCCTGCTTTATTTTTCTACTCTCTTCGTGAGTTGTGAAAGAATTCAAAAGTGGGTGCGAAGCCCTCCCTTTTCGAAGGGCTAACTATCGTGGTGCGAAGCCACATCGACCCCGATTCATCCCCATCCTTCATCATCTCTTTTCTTCTATCTTCCACCACCATCCATATTTCACGTTCTTCCTTGGTTGCATCAGTTTTCTTTCATTACAACAGGTTCTCAGATTTCGGCCCGCAGGGGGACTGAAACTTCGACGGAGCACCACGCCCAGATCAGAGCTCGAATCGACGTCAAAATCGTAGGTTTTGCAGCCCAGGCCTGGCCGACCAAGGCCTAGGAATCCCTTTAAGGATTCTCTCCCCCCTCACACGTGCGGCCAGCCTCAGGCGCACGTGCGACCGCACCTAGCCCGCTGTCCACACGTCGGGATCATCTCGGGTTCAGGTTTTTTCTATTTTCCTCTTTTTTATATACCTAATTGCATAACCCTATACCTATATTACATTATCCCTCACTAATTTGCCCTTTTACTCACATTAAGGTTCCTTGAATTGAGATTAGGGAATCCCTTGGATTAGGGACTGATTTTTATGCATGAATGATTGATTTTATTTCCCTTTGACATCGTTTGGCTTATAATTTTTATTGGTCCAACCCTAGCCTGTGTCGGCTTGGACCCGCATAGATTCCCCTTCTTAATTGAATGTTTGGATTTTCATGTGGGATGTGGAATTTGCGTGATTGTTTCTGAATTGGTAGGATCTAAGCCTGAAATCTTGCATGTCATATTTAATTTTTCATGTCCTGCATCACGTTGTAAAACTCTATATATTCAACCCTTTAAGATTGTCTAAAATACAGAAAAGAAGAGGAGAATCAATCTCCCCAAAGCCTTCATTGTTTTTTGTTTGTTTATAGGGCCCACGAACCCAAAATCTCCCTCCTTAGGTCTATTCGGCCAAGGGTGGGCTACAAAACCCCCGAATTTCAGCCCAATCTGATGTACGGTCTGTGCGTGGTGTTCCGCTGAAGTTTCAGCCCCCTGCAAGGCCAGATTCCAAAAATTTGTTGTAGAGAGAAAAACGACTGCAATAGAGGGTGGGTTTAAAGCGTACATGACTATAGGAAGAAGTTAATATGGAAGGTAGGAGATGGAGCGATTTAGGATAGGTGTGGCTTCGCACCACTGCAGTCGGCCCTTTGAGGAAGGGAGGGTTTCACACCTAATTGGATTTCCACAACTCGAAAATTTAGAGCAGAAAAAAAACGCAGAAATTTTATTAATCTTCAATGAGAAAAAAGACTACAAGGGGTGCCTATTTATAATAAAACCATATACTCTAAAACTCGCGCCATGTGCGCAACCTATTACTTAGAGACGAAGTAATAAAAAATAACAATTAATCAAAGCAATCTAAACCGTCCATGATATTCCTAATAACAATAATAAGCAAGACCCAAAGTATTAGATTAATTAGAATAGTGAGCCACAATCATGAGAACCCATGGTGGGATTCACATGACTATCGGATTCACTCCAACGAACCAAAACGCAGTACTCTAACTAGGAGTCCCTCTCTGGACGTTGTCATCAATCCAGATCGATAGTGGGGCCCTCCTCCTTGTGTACGTACGTAGAGGGGGCGTGATGTCCCCTCCCCATCAACTCTCACCGGCTACAAAGATTTCGCCACTGGCGAAAAAAACTTCTGAACCGCTCCAAGATGTCAGGATCAAGTCTCTGAAGCTCCTCCTCAGTAAGCCACGTACTATCTGAAGTTAGGCGTGACTTCTACTTAATCAGGTATTGCTGAAACCCGCCGTTCGACGTTGATACTATCTGATGGTCCAGAATATCCTCTATTTCCTCTCTGGGTGTGGGAAGGGTAGGTATGGGAGGTAGAGGCTAGAAAGAAGGGTCGGGAAAGACCATGGATCAAGAGACGGGTCTGGGGAATCAGGATGGTTGGACGAAGGGCCGGACAAAGTATCGGTGGTCCCCCGAAAAGTAACTAGATCCTTCACATTAAATGTGGAACTAATTCCTATGGAAGGTGGAAGATCTACCACATACGCATTGAGACCGTTTCGTTTTATAATTTTGAAGGGTCCAGCGCTACGCACGTGTAATTTACGAATGGCCCCCTGAGGGTACCGCTTGGGCCTAATGCGGATCATCACAGAGTACTCTACATTGAATTCCTTGAAACGTTTATGCTGGGTCTGCAGAAAATTTGTAATGTTCATTACTAGTAGTGATATTTCGCCTGATTTCTTGATGCAATAAATGAATGTGATACGCAAAGGACTTTGCAGACTCTAATGGCCTATGGGACAGTGACATAGGGACAAGATCAATAGGCTTCCTAGGCTTATAATCAGTAACAACTTCAAAAAGACTTATACTTGTGGACCTATTGACAGAACTATTAAATGCAAACTCGGCTATAGGTAGTATGGTGTCCCATGTCCTGATGTGCTCACCCACTAAACATCTGAGCAAACTCCCTAGGCTCCTATTAACCACCTCAGTCTGACCATCGGTCTGAGGGTGGTAGGCAGAAGAAAATTGGAGCCTAGTATTCATCATGTGTCATAGTGTCTTCAAAAAGTAACTCATGAATCGCACGTCACGGTTAGATACTATAGTTTTTGGTAACCCATGCAGTTTGACGACCTCACTAAAGAACAATTTGGTAA
Organism: Magnolia changhungtana; assembly: GCA_030180095.1. Taxonomy (NCBI): domain Eukaryota; kingdom Viridiplantae; phylum Streptophyta; class Magnoliopsida; order Magnoliales; family Magnoliaceae; genus Magnolia; species Magnolia changhungtana. The sequence goes on from JASAUF010000220.1 coordinate 7,709,034, forward strand.
CATGAGATACGTCGGAGGTCATAAAACAAGGAATCAAGTGCGCCATTTTAGAAAAACAGTCTACTACAACAAATATGGCATCGTGTTTCCGAATAGTCCTGGGGAGTCCAAGCACGAAGTCCATACTCCTGTCAAGGGATGAATGAAACTGGCAAAGGTGTGTATAATCCTGTATTTTGTTTTTTCTGCTTTGCCAATTGACAAGTACGACATTACCCTGTAATTTTGTCCACGTCTCGCTTGAGGCTTGGCCAATGAAACCTATCCTCCACTACGGCAATGGTCTTGTCTCGACCGAAATGACCCGTGACCCCTCTTCAATGTAACTCCCAGACAAGAAAATCGCGGAGGAAGGTGTGAGGTATGCACAAGCGGTCGCAATCACTCCTAAACAAATATCTGTCTAAAATCAAGTACTCACTGTTAGCTCCTGACGGACTCTCTAACAAGGATGCGTACACAACTCCAAAATCTAGACGCTCAGAATAATCTTCTTTAATGCACTCGAGGCCCGTGACTTCGACACTCATGGAATTGAGTAACGCGACTCGACGACTCAACGCATCGGCAAGCTTATTCTTTACACCGGCCTTGTGCTTAAGCACAAAAGTGTACTCTTGAAGGAATTGAACTCACTTGGTGTGCCTAGAGTTTATTTTCTTTTGAGAGTTCAAATATATCAAGGCCTCTTGATCACGTCAATGGCACAGTGACCGCACTACCGCACAGAACTCTTTAGCATAGGTGGAATATTTTTGTTTCGCCTCATTCAGTTTCTCACTAAAAAATGCAACAGGGTGCCCTTCTTGACTAAGTACTCCTCCTATGCTGACTCCTGACACGTCACATGCAACTTCAAAAGCTTTTGAAAAATCTGGAAGTCGCGTGACTGGAGCTTCGATCATCTTGACCTTTATCTCCTTGAAGGCCTTCGAGGCTGCCTTTGTTCATTGATACTCTCCATTTTTATGCAATCCGTGATGGGAGCTATAATGGAACTGAAGTCTCGAATGAACCGCTTATAGAAGGTGGCTAAGCCGTGAAAGTTGCGCACCTAATGAATATTGCGGGGTTCAGGCCAATTGACGATGACCTTGACCTTCTCAGGATCCGCCGATACGCCCTCAGCTGACACAACAAAACCTAAAAAGATAACACTACTAGACAAAAACACATACTTCTTTAGGTTGGCATACAATTTCTCGACTTTAAAGATCCCACAAACCTACCTAAAATGGTTGAGATGGTGTTCCTTGTTCATGTTATAAATCAATATATTATCAAAGTATATGACCAAGAACTTCCCCATGAAGGGCCTCAACACTTGGGTCATCACACGCATGAAAGCGTTTGGGGCGTTACTCAACCCAAAAGGCATAACTAGCCACTAGTATAGCTCAGCCTTCATCTTGAACGCCAACTTCCACTCATCACTAGGGTGTACATGGATTTGGTGATAACCACTTTTGAGGTCAATTTTCGAGAAGATAGTAGCATTGGCCATCATATCCAACATGTCATCAAGATGCGGGATGGGAAACCGATACTTGACTGTGATTTTGTTGATGACCCTACTATCAACACACATCCTCCATGTGTCATCCTTCTTAGGTGTAAGAAGAGCGAGTACGGCACACGGGCTCATGCTCTCTCGAATGAAACCCTTTTTCTAGGAGCTCATCAATCTGCCTCTTCAACTCTGCATGCTCCTTTGGGTTCATTTTGTAACGAGGGAGGTTTGGTAGAGTCACCCCAGGGACTAGATCAATGGTATAATGTATATCCCTCATAGGAGGAAGCTCATTCGGTAGATCATCAGGAAAGACATCACGAAACTCATGCACTACCTGAATGGCCTCAGTGGATAACTCTACACTAGCATCTAGTATACTTTCCCTAGCCACAAGGACGTATACCATCGAGTCCGGCTCAGTTTCTCGCTCAAAGTCTTTGGCATTTAGAATATGGAGAGGTTTAGACTTGGACTTCGACTCCTTCAATTCTTTTGAGCCGCTCACACCACTTTGGGTGGTGGTCTCCTTTCCAGTCGTGTTCTTGGGTGGAAGTGGATTTAACTTGACTTTCTTACTCTCAAACCAGAATGTACACACATTCAAACGACCAAATATGGTAACATCCCTATCATAAAGCCAAGGTCTACCCAGAATGATATGGCCAACATCCATGGGAACAACATCACATCAAAGTGTGTTTTTGTATGATCTAAACTAAATAGGAATAAGACAACGATGTGAGACTGGAATGAAAGTTTCATCAACCCAGGACACTCTATAGGGTTGAGGATGGGCTTCAAGCTTCAAGCCCAAACGGCTCACAGTGATAGTCGATGCTACGTTGGCACAACTACCACTATCAACGATCATCTTACAACTCTTTTCCCCACATTTTGCACAAGTATAGAAGATCGTGTTGCGGCGTCAATTGTCAATGTTTTTGGCTTGACCAAAAGCGCAACGCACAATTGTGAGGGTCGCAAACTCATGCGCTCCCTCTTCCTCATCACTAGGGGCTTCTACTGGCTCATATTCTTCCTCTTCACCGTCACTCTCTGGGAGCACTACTTCTACATGCCCATCAATAAGGAGCACCTTGGTGCCCTCTTTCCTACCGCATTGGTGGGCAGAGTGACCAAACCCCTGACACCTAAAACACCTAATTGCCCCACTTCCACGCGAGCTAGACCCGACAATCTCTTTACCCTTATCATCCTTGGGGCTGGACTGAGTACTATTGGAAGGTTTGTTTTGGTATCCAGTGTTAGGTTTAGCTCTAGAAGGGTTGACCTTAGCATTAGAATCGCGAAAGTCAAACCGCCTTCCCACAGATGCTTTGATGTATTGCTTGACCTCCAATACTACTTAATACATCTGTTCAAGAGTGTCTATGTCCTTGGCGAGCAACTCTCCTAATGTCAGAACGGAAGCCCGTCTTAAATCGAGCAAGGGTGAGTACGGGGTCCTCATCAACTTCACAATGGGTCAAGTACTCTTCGAACTTCTCAATGTATTCAGCAACACCCATGGAACCCTGTCAAAAAGATTGTCATTCCTCAACCAACCTCAAGTGGTAAGAAAAAGGGAGGTATTTTTCCTTAAGAATTTCTTTCATTTCTCCCTAATGGACAATTGGGAGCTCTTTCGCTCTTTCTTTCTTTCGTTCTACAATAGCCGAGAACCTCTTCGCTTGGCCCACAAGCTTCATCTTGGCGAATCAGACTCAATAAGCATCCGACATGTCATACCGCTCAAAACAGTGGTCCATATTTGCCAGCCAGTCTAAAAAGGCTTTAAGGTCCAAGTGGCCATCAAACGTAGGGGCATCTACTCTAACTCCCTTGAGGAGTTGTGCATCTGGGTCATAATGATCATGATGTCCTTCGCGGGGTGGGTGCACAGGTGCGCGCCCATGACCAATTCCTTAGCCACCTCCATTCCTTGGTCTAATCTCCTGATCACCTGCCTGAGATTGGGCATCTTCCCCAATGGTGGGGTTTGCCCGAGCGGAGGTCTCTAGTTGGGTAACGCGCATATTAAGCTGCTCAAAGCGTTGGTCCATATGTTGTTCCAAGCGCCTACCCAAATACCCAAATTGCAGGGTCATTTTATTCATTGACTCTTGCAATTGTTCCATATTTAGTGTAGGGTGCAAACCAAAACCACGACTCGTACGTGTGGGCATACTAGTAACTCAACTAAAAGACCTTCTAATACGACTATATGCGTTTAAATGGAACTAAATGATCCTATGAGATTATATATGAGGGAAACTACACAACGCTACCAAAATTCAGCAATATAGCTGTCAAAATAAAGGGATAACAGAAAATTTCAGCAATACGAATTACTAACTTTCTGATAACAGAAATTTCAGCAACGGACCCCTAAATAGCTTTATATGATGAGACTCGATGCATAATGGACATAAACAAACTAAACCCTAAACATGCAATGCATACCAAATTTGATGCAGGACATGAAATTCAAGTGTGATGTGCAAGATTTTCAGGCTTTAGATCACATTAGTTCAAAAACAGTTACACAAAAGTTCAAGCACTCAATCAAGGGGAATCTCATGCAGATCCAAGCCTACACATGCTAGGACCGGATCAATCAAAATTATAGACCAAACCATAATCAAAGGAGAGTAAATTTATCCACACACACACATAAATAATTCCCCAATCCACGGGATCAATCGGGGAAATCTAAGGTTGAAGAAAGGGCATAAATTAGGGATTTGAATAATTTAGGGTTAGGGTTAGGGATTTGGGTGAAATAGTGAAAGAGAGGAGAGAGACGAACTAGAGAAACACCACACACGTGGACAGCTGCGATGGCCCAGACGCACGTGCGTGTGATCCCGCCCGCACGTGTGTGGGGCCCACAAACCCAAAATCCCCCTCCTTGGGGCTAGTCGGCCATGGGTGGGCTACAAAACTCCCGAATTTCAGCCTAATCCGATGCACGGTCTGTGCATGATGCTCCACTGAAGTTTTCGCCCCCCTGTAGGGCCAAATTTCAAAAATCTGTTGTAGAGAGAAAAACGGCTACAATAGAGGGTGGATTTGAAGCGTAGATAATTGTAGGAAGAGGTGAATCTAGAAGGTAGGAGATGGGGTGATTTGGGATAGGTGTGGCTTCGCACCACAGTAGTCAGCCCTTCGAGAAATGGAGGGTTTCACACCCGATTGGATTTTCACAACTCAGAAATTTAGAGCAGAAAAAAAAAACGCAGAAATTTTATTAATATTCAATAAAAAAAGAGACTACAAGGGGTGCCTATTTATAATAAAACTCTATACCCCAAAACTTGCGCCATGTGCGCAACCTATTACTTGGAGACAAAGTACTAAAAAATAACAACTAATCAAAGCAATCTAAACCGTCCATGATATTCCTAATAACAATAATAAGCAAAACTCAAAGTACTAGATTAATTAAAATAGTGGGCCACGATCATAAGAACCCATGGTGGGATTCACATGACTATCGAGTCCACTCCAACGAACCAAAATGCAATCCTCTAACTAGGAGGCCCTCCCTGGACGTCGTCATCGATCCAGATTGATGGTGGGGCCCTCCTCCTTGCATACATGCGTAGGGGGGGTGTGCATGTGTGCGTGATGTCCCCATCATATATGGCGTTAAGGCTAAGCTACGCTATTTAAAACACTGCTTTCCACAATACCATAAATCCATCATATGCGTATTTAGCAACATCAAACCCATATTATTTGTAGTCAATGACGAGATATGAACATTGCCAATTTACAAGACTGGATGTATAATGTTGTCATATCCCCAGGATCCGCAGATAGTTGATAACGGAAAGGGGAGAAATTAGGATTATTTTCAACCAAACCCTTCAATTGTATGATCAAAGTAGGCAAGAGCTCAATTCAATTCAACCTAACTGCGTGTTTGTCATAGTTTCCTAGACCCCAGAGGGTGGTGGTGTTTGGTTGGCTTGTCGCAAAAAACAAAGTGTTGACTATATATCACCTTTGAACAAAAATATGATCATGTTGAGGCACAAAAAAATATTTCAATCTCATTACGTGACTATTGCATTAGCAGGGGAATTCCATTAGACAAATCTCTCCCAAGGTTGTGCGCTCATGACAGTATAGAAGCCTTGTGAAGTATTGCTCCATGATAGAAGAGATTGTGCGCTCCTCATTATGATGTAGAAGAATGGATGGACGTCATCTGATGTAGAAGAATGGACAAGCGCATCTGATGTAGAAGATGGATGGGCATCATCTGATATGGAGCGGTGCATGGGTGTCATTTGGCAAGGAGGGATAGACGTTGCTTTGTATTAAGGAAAGAGTGGTTGAACACCACTATTTAAGGAAGGAGTGGTTGAACACCACTGTTTAAGGAAGAAGGTTGGGTATTGTCTTAAGGGAGAAGTGGTGGTGATCACCACTGTTTAAGGAGGGGAGGAGCCTGGAAAGCCTATAAATACCCCCTCCCACTCCTCATTTGAGGGGGATGGAAGTGAGGAGAGCGTTGAAAGGAGAGTTGCGCCAGATGGAGTTACGCCCAGAAGTTGCACCCAAGGGAGTTGCACGCCACCTTTTGTAGGAAGCCAGGGTGTTGCACCACCTTTTGTGGAGGGAAGGATGTGTTGCGCGCCCCTTTTGGTGGAATGGAAGGAGTTGTGCGCCGCTCTTCATGGGAGATTGTCTTGAAGCAAGGACTTGCGTGCCACTTTTAGTGGAAGGAGAGGAGAGTTGGGCCACTTCTCTCTCTCCCTTGTCTTGATCCCAGGGGAGTTGCGCCTCTCTTGTCTTAATGCAAGATGAGTTGCGCGCCACATCAAGTGGACCTTGTCCTGATGGATGAGTTGTGCGCCACTTCTCATGGACTTTGTCCTGAGGGATAAGTTGTGCGCCACTTCTCATGGAACTTGTCCTGAGGGTTGAGTTGTGCACCACTTCTCATGGGACCATGTCCTAACGGATGGCTCTTACGCCACTTTTCAAGGAAGACTTCATGTGGAAGCAATCCACTTGCGCGCAACTGCGTAACTTTGTCCTGAGGAAACTCCTTTGGGCGTCATCTCTTGTGGAACTTTGTCTTGAAGAGGAACCTTGGTGCGCCACTTCTTGTGGAAGCTCTGTCTTAATGCAAGGCTCTTGCACCATTTCTTGTGGAAGCCCTGTCTTAATACAAGGCTCTTGCGCCATTTCTTGTGGAAGCCTTGTCTTAATGCAAGGCTCTTGCGCCACTTTGCATGGAAGCTTGTCCTAATACCAGACTTCTGCGCCTTTGGAAAGAGTTTTGTATTCTCTCTGGTCTTGAAGCAAGCCTTTGTGTGCCACCCCTTATATGCAAGAGTATTGTACACTCCACTTTTGCATGGGTTGTGTGTCCTCTCTTGGTGAAGCCGTTGTGCACTTCATGATGAAATTGAGTGTACAATGGAGATAGAAGAGTAGAGCATGATGGAAGACTCGCACAACTCAAGTCTGTAGAATTTTTAGATTCTCCTAAAATGTGTATTAGTGTTCTTGCCTAAAATGTCCTTTCCTCAATCAAGTGTGGACCAAATCATGACGATCAATACTTATCTCACCACCAAATCAAGGGTTTTCAAGTCTGCACAACCTATCCGCCTTTGCGATGAACATCAAAACCGTCGAAATGCTGCTAAAATTGCCATTAGACTGCCTTCTTCTTTCATTTGTTATATTGATTCATTGTACTCTGTTTCAGAATCAAGGGAAATGTGAGGATGTAAATGAACTCAGAATGAATAAATACCTTGTGATCATTGTTCTCTCATGCTTTCTTTGTTATCATTGAATAAATTCTCCCAAATCAAATGCATTCGTTTCTGGTCGAAACAGATCATAGCGAGTTTATGTTCTTGATGTCTAAAAGATGAGAAATCAATCAACCATCTTTTTATGTTCTTGAGAAGGATGCTAGCCCTTTCCAAAATTCTATGGGTTGCACCTAGATCTGTTGAGGAAGTCACTCAAGCATGGCTTTGGGGAGCCCAAGGATAAAGGATCAAAATCCTATGGAATTCCATTGTTGCTGTGGTGCATATGGAGGGAATGGAATAATAGTCTTTAATAAGGAGGCAAAAAGGCTTGAAATGGTCATACAAAGGATGAAAAAGAGTGATATTTTGGGCTTCTAGGGGTATCCATTTCAAGGGATTCAAGTGGGAAATTTTCTTAGTTTTTATTGGGGAGCCTTGATGTGTTGTTTTGAGGTTTTGTTGGGATGATTTCTCATCATCCAATCAACCCACTCTTTGTAGTTTCTGTTTTTTTCTCTTAATAAATTCCATTGCCTTTCAAAATGAAAGTACTATTTGTAGTTTGTTGTTTAATTACTCCATATATGATCAAAATTCTGTTTCTATCATTAGAATTTATAAATTGGCTTTACATTTTTTTAATTTAATATAATCATCATCAGCATTATAGCCATATGGGTCAACTTTCTGAATCCTACTATTTTTTAGTATACACATCTTAAAAATTTTATCCACCAACTTTAGGATTTGTTTGAGAAAACCCCCCTCCCATACCATCTTCATACAATTAAAGTTATATCATGTGAACATCAAGGGAGATTAACAATGTATTTAAAAATTTTTTAAAAAATGTTAGAAATGTACATTGTAAAAGACGCGTCCTCTGCTTGTAATGTGAGACATCTCCTTGTATTGTGTATATATTAGGTTTTTTTTTTTTACCAAAATGTATACAAAGATGATGTACGAAATGTAAAAATCTAAAGATGAGTTAAAAGCACAATTCCATCTTGGAGAATTTCTATAGCCTCAAGAAAAATATATGATGTATTGGAAGGTGCTGAGCATATTGACATTTTGAGAGAAAATGAGTTAATAGCCCCGAATTAGCAAATGTTTGGTTGAGCTTTTGAATCCTATTCAAGAATAAGGTGTTCTACAAAACCTGCCAGGCATGCATATGTAGTCAGGTTTAGTTTTAAGAGAGCATTTATTAGAGAAAGAACAAACAATCAGATCCAAAATAATAAGAAGAAGAATTAAGTTATTGAACTTCAACCACAGCCATTTTTTCTCAAGAATTATTCATATCTGCCAAATGATTAGAGTATGGGATCTTTTCAACACGTCAAAGAATTCCAAATGAAATCAATATTAATTAATCCTCTCACCTCAAGTTCATTTTTCTCTTCAATGGCATGTTCCAGTTGTTTCCTAAGATTTTGAACCTCCTCTTTGTAGTATTCAGTTGGATAACCCTGCACTTTCTAAATGAGTACAAGAAAGTAATATAAATCATTCAAAACATCATTAGGCAACTCAATTACTAAATTTAATGTCATAGCTATAGTCATCCACCATACTTTACCAAGTTAAATACATGGAAAATTAGCATGATTAACCAACAAACCGAACCACCCACCACCACCACGGTCAGGTCCAACTGGTGGAACCTTCGGTGATCCAAACAGCTGACCAGTGAACCCTTCCATGATGGACCATACCACAAAATTACCCAGAACCGCTGATCCTAGTTCCTATTGAATTAGTTTGGCACTCTTCAACTGACCACTGATTGAAGTTTAGGATCATCCTATGGGGAATATTTTTGAGGATGGTCCATCTGTGATGGGTCCCATCAAGCCAAACAATATGGAAAACCAAAAGTGGGTACCACTCTTTGGAAGGGAGCTGATTAGGTGCGGCACTGACTGTGGGGCCCACCTTGATCTATGCATTGTATATCCACGCCATCCATCCGTTTTTCCAGATCATTTTCAAGTATGAGTCAAAAAATGAAGAAGATCAAAATCTCATTTGGACCACATAATAGGAAACAATGGTGATTGACCATTAAAAGACTCTTATGGGCCACAAAGGTTTTGGATCAAGCTGATATTAGCTTTTTCCCTTCATCCAGGTTTATGTAACCTTATCAACAGGTTGGATGGCAAATAAACATTACGTTGGGCCATGGGAAGTTCTTAATGGTGGGCGTTCAATCACCACCATTTCCTATGGGATGGTCCACCAAAGATTTGGATTTGCTTCATTTTTGAGCTTCTGCCCTAAAATGATCTGGCAAAATGGATGGACAGCATGGATATATAATACACACATCAAGGTGGACCCCACAGTCAGGGCCCCACCGTGTTGGGTGAGGCCGAGGCCACACCTAATCCGCTACCTTTTGGAACTTGGGACCCAATGATAATGTATTTCTCAAGCCAAGGATCAAACATTTGCAATCCCTAATTCACCTAAAGAATTAGAAAAGGAATATGGGAGATTTAACACATAGCCCTTCTTTTGCTTAATTCCCTTTTCAAGAATCATAAATAAACCCCCTAGATATATGAGGGAGGCAGAAATTCACCAAATAAATTGTGAGACATAATCTTACAAGTATAAAGAGTAAATAAAAGTATATGATGCTTGATCAAAAAGAACTGTCCCCAGCAACAACAAGATTGAGCCAACCTATCGACAACATGGTATTCCAAAAACGTTTACATAATGGCATACTGGCCATTCTGTAATGGTAATGGTGGGAACCATTATGCATTACACAGCCTCCACAGCCATTACAGAAAAAATGGCCATAATGGTCTATTACAGGGCCAATACAATATATATATATATATATATATATATATATATATATATATAAGAAGTAAAAACCGTAATAGCAATGGCGGTGGCCTTTACAACCACCGTTACTATTATTGAATACCTTAATCAACAACCTTGGCGGTTGAGTTGGTGTGCTCCATCATGAGAAAAAACATGCCATGATATCTCCCATCAAACAACCCTACCCATCCCACGAAAATGAGGAATTAAGATTTGTTGTCCGCATCCAACTAGGGTTAAACGATACTGACTTGATTGGACCGAATCGGCAACATACATGGTAAAGACCGACAGCTAGCAAAGGGCACCAAGCAAAGACAAAAAGGGGGCTTAGAGATGACCCAAACGGAGGGACTCATAGGAAGATCAAGGCTAAAACCTCTCTCATGCTCACAAAAGAGCTAAGAGAAGAAAAACTCAAAAATTTTATTGCAACAACCAATGCTTAAGGCTCTTTGTGGGAACCCATGTATTAGTAAATCATAAGACTTCCTACATAACCTACTCTGAGATAAGGAGAAGACCTACATAACCTACTCTGAGATAAGGAGAAGACCTACATAACCTACTCTGAGATAAGGAGACGACCCTCTCTCTACACCGATTAAAACACTAACAAGAAAAGAGGTAAAAACAACTTTGGGACCTGTTTGGAAAGTGGGATTAAATGGTATTGAATTGCATTAGGTGGAATTAACACCATTATTAGATAATGATTGTGTCTGGAAATAGCATGGTATTTTGAACATCCAATCCCACATTTGGGATCAAATTCTTCCTTCAGGAAAAACATTGTATTAAGTGAAACCTATGTTTGGTGGACCATGGAATTGTAATCAACGGACCAGATTTCACAACTGATGCCGGTCACTTGTATGCATATGCAACTCGATTGTCACGTGTAAAGGGCACAACTGGATGGACAGCGTGGATAAAATAGATGCATCAATGTGAGGCCCACAGATGTAGTGGATTTCAAAACCCACCAAAAATCCCGTTCTATCTCCTACTTATATGGGATGATATGATACCTGGATTAATCTAATCCTTCTCATCATTTCCAAACATCGGATGGAACTTACATTGGACCAAATTCAATTCCATACCTCCTAATCCCTCGTTCCAAACGAGCCCTTAAAAAACTAAAGCATGAGCTATAGGGGAAGGAAAATTGTTTTAGGAGTCGTCCATAAGTCAGTGCTCGATTAAAGAGAAAACTTCAAGCAGCATGTGGTGTGGATAAGCAAAACCACCTTTTCGATGTACGAATTTCCCAAACTCCAACGTTATGAACATTGGGCACAAAACATGTATTTCTAGGGTTTCCAGGGGCATGGAAAAAGTATTTGTGTTCCAACAATGCGTTCATCCTATGCGGTGGGCCTTCTTCTAGGCTTGTGCGATCTTGGGTTGTCTTATGCTTGGGTCCTTCAATTGGCTTATACTCCTCTACTGGGTTTTCCAGCCATCCCATCTCAATGATCTAACGGAGAAATGTGGGTTGCAGGTTGACCTTGTCCATTGTTGACTCTTGGCGATAGATCAATTGTCTTAGTTGGCCGCTCTCTGATCAAAATGGCCTTGCTTGTCTTAAATGGCTAGGATGACCCCACCATGATCACACAGTAATCCAGAGTATGAGATTTTTTTCCCATTTAAATGACTAAGGTCACCAAAAGGTGGGACTAACATGCATAGTTCATTGGTCCAAGAAACTGCTCAAGCAAATGTTGTACATTTCCTTGAACCAAATTCACTTCACTGGATTTCATCTCAAGAAAAGAATCCCTAAGAAAATAGTGGATTAGTTCATATGCTACAAACAAAATGCAGAATGAGACCAAAGGCTCCTATTTTCTCCAATCTCATAAACAAGCCGGGGGGGGGGACTAGTCTCTTGTTTGCCTAGTTAGAAGGGCTTCAGTAGCAATTACTAGCTTTATGTCATTGAAATAGGCAAACAACTCCTTATTAATAGAAATATTTGTGTTTGATAACAATTTACTAAATTCAACAAATTAGAAGGCATCCCCCTTTTTTGTCTAGTAGTGTTTGTTGAAAGAAATGCAAATAATGGCACTTGATATTGATTCAACTAGGTGAGAACTACGGCAATGGTTGGCTATTATCAATTCATAACAATGATATCTCACAAGCATCGATCCATGATTATCAAGAAACTAAAAGAAAACTCACTTATGAAGAATATAGTGAATTTTGTTGGAGATTTATCATTGTTAATAATATAGGCTAAGTAACCAAGAGTAAGGTAATTTAGGCAACAATTGGCTGTAATCAATCCACAACAATAATATCTCAGAAGCAATGATCCATGATTATTAAGAAACTAACAGAAAAATCACTTAAGAAGAATAAAGTGAATTTTGTTGGAGATGTTATCATTGATAATATCCTCTAAGTAATCAAAAGTAAGCTAATTTAGGCATCGCTTTGCCATTTTGCCTGCCCTCAAGAAGTATCATGCTTGATACACGGGCACTCAAAAATTGTACGCTTGGCATATTAACTCAAATTAAACAGACCATATTGTGGAATCCACTATTGCTTAGTCAGTTTCAAAATTGGATTGGTTGAACTCTAACCACTTATTTATGGACAATTGTTTGCTGAAATAAAACCATCAGTTATTTTTCATTTTTGACCATGCAATAAATATCCAGCAATGCAATAGTCAGAAAATCAAGTGCTACTTTTGGGTCATAATACATCTAAACTAGGACTCATAATTTGGATAGTCTAGTTTGAATTACTTGTGTGCCCCATATTCAGTTTCTAAGTAACTTCCAAGAGCCTGCATATTATCCATCACAGTCCACAAGAGTATCAAAGTTTCTACTTGCAAATATACACATCGATGATTGAAGAAAAGAACTTTCTCCCTCCAAATATCATCCTTTCCTTTCCTTATGGCATTAGAGTCTATATATGTAGCCTTGTAATCAATGTATTCAATAATGGTAATGATGGCTGTAAGCCTGTAATGGCCAATCTTATGGCCATTATGATATAGGCTGTAACGGCTGCTGCAGCTGTGTAATCGTAAAAGGAAAAAATGTATCGGCTCGTTACTGAGCATCTTTTTCAAATAGGGAATTACGGCCCCATATCACATAATGGGCACCATGGTTACCATTACATAATGGCCGTTATGGCCCTAACATAACCATTTTTTATACATGTTTGTCATTGATGGCTTCATCATAGTCAAAGTGCTCTTTGTAAATATAACTTACTTTTACCCTCCAAATATACTCCCCTTCTTTTATGAATGTAGCTTAACACATCCATTACCATACCACGTAGCAAAGCAACCCATGATCCACGTAACCTTGGTTTGTTCAAACTTCATAGTTTATTGAATTTGCAATTGTCGCTTCACAAATGGTTAGTTTAGTTCCATGTGATATGGATAAAGCTTACATAATTTACATGATCACCAATTCATGGTGTGTAGTTTTATTACTTTACAATGACTTTATAGAGTAGAAATCATGTAAAAGCTAGAAGTCTGAATATTCCAAATTTCTCAAATAAGTATCACTATGGCCAAAATAGTTCCAAGAAAAAATGCCCCTAAAAGTTCCTTAGGATCCACCTGGTGCCTTGGGTAACCAGAAGGTATTTCATTTTACGATTACCTAGTGATGCAATCCCCAGTTACCAAATTAGTGACATTTTGATACCCAAATCGCTAGAATGGACTAAGAACACACACCACGGAAGATCAATTAATAAAGGGATTAAAAATTATTGAAACTAAAATTTCTTCACTAGTTACAAGTAAACTACACAAATTTAAGAAAATAAGTGTCGTCAACCTCCTGGAACATCCCGTTTCATAGGCTCTAAAAGACACACCCTCAATCCTTGTGAATCTTCAATTAGGAATTGTTTGACTCTTAGATTGATTATAAATCAATATAATAAGATGCTAAATAGGAACAATAATGACATAAAAATAGCAAATCTAGCATATCATCCCCAAAATCTTCAAGAATCTTCAAAAATCAGTCACTACAATCATCAAAGTCAACAACTATTATCTAAAGGTAGTCTCTAAAATTTAGCCTCCAAAACTGGCAGCAAACAGCCCAAAATTCATTATATGTTGGACCTTGGGCCTGCATTACCCAACGGGTCTGCAAATATTTCACCAAAAGAGCACCTAGCACATGTGTCAACACTGGTTTTAAATTTTTACCTAGAGTTTTTCATATTTTGAAGCAGGTGAAATATATTGGATTGTCCATCTTCTCTCATAACTCTATAAAACATTATAGAACCCCAATCACAAGCAAGCTTTCTTTTGCTTCAATTATTTGACCTGATTAAAATCTTATTCGTATTTTTACCCATTTCCTTGACAAGAGGTTTCAAAAGAATTTGGATGGGCTATGCAATGATCCAAAAATAAATATATGAATAAAGCAATCCATTGCATCCATATGAATTGGCAGCATATGACCCCTCACTCTGAGTTAAAATGGCAATGATCCAAATAAACTACCAATGAGGCAATGCAGTTCAGAAGGAATTCATAAAGATGTTTTCATAATTTAATGAAAATAAGAACCACCAATGGCGTACTCTCTCATTTGCAAGGAATTCACAAGGATATTGTCATAACTAAAAAAACAATACGTCTAGTATATTCTATGACATCAAGAACGAAATTTATGAAAGACTATAAATTATGCATGCATGCGCGCACATGAATATGCTAAGTCATGATAACACACATACACATGAATGTGCTAGAGCCATGCTAAATAATTGCAAGGAAAAAACTCACAGGAGTACTATCAACATATGGCAAGGATGCATATTTTCCTTCAGGAGTCATATGAAGTGTATCAAGGTCGGTAGTCTGCCCTTTGTTCATTCTCAACCACATATCTTCGTCAGCTACATTGACAAAATTATCTGGAAGTGGACTAGAATCAGGGAGTCTTGAATAATTTGACCGCTTCATTACAAAAGATTTTGATATTGCTTTAAAACATGGAGTTCCAAAAGAATCTTCTTGTAACATGTCATGGTTATCATTGCATTCTTCAATATGGTTTTGACGTCTAGAAACCTGCCCCTGCATACACATAGCCAGTTCAATCATAATGAACAACCACCAAGTCACCATCATTATCAACATAATCAGCCTTCTCTCAACTATTTAGGGTAGAATTTATCCATTCAGCAAGTTAATTGTTGAGAGAGAGAGAGAGAGAGCATGAAACACGTAAACAATAAATGGGTTGATTGAAAAGATGATGAGGACATCCGAGCACCATACCAGAAGAGGGCTGAGTCGGTCTCCTTATTGCTAGACAACCATTACATGGGGCTCACTTGGCCCAATTCACATTCCTAGCCATTTTTAAGACCCCACGTGCATGTTCATGCATCTTTGAAGACCTCACACTAGAAAGATGCCTATGGGCTGCATATAGGAGCTTGATGGAAACATCAGACTGTTGGATTGGATGGACACGATGATCGGATAGTTAGATCATCATTAGACATCTTAATCGTGGATCCCCATGGGCCACGAAATAGTTTATTTATTTAGATTGTTTACATACTTCATTATTTTTTGTTTAACTTATATTTGTGTTGAGATTAGGGAGTTAGGAATAACTTTTAATTTATTAAGCGCCTTAATGTTGAGAATGTTATATGAGAGTGTCTTTTTGTAAAAGGTCTTTTCTAAAACTATAACAGAGAAAGACGAGTGTGTGAAGCCCTAATGCTATTATTTTGAAAAAAAAAAAAAACTTGGTGCTTTCTCTTCTTCATGTGATTTGAAGAATCCATGTGATTTGGAGCTTAGGTGTGGTGTGATTCCATTCCCCATTCAATGGAGGTGAGAGTAATGCAGGACATGAAATTCAAATATGATGGGCAAGATTGTCAGGCTTTAGATCATGATAGTTTAGAAACAATTACACAAAATTCCATATCCCACACAGAAGTTCAAACATTCAATCAAGGGGAATCTATGCGGGTCTAGGTCTACACATGCTAGGGCCGGATCAATCAAAATTATAGACTAAACAAGAAGCAAATGAGGGTAAATTCATCCACACATGCACAGAAATAATTCCCCCAATCCAAGGGATTCAGAAATTTCAATTCGGGGAATCCTAAGGTTGAAGAAATAGCATAAAATTGGGGATTTGAGTAATTTAGGATTAGGTTTAGGGATTTTGGGTGAAAGTGGAGTGAAAGAGAGGAGAGAGACGAACCAGAGAAGTACCACACGCGTGGATAGCAACAATGGCTCAAACGCACATGCGTGTGATCCTGGCCACACGTGTGTGGGGCCCACTATTCAGAAAAAGACCACCTTGGCCTTGGTCGGCCAGGGATGGACTCCAAAACACCCAAATCTCAGCTCGATCCAATGCACAGTTTGTGTGTAGTGCTCTGCCGAAGTTTCAACCCTCCTGCAAGGCCGGATTATGAAAATCTGCTATAGAGAAAAAAACGGCTGCAATAAAAGATGGATTTGAAGCATAGATGATTGTAGGAGAAGAAAAATATGGATGGAAGAAGGTAGGGGCGAATCGGGATAGATGTGGCTTCACACTGCGGTAGTTAGCCCTTCGAAGAAGGGAGGGCTTCGAACCCAATTAGGTTTTCATAGCTCAGAAAGGAGCAGGAAAACACAGAAATTTTATTACTCTTCAATGAATAAAAAATACTACAAGGGGTGCCTATCAATGTTGTCAAGTGCCGAGATCGCATATGCGGCAGTGGCATATGTGATCCCTGCACATATGTGATCGCATATGCCACATGTGCCAGCATATGCGATGTATGCGATCGCATACTGCATATGCGATCGCATAATGGCCAAGGTCAGATTTCTGACCGTTTTTTTACCCTTTTTTTTTTATCCGGATTTTTTCTCTATAAATATGCATTCTAATCTTTCCTACATGCAAAAAAAAGCTCAAACTCTCTCTCTATTCTCTATTTCTCTTACTACATCCTCACTTACACTTCTAAGCACTCTACAATACAATCTAGAATCTACGTTCTACATTTCCACTTCTCCTCTCCATTCATATTCCATTTCCATATTTCTTTTCTTTTCTTTCAACTTTCAAGAATCAAGGAAGGGTACTACAAGAAATCAAGAATCAAGAATCCAAGATACATGATTGATGATACATCTACCATCCACATTCAAGAATCAAGATTCAAGATTCAAGAGTCAAGAGACTCCTCACTCCTCTCCAATCTCCATCCACTAAGTTTTCTAAGTTCTAACTTCTAAGTTTCTAATTCTAACAACTTCTTTCTATCAAATTTTTTTGTTTTTATTTTATTTGTTAATTGATTTGTTACTTTGTCTTTGTTAGTTGTTAGTTGTTACAACTTACAAGTTTGAAGTTACAACTTACAGGTGACAAGTTACAACATACAAGTTACAACTTACAAGAACAAATGTACAACAACAAGAATTCAAGATCAATAGTTCAATACTCAAGTGAAGGGGCAAAGGTGAAGAGAAGACAAGTAGACAAACTTAGACAAGAATTTGGAAGTTGAAAGTTGGAAGTTGGGAACCTCTTTTAGATTTGTAATTTTTATTTTTATTTGTGTAAATCTCTCTCTCTCTCTCTCTCTCTCTCTCTCTCTCTCTCTCTCTCTCTCTCTCTCTCTCTCCCCCCCAAGTCCCATCTCTTTAGGCTCTTTAGTCTTACTTACTCTCTTAGAAGTTAGATCTACTACTTTCTTACTTCTTACTCTTAGTTCTTCTTCTTAGTCTTTAGTTAGTAGCTAGTTACTTTTTAGTGCTAATACACACACCACCATCCACCATCATAATGTCTTCTTCCCAATCTTCCTCTTTGAAGCCCAAGTCGAATGACCCGGGTTAGAAGTATGAGCACTACCGTAGTGCTACCGAAAAGACTCACATAGTATGTGAGTTATGTGGGTATGTGAGTTCTGGTGGCATTGCAAGGCACAAGCAATACCTTACACATTTACCGGGGTCAAATGCAAAAGCATGCGACAAAATTACTCCAAAAATCCGAAGGGAGATCATGGAGTATATGGAAAAACAATCAAGAAAAAAATGTGATAGTGCCCTACGTGAGAAGGAATATATGGAACAAGATGCATATGAAGATATAAATGTTGAAGCTAGTCCCACTCTCCCTACTTCGACGGGCCGGTCTAGACCACAAGTACAACCATCGAAAAGAGCCCGAGGGCATGGGCCCATAGATAGATGGTGTAGACCACACCCCGAGGATGTGGTGGACCAAAGGGGTAGAGAGAAAAGGCCAGCTCAAACAATTTCAGAGAACCGGTATAAACAAAAAGATAGGAAAACTAAAATTCAATATATTGCTAAGTGGTTTTACCAAACCGGCGTTGCTTTCAACGCCGTTAAATCGAAAAGCTTCAAAGTAATGATTGAGGCTATAGGTCAATTTAGACCTGGGCTTAAACCTCCTTCATATCATAAAATGAGGGAGACATACCTAAAAACTGAAGTTGAATATACACAATCCTTCATAGCTGAATATAGGGAATCATGGAAAATATATGGTTGTTCGCTAATGGCCGATGGATGGACCGATAGATCCGGCCGGTCTCTCATTAACTTTTTGATAAATTGTCCAACTAGGACAATGTTCTTGAAGTCAGTGGATGTGTCAGGCCATTCACACACAGGAAAGTATTTGTTTAACTTACTAGATAGTGTAATTGAAGAAATAGGTGAGGACTACGTTGTACAAGTAATTACAGACAACGCAGCCTCGTATGTAATGGTCGGTCGTCTTCTTATGGAGAAGAGGCAATGTTTATTTTGGACCCCCTGTGCGGCCCATTGTATTGATCTTATGTTAAAAAATATAAGTAGATTATTTATAAATGTGATTATAAGGGCTAGAAGAATCACGGTCTTTACATATAAACACGCCCTTCTTCTTAGTCGAATGAGAAAACACATTAGGAGTAACTTGCCACGTCCAGCAGTCACCCGTTTCGCTGCAGCCTTTTTAACACTACAAAGGCTACATGCAAAGAAATCAGAACTTAGAAGCTTTGTAGTGTCTGCCGATTTTACAAGTGGGCCTTGGTCAAAGAAGGCTGAAGGGAAACGGGTCCAACAAACAATTCTTTCTCAAAGTTTTTAAACTCAAGTGGTAAAGGCACTTAAATCATCCGAGCCCTTAGTCATTGTGTTGCGATTGGTGGACGGGGATGAGAAGCCCGCAATGGGCTACATATATGATGCGATGGAGAGGGCGAAAGATAAGATCATGGACCATTTTAACTATAGAGACCATGATTACAAGCCAATTTTAGATATTATAAATAGAAGATGGAGCAGCCAAATGTCATTCTCATTGTATTCGGCTGCTTACATCCTTAACCCAACCTGTTTATTTGCTTTTGCTGATCCAGCAGAAGCACTAACTATGCATATGGTTGGATTGATTGATGTCTTGGAAAGAATGATTCCAGATAGAGGAGAACAGGACAAGATCTCAACTTCGCTGGACTTCTACACAAAAAGTGAAGGGATATTCTCAAGGGATATCGTAGTAAGACATCGAACAATGAAATTACCCAGTAAGTACCTGACTACCTGTACTTCTAAGTTCTATGAATGAATGTTAGTGTACCGTCAACTGTGTGTAGGACTCTAAGTCTAACCTATACTTAAACTATTTTTCTCAGCTGACTGGTGGGCTGCCTATGGAGTGGACCCGAACAGGAAGGATTCAGCTCTAAAGAAGCTGGCTATGAAGGTTCTTAGACTCACGTGTCCTGCCAGTGGTTGCAAGCACAATTGGAGCACGTTCGAGGCGATAAGTTTACTTTAGACTGTTTACTGTTTAGTAATTGTTTTGTTTTTTTTGTAAACTTTAATTTTTTGGTGGCTTAAGCTAAATTAATTACCTAAATAGCTAATGCCAAATGCGCTTTCTTTCTTACAGATTCATACCAAGAAAAGAAATCGCCTTGAGCAAAAAAAGCTCAATGACTTGATTTTCGTTCAATACAATCAAAAATTGCGAGAACGATTCCAAAGTAGGAAAGAAAAGTCCAGTTTCTTTGACCCTATCTACTTAGATGAGTTGGATGGAGATAACGAGTGACTCGTAGAGACGGAGGACCCGGTATTTGCTGGAGAGGAGCTGACATGGGCACCTGTTGAAGATGCCGCATATGGATCGACACCTGGTGAAGGTAGTAATACCACTCAAAGGCAAAGGACGGGAGGGAGCCGAGGGGCGAGTAGTAGCCGTCAACCCGTTGATGAGATTGAGGAAATTGAAGAAGGAGAAGGTGATAATGATGATCAAGCTGAAGATCATCCACCATTGGATGTTGATGAAGTATTAGTACGTACAGATGATGAAGAAACGGAAGAAAAAGAAGTGTATGTGGAAGAATGAGATGACTCGAATGATGATGATGGTGGTGGTGGTGGTGGTGGTGGACCTGGTGGTAATGTGCCACAATGGATGCTAGATCGTTGTATATGATAACAAATTTACAATGATTAGATAAATAAAATAATAAATACATAACTTCTTAATTTTGTTTAATGATTGTCTCATAAGTCTAAGTGTGTTGATGTTGATATTGTTGATTATATTATATTATATTATTATTATTATTATGTATTGTATTTATATCACTATCATGTACATGTAGTGTTGAATGTTGAACATGGATATTTGATATTCATATTTCATATTTGTTATTGTTAAATGTAAAGTAAAATGTTAATTGTTAAGATTTAAGAAGTTAACTATATTGTAATTTGTAAATGTATCATTATCAATGTATGTAATTGGTTGATTTTATTTTTTTTTTACTTAAATTAAATGTATTTCATGTCCCAATGACATATAATAATTTATTTTGATTTTTCTGATTTTTTTTTTTAATTTTTTGAAAAAATGCGGAAAAAAAAATATGCAACTGCATGTGCGATTGTGCGATCGCATATGCGCACACGCATATGCAATCGTACAGGATCGCATATGCAATCGTACAGGATCGCATATGCTATTTGACAACATTGGTGCCTATTTATAATAAAACCTTATACCCCAAAACTCGCGTCATGTACGCAACATATTACTTGGCGACGAAATAATAAAAAATAACAACTAATCAAAGCAATCTAAACCGTCCATGATATTCCTAATAACAATAATAAGCAAAACCCAAAGTACTAGATTAATTAGAATAGTGGGCCACGATCATAAAAACCCATGGTGGGATTCACATGACTATCAGATCCACTCCAACGAACCAAAATGCAGCCTTCTAACTAGGAGGCCCTCCCTGGACATCGTCATCGGTCCAGATCGATGGTGGGGCCCTCCTCCTTGCGTACGTACGTAGGAGGGCGTGCATGTGCGCGAGATGTCCCCACCAAAGAGGCTTCCATTTATCATCTTCCTTCTCTCTTCCTTTCAATTCAAAAGAGGTATTTTTCCAAAAACCTCATCTCTCTTCTTTCCTTCCTATCCAAGACCATCCAAATCATTTTTTTTTTCAACTTTTCATCATCCGACTTCAACTCCAACCGAAATCAACAATTGAGGACCCAAAAACCCTAGCCAACGACCCACACATGCGAGCCCCTAGGATGACCGTATGGACAACCACTCAATCCTTTGATTTCCCCTTGCTTCTCCCATCAAAACTCATTGATTCCTCATCCATAACCCCACCCTAAACCTTATATCCCCAATTTTCTATTTTTTCCAATTTCCTATTTCCAAAATCACCAATTCCCATGAACCCTAATTTTCCAAATTTCAGACTTTCCCCTTCCTAACCCTAATCATAAAACCTACAAATTTGTCCCTTGAATGTGGAACGTGCCTATGCTAAATTGAAAGCCCTATCCTTCCATTGGGCCTAGTTTCAATTAATTTATATGATTTCTTAGCATGTGAGCATGTGATTTAGGTTAAATCAAATTTTATTTCTTATTGTTTACTCTTAATTACTTGGTGGGTTAACATCTTTTGTTAATTGAATTACTTTATGGACTCTTTCATAATCTCCACGTTGCATGCTAGCATTAAATCATGTATCCTAATTCCTACATCAAAAGATTTCTTTTTACATAAGAAAAAGATGAGATCATATCAGTTTTAAAAGAGGTTCACAAAAACATTTGAAGTCCTCCTAAGATGACATAAAGCAAGGAGAGCGTTGTTGTCTTATCAAAAAAGGAAATGATAACAACATCCTCAAAAGTGGCTGGAGAATATACGTTTAAGCACAAATAATATGAGACTCCAATGTTTATAAATTTTGGGGTTTGATCCAGCTGGGAAGTGTAGGAACATGTGGCCTGCAAAAGCAATGTGTTGCCTGTTATGTGCTTAGATGACCATGTGGGCTTTGTGTTGTTGATATCCATATTCTGATGGAGACAATTATACTAACTTTCCTAAACAGATGGAGATTTCATTTGCATACAATTACAGCTATGCATAGTTCCTGACTAGCTATCCATTACATTCATGTTAAGATGTTATGATACTGACCTTTGAACAGAATAATGGTTTAACCATAACATTTCAGAATTTCAAGACACGCACATGCACATATGCATGCATGTGTCACACGGACAGTCGGACACAGATATAAAAGAAGCCTCGATTCTGTTGGAGCGTAGATGAAAGCATTAACTCTTAAGGAGCTTGTAATAATATATTCTGACATAAGAATTGCCTGATATTGTCAAGATTCATTATGAAAGTTATGGCGGAAGTTTCAAGCTAGCTGCCAACATGACACAACCCTCCTCCTTTATGACCCTTGATAGAGTGGAATGGTGGAATGGGATTCATGTAGCTGAGCCCAATTAGTTGGGATAAGGCTTGGATGATGAATTATGTAAATGGGTGCATCCATGTCAATGAATTGATGATTAAGTTTCAATTAAGATTTACCAAACACATGTAATCTGGTTTGCAATTGATTGTACTAAGGATCATAGACAAATAGATCAACAAAATGATAATAAAAGCGATAAATAAGTTATTTACCTTATCAAAGGAGTCCAAGCTATTTGCAGGAAATGACTGTTCACCGCTGCACAACTAAGCAAAAAAAAAAAAAAAAATGAAATAGTGACAATAAGAGAACAGTGAACTATTTGG
Source organism: Magnolia changhungtana (assembly GCA_030180095.1). Taxonomy (NCBI): domain Eukaryota; kingdom Viridiplantae; phylum Streptophyta; class Magnoliopsida; order Magnoliales; family Magnoliaceae; genus Magnolia; species Magnolia changhungtana. The sequence goes on from JASAUF010000220.1 coordinate 7,732,373, forward strand.
AAAGTGCTCTAACAATTATTATGTTAAGAACAATTATAATAAAAGACTTCAAGATTCTATTCCAATCCTTTGGTGATGTCAAACCTGGGAAGAGTTCCTATCATGATCTGAATAAGTGACAAGACTACTAAGATTATCTATTTTCATTTGTTGCTCCTTAATACGCAGATCCCGCTCCATATGTGATTTTCTCTCTTCCTCAAGCTCCATGGCAAGCTTTTCACGTTCTAGTTCATACTAATAATCAAAACAAGGGAAAGTAAACACATGGAAACCATAAAATATATAAAAATAAATAAATAAACAATTCAAAGTGTAAATGGTAACAAGTTTCAGATGAGAACAGATATTACTTTTAACATGTCCTTCCGCAGTTTCAAGATCTCCTGCTCCAGCACCTCTGAATGAGAACCCTGCACCCAAAAATTCTCATGTACATTAAGGCTGGAGCTACTAGCAGGTTATATAAAAAGCAGATGCAGAATCACCTGAAGTTGACTACGCAGTTCTTCTATCTCTAGCTTTTGCCGCTTCAGTAGGGCTGCATCCGATAAAATCTATGGAAAAAACCAGCCAGAGTTAGAAGAACATGAAAAAAAAAAAAAAAAAAAGATATAATTAAAAGGCAAAAGGGAACTAAATTCAACTAATCAATTCAGACAAAACTTACAAAGGGTTTGTTTAACCATAAGAAAACAGCAGAAGTTTTAATGTGATGACAAATCAAAACAGGTTCTTTTTAAATAAGGTATAAGGCTAATAATGAAGGCTTTTCAGATATATCTCAAAATGCAGACGTCATTTATGCTTCCATAAATGCATTTTTGGCGAAGTGGGGCCATACAGTGCATCCATAAAAATGTGGATGGAGTGATGCACTGAGTGCACCCATCCACACAAAAAATCGTTTCAAAATGAGGAATAAATGGAAACGGCTTGAACCCGTCATCATCTCATTGTCATTTGAGGGTGGACAGGCTGTCCAGTTCATGCTTTGCGATGTTCAGAACAGGCCCTAAACATAATGTCGTGTAGAGATATGAGATGCCTAAAGCATTAACACTTGATGAAAGTATCAAGAAAGCTAATCATATTTCAAGAACAACATGATCCAGGGTTAGATAAAACAGTAATTGGAAATATAAAGTGCATCTAAAGGCACAAAAAAAAAAAAAAAATGATACAGAATGTTTAATCATTTCAGGCATTTCCAAAGTTGAGAATGATAACACGGACCAGCATCTTTCTTATAACTCTGAAACGTAATCAACAAAAACTACAAACACAGTTTATCTAACTCAACACATTACATATAGAAAATGCTAAAATGGAACTCCCAATTTATAGCTAACAAGAACTTCAGTTGTAAAAAATAAGGCTCAACAAAAACTACAAACACAGTTTATCTAACTCAACACATTACATATAGAAAGTGCTAAAATGGAACTCCCAATTTATAGCTAACAAGAACTTCAGTTGTAAAAAACAAGGCTACTGTACATACAAATGTAAGTAGAAAGCACTAATGCCAATCAAAAAGTTGTCTGCAAACAAAGAGAACAGGACTGGGAGTGGAACAAAGACTGAGGAATGAATGCCCATTTATTGGTTCCTAGAAAAAGTCTACAGCATTGAAAGATGAATGTTTAGGGAATCGACACACTTCCGTCTAAGTTCAAGTCAAACGGAAATATGAAATCCACACATGGCCATTACAAATCTGATACAATGCCACAAAATAGGAAAGAAACAAACCACACAATCAAAATCACAAAGCAAGATTTACATGGAAAACCCTTCAAGGTGAAGGGAAAAACCACGGGGCAAATCCGAGAGAAATTCACTATGAAATAGGAGAATACAATGTTCTCCTCAAGTCTTTTGTCCATAACTGGAGAGATTACAAGAGAAAAACCCAATACAAATTACCTTTTTGGTGGTTCAAGAAACCCAACCTTCCTATCACAAGAAACCATTTCCAATGGAAGAAAACCTTCAAGGAGAAACTGGGCTGCTATGAGGATGAAAAACGTGGAGAGAGCAAAAAAAACCTTCAAGAATCACCTCTTGAACTCTAGCATTGGCCTCAAGGAGAAACTGGGCTGCTATGAGGATGAAAAATGTGGAGAGAGCAAAAAAAACCTTCAAGAATCACCTCTTGAACTCTAGCATTGGCCACTAAGAAACCTACCTTTCTTTTCTCTTCCTCTTTCTCCTCTTTTCCCCATCTCTCAAAATGTGCTCTACAAGCTTCTAGGGCAAAAAAACCCCATTTATTTTCTTCCTCCTTTTTTTAATTTTCATCCCACCAATAAGTAGGGCCCACTACTCATGGGGTTGGACTACCTGTGGCACACGTGCCACAACAATCTCCCCCACCAGACACATGAGGAGGATATCAACAAATATAGATACTCATCCAGCACCCATACTGGGTTTCTACAAAGTTCCAGCTTCTCCATTGGAACAACCTCTGTCACCATATCTGATGGATTCAGATCAGTGTGGATCTTCATGAACTGCATTGACTGGTTCTCTAACACATTGCATATCCAATGGTATAGAACATCTATATGTTTGGTTTGGGAATGGTATGTAGCATTCTTGCTCAAATCCATGACACTTTGGCAGTCACAATGAACCACATACTTGTCTTGCTTCAAGCCCAATTCTTGGAGAAATCTCTTCATCCACAAACAACTCTTTTTCCAGCTTCAATAGCCGAAATATATTCAACTTATGTCGTAGAAAGAGATCCACACTTTTGCAATTTTTATTCCCAAAATGCAGTTCCCCTTGCAAAAGGGAATAAATACTCAGAGGTGGACTTTCTACTATCTGTGTCATCTGCCATGTTAGCATGTAACACCCAAGCCAAAATGACACTGGACCCTAGGGCGTCCACTAGACCGCCGCACAGGACCGTGTAAAACAACATACACGGGCACACGTGCAAAGCCTTAAAAACTAGGGGGTAAATGAGATCGAACGGCCACTTTCACAAATCGTGAAAGGACGGCGTCGCAAACATAACTAGTCCTAGGTACGATCGGGACCCGAAATAGACCGCGGGGGCTGGCTCTCCCAAGATCCGCTCCGACTTAGTAAAATAAGCATAGGCCGCTCGTTGAAATTCCGCTAAGTCCAAAACTATAGGAAATCGTCGGCCTCATTGGGCTTGAGGCCCATTGCGAACGGCGAACCAAGATAGTGCCTAGAACTGACTTGGGCCGGGAGCTGAATGCTTGAAACGCGTGATTCTCCTAGGCATGAACCTGAAACTTAAGTGAAATAGGCCCCCTGCTCTTTCGCAAAGTTACAACTTTCCGACCGTCGAATTGCAACTAAACTCGAGGCACGAGTCAAAGATATTTCCCTGCTCATATCCTATAGCCGCGGCCCCGATCGAGCACCGATGACCGTCGATCGCAAGTGGGGTCCCCGCGATTGATCAAAGCATCCAATCTCCACCCGATTTTGACGAATCGCGGATCCTATAATGGGCACCTGCCCCTTGGCGTGGATGAGGTCCCCAGAGCCATCTAGGCACAAAACCCAGCCCACTAAGGGCAAGTATAATAGAAAAGAGGCCCCCAGAGCCATTTGGGCACAAAATCTGGGACTATAAAGGGCCCAAAAATTCACTCCCTCACTCCCATACGAAATTTTAATTGCAAGGTAGAGAGGGAGTGGGGGGAGGAGAAAAAGGGAGCTCTTTGAGGAGCTGATTTGGGGGATTTCCCCGCTACCTCTAGCCACGACAGAGCTCACAACCGCGCCCCGCCGTAGGGGACAGCCCGACAGCAGGAAATAGGTAACTATCGGACCCTCTTCATAATTTGAGCCTTGAAAGTTGTTTGCATGTGCCCTTACAAGCTAACCTCATCAGCGCAGGGCATCGATACGTCAATCTATGAACTTGAATCCTAGGAGTGGCGCTAGGAATTCGACGGACTACTTCTAGGTAGGGACCATTACCTTTAGGTTGCCAATTATTGAACCTATGTCACAAATAATGATTGTGTAGTGAAAACGTGATTGCATGCTCATCAGTGAGCACCCCTTAGATTGATTGTCCTCCATAAATCGTAAATTATACTTGGTGTAGATAAACATTTGATTAAATGCTAGAATAGGCTGGATTTACTGAAATTTCTGCCCATTTACTCTACATTATCCCCTGACACTTGCACTTACTTGTTTTAATGTTTGTAAAATATGTGATGATTTGAGTAATGCACCCGCATGTCCGATAGAATGCCCAAACTGAATGGAACATCCTGAATTACTGTCATGCATGCTTGCATACTCCTAAAATAAGTAATGTATGTGGCATGCTATTTAATTTTAGCTGATTGGTCAATTAGGTTGGCTAGCAAATTGAAAAACTTGCGAGGGTAGCCCTATTGGGTCGGCTGCCCCAAGCCAATCCGACTAATCTAGGCAGAATACAGACAACCGATGGTAGTTGGACTACACGAGATGCTCGCACCCAGTGCCGGTTGCACCGTAGTTCGCCCGAGTCAGTCGAACTAGTCCACTAGCTGACCAATCATGTGTGTTTACTATATATGATCACGCTCGCCTGAACATGGGGCACCCCACACCCCCGAAACGCCCACTTACTGTTAGACAGCTCACATACCTTGTATAACTAGTATACCTTGTATAGTTTATTTCCATAGGTAGAGGATTCTGAGTTTAATATTTTCCTTGTATAGATGGTTGTAATCTCTATATATTCAACCCCATTGGGTTGTCTCAAATACAGAAAACCTTTTGAAAAACTCAAGTTATTTGAAAACCTTGTATATTTGAAACCTTGTATATTTCAAATACAGAAAACCTTTTGAAAACCTTGTATATTTGAAACCTCTTCCTGGCTCTTTAATCCCTGACAATAAGGTATATCGCCTAAAGAAAGCCCTGTACAGCCTCAAACAGGCACCTCGGGCATGGTTCCAACGCTCTCACGATATTGTTACGGTTGCTGGCTTTACTCAAAGTGGTCATGACCCATCCTTATTTTTGCGCACCACTGCTCACGGAATTATCATTATTCTAGTCTATGTTGACGACCTCCTCCTGACTGGTAGCGATGCTACTGGCATTTCGGCTTTAAAGGAAGTTCTGCAATCATCCTTCAAGATGAAAGACCTCGGCCATCTAACATACTTTCTTAGACTTGAATTTTCATATTCCAACCGTGGGATCCTGATCAGTCAGCTTAAATATACTAAAGATCTTCTCGCCTTGGCATCATTAACAGATCAGAAGACAGTTCAGACTCCCTTAGAACTTAACGTTCACTATGGCCGTGACGATGGTGATCTACTTGCACAGCCCGACTTATACCACCATTTGGTTGAGAGTTTGGTTTACTTAATTATGACTCGCCCTGATATTGCCTACACTGTCCAAGTCGTCAATCAATTTGTTTCTGCTCCTCGGACTCCTCATATGACTGTTGTGTTGCGCATCCTACGGTACCTTCGTGGAACTCTAGATCGATCCTTGTTCTTCTCCTCCACGGCGACTCTGGACCTTCGTGCTTATTCGGATGCTGATTGGGCCAGTTGCGCTCTCACACGAAGATCTATCACTGGCTATTGTGTCTTTCTCGGCACTTCTCTCATCTCTTGGAAGTGTAAGAAGTAGGCTAGTGTATCCAAATCGAAAACAGAAGCCGAGTATCGGGCGATGTCCGCTGTGTGTAGTGAGCTCGTCTGGTTACGTGGACTTCTTTCAGACTTGGGCATTCTTCTACAGAATCCTACTCCACTCCCTGTCGATAATCTCAGTGCCATTCAGATTGCCTCTAACCCGGTTTTTCATGAACTGACAAAGCACATTGAAGTTGACTGTCACTTTATCCGCGAGAAATTTCAGTCTGGGCTCATTTCTCTTCCACATGTTGCATCCCATGATCAGATTGCCGACATTCTCACCAAGTCTCTCACTTCTACACGTCACTCTTTCTAGTTGGCAAACTATTACTTGTCGATGACCAGCATTAGTTTGAGGGGGGATGTTAGACAGCTCACATACCTTGTATAACTAGTATACCTTGTATAGTTTATTTTCATAGGTAGAGGATTCTGAGTTTATTATTTTCCTTGTATAGATGGTTGTAATCTCTATATATTCAACTCTATTGGGTTGTCTCGAATACAGAAAACATTTTGGCTTCACAGTTTACACTTACAACCGTTAGCGATGCGATCCACAAGTCTAGAGAGTCGGGCATGGTGGTATAGGACAGTGTGTCCGCATTGTTAACTTACACTGAGGTGACAAGCCTCCCCGTAGTGACCGCGAGCAATTCAGTTTAAAATCTCGCCTATCGTATGAGCTCAGCTGGGAGTGACGAACCCAGACATATCAAGGATCGCAGGTGCTGGGCCGTCACGGCCGCCCTAGGCCTAGCAATCAAGTTAGGGCCATTGATTGCGCGGAGGTGTCTTAGTTTCCCTAATCTTGCTGGACAAACGGACTTAACTAAACACTCAACTAACATGATCATCTTGTTACATTGCATTAGTTAGGTGTGGCGACTTGGGAGTTGTGGTTGCATGATAAGGGAGTGTTGGCCATTTGCAAATGAGGAGTTGGAGCCGCTATAAGGGAGTGTTGGATTGCAAGGACATGCATCATCTCATAATAGCATGCACGTGCATTAACAAGAGTATCTAGGAACTAAACGTTTAAATTGTTTTTCATTAATTGTGCCTGCAGAATTGATAACTTGTGTAACTTGATGTTAATGGAACCACTGAGTTGATCACACACTCCCGCTCTGGGATGGTGTTTTAAAACACCAACCAGACCCTATCTTAGATGCAGGTATCACAGAGCCTGACGAGCTAGATGAGGTGTCCATGGACTCAGAGGAGCTCTCATATTTCCAATTGTTGGGTGGGTCGCTATAGGCTGCCCTAGGGCCAGCGACGAGATCTTAGGGCAGAGACATTTTGTATTTTAAACTGTATGTATTTTGCTCGAACATGGTCCTATACACTGAACGTATATATATCATCTTGCTAGTCGTATTTTAAGTTTAAGTTACGTTCATTTCAGTGTACGTCGCATGATCCATTTAATTTCTCAAATGCTCACACGCCAAGCAAACAAACCCAAGATACTCGCTTCTGCGAGGCATAAGTAGAGGTGGGCATTTCTGACCCGATCCGGCGGATCTGACCCATTCCAAACAGAACCGACGGTTTAGATCGAGCCTGATCGAGTGTGGAAATCCAGATTCGGTCAGGTCGGGTCCGGATAGAGGTCTATCCGAACCGAGTGGAACCGCACCGAATTGAACAGACCCGACCAGAGCGGGTAGTATAAAAAGGCTTTTTAATTTTTTACCCTAACCCAACCCTAATCGTTTACACCCCTCTCGGCCTCTCCCCTCTTTTCTTACCCTGCCTACCCGACGCCCGATCTTCTTCCTCTCCACTCTCCTCTTCTTCTTCAATGAGAATTGGAAAGATAAGACTGAAAATGCTGCCTTTGCCACGGAAGTTCTACAATTGTTTATCTATTCTTTTTTTTTTTCTGATGCAGGTATCACTCACATAACAACGACTACCTGGAAATTTGTCGTAGCTACAAGTCAATATATGAGATCCCATCTGTTAAAGATGATCCTTCACAGTGGATTCCAGTAATTGCAGCTATCCTCTGTTTTTTTTTTTCTTCTTCTTCTTCTTTTTTCTTTCTTTTTTCCCCTCCCTCGGGCTTTTGAAATTCTCATATGAGATTCTTAACTTGTAGCTCCTAAGGAAAATTTGCTGGTATTTAGTGTTGTCGCCATATGATTCGATGCAATCAAGCCTTCTAAACTCTACACTGGAAGATAAAAATCTTTCCGAAATTCCAAATTTTCGGTATGATTTTAATGAACTTATTTACTGCCTCTTCTTGAATGCATTCCTGCTTTTATGTCATGAAATTATCCAGATGTCATCCATCAAATATCTTCTGATGCATGCCTGTCCATCCTGTTGTTGGATGGATGCACCACCTCAACGTGTTATTAAAGAAGCTGATTACAATGGAGGTGATCCAATGGACGGCTATTTGGGAGACATAAGGATGAGTTTGAGAATGAGAAGAATATGCTTGGAGGTTCTTTATGTGACAAGGTGGCGGAAGATCTTCGACAAAGAATAATCAAACATGTAAATCAGCTTATCTGATCGAGTCGAACCTGGCCAAATCCGATCCAACTCGATTTTCCTGACCGAGTCGGACTCGGATCGGTTAAGGCCAGCATGAGTTAGGATCGGATTGAGTCAGATGACCCTGACTCGGTCCCAGATCGGACCGAGTTCGAGTCAGGCTATGCAAAACTCAAACCGAGTCGAGTTGGACCCAATCCGAGTCGACTCGGTCTGATGCCCAGCTCTAGGCATAAGTGACACCCGGAGTATCGGGAGTTGAGCATTTACTCGACCCCCGAAATTCAGGGCATTACATAGTGTTTGTATATCCTTTCAATATAGGGTTTGTATCTCCAAAACACAAGCACACCTTGGACGAGCCTTTCAAGTACACGAGAATCCACGTAACTGTCGCCTAATGTGATGCAGGACACATGATTTAATGCTAGCGTGCAACATGGAGATTATGAAAGAGTTCGTAAAGTAATTCAATAAACAAAAGATGCTAACCCACTAAGTAATTAAGAGTAAACAATAGGAAATAAAATCTAATTTAACCTAAAGCACATGCCCGCATGCTAAGAAATCACATAAATCAATTAAAACTAAGCCCGGTGGAAGGATAGAACTTTCAATTTAGCATATACACGTTCCACACTCAAAGGAGAGATTTGTAGGTTTCATGATTAGGGTTAGGAAGGAGAAAATCTGAAATTTGGAAAATTAGGGTTCATGGGAATTGGGGATTTTAGAATTAGGTTTTTAGAAATCGGAAAAAATAGGAAATTGGGGATCAGGGTTTAGGGCAGGGTTATGGATGGGGAATTAAGGGGTCTTGATAGGAGAAGCAAGGGGAAATCAAATGATTAAGCGGTTGTCCAAACGGTCAGTCTAGGAGCTCGCACGTGTGGCTCGTTGGCTAGGGTTTTTGGGTACTCAATGGTTGATTTCGGTTAAGGTTGAAGTTGGATGATGAAAAGTTGAAGAAAAAAATGATTTGGATGGTCTTGGATAGGAATAGAAGAAGAGATATGAAGTTTTTGGGAAAATACCTCTTTTAGATAGAAAAGAAGATGATAGATGGAAATCTCGCACCTCTATTGAATGGGGAATGGAATCACACCACACCTAAGCTCCAAATCACATGGAGTATTCTTCAAATCACATGAAGAAGAGAAAACACAAAGCTTTTTTTTTCAAAATAATGGCATTGGAGCTTCACACACCCATCTTTCTCTTTTATAGTCTTGTAAAAGACATTTTACAAAACAACGCTCTCATATAAGATTCTCAAAATAAAGACACTTAATAAATTAAAAGTTGTTCCTAACTCCCTAATGTCAACACAAATACAAGATACACCTAAAATAATAAAGCATATAAATAATCTAAACAACTAAACTATTTCGTGGCCCATGGGGGTCCATGATCAAGATGTCCGATAATGATGATCCAACGGTCCGATCATCATGTCCATCAAGCTCCTAAATGTAGCCCATGTGCATCTTCCCAGTATGGGGTCTTCAAAGATGCACGAACATGCACCTGAGGTCTTCAACATGGCTAAGAATGTGAATTGGGCCAAGTAGGCCCAATGTAATGGTCATCTAGTCATAAGGAGACTGGCTTAGCCCTCCTCCTCTAATATGGCACTCGCATGTCCTCATCAACTCCCCTCCGCTGAGGAGATTTCGCCTCTGACGAAATAAAGCTGCAATGATGCTCGAGGAGATCCGAGTCTCATCGCTGAAACTATACCTTTGTGATCCACGTATTGTCTAACTTTGGTCTGACCTTCCACTTGACAAGGTACTCCTGGTAACCTCCATATAGTGTGGAAACCGCTTTTTCATCTAAGATATCCTCTATCTCATCTCTTCTTGTAGGTATGGATGGTACGGGTGGTAAAGGTTGAGAAGAGGGGTCAGGTAATGGTCATAGGTTATGGGACAAGTCAGGGGCATCATCATCAAAGTTCATCTGAGGGTTAGGGAAAAGTCCATGAAACGGTACAAGATCTTCCACATTAAATGTGGAACTGATACCCATGATAGCCATGAAGGCTAACTATTCTATTTGACGTGCTTACCTCCATCAATCCACACATGACAAACAATAAGCCCCACAAACAACCACGATTCCAACCAAAGCTCTAATACCACCGTTGGGAACCGACACACTCCCCGTCTATGTATGAATCAAATAGAAATATGAAATCCACAAATGGCTATCACAAATCCAAACCAAAGCCACAAAATAGGAAAAAAACAAAACACAATCAAAACCACAAAGCAAGATTTACGTAGAAAACCCTTCAAGGTGAAGAAAGAACCAAGGGGCAAATCCGAGAGAAATCCACTATGAAATAGGAAAGTACGATGTTCTTCTATAGTCTTTTGTCCAAAACTTGAGAAAATTCAAAAGAAAATCAAACACAAATTTCCCCTTTGATGCTTCAAACAACCCAACATTCTCACCACAAGAAACTCTTTTCAATGGAAGAAAACCAACCTAAAAGAGACATCAGGTTGCTGTGAGGATGAAAAACGTGGAGTGAACAAGAAAAACTTTCAAGAATCAACCCTCTTGAACTCTAGCCTTGGCCACCAAGAAACCTACCTTTCTCTTCTCTTCTTCTTTCTCCTCTTTTCCCCTTTTTCTCTCTTAAAATGTGTTGTACAAGCCCCTTTTCCTTTTCTTCCTCTTTTCTTATTTTCATCCGACCAATAAGTGGGCCCCACCACTCATGGGGCTGGACCACCCATGACACGTGCCACAACAGAATGCCCCTAACAAGAAGATTAACCTCAACTCAACACAATACAATTTCCTAGTGAAAATTTTCCAGCTAAATGTTGTAGAGAAAATTGCAAAACAGGAGAAAATAATAGGATTACGAAGACAACAAAATCTATGATTATCTAGCATCATTAGTATCATGAAGCAGCTACATGCTATATATATCTCAAGAAACGCATATTGTTCTAGCTTGTCCTTTTAAACTTCCTATGCGTCCAATGTTGCTTTCTGCTTTCATATATTAAACCTTCAATGTTTTTTGTTTTTAACTTTTATTCTTCTTATTTCAAATCCCGCAGGGTCCCCTTTATTTCCCTTCTCACAGAATAAACTTTTATACATTCTGAACATTAGAAAAATGGACTTCGAAAAAACCACAATTCTTTCAATTATAGAGGTACTACATCCATTATTAAGAGCTCTACCATTAACCAATCTGAAAACACAATATCTTGAGAAATGAAAACAGCTGATATTGGATGGCATACCTAAGTCAAAATATTGAAGAAACAGCTTTGTCTAAAATGATGTTTTAGACATGTCAAGATTCAACTTCTTACTTGGAAAAGAGAGACTGCAGTGAAATCAAGAGAGTAAGAGAAATGACCTCATTCACTTGAACACAGTTGGTAATACGCTTAGCTCTGCTTGCAAACTGGAGGGTTCCCCTTGTTTCCTCTATGTGAACCTAAAAACAATAACTGCATAACATAACCAGACCTCTTGTGTGGTATGCTCTGTATAAAGTGCCAAAAAGATGCGTGAAATGAATAGAAGGATACCTCTTCAGGTGCGACTGTACAAATAATAGATGTTTTGGCATTACCACCAAGAGCAGGTTGGAGTATGCGAGTGAGCTTGCTATCACGATATGGAATGTGTCCCCTGCATCAGAATTCCACTCTTTTCAATATAGCAGTTTCCTAGAAAAATGAAGCACTGATTCACATTATATATAACGAACCTTTGTTTGCCACCATCACTAAGTTTATTAATTACATTGCCAAGAATCATTAAGCTCTTGTTGATGTGTTTCCCTTCCTTCAAACGCACTCCTCCGGCTCCAGTCTTAGCAATCCGCTCTGACCCAGCTAAATCTACCAGATTCTGGTCGCATAAATAGGCATGTAATCAAATTAGATGCAGGACTAAGAAATATTGAATGAATCAGACAGTGGCAAAGGCTATGTTTGAAGATTCGTGGTCCAAGGCCAAATTGATAGGCTAGCACCAAATGGAAGTGAGATATGTTTGGGACCTTCCCCTACATCTTTCTCTCGCAATTTGGAGTGGAAAGGCAGGAAAACGAAAGCCTGCAACAGGCCTAGTATGGGGTTCTCTTGCAATTTGGAATTCCAAGGAACCGATACTTGGAAGCACACCTGAACACATGTTATAACTGGAGACTGATCCAGAATAAAATGGAAACAGTTTTAGACAACTAAATTACAGAGGATATTGCAAAGAAAAAGAATACAAACCAAGACAGACACTCGGATGGCGTCAGTAATAGAAATATCACCAGAACATGAATCCTTGCCCCTGCTTTCAATAACCTAATTAAGATATCACAAGGTCTAGTATCAATAACAACTAACAAGGAGCAGGGATAAGAACCAAAGAAAAGACCCAGTGAAGCTCCAATTTTCTGACAGAGCATACCATCCTAAATATGGTGTGGGATCTGCTACTTCTAATGTTCATGTTTGTCTGCCCAAAATGCCGATTAACTACAAAAAATAAAATTATCAATAAAGAAAATAGATGCAAATTCACTTCAAAGAAAAGTAAAAGCAACAAAATAGAAGATAGAAGCCAATGAATAATACAATTATGCTGATGGATATGATCCGTTCAAACCTTCCCCTAGTTCAATGAGTCTGAGAACTTGCTCAGCATTATTCACAATTTCCTCTCGAAGGCCTGCAACGAAGATGCCACGCTGGAAAAATAATAAAAATAAGCAATATAATCCAATGCTCTAAACTTTAAAATAAGCTTCAAAACCTTCTCATATCTTACCTCTAAACTTTCGTGAATTTGAAGCTTATGATTCTCTGGAGCAAAAAGATCATTGATCTCTTCATTGTAGATTTCCATGTAGGAAACACGAATCAAAAATTCACGGTCGGTCATCTGAGAATGTTAAGATGTTAAAATAGCTTAGTGCTTCCAAAATTCAAAGAATGTGTGAGGCAACTTAAAGAAATGTCTAACAAACTAATGTTGATACCATCTCAATATTTTTGAAAATATCTCTGATTGCCAGGAGAATAATTCCAGGATCACTTTCAGAACCATTCATGGTGAAAGTTTTGCCACTGCTGGTCTGTCCATATGCAAATGCGGTTCCTGTAAATATCACCAGAGGCAGCAAGTGGGTGTAAGTAGCAAATCAAACACATGCTTCTGGAAAATCCAAGTATGCAAAATAGGAAGAATGGCCAGTTATTTAAGTGGCATCACCAACATCCATTAAAGTTTTGTGAGCATAAGCTCAAAATATCAATTTCCTTCATGGCTCTTTGAACATGAAAACATAGGTTGAAACATTAGAAACACGAAGATCCTTGAATAATTTAAAAATGCATATAAAATTTAATAGACCAAGATTGTCAAACTCAGGCTTGACTTGGGAAGGCCAACACAGTGACTTACAAAAACAAAAACAAAAACAAAAAAAAAAAAAAAAAAACCTTGTTTAGAATTTATACGTGATTTAAAAATAAAAATAAAAATTGTATAGGTAAGCTGGGCTTGAACCCAATACCTCAATGTGGAAACACACTCTGGAATTTACATGTGATTTAAGCCTTTTAAGAATAAATGCGACAACTTCTACAAGAATGGATCATAAAGAGTAGAGCACCCCACACGTGCCTATGTGCGCCATATCTATGATTTTATCAAATGGGTCCCTTGTGAACATCCCAAAAACTAATTAGACTACAGTCACTCATAATTCAGTTATAAAGTCTTGCCGAGCCTATCTTCATGTTGGAATATTTGGTTGAATCAAATAGACTATTTAAAATTGAGAACTAAGAAAGAAAATTAAATATGAGATAAAAGACTTATAGATTTGAGTCAAGGTGTGACGAGAGTTACTCGGCTTGAAATCAAATTTGCTCCCCTTGGACAACGTCCCAAGTGCAACAGGTTTCCAGAGCAATCGACCTCCAGGATACAACGACTATGACCCGGTCCCAGCGGTGCACTCACTATACGCGGGCTCAAACCACTTGCAATTCAACCCGAAAGTGTTGAGTTGACTCAGCGACAAACTCAGCAACCAAAACTTGTAAACCAGAAGACAGAGAATTCTCACAATGGAAGAAAAGATTTTTCGTTATTTTGAAACTGGAACAGAAGTCCTTATATAGACTCCGAAGTGGTGCATCAAGCACCCTTTCGAAAGAGCTTAGTCTGTTGGGTTTAAACCCAACAAGTGCAACTAACCAAACAGTCACATATCTCTAGTTTAAAATGAAAATGTGCAAGTGTGAATACACTCTCACATAAATAAAGTCCCGCGAGTGCCCATACACATACACGCACGCGAGTACACCTGCACCCGCACCCAGCCCATCGTGTCACACACAGGCACGCGGACACCGCTCGGCACAGCGCGCGCACATGTGTGATCAATGGCATAGATTAGAGCTATTAGCATAGCCCCCCACAGGACCAAATTCACATGCCCCCTGAATGGGGCTCAAGCCCCAAGGCAAAAAGCCTATCTTATATACATGAATATTTACTTTGGTAAATCCGATGTGGGACAAAACCCAGAACTCAAAAAACATCAGAAATTTCAAATGTAGAGGGAAACCAAAATATTTGAAATTCCAATTTTAATATAAATTTTGAAATAAAATACAACACTTCGCCCATTGTTCCTCATTCAATCATGACACATGGGGGAGTGGGGGGTGTGTTAAAGGAAGCTTTTATCTCATGTTACAATAATATATTATGATATATATAGTCATAGCCAGTGTTTCAAATAGCGCCCGTAACGTAGCGGTAGCGTGGCGGTAGCGCTACGTAGCGTCCCAAATAGCGTAAATCTCCTGTAGCGTACGCTACAGCGGTCATAGCTTACGCTACAGCTACGTAGCGCGTAGCGTAAGCTACAATGTATTTTTTTACTATTTATTTTTTTATTATTTTTTTCACGTTTTTTTTTTCTAATGTTGAGGAATGTGACACTTGTATTGTACTTGATACTTTTAACCTATGAGATTTTTATTTTTTTTTGTAATTGTTACTTGTGATTTCAATTAGACATTATCAATTAAAGTGGTTTGCTTAGAAAGTTGCTGCTATGATAATTATTTGATTTGGCTTATATATGTGGATTGGCTTTTGATAAATGAAACTAATAACTTTTTTGAACATGCTTATAATTGATAAAATAAACCATCTTTTAGGCATATATATATATATATATATATATTTTATAGACTTTTTTTTTACACACACACACACACACACCCCCACACACTCACGCTAGTGGAATTTCACCACCTAGGGCACTCGAACCCTTGACCGGGAGTTGAAACTCCTGAGAGTCTACCACCCGAGCAAGAGTAAGGACCCTTGACCGGGAGTTGAAACTCCTAAGAGTCTACTTTTTTTTCACTATTTATTATATCTGTCCTGTTTTTAAATTAAAAAATAGAAGTATCGCATAGCTTACGCTACACGCTACGTATTTACGCTATACGCTATGGAGGGCTGAGCGCTACGCATCACGCTACCGCCATTTAAAACACTAGTCATAGCATAATACTCATACATGTTATGTAACTTTCAACAAACATCCTTTTTAACCAACAACACAATGTAGCATGCAATCAGGGGTTTCATCTTCTTTTTTCTGGCCGAGACATCAAAACATAGGAAAAAAAACCCTGGGGAAGCCTGCCAAGTCAAATTGATTTTGTGCCCTCAGCAAATTTATACCTATTTTTTATACTCAGTGTGGCATAGAATCAGGGTACACAGGCAAGTCACGGATTGACTCAGGCAAGTCAAGAGACAAATGCGCGCGTGCACACAGAGACTTTGATGCTCAGGCAGAGTGTGATGGATGAATAGCAGGCACTTGAAGATTATTTGGAAATTGCATACACGGCATACAATTAAATTCAAATTAGATCCCAAGTCACATGTACAATGAGCCAAAAATTACATTTATTTGATTATCTAACTAGCGGATTGGTGGAAATTTATTGGACGGTTTCAACAAACAAGTGTCGATGAATCAGAGTTTAGTACTGCTCAACCAATTTAGTGAGCTTTCCTTGAGTACTCGAGTTAGTGTATGACACGTACAATTCTCAGTGCCTGCATATCAAGTGTTATACTCTGTAAGAGCATCAATAACACCCCTAAAACCCTTTTTTTTAATAAATGCACACCCATTTATTCTACATTTCGTCACACAATCTACAGAGTTGTACTATTGTATTTCCCAAATTAACAAAAATAAATAAATTTAAAAAAAAAAAGAGCGAATCTATCTAGAAAGGGTGGGCATAGAAATCAAATTCCGACTCCGAAGAGTGGAACAAAAGAAAGGGACTTGGAAGGACTTACCGTTGAATCCATCGATGGCTGCACGAAT
Source organism: Magnolia changhungtana (assembly GCA_030180095.1). Lineage (NCBI taxonomy): Eukaryota > Viridiplantae > Streptophyta > Magnoliopsida > Magnoliales > Magnoliaceae > Magnolia > Magnolia changhungtana. Next base: position 7,748,969 of record JASAUF010000220.1, read on the forward strand.
AATGTCTTTGGCGAGAAGCTCGTAAACCCTCGCATTCGTGCAGTTTTGGTCGAAAATATGATCTGAGAAAAAAGAAACAGAAATTGATAAGGTTAGAATCTGATAATCAAAAAGAAAGGGAAAAGATGGAGAGAGAGAGAGAGAGAGAGAGAGAGAGAGAACCGAAAGTGAATGAGAGGCCGGAGATTGGGGTTCCAAGAGCCTTGTGCAGGGAAATGCGGTTGTCTTCGACCTTCCAGTGCGACGCGTTGGGCGGTTCTTGGCTGACCGGAGGACGGACGCGGACTGCGACGCAAATCTTCTCCATTTGAGAGAGAGAGAGAGAGAGAGAGAGAGAGAGAGAGAGAGAGTGAATTTGAACTGGGAAAGGCGCGGAGGGAGAGGGCTTTTGAAGACTGAAAACTCAAATTTTTGGACGCGGATTGCCTGCAACCCCTGTTGCGGAGGATTCTTGTAACCCCAAGGACTGTAGGGCCCATCGCTATTCTGTGTTATATCCACTCCGTCCATCTGTTTCAACAGATCATTTTAAGTTATGAACCCAAAAAGGAACGGGATCCAAAATTCAAGTGGGCCAACACTATTGGAAGCAGCGAGGACCGTTGAAACCTTGCTTGGCCCAACCGGTATGTTTATATTCCATCCAACGCGTTCATAGACGTTATTACCACCTGGATGTATGGAAAACACAAATATCAGCGTGGGATGCGGATTGCGCACTGAGATACTCAGTCTGTAGGGCTCACACATGATGTATGTGTCTCATCCACGCCGTCCATCAGTCTTTCCGGATCATGTTAGTACCTAAGCCCAAAATCGAAACATATCCAAAGCTCAAATGAACCACGCCACATTAAAGTCGGGATAGCGGCATCCACCGTTGAAACCTTCTTAGGGCCCACGGTGACGTTTATTTCTCATCCACCCTGTTCATGACGGCACACAGACGTGGATGAAGGTAAAACACAAATATCAGCTAGATCCAAAACTTCTATAACCCCCCAGAATTTTTCAACTGTAGGCGTTCAATCCCCATTGTTTCTTGTGTTCTGGCCCACTTTTTTTTTAGATCTATGTGCCTGCGTCCTAAACGGAAGACGGAGTGGAGATGAGACATACATCACGGTAGGCCCCACATGTTGAGGTTGCAGGGAATCCGTGTACCAAAATTTTTGGGCTGTGGTAAGAGGAGCTTTTCTATGCAACAAAGTTCATGTGCACATCCCACGTGTCAAGCATCAGACATAGGTGTGAGATCCAATCCATTGATCAGGTTGGTCCGAATGTCTCTAATCTAGTTTTTTTAAAACATTTTATTATATGACATGTCCCGGTAAATGAGTAAATTTAATGCTCAGATGGCCCACATTGAGGCTTTTTTAAACAAAGAACAAAGACCGATATGAAATTGAATGAAGATCGAGTGACAGACCGAGGACCCACTGAGTTAGATTGACCACGAACTAAGTTTTAACGACCACGAACTGAGTTAAATCTATCGCGAAATGAATGTAATTGACCGCACACTAAATTAAAATGATTGCAATTAGGTTAAAATGACCGCGAACTGAGTTAAATTGACCGCGAACTGAGTTAAGTTGACCGAGGACTAAGTGAAATTCCCTCGGAACTACAAGAAAATGACATCTTGACCGAGAACTATGTGAAATTAACCAATAACTACTTGAAATTGATCGACAACTATGTGAAATTAACTGATAACTACTTGTCACTCACTTCTCGATCAATTTAACTTAGTTCGCGGTCATTTTAACTCTGTCTGCGGTCAATTTCTCTAACTTAAGCTGGTTTGCGGTCAATTTCACTAAGTTTGCGGTCAATTTCACAATGTTCGCAGTCAATTTAACTCAGTTTTCGGTCAACTCCATGATGTTCGTGGTCAATTTAACTTAGTTCAAAATGTTAATTTGAAATAGTTATCGATCAATTTCACATAGTCCCCGATCAATTTCACTTAGTTCCTGATCAATTTCACTTAGTCCGCAGTCAATTTAACTCAGTGGACAGTGAATTTTAGCTAGTTCAGGATCAATTTCAATCAGTTCGTGGTCAATTTAACTTAGTTCGTCGTTAATTTTAATTAGTTCACGGTCAATTGAAGTGATTTCGCGGTAAATTTTAATCAGTTCGCGATCAACTTCACTCACTTCGCAGTCAATTTTACGACGTTCTCGGGCCAAAATGCAACATATAACTCAGAAAATTGACCGATAACTGAGTAAAATTGGTTGCAAAGTTGTTGAATTTCACCTATGAGTCGGTCACTTTGAGTTGGAATTCGTCAAAATGACCAATAACTGCTTGAAATTGACATCTTTTTTACCAACTACTTGCGAAAATTGACCGACAACTTCATGAAATTGACTGATAAATGAGTGAAATAGGCTGCAAACTTGTTGAAATTCACTTATAAGTCGAGCACTTTCACTTAGAATTCGCCAAAAATGATTGCCGACTTGGGAAACTAACACTATACTTTATGATTTTTCACCACAACAAGTCAACATTCACAGTATGCTTCGTTAAATAGTGAATGTTATTGTTGATATAATTTCCAATTCATCCACGTAAGGGATTCGATGCTACAGTCCCGAACCTGTCATGCAAATGTTCATTGACATGGTGGTTTGATACCATGAAAAGTAGTTTGGAAAAGAATGACAGTAGATTAAATATATTTAGGCAATACCCATTCTTTTTTTTACTACACATTACATCATTTAGGTTTATAGGAGCTTTTTTTCACTTACTTATTGAGAGATGCAGAGGTAATCTTGTATTCAAGATATAGGAGAACCGTTAAAAATTTTCAGAGATGGACTTCACCGTAAGGGATTCGGTGCTCAGTTCGCGGTCAAATAGGGTCATGTGTCCCTGGGTCACTTCTTGCCTCAGTCGCAATCTCAGACTATTATGCTAACAGTTCGGCCTCATTTACATCTGTATATTTTTTTCATCAATAAACGTAAACTGGCCAGACTTAGCAAGAATTTTCAGCATGTTTCGTTCACATTAAATTTAAAATTGCACAATAAACATAAGGTGTACATAATAAGCGTCAAAGTCATGTAAATGCATAAAATATATGAATATATACATCAAGTGGTATAATCATCCGCTTGCTTGAGTTGGAATATCATCAACTCACATCTGCCTCTTCAGCAAGCTTCCATCGACTTGATAGCATGGGCATGGCCATGGCCTACATCCAGAAGCAAAGTTAATAGGATAAACTCAGATGAAGAGGTCCCCTAGAATAAACTAGGCATGTAGTGTGCATGCAAGATTTTATATTCAATTGTAATTATACGGTTCTAAACAAATTGATCACATATAATATAACTGACATTCTAAATTAGAGACAACACAAATTACATGTGAATTTATTAAACTACAAACAAGATAATTCTTGATTAAAATGAATCGAATTATGTATCCAAAAAATATTAAATCAGATAGTTTCAAATTAATCAAACAAACAACATTAAAATGAAACATTAAATTAAATATAACATATACATCAAAGCTATCTTAATTCTAATGGAGAGGAAACATGTTGGGATCGCTCACCTGTAACTTGATGATGTTAATTCCGTTATATTAACCGAATTATAATGAATTAGGAATCCCTAATACAGTATATAAATGAAATCATTTTGTTGATTATATTAATTCATATGATGGAGCACACCTTTTTTATTGATCAGTCTCCAAATTGTGATCCACACGCTGTCCAATTGGATTCCGTCATATCTAACCATTAACACATGGTTTATGATCACCACAACCTAATGTTGGACCCACTAGATTAAATCAAAGTGGTCATCCATCATTTAACAACCTTTAAATTATTTGGACATGCATAATTTATAAGTATAATTGATTCATAAATTCATATTTTTAATTTCGAAATCAAACAAATATGTTTCATCAACTTTCGATCTGATTGACCGCACTGTTATTGAAATCGAATATCAAATCGACAGTCTCTGGACTCGACTTGGCTTGGTTGAACCGAATTGTAAATTGAAGATTTTTTTTATACATCTTGATTTGAGAATTCAATTGTACATGTTGGTAAGATCCAAACCGATTATTGGCCCTCTCCATGATCGATTAAAAGAAATGTCCATTGATCGGCTTGATCTGAAACCTCCATATCCAAATCATTCAGAATTACATGATCTAATAATCAATATAAACCACCAGACGGTCAGATCGCTCTAATATTCAGGATCCCAGTGAATTCGATCCCAAAAATAAGATAGACCGTATAGATTGGATCTCACCATTCGGTGACCTAATATGGTATATAATACATGATATGTTATCCATCACCGTTGATCCATATGGTCCACGTGAAAACCACATTGGCCTGATTCTTAAGGTTTTTGCATTGACCTTGAAAATAGACGAATTGTGTGAATCTATTTCCACACATAAAGGCGGCCCAACACAATTCTCTACAATAATTCACAAAAGTGATTGCACAGAAGATTGGTGTCTTTTTACCATATACACCAAATATGTCGATATAATAAACGTGCTGCTAATCAACCCATTCATTTCATAAATCTAACGAAATCAATCTAGATTACAAGAAAACAAAGTAAAAAATGATCAAATCACCAACCTAGATCATGCTTTCTCCTCAAAATTTCTCTACTCTTCCTCTTCGTTCCCCCTCTCTAGGGTTCTTTTGTTAAAGGAGGATTTCTCGTGTATCCTCCCTTCAGAATGATGAGATGTCTACAATAAGGGAGAGATGACAATCATGCATTATCATCTCTCTTATTTATTTCAAAATTCAAATTTAAAATATATATTCTAATTTTTTTGGGTTGTTACATTTATGGTCAGTAGCATGACTTTAATTCACCCCAACTCAGTAAGCACAACTCGGCTTGAACCCAAACTAATCAAAATTTTGAGTAAAAAAAGGAATTGGTTACTGGGCCGGGCGCCATCCATGTCCAATTCCTTGGCTTACAGGCTAGGTTGCACTTGGATCCTTAGCTGGTGGGTTGGACTCCGATTCACCATTTGGATAGGTTAACGTGGTCGAGTTTCAATTGTACTTTAAGCACCATTGATTTGAAAAGCCACATCTGATCAACCATTTTCTCGAAGTGATAGATATTGGTGGCCCATGCAAAAAATAAAATAAAAAATCCTCTCAAACGAAAGATTCAATTAATTGGATCTTTAGCCTTTTCAACTGAATATGGATTGTTGTATGTGTTATGATCCCAAGGATTTAGTAGCTTAACTTGATGCGTTCCCTTAGTCCTAAAGCTTTAGGCGTGTTGGTTGAGTTCTTAACAATTAGTATTAGTGCTAACATCACATCCTGTTTCCGAGTCATAGAATGGGTGACTTGTGGAAGGGTTAACTTGGACCAAAGTAAAAGCTGCCACGACGTGGAAAGGGCTACCTAGACAACTAGAGCATAATTACCATGAGTGGAGAGGGCTACTTGACGCGTTCCATCATTCTCAGGGCTTTTAGTGCATTAGTTATGTTCTTGATAATGTGGAACTTTGCACCCACATGGGGTTTGGGCAAAAGGCTAGTGTTGTAGGTTTGCTCTCTATAGAAGCGAGTTCAACTCCCCTCCTCAGGATTATCTGATGCACATGGTTTGGGGGGGGTGATTGCATGCATCTACACAATGATCATGGTGACCATATGAGATGTAAATGTTCATGTTTCAATGGCATTAAAGTCTTTACTAAGTTTTTTTTTTTTTTTTTTTGGTGCTTAGATAATGGTAACAAGTCGTCATAAAATAGTAAATCATGCTAATAATATCAAAACTCACATGTGCACAAGATCTAAGATATATTGAGCCGTTAACATATTATTGAAATAGTTCTATAGTCAATTCTTCATATTTGGAATGGTAGTAGATCCCACTGATTTTTCATGCTTGAACCATGTCATGAGGTGAGTTGTTAATAAATCATAATTAGTAGCTCTGTATTAAGCTTATCATGATCATTAGTCCATGCCCATTGCTAAAAAACTTTAGATTGAATGTTAGGCTGGCTCAACCATTATATTGTTGAGAGAGAGAGAGAGAGAAAGAGAGAGAGAGATGAAAAAGCTAGCTTTCAAAGGTAAATAGTTTTTTTTTTGTCTTTTTAGTGCATTTATTGAATGCCCATGGTAAGACTTGATCCACAACCTACACTATGTCAAAAGAGCAGTATATGTTGATTAGGATGCCGACTTAGGTGGAGGTAAACATTTCACCCAGTAAACTTTTCACACCACCTTTTAAGAGAAAAAAAAATTGGGTAAGATAGAAATTATTTGTCATTGTTATTTTTTAGAGAATGCGTTTTAATGTTGCATGTATGAGACCGACCAAAATATATAAAAAACGTGATAACTTCATACAAATCTTAACTAATATACATGTATACATTATAAAGTTATACATACATATCTTATGCTCTAACAATCATTTATCAATTGTTTACACCACTTAATCTACATCTAAGCAATTCGTTTAAAATTGCTTATAAATAAATAAATAAATAATATAGGGGGATTTTATCCACATCCAAACCACCCCCTGGCGACAAGGATAATTTTATTTCATTCATGTCTTTTCTTATTTTATAAAAACAAATGTACGTAGGTATGATTAATGGCAACTTAGATCTTATTTTCAAACTACTTTCTATTTCTATATAAAGAATAAGTTGCTTTGATTAAAAACCATTGTTAAGTTATAATTTAATTGGGTAACTTAGTTATTAAACATGCTTTGATTGAGTTAATTTATGAAATTTTTTATTTAAAGTTTTAGTGTGAGTAGAATTGGGAAATGAGGAACCCCCTTCTATATAAGAAGGGATGGTCAATACCTACATAACATATATGTAAAAGCTAACCCTCCTTTCTTTCTTATGCTTTAATAGGGATGGTCAGACCTTCCTTTCCATAAGCTTGCTTATATTATTTTTTACATGATAGGGGTAATATTGTTGATGGGTACATGACCTTTTCTCTCTTTTTTTTTCTCTTCCACTTTGTATTATTCTCCTCTAAAAGTTTTTTTTTTCTTGGTGCTGATGTTCCCAATCATGTAAACATTAAGTGCTATTATTCCTAAAAAGATTTACAATGAAAACTATGAAAATTAAAAAGTGTTGCTATGAAGGTATTCAATGGGCCATGCCATTTAGGAATCGGAGAAAGAGTAATAGAAATGCTTTATATATAATCCAAATCTCTTATGGATCAGATATTCCTTTCTATATTAGAGGATTAGATTTAGTAAAAGAAACATGGGATCACTTGACTATCTTACATGAGAAAATAAGCGGCGTTCAGAGGATACTTTTGCAAGTGGAATTGAGGGCGATTAGGCAAGGTAACAACTTTGTAGCAGAGTTTTCTCGCAAGTAAAGGATTTGTGTGATTAGATGGAGGAATTTGACATTAAAATAGAGAACAACACTCGAGCAACAATAATTTTGAAAAATCTACGAACTTAGTTTGATGCTATAATAGTGTCAATTTAACTAAATAAGTTAATTATGAAGGAGGCAGTGATTAGTTACTAAAAGAAATTACTCTTTAAGAAATATAGAAATTAGAATACTAAAGTAATAAAAAAAAAGGGTAAAACAAGAAATTGTGCTTTATTTTCCCAATCACATGGTCAACCTCGTGAAAGGAGAAGATGTCATGGCTCAGGAAAAATTTTCAATTTTTTTACAAAAAATCACCAACAATTTTATAATCGTCAACAAACTTGACTACTCGGTAACAGTAACAAACAAAGCATTTCTCAAAGAGCATAGATCAAAATCAAGTTAAGTGTTATAATTATGAAAAATGCGAACACTATATAAAATGGTGTAGACCCAATCAAGAAACTATGCTGCTAAAGATAAGTTAATAAATGGTGAAGAGAAAACCAACGAAGCTCTATATGCAATGCAAGCTTCAAAATTGGATGTAGATGAGTAGTTTATAAATTTGGAATGTTCAAATCATTTAACACCAAGAGGAAATTTTTTCACTAATAAAAAGATAATGTCGAATGTATCAGGTATCATTATTAGAACTTGATTGTTATCATTAGAGATGACACATCCTTTTAAATTTAAAGTAAATGTAGCATCATCATATAAGATTCTACTGAATATAAAGTATCTTTCTAATATATTGTATGTACCAAAGCTACAGAGGAATTTCTTGTCCATTGGTCATAGATCAAAACTACAAGGTCATATTTAGTGACGAAGGATATGAAATTTCATCAAAGGATAGCAATAAGACCATCTCTAATGAAAGGAAAGTAGGCCAATTATTTTCACTTTCGATAGAACTGTCTCCTAAAAATTCTATGTTTGAAGTTGCCAATTTGTGGTTTATAAGATTAAGTTACTAAAACCTTCAAAGAATTATATACATATTAGGAAAACAACTTGTCACTAAGATATCAACTATAAAATATGACAAGAATTATATGAGTGAAGCATGTGAACTTATAAAGTCGATAAAACATCCTTTCACGCACGCAGTGATGGGTTTTTTTCCCCGTGCTCGACCGGTCATGAGCTTCGCTCGATCGGTCGAGGGCTGGTGCACGACTAGTCGAGCAGGGCTCGACTCAAAGTCCAGCGAGTTAAGGTTTTGGATTTTCGAGGTACTCGACTGGTCGTGGGATGTGCTCGACTGGTCGAAGGTACCACTCGACCGGTCGTGAGATGTGCTCGACCGGTCGAAGGTGTCGCTTGACCGGTCGAGGGATCCACTCGACCAGTCGAGGTTACATAAATTCGTTTCGCAATTTTGTGCGGATTGCGGATTTTTAAGTCCTTTCGCAACAAGGATGCGGAAAGGAGTTTCCTAAAACTATAAATAGGAAGTCCCTAGGGTTTTCTAGGGTATGAAAAAGATACAAGAGTGTTTCTTAAAGCTTTACAAGGGTTTGCTAAAGGGTTTAGGGCTTTCAAAGGTGTGAGAGAAAGAGAGAAAGAGAGAGAGAGAGAGAGAGAGAGAGAGAGAGAAAGCTTGTGGAAGGGAGGTTTTGCTCGTTGAGGTGATCTACTATGCACTTGATATCTCAGTGTTTCAACATCCTCGTAATCGGTTAGATCTCTCCGTTTTCTTTGTTTCTCTTATTGTTTATCCACTTCTGTGTGAGTGAAGAAGGTTGTAACTTTCTACTTCATAGTGGATTGTTGATCTGGACGAGGTCCCGTGGTTTTTACCTCTTTGAGGGTTTTCCATGTAAAAATCTCTTGTGTTGTGTGGTTTATGCTTTGATTTATTTTATTACTTTATTATTCCATAATTCTTGTTTGTTTTAGGAGGCTAGATCCTAAGGTTTTGTGCAAGGCTCCCAACAAAGTGGTATCAAAGCTAAGTTCATTGAATGGGTAGGATCGGTTTTGAATTATGGAAGGTGGCTCATCAAGGATGATCAGCCTCAATGGTTCTAATTGGACCATATTGAAGGCTAAGATGGAGGACTTACTTTATTGCAAGGACCTATATTCTCCAATTTTAGGCATATCAACAAAATCTAATGATATGTCTGATGATGATTGGAAGAAGATGAACCAAAAGGCGGTGGGGTTTATTAGACAATGGTTGGACGATTCCGTATTCCACCATGTGTCTACGGAAACCTCAGCCGCTAGCCTATGGCTGAAATTAGAAAGGTTGTATAAGAGGAAGACAGCCGGTAATAAGATTTTTCTGATAAGGCAACTTGTGAATCTCAAGTTCAAAGATGGTGGTTCTGTGGCCGAGCACATGAATGAGGTCAGCAATATAGTGAACCAACTCTTCGCTATGAAGATGGTCAGGGATGATGAATTGCAGGCTTTAATATTACTTGGTTCATTGCCTGATAGTTAGGAGACATTGGTGGTGTCTCTAAGTAACTTTGTGCCAGACGAAAAGATTTTTATGGAACAGATAACCAGTTGTCTCTTCAATGAGGAGACAAGGAGGAAGTCTTAGGGGTCTACTCAGCAAGAGGCACTTGTGACACAGGAACAGGGGAGAGGAAAGAACAGGAAGGGCGGGAAGACCCAAGATAAATCAAGAGATAAGTCGAGTAACAGAAAGGATGTTAATTACTGGAATTGTGGCAAGAATGGTCACTACAAACATGAATGTCGTGGTAAGAAGAACGACAAGAAAGGAAAAGGAAAGGAGAAGGAAGATGAATCAGATTCCACTGCGGTCGCTTCAGATGAGGACGTTGCAGTTATTCTTTCAGCAGATCATGATATATGTCTCACGGCTACGAGTCAGGACACCGACTGGGTGATTGACTCGGGAGCTTCTTTTCATGCGACTCTACACAGGGACTTCTTCACAAGCTATAAGTCAGGTGACTAAGGGACCGTGAAGATGAGAAATTCTGGCGTATCGAAAATCATGGGAGTCGGTGATATTTGTGTGAAGACCGATGTGGGCTACACATTAGTTCTCAGGGATGTGAGGCGTATCCCAGACCTTCGCCTCAACTTGATGTCGACGGGAAGGTTGGATGATGATGGCTATGAAAGCCGATTTGCTGGTGGGCGCTGGAAGCTCATCAAGGGTTCATTGATCACAGCTAGAGGAAAGAAGTGTTACACCCTTTACAAAAAAAGTGTCAGTATGTACAAGGATGGGTTGAACGCAGCGAAAAATTCAACTATTGACATGTGGCACAGGCGTCTAGGCCACATGAGTGAAAAAGGGCTTCAAGTACTAGTAAGGAAGAGGCTCCTTCCAGACGTGACAGGTACACCTCTTAAAACCTGTCTTGATTGTTTATCAGGGAAATAACATAGAGTTTCTTTCATTAAAACTGCTTCTCATATTAATAAAGTGTATGCATTAAATTTGATTTATTCTGATGTTTGTGGTCCTATGAGGACAAAAACCTTAGGTGGGGCATTATATTTTGTTACTTTTATAGATGATGCATCTAGAAGGGTTTGGGTTTATGCTTTGAAATCCAAGGACGAGGTATTTGGTGCGTTTAAATTGTTTCATGTTATGGTCGAGAGAGAGAGACAAGTAGATCATTGAAGTGCATCCGCACTGACAATGGTGGTGAATACATTAGCAACTTCCATGAGTATTGTAAGTCCTTGGGTATACGACATAAACAGACGGCCCCAGCATAATGGTGTAGCTGAGCGAATGAATCGCACCATTGTTGAGAGAATCAGATGCATGTTATCCCATGCAAAATTGCCCAAGACGTTCTGGGGAGAAGCAATTCACACGACGGTGTATTTGATAAATAGGTCTCCATTAGCCCCGTTAAATGGAGAAGAATCTGAGAAGGTATGGACTGGACAGGATCCATCGTACAGTCATCTCCGGGTGTTTTGATGCAGAGCATCCGTTCATATACCAAAGGACGAGAGGTCTAAGCTTGATATGAAGATCAGACAGTGTGTATTCTTAGGGTAAGGTCTTTACAGATTGTGGGATCCGACCGAGAAGAAGCTCATCAGAAGTAGAGATGTGGTTTTCTTTGAAGATCAGTGTATAGAAGACATTGGTAAGCCAAAGAAGAACCAGCCTAGATCAAGTGAGCTAGAGGACATGGATCCGGTTATTCCTCCTGTGATGCCTGATGATGGGGGAGTACAGTAAGGTGCAGAGGACGAGGGAGTTCCTTCAGAAGATGGACCAGGGGAGCGGCCCCCACTTGATCCACCTGTTGAGCCACAGGTGAGGAGGTCATCAAGGGACAGACAGTCATCCAAGAGGTACTCGCCGCATGAGTACATTATGCTGACTGATGGGAGAGAGCCAGAAGATTATTCTGAAGCCCTAACCGACGAGCATAAGGGGGAGTGATTGAAAGCTATGCAAGAGGAGATGAAATTCTTACATAAGAACCACACCTATGATATTGTGAAATTGCCTAAGGGCAAGAAAGCTTTGAGCACCAAATGGGTATTCAGAAAGAAGGTTGAGCAGAAGAATTCACATACGAGGTTCAAGGCCAGACTTGTGGTGAAAGGTTTTGGTCAGAGGAAAGGTATAGACTTCGAAGAGATATTCTCACCAGTGGTGAAGATGACATCCATACGGGTGTTGCTTGGGTTGGCGACGAGCATGGATATGGAGATAGAGTAGTTAGATGTTAAAACTGTCTTTCTTCATGGCGACCTAGAAGAAGAGATCTACATGCACCAACCAGAGGGGCTCGTCAAGGGCAAAAAGCATATGGTGTGTAGGCTGAGGAAGAGCTTGTATGGGCTGAAACAAGCTCCACGATAATGCTGTAAGAAGTTCGACTAGTTTATGTTGAAGCATGGGTATGACAGAGCGGAGTCGGACCACTGTGTGTTAACGCGCAAGTTCTCATATGGTGATTTCTTAGTTATGATGTTATACGTTGATGACATGCTCATCATGAGAAAAGACATCAAGAAGATCGACAGGCTGAAACAAGAGTTGGATAAGTCTTTTACGATGAAAGACTTGGGCTCGGCTAGACAGATCCTAGTAATGGAGATAACCTATAACAGAAGCAGTAGGAAGCTTTGGCTGTAATAAGAGAGGTATATTGAGAAAGTCCTAGAGCGATTCAATATGAATGCAGCGAAGCCGGTCAGTATTTCACTGGATAGTCACTTCAGATTGAGCGACAGACAGACAGTGTCCCAAGACAAAGGTAGAGGTGGAAGAGATGCAGAAGATACCCTACACGTCAGCTGTAGGAAGTTTGATGTATGTTATGGTGTGTACATGGCCAGACATAGCATATGCAATTGGTGTCGTCAGCCGGTATCTTGCCAATCCTGGTAAAGAACATTGGGCAGCGGTTAAGTGGATATTGCGGTATCTAAGAGGCTCATCCAAGTTGAGCCTATGCTATGGTGATGGTAAACCTGTGTTAGAGGGCTACACAGATGCAGATATGACAGGTGACATAGACTTCAGGAAGTCTACATCGGGGTTTATGTTCACGTTTGCAGGTGGAGCGGTTTCTTGGCAGAGCAAGCTACAAAAGGTTGTAGCATTGTCGACGACAGAGGCCGAGTACATTGCAGTCACAAAAGTATGTAAAGAGATGCTTTGGATGAAAAGGTTCCTATAGGAACTTAGCCAGAAGCAGGAAGAGCACGTGGTCTATTGCGATAGTCAAAGTGCTATACACTTGAGCAAGAATCCAAGTCAACATTCCAAGTCGAAGCACATAGAGATTCGATATCATTGGATTAGGGATACTTTGGAACAAAAGGTGTTACAGCCTGAGAAGGTCCACACAGACAATAATGGGTCAAACATGGTGACCAAGGCTTTACTCAAGGGCAAGTTTGAGGTTTGTATAAACCTGACTGGCTTGAAGAAGGTGAACCCCTCTTGAGCAAAAAAGGGGGAGATTTGATGGGGTTTTTTCCCCGTGCTCGACCGGTCATGAGCTTTGCTCAACCGGTCGAGGGCTGGTGCACGATCAGTCGAGCAAGGCTCGACTCAAAGTCCAGTGAGTTGAGGTTTTAGATTTTCGAGGTACTTGACCGGTCGTGAGATGTGCTCGACCGGTCGAGGGATCCACTCGACCAGTCGAGGTTACGCAGATTCATTTCACGATTTTGTGCGGATTACAAATTTTTGAGTCCTTACACAACAAGGATGTGGAAGGGAGTTTCCTAAAATTATAAATAGGAAGTCCTTAGGGATTTCTAGGGTATGAAAAAAATACAAGAGGGTTTTCTAAAGCTTTACAAGGATTTTACTAAAGGGTTTAGGGCTTTCAAAGGTGTGAGAGAAAGAGAGAAAGAGAGAGATGAAGCTTGTGGAAGGGAGGTTCTGCTCATAGAGGTAATCTACTATGCACTTGATATCTCAGCGCTTCCACGTCCTCGTAATTAGTTAGATCTCTCAGTTTTCTTAGTTTCTCTTATTGTTTATCCACTCCTGCGTGAGTGAAGAAGGTTGTAACGTTCTACTTCATAGTGGATTGTTGATCTGGACGAGGTCCCGTGGTTTTTACCTCTTTGAGGGTTTTCCACGTAAAAATCTCGTGTTGTGTGGTTTATGCTTTCATTTATTTCATTGCTTTATTATTCCATAATTCTTGTTTATTTCGGGAGGCCAGATCCTAAGGTTTTGTGCAAGGCCCCCAACACGCAGTTTATCACTACAGCTGTTATCCACTTAAAGTCATCCATATATAGTTGACTTAAAGTATTGTTGGGAGATCATGTCCGCTGGAATCACATACATGCATACAATATTATGTATCCTTTATTGTTAAATTCTCACACTATAATTTGATCTATTTTCTAAGCCAAACATCCGGAGTATGTGAATTCTTTATAAGATTTGTGGATGACTCATTATTAGGGGCTGACCTTTGACATGGATTGTCCACATCTGGGGACCACCTTGATGTAGGTCATTCACCATGTGAGGCCCACCATCAATGCTAATTGTCCTTTATGTGGGTCCCTTCAATGTCAACTACCCATCACGTAAAGTCCATATTTGATATGCACATCGTGTGGGCCCCACCTTCAAAGTGGGTTGTCCATCATGTGGGGCCCACTTTTGATGTACACCATCCATCGTATGGGGCGTACATATGTGGATCATCCATCATGTTGGGTCATTTTGGATATGGGCTATCCTTCATGCGAGACCTTGGTTGTGGATCGTCCGTTAGGTGGGGCCCACTTGATGTGGATTATCCACCATGAGGGAGGCACACTTTGATGTGGGCCTTCCATCATGTAAGGCCCACTCCATCCATTATGTGAACCCACCTTAATGTGGACCATTCATTATGTGGGGCCCCACCTTCAATATGGGTCATTCATCATGTGGGTCCCACCTTTGATGTGGACCATCCATCGAGGCCCACTTGATGTGGATAGTCCATCATGCTAGGCCACACTTTGACGTGGGCCATTCATCATGCGGGGTTGACCTTAGATGTGAATCGTGAATTATGTGAGCCCATTTTTATGTGGACCATTCATCATGTGGAGCCCCACCTTCAATATTGGCCATTCATCATATGGGCCCATCTTCGATGTCCATCATCTATAATGTGGGGCCTACTTAATGTGGATAATTGACATAGGGAAGGATGTGAGGTCGAGCACTATCTTCCTCAAGGGGATAATTGTTCCGAATTCACAGAACTTCTCTAGACTCCTCGTAGAGACTCCTCGAATCGACGAGGAAAAGAATAAGAAAATAGAAAATAAATTCTATAAAATTTGAAATTGATTGATGAATGAAATAAACGAGTTCAAAACCCTTTAAATAGGGATACTAAGCAATGAAAGAAATTTCAGAATCAAACTGCAACTAAAACTCCTAGAATTCACAATTTACTATAAATAGTAAACTTACCATTTATAGACAATCATTATTTCCACTAGTGCGCAAGGTTTTCGGCCAAAAATAGTAAGTGTCCTATTTGGCTTCACCATGCTGTTCTCCTAATTATTCTAAACACTTTTCACATTGGGCACAACTCCTAAAGCCCAATGGATGAAGAGTTATAATCAACTAAAACTTACTATTCATAGTAAAAATGGAATTAAAGTAGGGAAATGACTGTCGATCTGATGGTATTTCGCAAATCTGGCTTGCGCAACCCGACATAGCAAGTTGGGTGGCTAAAGTAGCTCGTCCTACCCCAAAATCATATATTTACGTTTGATAACTTGTTTTAGTTTGCGAGATATGTCCGTTTTAAGTTCTAACGGTCCGGATCATATCCGTCTCAAATCGAGCCTTTTCTGGTCCATCTTGGCCATAAAATTATCCGCGACCCGCTCTACATCAATAATCTATCATGTAGGGCCACATTTTGATGTGGGCCATCCATCATGTGGGACCCGCCTTTGATATGAACCATACATTTATGTTGGCCCACCTTAATGTGACCATTCATCATGTGGGGCCCAACCTTGCCAACCTTCAATATGGATCATTCATCATGTGGGCCCACCTTTGATGTCAACCTTCCATCACATGGTCCTACCTTTTGTGTCCGCTATCCATCATGAGGGTCCCACCTCTGATGTGTACTATCCATTAGGTGGGGCCCGCTTAATGTTGATCATCCATTATGTGGGGCTACACTTTGATGTGGGTCATCCATCATGTGGACCCATCTTTGATGTGACTGTGTATTATGTGGGTTGACCTTGATTTGGATCATTCATCGTGTGGGCCCCACCTTCAACATGGGTTATTCATCATGTGGGCCCTTGTCACGCCCCAAACTCGAAACCAGGGCTCACTCCTCCGTAGAACCCCATTCTCGGCTCCCAGCGTCCATACGCCAGGTTCCGATCCTGGGATGCTACAAGGAGGATTTCTAATAATCAATTTGATTTGTAATGAGCATAACCATAAGCATAACCCACGAATAATAACCATAAGAACACCATCACAAAATTCACTATGAACAAAAACTTTGAATACAGTGCGTAGAAAGGGAAATACAAGATAGTGGTAATAGCAAAACTCCAAAAAGCTCGGCGGCACGCTCCAACAACGGCGAGACTACAGCTGCGTCCCGGCGTCACCTGCACGCATCAATCGTGCATAAGCTTATAGAAAGCTTAGAGGGCGGTGTAAGTGTGTGCGAACGTGCTCAGAATGCAATGCCGAAGTAATGCGGAATCATGCTGATGAGTACGAAATACAACTAGCCGTACCAAGGCTATGCAGTACAATATGTGAATGCTATCGGCCATACCAAGGCCATGCGATGCAATATGTAAGTCAAGCATGTCAATCCTCATACCAATGCAACTCCTACGAGCATCAAATCAAGACGGTTCTCGGCCGGATAATCAGGGGTTCAATACACTCCAAGTGGCACTGAGACATCAAGTGAGCGTAAGAAACCTCACTATCCGCCCGGCCAAAGTCGGCCAATACCTACGCGGCACGTCGATAGCGAACCCATTTTCGGTGGTCAAACTCATGCCCCCTACTCTCGGGCGAGTAAGGCCACCACTCCTTTCCAACCGACCACGACACAGTGGGAGACGACGCCTCATGGTATTCGGCCCTCGTGCGCTCGTATATCCACTCGGTCTCGACGTTGGAGTCATCCTCTGGTACCATCGGGTTCAGAGACTCTCACCCAGGGACATCTATGGCGCCCCAATTGCTTGGAACAAGATTTTCCGGTATCCAACCAACCACCCACGATATATCTGTGGAGGCTATGGCCCTGACGTCGCTAAGGCATATCTCAATCATACAGATGCAAATGCATGAACCACACTACCAATCATGCAACCATCTGCGTGAAGCACATGCTCATGTAGGGCAACTCCGCCATCATGATCTGCCCAAAGGCACATTTGATGACACTCATCATCTCAAGCATACATATGATGCGTATGATCATGAATCATCTAAATGTGTTATAAAGCAATAAACTATCCTCTCAATGAAGATGGGCCTACATATGAACCATACATTTATCGTTGGCCTCGGGAGAGTTATAATGTGGACATCGAACCAACATTACTCATACAATGTGGACGTCAAACCAACATTGTGGGCTCACCTCAAATACCATTAAGTAAATCCTGGTGGAATCACACATTGCAATGTGCCTTAGGTACATCCCATGGACCCTAAATACATCAAATGGGCCGTGTCTCATAGGCCTTATATTCATCAAGTGGGCCACCTCAATGACTCTCACCAATGGGCCCTAGGTACATTGCAATGGGCTTTCATCCATAGGCCTGAGAATGTATTAAAATGGGCCCAATCACATAGGCTTTATGTGAATCAAACGCTAATCACATAGGTCTCATATTTATCAAAGTGGTCCTCAACAATGGGCCACAAATACGTCAAATGGGCCTTATGTGGGCCTATATATATCAAGATAGGCCCCAACAATGGGCCTATAAATACGTCAAGATGGTGACATATATGGGCCTATATATATACCAAAATGGGCCTCAACATGAGCCCATATACATGCCAAGATGGGCCCATATACATGAGCCCATATATCCAAGTGGGCCTCATATGAAGCCTACTATAATGTTTATTTTCCTATCCAATATGTTGGTAAGGTTACATGGATAGGGGCCCCTTTGAAATGTTTATTTGCCAATCGACACATTGATATGGTCGGGGCCCACCGTAATGCGGTGGACCCATCATTGTGGGTCCCATGAAAGAGGGTTCTGACTGGTTTCACCGCACCAAATTTCAAGTGTGTCCCACCGTCACGGGAGGCCCACCGTAATGTTTATTTGCCATTGAACCTCTTCATAAGGTCACATATTCGAAGTGGGCCCCACCCATACATTATGAGTGTTTCCCCATATTCACCAAGTCTCATCCGCATCGAAATTGTGGGCCTCAGCAAGTGTTGTTATATGGTTTAGGCATGTCTTCACATGATTTAGATGGTATGGCCCACTCCGAGTATATCGGTGATTTTGGCATACCCCATAATTTAAAGGAGACCATCAAATGCACTCGATGGTTGGGGCCCATGACCCTAAAGATAAGAGAAGATGGTAAGATGGGAACTATTTAAAAAGTTTAAAGATAAACTTATCTTACAATTAGTAAAAAATATCCGCCTGCTTAAGGCAAATAAACTCTTAACAAATAAGTGATTTTTTTTAAAAAAATAATTAATCATGGGGGGATATGGTGGGCTTATGGCAGCGAGCCTTGAGAGGATTCATAGAAGGATATATGTACAATAGCATGAGATATGATGTATATCCATGTGATATGCACCTAGAAATGTCTAAACTTGGATGCATTTAACTTAATTAAAATTTTTGTATATTATTAGTCTTGCTTGTGGTTAAGGAAACATATACAAGGATTGCATTGAAGAGATGCCTTATGTGATAAAGAAAATTGGGTTACAAAAATTTGTAAGCCTATAAATTTATAAGAGAAATAGCGAGTGTCGTTCATCTTCCATTCTCCATAAAAGTTACTATTGATTTTAAGCTTGCATTATTCCATGCATAACTAGAAGCAGATCCAATTTGGCTTATTTTGCTTCTCCTATGCTCACATGCTTTCAATGCAAAAAGGTAATTTTGAAGAAGTCTGATGAGAATAACTTCTCTTTAAGGTGAATCTGATCTCTATTACTTTTGGAAGGTGGACGAACGGAAAAGCTACCCATTAAAAAAGAGGTATTATACCGTGGTCGGCCTTATTATGGCTTTTCATTGTTCATATTTCATATACACGCAAGCACTCTACACTTAGTACACATGTAGCTCTATCAAAACCACCATAACCACCACTATTAAAACCATCATAACCATCCAATTTCCCAATAGGGAATGTGACCTATCTAGAAAATCACACATTTGTTGGAAGGCCTTAATTAAGCCTTCAACAAGATGGTTGAAAAAAGAAGTATCAATGGTTCAAGCTCAGCAAGTAAATGAAAACTTTTCGGGTTGTGATGGTATTCCAACTATGTTACTATATATGGAGATGCTTAAACTTGGATATATTTGACTTAATTAAAATTCTTGTATGGTTAGACAAGTATATTTTAAGTCTTATTTACAATTCATGTTAGGTATAAAGATTGTCTTATATAAATTCTCTTTGTGATAAGAAAAAATGGGTTACAAACGCTTGGAGGTTTATAAATATATAGGAATAGCTTATAAATTCTCTTGAAGTTTCACACTAAAAAAAATAAAAAAATCCTTAGCACATGAAGTAAAAATCTTATATAGCCGGTTGGAAAAAGAAAGTGAGAGAAGAGCGAGCACCAATCATCTTCGCCAATGTTAAAACAAAGTCTATCTACTTGTGAGCTATTGTAATGCCCTGAATTTTGGGGGTCGAGTAATGCCCGACTCCCGAATCCCCAGGTGTCACTTATGCTTTGTGGAAGTGGATGATTTTGGTTTTTATTTAGTGTGTGAGCATTCAAGAAATTAAATGGATTGTACAAGTACACTGAAATAAACGTAAATTAACTTAAGATATGACTAGCAAAATGATGAGTTTAGGTTTAGTGTAAAAGACCATGTCCTAGCAAAATACATACAGTCCAAAAAATATACAAAATATCCCTGCCCTAAGACCCCATCGCTGGCCTTAGGGCAACCTATGGCGACCCACCTAGCAGCTGAAAGTACGAGAGCTCCTCCTCGGCATCTATAGTCGCCTCATACAGTGCGTCGGGCTCTGTGATACCTGCATTTAAGATAGGGTCTGGTTGGTGTTTTAAAACACCGTCCCAGAGTGAGAGTGAGTGATTAACTCAGTGGTTCCATTAGCATCAAGTTACATAAGTTATCAATTTCACATGCACAATTAATGAAAACCAACTAAGCATACTATCCCTAGATTCTTTTGTTAATGTACATGCATGCTGTTATGATATGATGCATGCCCTCGCAATCCAACACTCCCTCATAACGACTCTATCTTATGTTCGTATATAACTAACACTCCCTCATCACGCGACCTCAACTATCGAGTTGCCACCTATCTAATGTAATGCGACAATGATCATGTTAGCCGAGTATTTAGTTAAGTCTATTCGCCCAGCAAGATAGGGAAAACTGAGGCACTTCCACGAAATCAAAGGCCCTAACTCGATCGCAAGGCCCATGGCGGCTGTAAGACCCATATCCTAGTCCGTACTGTTCCGTCGACTTCCGCGATCCTTCCCGTCGAAGTCCGGTAATCTATGACCTATAATCGATGTTTGTGTGTGACCCTAAGTCATATCCTGTAGATCGGAGTCGGCTTAATCCGAGACTTGTATCATTACGACCGCACTGTCTCTGCGGTTCCAACGCCGTGTCTTGCATACCAATCCGATACCCTGGTAGGGAGATGTGGGCCCATGTTCCGTTTGAGAAAAACACCGCGCGTTTGCAATCCCAAGAGAATCTCTACAACATGTTTCATCAATTAATCAATAAATCAATCAATGCTTTCTTTCTCCCTAAGTCAAGCAACCATCAAGTCAACTCTTTCTCACCCTCTCTCTTACACACCCATACATGTCAAGTATACCATCACCTCATCCATCACTCACATCCATCACTCTCTCTCCCTTACAACCCTCTCTCTCTCTCTCTCTCACTTCTCATCACATTTCCCAAGCAAGCAAAAGAAACACACGTCCAAGCTCTTCCAAGGTGAGAAAGAGTTGTGTGTGACCCACTTTCCCATCCCAAATCCTTCATCCTAGCCTTTCATCCCTCATCACCCTCCATCAAAGTGAAGCACAAAGAGACCGACATTCCAACGGACTGAGAAAATCGAACGATCGGTGCTCTATTAGGCCTAGATTTTCTTTTTTATATATATATGAAGGGCCAAGTGAGGCCTATCGATTGATGGTATGAAACTCGCTTTGGACCCTAGATGTGGCCGATGGTCCACCTTGATTCTCATGATCAGTACATGATGGGGCTATTCTCCATGGACCCTATCATGATGTTTATTTTCCTTGCATGAAAAGAGGTCATCTAGACCGTCCATTTTGGGTGGAGAAGGAATCTCCATCGTTGATCTTTGATTTGGTGGGCCCACATGTATTGGGACCCACTTGATGTATGATTGAATGCAAGGGAGGGCTCATAGTGGTGGAGCCCTCCATCTCACGTATCCCACTCTCTCTCTCTCTCTCTCTCTCTCCCTCTCTTTTTCATTTCTTTTCATGTGATGATGTGGCCGTGTGGCCGACCCGGATGGACCCCACCATGAAGCATGTATTTTATCCAAGTCATCTGTAGGTGGGGCCCATTTTATATATGTGTTGTATTCACACCATCCACCATTTGGTGGCCCACCTGAGCAGTGCCCACCTTATAACTCAAACCGTCCAGCGTCCCTGGACGTTGGACACTCACTGAAACCACGAATATTAGCTTGGTTCCACAAGCTATTTGGTGGGCCGCTTGTGTAGGCCCCACCTTGATGTATAAATTTAATCCACGCCGTCCATCCTTTTCCCCATACCATTTTAGGCGTTGAGCTGAAAAATGGGGCCAATCTGACTATCCGGTGGGCCATAGCATAGAAAACAACGTGTTTACCGTTGAAAATACACCCTGATATTTATGTACACCAAAATACATCGAATATTAGGCTTGATGGGTCTACCTTAAACCGTAGAGTACAATGGTTGGGCTAGATTCAGCTGATGCGGGCCCCACGTATGAAAAACTGTGAGAAAACACGATTTTAAAAATAAATAAATAAACAGGCAGCGCCTGCTCCTGCTGATGCAGCAGCAGAACGCTGCTGCATTTGACGCTGGACAGGCAGGGACCACAGGTCCCAGCCGTGGGCCCCACGTGATGTGTGTGGGACATCAACACCATGCAATTGGTGGCACCCTTTCTAGTCGGTGGGCCCTCAAAAAATCAGTTATATATGTTACTCAGGTGGCCCACATCACATGAAATAGTGATGATGAACGTCTGCCATTGGAACCCTTTTTGTGGTCACGGAAGTTTTGGATCATATGAAATTTGTTTTTCCTCTTCATTCCAAGTTCGTATGACCTTATCAACAGATTGGACCGTAAGCATTGTGGTGGGCCCCACGTGGAACCCACCAGTGATGTATGTGTCTTATTCACACCGTCCAGGTGGACGATGGAACCCACCAAAATGTATGTGTTTTACCATGCCGTCCAGCCATTTTGCTGGGCTGCTGGACGGCTAATGGACCCCATGATGTATGTGTTCAATCCACACCATCCACACCTGGACGGTGGGACCTACCATGATGCATGTGCTGCATCTAAACCGTCCGGCCACTTTGAAAGCTCATTTTATGGCATGGGCTAAAGAATGAGTCAGATCCATAATTCAGTGGACCCCACCCTTGATGCATGTGTTGCATCCAAACCGTCCAACTATTTAGCAAGCTTGTCTTAATAGGCTTGAGACTAAAAATAAGTCAGATCTAAAGTTCAACTGGACCCCACCATTTTAAGTAGTGAACAATGACGTCCACTGTTCAAAATTTCTAAGGGCCATAGTAGTTCCCTATTAAGCTTATATTTGTTTCCACTTCATTTATCACTATATTAATTTATGAACAGGTTGGATGAGAAACATATGTTATGGTGGGCTTTAGGAACTTTAAATGATGGAAATCATTATCACCACTCTTATTTGGTTGTGGGCCATTTGATGTACATATGGGGCCCAATTGGTGTGGCCCATCTAATATACATAAGGCCCATGTGATTAGGCCCATTCGATGTATTTGTGGCCTGTTGCTGAGGCCCACTTTGATATATATATATAAGGCCCATGTTACGAGGCCCATTGTGATGTTTTCAAAGGCCCATGGGATATGACCAATTGCAATGTACATAAGGCCCATTGATGCGGCCCACTTGATTTATATAAGGCCCATATGAGGCAGCCCATTTGATGCATCTGAGGCTTATGGGTCGAGGCTTAATGAGATGTATATAGGTCCATTGCAATGTGCGATTCCCCATGGTTTGTGTAATGATGTTTTATGGCTGGCTATGCCTTGGGAGCAATGATGGTTTGACGCCCACATTGTAAGTACAATGTTGGTTAAATGTCTGCATTGCAACTCTCCTTAGGGCTCATTGTTAGGCTCATACTTGTTGATAGTTCATCACTTTATAACATGCTTAGTATAATTCCATGCCTCATGCCATACACATTATATGTATGCTTGATATGAGTGGTGACTGATCATAGCATATGCCATTGGGCAGATTACTTATGAGACTTATTGATAGGAGTTACCCACATGAGCGCATGGTACGCGCGAGATTGCTGCATGACTGCGGGTGTGACTCGTGCATTTCGCATTGTGTGTGGTGATCACTGCACGCCCTAGCGACATTAGGGCCGTGGCCTCCACAGGCACATCGTGGATGGTCGTATCGGATACCGGAAATATTGGCTCTAGCATTGTGGGCACTTAGGATGTCCTTGGGTGAAAATTTCAGAACCTTTTTGGTACCAGGAGATGCTCCAACGTCTAGACCGAGTGGATACACGAGCGCCCGAGTGCCGAATACCAGTAGGCCGCGTCTCCCACTATGTCATGGTCGGTTGGAAGGGGGTGTGACCTTATCCGCCCGAGTGAGGGAGCTATAAGCTAGGCTGAGTTTGACCAGTTCATAAATGAGTCCGCTATCAACGAGCCAGGTAAGTATTGACAGACTACTGGTCAGGTGGATAGTATGGTTTCTTCCACTTACTTGGTTGTGCAGCTAGGGAGGAGGCAGTTAGTGTGAAGTGTATTAGAACCCAATGATATCCAAAGAGGAATTATACTGATATGTGTACTTGATGAGAACCGGCATGCTTGCTTTGCATTTTGCATATGACATTTGGCTACATAGGCCTCGCATCGCATGACAGATAGTATTCATGCCTTGCATCATATAGCTTTGGTACAACTGATAGCATTCATGGACTTACCGCATGTTTCTGCATTACTCTGATATTATATACTTAGCGCTTGCTTTGCGCACACACTTACATCACCCCCTAAGCTTTTGTAAGCTTATGCACGACCGTTGCGTGCAGGTGGCATTGGATCGCAGCAGCGCTGAGGCAGGAGCTCACATCAAATTATTTTAGAGTTTTTGATCATCCTGTATTTCCCTTCCGCATCGTACTTAAAGTTTTGGATATAGTAGATATGTGGTGATGTTGTTATGCTTGTGGTTATGCTCCATTACATAAAAAAAATCATACTGAAAATCCTCCTTGTAGGATCCCAGGATTGGAATCTGGCATGTGAGTGCTGAGATCCGAGAATGGGGTACTACGGAGGCTGTCAGCGCCGGATTCGGCGATCGAAAATTTTGTGAGCCCGTTTTTTGAGTTTGGGGCATGACAGCGGCCGTAGCGGCCTTGCGCCTGTGACCCTTGATCCGTCTAGGTTCATCACTCCTAGTTAAGCTCATACGATAAGTAAGATTTAAATTGGATTGCTCACAGCCACTAAGGGAAGGCTCATCACCCCAACGTTGATTGACAATTCGAACATAGTGTCTCATACCACCATTCCGACTCTCGAGACTTGTGTACGTATCACTAATAGTTGTAAGTGGGCGTTTTAGGGGCATAGGGTGTCCCAAGTTCAGGTGGGCATAATCATACATGGTAAAAACACATGATTGGCCAATTACTGGACTAATTCGGCTAATTCAGACGAATTACGACGTAACCAGCATTGGGTATGAGCATCCCATGTAGTCCCACTACTGCTAGTTGTCCATGTTCGACCTGTATTGGTCAGATCGACCCCAGGCAGCCAACTAGATAAGGCTACCCATATGATTTTGCAATTTGTTGGCCAACCCAATTGGCCAGTCAGTTAACATTTCATAGCAGGTCACATACAATACTTCTTTCAGGAAATTGCAGGTATGCATGATAATAAATCAGGACATTTTATTCGAATTGAGCATTATGTTGGGCACGTGGATACATTGCCTCAAATCATCGTAAACTTCACAATTATCAAGCAATTAGTTACATGTGTTAGAGAATAGAGTAAATCATGGACAACAGTTCAATAGTTATGACCTATTTTAGCATGAAATCAAAGTTCGGCTCCATTAAGCATGATTCACAAATTCTTAGAAGACGAACAATTAAAGGTTATTCGCTGATTAATATGCGCATCACAATTTTCACAACACAATCATTATTTGTGACATAGGTTCGATAATTGGTCACTTAAGGATAACGGTCCGCACTTAGAAGTAGTTTATCGAATTCTAGTGCCGCTCCTAGGATTTGAGTCCATAAATCAACGTATGGGTGTCTTGCGCCAATGAGATTAGTTGGTAAGGGCGCATGCAAATGACTTCTAAGTCCCAAATCACGAGATGGGTTTGGTAGTTACCTCTCTCTTGTTACCGAGTTGGTTTCCTATAACACGGCGCAATTGTGGGCCATGTTGCGGCTCGTGGTGGTAGGGAAAATCCCCCAATTAAGCTTCCCACATGCCCCTTCTCTCATTCTCTCCTCACTCTCTCTCCTTACTATAATAAAATTTATATGGGAGTGAGGGAGTAAAAATTTAAGCTATTTATAGCCCCAAATAAGTGTGCAAATGGCCCTGGGGGCCTCTTTCCTATTAAATTTGTCCCTAGGGGGCTGATTTCAATTTACGGGGTCTTTTCGGGGGCCCACTAGATCATTCATATCAGGAAAAAAGTACCCCACTATAGGATCTATGGTTTGTCAAAATCGGGCGGCAATCGAACACTTCGATAAACCTTGGGACCCCACTTACGGTTGATAGTCGTCGGTGCTCGATCGGGGCCGCAGCTATACGATATGAGCAGGAAAATATCTTTAACTCGTACCTCGAGTTTAGTTACGATCTAACAATCGGAAAGCCACAACTTCGTGAAAGAGTGAGAAATTCATTTCACTTAAGTTTCAGGTTTCAGCCTTGGGTATTTGCGCATTTCAAGCATTCGGCATCTAGCCTAATTTATGCAGTTCTGGGTACTATCTTGATTCGCCACTCGCGATAGACGTCAAGCCCAGTGAGACAGATATTATTCTATAGTTTCGAAACTAGTGGCCCACTAACTAGCTGTCTAGAGATTGTTTGGATAATCGGGGCATTTCTGTAATGAATTAGGTATGAAGATTTCTTGTGCACAATTATTAGGGTTTAGATTAACTATGTTCATAGTGCGACCTAATCACAATTAGCGAAAATAGCGATTCGGTCATAACCATTATAAACCGTTGGTTCGTAGACTAAATGGATAATTGGGTCATTTGTTAATTAAGATCTGACCTCTAGTTGTCTCGATTTTGGGTAAATCTTTAATATAGTTGTGGTCTTCTTAATTAGTTAATGATAGGTTGGCTAGATTTGAGCCTTAAATGAAAAAATCACGAGGCTAGACTTGGGGTTTAAGTGATTGGGCGGATTTGTTGGCTTCCTATGATTGATTAATCGAATGTGTACGGTTCTTTATTGGTATCACCTA
This sequence comes from Magnolia changhungtana, assembly GCA_030180095.1. Classification (NCBI taxonomy): domain Eukaryota; kingdom Viridiplantae; phylum Streptophyta; class Magnoliopsida; order Magnoliales; family Magnoliaceae; genus Magnolia; species Magnolia changhungtana. Next base: position 7,775,967 of record JASAUF010000220.1, read on the forward strand.
CATATAGGCTCATCTTGAGCGTTAATGGTCAGTAAGTGACGACATAAGTTAATTATATAAAAAAAAATTAAAAGATTTTTAGCAAATCCAAAATAGCGAAAATTCAAGACATTACAGCTATAGAGATGGACCGTTAATTAAGGATGATTTTAAATTCATGTTAATATATGAATTCCTATAAGCATATTCAATTTGATTTATTTCGCTTTGAGAATGTGCTTATGCTTCAAACACCAGGAATTTAGAAAGACATCTAATAAGGATAGCTTCTCTTTCTTTAAGCTGAATCCGATCTCTATTGCTTTTGGAAAGTGGGCCAAAGTAAAAGATGGCCATTAAAAAAGGGCTATTATATGGTCGGCCTTATTATGGTATTTTCATTATTCATACTTCATATACACACAAGCACATTACACTTAGCAAGCATGTAGCCCTATAAAAAGCATCATAACCGTCCAATTTTCCAAAGTGAATGCGACTAATAATGAAAATCACAGTGAAAAACTCGTTCAAGGCCCTCAACTATACGATTGAAAATAAAAGTGTCATTGGTTCAAGCTCAGCAAGTAAATACACACTACTCGGGTTGTGATGATATTACTATATGGATGTAGCCTATCCACAGTGGGGCCCAAGATTTTGATGGTTTGGATTGAGGTATAGGCTGTGAATGTGTACTACATTTAATAATCCAGCGCAGTACGGTATATTTCATCAGTAATACGTAGGGCTGTCAATGGGCCCGGCTCGGGCCTGAAAAAAGGACGCGGATTTCCTGCGAAAGCCTTTCGCAGGAAGTTCCTGCGCGAAGATGATGGGTGGGGCCTACCGCCATGTTTGTAGGAAATATAATCGGTTCATCCGTTTGGAGAGCTCATTTTAGGATAACTGACCAAAAATGAGATAGATCCAAAACTCAAGTGGGCCACATCAGAGGAAACAGTTAGAATTCAGTGAGAACCGTTGAAACATTTTTATGACCATAAAAGCTTTTTTTTCAGGTTAATTTTTTGTATTTTCATTTCATCCATGTGGTAATTACCTTATAAACGGTTTGGATGGTATATAAACATCAAGCTGGATCTCAGGAAAGTTTCAACGGTAGGTATTTCTTTTCCGAATTTTTCCTCTGGTGTGGACCAATTGAGTTTTGGATCCACTTCATTTTTGGTGGCTTGTCCTAAAATGAGTTCTCCAAACGGATGAACGAAGTATATTTTCTACAAACATGGTGGTGGGCCCCACCCATCATCCTTGCGAAGGAACTTCCTGCGAAAGGCTTTCGCAGGGAGTCCGCGTCCCTGAAAATAAAAATGTGAATGGTGTCGGCCTGACGGACCGGCCCGAAAAAGTTCAAAATCGTTGCCGAGACCTATCCCAGGTCAGTGGATCCCTGACCGTGGGGCCCACCTTGATGTACATTACTTAAATCCACTCTGTCCATCCATTTAAAAAGATCATTTTCAGGAAATATACCCAAAATAAATCCGATCCAAATCTCAGGTGGACCACACCACAGGAAACAGTGGTGATTGACTATGAAAAGCTTCTTTTGGGCCACAAAAGTTTTGGATCAAGCTGGTATTTCTGTGTTTCATTAATCCAGATCTTTTTGACCTTATCAACAGGTTGGATGGAAAATAAAATTCTGGTAACATCTAGGAATTTGTTAATGGTGGGTATTTAATTTCCACTGTTTCCTACATTGTGGTCCACTTAGATTCGGATCGTCTTAATTTTTAAAATTATTTCATAGAATAATCTTTCAAAACGTATGAACGGATGAGATGTAAGTCATATATATCAAGGTGGGGCCTACAGTCAGGGATGCACAGAAGCTGCGTCCATGCTCACCGGTCACCATAGATCAGAATCATTCTGGTGTCTGTAGAAAATACGTGTGACCGGTGAGCATGGACGCAGCTTCATATGAATTATATCCCTAAATTTAGATCTATCAAAATACCTAACCTCTAATCAATGGACTTTTGCTCACAGTTTCTGCCCATAACTAATTCTACCCGTTCATTACACTACTACAGATCATCGGACGGTTAAGATTTTCCATTCGGTGATTTTGTTTAGAATACTCTTTCGTGGATGGGGATCAACGGCTTGAATGGTGTGGATAAATCTAGATGAATGCCATGTGTGCTAAATCTTTCGGGCTAGGCCTTAAAGAAATTTTACATAACCCCGACCCGGGCAGATACATCTAGAAAAAATGATCACCGTTGACTCCTTCCTTCTATGCTTTTTTTTTTCGACACCTGAAAACTTATGCCATCAAAGTAGATTTTTAGGTACGGAAATAAGGTTTTGGACAAAAATACTCCTAATTTTTAGGGTAAAGCAGCTGAAAAAAGTAGAGGTATTTTCGTCTTTATGGGGTCGTCTGTATGAGTAGAGGTCTAGTTTGGTTAGGTAGGTTTTGTTCGGATACTGGGTATCTTATCTCGCGCCCATCTTATGGGCTTGAACCGGAGCAGATTAGGTGCAGCCCCGGCCTCATCTAAGACTGTATGGCCCGTAACGTGGAGGCCACCTTAATGTATGCATTATATATTCACGCCGTCCATCCGTTTCAAAGATCATTTTAGGGAATGGGGCCAAAAATGAAGAAGATCCTAATCTTAAGTGGACCATACTATAGGAAATAGTGGTCATTGAATGACAAACCATTAAAAACTTCCTAGGTTCCATCGTAAGTTTTTGTATTGCTTACTATCCATCCAACTTGCTGATAATGTTTAAAAAAAAAAAACTGGGATGAAGTGAGAATAACAAATTGTACTTGATCCAAAACTTTTATGGCTGACAAGAAGTTGTTAATGGTCAATTAATACTCTTTCCTATGGTATCGTTGTAACGTCCTGAATTTTTGCTATTTTGGGTTGCCAAAAATCCCGTCCTGGATTTTCCTTAGGTGTGAACCATTACCTTTGGGTTGTCAATTATCAAACCTGTGTCGTAACTAATGATTGTTTTGTGAAATTTGAAATTGCATGCTAAACAATGAGTAATTCTTAGGTGTAATATCCTCTATGAATTGTGAATTTTTCTTAGAATAGTTGATCATTGATTGCATGATAGAATAGACTGTTTTTACTGAAATTTCTATGTCCATATGCTTCACATTTCCCCTTGATACATGTGTGTAATTATCTGGTTGTTGTAAATTGTGCGATGATTGACTAATGTACTGCATGCTTAGTTGTTTGCCCATACCAGACATAATATCCTGAATTACGAATGAGTTTGGTTGCCTATTCCTGAATAAAATTGGTTGTAACATGCTATAGAATTTTAGTATATTGGTAATTGGGTTGGCTAGCAAATCAGAAAAATTCACAAGGGCAGTTCTGCTGGATCAGCTATCGTGGGCCAATCCGACCGATTTAGGCCGAAGATAGACAACCGACAGTAGTTGGACTATACGGGATGCTTGCACCTAGTGCTGGTTGCGCCGTAGTTCACCTGAGTCAGCCGAATTAGTCCACTAGTTGGCTAACCACGTTGTAACACCCCGGATTTTCACTGTTTTGGAGTTCCAAAAAATCATTGATTTTTTTTTTAATTAATTAACTTATAATATCACTTAATGACCATTAGCACTCAATGTTTTCCCATACACGTGTGATACCAGTAAAGAACCGCACAAGTTCGATTAATCATGAAACATCTTGTCCGATCAGCTCAGTGTCCTGGGGCGTCCACGTAGGATTCTCTGCAGGGCCGTTCGGTTAAACCTCTTGTGGTGGGGTACCATGAGTTAATTAACCTAGGATTAGCCCATTAGAGTAGACTAGACAGACCGTGATAAGGCCTAGTGCGGGCCGCTAGGCCAGATGACTATTTACACTTAAAGACGGCCCACGTGGGCCACCCAGCGACCGTGAAGGGTCAGAAAAATCTAAAACTTTAGAAAATCATAGATCTCACTGGGCTTGTGGTCCATCGCGGACCGCGGACCCAGTGGACACCCAGAAGTACCATCTGGCGCTTGCCCAATGCGCCCCACCAATGCCAGATTAAAATCTGGCACTGACAAAAGAAACTGAGACTCCGGGCCTTCCAGCCGTTGGATTTCTTCCAAATTTATGGTGAAGGTTTAATGTATTTTTCAACGCCTGCCCACCAAATCTGGGCCCCGATCGTGGCACGATGACCGTTGATCGCGAATCGGACCCGTACGACCAAACCCCGCATCCGTTCGTTCCCAAATTTTGTAAGGCCCCTCATCAGGCCATGGACCACTTATCCTATAAATTTCATGGCCGAGGGCCATCGAAATGCTCCAATCACCAAAATGGGCCCCACAGACCACTTAAAGGTCGAAACTCTTTCTCAGATCATATATCCGTTCATCCGTTCGTCCTCAATTTTTGCATGGGCCCTAATCGGGCCATAAGGCACCTACACGCCGAATTTGGTGGCCAGAGGGGTGATAGGGCCCTAGATCCTAGAAATACCCTCCCATAAGTCTAGTATAGTAAAAACCTAGCCCTTGGGGCCATTTGCACCAAATCTGGAATTATAAAAAGGTGTTTCTTTTGGGCACCCCTCTCCCATACGATTTTACCCTAAGAGAAAAGGGGGAAAGAGAGAAGAGAGAAAAGGGAGAAGAGAAAGAGGAGAAAGGAGGAGGAAGAGAGAGTGAAGAAGGAGGAGTGTGGACCCTAGATCGAGGTGGGGCCCAAGGAAGCCAATCTTGCATCTTCCCACCTCTTCTCCAAGAAGAAACCTCACCCCACAACCGCTATTTTCGCCCGTTGAGCAACTAGGTAAGCTCCATTCCCTATTTTCTTTGAAACCCTTGTGATGAGGGAGATTTACTTGGGAATCTAACAAGCAAGTGGTCACCTTTAGGGATTCCTAGGCCGATCTACCCCGAAATCCACCCTCCTAGGGCGTTCCCAAGCCTTCAACGAATCCGAAGGTGCGGATTATTGTTCTTAGGTGGCCTAGCACCAATTTTTATACGAGCCTAATGATTTTGATTGTTGAATGTTATGCTTGAAAGTTTAGAGGAACCCTAAGATCGTAGGTTGATGGAATTGTATGGATATGCATGTTTGGCTACCCCATGATATTGTTCTTATTTCCTTACTTGATTTTGTGTATGGATGGTTGCATGCTCATGCTTGTTGATTTCCATATATATTGTTGCTTAATAGTATGCATGGTTTCATTACTCTTGTGCATGGAATTTCTCAAGATGGGGGAAGTGCATAACTTCCTCACAAACCCACATGACTCACACGTACTTTATTTCATGATTGCTTGTTAGAAATATTTGATTCATATGACTGAGATGCATGAAATAGGATGTTGGTATGCTAGTTGATAACCTGTGTAGTTGGCTTGTTACGGATCACCCTCCTTACCCATGGGTTGGTCAGGAACATGAGGCGAGATGGTAGTCCCATCGGTAGGACTATGCTAAGGCTAGACCCGTGGGTTTGGGCGAGTGTACTCGTGTGGCTGTAGTTCGACTACATGGGTCTCTTTTGCCCGATGTCACTCGTCTCACGCTCGCTTGACTCGTGCGGTCTAACCTACTATCTGACTAACCCTGTATGTTAACTATGTTTGCTCACATGTGTATGGAACCTGAACCACCCTGCAACCATTGTAGCCCATTGAAAATCCACTTAAAACTGGTCCACAGCCTCGTGAGCCGGGCATGGTGGAATGGGACACTATGTCCGAGAGCTGTCGGCCAACGCTGGGGTACCGCGCCTCCTCGTAGTGACCGCGAGCGATCCCTTCCTTTCGGCACTCCTCATGTACTTGGTGTCGGGGATGAGGAACCCGACGGGATCACGGACCGCGAGGTCTCGGCCTCACGCATTGATGGGGTCTTGGCCTCGCAACTAGTTGAGGGCATTGATACGTAAGGTGAATCAGCATCCCCAACCTGCTGGATGAAAGGACTTAACTAATAACTCGGCTAACACGATCGCATTGCACGCATTAGTTAGGGTGGCGACTCGGAAGTCGAGGTCGCTCTGAGGGAGTGTTGTCATATGCGATCGTTAGATGGAGTCGCTTGAGGGAGTGTTGTGGCGAGGGCATGCATCATATCATCTCACATGCATGCATTTTAAATAAGAGTTATTAGGTGTTGATGATTGTCTGCTTTTCATTAAGTTCATATTACAATTGATGTCTGTTGTAACTTGAGACCAATAGTTCACACTGAGTTGATCACTCACTCCCACTCTGGGACGGTGTTTTAAAACACCAACCAGACCCATTCATAGATGCAGGTGACTCAGGGCATGAGGAGCCTGGCGAGGCGAGCTTGGACGAGGAGGACGGACTATCCTACTTGCAGCTGATGGGCGGCTCTCCATCGGCTTGATCGGGCCGAATTTAGATTTGCTGAGCCACGGGCTCAACTTTACTATTTTTAGACATAGCATTCTTTTGTTGTTCTGTTGGGCAACGCCTTAGGCGACCCTTTATTATTATTATTATTTTTTTTTTGACCTGTATATATGTGTTATAACCTTCATTTCAGTAGAATGGTGCGATTGTACTTCATGCTCAGGAAATTCCAAATTGTGCAGTTACACTTGACTAATCGTAAAAACCATAAATGCATGATAAGTGACACTCGGGAACTCGGGAGTTGTGTCTATGCACGACCCCTGATTTTCCGGGGCGTTACAGATGGTATCAGAGCGATAGTTTGGAATTCCTTGGGCCATGGGTCATGAGCTCACTAACGCGTCCGCTGACTTGAGAGGATACGTATTAGGAAACACAATAGGAACTTAGAACTCTAGGAACCATCCCAGACCCTAGGCCGACAATTATAAACGGGGGATAGGACTTCCAAGGAATTAGGAATGGATAGCGAGAAAAGGGATCCGAGGGTCTTAACTTGACGACAAGATTCGATTTGATTGAATAGGAGGCTTAACTAGTTTAGTCCGCCCAATTCCTAGGGCCCGTGGGGCCAACTGAATTAGGTGAGATTTGGATGAAATGAATTTTCGAGAAATAATGAATGTAGATGTGAGGGAGTGGATGAGCGCATCCCATGTTCCATGATGCCCTATCGAAACGTATTCAATTAGAGGAAAATTCCAGATTTTTCTTCCAAATATACTTGAAAAGTTCATCATCAAGGGATTTAGAAATCCCGCGACACACCTCTCAACATAAGACTCATTTTACAAAGCCCATGAAATAAATTCTAATTCCGTCCCGCGCTCATTCCAGACGTGCCATTCCCAAATCTTGGGTTGGGGTGAGCATTGCAATCCCATTTAGTACAGCATAATGCCACTAGCCAAAGAAGCCTAAATCGAAATTCTTCATCCAATATATCTCCTTAATATATTAACCTGTCATCACTCTATTCTTAAACTTCCCCAGCACATTGTTAGGAACGAGCCGGAAATCGAAAATTTTGATGGTCGAAGCCAATATTCAAGTCTGAATGAGCTAGTTTTGGGTCAAATTTGTTAGTTTGGGGTCAAATTTGTTAGTTCTGACCCATTTCGGGATAAATACTTAAGAAAGAATGAAATTTCAATGAAAATAGTGGAAATGTAGAAAAATTGGGTTTTGGCCTCTAACCGGGAGGAATCTCATAGAATAGATAGGTCCATTGTGTAGATCAGCTCGTTCTACCCCAAAATCATATATGGCATGTCCCGGGGGGCCTTACCGGCACCCGGGAAAACACCTGACAAGAACCACCCCGCCGACCCGCGTGGCCGCCCCGCCGCCAGACCAGGGGACCGCGTGGCCCCCGCCGACCCGCGTGGCCGCCCCGCCGACCCGCGTGGCGACCCGCGTGGCCACCCCGCCGACCCGCGTGGCGACCCGCGTGGCCACCCCGCCGACTAGTGCTCACCCCGCCGCAGTTTCTGCGATTTTTAGTCAACTTCAAAAATTCATATCTCCTTCGTTACAACTCCGATTCAGGTGATTCAAAAGCCATATTGAAGCTTGATGAGTCTAGTTTTATATAAAAATAAGAAATAAATAAAATAAAAATTATAATATAGTTAAAATTAAACTGTTCTATCAACTGTCCTAAAAATTTTAATTTCGGACAGCTGTTGCTCCTAGAATTTTAATAATTTATCTACACCTCCAAATGATATGAAATTTTGTAGGATGACTTAAAACTTGATGATAAACCATTATAAAAATTTTCAAATATATCCAGTTACTAAAAGTATAAGAAACGTCACAAAAGATAGGTCCCCTCCTCCCTCTCAATGTACACATTGGTGGGGCCCTTTTCCTTTGCTATTTAGGATTATCTAGACTCCATATAAGCATATCTCTACTACTCCCATTACCCTCCACCATCCCTTCTAAATCCCTATGAAGGATCTCTCCTCTCCCATTCTCAAACAAATCCACAAACCCAACTCCAAAACTCCCTCCTCTCTCCCCCACTCTCATTTCTTTTCTTTCTTACCTTCCTCATTCCCTCTCATCACTCACATCTCCTTCCTAACTCACTCAAAATTCCATACCTCCATCGTTCTCATTCCCAAAACCCCATTTCAAACTTCCATTCACTCCCAACATTCATCCATCACTCTCAAATCCCTCATCCAAATCTCATTTCAACTCTCATTTCCTCATCCACCTATACCCATCTTCAAACCCCATTCCTAAAACCACCTTCATTTCTTTCACCTTTCCCCATCCTCTCCTATCACACATGTTTCTTTCAAGACTCACTCACCAAAATTCCACTCCTTTCACTCTCTTCTTTTCTATCTCCAAATTTTATTTCCCAAAACCCACTCCATCCACATTTCAAAACCACCATTTCCTTTAAATCTCATTTTCGCAAACCCACCACCTTCCCATCTAAAGGACCCATCTCAAACTCCTCTCCAACAATAACAATCTACCCACTACCACATTCAACCCATTTACCCCAAACCCCATTTCCTCTAATCCATTTTTCCTTCCATCACTCCCTAACACTCCACATTAACTCTCTTTCTCAAAATCTCCCACAACCACACTCCATTTTCAAACATTACCCAAACCCTTTCCAAACCTCACCTTCAAGATCCGTTTCCAAGGATCCAACCACAAATCCCAACCTAGGAACCCATTATACTAGCTCGTTCCAAAGTCCCAACCTTCATTTTCAAACCCTTCCCCTTCCAAAGTAATGGCTTTTCTAGCAACCGTTGCCTCTTTCTTTTTCATCCCGGTGATCCTATCACTGTGGGAAAGAAGCGCCCCCTTTCGCCCGACTCAAACAAATAGCCGTATGACCTCTAATGACTGGTAGTTTGCTTAGAGTCCGTTAGGTTTAAACTGCATGTGTTGAAGGATGCTTAGGACCGTTGCTTAATTAGGTTGTATTTCCTTTCCATCTAGCATGTTTATCAATGCTTGTAATCCATATTGTAGGATATAACGGGCCATACTAATGGCATTTTGACTTCAATATGAATGTGTGGATTGTTTTGAAATTTTCTGATTGTCTTGTGAATGCTCGTACGAATAATTGCCTTGCTGCATCCTTGTTAGCGTTATTAGCACTTCAAACCACCAGAATACCCTAGAACTTTCAACTATTCATTCATTCTTCAAATTTACGAAACCAAAGTATAGTCTGCGATTAACCCACTAGCCATAGGATTGAAATGGTAATTCATATAAAAAATATATATATATATAAATAAATAAATAAAAAAAAAAAAAAAATTGAGTCTTAAAATAAAAAAAAAAACTTTTTAGGATGGTCGTTGCCCATAGGCATGTTGAGAGAATTATTAAACCCCAATTACATATAAATTAATACGAGGACTCTCGTAGACCAAGACCCAAAGGACAACCTTATAAATAGGAGATTTAAACGTTCCAACGATGGTTGTTCCCTAAACATTTAAATTGATCAGATTACGGAATTACGGAAGTATACGCCTGCGAAGCATTCGCGGCTTGACCCAAATTCTCAATCCTGGGTGATTACCAAAGGACTCACTGCTTTGACCGAGCAGAAGACCAGGATCTATCAGGATTAGGAAGGGATACAACGAGTTATTTGCCCTGGTCAGGCGAACAATCGACGTATCGGATTTGAGCCTACCACAACCGTCTCTCCGTATTGGTCTAACATTGAAAATAAATATTTCACTCTAGATAGAGGGAAACCATCGCCATGAATCTGGATCTTTAAGAATAAATATGTAAATAAATAAATTTTAGTAAACCCTCAAGGGTGAAAAAAAAAAAAAAGGGTTTAAGGGGCGTAGACTAGAATGAGCCAAACTAGTATGATAGTACACACCTTACCATGCATATGAACTTGAAATCAACAAAACCTAGGCAAATGAAATGATGAAACCTTTACTCACTACCCTTAGGCAATTTCGGGGACGAAATTGTTTTTAAGGGGGGTAGATTGTAACACCCCGGATTTTCACTGTTTTGGAGTTCCAAAAATCATTGATTTTTTTTTTAATTAATTAACTTATAATATCACTTAATGACCATTAGCACTCAATGTTTTCCCATACACGTGTGATACCAGTAAAGAACCGCACAAGTTCGATTAATCATGAAACATCTTGTCCGATCATTTCGGTGTCTGGGCGTCCACGTAGGATTCTCTCAGGGCCGTTCGGTTAAACCTCTTGTGGTGGGGTACCATGAGTTAATTAACCTAGGATTAGCCCATTAGAGTAGACTAGACAGACCGTGATAAGGCCTAGTGCGGGCCGCTAAGCCAGATGACTATTTACACTTAAAGACGGCCCACGTGGGCCACCCAGCGACCGTGAAGGGTCGAAAAATCTAAAACTTTAGAAAATCATAGATCTCACTGGGCTTGTGGTCCATCGCGGATCTGCGGACCCAAGTGGACACCCGAAGTATCATCCGGCGCTTGCCCAATGCGCCCACCAATGCCAGATTAAAATCTGGCACTGACAAAAGAACTCGAGACTCGGGCCTTCCAGCCGTTGGATTTCTTCCAAATTTATGGTGAAGGTTTAATGTATTTTTCAACGCCTGCCCACCAAATCTGGGCCCCGATCGTGGCACGATGACCGTTGATCGCGAATCGGACCCCTACGACCAAACCCCGCATCCGTTCGTTCCCAAATTTTGTAAGGCCCCTCATCAGGCCATGGACCACTTATCCTATAAATTTTATGGCCAGAGGGCCATCAGAAATGCTCCAATCACCAAAATGGGCCCCACAGGACCACTTAAAGGTCAGAAACTCTTTCTCAGATCATATATCCGTTCATCCGTTCGTCCTCAATTTTTGCATGGGCCCTAATCGGGCCATAAGGCACCTACACGCCGAATTTGGTGGCCAGAGGGGTGATAGGGCCCTAGATCCTAGAAATACCCTCCCATAAGTCTAGTATAGTAAAAACCTAGCCCTTGGGGCCATTTGCACCAAATCGGAATTATAAAAGGTGTTTCTTTTGGGCACCCCCCTCTCCCATACGATTTTGCCCTAAGAGAAAAGGGGGAAAGAGAGAAGAGAGAAAAGGGAGAAGAGAAAGAGGAGAAAGGAGGAGGAAGAGAGAGTGAAGAAGGAGGAGTGTGGACCCTAGATCGAGGTGGGGCCCAAGGAAGCCAATCTTGCATCTTCCCACCTCTTCTCCAAGAAGAAACCTCACCCCACAACCGCTATTTTCGCCCGTTGAGCAACTAGGTAAGCTCCATTCCCTATTTTCTTTGAAACCCTTGTGATGAGGGAGATTTACTTGGGAATCTAACAAGCAAGTGGTCACCTTTAGGGATTCCGGCCGATCTACCCCGAAATCCACCCTCCTAGGGCGTTCCCAAGCCTTCAACGAATCCGAAGGTGCGGATTATTGTTCTTAGGTGGCCTAGCACCAATTTTTATACGAGCCTAATGATTTTGATTGTTGAATGTTATGCTTGAAAGTTTAGAGGAACCCTAAGATCGTAGGTTGATGGAATTGTATGGATATGCATGTTTGGCTACCCCATGATATTGTTCTTATTTCCTTACTTGATTTTGTGTATGGATGGTTGCATGCTCATGCTTGTTGATTTCCATATATATTGTTGCTTAATAGTATGCATGGTTTCATTACTCTTGTGCATGGAATTTCTCAAGATGGGGGAAGTGCATAACTTCCTTACAAACCCACATGACTCACACGTACTTTATTTCATGATTGCTTGTTAGAAATATTTGATTCATATGACTGAGATGCATGAAATAGGATGTTGGTATGCTAGTTGATACCTGTGTAGTTGGCTTGTTACGGATCACCCTCCTTACCCATGGGTTGGTCAGGAACATGAGGCGAGATGGTAGTCCCATCGGTAGGACTATGCTAAGGCTAGACCCGTGGGTTTGGGCGAGTGTACTCGTGTGGCTGTAGTTCGACTACATGGGTCTCTTTTGCCCGATGTCACTCGTCTCACGCTCGCTTGACTCGTGCGGTCTAACCTACTATCTGACTAACCCTGTATGTTAACTATGTTTGCTCACATGTGTATGGAACCTGAACCACCCTGCAACCATTGTAGCCCATTGAAAATCCACTTAAAACTGGTCCACAGCCTCGTGAGCCGGGCATGGTGGAATGGGACACTATGTCTGAGCTGTCGGCCTACGCTGGGGTACCGCGCCTCCCCGTAGTGACCGCGAGCGATCCCTTCCTTTCGGCACTCCTCATGTACTTGGTGTCGGGGATGAGGAACCCGACGGGATCACGGACCGCGAGGTCTCGGCCTCACGCATTGATGGGGTCTTGGCCTCGCAACTAGTTGAGGGCATTGATACGTAAGGTGAATCAGCATCCCCAACCTGCTGGATGAAAGGACTTAACTAATAACTCGGCTAACACGATCGCATTGCACGCATTAGTTAGGGTGGCGACTCGGAAGTCGAGATCGCTCTGAGGGAGTGTTGTCATATGCGATCGTTAGATGGAGTCGCTTGAGGGAGTGTTGTGGCGAGGGCATGCATCATATCATCCCACATGCATGCATTTTAAATAAGAGTTATTAGGTGTTGATGATTGTCTGCTTTTCATTAAGTTCATATTACAATTGATGTCTGTTGTAACTTGAGACCAATAGTTCACACTGAGTTGATCACTCACTCCCACTGGGACGGTGTTTTAAAACACCAACCAGACCCATTCATAGATGCAGGTGACTCGGGGCATGAGGAGCTGGCGAGGCGAGCTTGGACGAGGAGGACGGACTCTCCTACTTGCAGCTGATGGGCGGCTCTCCATCGGCTTGATCGGGCCGAATTTGGATTTGCTGAGCCACGGGCTCAACTTTACTATTTTAAGACATAGCATTCTTTTGTTGTTCTGTTGGGCAACACCTTAGGCGACCCTTTATTATTATTATTATTATTATTTTTTTGACCTGTATATATGTGTTATAACCTTCATTTCAGTAGAATGGTGCGATTGTACTTCATGCTCAGGAAATTCCAAATTGTGCAGTTACACTTGACTAATCGTAAAAACCATAAATGCATGATAAGTGACACTCGGGAACTCGGGAGTTGTGTCTATGCACGACCCCTGATTTTTCGGGGCGTTACACACTTGTGTCCACCATGTATGATCACGCCAGTTTGAACCTGAGACACCCCATACCCCTGGAATGCCCACTTACAACCGCTATGATATGATTAAGAAGTCTCGTGAGCCAGACATAGTGGTATGAGGCAATATTCTCGAGCTGTCGGCTTACACTAGGGTGACGAGCCTCCTCGTAGTGACTGCGAGTAACCCAGTTTACAATCCCGCTTTTCGTATAAGTTCAGATGGGAGTAACGAACCCAAACAGATCAAGGATCATAGGCACGAGGTTGCTACGACTACCCTGGGCCTCGCGATCAAATTAAGACATTGATTTAGTGGGAGTGCTTCAGTTTCCCAAATTTTGTTGGACGAACGGATATAACTAAATACTCGGCTAACATAATCACTGTCGCATTGCATTAGTTAGGTTGGCGACTCGGCAGTCAAATTCGCATTGAGGGAGTGTTGGTAACGTGCGAACGTATAGATGGAATTGCTTGAGGGAGTGTTGGATGGCAATGACATGCATCACATCATAATATCGTGCAAGTGCATTAATAAAAGTATCTAGGTACTGTACGCTTAAATTGTTTTTCATTAATTATGCATGTGGATTTGATAGCTTGTGTAACTTGATATTAATGGAACCACTGAGTTGATTACTCACTCCCACTCTGGAATGGTGTTTTAAAATACCGACCATACCCTATCTTAGATGCAGGTATCATAGAATCCGACGCGCTAGATGAGGCGTCCATAGACGAGGAGGAGGAGCTCTCGTATTTTCAGCTCCTGGGCGGGCTACTATAGGTCGCCTTATGGGCAGCGATGAAATTTTGGGCCGATACGTTTCATATTTTGGAACTATATGTATTTTTATTGGGATGTAGTCCTGTACACTGGATATATACATTTTCTTATTAATTATATTTTGAGTTAAATTATGCGTCTAATTCAGGGTACGTCACATATCCATTATAAATCTCTCGAATGCTCACATGCTAAGTAAAACAAATTATAGAACCTACTTCCGCAATGTCACGCCCCAAACTTGAAAAACAGGCTCACAAAATTTTCGATCGCCGAATCCGTTGCCGACAACCTCCGTAGTACCCCATTTTCGGCTCCCAGCGCCCATACACCAGATTCCGATCCTGAGATCCTATAAGGAAGATTTTCAGTATGATTTTTTTTTAAATGGAGCATAACCACAAACATAACCAAGTCACAAAACAACAACACCACATATCCACTATATTAAAAACTTTAAGTACAATGTGTATGAAAGGGAAATACAATATAATGAAAGTAACAGAAACTCCATAAGCTCGGCTGCACGCTCCAAGCTCAACGCTGCTGCAACCTAACATCACCTGCACGCATCTATCGTACATAAGCTTATAGAAAACTTAGAGGGTTGTGAAAGTGTGTGTAAGGCGAGTGTCAAGTATACAATATCAGAGTAATGCGAAAATATGCGGTAAGTCCATGAATACAACCAGCCATACCAAGGCTATGTGATGCAAGACATGAATGCTACCGGCCATACCAAGGCCATGCGATGCGAGATTTATATAGCCAAATGTCATATACGAGATGCAAAGCAAGCGTGCCAGTACTCATCAAGTACACATATCAGTACAGTTCCTCTCTGGATATCACCGGGGTCTAATACACCTCACACTGACTGCCTCCTTCCTAGCTGCACAGTCAAGCAAGTGGAAGAGACCGCACTATCCGCCTGACCAGTAGTCTGCTAATACCTACCCGGCTCATCGATAGCGGACACATTTGTGAGCTGGTCAAACTCAACCTAGCTTATAGCCTCCTCACTCGGGTGGATAAGGCCACACCCCCTTCCAACCGACCACGACATAGTGAGAGACGCGGCCTACTGGTATTCGGCACTTAGGCGCTCGTGTATCCACTCGGTCTAGACGTTGGAGCATCCCCTGGTACCAAAAAGGTTCTGAGATTTTCACCCAAGGACATCCTAAGTGCCCACAATGCTAGAGCCAATATTTCCGGTATCCGATACGACCATTCACGATGTGCCTGTAGAAGTTACGACTCCGATGTTGCTAGGGCGTGCAGTGAATCACGACACACAATGCGAAATGCATAAGTCACACCATCAGTCATGTAGCAATCTCGCGCGTACCACATGCTCATGTGGGGCACTTCGTCTCATAAGAAGTCCCGTAAATGTCTCCGCCCAACGGCTTATGCTATGAT
Organism: Magnolia changhungtana; assembly: GCA_030180095.1. Classification (NCBI taxonomy): domain Eukaryota; kingdom Viridiplantae; phylum Streptophyta; class Magnoliopsida; order Magnoliales; family Magnoliaceae; genus Magnolia; species Magnolia changhungtana. The sequence continues at coordinate 7,791,743 of JASAUF010000220.1, forward strand.
CAAACATTCCTTATATCAAGCATACATATGATGCGTATGCGCATGACTCATGGAAGTGTACTAAGCATGTTATAAAGTAATGAACTATCCTTACACCGAAGATGGGCCTAGACGGCCTACACATAACCAATGTGGGCCTATCAATGGGCCCAAGGGAGAGTCATAATGCGGACATTTAACCAACATTATTACAATGTGGACGTTAAACCGACATTGCTCCTAAGGCATAACCCGTCATAAAACATCATTACACAAACCATGGAGGAATCACACATTGCAATGGACCTATATACATCTCATTGGGCCTCGACCTATAGGCCTTAGATACATCAAATGGGCCGCCTCATATGGGCCTTATGTAAATCAAGTGGGCCACATCAATAAGCCTTGTGTACATTGCAATGGGCCATAACCCCTGGGCCTTGAATACATCACAATGTGCCTTATAACATGGGTCTCATATATATCAAAGTGGGCCTCGACAACGGTCCACAAATACATCGAATGGGCCTCATCACATGGGCCTTATGTACATCAGGGTGGGCCTCAACAATGGGCCACAAAGACATTAAGATGGGCCCACATTACATGGGCCTTATGTATATCAAATGGGCCACACTCGAATACAAGTGGTGATAATGGTTTCCACCATTAAAATTCCTAAGGCCCACCATAACGTATATTTCCCATCCAACCTGTTCCTAAGTTAACATAGGGATAGATGAAGTGGAACAAATATCAGCTTAATAGGAAACTACTATGGCTCCTTAGAAATTTTGAACGGTGGACGTCATTGTCCACTACTTTAGATGGTGGGGTCCACTTGAACTTTAGATCTAGCTTATTTTTAGTCTCAAGCCTGTTAAGACAAGCTCACCAAGTGGTTGGACGGTTTGGATGCAACACATGCATCAAAGGTGGGGTCCACATGAAGGCCCACCGTCATGTATATATAATATAATATATAATTTATATAGTGTGTGTGTGTATATATATATATATATATATATATATATATATATATATATATATATATTTGCATACACACACACGCTTACACACACACACATGCTCACACACATCGTCCAGGGGGGGCGGTGTGGATAGAACACATAATCACTGTGGGCTCCACCGTCCGCCTGGACGGTGGGAATAAAACACATGTATCGTTGTGGGTCCCACGTGGGGCCCACAATAATGCTTATATGCCATCCAATCTGTCCATAAGGTCACGCAGACCTAGGTGAAGAGTAAAAACAAATTTCATCTTGATCCAAAACTTCTGTGGACCTAAAAATGGGTTTCAAGGGTAGCCATTCAATCTCACTGTTTCCTGTGATGTGGGCCACCGGAGCTTTAGATGGGCCTGATTTTTGGAGGGGGCCCACGTAAAGCAGGGGCCCACCTTATGAATGGTTTAATGTCATACGCACATCGTGATGGGGCCCACGGCAGGGGCCGTGGGTCCCTACCTTTTGCTCTCCCGTACACAGCAGCAGGCACTGCCTGCGCCTCTGACAACAGCAGCGTCAGTGTATGTATATATATATATATTTGAAATTTTTTTTTTTTTTTTTATGATTTTTCATGTGTGGGGCCCGCATCGAAAGAATCCACCCTGCTCACTGGTTTCTACAGTCCGTAAGAAAACCAACAAGCCTAATATTGGGCATATTTCGACGTGTAGAAAAATTCAAATGAATTTAAATGGTGAAAATCACTATTTGCTAAAGTATGGTCCGCCTGAGAGTCAGATTAACCTCATTTTTCGGCTCAACACCTAAAATGGCATGGGGAAAAGGGTGGACGGCTTGGATTATATATATATATATATATATATATATATATATATATATATATATATATATCAAGGTGGGGCCTGTAGGATGGCCCACCCAAAAACCACTCTTTTTTTTTTTTTTTTACGTGGGTCTCATGAAGCGTGAGGACAGTGGGGTGTACTCTTTTCTAGCTTGGACGGACGACATGCATATAAATTTCAGGGTGGGTCCCACGTGGACTTGGCCCACCTGATTTTATCAACATGGTATTTATGTTTTCCCATCTTCATTAAGGTAGAGTCCACATGATTTGGATGGCGTAGATCATACATGTCCATCGAGTGGGTCCCACGAAGGTGGACAACACGAACAAATCACATACACCATGGGCCACAAAATAAAGGAAGGAGAGAGAGAGAGAGAGAGAGGAACACGTGTGATGGAGGGACCCTGACGTTATGGGCCCTCCCTTGCATGATTTAAAACATACATCAAGTGAGTCTCATTTCGTATGGGCCCATCGATCAAAATCAATGGTGGAGATCCTTTCTCCATCGAAATAGAAGGTCTAGATGACCCCTTTTCAAGCTAGAAAATATACATCATGATGCGGTCCATGGAGAATGGCCCCATTATGGAATGATCATGAAGATCAAGGTGGGCCATCGGCCACACCTTAGGGTCCGAAGTGAGATCCATACCATTGATCGGTAGGCCTCACTTGGCTCATCATAAAAACATGAAAACTATTCTATAGAAGCACCCACCGTTCGATCTTCTTGGTCCGTTGGAAAGCCGATCTCCTCGTGCTTCGCTTTAATGGTGAAAGATGAAAAATGAATGGCTAGGATGAGGGATTTTGGGATGGAAAAGTGGGCCACACAAAACCATTTTTCTCTCTCACATGAAATGCTTGGACGTGGGTTTTTTTTGTTGCTTGGAATTGTGTTGGGAAATGAGAGAGAGAGAGAGTTGTAAGAGAAGTGAGGGATGAGTGTGATGGGTGAAAGGGTGAGTGGTGTGTGATGTGTACTTGACATGTATGGTTGTGTAAGAGAAAGGGTGAGAAAGAGTTGACTTGGTGGTTACTTGGGGATGGGGTGAAAGATGATGTGTACTTGACATGAAGTGATTGATTGATTGATGAGATATGTTGTAGAGATTCTCTTGGATTGCAAAAGCACGGTGTTTTCTTCGAAATAAACGTCGGCCTGCATCTTCTGGTTAAGGTATCGGATCGATGCGTAAGATGCGGCGTTGGAACCGCGGCGACGGTGCGATCGCAATGATACAAGTCTCGGATTAAACCCATTTAAATCTATAGGGTACGACTTAGGGTCGTGCGCAAACGTCGATTATCAGTCGCAGGTTGCCGAAATTCGATGGGAAGGGTCGCCGGATTCGACGGAACAGTACGGTCTAGGATACGGGTCTTACACACAATATATCGGGAGTCGACCATTACTCAGCCTTGAAACCCGGGGCATTATAATGGTCCACTTGAGATTTGGATATGTTTAATTTTTGTGATCATGCCCTAAAATGATCTGGAAAAATAGATGGACGACGTGGATATAAAATATATACATTAAGGTAGGCCCACGCCGCACCATCTTGGGTGAGTCCGGTGTCAAACCTAATCCATCGTCTATTGAGATGGGGAGTCATTTGATACTCCAGCTGCGTATGACGCTTGATATGCAGGCACTTAGAACAATATATGTTATAGGTAAAAATGTACTGACTAAAGAGAAAATATCAACTCGAACATCTCTGCGGGACACGAGGTCGGCTAGCGTTGGTCATGACTAATGAGCTCCTCAATGGCTAAGGAAGAGAGATCAGTAGGTCCACCATTTGCCCAATGATAAGGGGAGGCTCAAAGCTCATCCGAGCACCCAGGTCAGGTTGGCTAAGACAGGTCGGCATACTACCCTCAGGTCAAGTCGACTAAAACTACCTCGACCTCGGTAGGTCAGGTTGGCCAAAACCACCTCGGCCTCGGCCTCGACAGGTCAGGTCGATAGGTTAGGTCAGCCATAGAGCTCAGCCTAGGCCATCTGCCTCAACTTTTTCAGGGTTCAACCACTTGATCTTATCTTCACCAGAGATCATGCAAAATGGTTGAGAGACGTCCGCTGAACGCACACCTATAATTCGGAAAATGTTTACACCCACGCAATCAACTCTTGTCCTATAAATAGAGGACTTATCTACAGTGAAAAGTATGAAAAATCTCTCATCCAAAACCCCTCGCACTACCCAGCCTAGATTCCTATCCCTACTTTAGCATCCGAATATCCCCTACTCTAGTGAAGGTCTCATTTGTCTTTTTCCTAGCAGGTACTTGAAGATCCAACCATCCAAGAAGGGTGTTGCATCAACAGTATATGGGACATATATCAACTCCAACAAAACCTGAATAAATTGCCGAATTGACTTCATTAAGACAGTCCCAAAACCAGATTCGTTGAACCATGCTAACCGTAGATTCGTGGACACTCATTTGTTAAAATAGGACCATTGGATATCTTTCATTTTAACCGTACAACAATTGTCCAACAATCTGACAATCAGATAAGCAATTGAGTGTATTTTTTGGGCCATGATATATTGAAACTTGGATCTATGTTTTGGACAGTTTAATTTGAATTGCTTGCATTTCAGGTGTTCAATCTCTAAATTGCCGTGTATCATTTGTCCTAGTCTGCCAGAGTATCCAAATATTTCTTCACTGAAACCCAGCCATTTTTACTTTGGTAATAAAACAGTACAAAGTTGTATGTATTTGTTGCTCAGAGCGGGGTTGATATCACATTCCTGTAAAAAGAAAAAAAAATAAAGATACGCTGCGGGTATTCTTCCACCATACACGTGCGTTTAGAATTCTTGAAAGTGGGGTCAATTAATCAGTAATCTGGATCATTGATCTATTACTTAAGTCCAGTAAATCTCCTGAATTGGAAGATCCTGAGGACTAGTATAGAAATTCATTTGAATTTTGTCTTTTGTTACATATCACCTCTTAATCGAGATATGGAGCAGAATCGAAAGGTTAGAATTGAAATTAGAAAGTAAATAAAAAATGGTTATCCATCCACGGTGGAAAGAGAAAATTAATGGTTTGGATTAGCAAATCATGGCCCCCACTTTTCACAATTAAAACAAGCGTATATAGTACAAAGATTCTAGTCACTTTATTATGAAATTAAAAGCAGATATTTTAATCGGCACTTTCTTCAAAAGGAACTTACCCCGTAAGCTTTTTGATGCTTTGCATACTCCATGCGTTTGTTGTGTGACACGCACTAACACGTACCAATAGTGTAACACGTGTGAAATTTTGGACTTTTCTGTAATATAGGATACAATATTTAGATCTTACGGTCCAAAAATTAGACTATTTGAGACCTGAGATGAGCCATAGCGTATAAAACACATGGACGGTTAGAAAAAAATATTTTAACCGTCAATTTATTTCCTGTATTATGGCCCAGAAAAGAATATAAAAATATAAATATATTGATATGAAATATATAAGAATTATTTGGAACGATATGGAAGGGTCAGATCTCTCATGGTTACATCATTTTAGTACGCACTTGCGCGTGTGGACGGGAAGCGCGTGTGGATGGAGCGCAGTTTTCAGCTATGTTAGGTATCCTTATGATGATGCGCACTTTCACCTTTGGGTCTCATCATGTCACATCACATCATCTCTATTATGTGTATCATCATGATTTCGGTTCTCCTGCAACGTTCCACGATGGCCGCGGATTGCATAACAGAGACGGTGCTTTGTGGGCCCACCATGATGTATGTTTTTATACACACCGTCCATACATTTTTTAAGATCATTTTAGGATATAAATCTAAAAATGAGGAAGATCCAAATCTCAGGTGGACCACACCACAGAAAAATGTGGTGATTGATGCCTACCGTTAAAAACTTCTCGGGCCCACAAAAGTTTTGGATCAAGATGATATTTGTGTTTTCTCTTCATCCAGGTCTGTGTGACCTAACTAAGAGGTTGGATGCAAAATAAACATTACAGTGGGCTGTTGGAAGTTTTTAATGGTGGGCGTGCAATTACTACTGTTTTCCAGTGGTGTGGTCCAGTTGAGAGTTGGATATGCCTCATTTCTTGATATATACACTAAAATAATGGTACAAAATGGATGGACGGCGTGGATAAAACTCATACATCATGGTAGAGCCCACATAGCACCGTCCAGGAGCGACGTGGCTACTGTCAGGCAATGTCCGCATGGAATCCACGTTCTTCTAGAGAAGGTTTACTCTGCCATTTTTGTGCTGGCCCACCGTGATTTTTTAATGACATCCACTCCGTCCATCATGCGAGCCCATTTGGAGCTAAAAATCATGCAGGTCCAAAACTCTGGTGGGCCACATCATATACCCGTCTATAATCACGTCTTGTTTACCACCTGGTTTTTGCGACGGACTCAAGTTTCAGGATGTCTGGTCATCCTGGTGGGACCATCTCATGAATGGATTCGATGGCATTTAAAATCACGGGTGGGCCCCACAAAAAATCTGGATTATTGTTATTATTATTATTTATATGGTGGGAGCCTCTATCGCAACTCCTTCCTTTGGTGTGATCCACTTGGGGTTTAGATCCGCCTGGTTTTCGGGATTCTGGGTGAATATGAACGGATGCACCTTATGGACGGAGTGGATGTGGGACCTATATCATTATAGAGGAATGGGCCTCCATCATTACATGACTGATGGCGTGGTGACCCTACCGCCACCCACCTCTGTGGTGCATGACTCTGTGGGGCACACCGTTATGTATGTGTATTATCTACTCCATCCATCCGTTTTCCAGCTCAATTTAAGGCATTAGACCAAACGTGGAGTGCTTTCAAAGCTAAGTGGACCACACCACAAGAAACTGTGGTGATTGAACGCTTACCGTTCGAAAACCTCTTGGGAACCACAGAAGTTTTGGATCAAGCTGATATTTGTTTTTTACCTTTAATCCAGGTATTTTTGACCTTATTAACAGGTTGGATGATAAATAAACATCACCGTTGGCCTTATGTTGTTTTCAACGGTGGAGGTCATTATCTCACTGTTTCCTATGGTATGATCCTTTTGAACTTTGGATAAGCTTCAATTTTGGGCCCACAAAGTAAAATCAGGCGTAAAAACGGATGGACGGTGTGGATAAAACACATACGTCACAGTGGACCCCACAGAGTCGGATCACCACGCAATTCGTGTCCATCATTACATGCTATGCTATGTCATTATTGCGTGGATTAAAAAATTCATTTAATAGCAACGGTTAGATGTTAATGTCACGCGTCATTATTCCCAAATATTAAAGAAAATTACCAACTTGCCACTAGTTTCTCTTTCTCCATATTATTTATTTTATTTTTCCTCCATTATGACTGAAGTGCCCTCGAACTTATGTTATTTTATCTGTGGGCCCCACCCTCGCCCTGGGTCACACTCATTGCTCGCATGTAGAGTGAAGTCACGCGTGTAAGAGCTGATGCGGTCCTGACTTTATATAGGTGGGCCACATGTACACGGTTTTGAATCTTCCGTCGATTTATCTTGGCCATTCATTTATATCGAACAGGCATGGCCCACCTTTTGATCATACACACCTCGATTTTAGATATCCATCTATGTTTCTAGAAGCGGCTCTGATCTGCCCCACATTTGCTTGGATTTCAAAAAATGTGTTGGTAGTGCATTTTCAAAAATGTAACCGAGCCGTATAATGATCAATGGTCCACATTCAAGTCCTTTGATCGGACGGTTGAGATAATTCAATGAGTTTAAATTTTATCTTATTATCATCTCCACTATGTGGCCCACCATATGTAACGTCCTGATTTATTCCCTCATAAACTGATCTGCCTCAATCAAGGGGTGTATCATGCGTTCACCATAGATGGGCATCTCACAGTCTTAATTTTCATTAGATGACGATGCAGTGCTTGTTTACCACAATTTATTAACAAAAGACCAAAAAAACGTCAACCGTCTAAATTCGGTGAGCAACATCAGGTGGTAAGATCCTCCAATCACTGTAGCTTTTGGGCTATGTTCCATCCACTACGATCCAACAGTTAGGACGGTCTGGACGCTGTGGCAGATGAGTTGCAACAACTTATCAAATCTCGCCCAACTATCGTACCTTACACTTATTATAATATAAACGGAGTAATTAAAGGCCGTGTTCTAAGTCATTTGTTCAGTGATCAGAACCATTGATATAATAGGCCACCCTTGATGGATGGTGGAAACTCCAATAAAACCCAAAACCATAAGATCCCAGTCATCCATTATCTTTCCGTTTTCCTCGCCCATTACCGTTTCTTTCATTTAACCGTCTATGTCTAATACAATCCACAAATTTGTTTTTTTCTATTATCCCCCATCCCTGACAAGACCCATCAATTCAACGGTTTAGATTTCCCCAAACCGGCTCCCATTTACACAAAATGGCATATCCAGATACCATTCACTTCAAGACAAATCTCAACCATACATCTTTTTGGCTATGAACAAAACCTTATGTGACCTACCTAACCTCACCTACCCAAAACCATATAAATCACAAACATAAGTCCTAGTCTCCCAACCTCCAGAAAGTAGTATCTTTCTAGAGGTATACAAACCGTTAGATTGTCATTTTCCCTACCAGGGGCATGATTGTAATTATCAGCAACCAAGTATACCCTATTTTAAAAGTACCCTTGTAACTATAACAACCCATTTGAAATAATAAACCATATGAAAACCATTTGAAGTTTCCCAACAATTCCTTGTATCAGATTTAGACCATTGAATTCAATGGCTTCTACAACTTCAAGTTGCACCACATTCTTCAATCTAAGGTGCACCCAGGTCGAGCCCCAGGTGCAGCGGTCAGCGGGCCATGGTTCGACGGGCTGCGGCAAGCTTGATCGGGTGGCTACGTGGGTCGGAAATGGCGTCGCGACGGCTTTTTTCGCGTCGTTAGAGAGGTGTTCATGCATCAATATATCAACGGAGGATTTCGACTCTGAGGACGCTAATGATCAACCGTTGATTTGCAAAGATGGAGGGTCAGGAAGCAGGAGAAGGGCTGGTAAGGTGAAGAAGAGAGGTGGGGCAGCTGAGGAGTATACGGATGATAAGTAGAAACTACTTACCATATGGTATTTCTTTTTAATTTGGATGTGTTTTGTGTTGGGCTGGTTTTCTATGGTTCTAAAATGAATATGGTGAGATGGAGATAAAATGAGTTTTAATCCATGTGTGGAGGCATATGGGTCTTTTACGATATATTTGTTTATAGGGGTTTCTGATAATTTTGATATGAAATAAATATCTATAATCACTTTAATTTATAACTTATAGATTTGGGTATGTTTGGTTGCATCATATTTTATGAAATATCGTGAAATTTTGTACTTTTAGACTGGTTGATCACAAGATATCATGATAATTGGTCAACCAAACACACCCAATTAGTTTTTATTTTTTATTTTAAGAGTAGATAATTTTGGATTAGAATTGCCCAAGTAGGACTAGGAAAATGAGATGTAGGAATGGAGAGTAGAAAGAGGGGGTCTTTTCTCTCTAGCAAGCAAGATGATGGTGAGGGAAAGCTCAACCTACGGTTTGAACTGTGTGGGGCCCACCATGAAGTGTACGTAGAATCCAAACCGAGAATCGGTGCTCTCCCTCATGGGCACTGACATTTTCAAGAATCTTCCCTATAAAAAAAAATTAGGTGGGATACACCACAGGGAGAAATGTACAGTCACGTAGTGGTTGGTGATATGTGGGCCACACCATGATGTATGTGTTTCATCCATGCCGTCCACCCATTCTTCCAGATCATTTTATGGAATGAGCCCAAAAATGAGGTTGATCCAAATCTCAAGTGGACCTCACAGTGTTAATTGAACGCTGACTATTAAAATTTTCTTGGGGGCCACAAAAGTTTTGGATCAAGCTGATATATATATTTTCCCTTCATCCAAGTCTGTATGACCTAATCAACAGGTTAGATGTCAAATAACCATTACAGTGGACCCTAAGAAGTTTTTAATGGTGGACATTCAATCACTACTGTTTTCACATGGTGTGGTCGACCTGATATTTATATATACCTCAGTATCAGTATCAAGAACTAAAATTATCTTTCAAAATGGATGGACGGTGTGGATAAAACACATACATCATGGTGGGGTCCATATAGCACCGACCACTAGCCAAACCGGTCCGCCTAAAACTTGTACATTCACCTGCTATGGCCCACATAAATTTTGAAGTGGCTTGAGTTTCATTTTGTGTTTTCATCCTGATGGGGCCCACCTGATGAATGGGCTGGATGACATACACAATTCAACGGACCCACATTTCGGAATTTAGGCCTAACAATGGGAGCGTATGGACGGCAGTCACACATCTTGGGCCACACTGCACACATTGCTGCAACGTATGGTAATTACCATACGTTCAGACGTATGTAATCATTTCCCCATTTATAATAAGGAACTTTCCTATTGGGAGAGAATTTGTACATGTGGGACCCACGATTTGTTGATCCAGACCATTGATTTGATAGCCTTCGTCGTTGATTTACAATACTCAAAAAATCGTCTGACATTTCTATTATTATCCTACAAATTGATGTTTGAGAAAGCGTACATCAAGAGTCCACATTCAATGGAACAAAGGGCAGACACCAGTTGTGTAGGACCTGTAAATTTTGGGAGATATTTTGGGCACCGTCAATAAGTAATGGGGCTATCAGATCAATGGACCAGATTCCCAAAGCCACTCAGCATTTGTTGCAAATGGTCCACATGTGATCAGATGATCAAGTTGATTTTAGGTTAATATGTAATTAAATGGTTGATATTTCATATCCAATGGCTCACCATAACTGTAGTGGGCCCACCTAGGTCCCACAGGAATTTGCATCCATTGCCAGCAGCCCGATCCATGGTCGCTTTTGGGCCCACATGATCATTTCATCCATTCCGCTCATCCATTTTTACATATCATTTTAAGCTTAATTTGAGAAATGAGAGAATACAAATCTCTGGTGGACCACACCACAGGAAAACAATAGCGATTGGATATCCACCACTAAAATCCTCCTAAGGCCCCCTGTACTGTTTATTTGACATCCAATCTGTTGATTAAGTCATACAGACTCAGATGAAGGGAAAAAACAAATATCAGCTTGATCCAAAACTTTTATGGCCCCAGAAAATTTTTTAATGGTTGATGTTCATTCAACATTGTTTCCTGTAATGTGGTCCAATTGAGATTGAGATATACCGCATGTTTGGTCTCTTATATTAAAATGATATGGAAAAATAGATGGACAGCATGGATGAAACACATACATCAGCCATTGGCTGGTGGCATGGGGACTAGCCAATCCGTTTCCTGTATAAAGCAAGAGTTCAAACCGCTTCAATTTTAGAGATGATATCCACGTGATGATCTCCTGAGTTCTTTCAATTTGTACAAGTGGGGCCCAAGGCCTGGTGATCCCAAACGTTCATATGATGGGACTCACCTTAGATGGCCCATGTTCCTAAGGTGGCAATGGGCTGGATTTGGCCCTGTGGCACCTCATCCTCACTCGACATGGGCTGGGAATGGGAGGTGCAGGAAGGTGGGATCTCTGACTGTGGGGTCCACTTTGACGTATGTTCCTTACATCCACACTGTCTAACCATTTTTACAGCTCATTTTAGTTCAACATCCCAAAAACGAAGTAGATCCAAATATCAGTTGGACCACACCACAGGAAACAGTGGTGATCGAATCCCCACCATTAAAAACTTCTTGGGAGCTACCGAAATGTTTATTTCCCATCCAATCTTATAGTAAGGTCAAAAAGACCTGGATGAAGGGCCCACAAAAATATCAACTTGATCCAAAACTTTTGTGGCCCACGAGAAATTTTTAACGGTCAATCACCACTATTTCCTATGCCATGGTCAAGTGAAATTTAGATCTGCTTCATTTTTTGGCATCTCGCATTAAAATGTGCCGTCAAAACGGCTGGACGGTGTTGATGTAAGGAACATATATCACAGCGGGTCCCACAGTCAGGGATCCAACCCTCCTCAGTGAGCCCAACCAATTAAATTCGATATTTTATATTTATATATATGCAATAATCTAATTAATTTCTAGTCAAAGATTACCGATGAATAATAATGATTTAGCACTTTTTTAAATTGAAAAGGATATATATAAAAAAAGGAGGCCGATTCTTTTCAACCGTTGAATGCATGTGGGGTCATGTGTTGTATAAGTGGGTCCACCATCAACCTCCCAACTGATGTATGGAATGTGTATGCCATCTAATCTGTTCCGACAAGGTCATTCCACCGTGGAAAGCAAGAGGACCATCATATAATAGATGTCATTTTCCTGCTTTAATGAAACAAACGTATCATTATGTTTGGAAAAATAATTCATTGCAATGTGGTGCACACAGTTGTTGTAGGCCCCACCGTCACATAATAAAATCTACACCATCATTGCATGGGCTAAAAAAATAGGCCAGTCATTGATTCTGGTTAGGCTCCGGCCAGCCCAAATCATGAAATGGCTTGATTTTTGAGGTATGGTATTATCTAAGACAGATGTTTCGTATCAATGGGTTAGATGGCATATACACAATGTGATGGGCACTTTATGAGAACCAAGGGTGGATAAACACTCAAATTTTCTTGATGTTTGATATTAATGGATTAGATGGCATTTACACAACATAGTGAGTGCTCTATTAAAATCAAGGGTGGGATTCTACTCTTTTAGTATGAGCTCTTCTCGTTGGTGGGGCTTATCTAAGTTACAAATTGACCTAATTTGTCGGTGGTGGACCATGAGGAAAGGTGGGTCTGATGGTTGGAATGGATTTTATCAACATATGATGGTGGGCCACAACAATCCATTTGCACCATGTTGTGGTGAAAAAGTTGGCACCAAATAAATTTATATTATTTTTACAACAAACCATTTGCACCATGTTGTGGGGAAAACGTTGGCACCAAATAATTTCACATTATTTTTATATTTTGGAAGAAACACACACACACACACACACACATATATATATATATAGCCGGTCTCCTACGAACCGTACCGCATGGAATTTTTGTGCGAACCTTCATGTACACCGTAGGATGAGGAGAGCAGCGGGGATCCCACTTCGTTGGGAGAGAGAGAGTCTTCAAAGAAAAGACTCTCCTACACTCATGGAGAGAAATTTCGAATTGCAAGAGGATTTTCCGGAAAGCCTTTTGCATGATGATCATGGGGATTTTGTGTGGGGCCTATATTATGATGTTTGTGATAAATCCAATCTGTCCATCCATTTTTTGAAATCATTTTAGGTTATGCGACCAAGAACGAGGAGGTTCCAAAAATTAAATGTGCCACATGAGAGGAAACAGTGAAAATTTTGTGACCACAGTGGAAATTTACGGTGTTGAGCCCATAATTGAAGCATATACACGGATCAATTGCATCATACCCTTTATAGGCTCCATAGTGATGTTTATTTATCATCCAACATATTCATAAGATTATATAACATGGATGAAGGTAAAACACAAATATAAGCTTGATTTAAAACTTATGTTACTCTCAAGAATTTTTTGAAAGGTGGATGTTCAATTCAACTGTTTCCAATGGTGTAGTCAATTTGAACATTTAATATGCCTGATTTTTTGTGTCAATCCCTAAAATTACCTGGTAAAATGAATGGATGGAGAGGATAAAATAATAAATCATGGTGGACCCACGAAGTTTACTCAGTACGCTAAGCGCAGGAGTCTGGATCCTCTGCGAAAGCACGACTTTCTGGGCACAGATTACATATTAGATACTGAAAGGTTGAGAAGCGAGACTTGCTACTAAGTGACGTCACCAATTTCCGTAGGCCCACCATGATGTATGTTTTGTATCCACACTTTTCATCCATTTTGAGAGATCATTTTATGGTAATATCCAAAGAATAAGTTAAATCCAAATCTCCAGTGGACCCCAGCACAGAAAAGAGTGGGGACAGTGATGTCAACCGTTAAAAACTTCTAAAGGCCACGAAAGTTTTAGATCAAGTTGATATTTGTGTTTTCCCTTCTTTAATGTATTTTTTAAACTTTTGAACGGGTTAGATTTCAAATAAACATTATGGTGGGCATTAGGATAGTTTCAACCATGGGAATCACTTTCCCATTGTTTTCTGTGGTGGGTCCAGTACAACATCCTGACTTTCATGCTTTTTTCAAAGTTTTCTGAATAGTGATTGGTCCATCTCAATCACAGATGCAATTACACAATCATATTGTCCAATTAAATTACAACAATATGCAAATAGAGCATTTGTATTCTAAGCGTAATCTGTATTATGTGGTGGGCCCACTATTACATTTATTTTCCATCTAATTTGTTAATAAGATCACAAATACATAAATCCAGAGGAAAAATAAATTTCATATTGATCAGAAACTTCTGTGACCCCAAAAGGGTTTCAATGGCAGATGTTCAATACGAACTGCTTTTTGCAGTGTGGTCCACTTGATCTTTATATGTAACGCCCCAGAAAATTGGGGGTCATCCATAGACTCGACTCCCGAGTTCCCGAGTGTCACTTATCATGCATTTATGATTTTTTTTTAATGATTAATCAAATTTAAGCTTGTAATTTGGAATTAAATGGATGGCACAATTTGAAATGAAGGATATCCCACATATATAAAGGTCCAAAATAATAAAGGGATGGGTTGCCCAAATGTAACAACAAAAGAGGGCTAGGTCCAAAAAGAATAAGACTGAGCCCTTGGCTCAACAAATCCAAATCCAGCCTGATCTAGCCGATAGTGAGCCGCCCATCAGCTGAAAGTAGGAGAGCTCGTTCTCCTCGTCAAAGCTCGCCTCACCAGGTTCCTCATGCCCTGGATCACCTGCATCTATGAATGGGTCTGGTTGGTGTTTTAAAACACCGTCCTAGAGTGAGAGTGAGTGATCAACTCAATGTGAACTATTGGTCTCAAGTTACAACAGGCATAAATTATAATATGAACTTAATGAAAAGCAGATAATCATCAATACCTAATAACTCTTATTTAAAATGCATGCATGCGGGATGATATGATGCATGCCCTCGCCACAACACTCCCTCAAGCGACTCCATCTAACGATCGCATATGACAATACTCCCTCAGAGCAACCTCGACTTCCGAGTCGCCACCCTAACTAATGCGTGCAATGCGATCGTGTTAGCCGAGTTATTAGTTAAGTCCATTCATCCAGCAGGTTGGGGATTCTGATTCACCCTACGTATCACTGCCCTACGCTGGTTGCGAGGCCAAGACCCCATCAATGTGTGAGGCCGAGGCCCCGCGGTCCATGATCCCGTCGGGTTCCTCATCCCCGACACCAAGCACATGAGGAGTGCCGAAAGGAAGGGATCGCTCGCGGTCACTACGGGGAGGCGCGGTACCCCAGCGTAGGCCGACAGCTCGGACACAGTGTCCCATTCCACCATGCCCGGCTCACGAGGCTGTGGACCAGTTTCAAGTGGATTATAAATGAGCTACAATAGTTGCAGGGTGGTTCAGGTTCCATACATATGTGAGCATACAGGATTAACAAAAAGGGTTAATCAGTTAGTAGGCTAGACCGCACGTGTCAAGCGAGGGTGAGACGAGTGACGTCGGGCACAGGAGACCCATGTAGTCGAACTACAGCCACCCGAATACACCCTCCCCAACCCACGGGTTTAGCTTCGAGGCGGTCCTACCCTTGGAGCCGCCTTCGATCTCTTCATGTTTCCTGACCAACCCAATGTAATGAGGGTTATGAAGTGACTATACAAACTATCACTAACATGTCATCATCATACTCCATGCATCTCGATCATACGAATTAGATGTTCTAGCCAATCAAGAAATATAGTGCATGTGAGGTGTGTGGGTGTGTGTGAGGAAGTTACGCACTTCCTCCATCTCAAGCCATCATATGCATAAGGGTAATGAAAGCATACACAACATAGATCAACAACATGTGAAAGAATGACACGGCATAAGCATATTATCATCCATACACGAAATCATGTGAACAACAAATAACATTATGAAGAACCGTCATACGCATCCATACAATTTCAAGAACCTACAATTCCTAGGATTCTCTAGGCTTTCAAATGTACCAATCAAGCATCCAAAATCATTAAACTAGTATTATAATTGGTGCTAGGCCACCTAAGAACAATAGTCCGCACCTTGGATTTGATGGAGGCTTGGAAAAGAGATGTAGATTTCGGGGTAGATCGTAGGAATCCCTTGCTTGTAAGAATCCCAAATAAATCTCCCTCATCACAAGGGTTTCAAAGAAAATAGGGAATGGAGCTTACCTAGTTGCTCAATGGATGAAATGGCGGTTGTGGGGTGAGGTTTCTTCTTGGAGAAGAGGTGGGAAGATGCAAGATTTGCTTCCTTGGGCCCCACCTCGATCTAGGGTCCACCTTGTCTTCTTCCCTCTCTCTTTCTTCTCCTTTCTCCCCTTTCTCTTCTCCCTTTTCTCTCTTCTAGGGTAAAATTCGTATGGGGAGAGGGGTGCCCAAATGAGGCCCTTTTTATAATTCCAGATTTGGTGCAAAAGGCCCCAAGCTTCCACAATTTTCTAAAGTAGACTTATGGGACTCCCTATTGGTGTTGGGGTAGCCCTAACACCCCTCTGGCCACCAAATGTGGCGTGTACGTGCCTTCTGGCCCAATTAGGGCTCATGCAAAAATCGAGGACGAACGGATGAACGGATATATGATCTGAGAAAGCGTTTCTGACCTTTAAGTGGTCCTATGGGGGCTATTTTAGTGATTGAAGCATTTCTGATGGCCCTCTGGCCATGGAATTTATAGGATAAGTGGTCCATGGCCCGATGAGGGGCCTTACAAAATTTGGGAATAAACGGATGCGAGGTTTGGTCGTACGGGTTCGATTCGCGATCAACGGTCATCGTGTCACGATCGGGGCCCAGATTTGGTGGGCAGGCGTTGAAAAATACATTAAATCTTCACCGTAAATTTGGAAGAAATCCGACGGCTAGAAGGCCCGGAGTCTCAGTTTCTTTTGTCAGTGCCAGATTTTAATCTGGCATTGGTGGGGCGCATTGGGCAAGCGTCAGATGGTACTTCTGAGTGTCCACTGGATCCGCAGTCCGCGATGGACCACAAGCCCAGTGAGATATATGATTTTCTAAAGTTTTAGATTTTTCTGACCCTTCTCGGTCGCTGGGTGGCCCACACGGGCTGTTGTTAAGTGTAAACGGGCCATCTGGCTTGGCGGCCCGCACTTGGTCCCATCATAACTAGACTGGTCTACCCCAGTCTAATCTAATATTGAGTGCTAATGGTCATTAAGCGATATTATAAGTTAATTAAAAAGAAATTTTTTTTTAGAATTTTTGGAAATCCAAAACAGTAAAAATTCAGGATGTTACATTATATTTGTCTTATCTTTTGACTAAAGCATTAAGACGAGCTTGCCAAATGGATGGACATTTTGGATAACACACACCTCATGATGGGACCCACAGCTATATAGCTGATGTGTGCTACACCAGCCAATCTGCTTCCGTTCCGTTTCAGAGAGGGATGCGGATGGACGCAGATTTCCTGCTAAAGCCTTCGCCGGACGTTGCAGTGCTGGGACGCTAGGTGGGGTCCACTGTGATGTTTTTGATAAATCCATCCCGTCCATCCGTTTTCCAAGCTCATTTTATGACATGCTATTGAAAATTATATGGATTCAAAAGTCAAGTGGGCCATATAAGAGGGAAAACTAGAGAAAGAGTTTTCTACTGTTGAAACTTTCCTAGGCCCCACCTTGATTTTTATATGCCATTCAAACGGTTTTATGTCATCCAAATGGTTTACAAGATCATTCCCACTGGGATGAAGTGAAAACAATAAAAAATTAGCACAATAAGAAACTTTCATGGCCTTAAAAATATTTCAATGGTGGTGAATGAATAAAAAATGTTTCCTCTAGTGCGGTACACTTGACTTTTATATCCATGTGATTTTTTGTAGCATGTCTTAAAATGATCTTAAAAAATGGATGAATGGGTTGGATTTATCACAAACATCATAGTAAGCTCCACAAAGAATACTTGCACAGGATCTTCATGTAAAAGACTTTAACGTAAGAGACTCACCTCCGCGAGTGGAGAAGAGAGTCTTTTTTCGAAGACTCTTTCTCCCAACGAAGTGGAATCCCAACCGTTGTCCTCATCATATGGCGTACATGAAGGTTCACACATAAATTCCGTGCGGTATAGTTCGTAGGAGACCGGCTCCCTATATATATATATATATATATATATATATATATATATATAATGCTCACTTTTTGAGAACTCTTCACACTTGATGTGAGCCTAAAATTGCCCCATGAAACCATTGCGGCCGACCACCTTG
Source organism: Magnolia changhungtana (assembly GCA_030180095.1). Classification (NCBI taxonomy): domain Eukaryota; kingdom Viridiplantae; phylum Streptophyta; class Magnoliopsida; order Magnoliales; family Magnoliaceae; genus Magnolia; species Magnolia changhungtana. The sequence continues at coordinate 7,810,021 of JASAUF010000220.1, forward strand.
ATCCAAAATTCTAGTGAGCTATGACATAAGGAAACTGTTTCGTTTTCCATGGCCCACCAAAGTTTTGGATCAAGGCAAAAGTTAGTCCCTTGGGATTTCATAAGGCACTGCATCATGTGGATCATTCAGATTTTGGCCTCACATAACGTGAGATGAGTTCTGAAGAAGTTCTGGAGAGAAAGGGTGCACAAGTGAGCCCTATATATATATATATATATATATATATATATATATATATATATATATATATATATATATGTATTACATACAAACTTTTTTGAGAACTCATCATACTTGATCAATCCGTAAATCTGAACGGTCCACATGAAGCATAACCTCATAAAACCCCCTGATATGAATTTTTACTTTGAACCAAAACTTCGGTGGGCCATGAAAAATGCAAACACTTTATTCCCTTGATTTGAATTTCTTTGCTATGGCCCACCAGAATTTTAGATCAGGGTGAAACTCCACCCCTTGAGGTTTCATGGGATTCCGCATCTTATGGACCGTTCAGATTCGACACCCATGACACGTGTGCAAAGGTGCGCGCGTGCGTAGGTGCGTAGGTGAACATGCTTATATATATATATATAGGAAAAAGGTACTATGCGCTCAACCTCACGAGTCCGTCCCATGAGGTCGAGCTGTGTGGGCCCCACAGTGATGCGTTTCGAACATCTACCCCATCAGTCAGATGCACCATTCCATCGTGGGCCTAGGTCTCAAAAATCAAGTCAGTCCGTGACTTGTGTGGGCCACACCACATACAGAAGTGGAGAGGGGCCGTGCACCATTAAAACATTCATAACCATTTTTGAGGGCTCACTAAGATGTGGTTTGCAAATCCAGCCCATCCATTATGTGTGTCCCACTTGAATGAGGGTTTAGACCAAGTTTCAGGCGCATGCAAAACTCAGGTGAGCCCCACCAAGTGCTTTTATATGTTTTAACGGTGTCTTCACATAGTTTTAGATGGTATGGCCCACCTAAGTTCCGTATACGACTGATTTTTGGGATATCCCATAATTTAAAGGGGACCCATCAAATGCACGGTGTTGATGGTTGAAACGCATCACGGAGGGGCCCACACAGCTCGACCTCACGGGAGCTTATCGTGAGCTCGAGCGCATAGTACCTAACCCCCACACACACACACACACACACTCTCACACTCTCTTAGGAGTTTCAACACCCAGTTAAGGGATCTAGTATCCATAGGTGGTGAAATCCCACTAAGCCGTGAGTGTGTGGGTAAGCCATGAGTGTGCGGGTGGTGTGTGCATGTGTAATATATATATATATATATATATATATATATATATATATATATATATATATATATATATATATATATATATATATATATATATGCTCATATGCACCTTTATGTACATGTCATGGGCTTAAAATTCAAATAGTCCACGTGATAGGGCACCCTTGAAACCTCAAAAGCCCAACTTTCAACCCTATACAAAACTTTGGTGAGCCATGGCTAAAGGAAACAATTTCCTCCATTGATTTGCATTTCTTTTTACCATAGCCCACAAGAGTTTTGGATCAGGCTCGAAATTGAAATCATAGAATTTAAAGGGGTGCCACATCATGTGGATTCTGTTCTCATAACACATGTGTAAAGGTGCACACAGGTGCTCACATAAGAAAGTGTGCGGTGAGCATTCGTGTGTGTGTGTGTGTGGAAAAGGATACTATAAGGTCCAACTCATGGGAACATCCCATGACGTCGAGCTATGTGGGCCCACCATGATGTGTTTCGAACATTTACCCCATCAGTCATATGCACCATTCCATGGTGGGTCATAGGCTTAAAAATCAAGTCAATCCAATAACCACACTGCATAAAATAGTTGAGAGGGGTTATCCACCCATTAAAACATTCATAATCATTTATTGAGCTCACATAAATGTCGTTCATATATCCAGTCCATCCATTATATGTGTTCCATTTAGATGAGAGGTCAGTTCAAGTTTCAGCTGCATTCAGCCACACAAAAAACTTTTATATATTTTAGGCATATCTTCACATAGTTTGAGATGATATGGCTCACCTGAGTTACATATATGGCTGATTTTTTTGGATTCCTATAACCTAAAGGGACCCATCAAATGTACAGTGTTGATGTTCGAAACACATCATGGTGAGGCCACATAGCTTGACCTCATGGGAAGTTCCCATGTGGTCGAGCTGTGTGGAGCCCACCTTGAAGTGTGTCAAATATCAATACCATCAATCTGATGGGTTCCCTTTAGTTCATGGGATATCCCAAAAATCAGCAGTATTCCGAACTAAAGTAGGCCATACCATCTAAAATTATGTGAAGACATGTTTAAAACATATAAAAGCACTTGGTGGGGGCCCACCCGAGTTTTGGATGCAACTAAAACTTAATATGACCCCTTACCCTAGTGGGACACACACAATGGATGGGCTGGATTTATAAACCACATCTCGATGGGCCTAATAAATAATTATGAAGATTTTAATGGGAGGATAACTCCTCTCAACTGATGTGTGTGGTGTGGCCCACTCAAGTCATAGATTGATTTGATTTTTAGGCACGAAGGCCACCTTGGAATGGTGCATCTGACTGATGGTACTGATGTTCGACACACATCACTGTGGGCCCCACACAGCTCGACCTCTTGGGAAGTTCCCACGAGGTTGACCTCATAGTACCATTTCCATATATATATATATATATATCCAACCCTTGTATGCACCCGGCCACCGTGTTGATACGAATAAAACAATAGGCCGATCTGAAAATCAGATGGGCTACGCTTGTATTGGAAAATTTCGAATGGTTTATATTATTTTTCGTGGATTGGCCCACCTTATGAATGGATTCGCCGTTTTTTTCGGTTAATCTGTCGGACGGGTTGGATGTGAGACACTGCCAGCCGTTGTTTTATTTTCTTTCCCAAACCTTTTCTGGGTGGCAAGGTGTTGGAAGCTCCGTTGCTTTCCATTCGGTAGACTTTTGGTGCATGGACCATTCACGGAGCGGCCAAAATGATGGTCCTCACTAATTCAAACGTAAAAAAGGGATCAGCACTGTACATCTCGAGTTTTGTAGGATACTTCCAAATATAAAGGGTGGATTCCAATATTGAAATACGAGCCTCGTTAAGGCCCCACGCGTGTGAAATAAAGCTCATGCACACACCACACATGTGCCAGCTGCATGACACAATTGGTCATAGATCCAATCTATCCATCAGAATAACATCACTACATTGATCCCCCACAGTAGTCATCAGATTAATCCACTAGTCAGGTGGTCTATAGGTTTATTTTTTTAAATGGACGGCTCTGAAAAACTTAACTGAAGTTTACTAAAACAAGATTTGCTAAGCTACACGCGTGTGCAACCAAACTCATGTACACGCCACACATGTGCTATAATGGAATTATATATTTAAGATCCAATCCATCCATCAGAAATAAAAAAATATATTTATGACTAACCCAAAAATCAGGGTCATAAACTTGTCAGTTGGGCCACATTTAGCAAATAATGAAAAAAATAAAGCTAGTAAAAACATGGCTGAAGTTTTCTAACCCATCCACCTGTTTCCAATATTGAGGCCCACATGTTAAGTGGACCATAGTTATTTTTGGGATAACATGTAGAAGGGTTGACCAATATGATGGATGGTGCAGATTTAATGCACACGCGTGTGCGCTTAGCAAAGCTCATAGGAACACGTGCGGACGATAACCTAATCAGATTTAGGTTGGTGAGTAGATTAGTTTAAAGAAGAATTATATAGCATACTGCTGCATCAAGATGTCCAAGTGGGGCCCAATGATTTGGTAATCAAGAACATTGATCTGATAGTCCCCACCATGGATGGGTGAGTTATCACAAACATCTTATAGATAAAACGTTCACAGCCCTTGGATCGAGTGGCCTAGAAATTGACGGTTAAGCATTAAAAATAAAAAACCGGAAACTCTCAAGAAAGAAGCCAAACATTGGATACGCAAGATCTTCCCATCTGGAAAGGTCATGCACTCATCTGCAGTGGGCAGAATATATATTTAGGGTGCGTTTGGTTGTACCAAATATCATGAAATTTCATGACCAATCAGTCTAGCTCTGTGGGGCCCACAAGTTGAATTTATAAAATCCACTCCGTCCATCAGGTTCTATCCTGGAGTTTACGCCGTGGGGACAGAAATCAGATAGATACACAATTCAGGTGGGGTACACCATAGGGATCAATGGAGATAGGATATCAACCATAGGTTTGCGTTGGGGGCCACCATGGTGTGAATCTTTCATCAAACCCTTTAATATGCAAAAATCAACCTGATCCAATTTCAGGCAGCTCATACCGTGGGAACTTAAAAGGTATTAGGAGAATTTTACATCTTTTCCATTGGTGTGGACCATTGGAGTTTTTATTTATTTTTATTTTTTTTTGGTTGGCAGGGCGCCATGATGTTTGGGAGAAATCCACCCAACTCATCTGTTTTTTGAGTCATTTTAAGATATAGGTAAAAATACTAGGCATATCTAAAACTCAAATCATGAAAAAGTGGGTTAGCAAATGTCTATTATTGACCAAAAAAGCATTTACATGAAAAAGTTTGATTAATAACGTAGTTGTAATTACTGTGCTTGAATATTAATTTAGGGATGTTGAGAATTATTATTTTAGATTATTTTTTGCTGAGTTGTAACTCAAAATCAAGCCTATGTTGAAGAATACAGTTTGAAATAATTACATTCTGGTGTATCAAGAAGAAAAGATGAAGTGGGCTGGGCTTGAATTTCACATATGCAAACGAGATAATGGGCTGGGCTTGAATTTCACAAACCTTTTAAGTGGGTGGGACTTGTGAGACCTGTGTCAATGGTCTGGGCTTAGGATTGTCTTCGGCCCATATTTTGAACTGTCATGGCTGCACCTGTTGGTCCATTTCCATTCAAAATTTCAAGTTTGCTAGGCCGGCCGCTCTGACCCATTCATACCCCTAGATTTGGGCTTAAAAATAGTACTTCAACCGACCGTGCGCGATCGACCTAGGCTAAGGTTTGTCCGAGCATGTGGTGGACCAAAGTAAAACTTAGGTCTGAGTGGTCCTATGCACAATTAAAAGACTTGGCAACTCACATTGACTCATGATCCAGTCTTGAGTCGACCCCATGTCTTGCCCGGGGCACTCATGGTGTCAAACCCGATTAGGTTCAACGGTGTCCGACTGGGATGAGTAGTATGGAGTAGTGGAAACTTAGTCGTGAAAGTTTGTGCGGAAGAGTGAGCCCTTAGGATCCGATGGTACACGATATGGGACTTCTATAAAGCTGAGGATGAATTGTTCAGGTCAAGTGGTCCACCTAACCCCTATGGAGCAGATGGGTCTAATTACCCCTCTGATTTTATGATATATATGGCTTAGGATTACGATATACAGCTTATGTCATTTAAGGGACAAGCAAGATGGGTAATATTAATCTCTCAATTTTCTTCGTTTAACCTAGTTGTTTCTTAATATGATTTTCACAAGCTAAATCTTATGAGACCCACCCACTAATGATTGCCCACAAGTAGGCCCCATGGGCCTATGTCCAACAAGCCGGTCTTGTCATTGATAGGGTTACACATTTACAAAGGATCATCAAAACACATGTGGCCCACCTAACAAATGGGCCATCCTTATTTCCATTCATAAGGACCGTTTGACGCGACAACATATCATGTGCACGCAATACTCAAGCCGTCCAACATTGGTTTTGAATGGAGGATGTTCTCACCCAAAAACCAAGATGTTCCACATATCATAGGACTATAAGCAGAAGCGTGGTCCATGATTTTTAAAAATTTTTGATGTTTCAATTTGCAATGTGAAGCCACAAAATGTAAATGTAGATCTCAACTAGAAGAAATGAAAAGGAGACGTTAGAAGACACCTTAAGATCCAATTAGTGGTCCTGATTAATAAAAAAAATAAAGGAAGAGATGTAAATTCTCCTTGACCAAAAAAGCATTTACATGACTCGTATTTATAATACCTTTTAGCGGGAATTAACAAGCATTTCAACATTTGAATTTCAATAGCTCATTTGGAATGTCTCTTGGACTGTTTGGACTCTTACACATGATTGATGGGTGAGATTCAAAGTAACCGGTGGGACATTTCCTCATTTATATTTTTAACATGGTTTAAAAATCAGTTTTGGAGCACTATATTATTCAACATGAATAAAAAATCATTTTGCTCTATATTGGGTTGCTTTGGATGAATATGAGCGGTTACACCACTGACTTTAAAAGGGTAAAAGAAGGCCTGAAAGGATATAAGTGGAGATAGAAGAAAAAATAAGGCTTAAAAGAATATAATTGGAGATAGTAAGAAAAGATTTGATGACCTTCATGTAACTGACCTCTATTAGCTGGGATAAGAGATGATGATGGGTCGACATATGATTTAGTGCTATGAATCGTTTTAGATCATACTCTTTATTTATTATTATTATTATTTATTATTATTATTATTATTTTTTACATGCACTCACACCCTCACACACTCACACGACAATGGGTACTTGAACCCATGACCTCATGTTAAAACTCTTGTGAGTCTACTACTCAGGTATAAGTATGGATCATACCTTAAACCTTGATTCTTAAACCATAATCATCTTAGAAAGAGAGTTGTTTCACCCAAAATATCAAGTTTGAATTTCTAATATTATAGAAAGAGAAGAGTGTATAGTTGCACCCGTTTTTATGAAATGTCATGGGGTTGTGCACTGGGTAAGACTGACTAGTTATGAAATATCAAAAAATTCTATGATATTTGGTGTAACCTAGATGCTCCCAAGATGATCTAGTGCTCTCATAGTACTATCAGGTATGGTCCTCCTAGTTGTACGGAGAACTTGAAAAGTCTAGCTGGCTGAAGTAGACTGCTCATTAGGTCCACCACATATATCATGGGCTACTATTCAAAAATTGCACCAATTAAACTATCCTAACAACATCATCAATAGCCTATAAAAAAGGAAGGGTAAGATCTTTCATATAAGAAAGCATATGAGCTACAAAATTGGTTTGCACTTTTATTTCTAAACAAAATTTCTGATATGTTTAAAATTTAATGTAAAACATGTGCAATTTCTAAGTATTGTCAATAGGGGTGTACATCATCATTTGCTCGACCCCCGAAAACCGACTCGACCCGAAACCGAGTTCGGGTCGGGGGCCAGCCAAATTTCTAGGCTCGCGAGCATTAATCACTCCCTAGTTCAGGAGTCTCGGTCGAACACGAGACTCGCCCGCCCAACTCGGCCCGACACGGTTGTGTGTGTGTGTGTGTGTGTGTGTGTGTGTATATATATATATATATATATATATATATATATATATATATATATATATATATATAGGAAAAGATATAATGCGCTCGAGTTGATTTTAACGCCCCATTAGGTCGAGCTGTGTGGGCCCCACCGTGATGTGTTTTGAACATCTACCCCATCAGTTAGATGCACCATTCCATCGTGGGCCTAGGTCTCAAAAATCAAGTCAATCCGTGACTTGTGTGGGCCACACCACATACAGAAGTGGAGAGGGGCCGTGCACCATTAAAACATTCATAATCATTTTTTGGGCCCACCAAGATGTGATTTGCAAATCCAGCCCATCCATTATGTGTGTCCCACTTGGATGAGGGTTCAAACCAAGTTTCAGCAACATTCAAAACTCAGGTGGGCCTCACCAAGTGCTTTTATATGTTTTTGACATGTCTTCGCATGATTTTAGATGGTATGGCCCCACCGAGTTCGTATCTGGTGATTTTTGGGATATCCCATAATTTAAAGGGACCCATCAAATGCACAAGTGTTGATAGTGACACGCATCACGGTGGGGCCCACAGCTCGACCTCACGGGAGCTTATCGTCGCCGAGTGCATTGTACCCCCATATATATATATATATATATATATATATATATATATATATATAACCTAACCCTACCCGTCCATTTCCTCTTTCACTTTTTGAGATCGCCCGACCCCACGGTCCCCACCAAACCCTGCTCCCTCTCTCCCTGCCCGACGACCCTACCCCACCAAATCTTTCTAATCTCTCTCTCTCTCTCTCTCTCTCTCTCTCTCGTCTCTAATCTCTCTCTCTCTCTCTCTCTCTCTCTCTCTTGTCACCACAGTCCGACGCCCCCTCGACACTCACTCTCTGATCTCTCTCTCGTCCGACCACAGTCCGGCGCCCCCCTCGACACCCTCACTCTCTAATCTCTCTCTCTCTCTCTCGTCCAACTAGTGGGCAGACACTGTTCGACCAGGCGACCACAGTCCGCCGCCCTACTCGACGCTCTCACAGTCTCACCTCTCTAATCTCACTCACTCTCTCGTCCGACCAGCGGGCGGAAGCTGTCCGACCAAGGTCTGATCTCTCTCTCTCTTAAATGGATACAAATTTCCCTATTTTTTTGAATGAGTTTTGTGCAATTTATTAAATGGATTTGATTTATGTTATTTGGATAGAAATAGGTTGTTGAGTTTGATGGGATTGATAGAATGGTTATGGGTTTGAATTTCTATTACATATAAGCAGAGCTACAGTTAAGGCAATCTGAACTATTTATCTCATGGGTCCTGTTGCGAATGACGTGCTCTTGAAAAATATAAGGTCCTTTGTGAAATTATGACTAGTGTGGATTGCTAATCACGTTTGTTGCAGTGATTGACTGTGGATTGCTCTTGAAAAAAGTTCATTCTTCAAATTATTTCTCTTAATGTGGCCCACTCGAAAGTTCGAAACTGGCTCGAACTCGGCCCGAACTCACCCGATTGCTGCTGGGCCGGGTTCGGGCTGAAGATGTTGGCCCGGTGACCAGGCCGGGCCGGGTTCGGGCCGGTGCGGCTGTTGAACGGGCCTGGACGGGCTAAGGCCAGTTCGACTCGGCTCGACCCGTGTACACCCCTAATTATCAATCATCATTTCCAAATAGGGATACCCCACTCGAGCTCGGTGTGAAAATGTCCCTGCATTAATCACCCCCAGTTAGGAGTCTCGAACACGAGACTTCCCGTTCTGATACCAATTTGATGCAGGACAATTAATCACTTGATCTAAAGCTTGAACTGTTAGAGTATGACGAATTAATCACTTTATCTCATAGCCTAGGTCCCACATCGCATGAGTTAGGACCTCAGCCGGACCCCCCCCGTGGGCCCCAAATCACATAGGTACCGCCTCACACGGGCTGCCCACCCCGAGTGTGTCCCCACATCCCATAGGCTACCCCACTCAAGTTCAGTGTGAAATGCGCATTAATCACCCCCCGTAAGGAGTCTCGAACACGAGACCTCCCCTGTGGGCCCTAAATCACATGGGTCATGCACTCCGAGTGTGTTCCCGCATCCCATGGGCCACCCCACTCGAATCTGGTGTGAAAATGCTCCTGTATTAAATCCCCTGTAATTCAAAAGTAGTTTTGCATAGTATATTTACAGGGGTTTAGAGTTCAATTACTAAATCAACTTTAATATCTCTAATTAGTATGCATATGTAATGTTTGACAAAATGGTTGTAATAAGCCCATTGAAATATATTTGCCCGAAAATGATGAAATTCCAAGTCTCCGATGGGCCACAAGTACAGGATCAAATCTGAGTGACTGACCAATAATTTTTAACCATTGATTTACATGGAGAATATTTGGATGGTGCAAATTATCATATTAAAGTAAGTATAGTGATGCAGTTGATAATTTGATTATTTTGGGATATCATCAATGGGCCACGTGCCCAACAGATTAGTACCTTAGTGACACAAATATTACACATGCAACAATTGGCAGGATTTTAGATGTAATCCAAGCTTCCACCTTGAATTTCAAACTCTCTATTTGAGGGGATTTGAAACCCCTAGTTGCTTTATTATGCCAAACATACCTGGAGATTTTCCCCAAATCTATGGTGCGAAACGACCCCTAATGCACCCTTGTTTAATTTTATTTCTTAAAGTGTTAGGTTGCATATATTTTTTACATATTAATGAAAATTCTTCCAAAAAGTTAGATCTCATAACAGTTAAGCATTTTCTTGGGTTTATTTTCTACTAAAAAAATTATAAGTATTTTTTGTCCTAGCATAGGGCAAAAGTTTGTAAAAAATATAACATTTTTTAAAGATAAACCCTTCGTTTTCTTGCACCCAAAACTGATGATGACAACGTTCAACTTGCTCTCCATGTTCGAAGGGACATAAAATTCAGAAACCCCTCCAAAAGAGACTCTGCAGGGCAATAATCATTTGTACTAGCTGTAGAACCTATTTTCTCTCTTCTTACATCAAATTTAGAACCTTCTAGGAGTGACCTCCCTATCGCTCTTTATAGATCCAAGTGTATTCCATCCATTTCAGATAGGTATCGATCTAACATCACAAATCCAATTTAAATTTTGTTTCATTTTATTGTCTTTCTTTATCGATTTGTGCTTTCATTTCTTATGTCTTTCACTTCTATTCCTTCTAGTGTAGTAGATGCTTGGCAGATCCCTATTGGAAAGCAACAATATTGGAGGAGATGACAACTTTTCATTATCTATTGTTAGCATGTGGTTGGGTGCAAATGGGTCTTCACTTTCAAGCATAATCCCAATGATATAATTAAAGACATCAAGCTTGACTAATTGCTAATTGATTCACTCAGCAATAGGGTGTTGATTATCATGAGACCTTTATATTTGTAGAAAAATCGAACTCAAATTCACATTATTTTATCCATATTCATTCATCATCATCTGGCTTTACAATAGTTGGATATTATCATGAGACCTTTATATTTGTAGAAAAATCGAACTCAAATTCACATTATTTTATCCATGTTCATTCATCATCATCTGACTTTACAATAGTTGGATATTAAAAACACTTTTCTCATGACGATTTGCATGAAGATATCTGTATAAGTATCCATTTTGGATTCAAATCTCTTAATTCAAAAGGGAAAGTATGTAAGTTGAAGAAGACTCTCTATGGACTTAAGTAGTCTTCTTGATCATGGTTTCAATGTTTTAGCCACATTGTCTCTCATATTAGGTTTGTGCGAAGTTCTTTGATCACTTAGTTTTTTGTCAAAAAGCAAGTAGCTCGAACAACCATGTTGGTTATCTATATTGATAACATTATCATTACGGGTGACAATGAAGATGATATAAGTCAAAGAATTTCTTACTTCAATATTCGAAATCAATAATATAGGCTCCTATGCTAGTTTTTAGGAGTTGAAGTTGCTCAAATAAAAAAGGGCTCTTCATCTCTCAGCTTTAGTATGCACTTGATCTTCTTTATTAAATAGGAATATTGGGTTGTCATCTGACTGAGATTCCTATTAAAGTGAATCATTATCTTCACTCTAAGTAGTCTTCTCCCATTTTAGATTTTGGATGATATAGGCATTTGGTTGAAAAACCGATTTACTTATTTATTTCATGGACGAACATTGCTCATGCTATTAGTTTAGTGAAATATACAACTCATATAGTCTCCATGTTCTTATCACCTTGGGGAGCTTTATCATTTTCTCTTCTACTTGAGGTCGTCACCAAGTAGAGGTATCCTTTTCTCAAACCATGGATGTCTTCATATAAGTGCATGTTATAATGCTAATTGGGTTGGATAAACAAGCGATCGATGATAAACCTTTGAATATTGTACCTTTGTTGATCATAGAAATCTTTTTTATTAGAAGAGCAAGAAACAAACCGTTGTTACTCATTCTTTTATGATGCGGAGTACCAGTTTATGGGTTAGGTTACATGTGAAGTTTTATGACTTTAAGCTCTTTTTCTAGATCTTGGTATTGAAGTTCCTACTCTAATTCTTCTTTTTTATGATAATGAGGTGCAATCCACATTGCTTTCAAAATAGTATTTTATGAGCTACCAAACATATTAAGGTAGATTGTTGTTTCAGTTAGGAGAAGCTAGTTGCATGTCTCTTTCTCTAACTTATGTTACTTTAAAGGGCCAGTTAGCAGACGTGTTTTTCAAGACAGTGTTGTCCTTTCATTTAGTTGACATTGCATTAAGTTGGGCATGCGTGATATATACTTATACTCTAGCCTGAGAGGGAGTATAATAGGATTGTGCCCTGAAAAAGTAATATTTATTCTCTTTAATTTATTATTCACTTATTAGTAATGCAATTCATTCATCGGTTTTATTAATATGTGTGGAACATTAAAACTGCACTATATGAATGTATTTATGAGAGAGATTTCTCTAGTTATCCTTAGGAACTTGAATAAGACATAACGACCACTGGCCAAGGGAGAGTTGTGGGCTATGGATTACACTGCCCTGCTAGCTATAACCATTTAATATATTATAGGAAAAACTTATGGTTATTATTATTTTGGTTGTCTTATGAGGGGACTGATGACGAGTAATAATGAAAAGTCCTCACCATTGAGCAATGACTAATCAGTGTGCCTTGGCGTTACCCCGCATAGGAGTGTGAATATGCCATTGATATAGGTTCTTAGGTCGGACTTGTTTGGAACTTGCATTAGTAAAATCAAGTACAAGACTGTAATCGGGAGACCTATCATGCCTGGACTTGATCGACACATAGATATACTAGTTTTGACTAATCTCTAGACTTGAGGACGTGTGAGGCGAAATGTCTAGATATCATATGCTTTGGGTCGCTTTATGAGGTCATCATATGACCAACAAAAGTATGTATAGCTTGGCACATACATTAAGATTTGTTAAGGCTCACATGATTTAACAAGGGCCACTTGTACTCAAGATATCACCTATGAACCGATCTTATGGTTGAATTGTTATTCAAGTATGTTTTAAAGGATGCCCATATCATCGAAAGTTTTTTTTGGTTAATTGAAGTTTTTAAACTATTAACATTTATTTTTAACCATTGATTAACTGTAACGTCCTAGACTTTCGTCATTTTGAATTTTCAAAAATTCTCTCTCTCTCTCTCTCTCTTTATATATATATATATATAAAATTAGCCTACGTCGTCACTTACTTACCCTTGACGCTCGAGGTGAGCCTTTACATAGGTGATACAAATAAAGAATCACACGAATCCGAATCCGATTAATCAACCACAAGAAGCCAATGATTCTGCCCAATCACTTAAACCTCAAGTTTAACATCGTGATTTGTTCATCTAGGGATCAAATCTAGCCAACCTATCACTGACCAATCGAGATGACCATGACTAAATTAAAGATCTAACTAAGCCGAGACAATTAAGGGTCAGATCTTAATTAACAAACCGAAGTGACCCAATTATCTGTTTAGCCTAAGAACCGATGGTTTAGAGCGATTATGACCAAATTGCCATTGTTGCTAATTGCAAATAGGCCACACTATGGACTTAGCTAATCTAGACCCTAACCATTGTGCACAAAAAAATCTCCCTACCCAAGTCATTCTAGAAATGCCCTGATTATTTGAACAAGCTCTAGACCGCTCATTAGTGGTCCACTAGTTTCGAAACTATAGAATAATGTCTCTCACTAGGTTTGACGCCCATCACAGGTGAAGAACCAAGAAAGTGCCCAGAACTACTCAACTTGGGCTAGAAGCCAAGTGCTTAAAACACGCGAATCCCTTTGGCCGAAATCTTAAAACTTAAGTGAAATAGATTTTCCGTTATTTTGCAAAGTTGTGACTTTTCGGCCGTTAGACTGCAATCAAATTTGAGGCATAAGTTAAGAATATTTCTCTGCTCATATCCATATAACTGTAGCCCTGATCGATCACCGACGACTATCCATCGTAAGTGGGGCCCCCATGGTTGATCGAAGTGTCCGATTGCTGCCCAATTTTAACAAACCCTAGATCCTATAGTGAGGCACCTTTCCTCTGACGCGAATGAGCTAGTGGGCTCCTGAAAGGACACTGTAAATTAAAATCAGTCCCCTTATGGGCAAGTATAATGGAAAAGAGGCCCCCAGGGCCATTTGGGCATAAAATTTGATACTATAAAAGCCAAGAAATTCTCTCCCATACTCCTATATGAAAATTCAGTTGCAAAAGGGAGAGAGCGAGTACAGAGTGGAGAAGAAAGAGATTTTCGGGGAGCTTATGTGGGAGATTTTCCCACAATTGCTGGCCACAACGAAACTCATGACAGCGCCATGTTATAAGTGATAGCCCGACTGTAGAAAAGAGGTAACTATCAGGCCTTCTTTATGATTTGAGCCTTATAGGCCGATTGTGTGCGCCCCTTACAAGAAAATTTCACTAATGCGAGGCACTGACACACTACCCTACGGATCCCAAACTTAGGAGTAGTACCAAAAATTGACGAATCACTTTTAGGTGCAGACCATTATCTCTAGGTTGCTGTTTATCGAACCCTATGTCATGATTAATGATTTGTGTAGTGAATAGATGATTGCATGTTAACCAGTGCATACGCTTATGGCTCTTCGCCTCCCATAAATTATTAATCATGTGTAATGTAGCTCAAACGTTCAATTAAATGCAAGAATAAGTTGAAATTACAAAATTTGTTGCTCATGCATCATATTATTCACATGCTATGCACTAAATATGCCTTACCTCACATGAATTTCTATGTTAGTTGTAACATGGTCTGCATGTTCGATAAAAGCCTAATAGAATAGAAATTTCTGATTGTTACTTGTATCCGTTCCTATAGATGCATAGTTGATTTATTTGTGTTATTGATTGGCTATGGCTATTTAGTTAATCGGGTTGGTCGGCAAATCATAAATTTACGAGGGCAGCCCTAATTGGATTGGCCGCCCCAGACTAGTTCGATTGATCCGAGCCAAACATAGATAACCAACAGTAGTCAGACTACATGGGATGCTTGCACACAATGTTGGCCAACAGTGTGTGTTCACCATGCCCGCCTGAATCTGAAGCACCACATACCTTTGAGAGACCTACTATTAACTGTCAGTGATACGATTCCCAACTCTCGAAAGTCGGGCATAGTGGTATGGGACACTATGTCCATCTTCGTTGGCCTGTTGGGGTGACGAGCCTCCTCAGTATCTTGACCCTTGAAGCACCAGGAGGTGATAAATCCTTATTTAAATGACTCCCATCAAATTACCCAGCTGATGGTTCTGTGCCAGAGTACTGTTCGAACGACCTGAGCATGAATGAAATTGGGTGGCGAACCCTTTTCCTTGTAGTGATTTGGTTATGTGACAAACCCGTACCTCGGAATTGAGTGATCATACTCGGTGTTTGGGTGACAACCCATACTGAGTTGATTCTTATACCTTTGTGTATCATGCTTGACATTTGAAATTAGTGATTCGTGAGATAAATGGGTGATACCTAAATTCAGATCATAGATTGTAGGCTCAGAGCCGCTCGGCCGCCCTGGGCCAAGTTATCTAAATAAGACTATTGATTAAATGGAGGTATCCAGCTTCTCCAATCTTGCTGCATGAACTGACTTAATTAAATACTCGGTTAACATGAACATTTATAACATTGTATTAGCATAGGTTAGCGACTCGGCAGTCGAGGTCGCATTGAGAGAGTGTTGGTCATATGTGAACATATAGATGGAGTTGCTTGAGGGAGAGTTGGATGGCGAGGGTATGCATCATATCATAATACCATGCATGGGCATTAACAAGAGTGTCTAGGGACTGTATGCTTAAGTCATGTTTCATTAATTATGCATATGTATATGATAACATGTGTAACTTAGAGTTAATGGAACCACTGAGTTGATCACTCACTCCCATTTTGGAACGATGTTTTAAAATACCAACCTGAACTTTTGTAGATGCAGGTACTATGAAGTCTAATGCGTTGGAGGAGTCGCACATAGACTCGAAGGAGTCCTCGTACTTCCAGTTGCTAGGTGGGCCGATGTAGGATACTTTTAGGACTTCAATTAGATTTTAGAGTCATTAGATTTTATATTTTTTGAAATTGTATATTTTTCTCAGTTGTAATCATGTACTCTGTATAAACATATTTTACTTTTTAGTTGATTACTAGCGTTAAAATTTACATTTATTCCAGATTACATTGCATAGTCTATTCTAATTATATGAACTGATTGAATGCCAGATGAAACGAATTATAAATCCTACTTCCGCAAAGTATAAGTGGCACCTGGGATATCGGGAGTCAAGTATCTACTCGGCCCCCGAAATCTGGGGTGCTACATTAACTGAGCTTGATGAACATTTAATGGTTAAGATCTGGTGATTCATGCCTTAGGTCAGTATGAATTATTGGCTAAGGATAGCGGCCATAGTGAGTGGAGTGATTTGGTCAATTAGGGTATATGACTAAGGTAAGATCACAAACTTTTGATATAGTAGTGCATATAAGGTGATAAAATACTATGGCATCTTTTTATAAACCCTAAGTCCTTATATACAGATTTTATCTTAAAAGAAGATGAATAAGAAGAGAGCCGTGGACATCCCAAGCCTTCTTGGGCATCATTTTAAAAGAGAAGAAAAAGGAAGAAGTAAAGAGAGAGAGAAGAGAGAGATTTCCATCATACTTTTTAGATGTGTAGGGGCCATAGTTGGACGTCTCTTGCATGTCAGCCCAACCCTACTCCATGCTAACATGTGGCTCTCCTCCTATTCCTTTTTTGGAATAGATTGAGGAGACATGAATCACCATCAACATTCTTCACTTATAGGCGGCATTGATAAAGATAATCCTAGCCATAAAGTTTGAGTTTTTATATCATAGAAACTCGATGATATGTGAACAGAAATCCTCAAGTTCATTAATTAAATATGAACTTTTAAAACTTTTATTTTACATAGCGTTATGAATAATCAAACCCAATGTTGACAGGCAAGACTAGCCATAGAGGGACCCCTTTTATTAGGCAATCCCAAATGGATGGCTGAAAAAAAAAAAATAGCCAACTTATGTATGAATTAGAATGTCAAATCATTGTAATGTTTGCAATATTATATCATATAGATTGGATTGTCATATCAGTATAATGATTGCATTATAGCCCGGAAAAGCCCAAGGAAGAAGCGTTTTCCAAGGCAAGCCTGTTTCAATTTAAGCTGGTTTGGATTTAATATAAAAAGCTAGCGCATTCCAAGGGATGTGAAGCCCCGTAGATTGAGGGCAGAACCCCTTTTCAGATTGGTTGATTGGACTATCCATGCATCTGGATGCAATTAGATAGCAATTAGCTCCAAGAGAACTGCACCATTTCTCCAATGAAAATTCACTTGTTACTCCAACTTCAAAGTGTAGGATAAATAGAGGGTCCTGATCTGATCATGAGGTGTAGATGCCAATGCAATTAGTGGACCACACCTGTGCAACGATTTGTATAGTCGATCTCATGGATGCTCTAAAATTGTCCAGTTTGAAAGCTCTCTGCTATCCAATTCATCCATTCTAAAAGTTTCTTGGGGTATTACGATCATCAATCAGCAATCAGATCAACGGTCTGGATCAGTCAACCAATTGTAGGAACTCTCAGTGCAGGATGTCTGACCCAACGGTGCTCACATTGCAGTGACCCAATCATGATTTCATGGGAGAAGATTCTGAGATATTCTATTCTAATTCTAATTCTATGTGGGTGTGAACATTTTCATTGAGTCTTTGATTATTTACATGACCGAAAAGTACGAATACGACTAATAGAGAGATCTCATGTCCAACCGATTGGACCACAGGTTACGGTCCACCCAGTGGATTGGTTCCAATCTCTTTAATGCATGTGAAATCCAATCCTTCCAATAGGTTGGCCCTACCATGAAGATCTCTTATTATAAAATCAGCCCCATCTAATTATCATGTGGACCACACCATAGAAGCAATGTCTACTTATTAATAATCACAAAATAGAAGTTTGGTTATATGGTTGATTTCTTACATAATATTTGTGGTGGGCCCAACCTATTGAACGGGTTGGATTTCGCATGCTCATCAAGTGTTGGAAGTTATCCACTGGTTGGACTGTAACTATTGTCCAACTGGTTGGACTTGAGACTTTCTTGACTTTAAAGGGAATGGTATGAAAGGAATTGAGAAAAGGATATCCAAACGGCTACCAGAAGGTCCGACTACAAACAGATGCAAAGTGACCGACTTGCAAAACGTCAAAAGAGAAGCTTCTTTGATTCCTTATCTTTATCTTTATCTTTATTAAAGACATCAAGAAAGAGAAATGCTTAAGTTGGACTAATGGAACACGTGTGGCACGTGTGCATGATATAGTCAATTCAAAAAGTGGGTCCCACTTAGAACGCTTCCTAGCCACAAATCAGTCTAGTCCACTCAGGTTGGCCACGAAATACACATTGAAATAGACGTTAACGTTTGCTCGCCTTTATCAACCACATTTTTTTCACTTTAGAATTGTGACACACATGATTAGGGGACCCACCTGATTTTTAGGCCAGATCATGTCAACAGTGGGCTTCATTTAATTAATGGACAGGATGTCAAACACGTGTGCCACATGGGCCCATGAATCACATCTTCAATCTCTACCCTTGCAAAATAGCCTTTCAAGTGTCCAAACGTGGAGATACGTATATTAGTAAGGTATGATCAAAGTCTTCGCGTTTACATATCATTTCATGCAATTGTTATTTGAAGTTAGGCCTGTTTGGCAATACTAAAATAATTGTGAATTTTTTTTTAAAAAAAATTCTCAAAATCACCTCTTCAACCATTGTATCTTTTTGGTTAGTTATCATGTTAGATAATCTTTCACTATATGGTTTTAATATATCGAAAATGCATGCTAGGGTGGCTCACTTACTTCTGAGATCGGGAATGACTTTGTATGCATGAAATACACCGTCCATCAGGTCCACCAGCCTTGGTTATGATTTTATTTTAAAATTTTTTTTTTTAAAATTAAAATTTTTTTTTATAATAAAAAAAATCAAGGCCATCCAAATCTCAGGTGTGCCATCTATAGGGATCAATGCCAAATTATGCTTAAAACCTTTAAATTCATGGGGACTAGCATGTTTCGTGTTGTAATGATGAGCTGTTTCAGATTAACGGATTGGATGCCATATAAACACTATGGTCCCACACACAACTAACGGTGGCTTCTCCAACTCGGTTGGATGGCCTGTGAATGTATTTGGTTGATCCACGCTGTCTCTGTGTTTTTCGGCCGTCTCCAGCTGGGAACGGCCAGAAGCTTTGACTGGCTGCCATGACGTATGGGTCCTATTCACACCGTCTATCCATTTTTTCGTATAATTTAGGGTATCAGTCTAAAAATGAGCAGATCCAAGGCTCAAAATGAGGCAGATCTAGGGCTCAAATGGACTACACAACTGGGATTAAACTCTTACCGTTGAAAACTTCTCAGAGGCCATGGAAGTTTTAGATGGTGCTGATATATGTGTTTTCTCTTCATCCAGGTGTATGTAACTTCATGAATAGGTTGGATAGCAAATAAACATCACGGAGAGATCTATAAAAGTTTTAACGGTGGGAATTATTATCACCGCTGCTTACTGTCGTGTAATCTACTTGAGCCTTGGATCTGCCTCATTTTTGGGTATATACCCCAAAATGATACTAAAAAATGGATCGACGGTGTAGATAAGATACTAAAAAATGGATCAACGGTGTAGATAAGACCCATACATCACGGTAGCCGCTCAAAGCTCCTGCCTGTTCCCAGCTGGAGATGCATGGGTAGGACGCAATCCGCTTCCCTTATTTTAGGGTTGGAACAGTGGGAATAATGATTTCCACCGTCTGCTTCCGGGTTAAAACAGGGGGAATAATAATTTCCACATTTGAAACCTTCTTAGGGCCTATAGTGATATTTATTTGTTGTACAATCTGTTGATAAGATCACAGACATGGACTAAGGGAAAGAACAAATATCAGCTTGATTCAAAACTTTTGTGGATTCTAGGAAGTTTTCAATAATAGACTTTGCAATTAACACTCTTTTCTGTAGTGTGGTCTACTTGAGATTTGGATATGCTTCATTTTTAGGCTCAAATCTTAAAATTATCTGGCAAAATGGATATACAGAGTGAATAAAATACATAAATCAAAGTAGACCCCACAAAGTTTACTGCATATTGAGTTACTCGCTATGCAATCCTCTTCTTCCACTTCACATGTCGCTCAACTAGCAGTTGCCACAGTGCATTGTATGCCCATGCAAGTTTGGGTCAGCCTCCATGGTAGTGGTAAGTATACTCTATTCCAATGCTGAGATCATGGGATCGAGTGCTCATGCGGTGTAGGCATGAGTGCGTGTAAAAAATAAAAAAAGAAAGAAAATGTGCATGAGAGTTCAGCTGACGTGGTTCTAATTAGTAAATCTCTCAAGTGGAAACGGTATTAGTTTCATTTTTTTTTTTTCAATGCATGAGATTCCATCCACATTTCAATCTCTGTAAATTGCCATTCTATATTGGCATAGTAAGTGGGAAATTGACCAATATTACTAACATAGCACCATTTCATTTGACCAGTTAAACACTCATTCTATCCCAAGTGATATTCATGGTGGGGCCTACTACTTCAACGGAGCAGATCTCATCCACGAGTTGCATGTTAGTACTGGGAATTGCATGGAGGTGATCAGTTCACCATCTTTGAATCTATGTTTTGTTCACATTGCAATGGGACGTATGGACTTGCCCATGCAACTTTTCCGAGTCGACTTGGACTAAATCAAGTCCCATTCAGATTAGTCAGTATTCAAAATATCCCCAGACTCAGTACAACTCAGTTGAATTACCCTTGACTTGACCGAGTCACGACTCGATTCATTAACCAGATCGGTCCAAGTCACTGAGTCTTCAATCCATGATTTGACGTGCTTGGACCAGGCCAAGGTTGACCACGCCCTAGCCTTCTGGCTGTAATTGGGTTGGCCATACATGGTCTGGCCGGCCCGCCCTGAAAAGATTCAATGCAAGTTCGCATGTAAACAAGAGAACGGATTGGCCACTCCCCCTACTCTGTGGGACCATGATGTATGTGTTTCATCCATTCCATTCATCCATTTTTACAGATAATTTTAGGGCTTTATCCCAAAAATCAGAGTGATATAAATCGTAGGTGGACCACACCACAGGAAAAAATAGCGATCGGATATCCACCATTAAAATCCTCCTAAGGCCCACTGTAATTTTTATTTGACATCCAATATGTTGATTAGGTCATACAGGCCCAGATGAAGGGAAAAAACAAAGATAATCTTGATCCAAAACTTTTATGGCCCCAAAAAGTTGTTAATGGTCTACGTCCATTCAACACTGGTTCATATAATGTGGTCTACCTGAGATTGGTGTATACCTCCTTTTTGGTCTCATAATATAAAATGATCTAAAAAAATAGATGGACATCATGGATGAAATACATAGATCATGGTGAGTCCCACATAGCCCCGACCACCAGCCATTGGCTGGTCGCAGGGGGAGTAGCCAATCCATTTCCTGTAAACACGTAAGTGGTTAGGATCCGACGTGGATTGGGTACTACCCGCACTGTCACTAGCTAGGAATGGATTAGGGATATGAGGGGCACCGTGATGTATGGTTTTATCCAAGCCGTTTATCTATTGATACAAAGCTCAAGTGGACCATATATAGTTATATATTACGGAAAGTAAGGGTGATGATTCCACCATCATTGAAACCTTCCTAGGGCCCACCATAATGATTAATTTCCATCCAACTTGTTTATAAGGTCATATAGATCTAGCTATAAGAAGGGAAAATATAAATATCAAATGGCCTCTGAAAAGTTTTAAATAGTATGTGTTCCTTAAAGCTGTCATTTTTTTGCCCATACTCTAAAATAATAAGGAAAAAATGGATGGACGGTGAGGATAAAACCCATACATCATCGTGGTTCCTCGGAGGATAGGCAGGGCAGTACCCAATCCAGGTTCCTTGAAACATGACTGCATTTCAACGTGTGCTTTTATACTACACGTGCGTTGAGTGGGAACAGCTAACTAGTGCCTTTAAATTGCATATTCTTTCTGTGCACCGGCCCTTTTAATGACTAGACCGCCAACGATGGCCGGGCCATTCATATTTTCACCCTTGTGGTGTACATGTGTTGTGGGTGTTGGTACATGTGCATGTACACGTGCGGTCAATATAGCTTTAAAAGCACTATTGGTCTTAAATTTCTACTTTAAGACAATCATAGCAAATAAGTATTTTAGCCGGGCACAGTACAAATATCCAATTATTGGAAGGCGGTTTCTCTATCTCATGAAATGGAAAAAATTCAATAGCAATTTATAACTTAATAGCGATTGAAAATTGAATAATTTGCATACACGCAAAGAAAAGTTATTACAACTGAAAATTGGATATCTAAAATCTATATTGAAACAAGGGCCATCAATGGATTGATAGTTTCCCCGATAAGTCAAAGGATATCGAAGATATTTAGTTTTTTGAGCAAAACTCTTAGGGATTGTTTTTGGAGTTTTAGAAAAGTCGAAAACTCTAGTTGACAAGTCAAGCCAACTGATTGACACGTCTCCACCAGTCGAATTAACATGTCGATGGATTGCATAGTTTTGAATGATTTATTTTTGTTTTTGTTTTATCTTAAATATATGAGTGTAATTGGGATTATGGAGAGGGTTAGACCTGCTTAGGAGTTGGAGAGTGTTTTGGAGAAAGAAAAAGTTAAAGTTTTTCTCTTGTGACTTCGAATTGATAAGATTTTATCTTTTGTAACTTTGTTATTTACAGTGGATCATTGTTTTGTGCCGTAGTTATTTTTGCAATGATTTTTTCATAGATTTTTTTTACATAAATTTTAAGTATTCTCTGTTGAATTAGCTTACGTGATTGTGATTACTTTGTTTGATTCCTATCCGTGTATTTATACGAGTCTCAACAATTACATTGGTCTTTATTAGTGTGCTATATTTTGTTGGTATCTAAGACTACCATGCATTTTATATTTCTATAACTAATGAGGGCCAGATGGGCTAACCCTAACCCTAATCAATCCAGCAATAGGCCCATCACAGCAAATGCACCGTTAATGAGGAATACTGACTTCCCAATCGTGATTGTGGAATTTGTAGACCACTGACCTTTCTCTTTTCCCACCACCCAATTAAAGGCTTGACTAGAGCCGGATAATGTGCGGTTTTTATGCCAAAGGTCATCCACAGTAGGGCCCACCATTTGGAATGTTTGGATATTTGTGAAATGGACGGCCACAATGCAGCACCATCGGGGTGTCCTTTTCTTTGGTGCCGTTCAAAGGACGCTACGGTCTCCAGCCATGCAGGTGGGCCCCATGGTTTTAGAATACTCCCCATCAAAGGGTAAGAAATCAAATTGACTATGAAATCAAATTGACTATTCAACTTGACAGTAATAGGCACGTGTGATCACGTGTGACGCAAGCGTGATTGTTTCAAATC
Source organism: Magnolia changhungtana (assembly GCA_030180095.1). Classification (NCBI taxonomy): domain Eukaryota; kingdom Viridiplantae; phylum Streptophyta; class Magnoliopsida; order Magnoliales; family Magnoliaceae; genus Magnolia; species Magnolia changhungtana. Next base: position 7,833,455 of record JASAUF010000220.1, read on the forward strand.
TTTTACAATTAGAGAGATGCTCCGGTGCTCTCAGAGTAGTATAAGTTAAAGTGCTCCTAGTTGCATTGGGATACTTAGACAGTCCAATCCATTGATCTGGACCGTTCATTATGTTTAGAGCGTATTTCATTGGCTGCCATGAAGCTTCCATGTAAGCATCGCTCTATTTGACAAATCTAAACCATTTGATCGACGGTCTTTGATAAGGACAGTCCAGATAATTTACAAAAAAGTAGGTCCAATTAACAATTTGGTCCAGTAGGTATTGTATATCCTTACTGTCCATCTGTTTTGCCAGCTCAATTTATTGCATGAGCCTAAAAATGAAGCAGATCCAAATCTCAGGTGGACCACACCATAGGAACCAGTCGTGATTGAACGCACCTAATACACTCTCTTTCCATGGCTTTAAAAAAATGGATAGCTGTGAAAATAAGGCCAAATCAAAGATGGATCGAATCATTCCACCTTTAAGATTTGCATGATAACTTATGAAATGTGCTCTGGACTTCAACGGATAGGTTAGATAATTTTATTATTATTTTAAAAAAATAATAATAAACAGATCCATGATAGGCCTAACAAATTGGTGAATAAAATTGTTGATTAGACCTATTTCTATGTAAATGATCTTAACCGTCAAAATTAAGAACCATTGGTCTTTTATCAAATCAATGTGATGTATGCATGGTAGCTGCTACCATGAAATATGAAATGCACCTAATGAATGGTCTAGATCAATGGATTGGATAATCTAAGTGTCGTAATGCACCTAGGAGCACTGGTGCGCTATAAGTTAGGGTGATCTTAATTGCACTGGGATACTTAAACATTCCAATCCATTAATCTAGACTGTCCATTAGGTCCAACACACAGTTCATGGGCTACCATGCAAATATCACATAGAGATGAGAATCTTAACCATCTGACCAATGGCATTTAATATGAGCGGTCAAGATCATTTGTACAAAAATATATCTTATCAGCAACTCAATCCATTTCTATTCCATGGCGTATGGTTCTAAAGAACAGCTTCTGTTAGGCATCCCATATATGGGGTTGGAAAAAGATGGCTAAAAAGAATAAGGCTAAACCAAGGATGCATTTGATCATGGGTGGTTACACAATTCAATCAAAAACGATGGGTCCTTACTCTTGCCCTTGAGCCATGGAATTTTTTTTTTTCGGTTAGCTTGTTAGTACACCCACCGTCAGTTCACACATCACTGTTAGCCACCCCACTAGGGAATTGATGCCAAGACCTCAGTGTTGAACCGAGGTATCTTTCACTCAGTCTACCACTTGAACCATGGAACTGGGTGTTTGCCCTGGGGTTTGACTCACAAGAGTTTCAACATCAGGTCAACGGTTAGAGTACACATAGGTGGTGAAATCCCACTATGGTGTGAGTATGTGGAGGGGTGTGTGCGCATGTGTGAAAAAAATTCAAACACGAGGCCACATGTGTTAATAAGAGTCTGTATTCCATTAATGTGTACTATTAGGAAAGTACGGGTACGCTAGGGTCGTACTCAATTGCCCTCTCCATCACTGGTTACAACAACGATTAATTAATTTGTAAAAGGATAAAGGAATTAGTCTCCTTGATAAACCATTTAAGATCAAATTTTAGAACCCAGTTGCCCTCTCAACCACTGGTTGTAACAACCATAAGGTGATTTGTAAAGGGATAACGGTTAGTCTCTCTTGATGGATTCTTTTTGCCTTGTGTTTTAAAGGGCTTGTTCTTTCATTAGTAATTGCAGCCACTGTATTTTTCAAATGAATGAAAATGTATAGATTGAACAGAAAAAAGACTAAAATAATGTTATAATTTTATTAATTTATAAGTAATGCGCATTACAATCGACAAAATAACAAATAAAACTATAAATAAAAGTAAAGCGAGAGATAAATACCTGAATTGCCTGTACGAATAGATGATCTAGACGAATGGTTAGCACGATCTTTGATCTTATAATAAGGACTCGATTGATCGGGATTCAACAATAGAAGGTCGTGGATATTTATCCTCCTCCTACAGTACTGCAGTGGTGATGTTGGACAGTAGCGATCTAATCTAAACCTCGAACGTTATGCAACATGATCAGATAAAAATAGAGAGGCTAAAACTTAGCTAGATTAAGATAAAAAGGTAATCATTATAAAGATAAATTGTGTTTGGCGTGAGCCTAGAGCTCTTCATCGAGTTCTCCATTTATAGCTTAACAGTAAAACCTTCACCGGGTTTCCTTACTAATTCAAGATTCTTCGCACTCATGACTTTTTATAAGAGATCTTCGTAGATGTAAAATCAATTTTAGATCACTCGCCAATGTGGCCTGCAAATATACAGAGACCTTTTAGATCTGTTTCATTCAGTTTGACCACAGATTGCTTTTAGATTTACTCCTATCGTGACTATAAAGATCCGTAGAATTGGTAGAACCGGTCCTACATGATCTGGATCGAAACCTAATCTATTGGTTCTTATTCGCTCAAATATTGGTCTGATCTTCGAATTTTCATAATTATCGCGAGAGATTCAAACATCACTAGGAAAATCTCATATTTTGGAAGGATTATAAGAGACAATCTTACCGAGCATATCTGGATATGTGATAGGATCTTTGCGTTGCTTGGCCTTTTATAGACATGCCAGTTATGTTGCCTTGGTCACGTGCTAGACGAATTAGGGCTATGTGTCATTTGTCACATCCTTTTTTCTAGAGGCATATTTACAGTTCTGTGTCACCCTATTTATAACCAAAAATGTGTTGTTGAAGGGTAAATGGGCAAACGATACCCTCGACACGAGTACAATTTTGATATTATTAGGCACACATGCCAACATGTAGAGGCATCTTAATGGTACACGAGGGTGTACCAAATTGGGTGTAAATAATGGGATTAGTCTTATTGTTGCATGGTAGCACTTGATATGTACTCTAGAATATTAAATGGGCAATTGAAATCAATAACTTGAATTTGTGAGATTCCATAATATTGACGGTCAAATTCCTTGTTTATTTCTGTTTTGACTATTCTTAGTAAGTTTTAGTTTGATTATAACTCTTCATCCGTTGGGCTTCAGGAGTTGTGTCCAACATGAAAAATGTTTAGAAAATTTTGGAGAATAACTTGATTAAGCCACATGGGACACTCACTATAAATGGTAAATTTACTATTTATTATAAGTTACGAATTTTAAGGAGTTTTAGTTATAGTTTAATTCATAAACTTCTTCCAAGTCCTGGTATACATATTTTAAGGGTTGTAGACTTGTTTATTTCATCTATCAATCATTTTACAAATTTTCATGAATAGTATTTCTATTTTCTATTTACAAATTCCTACAATCAGGATTCAGGATGCAACGCTTATGATGTAGAGCAGGTCGCGGACAATTACATGGCAAAGATGGATCAAAAAAGGCCCGGTCGGCGAAAGAAGTGATCTGGACCATCAGACCTTAAATCAGGCGTATCTCACAATCCGGGATGAGTTAGCCGATGAAAAATATATGATTTTGGGGTAGAACGAGCTACTTTAGCCAACCAACCCAGCTATGCAGGGTTGCGACGCTTCAATTGCGAGAAACCCCTGATTTGACGGTCGTTTCCACTGTTTATTTCGTTTTTACTATAAATAGTAAGTTTTAGTTTGCTTATAACTCTTCATCCGTTGGGCTTTAGGAGTTGCGCCCAACGTGAAAAGAGCTTAGAATAATTAGGAGAACGGGTTGGTGAAGCCAAATAGGACACTTACTCTTAGCACTAGTAGACATCTTCCGGAGCCTATAAATAGTAAGTTTACTATTTATAGTAAGTCACAATTCTAGGAGTTTTAGTTGTAGTTTGATTTGATTTATTTCCCATTCTTAGTACCCTTATTTAAAGGGTTGTGCACTCGTTTTTATGCAAATTAATCTATTTCAAATTTATTTAGAATTATTTCTATTTTACTGCTTTTCGTGGATTAGAAGTCAATGAGTGAGGAGTCCAGAGAAGTTACAATCGTGGATTTGAATAGTTATCCTCTTGAGGAAGATGCTCGACACGTCTTACTTTATTGAAAACTTCTTGGTGAGGACACCTAAGAAGTTTTGGACCAAGCTGATATTTTTATTTTCACTTCATTAAGGGTTACCCGACTTTATGAATAAGTTAGAGGGCAAATAAGCATTGAGGTGGATCCTTAATAGGTTGTCAACAGTAAATGTCCAATTCCCACTGTTTTCTGCGTTCTAGTCCACTTGAGGTTTGGATCCCCCTCAATTCATGCCCTCAAACGAGATAAATAGTAAGTGGATGGCCTGAATAAAATACAATATATATATATATATATATATATATATATATATATATATATATATATATATATATATATATATATATATAAAAAATGAATGGATGGCCTAGATAAAATACATACATTATGGTGGAGCTTACATAGCTTTAATGCTAGATGTTCCCACCATGATGTTTGTGAGAAATCCATCTTATTCATTCGTTTTGGAAGCACTCTTTTTAAAATAGGTGACGAAAAATGAAGCAGATCCAAAACTCAAACAGGCCACATCGGAGGAAAATTTTGGGAAACGAAATGCCTACCATTAAAACCTTCCTAAGCTCCATCTTAATGTTTTTATGTTGTCCACAAATGTTCATTCCCATTGGGATAAAGTGAAAACATAACTTATGTGGCTATATGAATGTTTTAACTAAAGCCCCAGTATTTCTTCTCGTGTGGCCCACTTGAGTTTTTAATATATTTAGTTTTTGGTCTCATGTCTTAAAATGAGCTCGAAAAACCGATGAACCGAGTGGATTTCTCACAAACATCATAGTGGCCCTGTTGATGTAAAAATTTGGCTTGCCCTCCCTGGATGGCTGGACCTTCAAGTGCCTACACATGAAGAAGAGAAAGGTGACCCTAGCTAGAGCAGGGGACCCTCCGATGCCAAAGTCAGGCTAGGAATCAGGGTATGGTAGTATGAAGAATTTCGGGCGAGAGATTTTGTGTACCTTATCGATGAGGGCTAATCCTTTATTTATAGTGTATGCATGGTAGGGTAGTCCCCAATCTCAGGCATGACTTCAGTCGTTGGGTGAGATGTGCGCGAGTGATGATTGTGGGCAGTTACCCTTGAATCACGCGGAGGACGGTTACGGGAGAGGTGGGCGCTGGCAGTTACTTTTGAGCCGTGTGTAGTCGAAGAGAGTCATTCGCTCGACCAAGGAGATAGGTCGGCATGTTATGAATCCCTCTTCGTTTGACTGGAGATGGGCTAAGTTGAACTGATCTAAGTTGAATTCTATCGGTTGACCGGAGATGGGCCAAGCTGAACTGATTCGAGTCGAACTGATTCTGAGCTAAATTGAAAGGTGCTCGAAAGTTTTGCCTTGGTCGTCTAGGCTATCGGCTTTCCCAACCGAAGGTTGGACCAGTCTTCTTGTCGATCTCATTCATCCTTGGTGAGCTTTCGCTCAACTTCATCGAGCCGAACCACTGCTTGGGCCTGCCCTGAGCCAAGCTGGGCGGACCAGAATGCTTCAGGATAGTCCTTGTGAGATACATAGGTGGAAGCTCTGGGACATGGGCCATAGATGGCTGTGCTCAGAGACGCGAGCTCTAACATTTTTGGATGAGATGGTGCAGGAGTGTATGCTCGTCAGCCCGAGCCAAACTTGAGAGTGGTCCGATCATATTTCCCCATAACAACCCCACCTAGCATCCCAGCCAAAAACTTCCTGAAAAACATTTCACTGGAAATCCACATCCTTGAGGTAACATAAAATTTATAAAATTTAAGTATTAAAAATTTACTATTTTTAAAAACTAGATTTAAATAAATATTTCAACAGTGGCAACCAAACAGGTCCTGAGCATTTTGTTAATGACAATCACACGTCAGACACAACCAAACAATAACTCCCCAGAAAAATGCAAAGAAAATCCAATCCCTTCTGTTTAGGAGTATCCAGCAATGCGTCATTGATAACGTACAACGTATCTTAAGCAATTTTTAAAATGTACCAACCGTCATTGGGTTCCGTACATCCGAATGGACTGTGGTGTTTTCCTTTCCTCTGTGTCAGTCACATAGAAAAAATGAATGAGATCTAAACCGTCAATCCGGTATTTTCAGTACTGAATGGGCCATGTTCCAAAAATCACAATGTTTGGACGGCTCTTACCCTCTAATTGACGGCTCTTACCAACATAATGTGTATATTTTATATCCACGCCGTCCATTCTTTTTTCCATGTCATTTTAGGACATAAACGAAAAAATAAAGCACATTTAAATCTCTGGTGGACCACACCACAGGAAACAGTGATGGGGTGCCATCCAACCTGTTGATCGGGTAAAACAGACCTGGATGAAGCGGATACATGAATATCAGCTTAATCTGGGTCCTTAATTTTGCCCCTATGGTCGACTCACAAGAGATCCAGTACCCATAGGTGGTGAAATCCCTCTACGGCGTCCAAAGCTTTTGTGGCCATTCAATTACCACCGTTTCCTTTAGTGTGGTCCACCTGAGATTTGGATCAAAATAGATGGACGGTGGGGATAAAACACGTACATCATGTGGGGCCCACAAAGCTTTTCTAGCACCAACCTCGGTACTGAAGGGGTCACTACCGAATCCTAGTCCTACAATGAGTTGGCAAAATGGATGGACGGCGTGAATATAAAACACATACATCACGGTGGGCCCCACAGTCACCGATCCACCGACATCAAGTGAAGAAAGATCCGTTTATTATATGTTTACGATAGTTAGCAAAATTTGGTTAAGGGCCACTCAACTGGAAGAATACTGGATGAGTGGTTTGGATCATCACACACGTGTGTAATGCACATTCTACCGGAGAGGCAGGTAATCCTCTCACGTGCGAGAATCTCTTTCTGGAGACGCACCGAACTATTCAACGGAGGATGAGGTTTCAGGAACATCTCCGAAAGTCAAATGACCTAAGGCCCCAAATCGATGGATGGAAAACAGTACGATGACCGCATGAAGCGTTATATGTATATTTTAACGGTTGACATGAAACGAAAAAAATGGGATGATGGAACTAATGTGTAGGATGTGCTGGATATCCGAACCGTTCAGATAGTCTGTTCCATCATGAATATCAATGTAGGTGAAAATCGGATAGACTTAATAATCAGTGGGGTCACACCAACCAAATCAACTAAGAGCAGAGCAGCTAACGATGTGGCAAACATACAGGTTTGGCCTAAATCTTCTTCACGGGGGCACTTGTTAAAAAAATGCATCCGACTGAAAATCCGAGCAATCCACTCATTAGGCGGTTTACAAATCACAACCGTACGATGTATTAGACCATCGGTTGTTTATTGATTTCAATGGTCTAGACTGACTGATGAGTCGACCATTCTGATTCTCTCCCTGGGCCATTTATAGTGATGATTCAATCTTTTCTACGGCTCAGATTTTCTACGTAATTTACACGTTGACGGGAAGAATGCGGTGTATGTGAAAATTTCGCATACACCATGTTGTATGTGAACATTACTCTGTTTTTCTCTTTCTTTCGAAATTTGCGCTGGAGTCGCTGAACTAATCAACAGAATCGCCTGTGCCGAGCCGGCAACGAGAACGTGCAACGAGAACGTGCAACGATGCTTTGGCGACATAAACAACGAAGAGGTATGATCAAATACATCCCGACGTATTGTAATAAGATGCATCGGGATTCTAACCGTTGAATCTGAGCCTAAGCCTTTTTCAGTGATGTAAACCGTTAATTTGACAGGGCTCTACTTGGATGGTGAATGACTGAAACAACTCTCATATTGACTATTTTGGATCATTGATTATGTTAGTGAAAAATAAAAAATTCAGTAAGTCGGCTTATAGAACGGACCAATTCTACAGAACGAGCATGGGCCAGTGAAACCGAGTATGATAAGGCGTCTACCTCCAGAAATAGGCCGACTCTCAAGGAGGTCGATGCAACTATAAGGACTAGGAGTGTACATCGAGTCGAACCGAGTCGAGCTGGCCTCAACTCAACTCGGCTCGGTCACTGGCTGACTTCAGCTCGAACTCGGCTCGGCTTGGTCCTCAAGCCTGACCGGCCAGCTCGGCTCGATTCGGTCAGCAACTCGAGCCGAGTTCGCCATTAAGGCATGTTCATAAACACCTGAACTGCAACTTCAAAATTCCACTGTTTTACAAACAGAGGCAATGGTTGTATAGGTGTTTTATCAAACACCTTCTAAGCAACATATAAACCAAGAAAAACAAAGAAAAAAACAAAGAGAAAAAAGAGAAAAAAGGGTATTTGTTTCATGTACTCCATCACCAACCATCTCTATCTCAACAAACCCAACATCTGAAATGGTGGAGCTGATGTAGGCTTTCCTTCCTTTCTCCTTTTCTGCTGGTGGGCCTTAGCTTTGGTATGACATAGGTTGCAGAGAACTGATCTGATGGAAATTGAGAGACAAGGCAGAGAAATGGCTGCAGAGGATAAAGGTCAAGAGGCAGTTGAAGCCGTTGGTGAGCAACATCAATGGCAAAGTAACCAAGTCACCGAACTAGTTTGATCCAAGTTCGATTTGAGCTGGATTCGATCCGAGTCGAGTCGAGCTGGGGCTTGCTCGAACTCGACTCGAACTCATTTTCGAGCTCAAAAAATCATCTCAACTCGGCTCGAACTCAGCTTCGAACTGAGTCGAATTGAGCTTTTTTGAGTCGAGTCGAGCGAGTTAACCGAGCTAGCTCGGGTCGTGTACACCCCTAATAAGGACACTCAAAGAACACAGTTACGAGCCCATTCGAATAACCAAATATCGACCTAACTCATAGGTCAATCATAGGTTGGCTATAGATTGACCATAGGTCGACCCCAGATCGATTACTATCCGGCCATAGCTCAGTCATAGCTCGGCCACTGGACGACCATAAATTGGCCAACGTTCGGTTACAAGTCGGCGATGTCCCCAATAAGGTCGAAAATCATTAGCGCCTAGCTGAAGGGGACACAAATTCGCCGACCCAACCGTCGGTCGAAGATGGTGAATGCTGATCTGTCATATAGATCGGTATTGCTTATTCCCAAGTTTCCACTCGCCTATGGGAGCCGACCTAAATTCGAGCTACAGATTCGGAGAATCTCTTAACATCCTGGAGATCTCTCCCAAGATCTTCGGAGGATAAGATTAGATCCTGATAACTTCGGAAACCAGTAATCTCCTAAAGATCCCGAATCCGAGCGGATCTCCAGGATATCAGGGAAGAGTCCTCACGCCATTGTATTCCCTTCTCTATATATAGAGATGCCTCCATCCATCTAAGGTACGCTCATCCTTACCCTAACATTTGACGGGTGTCTCTTTTCTGGAGACCCTACCCTATAACAAAAGACCCCATTCTTGACTTAGGCATCGGAGAGTCCCTGCACTAGCCAAGGTCTCCTTTGTTTCTCTTTTTCACCTGTGCGGGTTTAGGAGGGTCAACTGCAGAGGGTTTGCCGGAAAACTGCATCAACATATTATACAAAGGTTATTATGATCATTATTGTTTAAAGAAAAAGTGAGACTTGTCATATAAATGGTTTGGATCACTGGAAAATGATTCAGATTCAAAGACCAACGTCCCAACGTATCATATTTCAATAGGTCATGATGTATTCAAGCCAACTTGAGAGAGGAATGAGTTTTTTCGGACTATATATCCCGCTTTTTACCCATCGTCTTTGATGTGCAACCCAAACATGTCTTTTATGTGCAACCTAAACATGACTTTCCCAAACTAATACCTTGCGGTATAGATACACCATTCGTGGATGAAAATACCCCTAGTTTAAGATTTGTATTCCTTTCACTCACTTATACCCAAAAAACGTAAGAACTCATATGTATGAAAATATCCATTCTTTTCACGACTTTTCTTCCTAAAATCTTCATTGAATCTCCATATACTAACATTGGACATCTGCCATCTTCCATCTTGCTCGGGGTTATGTTCATTCCTTCAAATTTGACGCATCGATAAATGTGGAATCTTGAAGGCTTTTCTCCGTAAATCATGTTTCACTTCAACACATTCTTCTTCTTCTTCTTCAACATGGATTTCACTCATACATCGGCTGTGGGAGGTAACGATGTTTAAAATCTGAAGAATATACCGAGATCTTGGGCAATTCCACCTAGAAATTCATGAAGCTGACCGAGAAGTCGGTGAAATACTTGTTCCAATTCACTAGAACTCGGGCAACCTCATGAATTTCTCTGTCAAATTGCTTGAGTTCTCGATCAATTTAATGAATTTCTCGTTCAATTTCATCGAGTTATCGGTCAATTTCACCGGCTTGTCTATCAATTTCACTAAGTTGTCGATCATTTTTATGAAGTTCTTGGTCAATTTCATGAAGTTCTCAGTCAATTTTGTGAATTTCTCATTCAATTTCAATAAGTTGTCGCTCAAATTCGATAAGTTCTTGTCAATTTCATAAAGTTCTCGGTCATATTCATGAAGTTCTCGGTCAAATTCGTAAAGTTCTCGATCAATTTTATCCAGTTTTAGATCAATTTCATGAAGTTCTTGGTCAAATTTATCCAGTTCTCGGTCAATTTCATGAAGTTCTTAGTCAGTTTCATGCACTTCTCGATCAATTTTACATAGTTCTCGGTCAATTTCAAGAAGTTCGTTGTCAATTTCACGAAGTTCCCTGACAAATTAATGAATTTCTTAGTCAATTTTATGAAGTTCTCGGTCAATATCACTAAGTTCTCGATCATTTTTTCATGAAGTTCTCGGTCAATTTTCATAAGTACTTGGTCAATTTAGTGCATTTCTCGGTCAATTTCATTGAGTTCTCGGTTAAATTCAACGGCTTAGAACTCAATTTCACTCAGTTCTTGGTCATTTTCATTACGTTCTTGGTCAATTTCATGAAGTTATTGATAAATTTCATTAAGTTCTCAGTTAATTTTACCCAGTTCTTAGTCAATTTCATCAAGTTCTCGGTCAATTTGGTGGTCACTGAAATGCATCGATAAGTCGGCCATATTGACCGAGAACTTTATGAACTCCCTGCAATTGATTGAGAACTTGAAAAATTTGACCGATAATTCGGTCATATTTCACTTAGTACATTGGTGAATTTCCTACTGCTCGGTCAATTTCACCTTATACATGTGAATATTAAACGAGTTCTATCTTCTGGTTTCCTCCTATTCTGCATTGATTCACTGTGAATGTGTCATTATGTTTGTTTTCAAAAAATGGCTTCGAGAATCATCATATAATCTTATGGCGGGGAGTTACTAAGTGAAAACAATTGATACACATATAAGGGTGGAAAGTCGAAAAGTATTGTTGTGGGCATCGAGATTACATATGAGGAGATTCTATCTAAAATGTATATGATTATGATATTAGGTTAAAAGTATTGTACCCTTGCTCAAAGCAATCAATCCCTCCAATTGAAATTGAAGAAGACGAAGGTGTGGGAGCATTCTTGACATCACAGTCAAAACATTTGGATAAATATATCCCTTTAATCATCGAGACGGTGTAGCACATTAATGAGATAATGCACGAAGACCCCATGTCTTAAAGTGGTGTTGAACATGATGCCCTAGCAGTTGGAAATTTGGGCGAGGAACATGGCGTGAAATATGAATATGTAACATCACCTTCACAAGTTCCTCTAAGTAATACTTCACTACTTGAGCCGCTTCAAACACCAAACTTTATGACTAGTCAAGTGAGCTGGGTAGGTGACCTTAACTTTAGAAGCGAATATACGACATCACATTTATCTACAAGAATAGATTTGCCTTCATCATCCAACACCAAATATGTACGGAGAAGCGGGCATTACATTGCTCGAGTTGGCTCGAACATCAGATTTCATCACTGGTCAAGTTAATGTGCCTTTCGAGGATGCTGCGTTTACCAATGTAGACCTATCACAGTATTCATATTCATTGGACGAGCCGATTGATATAGTCATTTGATGAGGGTCCAATATTGCATATCAGACCCCGATCATTGCCAAATTTTACGTATATGATAATGCTTAATGGAGTATTTTAATTGTATTTTTGTTACAGGATGAAATCAGGAGCGTTGATTGAAAAAGGATATTAAAAGCGTGGACTTGACACTCTGAAGTAACCAAAGTAAAGGACGAACCTCAGAGGACCAATATTGAAGAATTTACATGCCAGGGACCCGAGGAAATCAAGCCGTTCACGTTTAAAAAGGCCCAAAAATGGTTCAGAATGCAAGATCACATGGTTCCCGCCATCCGATTGATTCGAAACTTCATACATGAGATGGAGGCCATAACTTAACCGTACATATTAAATTTCATTCATTAAAGATCGCGGGAAGTGGGCCAACGGATAGATCAGCCTATTAACCTCCAATTTGGGGCCCACCTGACATCTGAAACTGACTCAACTTAGTATTGACGGTTTAAATAATATGGGAAAAAGGATGAACGGTGCAGATTTCTCATAAACATTATAGTTTAAGTGTACACCATGATGTGGCCAGTGAGCCGTGCACCGGACGACTGAGGTGGTTAGTGCAAGTGCTGATCCGACCTTCTTTGAAACAATTCGTCCTGACAATCCACAAGGTAGTGGGCCTCACATTTCCAATATAAGAGGAGTTTGCGAACTTCAAAACCATGTTGATTTGTTTCATCCATGAAAGCACATGTGTTCGAATTAATGTGCCTTTCGGACGATGATCTCAACGCGATTTTACCATCGTAGCGTCAATGGACGTTCAAAATCACAATTTCCGAAATGAATCACGGAATCAAAAAAATCAGTGGGGGATTCCGCAGACAACCGACTAACTCTGGGGCGGTTACGCGATCAGGAAGTTGATCAGATGGCTGATCCAAGCCGTCCATTGTGTAGACCACTCAGAAACGTCCCAGGATGACGTTGATTTACTGACAACATGCAAGGAAAACGAGAGTTTGACACCCGAAGTTAGGCTGCGTCAAAAGGAGTTGCGCACTCACAGTACGTAAAATTTTTGAAGTGCGGGAACTTTCACGTACAGAAAGGCTTCAACAACTTCACATCTATAAAAGATGGAGAGAGGAAGAAAGAACATGGTCTTGTATGTTCTCTTTTATCAATTTTATTTTTTTCCTTCTATTTAAATTTAAGATTGCTAAATTCATTAATGAGATGAAGCCCCTAATTTCTGGTTATATGTTGATTTTACCTTGTCGATTGTTTGTTTCTCTCTCTAATTGGTTTAAAGTTCATGCACTTCTCCATCTGAACTTGATGAGTCTATAGATGGATGTTGTCTGGATGCTTATTCTAGGTGTTTGTGATGATCATGGGGTTTCCTATAGAGGAAGGAGGTGCTTATGAATTGTACATTCTATGTGCCCGATCTAGGACATAGAATACATGTAGGAGGACATTACGTATGTCATGGATGAAGAGTTGATCATCTAGATTAGGGTGAATCAAAGATAAAACAAGGGATAGGATAATTGGGGGTGGATTCGAAAGTCCTAGTGCTCTCATTGATTGAATTTTCTTCCCCTGTTTTCAATTGTTTTTCATAGAATTGTGTAGTAAGCTCCATTATTTGTTGGATTAGTTGAGAATCACATGATTTGAATTGTGACGACTAGTCCTCGTGGGAACGATCTCGTAATACGTACTGTATCTACATCTGATTCGTATACTTGCGAGTTTAAAAATCATTTAAATCATGTTGGTTTAAATAAAACATCATCGTTGGCCAAACGTTTAAGGATAAGAGCCAGTGTCAGTATGTTTTGAACCAATTTACAATTCACAACAACTTCCAATGCAAGGTCTAATACAGGGTCAAGTTAATGTGCCTTTCGATGATGCTGCATTTACCATTGTAGACCTATCACAATATTCATATTCATGGGATGAGCTGATTAATATAGCCACTGGCCAAATGTTTAAGGACAAGAGCTGATGTCAGTATGTTTTGAGCTAATTTGCAATTCACAACAACTTCTAATACATGGTCTTGTACTCTTCACCTAAGAAATTCACTGTGTTGTGTTTCGAAGATAAGTGTGAATGGAGAGTTCATGCATCTAGGGTGAATGATGTGGGGATATTTCTGATAAGGACTTATACGTCCATATATACATGTGGCATGTCATGGATGAAGAGTGATCGCCAGCAAGTAAGTAGTAAGTTAGTCAGTGAGCTGGTTGTTAGTCGTATTGAGCAATGCCTAAGATTAAGGTCGATGGACATTATCTTCGCTATGCAAGAAAAATATAATATTCTTATTAGCTATAATAAGGCATGATGCGCTAAGGAGATTGCAATCAATCACAGAATAGGGTCTCATAAAGACTCTTACAATGAACTCCCGATGTATTTGCATGACTTGAGGAGGGTGAACCTGAGGACGTGTAACCTTCCCTGACATATTTACAATGAACTCCCGATGTATTTACAATGAACTCTTATAATGGGGTCTTATGAAGACTCTTACAATGAACTCCCAATGTATTTACAATGAACTCCCCTCCTCTAACTCTTCCTTTGCACGTGGAACCTCTTCCTTCCCCTTCAAAAATATTTCCCTTTCCATCTTGAATTGCGCTCTCTCATTCAACTCTTCCCTTTCTAACCTCAACGCTTCCTTCTCTTTCAGCATGAGTTCCCTCTCCTTGAGTACCGGTTCTCTCTCCTTCTCCCTTAATTCTTCCCTCTCTTTCAGTGCGAGTTCCCTCTCCTTGATATGCTTTTCCTTCTGACTCAACTCCTCCCTATCTTTCTCCAATAATTCTCTCTCCTTCTTCAGCTCTTCACTCTCCTCCCAAAGTTCTTCTGCCAAATCACATCCCTCTTCCTTTCCCTCTCCCTCTACTTCACCACCCTGTTCATCATCATTCTTTTCCAGATCTTCATCCTCCTCATCTTTAATGCACTATGAAATGAAGCAATGTATATATCGAAGATGTAATATATCAAAGTAAATATAAAATTTCAGCATAAAAGAAGACTTTTATGACATCTTACTTGAAATCTATCACGAACCAAACGAATGGTGTCCATCTCCAGTTCTTCACTGGTGGGTTCCAAGGTAAGGATTATTTCTGATAAGGAAGAATCCTCTTCCGATTCTTTCCTTGATCTTAGATGATTTGTTATCTTGTATATATCTTTCCTTTCCTAGTTTATAGGATAATCTCAACTGTATATATTTCGTTTATTTGTTTCATATTATATAGGATCTTCCAACTGTACATACATTCTATATAATAAGAATCGATCACCTTAATATTCATTGAGGATTCCAGCCACTCTATCCACGGATCTTTGGACCTCTATATGGTATCAGAGCATTTTGTTTCTTCTTCGATCCTTTCCATGGTTGCTTTGTCCTCATCATCTTCACTTCCGCTGAACACGATGGTGCATATGCTCACCATCAAATTGACCTCCTCCAATTATTGTTATGGAGAAATCAGTTCATCCCTCTATTGACCAGCCAAGATCTTTTTGGATTTCTGGATGGTAGTGTCCTGGCTCCTTCTCCGAAGGTTACTGGCACTGACGGCACCACCCAGGTGAATCCAGCCTACACTTCCTGGCTAAATACAGATCAGACTATCTTAAGTCTTCTCTATTCTTCTCTTACAGAGGAGTCTATGAGTTAGGTACTTGGTCTGAGTCATGCGCATGAGGCCTGGACTACTCTTGAAGCCTCTTTCTCTCACAGATCTAAGACTCGAGAACTCCAACTCAAGGACGAGCTTCAACTGATGTAGTGAGGCTCGAAATCTGTGGCTGAATTTTCTCGACTCTTCAAAGGCATCTGCGATCAACTAGCGGCAATTGGTCATCCCATTGACGACCTGGATAAAGTCCACTGGTTCTTGAGAGACTTGGGACCCGATTACAAGATCTTCTCAACTACGATGCTCTCTCAGCTTCCGTTACCTTCTTTTGCAAATATTGTTCTGAAAGCTTTGAGTCATGAGATTTTTGAAAGATCGGTGTCTCAACAATCTTCCAACTCGGCATTGTATGCTCAACAAAATTCCTCTACCAGATCGAATAACACCAAGAGAGGGAAGCCAAAACCTTCCTCTAACTCTGCCTCAAAAGCATCCACTTCCTCTCTGGTTTACTGTCAACTCTGCGACAAGGAGGGACACTTGGCTACACGCTGCTGGACATTTCTTAATCTCAAGAAAAAGCAGTTCGCCAACCTTGCTGAGGCTTTCACTGCTTGTTCAATTCTGGATTCCAAGGACTTCGACTGGTATCCGGACTTTGGTGCAACCTCTCACATGACACATGATCCCGAGGGTGTGGATGTTCCTACTATCTACTTTGGTAATGAAAGGGTGATGGTTGGTAATGGTCAGTCTCTACCTATTTCTCATAATAGTTCGTCTCTACTCTTGTTCCCAACAGCTCACTCCTTTTATCCAATGTTTTAGTTGTTCCTGGCATTAAGAAAAACCTTATTTCTATCAGTCAACTTACAAAGGATAATAACTGTTGTGTAATCTTTTCTCCTTCTGGTTTTACCATACAGGATCGGGTCATAAGAGTAGTGCTAGGGGTCGGCAGATGTGAGAATGGTCTATACGTGCTCGATCAGAATCATCATGCCTTTGCTTCAATCGTTTCTACTAATAAGGCGCCTGCCTCTGTCCATTTGTGGCATGCTCGTCTAGGCCACCCTAGTTTTCGTATTGTTGACTCTCTTTCCAAGTTTGGTATTATTTCTTGTAGTGATAAATTGATGGGTTTAGATTCAAGTTTATGTATTGGCTGTAACCTTGGCAAGAGCCATCGTTTACCCTTTTCACTTAATAATAATCGATGTCTTTTACCCTTTTGATGCTCCTAACAAATTATCACCCAAATCCTCTCCTTGTGTCTTTTTAGGTTATAGCCCCCTTCATAAGGGATTTTATTGTTTTGACCGCAAGACACAACATCTTTATGTCTCTCGTCATGTCCAATTTTATGAAACTATTTTTCCTTATGTGGGTGACGATATACACCAACTTCCCAGCTCAACACCTTATATTACTTTCTCTGATTTTTTGGAGTCTAATAATAATGTGTCTCTTGCCTCTCCGGATTTGCTGTTATCTTTTCTTGTTTCGGATTCTATTTGTTTGCCATGCGGTGATGGTCTTGGTGAATCCTTCCCCCGGACATCTCCTTTTGTGTCTACCGTCCCTTCTCCCAGTCCGCCCCCACCGCCTGTTTCCATACCGATGACTTCTACCAACACTCACTACAAGAAATATGGTTTTTACCTATGAAATTTTTTTCGTAGGTAAAGATGACTTTTACCGACGAAAATTATTTTCGTAGGTAAAAGCCTACTTTTACCGATGAAATTTAATTTCGTAGGTAAAAGCCATCTTTACCTACGAAAATTTTTGTAGGTAAAGGGTCTTTTGACTTTTTCAACATACAAAAGATCGAAAACTTTACTTTTAGATTTCGTAGGTAAAACCCATATTTACCTACGAATATTTGAATTTTTCAAAAAATCCAAAAATTTACTTTTACCTACAAAATTAAATTTCGTAGGTAAAACCCTTATTTACTTACGAAAATATTCGTAGCGAAAGGGTCATTTGAATTTTTCAACCAAACCAAAAATCGAAAACTTTCCTTTTACCTATGAAATCTTTTTTCGTAGGTAAAACCCATCTTTACCTATGACAATATTCATAGCTAAAGGGTCATTTGAATTTTTCACCCACACAAAAAATCGAAAACGTGTTTTGAATTTACTTTTACCTACGAAATAAAATTTTGTAGCTAAAAGCCACTTTTACCTACGAAAATGTTCATAGCTAAAGGGTCATTTGAAATTTTCACCCACACCAAAAAAATCAAAAACTTGTTTTGAATTTGCTTTTACCTAGGTAAAACCCATATTTACTTACGAAAATATTCGTAGCTAAAGGGTCATTTGAATTTCCAAAAATGAAAAACCTTACTTTTACCTAGGTAAAACCCATCTTATAGGTAAAACCCATATTTACCTACGAAAATATTCGTAGCTAAAGGGTCATTTGAATTTCCAAAAATGAAAAACCTTACTTTTACCTAGGTAAAACCCATCTTTACCTACGACAATATTCGTAGCTAAACGGTCTTTTCAATTTTGAATTTACTTTTACCTACAAAACCAAATGTCGTTCGTAGTTAAAGGGTCATTTGAATTTTTCACCCACACCAAAAAAATAAAAAATGGAATACTCTAAAAGCCATTTTTACCTACGGAAATATTCGTAGCTAAAGGGTCATTACGAATATATTCATAGCTAAAGGGTCTCTTAAAATTTTCAAAAAACCAAAAATTGAAAACCTTACTTTTACCTACGAAATGTAATTTCGTAGGTAAAACCCATCTTTACCTACGAAGATATTCGTAGTTGAAGGGTCTTTTGAATTTTTCAAATCAAAAACGTTACTTTTACCTACGAAATTACTCGTAGCTGAAGGGTCTTTTGAATTTTTTCATACTTTTACCTACAAATTTAATTTCGTAGGTAAAACCCATCTTTACCTATGAAAATATTCGTAGCTAAAGGATCTTTTGAAAATTTTACCACAAAATCAAGAAGCAAATTTTCCCGGGGTGATCGAAACGGTGGTGGTAAGACTTTTACTGACGAAAATTGTCGTCGGTAAAAGTGTTTTTCCTAAATCTTTTTTTCGACGGCTAAAAACCGTCGGTAATAATGTAAAAATGTTTTAATTAAATTTTTTTTTCTATAACCTAAATGTGTGTGTGTGTGTGTGTGTGTGTGTGTGTGTGTATATAGTTTTTATATCATATGAATGGAATATATATATATATATATATATATATATATAAAATTAAAAGGTAATATTTAAATAATTTGTAATATCACATGAAAAAGAATATTGAAAAGTTTAGAAATTTTAAACGTGTTTAAGAAAAATTTTGAGAACAAAATAATGCTTTTGAAGAGAAAAATTGGCATTTTGAAATTTTTGATAAAAAATTAAAATATGAGAAAAATTTTGAGATTTTGCAAATAAAAATTCAAAATTTGTATTTTAAATATTTTTGAAATATTTTATAATAAAAATGATATTTATTTAAAAGAGTAAAAAAAAATATACCTTTTGAAAAAAAATGTTAAATTTATTTATGAAAAATAAATTTACTAAATTATTAGGCACATCCACTAATTGAACCTTTAATTGTTTTTGGATGCGGTTGAAACTTGGTCTAACCCCTCATCTAAGTGGGACACACATAATGAGTGGGTTGGATATGTGAATCACATTTAGGCAGGCCCAATATATGATTATGAATGTTTTAAGAAAACCTTTCTCCACTACATTTAAGTGAGTTACTCATTACCTTTACCAGAGTAAACTTTGTGGGGTCCACCATTATTTATTTATTTTATCCACTCCGTTCATCCATGTTATGAGATAATTTGAGGTCTAAAGAACAAAAGGGAAGCATATCCAAAGCTCAAGTCGACCACACCATAGGAAATAGTGTGATTAAACCTCTACCATTGAAAAATTCTTGGAGGCCATAGAAGTTTTGGATCAAGCTGATATTTGCATTTACTCTTCATTCATATCTTTTTGATATTATGAACAGGTTGGATGGCAAATAAACATTACTATGGGCCCAAGGAAGGTATCAACGGTGGAAATCATTATTCTCAAATACCTAAACCTATAACCTGAACCCGATTTCCTAAACCTAAACCTTAACGTATTCTCAAATACCTAAACCTAAACCTACACCTAATCCTAATCTCAACTCCCTAACCTAAACCTAAACCTAAACTTGAAAACCAAAACCTAAACCTGAACCCAATTTCCTAAACCTAAACTTGAAAACCAAAACCTAAACCCGAACCCATTTCTTAAACCTAAACCTTAACCTATTCTCAATTCCCTATAGCTATAACCTATAACCCAAACCTAAAACCTAAACCTAAACCTAAACCTAAACCTAAAACCTAAATGTGTTCTCAAATCCTTAAACTTAAACCTACACCTAATCATAATCTTAACTCCCTAACCTAAACCTAAACCTAAACTTGAAAACTCAAACCTAAACCCGATCCCGAACCCGAACCCGATTTCCTAAACATAAACCTTAACCTATTCTCAATTCCTATAACTATAACATATAACCTATAACTTAACCTAAAACCTAAACCATTTCCTAAACCTAAAACCTAAATGTGTTCTTAAATCCCTAAACCTAAACCTACACCTAATCCTAATCTCAACTCCCTAACCTAAACCTAAACCTAAACTTGAAAACCCAAACCTAAACTTGATCCGAACCCGAACCCGATTTCCTAAACCTAAATTTATTCTCAAATCCCAAAACCTATAACCTAAACCTAAACCTATATAACCTTAACCTAAACCTAAAACTTAACTTATGACCTAAACCTTAACCTATAACCTAAACTAACCTAAACTCAAGTTCCTAAACCTTAACCTATAATCTAACCTAAACCTAAACCTATAACCCGAACCCGATTTCCTAAACCTAAACCTTAACGTATTCTCAAATCCCTAAACCTAAACCTACACCTAATCCTAATCTCAACTCCCTAACCTAAACCTAAACCTAAATTTGAAAACCCAAACCTAAACCCGAACCCGAACCCGATTTCCTAAACCTAAACTTATAACCTTAATCTAAACCTATTCTCAAATCTCAATACCTAAAACTTAACCTATAACCTAAACCTAAAACTTAACCTATAACCTAAACCTTAACCTATAACCTTAACTTATAACCTAAACCTATAACCTAAACTTGATTTAGTAAACCTTAACCTATAACCTAACCTAAACCTAAACCTATAACTCAAACCCGATTTCCTAAACATAAACCTTAACGTATTCTCAAATACCTAAACCTAAACCTACACCTAATCCTAATCTCAACTCCCTAACTTAAACCTAAACCTAAACTTGAAAAATAAAACCTAAACCTGAACCCGATTTCCTAAACCTAAACCTTAACCTATTCTCAATTCCCTACAACTATAACCTATAACCCAAACCTAAAACCTAAACCTAAACCTAAAACCTAAATGTGTTCTCAAATCCCTAAACCTAAACCTACACCTAATCCTAATCTCAACTCCCTAACCTAAACCTAAACCTAAACTTGAAAACCCAAGCCTAAACCCGATCCACGAACCCGAACCCGATTTCTAAACCTAAACCTTAACCTATTCTCAATTCCCTATCTATAACCTATAACCTACCTAAAACCCTAACCTAAAACCTAAACCATTTCCTAAACCTAAAACCTAAATGTGTTCTCAAATCCCTAAACCTAAACCTACACCTAATCCTAATCTCAACTCCCTAACCTAAACCTAAACCTAAACTTGAAAACCCAAACCTAAACCCGAACCCGAACCCGAACTCGAACCCGATTTCCTAAACCTAAACCTTAACCAATCCTCAATTCCCTAGAGCTATAACCTATAACCTACCTATAAACCTAAACGTAAACCTAAAACCTAAATGTGTTCTCTGATCCATAAACCTAAACCCACACCTAATGCTAATCTCAACTCCCTAACCTAAACCTAAACTTGAAAACCCAAAGCAAAACCCGATCCCGAACCCAAACCCGATTTCCTAAACCTAAACCTTAACTTATTCTCAATTCCCTACAACTATAACCTATAACCTACCTATAACATAAACCTAAACGTAAACCTAAAAGCTAGATGTGTTCTCCAATCCCTAATCCTAAACCTACACCTAATGCTAATCTCAACTCCTTAACCTAAACCTAAACCTAAACTTGAAAACCCAAACCAAAACCCGATCTCGAACCCGAACCCGATTTTCTAAAGCTAAACCATAACCGATTCTCAATTCCATACAGCTATAACCTATAACCTACCTATAACCTAAACCTATAACCTAAACCTAAACCTAAAACCTAAATGTGTTGTCAAATCCCTAAACCTAAACCTACACCTAATGCTAATCTCAACTCCCTTACCTAAACCTAAAACTAAGCTTGAAAACCTAAACCAAAACCCGATCTCAAACCCGAACCCGATTTCCTAAACCTAAACCATAACCGATTCTCAATTCCCTATAGCTAGAACCTATAACCTACCTATAACTAAACCTATAACCTAAACCTAAACCTAAAACCTAAATGTGTTCTAAATCCCTAAACCTAAACCTACACCTAATCCTAATCTCAACTCCCTAACCTAAACCTAAACCTAAACTAAACTTAGAACACGAACCCTAAACCTAAACTTGAAAACCCAAACTTAAACCCAACACGAGATCGATTTCCTAAACCTAAGCTTAACCTATTCTCAATTCCCTACAACTATAACCTATAACCCAAACCTAAAACCTAAACCTAAACTTAAAACCTAAATGTGTTCTCAAATCCCTAAACCTAAACCTACACCTAATTCTAATCTCAACTCCCTAACCTAAACCTAAACCTAAACTTGAAAACCCAAACCTAAACCCGAACCCGAACCCGAACCGATTTCCTAAACCTAAACCTTAACCTATTCTCAATTCCCTATAGCTATAACCTATAACCCAAACCTAAAACCTAAACCTAAACCAAAACCTAAAACCTAAATGTGTTCTCAAATCCCTAAACCTAAACCTAAAACCTAAATGTGTTCTCACCTAAACCTAAACCTACACCTAATCCTAATCTCAAAACCCTAACCTAAACCTAAACTAAACTTGAAAACCCAAACCTAAACCCGATCCCGAACCCAAACACGATTTCTAAACCTAAACCTTAACCTATTCTCAATTCCTATAGCTATAACCTATAACCTACCTATAACCTTAACTTAAAACCTAAACCATTTTTAAACCTAAAACCTAAATGTGTTCTAAATCCCTAAACATAAACCTACACCTAATCATAATCTCAACTCCCTAACCTAAACCTAAACCTAAACTTGAAAACCCAAACCTAAACCCGATCTCGAACCCAAACCCGATTTCCTAAACCTAAACCTAAACCTTAACTTATCCTCAATTCCCTACAACTATAACTTATAACCTAAACCTAAACGTAAACCTAAAACCTAAATGTGTTCTCCAATCCCTAGACCTAAACCTACACCTAATGCTAATCTCAACTCCCTAACCTAAACCTACACCTAATGCTAATCTCAACTCCCTAACCTAAACCTAAACCTAAACTTGAAAACCCAAAGCAAAACCCGATCTCGAACCCGAACCCGAACCCGATTTCCTAAACCTAAACCTTAACCTATTCTCAATTCCCTACAACTATAACCTATAACCTACGTATAATCTAAACCTAAACGTAAACCTAAAATCTAAATGTGTTCTCCAATCCCTAATCCTAACCTACACCTAATGCTAATCTCAACTCCCTAACCTAAACCTAAACCTAAACTTGAAAACCCAAACCAAAACCCGATCCTGAACCCAAACCCGATTTCCTAAAGCTAAACCATAACTGATTCTCTATTCCTATAGCTATAACCTATAACCTACCTATAACCTAAACCTATAACCTAAACCTAAACCTAAACCTAAATGTGTTGTCAAATCCCTAAACCTAAACCTACACCTAATGTTAATCTCAACTCCCTTACCTAAACCTAAAACTAAGCTTGAAAATCCAAACCAAAACCTGATCCCAAACCCGAACCCGATTTCCTAAACTTAAACCATAACCAATTCTTAATTCCCTATAGTTATAACCTATAACCTACTTATAACCTAAACCTAAACCTAAACCTAAACCTAAACCTAAAACTTAAATGTGTTCTCAAATCCCTAAACCTAAACCACACCTAATCCTATTCTCAGCTCCCTAACCTAAACCTAAACCTAAACTTGAAAACCCAAACCTAAACCCGATCCCGAACCCGAACTCGATTTCCTAGACCTAAACCTTAGCCTATTCTCAATTCCCTACAGTTATAACCTATAACCTAAACCTAAACCTAAACCTAAAACCTAAAACCTAAATGTGTTCTCAAATCCCTAAGCCTATACCCACACCTAATCCTATTCTCAACTCCCTAACTTAAACCTAAACCAAAACTTGAAAACCCAAACCTAAACCCGATCTTGAACCCGAACCCGATTTCCTAAACTTAAACCTTTAACCTATTCTCAGTTCCCTACAGCTATAACCTATAACCTAAAACCTAAACCTAAACCTAAACCTAAAACCTAAATGTGTTCTCAAATCCCTAAACCTAAACCTATACCTAATCCTAATCTCAACTCCCTAACCTAAACCTACGCCTAAAGTTGAAAACCCAAACCTAAACCCGATCCCAATCCTGAACTCGATTTCCTAAACCTAAACCTTAACCTATTCTCACTTCCCTAAAGTTATAACCTATAACCTATAACATTAACCTAAACCTATAACCTAAACCTATAACCTTAACATAAACTAAAACCTATAACATACCTAAACCAAAACCTGTATCTTAAACCTTAACCTATAACCTATAAGCTATAACCTAAACTTATAACCTTAACCTAAACCTATAAACTAAAAATTAAACCTAAACCTAAACTTAAAACCTAAATGTATTCTCAAATCCCTAAACCTAAACCTACACCTAATCCTGATCTCAACCGCCGAGCTGATATCGCAGAGAGAGAACTCATGTAGCTACAGGTAGTCATCAATGACATTAGAAAGCAGCTAGAGAGGAAGAGTGAGCAGTTGCAGAGGAGGATGGAGGAGTAGCAGAGGAGGATGGAGGAGCTGACAAGGTAGAGGGAGGAGCAGGAAAGGAGGATGGAGGAGCAGACGAGGCTGAGGGAGGAGCAGGAGAGGAAGATGGAGGAGCTGACGAGACAGAGGGAGGAGCAGGAGAGGATGAGGATAGAGGAGCATGCGAAGCTTGAGGGAGGAGCAGGAGAGGAAGATGGAGGAGCTGACGAGACAGAGGGAGGAGCAGGAGAGGATGAGGATAGAGGAGCATGCGAAGCTTGAGGGAGGAGCAGGAGAGGATGATGAAGGAGATGCGAGTGGAGCATGAGCGACGGATAACGGATATGTTTCAGGCTCTCACCGCATGCTTACCCGTCGATGCCCCACCACCTCTGCCTCCATCTTTGTAATTTTTTGTATTTTATTTACGATGTTAAACTTATATGTATTTATGCATAATGTAGTTTATGTTTGGATGGATTTATTTATGTACTTTGGAGTTAAATGGATGTGAATGTGAATATGATGAAATATATTACATAACAGGTGTATATCAAGAAATATATTATAACAGGTGTATATCGGAAAAAAAAACACTTTTACCTACGAAAATTTTC
This sequence comes from Magnolia changhungtana, assembly GCA_030180095.1. Lineage (NCBI taxonomy): Eukaryota > Viridiplantae > Streptophyta > Magnoliopsida > Magnoliales > Magnoliaceae > Magnolia > Magnolia changhungtana. Next base: position 7,858,832 of record JASAUF010000220.1, read on the forward strand.
GTAGGTAAAAGTCACATCGAAGCTTTTACCTACGAATATTTTCGTAGGTAAAAGTCTCATCCAAGTTTTTACCTACGAAAATTTTCGTAGTTAAAAGGCCCATCCATGTTTTTACCTACGAAAATATTCGTAGCTAAACATTTTGTAAGTATTTCTACCTATGATATCATTCGTAGGAAAATGTTTAGTAAATATTTTTACCTATGAAAATAGTGGTAGGTAAAAGTTTTCTAAGTATTGTTACCTATGAATATATTTGCGGGTAAAAGTCTTGTATACCTTTTAGCTACGAAACTATTGGTAGGTAAAAAGTGTTTTCAATATTTTTAGTTACGAAAATATTCGTAGGTAAAAAGTCTTGTAAATATTTTTAGCTACGAAATTGTTGGTAGGTAAAAAGTGTTTAAATATTTTTAGCTACGAAATTGTTGGTAGGTAAAAAGTCTTGTAAATATTTTTAGCTACGAAATTGTTGGTAGGTAAAAAGTCTTGTAAATATTTTTAGCTACGAAATTGTTGGTAGGTAAAAAGTGTTTTAAATATTTTTATCTAGGAAAATATTCGTAGGTAAAAAATCTTTAAATATTTTTAGCTATGAAATTGTTGGTAGCTAAAAAGTCTTGTAAATATTTTTACCTACAAAATTATTCGTAGGTAAAAAGTTTTGTCGATATTTTTTCTAATGAAAATTGGTGTTGGTAAAATGTTTTGCCTACGAAATATTTCGTCGGCAAAAGTCTTACCTTTGCCAACGAAATTTTTTTTTCGTGGGTAAAAGGTTTTCCCCTCGGACTTTTAGCAAGGAATTTGTCAACAAAAATTTTGTCAACGAAAATTAGACTTTTGCCTACGAAAATTTTTGTTGGTAAAAGTGGCTTTTCTTGTAGTGACTCACTTAATGGTTACTAGAGGGAAAGCTGGTATATTTAAACCTAAGGCCTATCATGCGTTGACGATTTCACCTTCTTCTTAGTTTTTTCAGGTTCTTCTTGCCCTACAAGAGCTTCGGGGTTTCAAGTCTGCTACCAAGCATCTTGAATGGCTCTTGCCTATAGCTGATGAAATCCACACTTTGAAGAAGAATGATACTTGGGATCTTGTACCTCGCCCTCTAAATCATAATGTGGTTGGTTGTCATTGGATCTTTAAGACCAAACTCCATGCTGATGGTTCCATTGAGCGTCATAAGGCTCGCCTTGGGGCTAAGGGCTTCTCTTAGATTCATGGACTTGATTTTGAAGATACGCTCAGCCCTGTGGTGCGCCCTGCTACTATTCCGATTATCCTATCCATTGCAGTCACTTCTGGATGGCCCTTAATCAATTTGATGTTAAGAATGCCTTTCTTCATGGTTATATTTCTGAAGAAGTATACATGGATCAACCACCTGACTACACTGATCCACGGTTTCCTCAACATGTGTGTTGTTTGAAGCGTGCTCTTTATGGACTAAAACAAGCTCCTCGTGCTTAGTTCCAACGCTTCAGCTCCTTTTTTATGAAACTTAGTTTTCTTCTCAGTCAGGCTGACTCTTCTCTGTTTGTTCATCACACCACGGCAGGCACGGTTTATCTCTTACTATATGTCGATGATATGGTGCTTACTGGTAACAATCCCACTTTGATAAAGACTCTTATCACACGGTTGTCCAACGAATTTGCTATGAAAGATTTGGGTTCTCTACACTATTTCCTTGGTGTCGAAGTCCAACCTAACTCTCAAGGCTTATTTCTTAGCCAAACCAAGTATGCTCTTGATCTACTACAACGTGCTGACATGGTTGAGGCCAAACCCATTACCACTCCTTTTGTAGTTGGTCAACATCTCTCCACCGAAGGGAAACTATTTTCAAATCCCACCCTTTTTCGGACTCTTGCCGGAGCTCTACAATATTTGACAATTACTCGGCCTGATCTCTCATTCAGTGTCAATTCCATTTACCAGTACATGCATGCTCCAACTGAAGATCATTTTCGCGCACTCAAACGCATATTGGTTATGTTAAAGGCACGGTCCATCATGGTCTTCAACTTCACCGCACCTCATCCCGTGAGTTGCTTGCTTATTTTGATGCTGATTGGGGCGTTGTCCTGATATACGTCGGTCTACCACAGGCTATGTTATCCTCTTAGGTGTTAATCTTGTTTCTTGGTGCTCCAAGAAACAATCCACTGTTTCTCGCTCCAGTGCCGAAGCTGAGTATAGATCCTTAGCCATTGCTACCGCTGACGTTACTTAGAATATTTAACTACTCCGTGATCTACGTCTTCAAATGCCTTCCCCTTCGAAAATATTATGCGACAACAAGAGTGCTATTTTTATGGCGGTCAATCCTGTCACTCGGCCTCGATCTAAGCATATTGCGATTAACTACCATTTTGTTCGTGAACTGATTGCAAATGGTTCCTTAAAAGTCACCTTTGTTCCCTCACGTCTCCGGCTTGCCGATTCTTTTACCAAGGGAGTCACGAAGCCTTAGTTCCTACTTTTCCATAACAAGCTTCACGTGATTCCTTCTGCCATGCTCAGCTTTAAGGGGGGTGATAAGGAAGAATCCTCTTCCGATTCTTTCCTTGATCTTAGATGATTTGTTATCTTGTATATATCTTTCCTTTCCTAGTTTATAGGATAATTTCAACGGTATATATTTCATTTATTTGTTTCTTATTATATAGGATCTTCCAACTGTACATACATTCTATATAATGAGAATCGATCACCTCAATATTCATTGAGGATTCCAGCCACTCTATCCACGAGTCTTCGAACCTCTATAATTTCAATCTGCAAAAGAACTTCTTTCATGTTCATGTACATTACAAAATATATATATTAAAATAAGTAACCATCTAGCTTGATATAAATTGACTTACATCTTCGTTCTCAAATATTTGATGAATTTTCTTGTACCTCTAACCCTTCTAGCCTCGATATTGTATGAAGCGTGGAATTTGGGAGGGAACATATGAAATGACACATTCTCTAAGGGTCAGTAATCTCTCTATAGCCCATATCTGTTACAGTGAAATAACAAGATGTGCTTAAAAAACTATAGTTTAATATAAACTCTAAATTTAAATAAAAAGGGAAAGAATCCTTACTTGTAGAGGAAAGATACAGTCGTTGACATTGTAGCGAAACCCATGTGATGCCTTCGTGGCACCTTCGACCCCTTCATCCATTGTTTGGAAGGCCAAACTGCCCCAATGATACTCCGTGTTGCACATAATTTTCATGTCAGTTCCCCTAACAAATCACTCTACATATAATATTAGGGCTAACTTCACGACATCTTTATGCTTATCGCTATCAACTAATTTATTAAACACCTCTAGTAGATGGTTCTTTAAGATAGGATATTCTTTGAAGTACTTCTCTTTTATTGACTTCTTGGTATGATAAATTTTGAGTATACAGAGGTCTCCAGTCTTCAACCCTGTTATAAGGGCGAAGTCCTCTATAAATTTCAAACGTGTTCCCTGTATCTTGAATACAAGATCGCCTCTATATCTCACAAAAAGTACGCGAAAGAGAGCTCTTATAAACCTAAAAGATGAAATGTGTAGTAAAAAAGAGAATGAGGACTGCTTAAAAATATTTAATCTATTTTTGTTCTTCTAGAAACCACTCTTCACGATATCAAACCACCACGTTAGTGAACATTTAGAGGACAGGTTTGAGACTCTAGCATCAAATCCCTTACGCAAAGACTTGCAACCTATAAGGATGAATTGGAAAATATATCAAAAATAAAGTTTAATATTTAATGAAGCAAAGTTGACTTGTTGGTCAATAACAATGAGTAGATCGTGAAAATTCATAAAGTACAGTGTCGGTTTCCCGAGTTTTCGGTCAATTTTGGTGAATTCCAAGTTAAAATGCTCGAGTTATATGTGACTTTTAACAAGTTCGCGGGCTGTTTCACTTAGTTCTCGGTCAATTTGCTCAATTCTCTATCAATTAAGTGAAGTTCTCGGTGAATTTCCTGAGTTATAGGTTGCATATTTGCTTGAGAACATCGTGAAGTTAATCAAGAACTTTATTAAATTGACTAAAAACTTTATGAATTTGACCGAGAACTGAGTGAAACTAAATGAAATTGATTAAGAACCTCGTGAGATTGACCGAGAACAAAGTGAAATGGATCGAGAATCGGTGAAATTAAACGAGAACTTGGTGAAATTGACCGAGAACTTCATTAAATTGACCGGGGACATTGTGAAAATGACCGAGAACCTTCATGGAATTGACCGAGAACTTTATGAAATTAACCAAGAAGTCTATAAAGTTGACTGAGAAAATCGTGAAATTGATCGAGAATTACATGAAATTGACTGAGAACTTGCTTAAATTGACCGAGAAGTTATGGAAATTGACCGAGAAATGAGTGAAATTAACCAAGAACTTGCAAAAATTGACCGAGAACTTGTGAAAATCGACCGGTCAATTTCACTCAATCCTCAGTCATTTTCACTCATTTCTCGGTCAATTTCATGAAGTTATCGGTCAATTTCTGCAAGTTCTCGATCAATTTCACATTGTTCTCGGTCACAATATCAATTTCAAGTAGTTATCAATCAATTTCACGATGTTCTCGGTCAATTTAACTCAGTTCTCGGTTAATTTCACACGGTTCTCAGTCACGATGTCAATTTCAAGCAGTTATTGGTCAATTTCACTTTGTCCTCAGTCAATTTGACTCGGTTCTCGATCACTTTCACGAAGTTCTCTGTTAATTTCACGATGTCCTCGGTCAATTTAACTCAGTTCTCGGTCAATTTCACAATGTCATAAGTCAATTTCACTCGGTCTTCGTTCAATTTCACTTCGGTCTTCATTTTTTTAATAAAAAAACCTCAATGTGGGCCTAGTAAAGGAAACAACTTTCAACAATGGAGGAATTAAAGTCACTATTTTCTTTCATGTGGCCCATTTGAGCATTGAATTTGCTTCATTTTTTGGCTGATGTCATAAAATGTTTAAATAAAATAGATGGATAGTGGATGGTGTGGATATATTATATATAATACGGTGGGGTCCACATAATGAAGTCAATACTTGTAATTCGTAGCTTCTTCGATGGAGGCACCATTTTTGTCCTCTCTTAAGTTGGGAAAATGAAGAAAATGAAGTATGTGGTAAGGGTATTTTCAACTAGAAGAATAAATAGAAAGAAATTAGAAGATTTCAGGAAATATATTTTTGGTAGAAGGGTATTCTCGTACCAAGAGGAGAGAAGAAATCAGGAATTTGATGTTAGGGTGTTCTCTCACAAAAAAGAGAAGAAATCAAAAAATGGGATTTCTGCTGCTAGGGTATTGTCGTATGAAGGAAATACATGTTTCAGAATTTTGATTTCTATTGCAGGGGCTTTCTCATCCAAGAAAAAGGCAGGGTATTAGTTTGGGAAAGTAAAGTTTAGGTTAAATAGAAAAGATGGAGGGTAAAAAGTGGGATATACAGTTGGAAATTTCTCGAGAGGAATCCTCGTAGGGGTGGGCATCGAGCCGAGTCAAGTTGAGGTGGGCCAAGCTCAGCTTAGCTTGTCCATGCTGTACTCGAGTTCGAGCTCGAGCTCAGCCTCAAGCTCAACATTGAAGCTTGGCTTATTTGCCAAAGCTGTCGAGTCGAGTTAGTGGTTCGAGTCGAGTCGAGTTTACCTCGAGTCGAGCTCGAGCTTGTTGGGTGAGAGAGTAATAGATTCTGTTCCTGATCCTCCTCCATTGATTCAGAAGAGAAGCTAAATAAAATAAAAAACAAAAAATTTAAAGACACATTTTACATGATGCTCCACCAAGCGAAATTCATTTTTGGTTTGGCTCGGTAATTGAAATAGGGTGTAGTCCATCTTTCAGTAGCCCAAAAAATCCATCTGTGTGGGCCCTATGATAGAAGAACCATCGACCAAAACATCCTCAATTGTATGTTCTGAATTACCCATCATCAAGGCCATACTTTCCAATGGATAAGATTTTGAACAGACCTGGGACCACAAAAAAGTGGGACCCACCTGTATTGTTGCTACTCAAACAAACTAGCGCAGTTTCCATTACCTTGCAGATGATTTGAGGACTTGTAGCTTACAACATATTCAGGAAGGATACGACTATTCATGTGAGTGCTCCATACAATATACCATTTTGGATTCAAGAGATCGTCAACACCAACATCAAACTCTTCGCTGTTGGGGTGAAAGCAAAGAGATTTCACTTCAACTTTCTCCGCATTCCCCACAACTTTAATATATTTATTAATCAAGCCGAGTCGAGCTCGAGTTCGAGCTTCAAGTCGAGTCGAGTTGAAATGTCCCCTGGTCGAACTCGGCTCGAACTTAACTCGAGCTTCAAATAATGAGCTTGACTCGGCCCAAATCGACCATTCAAGCCGAGCCAATCTGAGCTGACTCGAGCCGAGTCAAGCGAGTTTTTCGAGCTAGCTTGACATGTGAACAGCCCTAAATCCTCATATAGAGTATTTGGTACTCTGCTTGAGTACGACTGGCTGTAGGAATGCTCTCAATTAAATGGCCACGATACTACCCTTTGATCTATGACGACTTTTAGCTGCATCCTATCCATTGAATAATTATCATTTCAAACATCCGGTATTTGGGATCACCCCTTCAATGAGATTCCTAGCTTACAGACCATATTCCATTAGTCCATAACGGATGCAGATTGGCTACTAACAGGTTGAGCAACGATGCTGGCTATCCACACCGTCCATCCATTTAGAGAGATTATATTAGGGCATGATCCAATGAATGAGTCAGATCCAAAGCTCGAGTGGACCCCACCACATAAAACAGTGGGTAGAGTGACGCCCACTATTGAAAACTTCTAAAGGCCACAAAAGTTTTCAATCGAGCTGATATTTATATTTTCACTTTATTTCATGTCTGCGTTAACACATGGACAGGTTGGATCTCTCACGGAGAATCTTAGGAAGGATTCAACTGTGGTTGTTACTCTCCCCACTATTATCTGTGGTGGTCCACTCTAGCTTTGAATCTTCCTGCCCTAAAATGATATCTCATAGACAGGGGCGGCTCAACATTCTTGGGAGCCTTAGGCAAGTCACAAAGATGAGGCTTTTTAGTTTTTTTTTTTTTTAATTAATAAATTTAAAATTAAACCATAAATTTGCTCCTTGACCTTTTAGATGCAAAATTACTAATTAAACTTTCGTATTCAAGTTTACCCAATAAATCAATTTCGATGGATAAAATTGCTAAACCGTTCATAAGGTGAATCCTAGATGGATGAAAGGAAAATATAAATATCAGCTTATCCAAAATTTCTGCCAACTGTAGAAAAGTTTTTAATGGTGAGCATTCAATATCCACTTTTCTTCTGCGTTGTGGTCCACTTGAGCTTTGATTCTGCTTCATGTTTTTTCTAATATTCTAAAATGGGATGAAGAAATGGATCAACAGAATAGATATAACACATATAATAATGTGGACCCCACAGAGCTCAGGGCTACAGGAATCCCTAAAGTGGCCTGCCCGCAATCCGCGTCGATTGTGAGAATAATGAATTTAGAATTGTATAGTACTCTAGCAGTATTATAGTTAATAAATAGTCACTCCTAGATTATTAATATAGCATATTTTGACTCCATCCAAACCGTCTAAATTAGGTGATCCATTCTAGATAGGCTAAATTACAAAAAAATCCATTGATTTAACTATTCTATCTTCCAATTAGTGGGAATTTGTATGTTGAATTCAAATAATTTGTTTAGTATACAAGAATCAACTAGTTAGGAGATCCAGCCATTGTGTGTTTTTGTTTTTGTTTTTCATGAACCATCTAAATTGGGGCCCACTTTTATATCTGTTTAATTTAATTTAAAAATGTTCAAAGGTTGCAATTTCTCAATGCATGTGTATAGATTACCAAACGCTATCAGAGTATTAAAAGCCTATTCCTATAATCCTGGGCCTTCATAATTAGGGGGCCTTAGGCGATTGCCTCACTTGCCTACCCCTTAGAGCCGCCCTTGCTTATAGATGGTGTGGATAAAACACGTACATTGATGAGGCTCATAAAACTTCGTATAGCTTGTTAGTACACCCACTGTCAGTGCATAAATCACTGTTAGCCACCCCCTCCAGGGAATCGATACCAAGACCTTAGTGATGAAACAAAGTATCTTTCACTCTATTTACCACTTGAGCTATGGATCAAGGCGTCATTACTTCAATATCGGCTCTCTCTCGCTAGACAACCTGACAGCATCTATTCCGTAATGGACGCGGATCAGCTACCGGCATGTCGAGTAGCCTGATTAGCCACTGAAGTGACTTTACCAAGTTTTTTAGGCCTTCCATCGCGTTAGAGAGATCATTTCAAGGCATAATCAAAAGAATGAAGCTTGAGACGCCACCATAAAAACAGTGGTGACACCATGTTAGAGAGATCCAAAGCTTGAGACGCCACCATAAAAACAGTGGTGACACCATTGAAACCTTTCTATGGTTATCATAATGTTTATCTGAGATCCAATCCATTAATAAGTTAACACATACATGAACGTTGGAGGGAAAAAATAAATATCAACTTGATCGAAAACTTCTATAGCCCGTAAAAAGTTTTTAATGTTGAGCGTTGAATCCCCTACTATTTTCTATGCGGGTCCACTTAAACTTTGAAACTACTATGTTCTTTTGATCATGCCTTAAAATGATCTCTCCAGAATGATGGAAGGTATGATGCAACACATACATCATTATGGGGCTCACGGAACCGGGTGACGTCACTTCAGTAGCCAATCTGGCTACTCGACCTGTAGGTAGCTACTCCGTGTCCCATATTTAGAATGGTTTGGATGGAAGTAAATATGCCACGTGTACAGCAGTGTCGTGTAGAAAATGCTATCCTTGAATAATCTATGGTCGCCAGCTGATTTACGATACTCTCAGCAACTAGGTTGTTGGCACCGCTCCCAAAACAGACGCGGATTTGGTCCTACCCACGGCCGTCCCCAGCTGGGAACGGGCAGGACATTTGAGTAGATATCGTGATGTATGGATCTTATCCACACCGTCCATTCATTTTTTAAAGTATCATTTTAGGTTATAATAATAAAAATGAGTTAGATTCAAGGCTCAAGTGGACTACACAGTCAGGATTAAACTCTTACCGTTGGAAACTTCTTGGGGCCATAGAAGTTTTGGATGGACCTGATTTTCATGTTTTCTCTTCATCCAAATCTATGTAACTTTATGAATGGGTTGGATGGAAAATAAACATCACGTTGGGCCCTAGAAAAGCTTCAACGGTGAAAATCATGATCACTGCTGCTTCCTGTGGTGTGGTCCACTTGAACTTCAATCTACTCGCTTTTTTAATTTATCTTAAAATGATACGAAAATAAATGGATGGACGGTGTGGATAAGACTAATACAACAGGATGGCCACTCAAATCTCCAGCTCGTTCCCAGCTGGAGACGACCGGAGGTAGGATGCAATCCGCGTCCAAAACGAACAGATTCGGCAACGGTTTTCTCCGTATTACCCTCATTTAAAGTTAGCGACTGAAAAACTTCCGCTTTGAAAATATTTAAAGCAACTCACTAAGTTTTTTGCGGTTACATATGCGGTTACATTATGTACATTTTTAGAAACGTATTTTGTAAAAGGCCAAAAATGCCCATCATTTAAAAACCTAACTATCCGATAGAGAAAGAGGCGATGAATGTCCAGGATCGGAAGCTAGGTGGGCCACCAAGGTGTTTGTGAGAAATCCATAGTAATGTGTTGCCAGCTCATTTTATGATATGAGCCTGAAGGCAGATCCAAAGCTTAAGCAGGCCACATAAACGAAAACCGTGATTGTACACATGGTTGAAACATTTATAAGCCACATAAGCTTTGGATTATATATATATATATATATATATATATATATGTGTGTGTGTGTGTGTGTGTGTGTGTGTGTATATATATATATATATATATAGCGTGTGTGTCCTAATGAGATCTTAGTCCGAACTTTTAAGAACTCATCACACATGATGTGAATCTAAAATCTGAAGAGTCCATGTGATGAATCACCCCATAAAACTCTCGGCGTGCACGCGCGCACACACACACATATATTGGAAAAGGTACAATGAGCTCTAGCTTATTACGATCGTCCATGAGGTCGAGCTGTGTGGGCCCCACCGTGATGCCTTTCGAACATCAACACCGTCCACCGAATACACCATTCCATCGTGGGCCTGGACGGCCCAAAATCAACTCAATCTGTGACTTTTGTGGGCCACACCACATACAAAAGTGCAGAGGGGCCATGCACCATTGAAATATTCATAACCATTTTTGAGGGCCCACCGAGATGTGGTTTGTAAATCCAACCCATCCATTATGTGTGTCCCACTTGAATGAGGGTTCAGACCAAGTTTAAGGTGCATGGAAAACTCAGGTGGGCCCCACCAAGTGCTTTTATATGTTTTTGGCATGTATTCACATGATTTTAGATGGTATGGCCCACCTGAGTTTCGCATACGGCTGATTTAGGGCCGTCCAGGCCCACGATGGAATGGTGCATATGGTGGACGGTGTTGATGTTCGAAAGGCATCACAGTGGGGCCCACACAGCTCGACCTCATGGACGATCGTAATACGCTCGAGCTCATTGTACCTTTTCCCATATATATATATATATATATATATATATATATATATATATATATGGGAAAAGGTACTATGCGCTCGAGCGTAAAGCGGTCTCCATGAGGTCGAGGCGGGATGTGGGCCCCACCGTGATGCCGATTCGAAAATCTACCCCCTCGTCGGATGCACCATTCTGGATGGACCCACACGGCTAAAAATGACGTCCATCGAGACTTTTGTGGGCCACACCACGTCCAGAAGTGGAGAGGGCCGTGCACCATTCAAACATTCAAAACCATTTGTGGGGCCCTCTTTCGAGACGTTTTTGATGATCAACACCGTCCATCATGTGTGTCCCACTTGGATGTAATTTTATACCACTTTTCGGGTGGTATCCACAATCTCGGTGGACCCCACCAAGTGATTTTACATGTTTTCACGTGTATACTTATGTTTTTTCGATGGTATGGCCCACTTGAGTTACGTGGATAGTGATTTTGGGCCGTGTGGGTCCCACTTGGAGCTCATGCATCTAGTGGACGGTGTGGATCTTCGAAAGGAATCACGGTGGGGCCCACCCCAGCTCGACCTCATGGACGACCGCTTTACGCTCGAGCGCATAATACCTTTTCCCATATATATATATATATATATATATATATATATATTCTTTCAGTGAATCTCATTAGGAATGGCGGTATGCACAGCTAGGCTACTTCATGAAGGGCGAGTCCAAATAGGTTGAACGATCACGGGGTATTTGTGTTCTAGATCTGCCTCATTTTGACCTTATGTCTTAACCTGACTGGCCTGAAATTGATGACTGAAATGGATGAATGAGATGGATTTTTCACAAACATCAAGGTGGGCACACCTGCAGTCCTGCAGTGGTGTGAGACATCCTCAGATCATTCAACCCTCATTCAGCCACTAATTGCAGCAGATAGAGGGGATGGATTAGGTGCACCCCAACCTCACCCAATAGTGGGCCTAATCATGGAGCTCACTTTAATGTACAGGTTGCATTTCCATGCCATCATTTTTTTAAAAAAATTATTATTATTATTATTTTAAAATCACTTAGTGCATGGGCCTAAAAATGAAACAGATCCAAATATAAAATGATCTAAAACATAAAAAAACAATGGGAATTGACTATTGAAAACTTTTGGTGGCCACAATTTTTTTTGATTAAGCTGGTATTTGTTTTTTTCTCCCTTTTTCCGATTTGTGTGACTTTAGCAATAGGTTGGATTGCAAACAAAATTATGGTGGGTGGCACAGGGAGTTTTTAATGGTGGGTGTTCAATCACCACTCTTTCTTATCATGTGGGACAAATGAGATTTTGATGTACAGTTTCATGGCCAAGATGGATCAGAAAAGGCCCGGTCGATGACAGAAGTGATCCGGACCGTCGGACCTTAGATCTGGCATATCTCGCAATCCGGGATGAGTTATCTGACGTAAAATATATGATTTTGGGGTAGAACGAGCTACTTTAGCCAACCAACCCTGCTATGCAGGGTTATGACGCCCGGAATTGCGAAAAACCCCTGGATCGACGGTCGTTTCCTTGTTTTAATTTTATTTTTACAATAAATAGTAAGTTTTAGTTTGATTGTAACTCTTCATCCGTCGGGCTTTAAGAGTTGTGCCCAACGTGAAAAGAGCTTAGAATAATTAGGAGAACGGTTTGGTGAAGCCAAATAGGACACTTACTATTTTTGGCCGAAAACCTTGCGTACTAGTAGACATCACGTCCGTCTATAAATAGTAAGTTTACTATTTATAGTAAGTCGCGATTTCTAGGAGTTTTAGTTGTAGTTTGATTCTGATTTCTTTCCCATTGCTTGGTACCCCTATTTAAAGGGTTGTGAACTCTGTTTTATTTATTCATTAATCAATTTCGAATTTAGTAGAATTTATTCTTATTTTTCTGCTTTCTTTCCTTGTGGATTCGAGAAGTCTCTGTGAGGAGTCTAGAGAAGTTCCATGGATTCGGAATAGTTATCCTCTTGAGGAAGACGGTGCTCGACCTCACGTCCTCCCCTACGTCAGTTTGGTATCAAAGCGAGGTTTCTCCTCGGATCGATGTCTTCTAACGACGGGTTGGGCAAGCCATGGGCGGTGCTCTAGGAAATTTACCTTTAACGGCGGCAGCTTTGAAAGTAGCGCAACAAGAGAATTGGCAAGCCATGTAAGGGCTGCAGGCTTTTATCGACCTAAAGCAACTCCGTGTTCCTGGTGGTAATCCTCCACCGCCAATTGCTGAAACTTGTAATCGCCCTGATCGCAGGATAGTACCGGCAGTACATCCAAGGGTCATTCCTGAGGAAGGGTGCTCCAATGAGGAGGAAGTAGACGACATAATCTTCCAACACCCCAGACATGGCGGCGATTGAGTAGATCAAACGGATCGAGAATTCAAGATGCGGGTTGATATTCCTAGCTTCAATGGCCAACTATACATTGAGGATTTCCTTGATTGACTTTCTGAAGTTGAGCGATTTTTCGACTATATGGACATCCCTGAAGAAAAGAAGGTCAAGATTGTGGCTTACAAGTTGAAAGGAGGAGCTTCAGCTTGGTGGGAATAACCGCAACTCGCGCGAACCAAGTAGAAAAAGCACCAATCTGCACCTGGTAGCGGATGAAGCAGCTACTACGTGCTCGATTCCTCCCTAGCGATTACGATCAGGTATTATTTCAACAACACCAAAATTGTCAACAGGGTAGTCGATCGATGAGAGAATACGCAGAAGAATTTTACTGTCTAGTAGCACGTAACGATTTGGTCGAGACTGAATCGCAGCAAGTCGCTCGATTCAACGGTGGATTGCGTATGGTTATCCAGGATCAGGTCCAGATGAAGTCCGTCTGGACGATGAATGATGCGATCAAGTTGGCTACTTGAGCAGAAGCGCAACTTGAACGTCCTAACACATGGACCTATCCTACTGCAAGGATCCCCGTAGTAGGTCCGCTACAGGGAACTGCACAGCCCAAGGGAAAGGAGCCCGTAGGAATGCGCACTCAACCTCCTACGTTTGAGAACCGAGATCAGGGAAGCGGGCAAGCTAGACCCCAAAGGGGCGTATCGACTGCTTCTGGTCAAAGTAGAATCCCGAACCCCTATGCTCGGCCAAGGCCCGATAACTGCTATCGTTGTGGCCAACCGGGCCACCTATCAAATACTTGTCCCCAGCGAAAAGTGGCAAACCTCGCCATCAATAATGGTAGTGCTGATAACGCTTATGAAGATCCAAATATTGAAGAAGAGAAGCCTACCACCGAGGACGAAGCAGATGATTCAAGTTGGGTTCAGTAAGATCACGGCGAGTCACTAGTCGTGAGGCGGCTATTATATGCGTCAAGAAAAGAAGTGCATTCAAAACGGCATAACATCTTCTGCACTAGGTGTACGGTGAATCGAAAGGTTTGTGACGTGATCATTGACAGTGGGAGCAGCGAGAACATCGTCTCCAAGGTCATGGTGGAAAAATTGTAATTGAAAACGGAGCGTCATCCCTCTCCATATTCAATCGGTTGGATCAAGAAGGTCAGCGAAACAAAGATAACTGAACAGTGCACCATATTCGTTTCAATTGGCAAACATTATAAGGATGAAGTAGTATGCGATGTGGTTGACATGGAAGCATATCACATACTACTCGGTCGACCTTGGCAATCTGACTGTGACGTCACTCATAAAGGGCGAGATAACATATATATCTTCGTCAAGGACGGCCGGAAGACTATATTACCCCTATGGATCCAAAGGGACTACCTGAAACTTTTAAAGTGGAGGGCCGTTTTCTCTTAACCATATGGGACTTCGTGGAAGAATTCAAAGAAACAGGACAGACTTATTCGTTAATTGTAAAAGGGGAAGAACTCGAGCTTACCATTATCCCTGAAAGACTAAGGCCCCTACTACATGAATTCAAAGAAATCTGGCCCGATGGGTTACCCCCTATGCGAGATATCCAACATCATATCAACTTTGTCCCTGGGTCCAGTTTACCTAATCGTCCTCATTATCGAATGAGTCCGAATGAGTGCGAGATTCTGCAAGGACAAGTAGAGGAGTTGATCCGTAAGGGTCTTATTCGAGAAAGCATAAGTCCATGTATTATACCAGCTCTATTAACTCTAAAGAAAGATGAGAGTTGGCGCATGTGTGTCGACAGCTAAGCCATCAACAAAATCACCATAAAATACAGGTTTCCTATACCATGGTTGGACGATATGCTGGACATGTTAGAGGGTGCAAAAATATTCTCTAAATTGGACTTAAGGAGCGGCTACCATCAGATTCGAATACGGCCGGGTGATGAGTGGAAAATGGCCTTTAAGACCAAGGAAGGATTATACGAATGGATGGTCATGCCCTTCGGTCTTTCAAATGCGCTTAACACATTTATGAGATTGATGAACTAAGTTCTGAAACCTTTCATTGGGTAGTTCGTTGTGGTTTATTTCGATGATATTTTGATATACAGTTAAGACGAAACCACCCATATGGAACACCTCAAGAAGGTCCTTCAAGTGCTCACTAAAAATAAATTGTATCTCAATTTAAAAAAGTGCAGCTTCATGACTGATAGCCTATTATTTCTGGGTTTTGTCATAACATCCACGGGAATTCGGGTGGATGAGGAAAAGGTGAAGGCAATCAGAGAATGACCGGGTCCCACAAATATTCATGAAGCGCGAAGTTTTCATGGATTGACGACATTCTATCATCGGTTCGTGAAAAATTTCAGTACCATTGTGTCAACAATCACAGATTGCATGAAGAAAGGACAATTTTAGTGAACTGACGAAGTCGACAGGAGCTTTGCCGAAATCAATCGCAGATTATCTACGACCCCGATTCTTGTACTTTCCAACTTCGACAAACTGTTTGAAGTCGAATGTGATGCCTCATATGTCAAAATTGGGGAAGTTTTATCTTAAAAAGGTAGGCCGGTAGCCTTCTACAATGAGAAACTTAGCGATGCACACAAGAAGTGGTCTACATATGAGATCGAGTTATACGCAGTGGTTCAGGAACTGCTTCACTGGCAACATTATTTGATTCAAAGGGAATTCATACTTTACATGGACCATCAAGCTCTCAAATTCATTAATAGTCAAGCTAACATTAACCGTGTGCATGCTAGATGGATCTCATTTTTGCAGGAATTCACGTTCACACTAAAACACAAGTTAGGGCAACAGAACAAAGTAGTTGATGCACTGAGTCGCCGTACAACTTTATTAGTCACTATGAGCAATGAGGTTGTCAGGTTCGAGCGCCTCGAAGACATATATGCCGAGGACGATGACTTCGAGGATGCATGGGTTAGATGCCAAGAAGGTCACCCCGGCGACTTACATATGCAAGATGGGTCCCTTTTCAAGGGAAATCAACAGTGCATCCCAAACAGTCTGCTAAGGGAACAGATAATCCAAGAGCTACATGGAGGTGGCCTCAGTGGACACCTTGGGCGAGACAAGATGCGAGCTCTTGTGGAAGAACGGTATTACTGGCCATAATTGGTACGTGATATGGGAAAGACAGTCTAACATTGTTATATTTGTCAGACCGCCAAGGGGCAATCTCATAATACGGTCCTCTACACCCCATTACCCGTGCCCGACGGCCCTTGGAAGGATTTATCTATGGACTTTGTGCTTGGTCTCCCATGAACACAACGTGGCATGGATTCAGTGTTTGTGGTAGTAGATCATTTCTCCAAGATGACGCACTTTATTCCATGCAAGAAGACTCTCATGCAACACACGTGGCGAATCTATTCTTCAGAGAAATTGTGCAGCTACACGGGGTTCCCAAGACTATTACTTTTGATCGTGACACGAAGTTCATAAGCCACTTTTGGCGGACTTTGTGGACTCGATTCGATACACGACTTCAGTTCAGTAGCGCCTACCACCCACAGACTGACGGTCAAACTGAGGTTGTGAATCGCACGTTGGGAAACTTCCTTCAATGTATTTCAGAAGAAAAATCGAAGCAATAGGATTTGACTTTGTCTCAAGTGGAGTTTGCATTCAACAACATGGTGAACCGTTCGACAGGAAAATCCCCGTTCCAGGTTATTTACGGACGAGTACCTCGCCATACACTAGACTTGGTCCCTTTGCTCAAGCTCCCAGGCATGAGCATTGCAGCAGAACATATGGTTGACAAGATTATGGGCATTCATGTAGAGGTACAAACCAAGCTACATGCCTCGAATGAAAAGTACAAGGAGCAAGCGGACAAGTATTGGCGATAAAAAGTGTTCGAGGTGGGCGATCAAGTAATGGTCCATCTGTGCAAAGAACGATTTTTGACCAGAATGTACAACAAGTTGAATAATAAAAAGATTGGATTTGTACCAATCATCCGAAAGATCAATGACAATGCTTATGTTGTTTATCTTCTAGATGACATGACGATCTCACGAACTTTCAACGTCGCGGACCTGACCGACTATCATAAACCAGAGCAGGATGAGAACTCGAGGACGAGTTCTTTTGAAGTAGAGGGGACTGATGTACAGCGGGTTGCGGATAGTTTCATGGCCAAGATGGATCAGAAAAGGCCCGGTCGACGACAGAAGTGATCCGGACCGTCGGACCTTAGATCGGGCGTATCTCGCAATCCGGGATGAGTTATCTAATGTAAAATATATGATTTTGGGGTAGAACGAGCTACTTTAGCCAACCAACCCCTCTACACTGGGTTGTGATGCCCAAAATTGTGAAAAACCCCTGGATCGACGGTCGTTTCCCTGTTTTAATTTCGTTTTTACTATAAATAGTAAGTTTTAGTTTGATTATAACTCTTCATCTGTCGGGCTTTAGGAGTTGCGCCCAACGTAAAAAGAGCTTAGAATAATTAGGAGAACGGTTTGGTGAAGCCAAATAGGACACTTACTTTTTTTGGCCGAAAACCTTGCGCACTAGTAGACATCACGTCCATTTATAAATAGTAAGTTTACTATTTATAGTAAGTCGCGATTTCTAGGAGTTTTAGTTGTAGTTTGATTCTGATTTCTTTCCCATTGCTTGGTACCCCTATTTAAAGGGTTGTGAACTCAGTTTTATTCATTCATTAATCAATTTCAAATTTATTAGAATTTATTCTTATTTTTCTACTTTCTTTCCTCGTGGATTCGAGAAGTCTCTGTGAGGAGTCCAGAGAAGTTCCGTGGATTCGGAATAACTATCCTCTTGAGGAAGATGGTGCTCGACCTCACGTCCTCCCCTGCGTCAGATTTGGATCTACTTATTTTTGGGTTGATGCTCCAAAATAAATTAAAAAAATGAATGGATGGTGTGGACATAAGATACATATATCAAGGTGGCCCCCACTGTGACAGTGTTGTACCATATTGGGTGAGGTCGGGGTGACATCTAATTCGCACCTATGAGAGGAGAGATGGGGTGAGAGAAGTGGGAAATTAATAAAAATAACCCTGAACTTCGATTAAATTTTGACGAAATTCTGATTGGAAAAAAAAAGGATTTTTTTTTTTTTTAATTCCCCAGTGATGATGGCGCCTATAGGTAAGTTTTGTTGTTTGTTATTTTTGTAAAAGGGAGGAAGGTGTGGCAGTTGCCTTCCTAGTTATTTATTTTTCCTTTTTCGTTTTCCTTTTGGTTTGTTGTTCGAATGGTCATAGTCTGTGAAAGGGAGGAGGGTGTGGTGGTCTAGTTGTTAATTTTTTTTTATTTTTTATTTATTTTTTATTTTTTTGTAGCTTGGGAAAGGGATAAGGGTTGGGTTGTTCTTTTTCTAGTTATCTTTTATTTTTTTCTCATTTGAATGATTAGAGTTTATGAAAGAGAAGAGGATGTGGTGTTTATATGTATAGTGTATGCATGGTAGAGAGTTTGGTGGTCCCATGTTCAAAGGATTTTTTTCTTTAAAGTCCAAGCAGTGATGATCTCCATATGAGTCGTGGATCACCGATATGAACTGTGGATTGCCGATATGAGTTGTGGATCACTGATATTAACTTTGGATCACTGATACACAACTTCTATTGACGATCTACAGTTTATGTCGATGATCCACAACTTAAATCGACGATCCATAGTTCATATCACATTTAATAAATTACAGATAGTTTCTCTGTATGAATTCTTATGATTACACTTAAATCTAATTCTTTATCTTTCATGCATTACAGAATCCTCTTTCGATGTGAGAAAGCTTGGTCCTTACTTGAAATACTCTAAAATAAAGGTCACTGCGAAGTGCTCAATAGAATTTTAACTAGTCTGAAGCATAAATTCAACAAATGCCCTACTAGGAAGGGAATGTTTAGAAGAACCAAATTCGGGTATTTACTTGATTTTCCTGAAGGAGAATAGAAGGCAAATGGACCATTGATCACCGCCTGATACAAAGGCACCTTGGTTACCTCCGCTTGAACTTCGGTAGCACTATTCTCCAATTTAAGCATATGGACTTTGCCTTAATTATTGGTCTAAAGTCAGGAAAAGTATACGAATCTTTGGAGACCGGTTGAAGATTGTAAAGAAGAAAGAGTCTTAGGGATCAATTATTTAAGGATTGGTCTCATATTACAAAGACAGATTTGCTGAAGGCATTTCTTTCTCTCTAAGGGACTACTAATAATGCAATCACCATAAAGTTGGTGATGTTGATGTCCATAGAGAACTTGTTGGATCACTAAGAAAGAATGGGTGCGTAGAACAATATATAGATTTAACAAATAATTTTGATGCATTTTATAAGCACCTATGAGGGAGTGTGAGGTACGAGATCTTGAAAGGATAATCGAATATTATGATTAAGAATCACTTTCCGAACTCCTATGACTTCCACAGATGCCCATATGCCCTACAAGTAATTTTTTCCTTATGAATTTTCCTAAAGTATTAAGCCACTATACTGTACCTTAATTTAATATTTCTTGTTTTTCTCATTCGAAAGATTTGGGCATATAAGGTTTTCCCCAGCATATGCACCCTGAAGGGTTGGGCCGTTAAATGCAATCCAATCAGAATTTCATGATTTTTGAACTGGAAGACAATTAAGGTGGTGAAATACTAGCAGATATCAAAAGTTTTTACGAATGTTGAAGTAAGTTAAAAACTTGAAATATAAACTCAAACTTGAATTGTTTGTTTTGTATTAAAGTTTTCTAGACATTATAAATATATTATTGCAGCTTAAGATTAATGTTGAACTCATCCCACCTTAGATGAAGAAAAAACTGTCACTGTTAAATAATTTTGAGAACTTGTTAATGGGAGGAAAGAGGTCGAGAAGAAAGAGGTGGTGAAGCCGGGGATAAGTACGAGGAAGATTGTTAAGCAGATAGAGGCGATGGCTAGAGTAGTGCAAATAAGAAGAAGAATGTCTCGAAAGAGACCCGCTCAAGAAGAATAGACTCTCACTTGAAGATGTTATTAAAAAAAGTTGTGCAATATGAAAATGAGAATATCCACTTGGGAAACAAAGTGAACTTTCTACAAGCCGAGGTGGAGTGACTAAAGGTATTTAAAATTTCAATTATTTTCATGTTTGAGTCTTATTTATTGTGATGTAATTAATATATGTGATGCTCATGTAGGGTGTACATCCCACGTTAGCAGGGACCGTGGTGCAGGTCTAGCCCTTCCAACTAATGAGTTTGTATTTATTGACTCGTTAAGAAGGCTTAGTCTCAAGAAATATGAATTTGTTAAGGTGGCTTATGTTGACGGTGCTCATGCTTGGCTAAAATGTTTATGAGAGAATGCATGGGTTGATGACCATGTAAAAGTTTGGCACAAAAGTCTTTTACGTATGTCAATTCATATTATATATGTTTATTGATAATTCAAGGCTTGCATAGGGAATCAACATGTATATAGAATTTTTGACTGATCGACATCTACAATATCCTGAAGTGTATCCTCATGAATGCATGTTTGTGGCGGTATTGTTTTGGGTAATGTTTATTTTCTGATATGCATGTTTAACTTATATTGGAATTAATATATAACTTATAGAAATTTGATTCATTTGTGGCGACAACTTTTTAAGGGAAACGTCAACCTTTTACATGAATACGGTGCCAGAATGCATTTTTATAGAGTTAGAGATGATATTTTAAAGGATATTAATCCTAATGTTTTAAATATTATTATAGGAGATCTCTTCAGAAATGAGATGTGGAAATTCGATTTGAAGTTTTTCATTGCACTTCTATGTGACTTACTTGATTTATTATTATATGTTATGTTTGATTTAGATATTTTTATAATACTACTTATGTATTTTGTAAGTATAAATGTCAGAAACCATCATTGGGTTTTGATTGTCATGTAATCGTAAAGAAGATTCATTCGATTACATGATAACATAGATACCAAATGAGAGAACAGATACGATGAGTTTATAATTAAATTCACGGAGGGGTTAAAATGGTTGTTCTATTTATGTGATGGGGGGAAATAATTTTTGGAATGTCAGATAAATTTTCAAAATAGTAAGCGAGATCCCAAAATAAACTTATGGTCATGAATGTGAGTTGTTCATGATGAAATACATCGACTTCCAAAGTAGTAACCGGGAGATCATATTCAACTGGTAACATTCTAATGAAATCTTTCTTAGTCTGATTCACTATGCTTATTCATCAATTCTTGAATAATATTAACTTAGATATTAACTTGCAGGACCAAATCGACTCAATTCAACTGTTTAGAAAGACTAAAATACAAAGAACCGAAATGGTTGGGACTAAAGAGGTATAAGGCGAGGTAAAAGTTATAGATTCAAGACCCCCAATAGGACTATAAACACTCATAGACACGCATTCTGAAAGAGGAAGCCAAAAAGTAACAATATATAGTGCATTCACTTTGTGTTCCACCGTTTTTTAATGTTAGCAAAAAATGTGCATACGTGTTGTAATTACTAATTCATCAATTTAATTATTCTTATATGATGAACGAATGTTGAAATGGATGTATGTTCTAATGGAAGAATGTGATCAATGTTGAGATTGAGGAATGTTGGGATGGATGAATGATGTAATGGATGAATGTTGTTTTAGAGGAATGTTGAAATGGATGGTTGTTGTAATGGAGGCATGTTGTAAGGGAAGAATGTTATAATGGAGAAATATTTTAATGGAGGAATATTGTAATGAACCAATATTGTAATGGAGGAATGTTGTAATATAGCATTATTGAGTGTGGCTCGTGGATACTCACTGAGGATCACTCATATTCACTATGGATCCATTGGGGATTTGTGCTGCGGAATCACACAGATCTAGATCTAGGATAGCAATTTAATAGTAACAAGCAATCACAGAAGAACACAAAGATTTAACGTGGAAAACCCTTGCGGGAAAAAACCACGGCACAAAGCAACAGAAATCCACTATGAAAAGTAAATTACAAGAGAGAGGACTTACCCGATTCGAACAACCTCGAATCTCACCCTTACTATACCTTTTGATAACCCTAAAACCCTTTAGAAACCCTTGAAAAACTTTTAGAAAGCTTTAGAATTATTTCTCATTCCCTAGAAAAGCCCTAGGGACACCTATTTATAGTTTAGGCAACTTTCCTTTCGCACCCTTGTGAAAACCAACTCAAATTTTCACAGTCCACATTAAATCCGAAAACAAATCTGCATAACCTCGATTGGTCGAGCAGACTGCTAGACTGGTCGAGAGGACCCCTCAACCGGTCGAGCATGGGCCACGACCGGTCGATCACCTCGGACCCCAAAAGTATGGGCTCATTGGACTTTGAGTCGATCAATGCTCGATTAGTCGAGCAGCTCTCTCGACCGGTCGAGCCTGACCCATGACCGGTCGAGCAACCAAAAATCTGATTGAAGTCTTTCTGACAACAATCTCCACCAAGTCTTCAATATTCAGCCGTGTAGCTCCTTGACCTCTTCTTTTATCGCATCATAGCTTCTTGTGCACACTCCGTCCTTCTTTTCCGCCATCGCCAAGCCCAGAGAAGTTACACAGAACTTGAGCTTCTCTGCAGGAATGATCTAGGTGAGCATGTTTGCTAGATCAAAATCCACGTGCTCAACCACCTTTGCTCCTGTCTTCTTAAAAGGAAAGATATAGTCTTCTTACCATATTACCGCTACCCAATATTGCTTATCGGAGTACTTGCTCACAACACTGATATCCTATGAAATAACTGGTCTAATCCAGAACATGGCATATACTGCCAACCGCATTCGAATAAGGCTCATGAGATATCCTGCTTTTCCTCATCTGTTTTGGGACATGTCCTGAGGAAAACTTGAGGAGAGATGCGTAGGGAACGCTCTTCGGCTTTACCTGGCCCATTACATCATTAATTAATACCTACACACAAGGTATTCCTCCTGTGATTACCAAAGCCTACTCCTCTTTCAGTCTTAATGCCGAGAACTATTTTTGCAGTTCCCCGATCCTTCATCCTGAATGTCCCACTTAACTGAGTCTTTAGTACATTGATTTCAAATATGTCATAATTGGCGATCTACATGTCATCAATTCCTGACTCACCATGAAGGAATCGAACCACTGCCTAGGCGACAGGTCGAACCACGACCTCCTACAAAGTCTTTTCTCAGCCCCTTTAACTTCGAACCGCTCTGGTTGCTTCATATAGATATGTTCTTCACTTTCCCTTATAGAAGTGCAGACTCCACATCCATCCTTCCAGCTCAAGATCACATTGGCCAACCAGCGCCAATCACGAATCTAATAGACACCTGCTATACCGTCAACGCATATATCTCTGAGAAGCCGATCCCTTCTCTCTGAGCATAACCATTCACTACTAACCTTACCTTGTATTTATGTTGTATCCTCCTGAAGATCCACCTGCATCCAACCGCTTCCCAGCTCACTGGAAGCTCCACTAGCTCCCATATGTCTATCTGGTACAATAAATCCATCACATCGCTTATAGTCACCTTTCACTTCTCAGCACCAAGCTCACCTAGAGCCATCTGAATAGAAGATGAATCCCCTGTGATATTTGAGTCGTCCATGTACCTCGCTGATATCTTGCGATCATGCCGTGTGATTTTTCTCACAGGTGGCTGCTCCACCTACTCTGTATCCCTGTCCGTGCGTCTCAATCTTCCTGCCCTACCAGCTCATGTGGTTATACCCAGCATACCACACACGTGCAGAGGTGGAATCCGCTGCATACACTGCAGCTCCACCTTTTGAAGTACTCCCGATCAACCTGACGAGTTACTAAGTAGTTGCTTTCAAGGTGCCCCCTTAGATACCTTAAGAGTACCATCAATACTTGTGTACTTGCATCCTTTTATCTCAAGTACACTAAGAGAAATCAGATTCAGCTTCAAATCAAGAACGTGCCTGACATCAGTTAAGGTACGCTCCACCCCATTAAATATCCTAATGCGCACCGAACCAACAGCCACAACATTATAAGTAATGTCATTGCTTATAAATACCTATCCACCATCTCACTCCCTGTAGCTAGTGAACCAACTCCGATGAGAAGTCATGTGAAAAGATGTCCATGTGTCTAGAATCCACTCGCCCTTACGATCATTGTATGGCTGCCTGATCGTAGACACAGACAAAACATTACCATCACATCCACTCGGTCCATCTGACATGGCAGCATTGGCCTCCCTATATGAAGCCTCAGAATCTTCTCTCTTTGATTTAGGATTTTCACAATCATTCTTCACATGTCCTTCCTTCCCACAATTTCGGCGCTTTACCTTTCCTTTGCCCTTGCCCTTGGATTTGGATCTAGAACCTGAAGAACCCATACCTTGTTTAGAATTCATACCCCTTATAAACAGTGCATCAGAAGTTGCCCCCATGTCGCCGTTTAGCTTTCTCATAGCCTTTCCTTGAAGGGCTGAGATAACAGTGTCGACACTCAGGGTTTTATTTGTGCTGCACATAGTGTTTTTGAATGACTCATAAGACGCCGAAAGAAAATTCAGCAACATACATGCTTGTTCTTCATCTTTTATCATTTCCTCTATATCCAGCAATTTGCAAACCAATTTATTAAAGTTGCTAATGTGAGCATCCAGATCTCCACTCTCTGTCATCTTGAAGTTATACCACTGCCGCTTCAAGCGTAGGCGATTTTCAGAGGATTTTTTCGCATAGACATCCCCTAACTTCACCCATAACTTAGCCGCAGTTTTCTCCCTCATGACATTGTAGAGAACTTCATTCGTGAGACATAAACGGATCGATGATAAAGCCTTCTTATCAAGAGTATTCCATTTATCATCAGTCATAGGAGACTTTCGCTCCTCAAGAGCACCATCTTCGCCTTGCTTGATTAAGGAACTCATCATCTCGATCTTCCATAACTCAAAATTATTTTTCCCTGAGTACTTCTTAATATCATACCTAGTGCTTCCCATTATTACTAATCCCTCATATTCAAATATGTGTCCCAATGATTGCTCTGATACAACTTGTTGGGGATTTGTGCTGCGGAATCACACAAATCCAGATCTAGGATATCAATTCAATAGTAACAAGCAATCATAGAAGAACACAAAGATTTAACGTGGAAAACCCTTGCGGGAAAAAACTACGGCACAAAGCAACAGAAATCCACTATGAAAAGCAAATTACAAGAGATAGGACTTACCCGATTCGAACAACCTCGAATCTCACCATTGCTGCACCCTTTGATAACCCTAAAACCCTTTAGGAACCCTTGAAAAAATTTTAAAAAGCTTTAGAATTATTTCTCATTCCCTAGAAAAGCCCTAGGGACACCTATTTATAGTTTAGGCAACTTCCATTTCTCACCCTAGTTAAAACCGACTCAAATTTCTGCAGTCCGCATCAAATCCAGAAACGAATCTGCGTAACCTCGACTGGTCGAGCAAACTGCTCGACCGGTCTAGCATGGGCCACTACCGGTCGAGCACCTCGGACCTCAAAAATATGGGCTTGCTGGGCTTTGAGTCGAGCAACTCCCTCGACCGGTCGAGCCTGACCCACGACCGGTTGAGCAACTCAAAAATCTGATTGAAGGCTTTCTGACAACAGGATCACCAATACTCACTGAGGATCCCTAATATTCACTGTGGATTGTCAATACTAATCATCGATCATTGATCCATAGTAAGTATCGTCGATCCACAGTGAATATCGTCGATCTATAGTGAATTACAAGATTCTTCCATCTCACGTGTTAAAAAAAACTTGAAATATTTAAAGATATACCTTATTTCATAGTCTGAGACTCTCGGAATCATTATACAACATCAGTGCCTACATTTTTCATCCACTCAAATAACCATCACCAAAGCCTAAAAGGAATAACCTATAACTATGAAAATATTACACATATATAGCTATTTGATATCGTGACAACATACAATTGAGTTTTATAACCACGATTAACTATCATTCAAAATTTGATGAACTCCCATCACTCTTATTTGACATTTTCAATTTGGATGCATACACTAGATCAATCATCTCTCCGTCAACCCACACCCTTGCTATACACCTTACCATCCTACTGATCTCCCTCCTCAGCCTTGCCAACGCAATCTTCATTTCTTCTAGTGTATCATGTCTCATATTCAGTGAGTGTTATCTGGGTATTAGAAGACTGTACCTCCTACAAATAGATGTTTATTCCTCTGCCTTATGTATTCAACGATCCCACCCAACCTTGCATATGTGTATACGGTGGGAGTCACCGAGAGGTGGACGTTGGTTGGGCTACCGATGGCCATGACGGTTCAATGGCATTTTTTTTGTATGAACTTGAGAACTATGGATGAGTTAGGGTGTTGGTTCTGAATACACATTATATATGGTGCAAGAGTATAGGAAAACAGTATTTGGCTAACTAACATCATGTATAGAATGACGAAATGAACAAACGATCATTTACTGTATAATCTAATACGAGTTGTCCTTCTAACAACCGCTTATATATGTACGGATGATTTCGAACAATTCAACCCAACACTTCGACTGGTCATTATTTGATGTATGAATGGTCAATATTTGCATGTTGGAACTGTGATTACCTGTGAGTTTATGAAAAGATTGGATTTGAAGCAAATTCACGTGCATTCAATGAATATCGGCGATCCATAGTGTATATCAGCAACACAGAGTGTGTATCGACAGTACATAGTGTGTGTTGATGATCCATAGTGTTTATCAGTGATCCACAAAGTTTATCAATGATCCACAGTTTGTATTAGTGTTCCACAATGTTTATCGATGATCCCCAGTGTTTATCAGTGATCCACAACGTGTATCAACAATCCTCATTATGTATCATCGATTCTCAGTGTATTAGTGATCCACATTTCACAGTAAAAGAGAGAGAGAGAGAGAGAGAGAGAGAGAGAGAGAGATAAAGTGTGGTCACGGATAAGCTAAAAAAGCAAAAAAGAATTAAGTTTGTTCATATATAAGACAAAATACATCTTAAATTTGTCAATTTTACACCTACTCATATTGAGAGGTCCAATTGACTAAGACCGCAACAACAATTGATAAATTCTCCCTCCAGGTAATTGTTTGAACGTTTTTATCTTTATAGCCAGCAAGTATTCTTACAAGGAGGGTTTGTTTCCTGGTTAAGAGATGTTCGACATCTCTTATTAATTTAACCTTTAATAGTGCTACTTGTCGGGCTTTGCAAAGCTGAGTTTTGACATTATGAAGATGGTCTTTCAGTTCTCCAAGGTAGCCTTATCTTTTTACTTGACATTCCAATCTATATTTGAGCACGAAGAGTTATATGACAGATTGTTGGGCAATATGGTAAATAGTGTGGAAGCGATCTATGATGATTTGGTTTTTGTGAAGGTTTTCTCGCACTTGTCTAAGCTTCTCCAAATAGCAAGTATGATACTTAAAATAAAAACAAAAACTTAACCAACAACTCAGGTGGTAAAGTAGACCATGAGGGTTCAATCCACAAAGAAAAATAAATCAACAACTTAGGCGGTAAAGTCGACCATAAAGGTTCAAACCACAAAGCAAAAATAAAAAATAAAGCAACAAAAGTAAAACTAATGCAGAAATTAAATTATGCTAATTTAGAAAATAGATTCAGCGGATGATCTTTGTGATCAAACAATAACTGTAGGACAACTATAGCACTTGGATGATAAAATCTCAAGTAGGGCAACCTTATGTCACAGTTAGTGCTTTAAAGACTCAACTGAATTTACTTTCAAAGTAAAACAGAAAATTTATAGAAATTTTGGAGGTTTTAGAAAAGAACTTACCTTAGCAACCTTGCATAGATATAATCTAACTCCGTCTCTCCCCGGCAACGACACCAAAAACTTGATTGCTCGCCTCTAAGTGCAGAGGTTTGTAAGTAATATCCTGTGAATACAGGGTCGATCCTACAATGAGATGTTTTATGAGAACTAAACAAATGAAATGATTTTGAAGGTTTTGAATGTATGGAATTTAATTAATTTGAAAACAACACCCAAGATTCAAAGTTCCACACATAGGTTAATGTTCCATAAGTCATGATGACTTTGATAACACAACTAGGATCTGAGCACTGTGGTCAGCCTAATCGAAAAATAAAACAGTTTAAATATTTTAATAAATGATAAAAAAAGATTAGAGAATCATGGATTAGAATCATTGATATATATTCCTAAGCGCCAGTGATTTTAAGCATTCAATATCCATAAGATAATAAATCAAAGAAATATAGCAGGTTGAGAACATCTCCCATCTAAGAAATCTAACTAATCCAGGTTAAGCCTATTCAATATGGATCTCATATGATGGAAACATATGGATCTCACATGAGGATCAAAAACTTAAACCTAGATAATTGATAACATGCATACACCATTTATCTCTTTATTAAAAACAATCAATCATTATAATTTATAAAATCATTAAACCAATGGGCTTCCCTTCTAGCTTGGGCTAGAGGAAACTAGAAAAACATAACTAAATTATAAAATAGAAAAGCAACAAGAAAGAAATAAATTCAAATAAAAAAGAAAAAATAATTTATAAAACTTTAATAAAATTGAAAACTCTGTAAAAAAAAAAATCCTAAATCTTGCTCTTGAATGCTTTGAATGATGCCTATGAATGCCCTGAGAAGCCCTATTTGTAAGTGGGGAACTCCCTCCTTCAAACCGATTTGAAAAATCTGAAAACTGCCTTAGATTTACCCAGTTTGCTAAAATAGACTTTACTCTGTATAGTTTTCCAAAATGGACTTAACTCTGCGCAATTTCACAAAATGATCCAGAGTTTCAGAATATGCTTTTTCAGGACGATTTCAAGATTCCTTTTCTTCACTTCAAATCTTTAATTCTCTTCATTCCTCACTTAGTGTTCTTAGATCTTTGACATGTAAATTCTTCAATCTTGGTCTCCTAAGATATATCCATTGCCTTGGTGATTCTTGAGCATCAAATACATGCTTTTAGTACCATTTTCAATCCAAGCTCTTAAATTCACCTTTCAACACAAACATGAGTAAAATGGATCATTAAGAATTATCATGTTCATAAAACCAAGATATAAATGGGGGATAATATGCAATATTTGACCCTCAACAATGAGTGCCTTGGGTGATAATCTAAACTCAAGTGAAATGTTCACCCTTCGCTCTTTGCCAAACTTGTAACTTTTGGATTGTTAGATGGTGATAAACTTAGGGCACTAATCTAGATTATTACCCTACATACATCTGTATAGTTGTAACCCTGATCAACGCTTAATGACCGTCGAACTGAGTTAGGGCCTTCCCTATTGATCAACACATCCGATCATCGGATGGTTGTATCCAAGCGTAGATCTCCTAGTAGGACACCTATCTCATGACTTAGATTGGCATATGCACCTCCCAATGGGTCTTGGTGGTTAGAAACGACCTCTCATTGGGTTAATATAATGAATATTTGGCCATTGGGGTCATTTGCACCCATTCTAGCATTATAAATAGTTCACTATTTCACACTCCCTCTCCCGATATGAATTTTGTGCCATAATCTTGAAAGAAAATGAGAGAGAGAGGGGAAGAAGAATAAGAATCAGAGAGGGAGATTAATTGCGTGAGGGTTTGTCCTTCTCCTCTTCGATCTATGTACTAGTCGTCCCCAGATCCTTCATCGGAGTCCCTTCAGTAGTGATTGAAGGTAAGGGTTAATTCATACTTATAAGTCTCATTTAGATTAGATTTTTCTAAATCTTACAAAAGCTTACATGATTGTTTAAGTTATAGTATTCTTTCCCTAAAACCCGAACACTAGGAGCACTCTATGTCGCGCAAACCATCATAAGGTACGGATCATTATTCCTACGTCACCTTTTATCAACCCTTGAGGGTTTCAGCTAATGAATCATTGTTGTGAATAGGGTTTTTCGTAACATAACATTGTTATATATCATTTATTTCTGTAAATCTTATTATTACTTGCTTCCGATTGTTTACATACTCGATAAAATGCCTAAATAAATACGTATGTTAATTTTAGGGTTTGTGCTTAAATTTGTTGAGATTGCTTGAATGATTATCTAATTATTAACTTAACGGTAGAATTGCCTTTAATGTGAGGTCAGCCAACAAATCATTCAAGTTAGGGGTGACATGAATTAGGTAGGCCACCCAAGGCTTGTTTAGTTAACTAGGGTTGAAAGCGGACGACCAACAGTATTTGGACTACACGGGATGCTTTACACCTAATGTTGATTGTGTCGGGGTTCCCCCATGCCAATTAGATCAGTCTAATGCATGGTTGATCATATATGATTTATAACGTATGATAACGTTTGATTAAATCTAGGATACCACCATTTCACTTGAATGAGTCTACTTATAACTGTTAACACTACGTTCCTACGAGACTCATAAGCTGAGCATGGTGGTATGGAACATCGTATTCAAGTTGTTAGTCTATGCAGGGGTGACGAGCATTCCCGTAGTGTCTGTGAGCAATGATAAAAACAACTTGCCTATCATGTGTGATTAATTAGGGTGATGAACCCAAAACGGATCAAGGGATATGGGTGAAGAGCCTTAATGGCCACTCCGAGCTTAGTGATCCAATTGAGACCCATGATAAAATGGTGGTACCCTAGCTTCCCCAATATGCTTAATGAATAAGGCTTAATAATTACCTGGCTAATCATTCATATCAATCGTATTATAGTAGAATAGGTTGTTGGGATCAGAGTTTGAGTCGCGTGATGAGGAAGTGTTGACATTTGCGAAATAGGCATTGAAGTCGCTTATGAGGGAGTATTGGATTGTAAGGCTCATGCATCATTTTATTATGACATTCATGCACCTAACAAGATTAGATAGGAAGTGTTTGTTTACCCGTTCTATCATTACCTGCGCTGATCGAGTTGATAACATGTGCAACCTATAATTAATAGAACCATTGAGTTGATCACTCACTCCCACTCTGAGATGGTGTTTTAAAACACCAACCAGTCATTGCTGTAGATGTAAGGGTTACTGAGGCAGACACATTGGAGGACACGGACATGAACCTGGAGGAGTTCTCCTACTTTCAGTTATCTGACATGCAGGCTCAACTGGATTTGACGGATATTCTTTTTAGATAGATTATAATCATGACACATTTTCTGTTTATTTTAAAACTGTATATTGGGCCCTACCTGTGAACCCCATACTCTGTATAGATGTACATTGTATATTTAGGTCCGTTGCTTGCTTTAGACACATTTATTTCAGAGTATATTTTGTTGTTTAGCTTAGTTCTATGATTGCTCGGATATTAGGTTAGAAGTACAGTTAATTTACGCTTTCACAAAGCATAAGTGACACCCGGAATATCGGGGATCAAGTTCGTGGTCGACCCTTGAAATTCGAGGTGTTACAATTGCATGAAGGGTATTTCGTTCTCCAAGCTTGATTTTTTTTTTCTTTCTTAAAGGGTGACACTAAAAATCGATCCCCATTAATTCATTACATAAAGGATCTTGGTTTTCTATGGTTAATTTTTTCGTGCTCAAATGGCACATTAAATGCAAGTGCACGTCTGCAATACATGGTGGATCACCGATACACACTATGAATCGCTGATAGTAGTCATGGATCACTAAAACCCACAGAATGTATCAGTGACCTAAAATTATTATCGGCGATCCACGGTGTGTATCGGTGATGCACAATCTATATCGGCAATCCATGACACTTAATATAAAGTTTGGTGTCTACATACAAAAGGATGGCCTGAAGAGTGTAAAACAAAAGGCATCCTAATTTTTCACATTTTGCACTGATTTATATTGAGAGGCGCAGTCTGTTGGGATGCCTTGCACAAACCTTAGGATCTAGTCTCCCGAAACAAACCAGAATTATGGATAATAAAGCAATGAAATAAATCAAAGCATCAATCACACACCACACAAGAGATTGGAAAACCCTCAAAGAGGTAAAAACCATGGGACCTCGTCCAGATCAACAATCCACTATGAAGTAGAACGTTACAATCTTCTTCACTCACGCAGGAGTGGATAAACAATAAGAGAAATAGAGAAAATAGAGAGATCTAACCGATTACGAGGACATAGAAGTGCTGAGATATAGATTGCATAGTAGAGAACCTCCACGAGCAGAACCCCCCTTCTATAAGCTTCCTCTCTCTCTTTCTCCCTCTCTCTCACCTTGATAGCCCTAAACCCTTTAGCAAATCCCTTGCAAAGCTTTAGAAAACCCTCTTCTTTGTTTCGTGATACTAGAAAAACCCTAGCAACCCCTTTTATAGTTTTGGGAAACTCCTTTCCGCATCCCATTCTTGAAAGGACTCAAATCCATGATTTCGCGGAAAATCGCGGAACAAATGCGTAACCTTCGACTAGTCCAAAAACGTCGACGGTCGATATATCGAAAATGGTCCAGAACTGTCCAGTGAGTTTTCCTAGCTAGTCTTCGACTGGTCGTAGCCCACCTTCAACCAGTCGTAGCTGGCCTTCGACCAGTCCTGGCTACAGTAAAAAATAGCAAAATTACTCGCTGGACTTTAAGTCGAAGTTCTCGACTCAAACTTCGACCGGTCGACCACCAGCCTTCGACCAGTCGAGCAGGGCTCTCGACCGGTCGAAGATGGGTCAAAATAACCCATCACAGTCGACTAAGTCCACAGCAGTCTGTGATAATTGCAACCTCCACAAAACTGTTTCGATCTCTTACTCATCATAGAAGGCAAGTAAACTTGCATAAAGCTCCTGTCCCTTATCTAAAAGATCTTCGGACATTTCCACTAATTCAGCCGAAAATAGTGCTACATGATAGGCTTCTTGGATCACAAATCTGACTTCATGAAGATGGCCTTCTAATTCTACAAGGTAGCCATCTCTTTTGATTTAAGGTCTTCATCTATGTATAAGCGTAACGAGCTGTCACCCCCCAAACTCGGAAACTGGGCTCACAGAATTTTCGATCGCCGAATTCGACGCCGACAGCCTCCGTAGTACCCCATTTTCGGCTCCCAGCACCCATACGCCAGATTTCGATCCCGAGATCTTACGATGAGGATTTTCAACATAAATTTGATTATTAATAAGCATAACCATAAGCATAACCCAAGAATAATAACCAAGACACCATCATAAAGTCCACTATAATTAAAAAAAAAAAAAAACTTTAAGGTACGATGTATAAAAGGAAATACAATAACAATATCGGGATCTCCAGAAGTCCACTGCATGCTCCAAGCTCAACGCTGCTACGATCTAACGCCACTTGCATACATCTAGCGTGCATAAGCTTATAGAAAGCTTAGAGAGTGGTGTAAGTATGTGCACAAGGTAAGTGCCAAGAATGCAATATCAGAGTAATGCGGAAACATGCTAGTAAGTCCATAAATACTATCAACCTTATCCAGGCTATGCGATGCAAAAACATAATAAGCCAATATCATATATTGAGGAAGCAATGTGGATCAGCTATGCAATGAGGAAACGTAGTAAGCCAAATATCATATACTGAGGATACAATGCAATTGCAAATCCTGACGAGTCCACAAATACTGTCAACCTCATCTATGCCATATAAATGCAGAAACGTAGCAAACCAAATGCTATGTGCTGAGGATGTAATGCAATATGTGGTGCAAATGAAATGACCAAGCTGGAGTATGAAGTCGGGATAATAATACGTGGTATTGCAGGCTATGAGGTCCATTATAAGGGACTTCTATCGAAACCAGTCCCATACCTAAATTTGGATAGCCAGACCAATGTGGTAAACTCCTGATCTTAGGTTAGTCTCGCGCCCCAACAGAAATCCTGACCATTGCAAAGGTACACAACAATTAGTTGCGCACCACCAACCAATTAGATAGTGAATGAATGAATCAATCAAATGCTGAGTACACAACTGCTACTCAGTAAGTCCACATATCAGTATTGTACATCTCTGGGATCATCACTAGGGTCTAGTACATTCCAAGCTGGCTATCGCCCCTGCCGGCCACACAGCCCAACGAGTGAAAAAGACCTCACTACCCGCCTGCCAATATCGGCCCGACTTGTCGATAACGGACCCATTTGTGAGCTGGTCAAACTCAGCCTAGCTTACAGCCCCCTCACTCGGGCGAATAAGGTCACACCCCCTCCCAACAGACCACGACACAGTGGAAAGCGCGACCTCCTGGTATTCGGTACTCGGCGCTCATGTCTTCCACTCGGTCTACACGTTGGAGCATCCCCTGTCCACGAGAGTTTAGGGACTTTCACCCACGAATATCCAAAGTGCCCATATGCTCAAACCAAACATTTTCGGTGTCCCATCTAGCAATCCATGATATGCCTATGGAGGTCGCAACCCTAATGTTGCTAGGGCACCAACTGATCATGTCACAAAATGAAAGACGCATGAGCCATACCATCCAGTCATGCATCAAACCTGCGCGTACCGCGCGCTCATGTGGGACAATTCCGTCTCTCGGGGAGTCCCATAAACAATCAGTCCAATGGCACATGCTATGTTCAATTACTTCTCATAACAAGCATGCGAATGATGCGTATGGGCATGTATCATGAAGTATACTAAGCATGATTATAATCACGTATATCATGGTAGGCCTGTATAAGGCGGCCCATGGCTCGTAATAATGAACGAGTGGCGTGCACACAATCACATACATATGGTGGGTCTCACACATCACAACGGGCCTCATATAATCACACAATGGGCCTCGCACATACAATGGGCTTCCCACAATTACAATGGGCCTCATATAATCACAATGTTATGCTAACACATACTCGGTGTGTATACCAATCATAGTCGTAATCGATAATCGGCCTATATATATATATATGGCAAGGTTCATAGAAAGACAGCAGGTGTACTCCATAAAATGAGGATCGGTCTTCAACAGTGGATATACCAAACCTGATCCACCGATCTTTCCATCTACGGTGACGATGTTCTCTTCTCATATTAAGGATGGACCTAAATGACCTACTCTTATCAAGAATGGGCCTAAAAACAAGGAGTGGGCTTCCTTGCCCATTCCATCACGTAGCAATGTGGGCTTCCTAAAGGCCCAATAAGCACATGGTGGGCCACATTCCATATGGAAGGCTCGGTACGAACACAAGATAATCACAAAGACATGGATGAAGGGAAAACACAAATATCAAATTGATCTAAAACTTGTGGACCCCATAAAATTTTCAATGGTAGACGTTAAATTCACACCGTTTCCTGTGGTGCAGCACACTTTAGCTTTGGATATGCTTCATTTTTTAGATTAACCCCTAAACTTATATGTTAAAATGGATGTAATTAAGGAGGGGATAGAATACATAAATCATGGTGGGACAATAAAGTTTACTCAGCATGCAATCCGCTTCCCATGCATACGCAGTCTCTATGCCAGCTCAGATGGGGACAAAAGGGGGTAGTACTGAGGGTGAAACCAAGGGAGGCCATAAAACAGTAATATCTATTATTAACTAGGGGTAAAATTGACCTTTCCATCGTTAATAACGGCATCTGTCAAGATTCTTTCATTCAAGCGGCCAGAAAACGTTTTTGAAATAGGTGGGCTAGTTTTAGTAAATTGTTCAAAAAGCATTCCTATATAGCGAAAAGGGCTGCCGTATGGAAAAATCCTCAGCGTCCATTCAAAGCTACACGCGTATTTTCGTTTTCACACGGACGCGGATTCGATGCTTCCCCCGCCTGTCCCCAGCTCGGGACAGACTGTCAATTCGACGGGTAACTGTAATGTACGGATTTTATCCACTCCGTCCATTTATTTTTCCATGTTATTTTAGGTTAACGGCCCAATAATAACGCAGATCAAGGTTCGAGTGAGTCACACCACTGGAAGTAGCAGTGCTAATGACTTCCACCGTTGAAATCTTCTTATGGCCCACCGTGATGTTTATTTTCCATCCAACCTTTTCATGACGTCGTATAGACCTGGATGAAGGGAAAATACAAATATCAGATTGATCCAAAACTTCTGTGTCCCACAAGAAGTTTCAACCGTAAGAGTTTAATCCCCATTTTGTGGTTTTCTTGAGAATTATAACTGCCTCAATTTTTTTGTTGTGCAAATAAAATGACATGGAAAGATGGATGGACGGTTTGGATTAAATCCATAATCTCGTTGGCATCTCAGAATCCCAGCCTGTCCCAGGCTCGAGGCATGCGGGGGAAGTAACCAATCCGGTCCTTTTCACACGCGCCTTGCTGTCTCTCAACGGGTTTTCCTAGTATACTGTGGCATGTGGACCCGTATTCTGGTTTGCCCTTCCGAATTGCATCCTGAACTTGATCTAAACCGTTCATATTCGGTATTCTATTCTATGCAAGCCATGGTTAAAAAGAAAATCATTGAACGGGTGATTTTGCATGAAGATGAATATTTAATGGATCATATTCAAATTCAATATTCAGAGGTTCAGATCATTTATAAGTATTATTATAAGACTTAAAATTATAGATGGTAATATTTAAAAGAATGAACGGTTAAGATAAACCTAAAGATACAATACAAGGGTGGAAAACCGCCAGTGTACCATACTTTGGTAAGGATCACTGTACCATAGCAAAACCCGTCTCCCACGCGTGAGCGGAGTAGGTGCGGCCCCGGTCTAACCCAAGTTGGTGTGGCCCTGACCGTGGGGCCCATCTTGATGCATGTATTCTATATCCATTCCGTCCATATGTTTTCCAGATCATTTTAGGGTAAGAAATTAACAATGAAGAAGATCCAAATCTCAAGTAGACCATTATAGGAAACAGTGCTGATTGAACTTCCTACCATTAAAAATTCCTGAGGCCGAAATTAAAGTTTTAATAATTTTTATTTTCCATCCAAACTGTTAATAAAGTCAAAAAAATCTGCATGAAGGAAGAAAACAAATATTAGATTGATCCAATACTGTCGTGTCTATTAATTGTCAATCACAAATTTTTCCTATGGTATGGTCCATCTGAGAATTAGATCTTTTTTCTTTTTTAGGTCCATGCTCTAAAGTGATCTGGAAAAACGGATAGACGGCGTAGATACGTAATAAATAATAAATGTGGGCCCCACGGTAAGTGATGTACCATGTTGAGTAAGGCCGGGGCCGAACCTAATCCGTTCCCTGTATAAATTCTCAGCTCTTTCTCGACATTTCTCTCATCATTCCTCGGCGACCAAAAAATCATTTTTTCACAGAAATGTCGAGGAAAACTCTTGTAGCTGTGGCTGCTCTTCTCCTCCTCATCTCGCTAACTTGCGCATCACGCCCGGTGCCGGCGCATCCTAGCGACTCCTCGCACCAAACCCAACAAGGGGTACGTGTGATATCTTTAATAATTGTTTTTTTCTTTTTTTCTTTTAAACTGAAACGGTAGATTTTTGTACCGTTTCAATTCCAAAATTTTGAAAAATGGGTGCATGCAAGCAATCTCACTTGGCTGGTGATGGATCAATCAGAGCCGTCCATCTAGTTTTACTCATTATGGATGATCAAGTTGTCAAAATCACACGAATTAGATAAATCTATTCATCATTTCTCACTACTAAATATTGACCATTAACTATTTTTGTTTACAACCGTCGATTTGAGGCCCACAGATTAGATGGATAGGACATCTGATGGATGTGCATGTAAAACCATTTTCCATCCACAGTATGGGTAGCTAGATGGACGGTCCGATTGATACAACACCTTGCCACGTATGCTATGGAGAATTTTGATTTTTTGTGGGTTCTGTATACACCCATTTTTCATTTTCTTTGGTACACCCATTTTACGTTTTGGAATTGAAACAGTCCATTTTGTAGTGTTTGCATTCCAAAAAAGAGGAGATGGTAGCATGCGACCAATACAACTGTTGTAGAATAAGCTTATTCTACAATGTTGTGTGTGAGGCCCACCATAATGCATGCCCTCATCCACTCCATCCATAAGGTGCAGCCCATCAAGTTCATACCATAGCCTAAAATCCAGGTTGGTCCAAAACAAAGGTGGGTCACATCACAGATATGAGTTGGATGGGGACCCACACCATTTGAAGCTTCCAGATTGTATGTTGGATCCACTATTTATTCTATATTCCATCCAATACATTATAAGATGTGCCACGTCAGGATGAATGGACAACCCAAAAGTCATCCCATTCCAAAATCCAGGTGGGCCACATCACGTTATTTTAGAGGTTATTGGCATGGTTTTACATGGTGGTGGCCCACCTGAATTTTGGCCGGCCTGATTATAGGTCTCAAAGAAGAACATGAGAGGCAGACATGACGGAAGGAATGGTTGTCATGCACACGTCATGATGGGGCCCACACGGAATTCTATAATAGCATATTCTACAAACGCGTTTCCTCAAACAGCATCCATCGCATCAATAAATAGGTTTTGTAGACTTGAATTCTGATTTTGTTTGGGTGATCTGAGCACCCACAGGCAACCGTGCCGCAACCTTTGGATCCGTACCATCTTTCACACGAACGTGTCGCACGTGTAGGAAATCAGTACCATGAAAACGATAGGCCCCACCATAATGATCACCATTCTAAAAAAACAGGTCAATCTACTCCTTACGTGAGTGAGCTGGAATTGCCTTATTTTTTGGGCTTGTACCCTAAAATGATGTGGCAAAATGGATGGACGGTATGGATAAGTGGATGTTGGTGAAAAAGGTTGCAAGTTTTCTTTGGACGTAGTGATTTATGGGTTTCATCACCGTCCATCAATTTTTCCATATCATTTTAGGATACAAGCCTAAAAAATGAGGCAGTTCCAGAGCTCACCTGGACCACACAGTGGATTTTTGTTTTTTTTATTTTTGGTTTTAGGTGATCCACATTGAAGGGTGTACTGATATCCTACCCAAGTGGCATGTTGGTGAAAGTGATTGTAAGTTTTCTTTGGACGTTATGATTTATGTGTTTTATCCACACCGTCCATCTATTTTGCCACGTCATTTTATGGTACATGCCTAACAAAATATGGTGCGGATAAAACTCCTACATCATTGTAGCTCCTCAGAGCCCTTGTCCATTCCTAGCTAGAGACAGGTATCACATCCGTTTTCTTTGTAAGTGGGTTAGCTATTTTCTATTTTTAGAATAGAAAAACGGTTATATATTATTTATTTTTAAAAAGAAAATAAAAATGACGCATGCAATAAAAGTTGTTTGAATTTTTTAAATAAATTCATTTTGTAGACTTGAATTATATATGTACCTACTTTCCTGTATCTGTTACTAAAAATAAAAAATGATTACATGCAGTATGGGTTATGTGCATCTCATTGCATACTTGAATTATGTAAAAACCCATTTTTCAGTTTTGGTTCCAAACAATCAGAAATGCGTGTATGCATGCAATGCTGGTCATGTAGTGTTGTTATAAGATACATCGAGACTCTAGCCGTTGGATGAAAGTTTTTTTTTTTTTCCGTCATCCAAACTGTTTATGTGATGGGGCATAGCTTGGATGAAAGATTTCCAAAAAAGCTATCTGATTGAATATTCTCAACCCTCTAATTATACAAAAGTTATGGTGACCGTCCATCTTCAAAGCAAAAGAGCTAAATTACCAAAGGGTTGATATAATTCAAATGAAAGTTTTTATTTGTTATCTATTCATCATGTAAAGTGAGAGTCATCATATAAATGGTTTGGATCATTGAATGATGACTCAGATTCAAAGATTAAAGTCCCCATACAATGCATGGGGATGTATTATAGCAAACCTCTATGTATTCATTGAATAAATGGGCTTTTGTAGACTTTGCATACACTCTTTTTGATGAGCTTGACTTGGCTGCGACCAGGAAGGCAGGAAGAGGTAGGTGAGATCCTGACCGTGGGGCCCACCTCAATGAATTGTATATCCACGCTGTTGATCTATTTTTCTAGCTTATTTTAAGATATGATCCTAAAACTGAAGCAAATAAAAATTTCAGGTGGACCACACCATAGGAAACAGTTGTCATTGAGCGCCCACCATTAAAAACTTCCTAGCATCCACCGTAATGTTGATTGACCATCCAACATGTTGATAAGGTCACACATACTTGGATGAAAGGAAAAAATAAATATCAGCTTGATCCAAAACTTTCGTGGCCCACAAAAGGGGTTTAATGGTCAATAACCACTGTTTCCTGTGGTGTGGTCCACCTGAAATGTATATCTGCTTCAGTTTTGAGACCACTACTAAAAAAAGCTGGAAAAATAGATGGACGATGTGGATATACAATTCATGCATGAAGGTGGGCTCCTATAGTCAGGGTCACACTGTGTGGTAGCCAAGTAGCATTTGGGTTCCAAAAATGGAAAATAGGTGCATGCAAATAGTCAGGCTTGGTGAAAATATCGATTCCATCCTTTCAATTTTGAGAAAACTTTGATACTCTGGCATTATGTGGTAGATGATACACATGCATTTATAAATTACTTACAATTTGCTTACCTGGCATAAAAGCAAT
This sequence comes from Magnolia changhungtana, assembly GCA_030180095.1. NCBI lineage: Eukaryota > Viridiplantae > Streptophyta > Magnoliopsida > Magnoliales > Magnoliaceae > Magnolia > Magnolia changhungtana. The sequence goes on from JASAUF010000220.1 coordinate 7,899,404, forward strand.
TCAAATTAAATGTCCAAATAATTTTATACCCAATTAGATGTATCATAAACCAAAAACTAAGTGTATTCAATTATCCGATTATCAAATAAGTGGACATTTATTGCACAGTTAAAAAAAAAATCCAAATATCTAATTTCAACGAAGTCCGAATAACCCATGTGATTTTTGGACTGTCACATGGCGATGATGGATTCCCCTATTTAGTGGGTTTAATTTGCAATAATGTATGATATGCGTACCATCTTTAAATGCCTGTGTATCAAGCATCATTAGCAGCCCGAGTATTAAATTACTTCACTTTCAATTTCATTGCTTCTTATGTATTTTCTTCTCTTTTTTTTCCATAGATCTTTGATGAAGAGAACATAGATGGGAATGAAGGGTGTGATGGAGTTGGAGAAGAGGAATGCTTGATGAGAAGGACGCTTGTTGCCCACACAGATTACATCTATACACAGTCAAAGAAGCCTTGAAATTATGACAGTTTCTTCTTATTTATCTAAATAAGCATATTGTTATTATTATTATTATTATTATTAAAAGTATTTAATTACTAGTACTTGGTTGTGCATGGATTTGGTTTCTTGTTTTTGGGTTTGGTTTGGCAAGGGTGTCAATGTGTTAGTTTTGATTTGTGGAGAGATGGTGGGGAGGAAAATCAACCGTTGATATGTGATGATGGGGCAGTGAAATGTTAAGGGTTTCTTTTATGTCATTGCTATGTAAGAAGGAGGTGGGAAGGATTATGATCGAGTGCACCCTTGTACATTATAGATAGTGTATGCTGTTGGTTTCAAGCTATTAGACTGCACTTAAAAGTGTGTTTTTGATGGGCACTTGCTAAATTGAATATTACACATCATCTAAGGACGTGTTTGGATCATTTACGTCCATAAGCCAAAAAATAGGCAGATCAAATGCTAAAGTGGACCACGCCACTTAAAGCCGTGGGGATTGAAAAAAGTTCTTGGGGGCACAGAAGTTTTGGATCAATCTAATGTTTGTTTTTTCCCTTCACCAAGGTCTGTGTACCCTTATTGTTATATCTATATTGCATAAACCATTACACTTCTCTCCTTTAGGTTTCCACACCATTAGTTTCCATATCCGACTTAATAACCATGTATTAAGCTTACGGTTCAAGCGTCTTTTCCCAAAACTATTTGCAATGATTATAACTATAGTGGGACCTATCAAATCGCTTGATATGAATAATCCAACAGTTAGAATTAAACCAATGATTATGTGCAGCCCACATGATAAGAGTCTTACACTTATGTCCAGTTGGGTGTTAAATAAACATCATTTTGAGTTCTAGGAAGGCTTCAAAACGGTGGGAATCATTATCCCCATTGCTTTTTATAGTGTGGTATACTTAGCTTTGGAACCGTCTCATTTATGGGCTTATGCCCTAAAATGATCTCACAAAATGGATAAACCGTGTGGATATAACACATACATCATAGTCGGTTTGTGACCTCAACAGAACTTCGTGATCTCAACACACCACCAAGGTCGGTTTGTGCAAAATTGACCATGAACAAGGATAATAACTTCTATGTAGAATTCATTGCTAATTTTGAGGATGTAATTGGGTACCTTTCTCGCTTGGACCGATTCCTTCCATTTTTAATATGACTTGATTTGATGGGATGGTAGATCATTATTATAGATGAACCTAATTGAGTAAGTACACCGTCCGAACAACTTTTTTTTTTTTTGCATTTGTTCCATCTTTGATGGTGGTTGTGGTTCAATCAAATCAAATCCTACCATGTCAAGAGTGAAGGGAGCTTAGCACAAGTGTCAGCAATATTCAAATCTGCGTCCTATTTTTATATCAAAACACATTAAGACATTCCATCTTGGGGGGAGGGTGCTTAATTTTCTCGGGAGAATTTTTCTTTTCCTTTCTCATGTGCAAATTAAGGGCCAGTTGGTGTGCCACATAAAAATGAGTTCATATCAATTTATTTAATTCTACTTATGTACTTAGGAATCAAGTCTATTTACTTAGATTCAAGAAAAAATGTAACCAACAATTTAAGAAAGGACATGTTGGGCTGTACCAAATCTCAAGAAATATCATGAGATATTGCAAAATGATTTATCATGAAATGTCATGAATTTTCATGGTATTTAGTGCAGCCAAACGCATTCTCTAATGCATAATTGAAGTCAACTAAAATGAGATGAACTCATTTATTTTTTTCAAATGGCAACCAAACATGCTCTTAGGGCAATTGTAACCGTTTAAAAGCTTGCATTCTTAGTACAATGCAAATGAAAGGGGAAATCCTTTCTTTATAGAAGATAAAGTCGACAAATATCCTACTTGTGTAACAAATGCACTCTCAAGTACAATGTACACCATGCACGTGTGCACATTTAGTTCCCGTGTGTGTAATCAGGCCGGTCCACTCATCAGGTTTGCTCCACATGTATATGAAAATTGAATGGTTAGAAAAATTGCAGCGATGGTCTGTTTTCAACATGCATGTGTGGTTTGTGAACATGCTTTTTCTTTACATGTTTGCCACAAATCCCCACTTCAATCTCCTCTCGCATGATTCACCTTAACATTTCTTATCCCTTGGTAGGGAGCCCATTGTTGCTATTCCACTAGACGGTTACACATGTAATAAATGTTCTGATTTCGGTCATGTGTGTGCGAGTATATAAGTGCCAAGCTTAATGACCGTCTATTCAGCCATCAATTGGTAAGGTACTCAGACGATTTATGAAAGAGAGGGCTAATCTTTCTTATGGATCATTTTTTGTCTTGAAGACAATAACTTTTTTTTTCTTCTAATGGATCATTTTAGACATGTTCCTCAATAAAAACAATAAATAAATAAAAAATAAGAGGTTGGATGTTGATTTTATTATTCTATATATAAATAAAGTACATTCGGCAAATTAAAAAGCAAAAAGTTTACCAACGGCAATATAAGTTAGCAAAATGGTTGTGGCTGTTGGGATTTGTGTTGCGGAATCACACAGATATAGATCTAGGATAGTAATCCAAGAGAACCAAGCAATCACAAGAGAATACAAAGATTTAACGTGGAAAAGCCTTTCGAGAAAAAACTACGGCATAAAGCGACAGATCTTCACTATGAGAACATAAATTACAAAGAGAAAAGACTTACCGGCTGATTCGAACAACGTCGAATCTCACCCTTGCTACACGCTTTGCAAACTCTAAAACCCTTTTAGAAACTCTTGAAATACTTTTAGAATGCCTTCGAATACTTTAAAATAGCCTTAGAGACTCCTATTTATAGTTTAGGAAACCCCACTTACGCACTGATTTTGGAATAGTTCGGAAACCGCCTCAAATTTACGCAGTCCACGTGTAGTCTGCGTAACCTTCGGCTAGTCGAAGCAGGTGTTGAGGGTCAAATATTGCATATTAGACCCCATTAATTACATGGATTTACAAGTAGGACACCATTTAACACATTATTTTAATCGTGTTTGTGATGCAAGGTACATTTGCAAGTGTGGACTACAAAAAGGTGCTAAAAGTGTGTATTTGACGCTCTGAGATCACCACAGCAAGGGACGAACTCGGAGGACCGATATTGAAGAATTTACAGAAGTCAAGGAAGCTCAAGTGGCACGAAAGACGTACAAAATGCAAGATCACAAGGTTTTCACCATCCGTTCGGCTCGAAACTTCTTATGTGGCACGAGGACCATAAACACATCAAAAATCAGCCACTGGATCGCTGTGAAAATTGCCTAATGGACATATCAGCCCTCAGAATCATGATTCTGGTCCCACCTGATATCTGTATCTGCTTCAAGGTTGGTCTTAACTCATTAAATGAGATGAAAAAACAGATGGATGGAGCGGATTTCTCATGAGATTCAAGGCGGGTCCCACTTTGAGGAGTCACTATCTATGCACCTTCGGTGCACTAACCGACGGAATCATCGGCGGCGACGACCCGATTTCTGTTTTCAAAACGAAACGACATCACTCACATCATTGAGGCTTGCGTTCAACTTTCAACGGTGGGCCACCATTATCACGCATATTGATGATCCACACCGTTCAGTGTAATCAGAAGGTAAAACCGACCGTACCTTGATCCATTTCTTGTTTTTTCCCGAATGCTACACGAACATGGAGGTGTAGACTTGAGGATTGACGACGCTAAGTTACGAGCCACGCGAGAAATGTCCGTTTCGGCCCTCTTAAACACGAATATTATGGTGAGTGGATTTTCTACTCGACACCGAGGTGGGACTCACCATCATCACAGCATCCATTGCGGAAGCTCTGTTACGCAATGGAGCTTGCGGACCGACAGTGTGGGCCACCACCGCAGTTCAAAAATTCAATCTGGACCGTCTATTAGAAGCCTAAGGGACCTCTCATCCAAGCTTAGGTGTCAAATGTTCAAGAGCAGAACCACTGGGATGATCTCAACCGTCTAACAATGTATAAACGGTGGCATAGAAAGACCGGTGGGACACACCAATTCCGGTCCAAAAATAGTCTATTTTTGCTGAAATCTCACGGGCGTTCCAATGAGCGAATTGGATTTCGCAAAATAGCCTGATTCTGGGCCCCACTTTCGTTCAACTAGTTTCACGGGAGTGCGAGCACGGACTCACTTTGTTCTCCTTTCTGAGCTCCCCACCACTTTTCCTTTTGCCTATAAAAGAAAGTGGTGAGAGAGAGAGAGAGGGGATCATCCGGATTGAAGGAGCTTTGATTTGGGAGCCTTGGGACGTCTAAGAGAGAGAGAGAGAGAGAGAGAGAGAGAGAGAGAGAGGGGGTAAAGAGTTTAGATTGGGTTATTTGTTTATTTATTTATTTATTTTTCTTCTTTCTTTTCTCTATTTTATTATGAGATCTAGTCCACTCATGTGCGGCTAAACCTCTTAGCTAGGGCTAAGAGGTGAAGCTTGTAGCGTGATGGGAGGATTTATACTTGTGCCTTTTATTTAGACTGCATGGATTTTTATTTAATTTTATTAAGAGAATATTTTTAGTCGTTAATGGACAATTGTGACTGAAATTACAATGGGTCTGCAATGGTTTTGAGCATGTTCTTTTCCTTTTATGTTTATGATGTCAGGAAGCCCTGTTGTTCACCATCGTCTCACAGGCATGGTCGGATGTGTACCCTTCCTAACTTTCATAGCATGTTGATTGGTTGGTAATTAGTTTAATCATTGTTTGCTTTGTCTCACAGGCATGGTTTGGTGATGGAATCCATTAATTCATACACCTTTCATCTTTTGAACACTATATCAAATAAGGCTTCCATGATTCTTGAAGCCGGGCATAAGACTGATCTCTACAAGTGGATCTCGCTTTTTCCTTTTCTTAAGTTTTAGATAATTATTTCACCATTATTCCTCAAATCATAATTGGTTTAGATTTTATCTTAGCCAAGTTCTAGATCTGGTTATTTTCAGATAACGTACAGGTTTCAGTCCCTGTGGATTCGACCTCGGTCTCACCGAGTTTATTACTACATCACAACGTTATACTTGGGGAGTGAACAGCAGGGCTTCAACCAGTCGAAGCTTCGACTAGTCGAGCATGACCTTTGACTAGTCAAGGATCACGGAAATCCAAGATTTAATACATCTGTTTAACAACAATCTCTATTATGTCTTCAATCTTTAACTGTGTAGCTTCTTGATCTTTTCTCTTATCTTTGCATTACATCATAGTTTCAATCAACGCTTCTCTTGCATACTCCGTCATTCTTTTACATCATCACCAAGCCCAGAGAAGTTACACAGAACTTGAACTTCTCTATAAGAACGACCTTGGTGAGCATATCCGTCGGATTCACGCTAGTGTGAATCTTCTCCAGTGTTATGCCTCCTTCCTCAAACACTTGTCAGATAACATGGATATCTAACTAATTGCTCCACCCGCTAGTACAAACAAGTAACTTGAAGTCGACTTCCTGTAATTCACATTGTCGGTGTAATATAAATCCACATACCCTTCCAACTTTGCTCCTGTTTTCTCAATAGTTAAGACGTATTCTTCTATACCATCTCATCGCCACCCAATAATGTTTGCCGGGGTATTTACTCACAACACCGGTTGCCCGTGAAATCACCGATATAAGACAGACCATAGCGTGCACTGCCAACCGCATTCGAATAAGGCTTATAAGACATATCCTACTTTTCCTCATTTGTTTTGGGACATATCCTGAGGAAAGCTTTGAATTGAGCTGTGTTGGGAATGGTCACCGGCTTTGCCTAGTCTATCACATCCTTAATCAATACTTACACAAGGTATTCTACCTATGATTACCAAAAGCTGCTCCTCTTCTAGTCTCGATGAATTTCACCGCCGAGATCCTTCTTCGCAGCCCCCGATCCTTCATCCTGAATGTCCAACTTAACCGAGTCTTTAGTACATTGATTTCAGACAAGTCATGATTGGCGATCTACATGTCATAAACATACAATTCCTAACTCACCATGAAGGAATCAAATTTTATATCACTACCTAGGTGACAAGTCGTGCAACGACCTCCTGCAAACTTTTTTCTCTGCCCCTAACTTTGAAGCCCACTAGCTACTTCATGTAGATTTTCTCTTCTAATTTCCCTTGCAGAAGTTTAGACTCCACATTCATCCTTTCCAGCTCAAGATCGCATTGGCAACCAGCGCCAATATAAAACTAATAGACACCTGCTATACTGTCGGCGCGAATATTTCTGGGAAGCTGATCCATTCTCTCTGAGCATGACGCTTCACTACCAACCTCGATCTGTATCTATGTTGTATCCCCTTAAAGATCCACTTGCATCCAACCACTTTTCGGCCCACTGGAAGCTTCACCAGCTCTCATATGTCAATCTAGTACAACGAGTCCATCACATTTCTCATAGTCACCTTCCACTTCTCAACACCAGGCTCACCTAGAGCTATCTGAATAGTAGACGGATCCCCCTCGTCTGTAACGAGAGCATATGTGATATAAGAGTCGTCCATATACCTCGCCAATATCCCGTGATTATGTTGTGTGATTCTTCTCACAGGCGACTGCTCCACTTGCTCTATATCTCTGTCCATGCGTCTCAGCCTTCATGCCTTGTCTGCTCATGTGGCCATGGCCAGCATGTCACACACGTGCAGGGGTGGAATCCGGTACAGCCACTGCAACTCCACCTGTTGAAGTGTTCCCGATCAACTTGTAAAGATTACCAAATCGTTGCGCTTTCATGATTACCCATGCCCCCTTAGATACTTTAGGGGCACCATCAAGTCCGGTGAACTTGCATCATTTTGTCTCAAGTACACCGAGAGAAATCAGACTCTTCTTCATGTCGGGAACGTGCCTTACCTCAGTCAGAGTACGCTCTGTCTCATCAAACATCTTAATGCGCACCATACCAACAGCCACAATATTGCAGGCATTGTCATTGCCCATAAACACCTATCCACCATCGCACTCCCTGTAGCTAGCGAAACCAACTCCGATGAGGAGTCATGTGAAAAGATGTGTAACGCCCTAAACTTTTCAATACTTGAGCATCGAAAGTCATCGAGCGTTACCAAGAAGTCAGTATAATCTGTACACATGTACAATACAAATCTCACCATCCTTACCTTACACCTATATCCTACGTGAATATAACCATTGGAAATGACTCCCATTCATAAATCAGGTCATCTGACCGTTGATCACGTGGATTAGTACATGTACACTCCCTCAAGCTGAATCAATATGTGATCCTTCATCCATAAGGATTTGGACATAGGTCCTTTCATAAGAAATACTTAGAAACGTGCCTGTAACTGCTTGGAACCATTAGATTTCACAAAACTCTTAGATTACCAGTAATTACGATAATCCCACTAACCTAGATCCTTGAATTCAAAGATCACATGATTACCCCGATCCTTTTGGCATGAAACTTGTTATGAAGCCTAAGTATCATAAATCAATCGTACATTTAAAATTTCAACCATCAGATCACTGTACAAGTGGGCCAGATAGAGATCAGCCATTAAAACGCCACTTTAGGGCCTACCTAATCTTCGAATATTCTTCCATTTTGGAATTAACCCCTTAAATAAAATGGAAAAACAAATAGACGGTGTAGATCCGACAGAAATCATCATGGTGGACCCCTCCCTATGTGGCACATGCACATAATAGGTGCAGACCTGCACCGCACCATAACTCAAAGTCGGTCAAAGACTCCATGACCCGACAGAATTCAAACAAGAAGGAGAGACTTCTCTCGCGTTCGCAAAAGTAGCTGTCGTTTGGAGGCACGATGGCCAACTTCCATGATCATGCAAGGTAATCAGGACCGTTAATCACGATTCTGAGGTGAATTAGACCAGACCCTAGCCCCTTTCCCCAAAACTCAACCCTCTCGACAATTCGCAAGTGAAACCTCTCGCGTCTGTGATTTAAACGAACCAGGTCCGTTTAAAGGCCCAGCGGGCCACCTCCAAGATCACTCAAGATGATTAGGTCCGTCCATCTTCACCAGAAGGAAAAACCGTCTAGACACCGGCCATCTCACCGTCGGTGTCTGTTGCGAGATGTCTTAAATCTGAGTCCTTTCGCAACTGGGAAGTTTCCTAAACTATAAATAGGGGTCCCTAGGGCTATTCTAAGATTATTCTAAGGGCTTTCTAAAGGAGTTCCAAGGGTTTCTAAAAGGATTTTAGGGTTTCTAAAGGGTGTAGCAAGGGTGAGATTCGAAGTTATTCGAATCGGGTAAGTCCTCTCTCTTTGTAATTTCTATTTTTACAGTAGAGATATGTCGCTTTGTGCCATGGTTTTTTCCTGCAAGGGTTTTCCACGTTAAATCTATGTTCTCTTGTGAGTGCTTGGTGCCATTGGATTGCTATCCTAGATCTAGATATGTGTGATTCCGCAGGCAAAATCCCTAACAAGTGATATCAGAGCAATCGTTGGGGCACAGATCTCAATCTGAGGGATTAGTAATAATGGCGAGCACCAGGTATGAGATTGAGAAGTACTCAGGGAAAAATAATTTTGAGTAATGGAAGATCAAGATGATGAGTTCCTTAATCAAGTAAGGCAAAGATGGAGGAGCGAAAGTCTACTATGACTGATGATGAATGGAATACTCTTGATAAGAAGGCATTATCATCGATTCGTTTATGTCTCACGGATGAGGTTCTCTATAACATCATGAGGAAAAAAACTGCGGCTAAGTTATGGGCGAAGTTAGAGGATGTTTATGCAAAAAATCCTCTGAAAATTGCCTAACTTGAAGCGGCAGTGGTATAACTTCAAGATGGCGAGAGGGTGGAGATCAGATGTCCAATTTTAGTAAATTAGTTTGCAAATACTTGGATATGGAGGAAGTAATGAAAGATGAAGGACAAGTATGTATGTTGCTGAATTCTCTTCTGGCGTCGTATGAGTCATTCAAGGACACTATGTACAGCACGAATAAAACCCTGAGTGTCAACACCGTTATCTCAACCCTTCAAGGGAAGGCTATGAGAAAGCTAAACGGCGACATGAGGACATCTTTCGATGCACTGTTTACAATGGGTAGGAATTCTGAACAAGGTACGGGTTCTTCAGGTTATAGATCCAAATTCAAGGGCAAGGGCAAAGGAAAGGTTAAGTGCTAGAATTGTGGGAAGGAAGGACATGTGAAGAAGGATTATCCTAAATCGAAGAGAGAAGATTTTGAGGCTTCGTACAAGGAGGCCAATGTTGCCACGTCAGATGGATCGAGTGGATGTGATGGTGATGTTTTATCTGTCTACTATCAGGCGGCCATACAATGATCGTAAGGATGAGTGGATGCTAGACACAGGGGCATCCTTTCACATGACTCCTCATCGGAGTTGGTTTGCCAGCTACAGGGAGTGCGATGGTGGACAGGTGTTTATGGGCAATGGCTTTGCCTGTAATGTTGTGGTACATTGTTAGACGGTGCGCATCGGGATGTTTGATGAGGTGAAGCGTACCGACCGATGTCGGCACGTTCTCGATTTGGAGCGGTGATTTCTCTTGGTGTACTTGAGGCAAAGGATGCAAGTACACAGGTATTGATAGTGCTCTTAAGGTATCTAAGGGGCACAGTAATCATGAAGCGCGCAACGACTCATTTAAAGGTTGATCGGGAGCACTTCAAAAGGTGGAGCTGCAGTAGATATAGTGGATTCTTCCTCTGTATGTGTGTGGCATGATGGGCATGGCCACATGAGTACGGGAAAGGGGATATGGTAGAGCGACCAGATGAGAAAAATCACATGGCATGATCGCAGGATATCGGTGAGGTACATGGATGACTCCAATATCACAAGGGATTCATCTTCTATTCAAATGACTCTAAGTAAGCCTGATGCTAAGAAGTGAAATGTGACTATGGGCGATATGATGGATTCATTGTACCAGACCGACATATGGGAGCGGGTGGAGCTTCCAGTGGGCCAAAGAGCGGTTGAATGCAGGTGAATCTTCAGGAGGATACAATATAAATACAGGGCGAGGTTGGTAGCGAAGGGTTATGCTAAGAGAGAAGGGATCGGCTTCTCAGAGATATTCACGCCAACGGTATAACACGTGTCTATTAGATTCATGATTGACGCTAGTTGGCCAATGTGATCTTGAGCTGAAAGGATGGATGTGGAGTCTGCACTTCTGCAAGAGAAAGTGAAGAGCGGATCTACATGAAGCAACCAGAGCAGTTCGAAGTTAAAGGGGTTAAGAAAAGACAGGTGATTTGATTCCTTCGTGGTGAGTCAAGAATTAATAACATGTAAATCACCAATTATGACATGTCTGAAATCAATGTACTGAAGACTCGGTTAAGTGGGACATTCAGGATGAAGGATCAGGGGGCTGCAAAGATGGTTCTCAGCATTGAAACTGAAAAAGGAGTAGGCTTTGGTAATCATAGGAGGAATACCTTGTGTGTAGGTATTGATCAAGGATATGATGGGCTAGGAAAAGGCGGAGAGCATTCCCTATGTGTCTCTCCTCAAGTTTTCCTCAGAATATGTCCCAAAATAGATGAGGAAAAGTAGGATATCTCATGAGCCTTATTCGAAGGCGCGATTGGCCCGGTGTATGTCATGGTCAGATTGAAGGTTAATCAGGCTATCAATGTTGTGAGCAAGTACCCCGACAAGCAATATTGGGTAGCGGTGAGATGGTAAGAAGACTACGTCTTTCCTTTTGAGAAGACAGGAGCAAAGATAGTTGGGCATGTGGATTGTGATCCGACGGACATGCTCTCCTAGATCGTTTCTGTAGAGAAGTTCAATGTCTGTAAAACTTCTCTAGGCTTGGCGATGGCGTAAAAGGAAGATGGAGTGTGCAAGAAAAGCTATGATGTGATGCATAAATAAGAGAAGAGGTCAAGAAGCTACACGGTTGAAGATTGAAGACATGGTGGAGATTGTTGCGAGATATCTTAAATCTGAGTCCTTTCGCAACTGGAATGCGAAAGGGTTTTGTTACGAGATGTCTTAAATCTAAGTCATTTCGCAACTGGGATGCGAAAGAGAAGTTTCCAAAACTATAAATAGGGGTCCCTAGGGCTATTCTAAGATTATTCTAAGGGCTTTCTAAAGGAGTTTCAAGGGTTCCTAGAAGGATTTTAGGGTTTCTAAAGGGTGTAGCAAGGGTGAGATTCGAGGTTGTTCGAATCGGGTAAGTCCTCTCTCTTTGTAATTTCTATTTTCATAGTGGAGATCTGTCGCTTTATGCCATGGTTTTTTCCTGCAAGGATTTTTCACGTTAAATTTGTGTTCTCTTGTGTGTGCTTGGTGCCATTGGATTGCTATCCAAGATCTAGATCTGTGTGATTCCGCAAAAAAAATTCCTAATAGTGTCAACAAGGGATGAAACCCCATCTGCACCGCAAATCCCGCATACTCTGTTTGCGCGGTTTGCGATTTGAACGGACGTTGGTCATTGAGGATCCTTATGGGCCTCCATCTTAAAGGTGATGGAAAATCTGAACCGTCCATCCTGTAAGAATGGAAATTTCGACCAAGACCAAGAAGTTATTACACCGAATCCGAATCAGAAGCCCAGACTAACGCTCTTGGCTCTTTATGCATGAAAATAGGATCGGATCTGCTACAGGGCCACTTTCTGATCGGTCTGCTAATCTAAGACGATTGTGACCCCTCATCTGTGGCCTATCCAAAGATAACTCGACTTGAGGGAGTCTGCGAAAGGAGAGATGGAATTGATGAGGTGATCGTGGGATGTAAACTGCCCAAGATGCGGCCGTTTTCTCGCTGCGAAACCGGTTGCGTAAAGGGACTCTCGCAGAAGAGTCTGGAGACTCTCCTGCCTATAAAGCTACCGTCCTAGGGACTGGAGTAAACCACATCTCAGGAAAAGAAAGAAATGTGGGAGAGAGAGAGAGAGAGAGAGAGAGAGAGAGAGAGAAGGAGAGAAAGAAGGAGAGGAGCGAACAGGAGAAGACCAAACACCACCACCTGGAACCATTGGCCAGGTTGCTGTCGATCTTGGTATGATCCGGGTTAATTACATGCCCTGTCTCAACCGAATTCTTTCTTTCCTCTTCCTTCTATGTCTTTTTCCCTTCAATCCCACAACAACAGAGGTGGCGAATCCTAAGATAAATTACCTTTCCTACATTTAGATAAGAGCTAGTAATGTTATCAACTCAGACTCTAATCTTAACTGTTTTCGAATCCATGGAATATGATAAAGGAAACAGGTTTGACCTTAATATTTCCCTAGGCCGACGACCTTATTAACAAAACAACCAAAATACTAAGGTGAGGGTTTTATCCTTTAAGCTTACAATGATTTGAGTTCATGGATTTTTTTATTTTTTTTAAAGGAGCTTTCTCTCTATTTCACTTTAACTTAAGGCTTTAAGATTTATCTTGTCTTCTACCTGGATTCTTATTATTTATCGGGCCTTTTTCATGCCTTTGGTGTTACGGATTATCTTGCTGTTCATGATTATGTATTTTCTGGGAATCATCCTCTCAATTGATTTGGTTAATATCCTTACAACTATTGGCCCTTTGGGATCATGGTATGATGCCAAATACAAGTGATTTCTCTGAATTTATGCGAGGCCATGGATACAAGCCTTGCCTTGCCTTATCAAATTTATTGAGTTGGCCCTGCCACTCGTCTCTTTATTTGAGCTGGCCCTTGCCACTATCCGTATTATTGAGTTGACCATTGTTACTCTTCTTTTTATTACGTTGGCCCCGTGTTGTCTATCTTTAAGGCTTGGGCATGTGTCTTGCTATTCTAGAATTTTCATAATTCAGATTATATTCTTCATGAATCAGTTTATAATCTCTGCGATTCAGTTTATATTTTCTTGATGCAAGTACTATGTTGGGAATCCCTCCTTTAGCGATTGATTAAATATCGTGGACGTAATGCGTTTTCGGTAGCGGCCCTGAGGCACCACGTAATTCCAGGGTTCTCAGGTAATGTTACATTGGTTGGTGTACGTGAGTCGTTCTGTATACACAGTACATTAATTCTTATCTTGGGGGGTTGGTTGTCGCAAATAGTCACTCCAATCTCTGGGTGCGTATTCACCGGGATATGTGTTGTGGCCGTCTTAGGATAACCGTGTAAAACCATGTTAAACGTGAGACACGCCGATGAATTTTCGTAGTATGGGATGCGGGTCAAGTTGGATAACTCTAATCATATTCCACATTGTGACGATCGTTAAGTGTTATACACCGCATAATTTTGCTAGGCATGCATCTCATATAGATTGATTGCACATGGATACCTCTTGTAGCGTGGAGTACTTGACGTATCAGAACCTTTACATCATTCTATGAACCTCTTGAATTACCATTAATCTTAAAGGATAACCATCACTATGAGTAGGGCATTAATCCTCTCCCAACCGTACAGTTGATGCAGGTGACATACAGATTGAGGAATTAGAGAACTACTTCCCCATAGAAGATTACACTGAGAGAATATAAAGATAGATTATTTACTTAGTTTTATACTTCCACTTCTAACTCGATGAATGTAATAAACTTTCATTGGGAAGGCCTTTGATTTTTCTTTTTTACTCTGATAAAATATAATCAATACAGTTGATTTTATTCTTGTAAATGTTACCTTCACGAATGTATCTAGATGTAAACCAAACGAAAAAAAAAAATAGGGTGTGATTTTAGAGCATCCAGTTTATGTATTATTAACACCTGGTTTTCTCGGGCACGAGTATAAACTCTAGCCGTGAAAATTCGGGATGTTACAAGATGTCCCTGTGTCTAGAATCCACTCGCCCCTACGATTGTCGTATGGGCTTCTAATCGTATACACAGACAAGACATCACCATCGCATCCACTTGATCCATCTGACATGGCAGCGTTGGCCTCCCTATACGAAGCCTTAGATTCTTCTATCTTATAGATTTATGATTCCAACACTTTAACTTACCTTTGCCCTTGCCCTTGGATTTGGATCTAGAGCTCGAAGATCTTGTACCTTACTCAGAATTTATGCCCCTCGTAATCAATGCATCGAAAGATGTCCCCATGTCGCCTTTAAGCTTTCTCATGGTCTTTTCTTGAAGAGCTGAGATAACAGCGTCGACATTTAGGGTTTTATTTACGGTGCACATTGTGTCCTTGAATAACTCATACGATGCCGGAAGAGAATTCAACAACATACATGTTTGTTCCTCATATTTGATCACCTCCTCCATATCCAGCAATTTGCACACCGATTTATTAATGTTGCTGATGTGGGCCTCCAAATCTTCACCCTCTGTCATCCTGAAGTTATACCACTGTAGCTTCAAGTGTAGGCGATTTTTAGAGAATTTTTTTGCATAGACATCCTTTAACTTCGCCCATAACTTAGTCGCAGTTTTCTCTCTCATAACATTGTAGAGAACCTCATCTGTGAGACACAAACGGATGGAGGCTAAAGCATTACTATTAAGAGTCTCCCATTCTTCATCCTTCATAGTCAATTTTTGCTCCTCAAGAGCCTTAGCTTTGCCTTGTTTGATTAATCGACTAATCATCTTAATATTCAATAACTCAAAATCATTTTTGCCTGAGTACTTCTCAATATTAAATATAGTGCTTTCCATTGATGTTAATCTCACAGATTCAAATCTGTGCTCCAACGATTGCTCTGATATCACTTGCTGGGATTTGTGCTGCAGAATCACACAAATATGGATCTATGATAGCAATCTAAGAGCACCAAGCAATCATAAGAGAATACAAAGATGTAATGTGGAAAACCTTTTTGAGAAAAAACCACGGTACAAAGCGACAGATCTTTACTATGAAAACATAAATTACAAAGAGAAAAGACTTACCCGATTCGAACAACCTCGAATCTCACTTTTGCTACACCCTTTGCAAACTCTAAAACCCTTTTAGAAACCCTTAGAATACCTTTAAAATGCCTTCGAATACTTTAAAATATCCCTAGGGACTCCTATTTATAGTTTAGGAAACCTCACTTACGCACCGACTTTGGAATAGTCCGGAAACCGCCTCAAATTTACACAGTCCGCGCGCAGTTTGCGTAACCGTTGACTGGTCGAGGATCACGGAAATCCAAGATTTAAGACATCTGTTTAACAACAGTGGTCCTGATGATCTTTCAAATCGAGACAGTCATCGAAAAAAACTGACGATCGTGGTATATGATTAGTACGTCATGATCGGATAATCACTAAGAACTTAACGATTTTGAGGATTTGGCAACGAGGTCATGGATATTTAAGCTAAACTAACTGGCTTGCTACAGTAGTGCGATGGACAAAAATGGAAACTAAATTAGAACTATGCTAAAGACTTTGAACTTTTTGCAACATGGTATTAAACAGAAATGAAGGGATTTGAACTAAACTAATCGATATATATATATATATATATATATATATATATATATATATATATATATATTCATTAGAGATGAAATATAGGCAACGTTAAATTGAAAAGGTTGTGTGATTGTGTTGGTATTAGGCCTCGAGCTCTTCTTTCTATCTTGCTTTTATAGGATTGGATAAGGCAGTGGCCATGCGTAAGACTTTATAGCCTCCACAAGTAATCTTCCGATTAGATAGCTGCCTTCTCATGATGTGTTCTATTTGGATCTGGAGTCCTTTAGGCATTATACTGTCATAAGCGACAATGTTGTTGTCTTCGGACAACTTTCTACTCTCTAAGCCTGATTTTGTAGTCCTTAGGAAGGTCAGATATGTCCTTCAAATACAACTCTCTCAAGGAAAGTCTTGTCGTACGTATTTTGCTAAGCAAGAGTCCAACAACGGCAATTCTTCAACAAGGCTTCCTTTACATGTTGCAAGTTGAGCATGCCCTACACCTACTTGTCATATGTCGTAAGATAGACAACCACTTTATGGTTTTGGTAGTGCATACGTTTCTGGATGCCTAATCTTCCTAATAGATTATGTGTCCTTAGTAGATAGGCATCTATGATCTTCTCCATCTACGAGTGGGTTTGCTCCTTAGCTTCCATATAAGTATGCTGACACGTGGTGGCATCTCGCTCGTTAGTTTGGACCATGTTAGGTTGGGTGTAAACACCCACTTTAGATAGACCATGCCTAAATAATCTACTTATGCCAACAGTCAAATGATTTGACTAATGATTGGAATCTTTAAATCTGGGAGAATTCCAATTGCACGATGCATCCACATTGAGCCTCATAGACCCATGATGTTAATCACTAAGCAGCATGGCCTCACTTATATCAACTGAAATCAATGCTGCGGAATTCTTAGCACTTCATGGTGTGACCCACCTGATCAAAGTCCTAGATCTTCATAAGCGTGACATGTTAGCATGTGTGTTGAGAATTGAGATTTTCAACTTTTTAAGATTCCCTCATGTTTGTGCAATTCAATCAAACATTGAGTTACGCTTGTGAACAAGGGCTTGTATTCGATTTTTGTGTGCAATTAGGAAGTGCGGGCGTGCCAAAGTCATACTCGACTCAATGTCAAATTGAACGCTGGTGCCCCACGCTGAGATGGATCGATTAAGTTCAAATTCTAGGATCCAGCCGCCCTCTAACCACCCATTGTAATAACGATCAGGAAATTTGTAGAATGGTAGGGGTTAGTATTTCCTGATGGATTCTTTTCGCCTAGTGTCTTAAGGACTTATTATTTCACCAGTAATTGCAGCTAATGTATTTCTTAAATGAATAAAGATAGACAAATAAAACAGAAAGAAGCTAAAACAATATCGATTTTATTGATTTAAGAATAATGCTTGTTACAATTGACATAATAACAAATAGTTAGAGAATAAAAAGAAAGATAAATACTTGAGTCGTCGTTACGGACAGACAATTTAGGCGAATGGTCAGCTGGATATGACTGAAGTGTTTGATCTTCCAAGTAAGAACTTAGTTAATCAGATTCCAATAACGGAAGGTTGTGGACATTTAATCTACTCTCACCGTACTCTAGCAATAGTGCTAGACAGTAACAATCTATGTTATGACTAGGCTAAGCTATGCTAAGATAAAAGTAAAGGTAAAGACTGAAAATAGATTGTGTTTAGCATGGGCTCGAAGCTCTTCATTGATTGCTTCTTTTATAGGCTTCTGGGAGGCGGTGGTCATACATACATTTTTGTGTCGTGAGAGATTTAAATAGTTGTTCATGCAAATCTCATTGATTCTTCATATAAGTATAACCTATCATGTATGGCCATATGTACAAGAGATACTCTCGCGTGCGTTGGTTGGAGTCCTCACATCATTCAACCCCCATATTGAAAAGTTAATGGAGTTCGTATGTCATTTGGCTTTGGCATATGTAGAAAGTTGATTTTGGCAAGACTCTAGTATTTAATGCTAGATAGATATTTGTTTTAATAAGATTTTTGCATTTAATGCTTGCAGAAAGACTTTCTTTAATGGGACTCTTGGCATTTAATGCTTGTAAAGACTACTTTTAATAGAAATCGGATTGCGTCTCGCCTCTGCCTGGACGATAATCTGTCAGGCAAGTCTCTATGGGGCCCACTGTGATGGGTTTTTATCTACGTCGTCCATCCATTTTTCTAGTTCATTTTAGAATATGAACACAAAAATGAGGCAAATCCAAGGCTCAAGTGGACCACATAGTGGGGATTGAACTCCCACCATTAAAAACTTTTTGTGAGCCACATAAGTGTTAGATCAATATAATATTTGTGTTTTCCATTCATCCTATGTATATGACCTTATAAACAGGTTGGATGGCAAATAAACATCATGGTGACCCCTAGGAAGGTTTTAACAGTGAGTTTCATTATTGTCGTTGCTTCCTATGGTGCGATCCACTTGAGCATTGGACCTACCTAATGTTTAGACTCATACCCTTAAATGATATGAAAAATTGGATGGACTGCGTGAATAAAGCCCATACATCACGGTGGGCCCATTAGAGCCCCTGCCTGGATGCATTAAGCATTTGTGTCCGGGCATGGGCAAGATACAACCCACTTCCCTTTTGATAAAACTTTAGCATTAATGTTCCCACATGTCCACGTCTCTAATTCCTCTTCTTAAAGTTGATATACACTACATATGGCATAGCTGCCACATGACACCTTCTGAACCGTTTGATTTAGTCGTGTCAGGTCAGGTGTAGATAATGCCCCCCACGTATCCTCGGGGTGAGAGTAAGATTTCATTCACCACTTAGCGCATAATGCCAACACATGGCAGCCTTACATTCAGGGAATGCACTCGGAAAATGTCAAAAGATGTTGAATGGCTTTGGCAGTCCTTCGTTAAATTTTCTATTTAGGCGGTTGTTTCTTCCCTTCAAGTTAGCTGCATTAGTCATCGCCGGTCATTGTTTTGATGGCCCTATTTTTTTCTTTTTACTAGTCCCCCATTGTCACTATTCATGGTCGGCAGTATTCATCATGCTATTTTATTATTCATCCAACTGACACTATTTATCTGGTTGATTTCACTATTCATTTGTCCAATATTTACCTTTTTTCATTTTGAGGTTCCAGCAACATGGGAGGTGTGCCACCAGAGGCACAAGAGGTTGTCCCCTCGAGCTAGTTGGCACTGATGCAATACTTCTCCCATAATATAAGTTATAAGGGGTCATACTAGTCATGTTGGTCGTATGGTCGGCTATTGAAATTTTCTTGTCAGCTATTGTGGTCGTGATGATTCTCCATACAACTATTATGATTTGCTTGGAGTTGTGCATGTCTACTGCATACATCTTGTGACAGTATCATTCATGTAGCACGACACTTCTTTTGGCGGGTTGTCTTCATGAAGAATTGGCTTTTGATGCAAATGATGCAACCATGGCGATTTATCACTTGATTTGTCTAGAGCGCCACATCGATCAGTCGTATAAACGTTTTGATAATATCATTCGCATAGCACATGTCTTAGTAGCATATCTTTTGGTGGATTTTCTTCACGAGAGATCTGTTTTCATCCTTACTCCCCAGGCATCTCTAGATTTGACTTATTCGGTCGTTTCTTAAGAAGTTGTTCTTTGAAGGTCAACCTACTACTTTTTATCTTCGACAATTTGATTTTTTTGGATTACCCTGACATCATTCATGTCCGTTGAAAATTTAGTATCCCTTCGGTCACGACATTGGTGAGTTACTTTTTACGTCGGCCATGATTGTGCCACGAGCAACGGT
Source organism: Magnolia changhungtana (assembly GCA_030180095.1). NCBI lineage: Eukaryota > Viridiplantae > Streptophyta > Magnoliopsida > Magnoliales > Magnoliaceae > Magnolia > Magnolia changhungtana. The sequence goes on from JASAUF010000220.1 coordinate 7,919,062, forward strand.
CTTTGAACTGTTGCATTTACGATTAGTGAGGCTTGAGGCATCGGAGGTTGCCCCCTAGGTGGATCAATCCTTCTGTTGATCTTCCAAGTAAGAATTTAGTTTATCAAATCCCAACAACGAAAGGTTGTGTATATTTAATCTACTCCTACGGTACTATAGCAGTAATGCTAGATAATAGCGATCTATGCTGAGAATAGGCTAAGCTATGTTAGGATAAAAGTAAAGGTAAAGACTGAATATGTTTGGCGTGAGCTTGGAGCTCTTCGTCGATTGTTGCTTTTATAAGCTTCTGGGAGGTGATGGTCATGCATAGGTTTTTGTGTCATGAGAGATTTAAATCATTGTTCGTGCAAATCTCATTAATTCTCTCAGTAAGTGTAGTCTATCGCATATGGCCACATGTACAATAAAAAAAGCTTTCACATGTGTTGGGCAGAGTCCTCACATCTCTGGACTCCTGCGTTAAAAAATTGTTGGAGTCCCCACATCACTTAGCTTTGGCATTTGAGAGAATTTTTTTTGGCAAAACTCTAGCATTTAATGTTAAATATAAATATATTTTGATATTTAATCATGCAGAGAGACTTTTTTAATGGGGCTCTTGGTATTTAATGCTCGTGGAGAGTACTTTTGATAGAGCTCTAGCATTTAATGTTTACACATGAACCATTCATTTTGGCCACATCTGCTCCGTATCCCTTTGGCTAGTAAGATTTTGTGTGTCATTTAGTGCATAGTATCAACACTTGGTGGCATTTCATTGATCAAAGCATAGCACCAAAAACAGGTGTAAACACCTCCTCCATGGCATTTATGTCTTCTCATTTCTTGCATGGGTGTGGATGGACCGGAATCCTTGCAACATTTGTCGTAGGAAGAACGTACAGCACTCGAACTGTGGGCCCATCGTGATGTTTGTGTGATATCGACTCCGTCTAACAGTTAAAAGACCTCCTTTTAGGACACAACCCTAGTAATCGCTCTGATCCAAAACTCAGGTGGGCCACACCACTGGAATAGTTGGAATGGGGACGCCTACTATGGAAACCTTCTTGTGGCCAACCGTGTTGTCTAAATGCCATCCACATCGTTCATCATGTGAACCCCTCCGGAATGAAGAGGTCTCCAAAAATCATCCTGGTCTGAAACCCAGGCCGCCACTGTGCGTGAATGTGCAAGTTTTCGGCGATCTTACATTGTTTCCGTGGTGTAAGATCACGCCTTGGACAGTGCTTGGGGGTTGCACTTGCACACCCTTGGACAAGTAAAAGGACACTATCTACGGTATTTGTGCCTTTAGATGATGGACCACTTGATTATGATGATGGTGATCAGAGTATATGATGGCTTCAAGATATTTACACAGGTGACCTAGCTAATGAGTGGGCCAGCCAATTGTAAGATAACTACCATCATCCAAATGGCTTCACTTTTGGGTGGCCGTGATCTATCCACGTAATTGTCCACCAAATCAATGGTCTTGCTACCATATGTTTCCTATTTATGTAACATCATCCACCTTCGATAGTCTCACATGTGCCACATGCTTTTGGACAACGCCATTACAACATCACATGTGCCATTTGGTCCCTGTAACCCCTGCGTTTGGCAATCCTTGTAATGGAGCAAACATGGATAACGCCATTACAGCGTCACGTGCACCAACATGCCATTTGGTCCCTGTAACCCCTGCATTTGGTAATTGAAAAAGATGGACATTGCCATTATAAGTTACATGATTTAGACAGCAATTCGGACAATGTCATTGCAACATCACATGCACCAGCATCATGTCATTTGGTCCCAGTAGCCTCCAAAGCAGACGGTCCATCTCCAAAGCAAAACAGTTAAATGATGCTAAGAGATCGTCCTTGGTGATGCCCATCGTATTATAAAAACAATCTTCGATCAGGACCAACGGTAGAGAAACCTCATCTAACGTTGCTGCCATGACACAACTAAGTCTTTTACACTCGCATCATACTGATTTGAAGTGGGTATCAGAAATATATGATCATGCTGGGTCACTGAGATCTCATCCTTGCCGGCCAGCAGATTGCTTCCAAAAAACAATTTCTATGGTTATCTACTTCTTACGAAAATATGTTTCCATTTTGCAACAACCAATGTTTTACTCAAAACAACACAGACCTCTATTTTTTTCCCAAAATAATTTCAGAGAGAGAGAGAGAGTCCTTTCACATGAAGTTTCTTGTTTAACCATAAAGGTCAAATAGAGATAGAGAGAGAGAGCATCCGAGAGAGAGAGAGAGAATCCCTTCACATGAAGTTTCTTGTTTAAGAGAGAGAGAGAGAGAGAGAGAGAGAGAGAGAGCATACTTTCACATGAAGTTTCTTGTTTAACCATAGGCCAATTGACCTTTTAACATTTTCATGAAAAAGAAAAAGAAAAAAAAAGTAATACAATCCAATTAATAGAATTACTATTATTTTCCATCATGCCATTGTTATGGACTCTTCAATCCATAGAGGTAAGTAGATACCTACTTAAAAGGTTGTATTTGGACCCACCTGTATTTACATTGACCTCCCTTGAGAAGAAGTGCTGGTTCACCGAAGAGAGGAGAGGAATTCCAGTCTCATACAAGCACTGGAAATGAGGTAGTAGATCAAAATCTGATAAGATTCATGTATTATCTCCAGTTTCGAGCATGATTAGGTTTCAAAATGTGGATGAGCTTTGTATCCATAACTACTACAAAAAAAAAAAGAGAGTATTTTATAAGGTTCTCAAGCAGCAAGTATAATTAGATAAAGGATAAAAGTAAAAAAATAAAATAAAATATATTGGGGACCAACAAGAACCCTAATTGGATCCAAATTTTTGCAGCCAAATCCGACCCAGCACAAAATTTGGACCCAGATCCAATAGGGCAGACCCTAAGCACACATTGACATACCCAAGTTTTCCCAATGAGCAAGTTTCAAATGTCTTTCTGCAGTTGCTCAGGAAAAATTCTGAACTTATGCCGGTGGGCCATGCAAGTGGTACCAAATACAAAAAAACATTTGGTGTCACATGATGGAAGAAAGTAGATCTTTTTGTTTAAGGGTTTTTCTAAGTCACCCCACAAGATCAAACTATACTGAAGTTCACATGACAAAAATCAGTGAGCATGCTTGCACATCTAGACCGTTAGATAAAAGGAAAGATCTTCAATAGTCCATGGCCCAAGAATCTCACTGAACTGATAATCCTAACAAACCAATATGCTGAATAATCTTTTATCATTATTAATAGTTAACATTGTTTTTATATAGATTTTGAGAACTATATCACCAGCCTGATTGCACCTGTACCTGCAACTGCTAGAAAGGGCGTCTAATCTACGGTATAAAGAAACGGAGAAATCTAGGGCTGGAAGGCAACATTCTTAGAAGGGTCCATCATGGAAGAGGTGGGCACCGTAATAAGATAAGACTATCATCATTAACTTTTAAGTACAACAGTATCTTGACTGCTAATTTATGTGACTTGCATGGGAGAGATGTAAACACATGATAACGATAAGCATAACAATATTACCCATGAGTTGCTTTACAGATAGCCATGCCTAAATCATGGTTGACCAGGCCTTCAAACCCAACTGACCACAATTGGTGTTTGAGGGCAGTTCAGAAAAGGCAACACACAGTAAGCGGGCCAGCATGCCAGCATTTTCCTGCCTTTTCCACCACAAGACAAGGTTGAGATGAGGACAGTGATTAGACGCTGTCAAATAGCAAACTCCCAGGCATGTTTCAAATAAAAGAATGGATTAACTTCCGGTTGGAAGAGATAAGAACACGACTACACTATTAGACAGATATGGAAGAACTATCCTCAATTCCAAGGAGAAGTAAACCCAAATGTCGTCGGGTAGTTCATTGATCACCACCAGCGCTTCAGAAGGGTATTAGCACCAGAATCATCGGTGGATGATTCAACCCACACCAAAGCCAGAATCAGAGCTCCTGGGCCAGAGAGTGCATGAGTTATTAGAAGACAGAAATGCAATGATCACTGATGTCCCAGGCAGCCTCTCCTTGTCTAGAAGAATGGACAGCTGCATCCAAGGTTCTAAAAAAAATGTCACGGCGCCCATTGTAATTGTAATGGTCACTCCATGTTGTGTCACGTACCTTAAAAAGCCTGTCAAATAACACTTGTTTTCAAAACAACAGCAGGCATTATAGAGCGGAAACTGCCATTATGTAGGAAGGACATATTTCAAAACCATATCAGCAACATCAGTGGGCTGTTACAGTGTCAGCACCATTAAAAATAATAATAATAATAATAATAAACACCTTGGTTCCATCTAGACCTTAGTAGCTTTGCCATCTCCAAACAAGGGCCCTAACTAACATCCTACTCAGAAGAAAAACTATATCTGACATGGATATAGAAGTTACGGTTTTATGGACGTGTTAACACCACAGATGCTTAGAAAATCAAACAGAATTTCACAAGACAGTCAACAAGGATTCTACTAAGGTATGTGAGATGCGGCAAAGCTTGACACCAGCTGCCGACAGAAATCCTCATTTATGATGTTGCATAATGTCTCTACTGCTGCTCTGCTGGTACCAATCATAGATAGCTGTGAAAAGTTTAAGATCTTCCAAAGAATTGGAATGCAATGTGGTATGGTGAATGCAAGTCACTTAGCAAAAATCTGGATTTGATGGAAGGATTCACTCACAATTCGAATAGTGGCAGAATCAGATTGGTTTTCAACAGTGGAGATTAGTCCTAAAAATCAGGCAGATGGGGTGTTGATAACAGCAGTGTATGCCAGATGTAGTGTGCTTGAGAGGAGATTTTTATGGGCAGACACTTGCAATTTCTCATCTTCAGTCTCAAAGCCATGGATGATAGGAGATTTCAATGTGGTGTGATGTCTGCAGGTGAGAAGCTGGGGGAAGACCCCTGGAAAATGGAGCAATATCAGATTTCGGAGAGAGTATTCATCACTGACGTCTGATTGATTGCAGGCTGTGTAGGAAGTAAATACACTTGGCAATAATCAACAGGGAGTGGGATGCATATGGGCTCAATTAGACCACATTTTATATAATGTTGCTTGATTAGGAAATTTTGCAACCACACAGATGTCTCAGATGTCTCATTTAAACCAGAATAATTCAGATCATGCTCCTATTTTTATTGCTATAGACAGCTTAAATCAGTAGTCCGAACCCCTTCAAGTTTCAAGACATGCAGATTAGTCACTCAGGACTTTCTGTTAGTGGTGGAAAAAAATTCACTTCGTCCTGTATATAGTTCTTCTTCTGCTGTGTTTTGCCTGAAGTTCAAAAGATTGAAATCGAGGCTGAAAGTTAGGAATAAGGAAGCTTTTCGAAATATTTCCAAAAGGTTAAAGTAGAAGAGGATAAAAGCTTTGGAAGCAGAAACGGAGTGTGAGATTGGCAATTTCCCAGATTCTCCTTTAGCTCTTCTTGAAGCGAGGAAAGCTTTGAATTAAACTCTTCTTCGAGTTGAAATTTTTGGGCATCCAAGAGCCCGCAATTGTTGACTATAGCTAATAGAAGAAAGGTCTCAATTCAGCAAATTAATTGGCAAGGTAATTTTATAGAAGACCTAGAAGGTATTGAAAGGGAAGCAGATTCCTTTTTTTGAAACCTCTTGTCAAAATGGGTTATCAAATATGAGGATCTTTTGCAGGTTTTTCCAGATAATTTCCTGAAGGCAATAATAAGAAGCTCATGGCCATGCCCTTGGAAGAATAGCAGCCTGGACATCAATTGCAAACCTGGTCCAGATGGTTCAGGAAGCTCCTATGTGCATTGTTGAACATCATCAAACAGATCTCTGTGGATTTGCTGCTGAATTCTATAGTCAAGTTAACCTCCCAAGGGACTTCACATCTTTTATTGCACTAATCTCCATGATTTCCACCTGATCAGCATTTGCAATTTCTCCTACAAGGTAATATTGAGAATTGCCACCTCCTGTCTTTTCACCATCCTTTCAAATATTATCTCAGAAGAACAGGGTTTTCTTATCAAGGTGTGTAAAATTATAGAAAATATTATATTACTCTAGTTCAGTAAATGGTGTGATGGCTGGACAGGAAGGTACGAGAGGGTAATGCTATGGTGGAACTGGATATGGCTAAGGGATGGGACTGGATTGAACGGAAATTCATTCTCTTGGTAGCTTTTGTGATCAGTGTATTGATTTAAAAATTTTTACGAAGTTGCTGGTTTACAGTGATTGTTAATGGGGAAGTTTTGTGGATGTTTTCAGTCTTCTAGAGGTGTTTAATGTCATCCTCTTTGTCAATTGTTATTCATTCTGGCAGAGGGAGTGTTAAATAGAGAGCCAAGAAACATTTTTAGTGAAGGAAAAATGGAGTGGTGCTACACAGACCATGGTTATGTTCCACTTTCACACTTATTGTTTGCAGATCATGCTGTGATATTCCTGCAAGGAAATCAAAAATCTTTATCAGGATTGATGAGATGCCTATCAAGACATGGAAAAAAAAATAAAAAATCAGGTCTGTTAATCAACAAAGAGAAGAGTTGCCTCGTGGTGTTGCCTAAGATGCTGTCAGCTCGGGTTCAAATCATTCATTCCATCTTGTATGGGTTTCCATTGAAAAAAGGCTTCTGTTGAAATACTTGGGTGTTTCTCTCTACAGGGGCCATATTTCAAGGCAATTGTCTGTAAGCTGATTGAGAAAATCAGTAATCAAAGTGCAGGTTGGAAGGGCAGTAAGATGATCCTCACTAAGCATGTTCTCAGTAGCATGCCCATCCATCTGCTTTCGGCTATGCAGGCCCCTCCATCAGTCATTAAAGATATTGAAAGAATGATCATGAATTTCCTTTGGGGCAAATCTGATTCAGTAATAAGCTCCATTGGATCTCATGTGCGAGAATTTGTAAACCTCTTGAAGGGTCATTTGGGATTTCACCTTCTATCTGAAATCCAGAAAAGCCAGCAGCTGTCTGGCGTGAAAGTTTGCGCTGAAGATGGATGGTGCTCTAGATTCCAGAAATCTAGGTATCTCAAGAAGTGGCTGGTCAGTAAGGAAGAGGTTAAATTCTGGTTCAATGTAAGGTGGAAAGATCGTCCATTGGTTGACGGGGTGCAAGGCGGAACTTCTTTAGATCAAAATCTTGGATTCTCAGATGTGTTATGGCTGGAAGGTTCCTGGGTCTTCTCACCAGTGGATCACATCTGTCTGAATATCAGAAAATGAACCCTGTAGTAGTAGCTTGCTGAATCTGAGTGAAGGCAATGACTATATAGCCAGGAAACCTACAGCTAGTGGCATTTTCTATGTGAAAATCATCGTTGCATTGTATTCATGCAAGGGAAAACTTCATAGATTTTTTGAGATGAATCAGACAAACTTACTAGATTATTATTAGTGCATATGGCACAAACAAATAGTGCTGAAGTGCATGGGATTGGTATTCTGGTTGTTGATCGAGTCCAGAGTAAAGATGTGTGGCTAGGGAATAGATGATCAACTGTCTCTGCATCTTGGAGGCACAACAAACACACATTTGTCAGGGACATGCCTTTTTTCCTCAAATTATCGACCATAAGCACCCTATTCTTCCATACCAGCCACGCAAAAGCAACAATTATAGGAGGTGCCTCATTGAACCAGACAACTCCCAAATGGCAATATCTTGCGAAATAGGATGGAGAAGCAAGAGAACCGTAGAAGGACTGCGTTGAAAAGGAACCCGAATTAGCTTAGACTCCAAATCAAAGAATCTTCTGAATCTGGAGAAGGAATAAAACTCTGCAAACAAGACAGAAGAGCCATAAGGTCCTAAATCTCAAGGTCGGAGGAAGCCAAACTCCACCCTCACCCTCTCCGGTGAAACACTCGGCCACAGAAATGTCCGGGAAATGACAACCAGCAGCCAGAGCAGGAAAGGCTGAAGAGAGGGAGGGGCTACCTCACCAGATATCCAACCAAAACCTTATCCTCGTTCCATCACCCAAAGCAAAGCCCACATCTTCAAAAACCTTAGGGGCAACCTTAGCAACCCCTTTCCATAAGAAAGAAACAAGGGAGAGGGAAGAGGGTTTAGTCCACCAGCCTTGGGGGGTCAACCCATATTTAGCATAAATGACCAACCTCAAAAGGCTCTCCTCCTCCCGATCACACCTCCAAACCCGTTTACTCAACAGGGCCTCATTGACCAAATCCACCTCTTGATTCTCACTCCTTCAGAGAATGGAGAGAAAACCTCCTTCTAATTTAGAAGCGGAAATTTCCCAGAGGAAGAACCTCATTGCCAAAGAAACTCTCTATGGAGTTTATCAATCCGGAGGACCAATTTGGGACGATGAAACAAAGACATATATTAAACAGGCAAATTAGACAAGAGGCCTTAATCAGGGTTATTCTGCCCCCCAAAGAAAGAAACTAGATCTTCCATGGGATAATTTTCTTTCCATCCGCTCAATGATTATCCCACAAATGCAACGTTGGTTTTCCAATACATAGAGGAAGGCCAAGATATGTTTAAGCAGGGACCCCACACCACACCCAAAAGAATCTGCTAGGCAAGCTATTACCTCTAGAGATAGATTAATCCAAAAAAACAAAAAAAAAAAAAAAAAAAAAAGTCACAATAGAATCATTAGCTTCACAAAATAGCAAGGTATCATTAGCAAATTGGAGATGGCAAATATGCTGAGGGTAGGTTTCTACCCGAAACCCCCAAAAAGACCCACCTCCTGACCCTTGGAAAGAACAAGACTAAGCACTTCAAATACAATATAAAAAAAGAAAAAGAGAAAACAGATCTCCATGGCAGATTACCTCGGGAAGCCTTAAAGAAACCAAAGGGTGATCCATTAATTAGGGCAGAGAACCGAGATGAGGAAACACAAGAATGGATGCAAGCGCTCCATTTATTCCCAAAACCCATTCTAAGCAACCTATAGTCCAAGAACGACGAATCAACATGGTCATAGGCCTTTTTAAGATCAAGCTTAAAAAGACTCTTGGCCTACTCGCCCTATGACAAGAGTCAAGAAATTCGTGAGCTATAAGGACACTGTCACGGATCTCTCCCATGCACAAATGCACTCTGGAAGGGAGAGATGATTTTAGGAATCACCAATCTCAATCTCTGACTAAGGACTTTATCTAATATTTTATAGGGATTGCCAACTAGGTTGCTAGGCCAAAAATCTTTGAGATTGACAGGTCCTTCAAACTTAGGAATAATTGCTAAGCAAACAATACCCATTTCTGAGAGAAAATGATTGGACTCAAAAAAGTCAATCACAAAGCCTGAAAGATCTGACTTAACTAGATCCCAAAAAGTCGGGAAAAAAAAGCCATGGGAAAGCCTTTGGACCTTGGAGATTTATCCCTACCCAAATCCAAACTGCAGCCTTAATCACTTCAAGGAGGATATGCTTCTCCAGAGAAGCCACATCTTCCTAAGAAATGCGATTGACATCAAGATCATCTATACATGAACGAGAGATATTATCAGATGACAATAAATTAGAGTAAAAACTATCAATAGAATTGCAAATACCATCTTTATCATAAATATTCTCGCCATCAACAACCAGAGAAGAAATAGAAATTGCATGACCCATGGCACTGGTAATCCTATGAAAAAAAATATTGTGCTACGATCACCCTCTTCAGGATCACCGATGCCATTTAATTTCCCACTCTTTGAGACTAGCACAACAATCTGAGGAGAACGTAGCTCGAGAAGAAAGCACTTCCTCTGAGAGTTGGCCTCCTTCCTCCTTAACATCCAAAGCTTAGAATGCACAAGAAGAGACGACATACTCTCTAACCGAAGATCTCCTAGTGCCAAGCTTTTAACTTTAGCTTAAACACCTACAACTTCTTAAAAAGCTTGAAACTCGGAAGGCCGTCAATCTCAAAAGAGGACCACCATTCCGAGCCAAGAATGTGGAAACCCTCCACTTCGAGCCAAGCTAACTCAAATCTAAAGGGCTTTGGCCCCCAGTTGATCTCATCAACTTCTAAAGGAAAAAGAATATGGTCCGAGACAGGTTTGGCAAACCTCTTTGACGAGCGAACGAGAATTGCCAAACCCAATCTGGAGAGACCAAAAATCTATCTAATAAAGACATAGCACATAGTAGGGGAGGAATGATCGTTAGACCATGCATATTTTACATCCCCCATTAGAAGGTCCAGAAACTCATATTTGCTCACCCAATCTGAAAACCCCCTCATAGAAGATGTCACCCAATTACCATTCACTTTTCATAAATAAACCAAACAACATTGAAATCACCTCCAAAAAAAATTGACATTCCTAATAATTATCTTCTTAGACCTAATCCATTCAATTCTTGAATTGCTTTACGTAAAATTTTATTTTTTAAAAAAAATGCTCTGAAATTATTAAATGTCCTGTTTTGAAGTAATATCAACCCAACTTTCAACTGATCTTACAAATTCAAGTCATGCAAGCTCCGAAGTAACTAGTGAAAATTTTGGGAGTTGTAAGGATTGGGAGTGCTAAAAAACAACAAACTTTAATGAACTAGTAGAGAACATGGCAATTCAATTCATTCAATTCAGAGAAAAGTGCTGATAAGCAGTGCACTGTGTATCAATTCAATCCGACCAATTTAGAGCACACTGGTGATCCATTAAGTTCAATAACTATTCCCCACCCCCAAAACTGGTTTAAAACTACACAAAAGATCCAAAGAATAAGAGTTATGTAATGTTCAGGCTGTGTATGGCACTTGATACACAGGCACTCAGAAATTGCACACTCCTGCTCATTAGGTGAGCTGGTGGAGACTGTGTAGTGTGTGTGAGTGATCCAGGGTTCAATCCCTGTAGTGTAAACTTTTTGGGGAAAAAAAAAAAAAAAAAAACCTTCAATAAATGTCCACTAACCTGATAGCCAGGTAATCAAATAAGCTCTACAGATTCTACACTGGGTACCATCATGCCACATGTGCAATTTCTAAATAATTTCTAAGTGCATGTGTATCATCCATCACACACTGCCATAGTATCAAAGTTTTTCTCAAAGAATAACACACCACTTATCGTTGCTTTATTAAAGGTTACCAAATTGATTGGAAGGCACGAAACCATCCTACAACGTACATGCTACAATTTGTTGCCATTAACCATTCTTATGAAGCAAACTGCGAGTGAAATCACATGGCCAGTCTACTTTCAAACTTCTACAGCATAGCTGAAACAACTTTTTTTTTTTTTTAAAGGATAACTGGGAAATATTATTATAAAGCGAAAAACAAAAGGACAACAAGAGGAGAAGAATTCTGCTGAGTAGGCAGAACACTAGGGCCCTAGAAAAAGCAAATCAATATCCTTCACGTCCTTTACAACTCCTGCCCATTCAAAAATCAGAAATTTGGCTCTAGCCCAAATAACTTGGAAGGAAACATATTTGTCATTAAAACATCTATTGTTTCTTTCCTCCAAGACAGACCACCAAATGGCAATAATCGCCATCCTCCAAATTCGAGACCCGACTTTGCCTAGCTTAGCCCCATGCCAGGCCGAGAGCAGATTGCAAGCAGACTTCGGATTGCACCAGTGGACGTTGAATCGAGGGAGAAATTCAGCCCAAATGTGAGAAATGAAAGGGCAGTGAACAAGGAGATGATCCACCGTGAACAAGGAGATGATCCACCGATTCCTGATTACGCATACAGCAAAGGCAAACGTTGGCAATGTACATGCCTCTTGTCTTCAGATTATCAATTGTGAGAATCCTGTTTTTCCCAACCAGCCAAGCGAAGCAAATGAATTTGGGAGGGGCAACGTACTTCCAAATGAATGGGGTGGATGGGGTCTGCGAGATGTGATGGAGAGCAAGTTGGGCGTAGAAGGATCTGACCACGAAGATGCTGCTTTTCTCCCTAGGCCAAAGAAGCTTGTTAGAAGAGGAAGGGTCAGGGAAGGTAATGGAGAGAATAGCAAGAAGTTCTGCATACTCTGGGATCTCCCAATCCTAAAGGTTTCTGGAGCACTTCACGTCCCAAACTACAATAGTGCTAGATCTGTGAAAGCATCTATCAACAGTAATATTAGGTTGGGGGCTTAATCGATAAATGATAAGGAAACGAATCTTCAATGGGACCTCCCCAAACCATGGATCTTCCCAGAACCGAATAGATTTGCCATTGCCGAGTTCGAAAATGATGATGCTGAGCATGTCCTTTTTGGAGCGCATGATACCTTTCCAAAGAGGCGAGGCCCTGTGGACCAAGGAGTCTTTTGTCCACCAACCTCCCGGAGAAGTACCATATTTACCTTTGATAATGGAGTTCCATAGGGTGTCTCCTTCAGTTCCCAGTCTCCAAATCCACTTACCTAGAAGGGCTTGATTCATAAGCTTCAGGTTTTTAATGCTAGCTCCACCTTCTTGGAAGTGTTGACAGACTTCCTGCCAGTTGAGCAGGTGAAACTTTCTCTGATTATCTTTCCCACACCACATGAAGTCACGACGTAACTTGTCAATGGCCCTTAACACTGAAGAGAGACATAAAGTAAATGGGCAAGTTAGACAAAGCAGCTTTGATGAGGGTAAGACGGCCCCCTATGGATAAGTATCTGCACTTCCATCTAGCAAGGAATTTCTGAAACCTGTCTATGACTCTGTCCCACATAGATTTCGGGGGAGTGCTGATGACGAGGGGGAGTCCCACAAAAGCGGAAGGGAGGGAAGCAGATTGGCACCCAATGGAGGCAGTGTAATTGGCAGACTCGGCATCCGGAAGGTTAACGCCGTAAAGTTTTGATTTGGCCATATTAATTCTCAACCCAAAAATAGCTTCAAAACAGCGAAGAGTTGTATGAAGGTTGTCGATGTAGTCTTGGGACGCCGCAAAAAGAATAAGAGTGTCGTCGGCAAACTGAATATGGGATATTGGAAGAGATATTCCCGGCATCTTAATACCATACAGAATTCTTTCTGCCTGACCTTTCAGGAACATTTGGGATAAAGCCTCACCAATGAGTAAAAGGAGGAGAGGGGACAGTGGGTCACCCTGACGAAGACCTCTAGAACTTTTGAAGAAGCCAGTGGGCGTGCCGTTGAGGAGGATGGAAAAGTGTGCAGATCTGACACAAGCACTGATCCACTTTCTCCATTTGGCACCGAAACCCATTCGAGACAACATGTATTAAAAGACGTCCCAGTCAACGTGATCGTAAGCTTTTTCGATGTCTAATTTGCAGAAAATAGCCTTCTCTCCAGATTTGTGACAGGAGTGGAGAATTTCGTTAGCAATCGAGCGGAGATGATCTGATCTTGATGAAGGCGCTCTGGTTCATAGAGATGAGACTCCCCATCACCTTAGAAAGACAGGTATAGAGGACCTTTTGCTAAAATCTTGTAGGGACCCCCTATCAAACTGATAGGTCTGAAATCAGAAAACGAATTAGCACCTGCCACCTTGGGGATTAGAGCTACGAAGGTAACACCTAATCCTTTGGAAAGCCTTCCCCTATTATGGAATTCGAGAAGGAAATCCATAATGTCAGATCAGATAATATCCCAGAAAGATTGAAAGAAAGCCATCGGAAATCCATCAGGACCCGGAGCCTTATTAACGCAAACACACTAATTGAGTCAGTAGCTTCCATCGCGTCCAAGGAATTGAATTGGATTTTGATCCATCCTTCAGAAGAGAGGAGGGATCTGAAGTGGTGAATGGCGTGGTCAGCAATCTCCTGTTTGTCTTCTATGTGGACGCCATCGATAGTGATGCTGAAAATAGCCTTTGCCCAAGAACACATGTTGGCAATACTGTGAAAGAATTTGGTGTTCTTATCTCCTTCAGCGATCCATTTCTCTCTGGACTTCAGCTTCCAAGAGGTTTCCTCCTGTAAAGCCTTGGACGTGAGATCTTGGATAATCCGAATGCGTCTTCCCAAGGATTCAACAGACAGCGGGGCTTCCTCAGCATCCAGATCAATGCGTTGGAGTTCCGAGAGAAGATCATTCATCTCAACTTTCCTCTTTCCTAGCTCTGCAGCTTTCCATTCGTTGAGTTTCTCCTTAAGGAGTCTGAGTTTGTAGAGGATCTTGTGTCCAGCAAAGCCATTGACTTGAAACAAGGCCCACCAATCCGCAACACATTGATTGAAGCCGTTGATAGACATCCACAACGAATTAAATCGAAAAGGTTTCGGACCCCAGCTTTCATCTTCCAGTGTCAATAATATCGGACAATGGTCCGAAGTAGTTCTGGGGAAGGCCAATTGGGAGGCTGAAGGGAAGGCCTCGAGCCAATCAGCAGATAGGAGAAATCTGTCCAGTCTTGATTGAATAGGGCAAAGACGCCCGTTGGACCAGGTAAACCTTGCCCCAGAGAGGGGAAGGTCAATAAGTTCATGGGATTAGATCCAGTCAGAGAACCCCTCCATGTCAGGAGAGACCCTTCTCTTCCTTGAATGCTCCTCAGCGTCCCAGAAAGCTGATCTAGCAGAGTGTGAATTAGGACCATAAACCAAAGCAACTAAACAACAGAAAGAAGAGAACTTATCTTTAAGAATAACAGACACTAAAAAGAAACCAACAGAGGAGGACTGAAGGTCCCATTTTGAAGATTTCCAAGCGACGATGATACCGCCAGAACTTCCCGAAGCGTTAAGGGGAACCCACTTAGCATCGGAGGCTTTCCACAAGGTAACCAAGAGACTGTCTTTAAACAGGGGAACCTTAGTTTCTTGAAGGCAGACAATGTCTGAATCCCTTCTACTTATGGATTCTTTGATAAGACACCTCTTCTGTTTGGATCCCACCCCCCTAACATTCCATGAGAGAACTCTCATTGGGCAACCAAACTTCCCTAAGAAGCCTGTCTTTCTTGTCCCATTTTGCGGCCTGAGATGAATCCTGGACTCGGCTGGATTCTTTGGAGTTCCCGACTGCCAGAAGACCTGGGGGTGACTTTGAAGGAGGTGCGATGAGGGGGAAGGGGTCTTCCTCTGTTTTCGATGCATTTGAAGAGAGCGATGTAATCCTCTGGTTTGTCCCCAAATGTTAGCCCGAGTGATTTTATGACGTGTCCCACTGCATCTCTAATCCATTGCTTGTTCTGGATGGTTTCAAATAGTTCCTCCCTACTTTTATCTGCTTGGTTACCTGATTATGTAGCCTCCTGTTGCTAGTGTGGGAATTCTGCACACATCTGCAGGGATTCAGCAACAATCACATCGTCTGGCAGATTCTCCTGGAACAGGGTAATCAGACCATATCAGCCCGGTCGTGAGAGTGGGGTATGGTGGTTGGTGGGGAAGAAGGGAAGAAAAAGTTTGGCAGAGTAACGGCTATCAAAATCGTCAGCTCTGGAGAGGTCATCGGCCATGGCAAAAGGGTGGGCTATCCTCGGGGGTTGATTTAGGACGGTGTGGGTCGTTGCTGAGGGGTGAGTGAGAAGGTTGTCGGGAAGGGAGAAGGTCTTAGGAATAGGAGGGAGGGGGTGAGAGATAGGTAAGGAGAATGCCTGTTTGGGGCTATGAAAGGAGAGAGGTCTCTAGATCCGATACGATTCCGACCCCAAATAGCGAGATCCAGAGGCACGGATCATGGAGGAAGGTATGCTGAAGTCGCCCGAAGGAGAGGCCACGTGTCAGGGTTGGGGTCCATCTTGAAAGCTGTCAGCCACACGTCGACTCCCCGAAGGACATCGGTCATCGTAACGCAGAGGGGCAGATTGATGGGGATGGTAGGATATACGTGGAGGCTCGGGTGCGGTTCACAACGATTTCTTCGTCAGGCAATTAAAAAGAGGTTGTGCTTCCTGAGGAAGCGTGTCAGACGCAGTGCTACGTGTAGCCTTCTCCAGTGAAGGAAGCTGTCGACTCTCACCACGAGGAGCAGCGGTGTCAGGACGCGACTACTCGGTGTCAGCGAAAGAGCCACGTGTCTCTCCAGTGATGATGGCGGAGGCTCTTTCAACGATGGGAACAAAGGCGGTGACAGCACCAATATCCGATGGTCCGCAGGAGAACGGAATTCGTGCTCCTTCACTGTGCTGGAGATCGGTCTGAAGGACCGGAACCGAAGGAGAAACTTCTTTGGCCCTCCAAATGTCTCCCCACCTGGGGAAGACGGAGTCCGGCGGCTCTCTCTGCACAGGTAAAAAAATCTGTCGATTATCAATCTCGACAGTCAAATGGGGAGGGAGGGAGGCCTTTTTCCTTCTCACACGGACTCTGATAACGCCTAGTTCCTCCCCGAGCTTCGTCTTCAGATCCAGCTCGAGGATGGACCCAATGGAAGACGCGGCGGCAATAAAAAACTTGTCGTTCCAACATTCTAGAGGGATTCCCCAAATGAACACCCACACATTTTCCATTCCAAAGATGGAATAATCCTCCCACGGCATAACTGTAGCAACTGGTTCGTCCGAATGCAGGTGACCGGCCATAGAGAGCATATCCGGGTTAATCCCCGGGCAAACCCTGATCCATAGATCGTTGAAGTCTATGGGTTTGATGGTGTAGTTACCTGGGACAAAACCTGTGCATTCCTGGATCCAGTCTTTCACCTACGAGAGCAATGCTCCGTCTCTGGTGATAATCACCAGCGTCCCCTTTAACTCTGCTCTGGCACGGTTGAAATTTTCCTGGCTAATGGATATGGTATATTGCTTATGTTCTTCATTGTGGGGCTCTGTGTGTGGAGAGGGTGAAACGTTGTCTTCCTTAACGGAGTTGGATTGAATGGGGGTTAGGGAGGGAGGGATCGTTCGTGTTGAAGAACGGCGACTCTAAACGATTGACCTTCCACTCGCGTGGAGAGAGAAGAGGGACTAAGGGTGGAAGGGTCTTTAGGAAGATCAGGGGTGACAATCTTTTGATGTCGGTCTCTGTATTTCGGCCCAAATCTCACTCGTTGCACAAGCATCAGGATACCTCTGTATTTGACGCCATGGAGCATTTCTACGGCTCTGGCCAACTCCACTTCCGAGCTCATCCTTACGAGAGCAAACCCCCGATACACACCTGATACACGATCCCTCGGCATCACAACATCCATGACCGCACAAGAGCGATAAGGGAGGCTCCCAAATCCCCAGCTAATCTACTACTAATGTACAATTCTTTGATGAAGTTTATAATATCCCCCTTAACCTCATTCTAAGACGAAAGGAAGAAAGCAATGGAAAATCTGCCTGGTCTCAGTGCCTTATCCGACCCAAGCTGTGTTACACCAAGGCCAACACTTACTCTTCTTCTATCAGGAGTTCATGCGCATTTCAGATCTAGTTCATTGATTTGATTAAACTTGACGGAATCAAGCTTGATCAACACCTTTGCTCCTAGATGACGAAGAAGACAACCAACGACATTCTTCCTCAAGACGAAGGGGAAGAAAACAATACGGATATCCCCGTAGTCTACAGCGATTCGATACAAAAAGACAAGGATAGTCAGCAGGGGGATAAATCGGAAAAATGGGTTCAAGTTCGAAGACACAAATGGGTTCGAGGGAAACGGAGCTCCCGTCACGACTCTCTTCCTACCCTTTTCGTCAGAGGATACCCTCGTGGCTGGTATCCCTTGAATCTCGAAAGGGTTTTTGGCCGTGCAGGTGCTGTTATGGACGTGATTATGCCCCGAGACAAGATGAGTGGGGAGTTTAGGGGTTTTGCTCTAATAAGGATGAGCTCGGAGGAGGAGCTATCCCGAGCAGTCTCGATGCTTCACGGCCTGACCTTCGGGGGCGATAAACTCTTAGTGCAACGTGCTAGATTTGGCCCGGAAAGGAAAGCCGCAAAGGGAGACAGTTTGCTACGATCAGAACGTCAGCCTATACAGGATTCATTCAGCTCCCTGCACTCCTCCGCGCCGTATCGGGATGCTCTGCTGAAGCCTTCGTTTCAGAAAGGAATCGCGAATGATCATACACATTCCACGTCGAATGGCGAGAAGACGAAGCCTCCAACCGAAGTTGAGGAAGCATACAAGATCCGAATCTGTGCTGAGCGTATAGCTCAATCAAAAAAGGACCTCCAGGATTCCGTGGTGATCATAACATGTGATGGGGTTTCTATTCCTCAGGTCAAGGAATGGGTTAATAGCGTCTGCCGCATCCAACCAGCTCAGTTCTCTATCAAGCCTATAGGGTATAACGAACTCTGGGTTAAGCTCACGCCGGGTCTCAACCCGGATATTCTCAAAATGGCAGGGGCTCTTCACAACGACGGGACGGTTCGATCAGTTCTTAGTTGGGATGAATTCCCCATCTTCGGATTCGAGGAGGTGTGGATCCTAATCTGGGGGATCCCGTTAGAACTCTGGTATGACGAATTCTTCATTCAGGTGGCGAAAGAGTTAGGGCAGCTGATAGAGTTAGATCAGAAAACAAAGCTAGGGGAGGAAATGGGAGTTGCTAGGATGAGGATTAGAAGGAAGAAAGGTGTCTCCGCCCCCTCTCGGATCACCGCCATCGTCGATGACAAGGAGATTCCCCTTCCGATCCAGCAGGAGGACAAATCTTCCCAATATCTGCGTTGGGGAGACCTATGGCGCGCCAGGGAAATTCCTTCCGATCTCTATCATGGTGCGGAGGATGGTGTTTCTCCATCTCAATACTCCCGCGGAGCACCAAATCTCTCGGTAGTGCCTCTGCAGTCTGCCATAAAAGCTTTTGTCCTTTCCCCCTCCCAATGTCAGACGCGTGGAGCCCTATCGTCCGCCTATTTCATCCGTGACGCCCCCCGTTTGACAAATAGCACGCCTTTTCTGTATCGGGAGGCGTTCCAGTCAGCCAAAGTTGCTGATATCAACCACTCACTGAGGGAGAGTGACCGCAGGATGATGACACGTGGCCTCTCTTTCTCTGCAAATGTGTCGGCGAAGTTTCCTGATTCTCGGGATGATCGTCCCTATCTCTCGGATACGGGACCTGAATCTCACGTCGGCTTCGATATTGTTTCTGCGGGTATGGCGGGTTCTTCAAAAAAGGGTGCGGGTTTGGCGGGGATTTCAAAACAGCGCTCGGGTCTAGCGAGTACTTCTATACATCGTCCAGGTTTTGCGGATCTAACGGGCACCTCACTTCAGCGTTCGGGTCAGCGCTCAGGTCTAGCGGGTACTTCTATACATCGTCCGGGTTTTGCGGATCCAGCGGGCACCTCACTTCAGCGTTCGGGTCTTATGGATTGCGGGTCTAATGACTCAGTTTCGACACGACTCAATTTAAATTCTCCTCGTTTGTCTGTTCTACCGACTGACTCAGGCCCTAATTCGCTTACTCCAACTGACGCGCTCATTCTTCACCCTACCTCTTACAGGCAGCCCATCCATTACGAAGAAACATATCAGCAGGACCAAGCACTCCCTCAATCCCTCTCCAATCCAAGAAAGTTGATCATGGGAGTTGAATTAGACCAAGGGTCTCTCTATTCCGACAATCCGGCCTCGCAGGATTCCGTCCCTTCCTCCCCTCTCTCTTATCGTTGCTCAGATCACGGTCTCCTTGACTTATTCCAGGAGCATCCTCATGCAGAGGTCATTGAGGCAGAACCTATCCAATCCAGAGGGGGAGGAATGTTGATTCCTACGGAAGGCATCTCTCAGCCCCTAAATAATGCCAGACGTGAAGATGTTTTGGAAAAGATCCCAAATAAAAAATGGATACAAGATGTTATGGGACACGTGGGCAGAGATTTAGGGCTATCTTTTGGGGATTGCCTAGAGGACTTTCTAGCGTTATTCCAATGCGTCGAAGCTAGTGGAAGACCTCTACCTGAGCAGAAATCTCTCAATGTGCGAAGATTATCGTCAACGCCCAAGAGGAAAGTGCAGACGAACCGCAGCAACAAGGAATTGCAGAATCTTCTAATAGGACAGGGATCTTCAGCCACTTCTTCAAAAAGGAGTATCTGTCAGGGTAATCGGGGAAGATCGGTATCCAAATGAAGCTGATCTCTTGGAACGCTAGAGGGGTGGGGTCTAAAAAGAAACAAAGCATCATCAACGACTGCTGCGTCAAATAGAAACCGGAGATTGTCTGCTTTCAGGAGACCAAGTGTCCCAAGTTTAACGACAGACTGATGAGCTCTCTCTGGCGGGTCGCAGATGTGAGCTGGGTGGCTAAAGATTCTACGGGTAGTGCAGGGGGGATTCTCATTGCCTGGAGGAGCTCTCTTTGGCAAGTCCTCAACAGCTGGTCAGGTAATTTTTCTGTTACGACTATTCTTCAGCATATTTCTTCAGGCTTCACTTGCCTTTTTTCTTCTGTTTATGGGCCGAGTTAGGATGGGGATAGAAAAGCTCTGAGGGAAGAACTTTCCAGCGCTAAGCAGAATTTTGCGGGAGCTTACTGCATGGTTGGGGATTTCAACGTCGTCAGGAACAGCTCTGAAAAATCTCACGGCAGGACGTCTTCGCCTGCTATGAAGAGTTTTCGGATTGGATCGAAGAGGAGGAACTTGTGGATCTCCCCCTTCTTGGCGCAAGATTCACTTGATCCAATGGGAGATCGCCCCCCACTATGTGCAGGTTAGATAGGTTTCTTGTTTCGTCCGAGTGGTTAGATCAGTTCCCCTCAACTGCTCAGTCTGTGCTTCCTAAAATCACATCCGATCACTGCCCCATATCCTTGGAAGATACGGAGCAGAATTGGGGACCTAAACCCTTTCGCTTTGACATCTCTTGGCTTAAAATCAAGGGATTTACTTCCAAGGTCGCTGATTGGTGGAAAAGTTTCAATGTTCAAGGTTCCGCTGATTTCAAATTGTCTGTCAAGCTGAAGATGTTGAAGAAAGAGCTTAAAGAGTGGTACAAGAGCGACTTGCAAAGCAGTGATCTAGTCTATTCCAATATCCTTTCTAAACTTTCTGTCCTGGATGCGTAATTGGATTTAGGCAGGTCCTCTCTAGATTTGCAGGTCTCTCGGGTGCATTTGATTCAGGAAATTGAGAATCGAATCCTCCAAAAGGAAATTTCTTGGAAACAAAAGGCGCGTCTGACTTGGTTGAAGGAAGGCGATAGAAACACTCGCTTTTTTCACAGGGTGGCCAATTGGCATGCTTCTAATAACAGAATCAACAACATTTTGGTGGAAGGGAATCGAGTGGAGGACAAAGACGAAATCTCTAACATTATGATATCCTATTTCAACTCGCTTCTCAATGCGAATCAGTGGCGCAGGCCGGAGCTTGATGGCATTCATTTCAATGCTATTTCGGTAGATGAAGCGTCTTCCCTCGAAGCCCTCTTTACGGAAGATGAAATAAAACGGGCTATCGATACTCTAGGCTCCGAAAAGGCGCCAGGTCCTGATGGATTTCCTATGGCATTCTTTGCCCATTTTTGGGACATAATCAAAACTGACGTCATCGACTTTTTCATGGAGTTCCACTCAAAAGGCAAGATCTCCACCTCCATGTGGGCTACTTTTATTGCTTTGATTCCAAAGATGGTCGGTGCGGCGTCGCCCAAGGATTTCAGGCCCATTAGTTTGGTGGGAGGTCCTTATAAGATTGTGGCTAAGGTCTTGGCCACTCGTTTGGCGAAGGTTATGGGCAACCTAATTTCTGAAAATCAGTGTGCTTTCATCGCAGGAAGACAGATTATTGATGCTGCCTTGAGTGCTAATGAAATTCTGGATTCTGCCTCTAAATCGGGTCGGAATATATTGCTTGCAAGCTTGACATCGAAAAAGCCTACGATCATGTTGACTGGGTCTTCCTCCAATATTTGCTTAAGCGCATGGGGTTCGGGGTAAAGTGGAGAGCCTGGTTGAAAGAATGCACAGGATCTGCCCATTTCTCTATTTTATTAAATGGTTCTCCTAAAGGCTTCTTCCCAAGCAACAGAGGCCTTAGGCAGGGTGATCCTCTCTCCCCCTTCCTCTTTCTTCTGGCAGGAGAGGCTTTATCTAGAATGCTCACGAAAGGTCAAGAGGAAGGCCTTCTTCATGGGATTGAAATTAATGGTTTACCGCGCCCAGTCACCCACATCCAATTTGCGGACGATTCCCTTATCTTCTCCGAAGCGTCGCCTACTCTGGTGGCCAATTTGGCCACCACTTTTCATTGCTTTCAAGCCAATTCTGGTCTCAAGGTGAATATGATAAAGTCGAAGATCTATGGGATAAACATGAATCGTGAGGAGGTGGACACCCTCGCACATTCTTTAGGCTGCTCCGTAGATTCCTTTCCGTCTTCTTTCGTAGGCTTACCTCTTTGCATCGGAAGACCTCCTATTTCTATGTGGGATAAAGTTATATGCAGATTTCAGTCAGTTCTCTCGAGATGGAAGAGCCGATATTTGTCTCTCGGTGGTCGTCTTACGTTAATTAAAGCCGCCCTATCCAATTTGCCAATTTATTATATGTCCCTTCTAAAATGCCCGGCTACGGTTAGAACGTCGATCGACAAGCTGAGACGTGATTTTCTATGGCAAGGAAAGGAAGCGGGCAAGAAATTTCATCTTCTTAACTGGCAGGAAGTTTGTTCTCAATTGTCCAACGGTGGAGCTGGCATCAAAGATCTTAAAGATATGAATAAAGCTCTCCTAGGTAAGTGGATTTGGAGGCTTGGGACTGAAGCTGGCAGCTTTTGGCGTTCCATTATTCAGGGGAAATACGCCAGCTCTTCTGATGGATGGTGGGTGAAAGAGCAACCGTCTCACAAAGTAACTCATATTTGGCAGGAGATTATGAGAATGAAAAAGGATGTCCTTCCAAACATTGGTTTCAGTCTCTGCAATGGTGAAAAAATCCGTTTTTGGGAGGACATCTGGCTTGGAGACCAACAATTAAAACTCAGGTTCCCCCTCTCCTACCGGATCGCGTCTTCCAAGAATGGCTTTGTCTCGGATTTCTTTCATTATTCAGGGGGAAAGTGCGTTTGGTTCGTTAACTGCAGAAGAAGCCTGCAAGACTGGGAGGTTTTGGAGTACACAGACCTTCTGCAATATCTTTACTCCTCGGCTCCCACTCCTAATTCAGACGATGGAATTTACTGGAAGCCTGAGAAGTCGTCCCTATTCTCAGTGCGTTCTCTGTACAACCAGTTGCACAAGCGTCAATGTCAGCAGCAGTTCAATTTCGCTTTTATTTGGAAATACGAAGCCCCTCCGAAGATTCTGGTGTTTGGTTGGTTGGTAGGGAAAAAGAAAATTCTTACCATAGATAACCTCAAGAAAAAAGGTATGATTCTTCCCAATGCTTGTCTATGTTGTATGCGATCGAAAGAGACTGTTGATCACCTTCTGCTCCACTGTCAGTTCGCTCACACCATCTGGGCAGAATTTTTATATAGTTTCAACATTAGTTGGTGCTTTCCGGGAGCAGCAGACCAGGTCCTCTTGGCGTGGCATGGTATGAATTTTGGTAAAAGGCAAACTATAATCTGGCGTATGGTGATTCTTGCCGTTTGGTGGTCTGTTTGGAGGGAAAGAAACGACAGATGCTTCAGAAATCTCTCTACCTCAGCTGGGTCGGTGGCGTCTACGGCAAAGCGGCTTATTACTGAGTGGGCTGTGAATGTTAAGGACCTGTCGGGTCCAGATTTCTTCTTTTTGGAAGTGTAAGCGGAGGCCTGCTCTCTCAGCAGCCTCCTTTTTGTCTTTTGTTTTCCTGTTGTTCTTTGTTTTCTCTCTTTTTTCTTAATGATATTTCTCCTTCATCTTTCAAAAAAAACATCCATGACCGCACCTGCCCTGCCGAAAACCCTAGAAATATTGATGGGGAGCCAAACCACCAAATATCCTCGCACGAAAAGTGTTGGGTACGAGTTCCTCTTCTTCTCCGCTGAAGTTAAGGACGTAGTGGTGTGTTTCTTATAGGAAACCTTCTTCCATCCTTAGTCTCCCTAAAAATCAGAATCCGAAGGATCGTCTTCGCTATCAGTCTCCAAAACTTGTTGTGATTTGCCCCTTGTGTCTTCGCCGAAGGCTTCATTCGGTGTAGAAATGAAAGATCGACGATCTTTGTTCCTGTCTCTCCCACTCATGTTACTGTATCCCGTTTTTGCGTTCTTCATCGCGTCTATCCCTCTACTCTATTTTCCTGAGTTAGCATAGCTGAAACAACTTACGGCGCCAGAAAATAGATCTCAAAGCTCTGAAAAAACTGGAAGCACCACTAACAGTCCATCACAGAACCAGGCCCTGATAAGTATACTGACTGTAATAGAATAATTGTTAAATCTCTTTAGACATGAAGTTTTCATACATAAGGATTTGTCAGGATTTAACAAAAAATGGCAGGCAGAAAGACTTATGATGAAATGTGCCGTCCATTCTACAAAAAATTTGGGGAACAGTAGAAAAGCAGAACTGAATGACACATAGTAGAGTTTCTCCACCTTTCCCATCCAAAACCATTATCTGTTGTATTACCGGGTCTATCTAATTGACAACAGGCTATATTGGGTGGAAAAGATCCTAGCATCAAAAGTACCCTAAATAGCCAAAGCATCCGGGACACACCTGTAATCATGCATCTCTTCAGAAGCTGAAGCACGAATCTTATAGCACCCGACCAACATTTAAAGCCATTACTAGATATTAGATAATTTCAAAAGTCAACACAGTTAATGGTTGCAGTCCTTCCGCATGTATCTACGAACCGTTGTCATGCTTTTTCTTTTTTTCCCCTTTAGATGGATAACAATGATGCAATGATACAAGAAGCAAAAATCCAAGCAGAGGATATGACATCAGCCCCAAAGCCAAGAATACCCAATACAAAGAATAATTCTACTTTCCACTGTGTAGCCACACCTCTACCATATCCGACACATTCCATGGGCATATTCCTGTTGAGGTTCACCCTATCATTCCCATGCACAGGAAGAGATGCAAAAGATGTGGCAGACACTCATCCTAAGCAAGAAGCACAGAGACAAGTGTTAACAGTGTTTGATAACAGACATGTTTAGACACTGATAGCACGGATTTTTCCAAGTTTGAACTCCATGCACTTGTTGGTCCTAGCCTTGATTTGCCTGGCAGGATCTAGCCCCACGTTGTACTCTACTCTTCTTTTCCTTAGTTTTAGACACTATTTTTTTTTTTTTTTTTGAAAGGCAAAACCTATGATTATTAGGCAAACTAGCCAGGCACCCATCACGATGTGGTCCAAAAGTTATGCTGTTTAGATGAGTCCTGATTCCACATTGCAGTCTTAATAAAAGACTGATTACTCTTCCAAAAGAAGAAGAAGAAGAAGAAATTATGGAAAATCCTTCTTTGGCAAGCAAATTCACAATGCCATTATATTCTCCCCACACATTTAAATGAAGGCTTAAACAAAAGATTTATCACATATCATTGAAAATGTAAGACAGCTTTGCGGCTCCACAGCTCTGAAAAGTTTTTAAAAACACATCTAATCATGTTCTTTGATCTCCCTTACCAATAATTCTACCAGGAGAGTAGTAGTAGAGGATTATTAGTCCTCCCTAAGGGCCCTTTTGGCTGGGCGGATTGGAAGGGATTGGATGGTATTGCAAGGGATTAGAAGTTAAATCCCGAGATTTGCAGGGCGTGCCAAACAGACCGGGTAATCTGATCCCAGGACATAGCAATCCCATGGATCTTAAGACAATCCACTGACAACACCATCATTACCTTTAAATCTCATCCAATCCACCCTAATCCGTTCAAATTTGCCTGAGACGTGTTTGGTTCGAGGGATTGGAAGGGATGAGAAGGTTTAAGGATTTCATGCGTGCCAAACAGGACTCAATATAGCAATTTATGCAATTCCATGGATCTTCAAACAATCCACTGACAACACCATCATTACCTTGAAATCCATGCCATCCACCGCAATACCATTCAATCCCTTCCAATCCACCCGGCCAAACGGGCCCTAAGAGCTTTAACTTCCACCGTATTAGATGAACCCTCAACATTCATTAAGGTTTTTTTTTTTTTTTAATAGAGGTTCATGTTTCATTTGAACTTTTTGCTCCAAATCGTCATCGTCATCATCTAAACCTTACCCCAACTAATCGGGGTCAGCTACACAAGTCAGGATTTATGATAAAACATTGTGGCAAAGTGTCACACTGGTTACCAACCTAACAATGAGAACAACAATGAGAACACAAAACACCCACAGGCATTATTTTTTTTCTTATCCAGGTATACTGTCTAAATACATTCCCATTGCAATACAGTCTTCTATATGGGCATTAAGAATAAGAACCCGTAATGATAAAAGAACACAGCCAAAGACTACTATTTTACAAGGTGAAATGGCCAGATTCATGCCCAGTGGATAAAAAGTATTTGCTGATGAACAAGAATTATCTGTTCATTTATAAATTTTAATCAGCAGTGAAACAAAAAAACGGGTATGTAAAGGGTAAGGAATCTTACGCATTTCAGGAGAGCAGTAACCCAATTGAAAACAAAGACCACGACATTTCAAGCCTGCATCAAGACCCACGTGCCAAGACCCGCGTGCCAAGCAAAATATGCAAGCACAATGCAATGCATATCGTAGCAATAACTGCCGATTTTGCCCCAATATATTTCACAACCTCAAGGCCCCTCCCCGCCGCCTCCCCATGAATGGCATTCACGCTCCTCTTCAAACCGTCCGACATCTTCCACATCATGAAATCAAGAAAGGATCTAACGGTCTCAAATGTCACTCTCCCAGTCACGTCCAGAAGGAACCTCCGGTTGCTCGGGACTGCCAACGTGGTCGACACCTTACTAACCCATCCACTGTCCTTAGCTTCATCAAATGAATACTTATCCCTACAACCAACCAACAAACCCGACGATTCCTCGCTGCCACCTTTGCCATGGGTGACCATAGCAGAAGACGGAGAATTTGAATTAGAGTTATTTGAGCTCAAATTCGAATCCGGATTCGTCATGACTTGGTGGGAAGTCTTGACAAGCGTCTCAACGGCGCCATTGCAGACTGAAACCAGTACATCCTTCACTTTCAATTCATGCTTCGGATTCGTTAGGCCTGCGAAGATGTCATCATAGGTGTTTATATTCATCGTCTTGTCGAGGTATACCGCAACGGCTGTGCTCACAAACAGCTGTATGCAGTCCGCAATAAGTTCTCTGCACTTCTCACCACAGACGATGTTCACCCATCTGGGCGTGGAGTCCAATCCGAGCCGCTCAATCATCGGCGAATTCCCGGCGGTCGGATCCTCCGAGTAGAACGCAGTCACCAAGCTCCTCGCAAAACTGCCAACGACAACCGAAGCAAAGCCGGACCCCGCTGGGGAGAAGACCTTATCAAGAATTCGATCAGAGAAGCTTGAATTCATACCCGGCGACTGCTCATCGCTGCCGTCGACCTTTGTCTCCGAATTGTAGCCACGCAAGATCCCTGCCGTTAAAGCTTCAGTGATCTTGATCACCGACGCCGAGAACTCCTCCGACCGTGCGATCTTCGACAACTGCTTGATGCTGGTGGGGATCTCGTCGGAATCGGACCGAAGAAAATCCGTCAGGTCTCGGGAGACGATTGAGATTGACTCGGCCGAGTTGGACACAGATTCGGCGATCGAAACTAGGGTTCCAAGAAGCTTGAAGAGGCGCCTCCGCTTCTTCGCGACGGACGGGATGTGGTAGAGCTTGTAACAGCCGTAGGCAGAGAAACCGACGGCTGAGATGAGGATGATCGATTTCTTCCTTCGACGGGTGAAATCGAGACACCTGTCGACCAGGGAGAGATCCATGGGAGAAGGTTAGAGAACGGAGAAGGGCAGGGCTTGGATTTCTAGGGTTTTGGGCATGGAAGAAAGAAGGCAGAGAAAATCCTAAAAAGGGCAGGGTTGGGCTTTTCGAGATTTTTTGAAGAGAGAAGGGTATTTATGAGAAAGCGATAAGACCGGAACAGAGATGACGGTAGATCAGTTGCAGAGTTTTTGGAGAGAGAGAGAGAGACGCGGATTTCCTGGAAAAGACTTGGAACTTACTGCTACGGAAGCTAGTGGGACCCACCGTGATGTTTGTGAGAAATCCACCCCGTTCATCCCATTTTTAGGATCATGTTAGGTCATGGACCCAAAATTGAGACAGATAAAAAACGCAAGTGGACCACACGACAGGAAACAGCGATGATTGAACGTTTACAGTTGAAGCATTCGTGGGGCCACAGAATTTTTGGATCATACTGATATTTTTATGTTTTCAGTTCATCTTAGTATTAATGACCTTATGAACCGTATGGATAGAAAATAAACATCACGGTGGACCGAGGGAGGTTTCAACGGTTGGAATTTCCCTAACCCACTTTTTCTTATCGTGCAGCCTGTTTGAGTATTAGATCTGCCTCATTTTTGGGTTCATCTCCTTAAATGACCTAAAAAAACAGATGTACGGCATGGATTTCTCACAAACATCACAGTGGGCCCCATATAGCTTCCAGTGGCAGGAAGTTCCTACAGAGTCTTCCGCAGGCAATCCGCGTACAGCTTGCGCGGGGTGCGTACTGCGCATCGGTGGCGTTATGGTGCCACGTCAGCGGGAAGGGTTGGGGTTCGGGCCACGGTGGGGCCCAGATCGGTGTCTCTTCTGTAGATTAGAGATGGCGGCAAACCTCAGCCACCAGAGCAGCTAGCGGTGGTTGTCAACGGATTCAAGAAGCGATGGGGCGATTCGCGCGGGAGAAACTGAAGGGTTGATTCTCCGCATACGTGATACCTTGAGCACGTGTGAGATCTCGGCGGCTCAATAGGTGGGACCGACTTTGAACATGTCCTGGTTAGAAACTCAGTCTGGCCTACTCATTAGGTGGGCCTGCATATTTGTGAGAATAATCAACGGTTGGAAAATACGATCAGCAACGTAAACGTGTGGCTCCTTTGATGATGGACCAGCTTGAATGTTCGGCCACTGTATGGTCCCATCTGTTACGCGTGTAAAAGAAAGCATGTGTACCGAAATCATTTCTTCTGTCCTGCGCCAATCACTCTCTATTTTTCTTTGGATAGCATGGATACGTGGTACTCCACACGTATGAGATTTCTTCATTTTTATTTAAGACAAAGACTATGATAATTTGTTCATAAAAGAAGTAATGCATAATTAATAAAATAACAATCGGTAACAATAGTTTGTTTATAAAAATAATAAGAAGAAGAAGAATTCGTGGGCAATTTGAATTATATTTCAAGAATCCGGATCTTCTGCTAACCACACACTGCTGTCAACGGCCGGGCCCTTGAGTTAGTCTCAGCCCGATTTTTGAACTGTTCTGGGCGGGCTGCCGGGTTGGGCCTGCTCAAAATTCTGATTTTGTCAAGCCTTAGCCCGGTCTATTGACTCCCCTAATAAATGAGCTGGTCCAGCATGACTCGGATTTGGTGGTGACCTACCGGTTGATATAGAATTGTACAGGAGTTAAATTAAGTTGAGCTTGGTATAGCTAGGCTTGGCTTGGCTGGTAGCTAATCCAGTTCGAATTTGACTCGGCTTAGTTCTCGAGATTGATTGGCCAGCTCAAATTGGTTTAACCAGCAATTCAACTCAGTTCAAGCTAAATTTGAGTTCGTGCAACATTTTCTCATCTTCAATTTCTTACATAATGCAAAACAATAACATCACTTTATAAGTATTTCATCAAACATTTGGCAAACAGCATCCAAATCAAGACGTCACGATAATTTTATAATATAAAGTTTTTTTTTTTTGTAATGATTTATTTCGTATCCAATTTTTCCTCACCACCAATGAATCCCATGAAGAGTTTATACACTCAAAATAACACTTCATTGACTCATTTTATCAAACATTTGAGGAACAATATCAATATCAAAATTACTGAGTTAATCTAATCCCAATCGATTTGAGTTGAGTTTCGAACCTATGCGAGTCAAGCACGGGCAAGCTTGAACTCAGGTTGAAATTTTTTCGAGCACCAAATCAAGCAAGCTGACTGAGCTAACTTGACTCATGTACAATTCTAGGTTGATGTTATGGGCCCCACAATGATATATGTGTTTTATTTATATCCATCCATTTTACCAACTCATTTTAGACCATTATTGGAAAAATGAGGTAGATCCAAATCTTAGATGGACCATACCATAGAAAGACATGGTAATTAAATGCCCAACATTAAAAACTTATTAAAGTCCACTAAGTTTTAGATCAACCCCATGTTTGTGTTTTACTTCGTTCAACAGGTTAAATGACTGTAATAAATATTACAGTAAGCCCTACGAACATTTTTAATGGTGGGCCTTCGATCACCATTATTTTGGGAATGGAATCCACACGGTGGGACCCAGCTAGGGAACTGTGCAGATCTTCACACATGCTCTACGTCCAGAGGAAAAGTGCATTTAAACCATGTTTCGGTACCCTCTTTCTTCGAGTCTCCAGGATTCAATCGTGAAAGGATGCTTTTGCGGTCTTCGATTTCCTATTTCTTATACATGTGAGGACTAGAGTACTCAGGCGCGTGAACCTCACTACGCGTGTTTCACGGACGCGGACTGCCTGTCCGCCTGGGCTACAGGAAGTTCCTGTGGTCGGAACCAATGTGGGCCCACAGAAATGCCCGTGAGAAATCCACTCCGTCCAATATTTAATTAACCTAACAATAGTATAAGAATCCACAAATCGAGTAAATTCAAAACTTATGTGAGCCACACGACAAGAAAGAGCGTGAATTGAACACCTACCATTGGAAAACTTGCGTTGGCGATCAAAGTTTTGAATCATGATGATATTTTTGCATACAGTTTATCCAAGTATTAATAATACTATGAACGGTTTGAATGGAATATAGACATTATGGTGGGCTCCAGGAAGTTTTCAATGGTTGAGATTTCCATTCTCACTGTTTCCTATCGTGTGGCCCAACCTTAGTTTTAAATCTGACTGATTTTTTGAGTCTCGTCCTAACATGAGTTTGAGAAACTAATGGACGGAGTGGATTTCTAATGGATATCTCTGTGGGCCCTACGTAACTTCTTACCATAGAAACTTCCATGCCTCCGCATTTTACGTGTGAATGAAACGCCCTTACTTCAAACTAGGGTGTCAATGGGCCGGGCTCGGGCCTACATATTAGAAATATGAAGAAGCCAGGCCCGACGGTCCGGATCGAAACAGTTCAAAATCCGGGCCAAGACCAACCCCAGGCCCGGCCGTTGACAGCCCTACTTCAAACGCCCAAAGCAAGGACTCGGCTTCGTTGAATCCCTGACCGTGATGTATATGTTTTATATCCAGACCGTCCATCCGTTTCTTCAGATCTTATTGGGTATGAGGCCAAAAAAGGAAGCGTATCCAAGTCTCAGGTGTACCACATTAAAGGATATACAGTGGTGATTGACCTTTAAAAAACTCCCGTGCCACAAAATTTTTGGATCAAGATGATATTTTTGTGGTCCTTTCATCCATGTCTCTGTGCTTATCAATAGGTTAGATGGCAAGTAAGCATTTCGGTGGCGCCCCAAAAACTTTTTAATGGTGGGCATCCAATCACCACTGCTTTTTGTGGTGTGGTCCACTTGAGATTTGAATCTACTACAGTTTTTTGACTCGTACCCTAAATTTATCTGCCCAAATAGATGGATGGTGTTGATATAAGAAACATACACCACGGTGGGCCCACAATCAGTGATCCTCCAACCTCAATGCATTTGGGGATCCCCCAACCCGCGTCCGAAAAGCTAACACACCGCATGTGCCAATATAGCACATGTGCATGGAATCCAAATGTTAATAAAGTGATCGGTCCCATGGTGGGCCTCACCATGACATATGTGTTGTATCCACACCACCCATCCATTTAGAGATATCATTTTATGACATAAGCTAAAGAATTAAGCAGATATAAAACTCAAGTGAACCTCACCACAAGCACAAAAAAAAAAAAAAAAAAAATGAGGGGGAAGGGGGGTAAAGAAGAGATATCTATCATTTAAAATATCTTGTGGGCCACAGAAGTTTTTGATCAAGCCTATATTTATTTTCACTTTGCCCACGTTGTGGTGGGCCCAATATAAAATCAAGGCGTCATCTTCCATAGTCCCATGACAGGTGACACTTTTTCCAAAAGAGTTCTTGAGCCAAACCAATCAAAGGAAGCTACAGTCTATGCATATGATAAATTCCAAAGTATTAAGTGCTTGTAAGGACCAACCTCTTCAACAAGCCCAACCTGCTTAGTACAATGCTCAGTAATACATCCTCATCAAGTAGTTCATATCATATCAAATAATATCCATACATTAATAAATAGCAAAACACAAGTTTAGCCTCTTTAATGAGCAGTTGTTGCATCGTTTTCTAAAAGGTTATCCTCATGTTAGGCCAACATTATATTCACATAAAAGGTTGGAAGTTATCTCTCATTGGACTGTAACTTGTATTGCCCCTTCTAAATACCTTCTCATTATTAAACTCCAATCTGACATATGCCCACCCTTAATATTTTACAAGGCCCACAGCTATGGTGTATTTGGGATCTACTCCAAATATTAGATGTGTAATTTCATTTTAGATTGGAGCGAAAAAATTAAAAAATTAAAAAAAAAATTAAAAACTAGGGTTACTGACGACTTATGTGGGCCACACCAGAGAGAATAGTGGAATTGAATGCCTACCGTTGAAATGGAGTAAAACCATGCCTAACACTTCAAATTTATGTGGTTTGGCCCACATGAGTCTATGAATGTTCTTATTTTCAATGGATCCACTCTTCCTGTTGTTGCCCTTCAGATAAGTGGATTGGATCGCTTATACACACATAGGTGGGCTGCATACAATTTGAATGATTTTAATGGTGAGACTTCCCTTCTCACGGTGTAGCTGACCTGAGTGTTTAATCCGCCTGAATTTTGAGCCCATTTATGATCAAGCATGTCACAAATATTTTTTATGGCCTATGATACATTGTCAACTGTCCAAATTCCAAATGCATGCATGCTTACCTAATAAGTGTAATTTACTAATTTTAGATGTGTACTCAAACTTATGACCTCATGTTTAATCTCCTTTGAGTCGACTGAGGCACGAGTAAGCAAAGTGGGTCCTTGCTCTTGCTCCGGTGGTAGACTCTCAGGAGTTTCAACACCTGGTCAAGGGTCCTGGTCAAGGGTTCCAATACCCATAGGTGATGAAATCCCATTGGTGGTGAAATCCCACTCCGGCATGAGTATGTGGTGGTGTGTGTGTGCGTGTTTAAATAATAATAAGCAAAATCAAAGGGTCTGCTGGCTGGAAACGGATTGGCTACTCCCCTGCCACCAGCCAATGGCTGATGGTCGGTGCTATGTGTTCACTCCCCAAGTATAGGGTTGTGATGTAGTAATAACTCGGTAAGATCGAGGTCGAATCCCACGAGGACTGATCGTCACAATTCAAATCTGTGATTCTCCTTAACTAATTCAACAAACAATGGAGCAAATTTACTAACACAAATCTATGAAAAACAATTGAGAATAAGGAAGAAAATCCAATCAGAGAGAGTACTAGGACTTTCGAATCCACCCCTAATTATCCTAACCATTGTTTTGTCTGTTAATTCACCTTAATTTAGATTGATCTAACTTATCTAGAGAAAGCACAACTGTGTCCTTAATCGGGCATACTGATTGTCTAATTCCTTTAAGCAATGCCATGAAGAACATATCCCATGTCCAAATCGGGCATATGGAATATGCTTGATTCAAGAAAGCACCTGTTTCTTCCTCTACGAGAACCACGTTCATAATCGACACAAGTACCTAGC
Organism: Magnolia changhungtana; assembly: GCA_030180095.1. Lineage (NCBI taxonomy): Eukaryota > Viridiplantae > Streptophyta > Magnoliopsida > Magnoliales > Magnoliaceae > Magnolia > Magnolia changhungtana. The sequence goes on from JASAUF010000220.1 coordinate 7,952,758, forward strand.
ATAAGCATCCAGACCACATCCATGCATAGACTCTGATCAAAGTTGATAGATGGAGAAGTATGGAATTTAAAACAATCAAGCACACTAGGGAAAGAAACAAATCAATCTAATTAAAGTAAAATCAACATAGAACAATGGATGTTCAAATTAAGGGTTTCATCTCACCTATTTAGTGAGAGATTAGTTTCCCATAAAATCCATTAAACAGATGGATAAATAAAATTCATAAAAAAACATCAAACCAATTTCTCTCTTTCTTCTTTCTTCTCTTTCTTCTCTCCTTTGCTCTAGATCTGGAATTCTCCACTTTTTCAATCCCTTCCTCATGTTTTGCAACTCTTTTTATAGCTGATGGAGTGGCTGGAGTGGTGAAATTCGGATTTGGGAAGTCACGCGTACTGTGAAAAAAACCTTTTCGCAGCCAAGTTCAGGACCTCAAAACACCATACTTTCCTCGTTCAAATTCCAACAAACACCGTCCCTTAGGACTTTCTTGGGTCCTCTACATGATGGACGGTTCAGATCTGCCATATGATCAAAGATGGTGGCCCACAACCGCCTGGAAAATCGGATTTTCAAATTGTGCGAAACCTTTCGCACCCTTTCGCTGTCGTGATCGGTGGGCCCCATGGAAGTGTTTTCTGGGAAATCCACCCCGTCCATTGGATTCAGGACGAAATTTCAGTCAAGAATAGGTAGTTTTGAACGTCCAATGATACGGCCCAGGGAAGAAAACACAAAAAGATCAGATTTAGACGTTGCAGGGCAGCCCTTTTTCGGCCTCTGTACCGCACACGTGTGCACGCATGGACGCAATATATTAACATGGTTTTGCAGTGCTCGAGCCCATCTTCAAGATGGACGGATTGGATTGTCCGGACGGGACACGTGTGAGGCTCACAGCCATCCGCAAAAACGTCCAGCGGCGTCGTTCGCTGAAGAAGAAACGGCAACTGCCGTTGCCGTGGCGGGTGTGATTTTGGAAGGCGGTCAGCGCCTCTGCTGCACGGCCGACTTAAAGGTACAAGGTGTACATTCACCATGTACGGGACCCACTATGATGATTTTCAGAAATCTTCACCGTCCATATTTTTTCTCATCTTATTTAAACCGTGAAGAACAATTTTGAGGCAGTTTCAGATATCAGGTGGGCCTGAAATCAACGGTTTGTGGGCTGATTTGTCAGTTGGAGAACTTCCCGAGATATCTAATGGCTGAAATTTGAAATGTACGGTTAATTTATGTCCCTAATCCCATGTATAAAGTTTCAAGCCAATTGGATGGAGGGAACCATGTGATCTTTCATTATGGACTAGTTTCGGGCCTCTTTAAACGTGAAGTGAACGCTTGATTTCCTCTGGTCCCTGGCATGTAAATTCTTCAATATTGGTCCTCTGAGGTTCATCCCATGCTCTGGTAATTTCGGAGCGTCAAATCCATCCTTTTAACATCATTTTTCAATACACGCTCCTGGTTTCATCCTGTAATAAAAACACAATTAAAATATGGCATTAAGCATTATCATGTATGTAAAATCAGGTAATAGTCGGGGTCTGATATGCAATATTCGACCCTCATCACAACCCCCAACCAGCATTTTGCTAGTCCCGAGCAAAACATGCGAAAAATAATTTCAGAAATAAAAGACAATTCCTGTAAACTCAAGTGACGGGTGAACAGATAATTGAGATGTGAAAATTCTAGGATTCATGCATGGTGAGTGGAATTTTTCTCCTGGAATGAAGTTCACTGTAAATTTCATAATCAAGTTCAAAATATTAAGACATGAATTAGAATAATCCTAAAACATTGAGTTTCATGAGTGTATAGTGTCATCTCAGCTTTCAACCATTAAGAGATTCAATTGTCAATTTCATGAAATCATTGGTAATTAACAACAGAGCTCATGTCACCCAAAACTGGAACCACACTTGCCTTACAGATTAACCTTTCATTCTATCATTTTTTTGATTTTCTTTATGAATAGTATGCCAAGGAGGAGAATCAAATCTGCACCTATAGGGAGCAAACCTATGGTGAAAACTTGTCGCCTAAATCTTTTCTCATGTCAACTATGAGGAATCGAATCTTCATCTATAGGGAGCAAATCTATGATGACGATTATGCGACTTATTCTTTCAATTCTTCTTTATAAACTGATGCTAAAAATTTTGTTTTTTCAGGCTGGTTCCTTTCATGCTTAGTGATTACCATGTTATCAATTAATATCGAACTGAAAACTTAATGTGTAACTAAGATCTGATATGTGAAATCATGGCTCAATCAATGTTTACAACTTCTAATCATGGATTAACCATTCAAACTTCAGTGTGAAATCTGCCAGACAACCAAATCCAAGAGTCATAAATTTCTCACATTCTGAATCTTGTAATTTCAAAATCACAACTATCCTTCAAAATCACTTTGAATTCAATAGAAATTTCAGAAAAATTTTAAAAATTTTCACAATTTTCACAATTTTTCGCTCAAGACCAAGAAAATACTGATTAGATAACCTAATCTCCCACCCCCAACCTAAAATCTACATTGTCCTCAATGTAAAAGAAATAAGCATGCAATGCACATGAGACAACGAAAAGAAAAGAGGAGTAGGGAAAGATAGTACCTGGATGGAGAATCAAGAAGCTCTCAAAAATATCAGCGTAAAAGCGAGTCAGAACAAGAGAGAAATCAGTAAAATAAAAGATCCTACCTATACCACTTTCGCAGGTGCTCTCGATTGCATTTAGCATATGCAACAAGCCTTTAAACCCCTAGGTTACCCCTAGTGGACGAGTTGTAATCTCGTGAGGGTTTGCAGTAATGTTACCCACAAACATTGAACTAACTACAAGGAAAAAGAAATCAAATGAAATCTTTGGGTTGCCTCCCAGAACGCTTAAGTTTAACGTCTTCAGCCAGACAAGAACGGACCATGAATTCATTAATCTTTAAGACCAGGGTCCGCCAAAGAACTTACCTCAACACGTGGTTAACCAATCCCAGACAAGTGATGCGAGTTCCCATAAACTGTGCTATCTGAAATGAGGTAATTGACACTATCATCAAACAATTTAAGGACTTCTGCTCGAACAACTTCTTCCATGTTAAGATCATGCTTCCTTTGTATTTTACGTGACATTTCCACGGCATGATCCATACATACAGTGGGGCACACTCCTTGTATTTCTGCTATCTTCCGTTCAATTGCTGCCTTATATGTTCGAAGAACATTAAGCAACCTGTTCTCTTTTGCCTTCTCAGAGTTAGAAACTGTGCTGTCAGGAAGAGTCTCAGAGGGATGAAGAGGTTTCACTTTCGCTCTCCATTTTTCAGTCTCCAATATAGGAGTAGAGTCGAGCATTGCATTGACTTCGTGGATGGGACTATCTATGTCGAAATCCATGCCATGTTGTGCTAAGCATGTCTCAAGAGGATCTTCAAAAGATGTACGGAAGGAGTCCTGCACAAGGCTCTCGATCATGTCCACTTCAAATATGTCATCCAAATCTGCGGATTGTTGTCCTGCATTAAAAACATTAAGTTTAATATTCATGTTACCAAAGGACAACTTCATAACTCCATTTCGGCAATTTATAATAGCATTAGATGTGGCCAAAAATGGACGACCCAAGATGACTGGGATCTGACTATGAGGATTCTGGACAGGCTGAGTATCTATAACTATGAAATCCACTGGAAAATAGAATTTATCAACCTGGATTAGCACATCTTCAATAACACCCCGGGGAACCTTGACAGATCTATCAGCCAGTTGTAATGTTACCTTAGTCGGTTTCAACTCACCAAGTCCTAGCTGCTCATAAACCGAATAAGGTAACAAATTAACACTCGCCCCTAAATCGAGTAATGCCTTCCCGATCTTATGATCTCCTATGCCGCAAGAAATGGTGGGAGCTCCTGGATCCCTAAATTTAGGAGGAGTGTTATGTTGAATCATGGAGCCGAAAGTCTGCTCGCCAGAAGACTTTCTTATGAACATTCTGCTTACGCTTTTGAGTGTATAAATCTTTAAGAAACTTAGCGTAAGGAGGGACTTGCTTGATGGCATCAAGTAACGGAATGTTGACTTGCACTTTTTTAAACACATCCAGGATTTCATCAAAGTTATTTCTTTTCTTCATTGGTGCCAGACGTTGAGGAAATGGTGCTTTGGGCACGTAGGGTGGCACATCAGTAGCTCTTGGAGAGTCAGAGAGCTTTTGGACTTTGGATGCATTAATGTGTCTCTCTGCTTCATCAAGATCTTCTGCTTTAGAATTTGATTCATCCCTAGGTATCTCTATTCTGTTGTCAATCTGTTTGCCTGACCTAAGGGTAGTGATCGATTTGGCTTGCTCATGATATTGACCTTGGTTAGAATTAGAGCCAATCTCATACTGTCCCTTTGGATTAGCCACAGGTTGACTAGGGAACTTGCCTTTCTCTCTCTCACTCAATGTGGCAGCTAGTTGACCCATTTGTACTTCCAGCTTGGCAATGGATTGTGCATTTGCATGTAAGCCTTGCTGGTTGGCTAGTAAGGTTTGTTGGGTGTCTTTTTGGAATTGGAGAGAACTCTGCATAAAAAGATGGAGTGTATCCTCAAGAGATGGTTTCCGTGATTGTGAAGGGACTTGTTGATATTGCGGAAACTGTTGAAATTGTTGACTGCCAACTTGAGGGTAAGGTTGCATGGGAGGATTTCCAGATGGTCCTCCTTGTTGTGGTCCTTTTGCCCAAGAAAAATTTGGATGCCTAGCCCAACCTGGGTTGTAAGTGTTTGAGTAAGGATCATTCCCAGGTTTCTGAAAGGTGTTCAAAGCATGAACTTGTTCAGAGAGGAATTCTGGAAATGCTGTACCAGATGGGCAAGATTGCGTAGGATGGGTAGAACTAGAACATATGGCACAAGCCTCGGCTTGAGTTGTTTGTGGAGGTCCATTATGTAACATCAGAGCATCAACCTTCTTTGTCAGGCCATCAATCTTGGCATGGAGATCTGGTGTGACTCCTATCTCATATATGCCACCTCTCTTTTGTGGTTGGGAACTTCTTTCACCTCTATCTGAATAGTCCCATTTTTGGGAGTTTTCACACAAGGTTTCAAAGAATTTCCATGCTTCTGCAGATCGCTTTTGGTCATGAAGGACCCTCCACCGGTGGCATCAACCATGCGACGGTTCTGGGGTGTCGACCGTCATAAAAGTATTGCACTGTTGCCACTTCTCAAAACCGTGGTGTGGACATTTAAGAAGCAAGTCCTTCCATCTTTCCCAACATTCATGAAAGTGCTCTCCCTCTTTTTGTGTGAAATTAGTGATTTCTCTACGGAGAGCATTAGTTTTGTGAACAGGGAAGAACTTGTTTAAGAACTTTCTAGACAATTGGTCCCATGTAGTGATAGACCCAACTTCTAGAGAATTCAACCATGCTTTCGCCTTATCCTTCAGAGAAAAAGGAAACAGCGTAGGCGGATCGAATCGTCCGAGAAGTTTTGGAATTTAAAGGTGGAGCAAATGTCTAGGAATTCTTTCACATGATGATATGGGTCCTCCTTGTCCAACCCATAAAAGGAAGGCAAAGAATCTGTATGACCCCAGATCTTGAGTTCAAAGTGTCTTTGCCGTGGTGGTGGGCAACACTATGCATGAAGGCGCATTGAATTGGACAGGAGCTGAATAATCTCTAAGAGTTTTAGTTCCATTTTCTTCTGCCATTTCAACTGGGATGTCTTTCAATCTTCTATGGAATGTTCTTTCTATTTCAGGATCAAAAGGTGCTAGTTCTTTATCTAGAGATCTACGTCCTAGCATAAACTAAGTAACAACCTAAGAGAAAGAAAACTAGAACTAGAAATTATGATATTAAAAAAAAACAAGTTAAAACTATGTGAATAAGAATGGGAAGAAAGAACCCAGGAAAGGAGATGATTGAAGTCAGAAGATCTAAGAAGCTCCTCCTTCACTTAGTAGCTTCCTTCCTCAATTCCTGTAAATAAAAACAAAAACAAATCAAGTTTCCTAAAATAATGATAGAAAAATCCTAAGCAACGGTTAATTTCTAAAAAAGAAAGTTTCTAAAACTAGAAAATAGAAAGTTACCAAATCCAAAGTTAGAGAGTAGAAAATTCCTAAAAATTGAAAACCAAAATCTCAAAATAGAAAGTAGAGAGGACTGGAGAATTTAGAAAGATGTTACCAATTGGAGATCTATGTTAAAATCCTGCAAAAGAAAACAAAACAAGTTAGTTTCTAAAACAGAAAATCTAAAATTAGAAATTTTCTAAAGAACAAAAAGTCAATTTCTAAAAAGGAAGGAAATCCTAGAATTGGAAAGTTACTAAAAATAAAAAGCTAAAAATTTCTAAAACTAGAAAATAGAAAGTTACTTAAAAGAAGAATCTAAATCTAAAATTAGAAACTAAAAATTTCTAAAAATAAAATCCTAATTCTAAAAATAGAAATTAGAAAAAGTAAGAAACTTAGAAGGGATTACCAAATTAGAAGTTTATTTCAGGACCCTACAAAACAGGAAATAGGTTAGTTTCTAAAATAAAGAAAAAAATTCTAAGTTAGTAAAATCCTAAGCTATGAATTATGATAAGAGAGAATTTTAAATCCAATTTGGATCGAAACAGTCCCCGGCAACGGCGCCAAAAACTTGTTCACTCCCCAAGTATAGGGTTGTGATGTAGTAATAACTCGGTAAGATCGAGGTCGAATCCCACGAGGACTGATCGTCACAATTCAAATCTGTGATTCTCCTTAACTAATTTAACAAACAATGGAGCAAATTTACTAACACAAATCTATGAAAAACAATTGAGAATAAGGAAGAAAATCCAATCAGAGAGAGTACTAGGACTTTCGAATCCACCCCTAATTATCCTAACCATTGTTTTGTCTGTTAATTCACCTTAATTTAGATTGATCTAACTTATCTAGAGAAAGCACAATCTGTGTCCTTAATCGGGCATACAGATTGTCTAATTCCTTTAAGCAATGCCATGAAGAACATATCCCATGTCCAAATCGGGCATATGGAATATGCAGTTCAGTAAAGCACCCTGTTTCTTCCTCTACAGGAACCTGTTCATAATCAGACACAAGTACCTAGCATAAGCATCCAGACCACATCCATGCATAGACTCTGATCAAAGTTGATAGATGGAGAAGTATGGAATTTAAAACAATCAAGCACACTAGGAAAGAAACAAATCAATCTAATTAAAGTAAAATCAACATAGAACAATGGATGTTCAAATTAAGGGTTTCATCTCAAATTCTAAGAGATTAGTTTCCCATAAAATCCATTAAACAGATGGATAAATAAAATTCATAAAAAAACATCAAACCAATTTCTCTCTTTCTTCTTTCTTCTCTCCTTTGCTCTAGATCTGGAATTCTCCACTTTTTCAATCCATTCCTCATGTTTTGCAACTCTTTTTATAGCTGATGGAGTGGCTGGAGTGGTGAAATTCGGATTTGGGAAGCTGCCGCACGCGCTTAAAAAAAAACCTTTTTCGCAGTCAAGTTCAGGACCTCAAAACACCATACTTTCCTCATTCAAATTCCAACAAACACCGTCCCTTAGGACTTTCTTGGGTCCTCTACATGATGGACGGTTCAGATCTGCCATATGATCAAAGATGGTGGCCCACAACCGCCTGGAAAACTGGATTTTTAAATTGTGCGAAACCTTTCGCACCCTTTCGCTGTCGTGATCGGTGGGCCCCATGGAAGTGTTTTCTGGGAAATCCACCCCGTCCATTGGATTCAGGACGAAATTTCAATCAAGAATAGGTAGTTTTGAACGTCAATGATACGGCCCAGGGAAGAAAACACAAAAGATCGATTTAGACGTTGCGGGGCAGCCCTTTTTCGGCCTCATGTACCGCACACGTGTGCATGCATGGACGCAATATATTAACATGGTTTTGTGAAGGTGCTCGAGCCCATCTTCAAGATGGACGGATTGGATTGTCCGGACGGGACACGTGTGAGGCTCACTGTACCATCCGCAAAAACGTCCAGCGGCGTCGTTCGCTGAAGAAGAAACGGCAACTGCCGTTGCCGTGGCGGGTGTGATTTTGGAAGGCGGTCAGCGCCTCCGCTGCACGGCCGACTTAAAAGGTACAAGGTGTACATTCACCATGTACGGGACCCACTATGATGATTTTCAGAAATCTTCACCGTCCATATTTTTTCTCATCTTATTTAAACCGTGAAGAACAATTTTGAGGCAGTTTCAGATATCAGGTGGGCCTGAAATCAACGGTTTGTGGGCTGATTTGTCAGTTGGAGCACTTCCCGAGATATCTAATGGCTGAAATTTGAAATGTACGGTTAATTTATGTCCCTAATCCCATGTATAAAGTTTCGAGCCAATTGGATGGAGGGAACCATGTGATCTTTCATTATGGACCAGTTTCGGGCCTCTTTAAACGTGAACGGCTTGATTTCCTCTGGTCCCTGGCATGTAAATTCTTCAATATTGGTCCTCTGAGGTTCATCCCATGCTCTGGTAATTTCGGAGCGTCAAATCCATCCTTTTAACATCATTTTTCAATACACGCTCCTGATTTCATCCTGTAATAAAAACACAATTAAAATATGGCATTAAGCATTATCATGTATGTAAAATCAGGTAATAGTCGGGGTCTGATATGCAATATTCGACCCTCATCACTATGTGGGCTCCACTATAATGTATGTGTTTCATCCATGCCGTCCATATATTTTAATAGATCATTTTATGGTACGAGACTAAAAATGAGGTATATCCCAATCTCAAGTGGACCATATTATAGGAAACAATGTTGAATGAATGTCGACTATTAAAAAATATTCAGGGCCGTAAAAGTTTTGGATCAAGCTTATCTTTGTTTTTTCCCTTCATCTGTGTCTATATGACCTAATCAACAGATTGGATGTCAAATAAACAGTACAGTGGGCCTTAGGAGGATTTAAATGGTGGATATCCAATCACTATTGTTTTCCTGTGGTGTGGTCAACCAGATATTTATATTCCTCTCGTTTAATATCAAGCGTTAAAAGGATATGTAAAAATGGATGAACGAAATGGATGAAAAACGTACATCATGGTGGGGCCCACAGAGCACCGACCACCATTTCAAGGGTCTGCACGTGTTTCACACGGCATCGAATAAAACAATAAAATGTCCCTTTCTTTCTTTTAAATAATCAGTGACCTTTTCTCTCAAACTTATCACATTGTGATCACAACCAATTATCAGTGAGCCATAACTTCGATGGACCATTGCCACAAAATAAAAATAAAAATCTCACCACTCAAACAACACTATGCAATTAATGTGAACACGAAGAGTCATTGTGCACATATCTCTCACCAGTCACCATCCACCAATCCTAAGTGGGTCTTAACATCCACCATGAAATGGATTTTGAAAACTAGAATTTAGAAATGCTTCTAGATTATGGCCATCTGTCTTTAAATGGTGAGAGGCAATGTGTGCACCAACCTTTCCAAGTCGTGTTCGTAAACAGTCAGTCTGATTAACTTTAGTTGACTTTTCTTATGACCATCCATTTTCCTGCTTTTTATCCGTGTGAAATTTGGGATAAGGTATGTTTATACCCATTTTTAGTTCACCATTGTGCCCTACTCGTGTATATAAGAGAAAATTAAATTCTAGTTTTCTATCAAAATTACTGTAGCAAAATTTTCATTAAAACAAGTATTTCTCCTAACATTAAATGCCAAACTTCCATCAAAGCATATCTCTATTTAACATTAAATATTAAAGTCATGTTAAAAGCATTATCTACGAATGTTATGATGGGTTTTCTTGACCCGTCGTCGACCGGTCGTGAGCCCTGCTCGACCGGTCGAAGGCTGGTCTCGACCAGTCGTGGGAGTCGAGTTGTGACACGACTTAAAGTCCAGCGAGTTTGGACTATTTTTCTCCGGGGTGCTCGACCGGTCGAAGGTGGCTCTCGACCGGTCGTGGACTCGGTTCGACCAGTCGAGGTTACGTAGATTCGTTCCGCAATTTTGCGTGGATTTCGTGTTGCAAGTCCTTTCGCAACTAGGATGTGGAAGAGAGTTTCCTAAAACTATAAATAGGAGTTCCTAGGGTTTTCTAGGTATGACAAGAGGGTTTTCTAAAGCTTTACAAGGGATTTGCTAAAGGGTTTAGGGCTATCAAAGGTGAGAGAGAAGGAGAAAGAGAGAGAGGAAGCTTATAGAAGGGAGGTTCTGCTCGTGGAGGTTATCTACTGTGCAATCTATATCTCAGCGCTTCTATGTCCTCGTAATCGGTTAGATCTCTCCGTTTTCTCTATTTCTCTTATTGTTTATCCACTCCTACGTGAGTGAAGAAGTTTGTAACGTTCTACTTCATAGTGGATTGTTGATCTGGACGAGGTCCCGTGGTTTTTACCTCTTTGAGGGTTTTCCACATAAAAATCTCTTGTGTGGTGTGTGATTGATGCATTGATTGTTTTCATTGCTTTATTATCCATAATTTTGGTTTGTTCTGGAGGGCTAGATCCTAAGGTTTTGTGCAAGGCCCCCAACAAAGTGGTATCAAAGCTAAGTTCATTGAACGGGTATGATCGATTTTAAATTATGGAAGGTAGCTCATCAAAGATGATCAGCCTCAATGGTTCTAACTGGACCATATGGAAGGCTAAGATGGAGGACTTGCTTTATTGCAAGGACCTATATTCTCCAATTTTAGGCATATCAGCAAAATCCAAGAACATGACTGATAATGATTGAAAGAAGATGGACCGAAAGGCAGTTGGGTTTGTTAGATAATGGTTGGATGATTCAGTGTTCCATCATGTGTCTACAGAAACCTCAGCCGTTAGCCTATGGCTGAAATTACAAGGGCTATATGAGAGGAAGACAGCCGGTAATTTTCTGATAAAGCGACTTGTAAATCTCAAGTTCAAGGATAGTGGTTCTATGGCCGAGCACATGAATGAGGTCAGCAATATAGTGAACCAACTCACCTTTATGAGGATGGTCCTAGATGATGAACTGCAGGCTTTACTATTGTTTAGTTTATTGCCTGACAGTTGGGAGACATTGGTGGTGTCTCTAAGTAACTCCGCGTCAGACGGAAAAATATCCATGGAACAGATAACCAGTTGTCTCTTCAATGAAGAGACAAGGAGGAAGTCTCAGGGGTCTACTCAGCAAGAGGCCCTTGTGACACAGGAATGAGGGAGAGGAAAGAACAGGAAGGGCGGGAAGGCCCGAGATAAATCAAGAGGCAAGTCGAGTAACAGGAAATATGTTGATTGCTGAAATTGTGGCAAGAAGGGCCACTACAAGCATGAATGTCATGGTAAGAAAAATGACAAGAAAGGAAAAGGGAAAGAAGATGAATCAGATTCCACTGCGGTCGCTTCAGATGGGGACGTTATAGTTATTCTTTTTACAGATTCTTATGTATGTTTCACGGCTACGAGTCAGGACACCGACTGGGTGATAGACTCAGGAGCTTCTTTTCATGCGACTCCACATAGGGACTCATTCACAAGCTACAAGTCAGGTGACTATGGGACTATGAAGATGGAAAATTCTGGCGTATCAAAAATCTTGGGAGTCAGTGATATTTGTGTGAAAACTAATGTGGGCTGCACATTGGTTCTCAGGGATGTGAGGCATATCCCAGACTTTCGCCTCAACTTGATGTCGATGGGAAGGTTGAATGATGATGGCTATGAAAGCTGGTTTGCTGGTGGGCGATGGAAGCTCATCAAGGGTTCGTTGATCGTGGCCAGAGGAAAGAAGTGTTGCACCCTTTACAAGGCAAGTGTCAGTATGTGAAAGGGTGGGTTGAACGCAGCGGAAGATTCAGCTATTGACATATGACATAGGCATCTAGGCCACATGAGTAAAAAAGGGCTTCAGGTACTAGCAAAGAAGCGGCTCCTTCCAGACGTGACAGGTACACCTCTCAAAATCTATCTTGATTGTTTATCAGAGAAACAACAAAGAGTTTCATTTGTTAAATCTGCTTCTCATGTTAATAAAGTGCATGCATTAGATTTGGTTTATTCTAATGTTTGTGGTCTTATGAGGACAAAAACCTTGGGTGGGGCATTGTATTTTGTTACTTTTATAAATGGTGCATCTAGGAGGGTTTGGGTTTATGCTTTGAAATCCAAGGACGAGGTCTTTGGTGTGTTTAAATTGTTTCATGCTATGGTCGAGAGAGAGACAGGTAGACCATTGAAGTACATCTGCACTGACAATGGTGGTGAATACATTGGCGACTTTCATGAGTACTGCAAGTCCCTGGGTATACGGCATGAACAGACAGTTTCCAAGACCCCCCAGCATAATGGTATAGCTGAGCGAATGAATCGCACCATTGTTGAGAGAATCAGATGCATGTTATCCCATGCGAAATTACCCAAGAAGTTCTGAGGAGAAGCAATGCACACGGCGGTGTATTTGATAAACAGGTCTCCATCAGCCCCGTTGAATGGAGAAGTGCCTGAGAAGGTGTGGACTGGACATGATCCATCGTACAGTCATTTCAGGGTGTTTGGTTGCAGGGCATCCATTCATGTACCAAAGGATGAGAGGTCCAAGCTCGATATGAAGATCAGACAGTGTGTGTTCTTAGGGTACGGTGATGAAAAATTCGGTTACAGATTGTGGGATCCGACCGAGAGGAAGCTCGTCAGGAGTAGAGATGTGGTTTTCTTTGAAGATCAGTGTATAGAAGACATTAGTAAGCCAGAAAAGAACCAGCCTAGTTCACGTGAGCTAGAGGACATGGATCCGGTTACTCCTTCTATGGTGCCCGATGACGGGAGAGTACAACAAGGTACAGAGGACGAGGGAGTTCCTTAAGAAGATAAACCAGAGGAGCAGCCCCCACTTGATCCACCTGTTGAGTCATAGGTGAGGAGGTCATCTAGGGACAGACAGCCGTCCAAGAGGTACTTGCCACATGAGTACATTATGCTGACTGATGGGGGAGAGTCAAAAGATTACTCTGAGGCCCTAGCCAACGAGCATAAGGGGGAGTGGTTGAAAGCTATGCAAAATGAGATGGAATCCTTGCATAAGAACTACACCTATGATATGGTGAAACTGCATAAGGGCAAGAAAGCTTTGAGCAACAAGTGGGTGTTCAGAAAGAAGATTGAGCAGAAGAATTCACAGACGAGGTTCAAGGCCAGACTTGTGGTGAAAGGGTTTGGTCAGAGGAAAGGCATAGACTTCGAGGAGATATTCTCACCAGTGGTGAAGATGACATCCATACGGGTGTTGCTTGGGTTGGCGGCTAGCATGGATCTGGAGATAGAGCAGTTAGATGTTAAAACTGTCTTTCTCCATGGTGACCTGGAAGAAGAGATCTACATGCACCAACTAGAGGGGTTCGAAGTCAAGGACAAAGAGCATATGGTGTGTAGGCTGAGGAAGAGCTTGTATGGGCTGAAACAAGCTCCACGACAATAGTACAAGAAGTTCGACTCGTTTATGTTGAAACATGGGTATGACAGAACAGAGTCGGACCACTATGTGTTCACGCGCAAGTTCTCAGATGGTGATTTCTTAGTTCTGCTATTATACGTTGATGACATGCTCATCACGGTGAAGTGGATACTGCTGTATCTAAGAGGCTTATCCAGGTTGAACCTATGTCATGGTGATGGTAAACTTGTGTTAGAGGGTTACACAGATACAGATATGGCAGGTGACATAGACTCTAGGAAGTCTACATCGGGGTTCATGTTCACGTTTGCAGGGGGAGCAGTTTCCTGGTAGAGCAAGCAACAGAAAGTCTTAGCGTTGTCGATGACAGAGGCTAAGTACATTGAAGTCACAGAGGCATGTAAAGAAATACTTTAGATGAAGAGGTTCCTACAGGAACTTAGTCTAAAGCAGGAGGAGCACGTGGTCTATCGTGATAGTTAAAGTGCTATACACTTGAGCAAGAATCCAAGTCAGCATTCCAAGTCAAAGCACATAGAGAATCGGTATTATTGGATCAGGGATACTTTGGAACAGAAGGTGTTACAGCTTGAGAAGGTCCACACGGACGATAATGGGTCAGACATGATAACCAAGGCTTTGCTCAAGGGCAAATTTAAGGTTTGTACAAACCTGGCTGGCTTGAAGAAGGTGGATCCCTCCTGGGTCAAAAAGGGGGAGATTTGATTAGTTTTTTTGACCCGTCGTCGACCGGTCGTGAGCCCTGCTCGACCGGTCGAAGGTTAGTCTCAACCAGTCGTGGGAGTCGAGCCGTGACACAACTCAAAGTCCAGCGAGTTTGGGCTATTTTTCTCCGGGGTGCTCGACCAGTCGACCGAGGTGCTCGACCGGTTGAAGGTGGCTCTCGACTGGTCGTGGACTCGGTTCAACCAGTCGAGGTTACGCAGATTCGTTCCGCAACTTTGCGCGGATTTCGTGTCACAAGTTTTTTCGCAACTGGGATGCAGAAGGGAGTTTCCTAAAATTATAAATACGAGTTCCTAGGATTTTCTAGGTATGACAAGAGGGTTTCTTAAAGCTTTATAAGGGATTTGCTAAAGGATTTAGGGCTATCAAAGGTGAGAGAGAAGGAGAAAGAGAGAGAGGAAGCTTATAGAAGGGAGGTTCTGCTCGTGGAGGTTATCTACTGTGGAATCTATATCAAGCGCTTCTATGTCCTCATAATCAGTTAGATCTCTCTGTTTTCTCTATTTCTCTTATTGTTTATCCACTTCTACATGAGTAAAAAAGTTTGTAACGTTCTACTTCATAGTGGATTGTTGATCTGGACGAGGTCCCGTGGTTTTAACCTCTTTGAGGGTTTTCCACGTAAAAATCTCTTGTGTGGTATGTGATTGATGCATTGATTATTTTCATTGCTTTATTATCCATAATTCTGGTTTGTTCTGGAGGGCTAGATCCTAAGGTTTTGTGTAAGGCCCCCAACATGTTAAACCCAAGTGACACATGGACTCCACCAACCTTCCAATGCGGGAGTCCTTTGCAGGAGTCCAGAGATGCGAAGACTTCAACCAAAAGCACGATCCAAAAAAGTGAGAGCATCTTCCTTTTACACATGGTCATACACGATATGATACGCTAATGTAGAAAAATCAATGAGATTTGCGCCACAGATCATCCAAATCCTTTATGATGTTAAAGTGTAACGCCCCGAATTTCGAGGGTCGAGCAAAGCTCAACTCCCGAGATCCGTCGCATCACTTATATAACATAGATAATGATGTTTAAATGTTGACTATATTAGAGCATTAAACATGAATGGGATTACACTAAAACAACATATCATACTCCAGAGATAATTAAATTAAGCAAGCGAAAGACTGAGATACATATACAAAGTACGTAAGTATTTTTCAATCCCGAAAGTATCAGTATGTCACCAGGCTGAATATATACATGTATAGTTCTAAAATTTACAAAATACAAAGTATAAATGTCCAACTAATCCAATATCCCTGTAATCTCATCGAAGCAACGCAAGGTTTACATAGACCCACCTGAGAGCTGCACGTAGGAGAACTTCTCCTCCTCATCAATAAAATCGGGCTCCATCACGAAAGCCCCAGCATAACCTGCACCTAAATCAAAGTCTGGTTGGTATTTTAAAACACCATCCTATAGTGGGAGTGAGTGATCAACTTAGTGGTATTATAAGGCAAAGGTTAACATGTTATCAATTCAGTCAAGCAATAATGATAAAGCAGTACAACAATCATGTCCTAAGTACTCTTATTAATGCAGGAATGATATGCTGTAATAATGCATGCCCTCTCCTGTACTCCCTCAGTGACTTCATCTCACGATCGCACATGGCAAACTCCCTAAAAGTGCACTTCCTCTCTAAAGCACATGCAATGCCAAATAATTTATTAGGCTTATTCATACAGCAGATTTGGTAAACTAAAGTACCTCCCTTTTTGTCATTTACCCAAGTAAGGATCCATCTAGGGTCGTCAGTCTTAGTTAATCACATACGAAAGGCAAGTTGTAGGGCGTCACCCCAAATGAAAGCAGTGGACAGGCAAGTTCAATTGATTAAACTCGAGGTCACTATGGGAGGCTCGTCACCTAAATATAGCCTGAAAGCTCGAATACAGTGTCCCATACACCACCATATTTGGCTCACAAGTTTGGGTTGCTCACTGGACATAACGGGGAGGCTCGTTACCCCAGCGTAGGCCGACAGCTTGACCA
Organism: Magnolia changhungtana; assembly: GCA_030180095.1. Classification (NCBI taxonomy): domain Eukaryota; kingdom Viridiplantae; phylum Streptophyta; class Magnoliopsida; order Magnoliales; family Magnoliaceae; genus Magnolia; species Magnolia changhungtana. The sequence continues at coordinate 7,968,961 of JASAUF010000220.1, forward strand.
CGGTATCTCATACACTACCATGCCTAACTCATGAGTCTTAGCGAATCTCGGTACCATGGTTGAAACGGCTTTACATTAGTAAGTGGTACCTTAGATTCAAATAGTAGCATCCATACAAGGTAACCACACATTAGGCTAATCGAGTTATTTGACAAGTTCGATTGGTACGAGCGCACGTTGAATTAATCAACATGGAGCGTATAAGCACTCCACGTGACTTAACCACTATCGACAATCAGCGTACGACTCAGATTCGTCGAACTTATCCAAGGGGGCGAAAGTGGTTTAGTCACTCAATTGGGAACCGTTACCGATTGCATGGACTACGTTGTAATCCCAATCATACTCAAATGCAATAGGTAATCACGCTTGATGGTCATCACAGCATTTAACGAATATTTCAAATACCACAATCATTTGAGCATTTTATAAAACACAAAATGAATATATTATCATACATATGCATTTCATACACAAATCATTGTTGACATTGAAAGCCTTGAAAATCATAACCTAAACGTTTATAGTCCGCACCTTTTGTCAGTGCGCCCGTTACGAACTCGGTTCGTACACTACGTTTCCAAATACGGAACAACGGGTACCTATACATTGAAATAGGTTAGCTATTTCATATATTCTCCTATTTGGATTCTTAAAATGAGATTAGGGTTAGAATTTCTTACCCAAATCGGAATCGAAACAAGTTGAGTAGCGTAGTAGAGAGGCGAAACAATGTGTGGAGTTGTGGAAAAAGATCCCAACGACGATCCCTAAGAATCGCTCCTCCTTCCTTCCTCCTCTCTCTCTCTCTCTCCTAGGGTTTTTAGAAAATTCGTATGGGAGAGGAGTGGGGTGGTTTAAGGCTTTTAAATAGGCTCAGAAGTAATGTCAATAGCCCTAGGGCCATGGTATACTTAGGGTATAGCCAAAGGGTACCTATTTTTAACAGACGGGGCCCTTAGAAAGGACCATTTCTCGCCTAAGTCATAGAGTAAGTTCCCTGATAATAGATCTATGCTAGGACTGTGTTTATGGTGCGATCTGACAAATTGATCGGCCGTGAAGGACCTGTATCAGTTCAACGGTCGTCGTTACTCGATCAGGGCCACAAGTGTACCAATAGGTGCAGGGAAATTTCCCTAACCCATGGGTGTAGTTGGGTTAGAATCTGACGGTCTGAAGTCTTCAATTTCGCCTGCAAGAGAACGATCCAATTCATTTAAGTTTGAGTTCATTTTCTTAAGATATTTGCGTTTCTCACACACTTTACTCGGGGCCCTAGTTGTGCATTTCTAGATACTATTCGGGCTCGATTCTCGCGATGGTTGTCAAGCCCAGTAAGGTGGTCACGACCTTATAGTTTCGCTGTTATCGGACTTTCGACGCACGGTCTAAGTCCGATACGGAGTTTCAATGTGCTCCCGAGAGCAATTAGGTTTTGGGATTGCTCATAGGTTTTTAGGTAATGTTGAGTTAAGGATTCTAATAGTTTTGGGTCTTGCCATCCGTATAAATAGTGGTTCAAGCTAATCCACCGATTAAATCAATTTAGTACTTAATTAAACTTCGCCTAAATTCTAAAGAATTCGGTCCTTAGTGATTTCTGCCTGAGATGGTACTCAGGTCTTTGTACGGATTTTTTCGAGACGTTATATAAAGACTACGTAAGTCCACCGCCTCTCAAAAGTCTATATAAGCAACACTCTATGAAGAACTTCAGGCTCTATGCCAATACATCTATCTACTTTTTCGCTTTATCTTTCCTAACCTAACCTGATTCTAGTATAGATTATTACTTTATAGCGGCTCCCGCTACAATATCATATAAGTATATTAAATATTTGTAACCTTAAGTTGTTAGATCACGATTGATTGAGTTCTGATTCAGTTGATCATATTAATTCGGTCACATCTATTGCAGAAAAATACCCTCATGTGTTCAATGTAAGCATGGCCAAAACACAAAAGAAAATGGTAAAAAAGAGAGTCAAAAGAGCTAAACCAAAATAAGAGACAAGAGGCACAAGGATTTACATAGTTCGACAATATGCCTACTCCACGAAGTAGCAACACAAAGTTTCTTCTTTACTATAAATAAGAAAAATGAAAATACAAGGCTTACTTCTCTCCAACTCGTACAAAGAATCTCACACTAAGGAATACATCTGAAGATGAATTAATCAGAATACCTCTCTCTAACTATATCCCTCCTTATATAGCCAATATTATATGAGAGAGCATATCATAAAGCATAGAGATATTGGCTTCAAATACAAATGGATGTTGTACAATAAGGTAGAGAGAGAGGGGGGGAGTCCGTCTCTCACTGGGACTCCACTGCCACAACAACATCATGTTGACCAATTGACTCGATTATTTGTTCTGACAAATGAATCAGGTGTTTATCTCTCAAATAAAATTAGCATTATTTAGCATTCTTTTATTTACTTGTTCATCTATATTGTTATGAGAAATATCAAACCAAAGTACTCGTGAAAAATAAGTCCTTAAGTCCATTGACACAAGGTAAAAAGCAATCCATTCAAACCTTTTCACAAATTGCATGGTTGTTGATCATAACTGGTGGTTAAGAGGATAGCTGGATCATTGTGTCCAGTTTCTAATCATTCCGACTCAACGCAGCGGACACCAGCGGTTCAATCAAACATTGAGTCGAGCAGAATCTAGCATGCCTGTGCATCATAAGAACACAAAATTTGAATACAAGCCCTCAATCACAATTGTTATGGAAAATATTTTGATTAAAAATATTTTAAATAAAAAAATTATATATAAATATATAAAAGATTTGTAAAAAAACTTGGTTTTGTGTTTCGAAAAGTCTCATATTAGAAAGGAGAGAAGAAAATTATTTTTAATCAGTAGGGTGTTGAGTTCCTTACTATTTGCTTGGTGAATCAGAGGAGTACCGAGACTTGTGTTCTAATACGAAGCACTGGAACACACGCGTGAGCGCAGGGGCACGATCTCAGGCTCAGTGTGAGGGTGTAGGCATGTGAGACAGTGTGGCTGTAGAAGCGCTACTGGCACACTTTGCACATGCGCATCGTGTCCTAGATGAGTCGCTCCCTCGTGACCTTACACAAACTCGCACAAGACATATGTAAGTCGTGGTGTGACAATGGTTAAGAGAGATGAGTTAGGTGTCTGGATTTAGAGTGCTGTGGGTAAGAAGTCTTAGAGAGACCTATTTGCCTTATATATGGGCTAAAACTAGTCATATATAACATCCCAGATTTCTACTATTTTGAATTTTTAAAAACCTTTAAATTCTTTTATTATAATTAGCTTATGTTGCCACTTAGTGACCATTAACGCACGAGGTGAGCAGATATGTTGGTGGTACCAATAAAGAACTACGCAAATCCGATTAACCAACCGTAAGAAGCCAACAAATTCGCCCGATTATTTAAACATCGAGTCTAGCCTCGTGATTTGTTCATTTATGGCCCAATTCTATCCAACCTATCACTGATTAACCAAGACAATCGCAACTAAATAAAGTCTTATCAAAAGCCGAGACAACTAGGTGTCGGATCTTAGTTAACAAATCAAATTGACCCGGTTACTCCTTTAGCCTAAGAATCAATGATTTACGATGATTATGATCGAATCACTATTTTCACTAATTGCGAATATGCTACACTATGAACTTAGTTAATCCAAACATTAATCATCGAGCACAAGAAATTTCGTTGTCCAATTCATTCCAAAAATGCCCCAATTTTTTGAACAAGCTCTAAATTATTCGATAGTGAGCCATTGAACCTGAGATTATAGAAAGACATTAGTCTTAGTGGGGCTTGATATTTATCGCGGGACATCGAGCCGATATCACATTTCGAATAACTCAACTTGGACTCGCAAGGCTAATGCATGAGATGTATGAATATTTTTTAAATTAATCAAGAACTTAAGTTAGTTGTGTGTACCCGGTCTTTACCAAAGTTGTGACTTTTTTATCATTAGATCGTAACCAAATTTAGAGCACCAACCTAAGTTAACATTGTACATATATCCGTATAATCGTGGCCCCAATCAACCATTAGTGACTGTCGAACTGACTTCTGATCATACTCGTCGATTGGCACTTCCAAATGGCAGGCCGATCATATCCATATGTAGATCATCACTAAGGTCAACTATCCTAAAGTGTATATCGACCTCTACACCCCGTAATAGACCCCCAAAGGTTAGAAACATTCTCTCATTAGGCTAGTATAATGAAAACATAACTCTTAGGGTTATTTGCACCACTTCTAACATTATATAAGACCTGGTTTGGGCATCCCCTCTCCTCATATGAATTTGTGCCCTAAATTTGAAAATGAAAGAGAGAAGGAGAGAAAGAGAAGAGAAAAAAGAGAGAAAGAAAAGAAAGAGATATTGTGAAAGTTGTGCACCCTTTTTCCATTCTCCCCTTCAACCAAAGCCTCAGGCACTCTTGGATTCTTTTTCAGATTCTTTACATTGGCAATCAGAGGTAAGATTTGGATCTCAATTTCTAATATAGGTCTTCCTACATTCAATTTCATGGATCTCACAATAATCTTAATGTTTCTATAGGAACTGATGGTTTTCCCTAAAACCTTAACCATAGTGTAATTAGATTACATAATCCACTCTTAGGGTGCGGACCATTCTTCTAGATTTCATTTTATCAATCTTTGATAGTGTTAGATAATGATTTTTAGTTGATTATACGATGTTAATGTTATTTGTGTTTAAATTAGGTTATTATTATAATCATAATGTTACTTGTTGATGGTAGTCAACATGTTTGATAAAATGCTTCAACAAAATAAAACATTTACTATTAGAACTCTTGTATATAAAATGATAAGTGATGTTCATATACGTTGGATTGTAATGATATATATTGAATTGTATTAATTCGTACATATGTTCAGTTGATGCACCCTATTATGATATTAAGTTGTTTCGTGATTTTGTTTATGTGTTTAATGATATGATTTGTAGTTTTGTTGATTGAGCCATGCAAAATACTAAGTGGATGACCCACTTTGAGTTAGATATCTTGGACTTATACGGTCGATCAAGGTTGAATACGGACAATTAGTAGTTGGAGCTACACGAGATGCTTCACACTAAATGTCAGTTTTACCTGGGTCTTCCGTTATCAATCAGATCAATTTAATACATGGCTCGATCATTCTTATGTTTGGTAGTTGTATAACATTTAAAAGCATTTAGGATACCACTATTACCATTGAAACAAGTTCATTCATAACTGTTTGTGCGTTACGATCCCACAGAGACTCATGAACCGAGCATGATAGTATGGGACACCGTGTCCAAGCTGTCGGCCTACACTGGGGTGTCGTACCTGCCACATAGGGAAAACATTAGGTGACGAGTTGCAAAGGCCGAGCTTAAAGTCCTAGAGGGGGGTGAATAGGACTATGTCAAATTAAAAAATAAATGTGGAATTACAAAGATAAACAAAGATAGATAATACAATTATAAGCAACTTTAAATGCATAAGTCTTGAAAGGTTGATACAAACTGGGTTCTAAAGGCAACCTTACACTAAAAACCAAAGGCTTATGGTAGGACAACTTTACTAGAACGTTTGTAAGTATAAAAAACTCAAACCTAGAAAGAGACAAACGAAATAATCTAAGTTATTACAACATTCACCACAAGTACATAAAAGGAAAGTATACCATTCACCACAAGTGGATAAAGTAAATTACAACATTCACACACATAAACAAATACTATCATCCACCACAACTCCAGGAATTATAGTGGTTCGTTTGTGTGTACACCAACTGTTAGCAAATAGCCACACAACTACTCTGCTCTCAATATCCACACTCACAGGATATTGGCTTTCCCTATGAAATAAGGTTTTCCAAGGTTCACCTTAAAACCTTCACAATTGTGTCTTTAGATGAGCCTACTTAATTACAAAAACCCTACTATGAGTTTTTCCTGGCTAAATCTTACAAACTAAAATGCATATAATTAAATTGTACTTACTGAACATTCTTCTTCTGATGAAGCTCGGTAGAACCAATTCGATGTAGACGAAGATGTTCAATGTCCAGTCTCACAAGTGAAAGGGCTCTAGGTCTAAATTAATTTTAAATTAAATCAACTTGGGCTAACTTGATTTGATTTTGATCTCAAAAGAGGGTAAAACACAATTCCCTTCTTTAATGAAATAAAGTTGAATGGAGATCATAAAATCAAATAACAAAAGCTATTAAAATGAATATAAAATGGGCACAATATAGATTAACAAATGCAAGAACTTATCTCTCAGAGTGATGGCTTGATTTAACTTGGAATGAATGAAAAACTCTGAAATTCGTCCTCTATTTATAAGTGAAAATATTGTTCACTCCACTGGTCTAAGGGTCGGTTTGACTGGTCGAAAGACCAACCAATTTTCAAAATTTATGGCGCGACAAGATAAGATCGTTACTTGACTGGTCGAGTGGCCTGCTCGACTGGTCGATGAATGCACTCGACTAGTCGAGTAGGACCAAAAAACTTTGCTGGACTTTGAGTTGAGCACTATTCACTCAACCTGTCAAGCAGTTTCCACGACTGGTCGAGGGTCTAACAGAAAATTCTGAAAATTCACAACAAATCTTGGATTGGTCGAGAAACTCTTGGACTGGTCAAGCCAGAGCTTGGACTAGTCAAACAAAGACTAGGTTGGACTAGTCGAACAAAGACTAGGACTAGTCGAAGAAATGACATATAAACTTATGAAGTGACCCACATAAAATATGCAATGAATATGACTCAACTTATGGTCAATCTAGGGTCATCCATACCTTGTTTGTGAGTTTGAACAATTGAAACATCGTTCGCTTTGCTAACTTATTCACTCAAAATACTTGAAGCTTGTCTTCAAAATCTTAAACTTGAGCTTGAACTAGGGCTCGAGTTCTGGAGTTTTTTTAAGGTACTGAACTTGAAGATTAAACTTGAACTTGAGCCTTAAACTTGTACTTGTACTTGAGCTTGAAATCTTAAACTTCGATAGCACTCTTCAACTTGAATACGTAGAGAAGTTCAACGAAGACGTGGACATCTTTAAAATGCACGAAGTTATATATTCATCACATCAACACATGATACAAATTCTAAATGATTTAAAATAACAAAATTTGATAACACTAGGTGCTAGATTTTCAATATAGCATTTACACGAGTCCACTGTATTGGTAAAACATTGTGTGACGAGCCTCCTCGTATTCACCACCGAGCACTGATGAATGATGCGATCCTACCATATTGTTAATGGTTTGAGTGGTATGCCTTCTACACAATTGGGATTTGGGTAATGACCTTCACCCTAGTTGTGATTGTCCTTGGGCGACAAGCCCTAATATTAATCTGATTGAGTTATATGGACTATTGAGCAATGAACCCAAATTTGGATCAAGGAATACTAGTGAGGGGCCGCTACGTTCCGCCATGAGCTACGTGAATTCGTTTAGCAACAATTGATATAATGGAGGTATCTTAGCTTCACCAACCTGCTTTTTTAATCGAAAATAATAATTACTTGGCTAATCATATTGTTACATTATTGGGTTGTGTTGCGGGCCAACCATTGTGCATATGTTAATGTCCTCGCTAGCAATAACGTTGATGTGGTTCTATATTGGTATCGTTGATCTCGAATATTCATCATGTTAAATACTTTTGGGTTGTGCTGCGGGCCAACCATTGGGCATATCATCATGTTATCCATGCATTTAAATAATTAACTTATTAATTATTTATTTTATAATATTATTAATTGCGTATGTTTGATTGTGTCGATAACATGTGTAACTTACAAAAATATAACCAAAGAGTTAACTACTCACTCTCACTTGGGATGGTGTTTTAAAACACCGACTAAACAATACTATTGATGCACGTACCACTGAAGCTAACTCATTAGATGAGATATAGTGGACCCCATTAATGGCGCCCCATACTTCTAGTTAATGGATGTGCAGGCTTGGGCGAAGTGCCTCGCCTCTCTCCTTTTTATACATTTTAAGGATTGCATATTTGGACTCTTTAGCTGGGTGGACTTCGTTAGTTGTTTTGTAGAATATTTATTGTGGCTTGTATAGTCTCCATTTTGGAGGACACCACTATTGGGATGGTACTTTGACTGCTAGCCCTATATTTATGGTTTTTTTTTTATTATTATTATCTTTACTTTGCTTTGGATTTGCTAAGTTGAATTGGGCTACTTTGATTATTCGCGTTGTAAATCTAAACGATGTCACACAAGCATTTCATTTGGTTCACACCGGGGAACTCGAGACTAGGGTCTCTGTATTCGAGTACCGATTTTCAGGACGTGACAGTTTAAGAGGATTGATAACTGTTTATATAATAATAAACTAGACCATGAAGAAACTATTGCATATGGCTAGCCCAACAGTCATAAATGGCTAGCCATGTGTCTAAACGGCTGGTATGCAGTTGATTTTCTCACATGTAAAACATCAGAAATTGCCAAATAATGGTTAATTTCTCACCAAAAATAAAAAACAGTCAATTATAGTCATGACCATGAACCAAAACGTCCAACTACCATAGCCCATATAAATTGACCTTGGCTAGTTCATTTCAACATCATAAACCATTCAACTCACTCTCTCATATGAATCAATAAATCTCCAAGTGTTCTCTGATTAAGCCATCAAGTTCAATACAAACCTAAACCAACAAGTCTAAAAGAACCAAACCAGTATAGTAGTCCAAACCAATAAAGCTAAATTTCATTTTCTACCTTTCTCTCTGACTTGGGAATTTTCCTTTAAATTTTCATCTGCTAACAAATTGTGTTTATAGAGTTCTACCAATGGTTTCTTCATGCTTACTAAACGCATATCTACACAAAGGCTTGTCATATCCTAGAAGATATTTGCCTACAACTTATTAGCAGTCTCAATTACTTTGAGTTGAGAATGGGCGAGTAACGCTTTAAGGATAGCGTAATTGTTGAGGGTCAAATATTGCATATCAGACTCTAATTATTGCCTAAATTTACGAACATGATACCGTTTAATGGCCTGCTTTAATCGTGTTTGTGGTGCAGAGTGTATTTACGAGCATGGACTGAAAAAGGGTGCTTAAAGCATAAATTTAATGCTCTGATGACACCAAAGGTAAGGGATGGACTCAAAGGGACTAAGATCAAAGGATTTACATGCCAGACATCCAAGAAAATCAAGCCGCTCACATTAAACGGGCCGGAAAGTCATCCAGAATTCAAGATCACAGGGTTCTCGCCATCCGATTGACTTGAAACCGCATATAGGGCCTAAGGAGCATAAATTAACCGTACATGTCAAATTTCAGCCCTCGGATCCTAGTGGAAGTGACCCAACGGACAGATCAGCCCATAAATCTCTGATTCAGTGCCCACCTGATCTCTGGATACACTCCAATTTTGGACTCAACACCTTAAATGAGGCGAAAAAACTGATGGACAGAACAGATTTCTCACAAACATCTCAGGGAACCCCACGCTATAGGTGTGTGTACACTATGTACACGTGCGCTCGGCGCACCGGACCAGCCAAAGACGGTCAACGGGCTTGACCCATAGTTTCTTTTTAAAAGAATCGAAAACGGACAGTGCCGTTACACCGACCGTCAAATTTTAGTTGTGGGCCTCACCCATCAGTCTTTTGATGGATCTGAACCGTTCATTGTGTCCATAGGAGGGGTGCAACCATCGCCTAGGTGGCAGAATCTCAGAAGATAATGGAGATCTTTTTTCGTCCATTCAAAGGCAAGACGGACGGTGAAATGAGAAATTCGGTGGACCACACCTAATCCAATATGAAACTAGTCTTTCTTTACTGGTTTTTCGTCCGAAAACCAATGGACGGAGTGGATTTCGTTGAAAACTACACTGTGGGGCCCACCGACCATCGCGCCTTGGCTGTGCTAACGTCGGCTCTGTTTTCGCAATGAGCACTGCGGGCGAGTTTCGTGGGCCACCACTGTACACTGAAGGTCCGATCCGGACCGTCCATTGGAATCACACCGACCCTCTTATCCTCGCCTAGGTGTCAGTTTGACCCCATGCAAGGTATTGTGAGATCCTAGCCGTTGAATACACGATGGACGGCGTAGTACAATATTCTGTGGGCCACACTGAAATCAGTTCGATCTTAGCATATCTGGACGGTTTTTCGAGTATAATTCAATGGACGACTTGGATTTTTTCAAAATACATCGTAGTGGACCCCACCAGCTTCGTCAGCAAGTGAATGAGCTTTGCTTCGTAGGTGTCAGCGAAAGCCGGACGCTGAGTCTACAAGTGGGTCCCACTCAGTGCCCAGTTCAATGATCTGAACCGTTCATCTGTCACATGAGGTGGCCAAGACCTTCACCTAGATGTCTGAATATTTCCATGCAACAAATGTACGAAGATCTCAGCTGAACAGAAGATTGACGGTGAATTGAAAAGTGTGGTGGGACACACCTAATTCAAGCTAAAACAGTTCATTCCTGGCTGATTTTTCGAGGCGAGTTAATTGGACGGGGTGGATTTCTCATTTAATGTCAATCTTAGGCCCACCAATCATCACAGATACGTATGGCATTGGTTTTGATTCTGTTGCGTAAACAGAGAGTCTCCAACTCTGTTTCAACCACGCGCAGCAACCACCCTTCCCTTCTCTATAAAAGGTGGAGCACCAGGGAGAGAGAAAATCATCTTTTTGCTGGACGTGGAGCACCAGGAGGAGAGAGAGAAAGTAGTTTTATTTTGTTTTCTTTTTCTTTTGTTTAAGGGATTCAGCTCCATCATGTTGAGCTAAACCTCTTAGCTAGGGCTAAGAGGTGAAGCTTGTAGCGTGACAGGATAAGTCTATGCTTGTGCCTTTTGTTTAGACTGAATGGATTTTGATTTAATTTTATTATGGGAATATTTTTAGTTTTTAATGGTCTGTTGTGACTGAAATTACAATGGGTCTACAATGGCTTTAAGTATTTCTCTTTCCTTTTGATGTTTATGATGTCAGGAACCCTGTTGTTCACCATCGTCTCCTGGGCATGGTTGGATGTCGGTACCCTTCCTAACCTTTATGGCATGTTGATTGGTTGGTAATTAGTTTAATTTTGTTGTTTACTTTGTCTCCTGGGCATGGTTTGGTGATGGAATCCATTCTAACTCATACACCTTTCATCTTTTTAAACACCATATCAAATAAGTTCAGTTTAAATTCCATGATTCTTCAAGCAGGCATAAGATCTTCCTGATATCTACAAGTGGATCTTCTGAATCCCTAGTTTCCTTTCTCTGAATTTTCTTCTCAGTTTAGATTAATATTTCATCATTATTCTTCAAATTACACTCAATTTAGATTTCATCTCATTCTAGTTCTAGTCCTAGTTAGTTTCAGATAACGTACAGGTTTCAGTCCCTGTGGATTCGACCTCGGTTTCACCGAGTTTATTACTACATCACAACCCTGCACTTGGGGAGTGAACAGTAATCACACGTGCTTCAACCTGTCCTTAATATTTTCAGTTTATTTCTCTCCTTTTTAACGATAATTATAAATTTGTAAATTGAGAATATCAAATTCTCAAAACTCGTGACCTTATGTTTGATTGAATTGGCACAATGGAGCCACCATATACAATCCAATGTGCATGAGAATTGAAGCATTTATAAGTTAGGCAAATAGTGGAGACTCTTTAAAGGTACACCTGACATAGTCGTATTCCGATCTAAACTATCCAAATTACTGGAGGAACTATGTATGGAGCATAGCCTAAACATTGCACCCAATAATATAGCATTACTTGTCTATTTTTATCTCCAAATATGAGCCACCACTCACTATTTTACTCTTGAGCAACCATTTGATCTCCATTAATTAGATGGTTTAGATTTGAGAGATGTGCTCTAGTGGGGATTGGGCACTACCCCACTAGGCCTTCTTCATGTCAGAAGCTCCATGTGACCCAATGTGATGTATAGGTCATTACCAATTCACTTTGAAAAATCATTTAAAATGATGAACACAAAAATAAGATAGATTGAATGCTGAAGTAAATCACACTACAGGAAATAATGGGAATTGAATGCCTACCATGAAAACCTCTCGGAAGCTACAGAAGTTTTGGATCAAACTGATATTTATGTTTTCCCTTCATTCGATCTATATGACCTTATAAATAGGTGTGACCTTATGAATAGGTTTGATGGCAAATAAACATCATGGTGGGCCCGAGGAAGGTTTCAACGGTGGGGTCATTATCAAGGCTGCTTCTTGTGGTGTGGTGTAGTCTACCCAAGTCTTCAATCTGGCTCCTTAATGGAATCACGCTCTAAAATGATCTTTAAAAATGAATGGACAGCTTGGATAAAATAAATATACTATGGTGAGCTCCACATAGCCATAGAGCCCCTGATAGGACGGTCCATCTCTAGCTAGGTATTGGTGGGGGTAATACCTAGTTGGGGCCCGATGTGCTCCATCCATAATGGGACCCACAAGTTGGATGGTTTGAATAGCTATACATCGACATCACATGCTGGGAGGGTGAGTCACCACCACCATTTAGACGCCGTCTTAATGTTCAGATTTGTTTATTAGACCTGATGTACCTAAATCTGGATTGTTGGATTGAAAATTGGACTAGGAATATACGTTCATGTTGAATGTGGACAGCTGATTTTGACCGACCTGATTAATAGAATGGAGTAGATTTGTAACCTAGGCATACACATGGTGACGCTCACTAGGGGTGCACATGGGTCGGTTCAGTCCAGTTCTTGGGTGAACCGGAACCGAACCGTTCCATACGGTTATAGGATTTTTGGAACTAGAACCGAACCGTTAGCACCCTAGAACCGAACCGGAACTGGACCGTGAAAACCGTTTCGGTTCCTGATTGGTTCCACGGTTCTGTGGTGTGTGAAGAGAGAGGACTAGAGAGATAGAGGAGCAGTAAGAGAAAGAGGATCAGTGAGTGAGAGAGAGAGGAGCAACGAGAAAGAGAGAGAATCAGGGGCTGGCGAGAGAGGATCATCGATAGAGAGAGGGTCAGCGGCGGCAAGAGAGAGAGAGAGAGGAGTAGCGAGAGAAATAAGAGGAGCAACAAGAGAGAGAGAGAGAGCGAAGACCTGAGAGAGAGAGAGAGAAAGAGGACCAGCGACAAAGAGATCAAAGAGGGCAGGGGCAACCGCATGCACGCAGTATGGTCGGGTAGACTTAGGGTTTTTTATTTTTTTATTTTAATGTAGGTTTGATTCTAGGTTCGATTCCACGATTTAGGATCCACTGTTCGGCTCACGGTTCAGTTCTACATACCCCTAAATTGGAACCGAACTGATCTAAATGGTTCTTTGATTTTTAGAATCGGAACCAAAACTGGTGCACTCTAAAACCGGACCAAACTGGACCGTTTGAACGGTTCCTGTCACGCCCCGAACTCGGAGATTGGGCTCACCAAATTTTCGATCGCCGAATCCAGCGCCGACAACCTCCGTAGTACCCCATTCTCGGCTCCAGGTACCCATATACCAGGTTCCGATCCTGGGATGCCATAAGAAGGATTTCTAATAATCAATTTGATTCGTAATGAGCATAACCATAAGCATAACCCACGAACAATAACCACAAGAACACCATCGCAAAATCCACTATGATAAAAAAAACTTTAAGTACAAGGCGTATGAAGGGAAATACAAGATAGTGATAATAACAAAACTCCAAAAGCTCGGCTGCATGCTCCAACTGCTTGGAGACTATGACAGCATCCTGGCGTCACTTGCACGCATCAATCGTGTATAAGCTTATAAAAAGCTTAGAGGGTGGTGTAAGTGTGTGCGCAATATGAGCGTGCTCAGAATACAAGGTCAAAGTAATGCAGAATCGTGCTGATGAGTACATGAATGCAACCAGCCGTACCAAGGCTATGCGGTATAAGATATGGATGCTATCGGTCATGTCAAGACCATGCAATGCAAGATAAAGCTCAAGTATGCCAATCCTCATCATATATCGGTACAGTTCTCATTCAGGATAATCACCAGGGTTCAGTACACTCCAAATGGCACTGTCTCTCTCCTAGAAGCACAGTCCAAGTGAGCGTAAGAAACCTCACTATCCACCTGGCCAATAGTCTGCCAACATCTATCCGGCAAGTCGATAGCGAACCCATTTCCGAGCTGGTCAAACTCAGCCTAGTAATGCCCCCTGCTCTCGGGTGAGTAAGGCCACACCCATTTCCAACCGACCATGACACAGTGGGAGACGCGGCCTCATGGTATTCGGCCCTCGTGTGCTCATATATCCACTCGGTCTCGACGTTAGAGTCATCCTCTGGTACTATCGGGTTCAGGGACTTTCACCCAGGGACATCTATGGCGCCCCAATTGCTTAGAACATGGTTTTCGGTATCCAACCAACCACCCACGGTGTGTCTGCGGAGGCTATGGCCCTGATGATGCTAGGGCATATCACAATCATACGAATGCAAGTGCATGTATCACACTATCAGTCATGCAACCATCCTGCATGAGGCACGCGCTCATATAGGCAACTCCACCTATCAGGGAGCCCATAAGCAGTCTGCCTAAAGGCATATGCTATGATCAGTCACTCCTCATACCAAGCATACATATGATGCGTATGATCATGAATCATGTACCTATACTAAACATGTTATATAGCGATGGGCTTGTACATAACGGATATGGGCCTAGACGGCCTACTCACTGCAAGTATGGGCCTATCCATGGGCCTTAGGGAGTGTGATAATGTGGACATTTAACCAACATTATCCTTACAATGTGGACGTCAAACCAACATTGTTCTCATGACACTACTTATTATAAACATCATTATCTACACCACGGAGGGATCACGCATTGCAATGGACTTAATTGTACCCGATTGGGCCTTAAGTACATCAATTGGGTCGTATCATATGGGCCTTATATTCATCAAGTGGACCGTATCATTGGACCGCACCAACGGGCCTTACGTACATTGCAATGGGCCATAACCCATGGGCTTTGCATATATCACATTAACATGGGTCTCAAATATAACAAGGTGGGCCTAATCATATGGGCCTCATATACATCAAAGTGGGCCTCAATATTGGGCCCATATACATGCCAAGATGGGCCTAAATACATGGGCCCATATATACCAAAGTGGGCCTCAATAATGGGCCTAAAAATACATCAAGATGGGCCTAAACACATCAGCCCATATGCATCCAAGTGGGCCTCCATAATGGGCCTAAAAAAACATCAAGATGGGCCTAAACACATCAACCCACATTTACCAAAGTGAGCCTCATGTGAGGCCTGCCATAATGTTTATTTTCCTATCCAATCTGTTGATAAGGTCACATGAGTAGGGGGCCCACCATAATATTTTATTTCCATCCACCTGTTGGTGAGATCACATGAATAGGGGGGCCCACCATAATATTTATTTTTCATCCACCTGTTGATGAGATCACATGAATAGGGGGCCCACCATAATATTTATTTTCCATCCACCTGTTGATGAGGTCACACAGACCTAGGGGCCCACTGTGATGTTTTTAACGGTGGGTGTTCATTCAACACTGTCACTTGTAATGTGGGCCAGCACACATCACGGTGGGGCCATACACACACATCACGGTGGCATCACGGTGGGGCCATACACATCACGGTGGGGCCTGCCTTGTAGCGTGCACGCAGCAGCGCCTGCTGCCAGCGTCAGCGGCAGCAGGTGATGCTGCTGTATTTTTTTTTTGTTTTAACATTTTTCTAAGGAACTCGATAGGTGGGGCCCGCATCAAGGAAATCCAGCCCTGTCATTGGTCACCATAGCTCAATGCCCACCCATCAAGCCCAATATTGGATGGTTTTTGGTGCATAAAACACATATGGTGTATTTCAATGGTATCAATACCATTCTTTACACCATGGCTCGCCAAAAGGTCAGATTGGTCCCAAATTTCTGCTCAACGCCTGAAATGAGCTAGGAAACGGAATAGACGACTTGGATTGAGCACATAAAGCAAGGTGGGGCCCGCATGAGCGACCCACTAAAAAGAATTTTTTTTATAGGCAGCGTTTTAACGCTGCCAGTCCAGCGTCTTTGGATGAACAGACATCCTGGTGGGTCCCACAGGGACGTGGTCCAACCAATGTATGTATATGTATATACATATGTATATGTATGTGTGTATACATACATATATATATAGACATATACTTATATATATAATAATACAATATACTATAACATTTAGATCACCGCACCTAAAATGTGATGGGCCACCTATTTGATAGCCGGAGCCGATTTACCACAATTCAGTGGGGCCCACTACATTTAAGGGAGAGAAAAGAGAGAGGTAGAGAGGGATATACGGTAAGATAGAGAGAGATCGGTGGAGTGGAGGGACCCCGCCACTATGGGCCCCTCTTAATCACATACATCGAAGTGGGTCCCATCATAAGTGGACCTTTAAATGGAAATCAACGGTGGATCACCCACCTCTCTTCCTTCTTCTTGCTCCCCTAGCTTCCTTAGCTCCTTGCCTTCGGGTTTAACGGTGGATGATGAGATCTTGATGGTGAGGATGAGAGATGAGAGGGGTGGGGAAAGTGGGCCACACTTGTTGTTGTGGTTTGGGAAGAGAAGAGGGCTTGGACGTGGGATGCTTGGGAGAGTGTTTGAGAGTAAATGAGAGAGAGAGGGAAGTGATGGGTGAAAAGGTAATGGAGTGATGGGTTAAGTGATGGCTTGTAAGAAAGTGATGAGTGAAGGGATGTAAGAGTTGACTTTGGGTAGTTTGTGTAAGAAAAGGGTAAGGATAGGTATGGGTTGTTGTACTTGACTTGATGTGTGATGTGAACTTGATTGATGGGATTGATTGATGGGACATCTCGTAAAGATTCCCTCCTAATTCGCAACGCGCGGTGTCTTCTTCAAATTGAACGCGGGCCTACATCTTCTACCCTGAGTATCAGTTCGGTGCGTGAGTCACGGCGTTGGAACGGCGGCGACGGCGTGGTCGCCAAGGTACAAGTTTCGGATCGAGCCGCCTTCAGTAGGCAGGACTCGGCTTAAGATCGCGCGCAACGTCGGGTACAAGTCGATAATTGTCAAAATTCGACCGGAAGGACCGCGGAAGCCTTTGGAACAGTACGGACTAGGATACAGATCTTACAGTTCCAATCCGGTTCCACAGTTCTACCAGTTCAATGTGCACCCCTAATGCTTGCTTGATAAGTAGTTTAGATCTTTTAGGCACGTAAGGTAGGATTTCAATGAACGGAGAATGCAGCACATGTGCCAATATGCACATGTGCTACATTCTGGCCATTCATCAGGTAGGCAGAGCATTTCCTCAAAGTTTAGATTGGCCAACTCATCACTCGTATGATGAATATGTACCATTAGCCACTTTGTAACTGGCCTCTTATTTGATTTGAGTGTCCCACTCGATGAGTGGGCTAGTCTAATTTTGGGTCATGACATGCTCATGGTCACGTACGGGGTTTGGCTGGTGACCCCAACACCAGCCAACTAGTTAGTGTCAAAGCATTGTGGGCCTCACTAAGATGTATGTGTTTTATCCATACCGTCCGTCCATTTTTTTAGCTCATTTTAGGACAAGAGCCTAAAAATGGGATAGATCCAAATCACAAATAGACCACACCACAGGAAAACAATGTTGATTGAATGTCCACCATTAAAAATTTCTAAAGGCCCACTTTAATGTTTATTTACCATGGACCTGTTGATAAGGTTACACAGACCTAATGGAAGTGAATTGCCTGTGACCTGGGCACAGAGATATACCTGTGCATAGGACTGTGTGGAGCCCACAAATATGTCTGTGATAAATCCACTGTGTCCATCTGTTGTGAAAGACTGTTGTTCACTCCCCAAGTGCAGGGTTGTGATGTAGTAATAAAACTCGGTGAGACCGAGGTCGAATCCCAAGGGACTGGAACCTGTATGTTATTTGAAACTAAGTAGAACTAGAACTAGACTAAGATGAAATCTAAATCGATGGTAATTTGAGGAATAATGATGGAATAATTATCTAAAACTTAAAGAATTCAAGGAAAGGAAATTAGGGATTCAAAGGATCTACTTGTAGAGATCAGGGAGATCTTATGCCTGCTTCAAGAACTCAACTGGACTTAGAGTTCCATCCTCATCCAGGTGAAGGGTGTAATCATAGAAATCAACCTGAACTTCTTTTGATATAGTTTTAAAGAGATGAAAGGTATATGAATTAGAATGGATTCCATCAACAAACCATGCCCAGGAGACAAAGTAAACAACAGAATTAAACTAATTACCAACCAATCAATATGATATGAAGGTTAGGAAGGGTACCGTCATCCGACCATGCCTAGGAGACGATGGTGAACAAAAGAGCTTCCTGACGTCATAAACATAAAAAGGAGAAAGAAATACTCAAAGCCACGCCAAATCTATTATAATTTCAGTCACAACAAACCATTAAAAACTAAAAGTATTCCCTTAAGTAAACCAAAATCAACATCAGTTCAGTCTAAACAAAAGGCACAATCAAAGGTCATCCCATCACACTACAAGCTTCACCTCTTAGCCCTAGCTAAGAAGTTTAGCTCAACATGATGGAGCTAGACATCTTAAAAGAAATACTAAGAAAAAATAATAAAAAAATAAAAATAAAATTACTCTACTCTCTTTCTCTGCCTCTGCCCACATCCCCTCCAAGATAGATTTTTTTCTCTTCTATCCTCTCTCTTTATACATGCTAAGGATGGTGGAGGGGTTGGTTTGGAGAACCGACCCTGTTTCGCAACACAGTGCGCAGCGATAGGAAGGCAATCGCATTTGGAAACGATTTGGCGAAGGAACCCCTCCATCCGATCCATTCTGACTTCATGGTGAGGTTAGGGGCCCCCTATTGCATTATTTGGACGGTCTGGATCATGAATCCGACAGTGCCCTTGATCACAGAACGGCCCATCGTGGCCGTTTTTCACGGACGTGCCTAAGCTTATGCACGAGGGCTGCGCTGAGCTCTCGGTGGGCCCCACGATGATGTTTTCAATGAAATCCACCCCGTCCATCGAATGTACGTCGAAAAATCATTAGGAAATGACTAGTTTTTTATTATATTCGGTGTGGCCCATGTGATTGATCATACGACCATCCGACCTCCATTTGGACGGTTAAGATCTGATCCTTGCTGTCTTTCGCCATTTCACCACCTAGCGAAGGTCTTGGCCACCTCCCAGAGCAGATGAACGGCTTGGATCATCAAAAAGGGTGATGATGGTGGGCCACAATACATACAGTGATCGTCCGTACGGACACTAGCGAAAGAAGAAAAACAGAAGTTTCCAATTTCAATAAAGGATCGGGTCAGCGTGTGCTGACCGATCTTCTTATTTTGGTATGATGTGGGAGTGCATGCGGGGTGTGCACGTTCTCCCTATGTGGGATCCATTACTGATGATTTTTTAGAATCCACACCGTCCATCCGACTTCCTATTTGATTTAAGGGGTTGAGCCCAAGTTTGAAGCATATCCCGAAATCAGGTGGGTCCCAAATCATTAATTTATAGTCTGATCTGTCCGTTGGGCCGCTTCCACAAGAATCCAACGGCTTAATTTCGATGTGTGCGGTTAATATATGGTCTTCAGGTCCTGTATGAAGTTTTGAATCGAACGGATGATTAGAACCCTATGATCTTGCATTCTGGACATTTTACGGGCCACTTGAGCTTCAGTTTCTCAATTTTCTCGGATACCTGGAGTGTAAATCCATCGATCTTACTCCCCTAGGGTCCTTCCCTTACCTTGGTGAATTCTGAGCGTTAAATCCATGCTTTTATCACCCTGTTTCACTCCAAGCTAGTAAATACACCTTGCAGTATAAACATGATTAAAATCAAGCGTTAAACAATATCATGTTCATAAAATCATGTAATAACTAGGGTCTAATATACAATATTTGACCCTCAACAACTGCAGTAGCACATGTTTCTAAAATTT
The DNA here is from genome assembly GCA_030180095.1 of Magnolia changhungtana. NCBI lineage: Eukaryota > Viridiplantae > Streptophyta > Magnoliopsida > Magnoliales > Magnoliaceae > Magnolia > Magnolia changhungtana. The sequence goes on from JASAUF010000220.1 coordinate 7,989,015, forward strand.
AGAGAGATCCAAAACTCAAGTGGGCCACACAAAATGAGAAGTGGGAATGGAAATGTGCACCATTGAAACTTTCCTGAAGCTGATCATGATGTTTTATATGCCATCCAAACCGCTCATAGGGTTATTACCACTCAGATAAACTATCGGCACAAATATCATCTTGATACAGAACTTATGTCACCCCATGCTTTCAATTCCTACTGTTTAGAGTGGTATGACCCACATGAGTTTTGGATCTACTTGACTTTTAGATTACTGTCCTACTTTTGTCTTGCAAAACAGATGGATGGAGTGTATTTGTCACGGACATCTCTGTGAACCGCACAAGAATATCTCTGTGCCTAGGTCACAGGCAATCCACTTCCCACCTGGACGAAGGGAAAACACATATACGAACTTACCGTGACCATAAAAAAATTTTGTATGGTAATCATTCAATCCCCACAGTTCCTTGTGGTGTGGTCCACTTGAGAGTTTGATTTGCCTCACTTTCAGGCTAGCGATCTAAAATGAGCTGAAAAAATATATAGACGGGGTGGATAAAACACATACATCATGGTGGGGCCTTACAGAGCTTTGACACCAGCTTGCTGGTTGTCACGGGTCACTGGCCAAACCACATCCCATCGTCACCACCTCTAAAAGAGGCGAACTAACGGTCCTAGAGAGGGGGGGGGGGGTGAATAGGATTATGCCTAATAAATATACAAAGTACAGATATAATGAATAAATCAGAATAAATCACTGATCTCAATAGTAATAGTATTAAGAAATTGATTCAAACTTTGTTCATGGGACAACCTTACACCAAAAACAAATGTTTTAGGTAGGACAACCTGATTTCATGAACGTAGTAAGGATCAAGATCGCAAACTAAGCAAGAGATAAGAGAGACAGAGAGCTATCTATTATAAGCATTCTCCACACAACCAAATTACAATCATTCACTACATATACAGAAATTTAAACCTTTCACCACAAACACCAAAAGTTATAATGGTTCGATGTGTATACCAACTGTTCTCAAATAACCACACCTACTATAACGCCCCGTATTTTCAGGACCCAAGTATATGACCCGTTTCCCAAAAACCCGAGTGTTAACCTAAAAAGAGCCAAATTCCATATATAATCTTTTTCTTTTATCAGAGTTAGTAAAAAAACGTAGAATGGACAAGTCAGCATAAAAGAAAATTTACATTTATGTTTAGAATATACAAGAGGTTACCCATAATGACTTATACAAACTAATGTCTCTACATCAACAATTACAAGATTACATACATGAGAAATTTAAAAGCATATAAAACATATAAACGAAAGCCGTAAGATCATGCAGCTTCCTTGACAGGTATAACCACGCATATTTGACCATCATAAGCCACCTATGCTACCTATACGGTTATATATTTGATGGACGAGTGACTAACTCAGTGTGAATTTCCCTCAAGATTATACATCGCCGTATTAGGTAAGTATAGTTATAAAATATTAAGGCATTCAAAACAAGACATGATGCAGTCTTTTTAAATGCATGGATATGTGAATTCACATCGACCTGGGGATGCTCATCCAGTCGAACTTGGGCTTGTCACCCATGTAATCATCAACCTGGGAATGCTCATCCAGTCGAAACTTGGGCTCTTCACCTGAAAATAGGCCGATAGTCGGTGGTCTGGGAGCTAGCGAAATGATACCTCGATAAGCCTAGACCATGTGCTACAACATTCGGAATTAGCCACCCGTTATCACTAATATGCTATGAATGCATGATTAACCAAACCATTATTAGTTCAGTTACAATAAGCCGGTTTAAAGAAGCTCAAGGTCACTACGGGGGCTTGTCACCAGCGTAGGCCGACAGCTCAGGCATAGTGTCTCATTCCACCATCTCTGGCTCATGAGGCTACCACCTTAAGATTATTTAATGGAACCCAATCGACTAGTGGCCAATCATATTCAGTATATGGGGCTTACCATCGCGTGGTTGCACAAAATAAAACGTTAAACCCATCTAGGGCAAATACTAAAACAAAGCTACATAGGGCGAATATCAAAATTAAGCCACATAGGGCAATTATTAAAACTAAGCCACGTAGGGCGAATATCAAAACCATGTGATAAGAAACTGTCCTTAAAAACCATTGGACACAACAACCCTGTATGGTAGGCCCACATCAATGATTAATTTAAACCACCACTCAATAACCACTAAGTCGAAGGTCCATTACGATCGCAACCAGTCGAGTTACATCTCAAGTATGGGTATACATTTATAGGAAGGGGTTTCCCACTGATGTACCAGTTTAAGTCCCATAAGTAATCCACAAATAATCTACAAGCATAAAAGAAATATGAAGGATAAACATTAAGCATGTAATATAATAATTCAATTCCAACAATTAACACATGTGATTATAAAATGGAGATATCAATTATAAATTATAATAAAAACTATAACTCAAGCTAATGGGAAAATGGAAAGCTCAAGGAGAAGAATCACCACCTTATACTTTGAATCGCCAACTGATGTTGCTAGGAAGCACGTACATCCTTAGAATTGAATCCTACCAAGGATTGAGAAGTTGTACGTGAGATCAGGTCTCTACAAAATGTTTATGACTAAGATTAGTATAACCTAGGGTTTTGATTACTTGCTTTTAGGGTTTTAATGTAACATTAAGATTTTCTTTCTAGGGTTTATTTTTGAACTTAGATTCTAGGATTTGATTATGGAATTTGAACTCTATTTTGTGTGGCCATTAATGATATTATTAATGGGAATAATAAATGAATAAAATTAATCAAATAAGTTGGTTATTAATTTTAGGAATATTAACAATGGCTACTATTATATCAAATTATCTAACAACCTACGAATAATGATATTAATAGTGTCTCATAATAGTTATAACAAAAGTAGAAGGAACCTATAGTGATATCTTAGAGAATAAGCTCATCGATGTATACGATTAGGATCATAAGTTATGGTTTAGGTTACTTAGACTCAGGGTTTTATCCACTAATTTAATTTTAGGCTTTGGCTTAGAGTTTGAAATCAAATTCTTATAATTAATTTAAAATAATATTGGCAGCGGAGTAATGATAGATAATAATTATTGGTTAACACAATCAACACTAATTTAAAATAAATAATCTACTAATGATAACATAATGCTAATTATTAATATCAAGTATCCATAATCACTAATACTAGCAAAATTAATCTACTAATGGTTAACCACAACTAAATGGGTTTATAGGGATTTACCCAACCTATGAACCTGGGCTCAAACTTATACAAACTGGGCCCAAATAGTTTGGTTTGCAAAGAAAAAGGGGGTTGGGCCCACTTCCTTGTTTCGAAGGGCTGGGCCATAGCACTGCCAGGTGTGGCCCACTGAACTTTATGGTATGGCCCACCTGTTTTAAATGTGGTGCGGCCCACCTATTTTAGCATGGTGCGGCCCACCTAGAGCCCTGTTCAGCTCTACTTATGGCCCATTAAAGGCCCTGATTTCACTCAGCTTTCGACACAGCTGAGAGGCTGTACTTGTCCCCTTGCACGGCCCAAATCAAAGCCTGGTGAAGGCCCAGTTTCCACCCAAATCTCCAGCCCAGTTGGGGCCTGATTCCATCTCCCATTCACGGCCTAGTTAGAGGCTATTTTCGGCCCCAAGCTCAGCCCTTTTAGGGCCTGGTTTTAGCTTGGTTTATGGCCCATTTGAAAGGTCGTTTCAACCCTAGTCGTGGGCCAGCTGAATGAGGCTTACAGCTCGAGTTGAAGGCTCCTTTAAGGGGCTGCTTAGATCAGATTTCTTGGCCTGACATAGAGCCATTTTTTGCCCGATTGAGAGGCGTTGCGGCCCCGAATGCAGCCCAACTGGAGTCATGATTTTTGGCTCAATCAAGGCCCTGTCGAGGGTTGTCTCCAGCTAGGTTTTAGCCCAAACCTGGCCCCAAACATGGCTGGAACCCCCACAACAGTGCGCCAATGGATGAAAGGCAGGCCGTTACCTGGCCTGCTCCAACGTCAACTGAGTCAACTTGGTGCCTGTTGCAGGGACTCGGTTGGCACCCCTCCTGATGCTCCAGTGATGCCGGCAGTCGAACCCGCTCGTGCCAGGACGCTCAGCGATTTTTGGTCGAATGGATAGATGGGTCTGATCCCAGCCACGGGCGGATACCTGGGGAGGTTCTGAGTCGTCCAAACTCAGTGAAATCTAATCCCAGCTGGTCAGGGCGGACTCGGAAGTCGATTGAGTCGATTGGTGTATTGCACCCCAACTCGGCTCAGTCCGAGCAACTGCCACGTATGGCAGGCGATCTCTCTCCCATCTCTCTCTCTTTCTCTGGTCTTTCTACTTCTCTAAAGGCCCAACAGAGGCCCTGACTCGATCCGATTCCACGTCGACTCGAGGCAACTGGTGCAGCTCGAATGTGGAAGAAGGTCGGACGACCATGGCAGATTGCATGCTGTTCGGTTTTCCTTCGATCTGGTTGGCATGGAGGGTGTGGATGACCCCAATGGAGCTTGAAGAATGCACAGATGGAAGCTTAATGGAGTTTTCTCTAGTGGGTTCGCATGAAGAGGAAGACGGCTCGGTTTTGGGTCTTTTTCTTTGCAAGACCCTAGTAACACGGTATAAATAGCTGGGATTACTTAGAATCGGACGATTAAGATGTAAGAAGTAGGGGTGCACATTTAACCGGTAGAACCGTAGAACCGGACCGAAATCGACCAAATGGTCTGGTTTGAACCGGTTCTAGAGTGCACCGGTTCCGATTCCAAAAATTAAAGAACCGGTGACATCGGTAAAGTTCTCGGTTTGGGGGTATGTAGAACTGAACCGAACCGTGAACCGATCCGTAGAACCAAACCGTGGATCCGATCCGTGGAACCGAACTGTGGAACCTAACCTCGAACCGAACCGATGTATTTTTGCACACCTTATAATTATTTTTTCTAAAATAATTATTTTCGTAAATGTATTTTTGCACACCTTATACAATATCTAAACCATTCATCAAATGGACCACAACATGGATGGACATGGGCTTGCAATTGGGCTGGATTATAAAAAGCCCAGAACCGTGGAACCGATCTGAAACCAAACTGGTTTTAACGGTTTGGTTCCAGTTCGGTTCTAGGGTGCCAATGGTCCGGTTCTGGTTCTGAATTTCTTAGAACCGTTAGGAACGATTCGATTCCGGTTTCACCCTAGAACCGGACCAAACTGAACCGTATGCACCCCTAGTAGGACGGGCGAGCTCACGCGGATCGTCGAGTTGGCATGAGGACAGTTTCCATATTTGGAAACATTGTGCTTCCGGGACTTGTTTGCAACGAAGATTGTGCCCACACACGTGCATCCCAACGTGCGAGATAAGCGAGGTTTCGGTCGAGCCGAAGCCCTGAACACGATGGACGGTTTGGATCGTCTACATGGCTAATGTGGGTGGGCCACTGATCGAAACTACGGACGAACGTACATCCGCTGGTGAAAACTGAAGAGAAAGAGGAGAATTTCCTTCTTTGGAAATTCTCGGGTCAACCTAGCTTGACCAGGCTTCTTGGACTAGTGCACAGCGAGTGCACCACTCCCAGTGCACACACAACATTTGTGTGGGGTCCATTGTGATGCTTTCATAAAATCCACTCCGTTCATTAGCTTTGTAAGTCCCATTCAAGGCCTCTGACCAAATATCAAGCGAATCTAACTCTCAGGTGGGCCCCATAAATTGATTAGGGCCTTTTAAGTGCTGATTACATCGTTCCGACGGTCAGATCTTTTTTAGACTGGACATCAATGCTCAAAAGGTTTCTAGGGGATCATTTGTATGTTCAAGATCATCGTGATACGTTGGTATCCTAATAATAATATTTATTTCCAGTTACTCTATTATAAATCATCTCATTTTTATTTTCTATAAGCATGTAATTTTAATCGTGTGGCGGGTCCCACTCTGATCTTAATTTGTTCCTATCTAAAAAGTCTCAGGGGTTGCTTATGTGGAAATCAAAGGTAATCTCGAAGATCGGATGACCCATTGGTCATGATTAAGTGGTTGATTGGTAGATTGAGGGTTGTGGTCCATATTGGTGGATTTCCGTCAATTCGACGGCCAGATCATCTTCAGATCTGACTTTTAAGGTTCCTAAGAGTCCTTAATCACTTCTAGGGGAAATTCTAGTGTTGGTTACCATTACCAGATGGTTGGATTATTTGCTTATGTGACGGTTTTTTACATCGATTGGCACAAGCCTCATAAAGGATGGACCGGGTGGCCCACGACACAAATTTATGGATAAATGGGCAGCTACATTCCTCAAGGGGCCACACTGGTTGAAGTTTAGGTTTTAAATGGTGACTTTATACAGTCTATTATAAAGATCTGATGGTCCGGTTAATTCTAAATATGATAAGTGGTGATTCTCAGGATTTCTAGCCTTGTTTATAGGTGAACAACATCAGAAAATTTTAGTGATCGAAGGGACTGATTGTAATCATTAAGTGATGTATCATCTTATGGAGTTTCAAAAACTAGATGAATAATAGATTTCTTAATTCAGGTCTCAGGGTTCATGTTGGATAGTTGGATTAGGTTATACACATTAGCTTAGGACAATTTAAGGTTTAACTTATCCCTGCGATAAGATGAATACCGTAAGCCTAGCTGCCAGTTTAGATCACGAGTTGGAGACGCAGTCTTACCATAAACGATCCAGAGTCAATCGAGGTGGATTGACTTTAGTCTCTACAGATGCATTGTAGATTGCCCTAGCTCAAATCCAGAAGGTTAAAAGCCATTAGGGTCTAGGGCGGATTGAACTGATTACCACGGTCCACATCAAATGGTTAAGATGGACAGATCGTGAATCGCTGAATGATGATGTGTAACATAAGCTATGTGTGTTTCCACACATGTTCATACTAATTTGGATTTAAATGGTAACACCTAAGTATTGAAAAATACGGGGTGTTACACCTACTCCACTCATAATAATCACAACCCGCGTGATATTGACGTTCACTAATAATCAAGGTTTCACAGGTTCACCTTAAAACCTATACAGTTGTATTTTTAGATGGGCTATCACAAATAAAACTTCAAGTTGAGATTTTCTGGCTATCTCAATCAAAACCAATACAAGAAATTTTTTGGATATCTCAAAGAAACCAAAAACAAAAGTACAGAATGATACTTATCTTCTTTTTTGAAGACGTTCTTGATGGAGCCCATAGAACCGCTTCGTTTGATGTAGAATATTCAATGTCTAGTAATACAATCAAGGGTTCTAGGTTCTAATTGATTTTAAATTAGTTCAAACCTCAGGCTACTTGTTTGAATCCTTTATATCTCAAAAAGAAGAGTGATTACTCTCTTTTAAAATATAAGATTCATAAACTAAAGATCAAATAATCAAAACAAAAGCTATAAACATAAATTTAAAATGTCGTGCAATAGCTTGAAGATAATGGGGACTTCTCTCTTTTTGAATGAAAGCTTTTCTTAGTTTGAATTCATGAATTTGGAATGAGAGAATGCCTCTATTTATAGGCTAAAATTCGGTTGCTTCGACTCATCTAAGGTTATGCCTTCGACTCGTTTAAGATTCAACAAAATTTCAAATTTTCAGTGCGATCGGATAAAACCGTCCTTCGACTAGTCGAATGCCCTACTTGACTAGTCGAGGAACCTATTTGACTGGTCGAGCACTGCCTTCGACTGGTCCAGGGTGCCAAAATTCAGTCGCTGGACTTTAAGTCGAGCACCCTTCGACTAGTCAAAGGTGCTCTTTAGTCGAGCACTCTGCTCGACTGGTCGAGAAACTACTAGAAATATTCATTTTTTTATTTTAAATTTTAGACTGGTCGAAGTTTTTCTTGGACTAGTCGATCTAAGGCTTGGACTAGTCGAACCAAGGCTTGGACTAGTCGAACTAAGGCCTGATAAAAGTATAAAACCCCGTATAAGTTTAGCATTTGAAAGAACCAAAGTCTAAGGTCTTTATACGGTCATTTATACCTGAGAAAGCTAGACATGAAGTGTATAGAACAAATTTTCTACTTGAAGGTGGAGCTTGATCTTCTATTAGTAGTAGAACTTGAGTATTCTTTAGCTTGCATTATCCATGTCTTGAATTTGCTCTTGCACTATACACACTTCATAGTTTGTTCTTGAAGGTGAACTTTCGTCACTTGAAGGTGAACTTTCTGTCACTTGAAGGTGTTTTGTCTCATTAAAATTTGACAAAATAAAAGTGTACACAACACTTACAACCTCACCTACTTGTATTTGATGAATGCTCCAAAACTCACTAATCCATGAGGTAGGGTATGTGTTCCTTGAAGCAACCATTCATCTTATATTAGATGACATAAGCATCTGATTGGATGGGAGATCTGTGAAGTGCATGTTGATTTAAGGACATCACATAGTCCTAACATGGTTGGCCCCACCTAACAAATGGTCGGATTGTAGTATCAATGACGTGTGGGCTACCTCCAGTTACGTGGACCTGTGCCGGTAGGCCTGATGATGGATGCAATTTTTTTTATTTCTTGTAAACATGCTGTATTTGGCTAATAATTACAAGTCACTTTCTTTGCTTCAAGCCTTATATATATATATATATGTGTGTGTGTGTGTGTGTGTGTGTCCAACCCTAGGCATCACATTTTCCTCATATGGAAATAGGTTTGTCAAGAGTTAAGCTCAAATGGGCCACTATCCATCTTCAATGGCATCGCTGGTGTCCCACATGTGTCAATATGCTAAATGAACCATAGTACATCTTTGGTTATGCAGCGCACGTTCCACTTATCACATGTGTCAATTTGTCATATGTGTCACTGTCCATGTTTTCTTACGCCCCACATGTGTTGATCAACGGCATGTACCACCATTTGTCTTCTCTTGCGCCTCGCATGTGCAAAGTACTCATGAGCCAATGTGCTAATGCATCACATGTGACATTGTCCATCTTTAATAGCTCCAAATATACCACATGTGCCAATGGTATCAATGTATACTAGTGTTACCATCTAGCTTCAAGTGCCCACCTGCAAAATGCACCAATGTGTGTCCTATGCCACGTGTGCCATTGTATATATTGCTTCAAGCACCTCACATATAATGCGTGACATAATTCAACTTCATCTATAGATGCCGCATATGTCACATGTACCCCATTATCCATCTTCAAGCATTCTAGATGTACCCCATGTGCTAATCCGCCACAAGCATATGCTAGTAGATACTTGAAAAATAAAAAATAAAAATTCAAACAATAAATTTGAAAATTAATTTCTAAATTATTTTTTTTTTGAAAAAGCAAATAAGGAAAACAATATTTTTTTTTTTTTTCACAATTTTCTGAAAATAAGATTTCCTAAGAAACACTATTTTCTTTCTTGCACTTTCTATAAATCTGAAGTGGCTCTTAAAACTTTTTTTTATTAGCTTTTTTAGTATGTGACTTGCCGGTGGCGAGTGCGGCAATCTCATGTGACCCCAAAGTTTGTGGAGCCCACTGTGATGTTTTTGTCATATCCACTCCATTTCTGTAGAGTGGTTATGACAAAATGGCCCTTAAAACTTTTTCCTAAGAAGCATTATTTCTTTTCACCCTTAAACTTTTTTTATTAGCTTTTTTACCATCTGATTTGCCAATAGCAGGTGCTCTGGAATCTAATGTGACCCCAAGATTTATAGAGCCCATTGTGATGTTTTTGTCATATCCACTCCATTTTGATAAAGCAGCCCTTAAAACTATTTTTAAGAAACACTATTTCCTTTCTCGTACTTTCCATAACTCTAAAGCAGCCCTTGAAACTTTTTTTTGATTAGCTTTTTTACTATGTGACTTGACCATAGCAACTTCAGGAATCTCATGTGACCCCAAGATTTGTGGAGCCCACTGTGATGTTCTTGTCATATCCACTCCATTTCCATAGTGTGGATATGACAATGACAAAGCGGCTGTTAAAACCTTTTCTTAAGAAATATTATTTCCTTTCTTATGTTTTCCATAAACCCACGGCTACACTTATAACTTCTTTTATTTACTTTTTGCTATGCGACTTGTAAGAGGTGGGTGAATCTCATGTGACCCCAAGATTTGTTAAGCCTGGTATGATGTTTTTGTCATATCCACTCTATTCATCCGTTTGCTAGCTTATTTTGGGGCATGACCCCAAACACTAAGAGAGATGCAAAACTCAAGTGGGCTTACCACAAGAACTAGCAGGGATGGAGAGCACCTACCATTGAAACCTTTTTGGGGCCATCTTGATGTTTAATTTGCAATCTAATAGATTCATAAGGTAATCCCCACATGGTTGAATGGAAAACACATTTATTTGTCTGATCTAAAACTTCTGTTGCACTCATAAGGTTTCAATGACGATCATTTAATACTCAATATTTCTTATAGCGAAGAAAAAAAAGTTGAGATTTAGATCTCAATCTTATTTGGGCTCATGTCTAAAATAAGATAGTTATTTAATTGACAGTGGATATAACACAAACATTAAGATGGACCCTACAAAACTTAGGGCTATAGGGGATTCAATAACCCCGAGTTACAGGCAAGTCACATCTATTTTTCTAGTGATGGAAAATGGAGAAACACACAGGTTGATTTAAAACATGAGGTTTTCCATGCTTATGGCTTGCAAAATATAAAACTTAGAATTAATCCAATGGTCCAAACCATAGTTAGCAAAATGTTATAAATAAAAGGGTTTGAGAAATGTTTATGTTTAATTCATTCTTGACCATTAAATTATAGTAAAAAAATTGGTTAGAAAATGGAAATGCCAAAAATTATGAGAATGAGAAGTTTAGGTTTAATATGGTTTTGACCGAAAAATAGAGTGAAAAAAAGGGCAACAGATGTTCATATATGTCTTTCTACTATATATAAATAAAGTTAAAATAGAAAGCTTTAGTTAAAATTAATTATGGTTTGTATATGTATGATAAAAAAAAATGTACGTATATTGTCGAATTATGCTCTTTGCCTCTCACAAATAGTTCATTTGCATATTGTCGAATTATGCTCTTTTCAAGTAATTTGCATGCAAATCAGTCATTTCTACTAAACAATTTCTCCCTCTACCCAATTTTATTAATGGGTGTGATTTGAACAAACATGTTTTATTAGTGTTAAAGTCATCCCCGATGTACATTACACCATCATCTAATGACTCGAGCTTTTATATCAAGTGGTGATTTAACATAATATTAGTGCAGAAGATCTTTTGTTTGAATCCCCATAACAGCAAATATGCCTCCTTAATATATTCTCGCTTAATTCAATTTGATTAAAAAAAATAAAAATTCAACCTATGTTCTAAAGTAGATGAAGTTGTTTTGATTAATTTTCTTTTTCTTTTCTTTTCATTATTTTAATATGATTTTTTTCTGAGATGACCAACACCCTTAAGGGTTTTTTTTTTTTTTTTTTTTTTCTGTTTTTTTTTTTTTGGTAAATAAGTGTAAATATGTATAAAAATGTAATAATAATCGCCAACAGTAGTTTGAAAAGGCATAAAAGGAGCTGTACGATTACACCTCCGGATCCAGGATTCACTGCAATGAATTGGGACAGTGAATGACATCATCAAGCCATGACTAAAATACATGGGTCCCACCATAATGTCTGTGACTTATCCACATTGTCCATCCATTCAGCCATCTCACTTTTTGGATTTTAGGGCATGAGTCAAAAAATGAGGCAGATCCATTAGCTCAAGTGGACCTCACAACAGGAGAAACTGGTAGCATGCATACGACATCCACAGTTGAGAGCCAAATCTTTCATAGGGCCTACAATAATGCTTATTTCTTATCTAACCCATTCATAAGGTCACTAAAAAGTAGATGAATGGAAAACACAAATATTAGCTTGATCCAAGACTTCTGTAGCTCTCGAGAAGTTTTCAGCCATAGAAGTTTAATTTCTGATATTTCCTGTAGTGCGATCTAAAAGTTTAATTTATACTATTTCCTGTAGTGCGGTCTAATTGAGTTTTAGAGTTCCTCCATTTGTGTGGAAGCCTGAAAATAAACTAGTGACAGCGTGGATAAGACATACATTTACAAGTGGAGATTGCAAGCGCCCTGATCCATAGCTCAAGTGGTAGACTGAGTGAAAGATACCTCGTTTCAACACTGAGGTCTTGGTATTGATTCCCTAGTTGAGGTGGCTAACACTGAAGTGTGAACTGACAGTGGGTGTACTAACAAGCTAACAAAAAAAAAGAAAAGAAAAAAAGAAAAAAAGTGGAGATTGCAAGCTTTGCAAGATTTATTTTTCATGAATTACAGTGGTAAATGAAAAAACAAACACTTTTTAATTAGAATGCACCAATCTAGAATTATATTTGATACTCTGGCTGAGTGTGATGGTTAATGCTCAAGGCCTGAAATTGTAGAGGTGGCATATAGAAACTCACCATGGACAGAACATCCTTCAAAATCTAGACTTATATAACTATCCTACTATTTAATTAATAAAAATTCCTATGTTCCATTACACCATTAGCAATTGTTATCTTGACAGTTCATTAAATATTCACCAATCAGTCAATTAAAAATTCAAGTCATAAAGGAAGCATGCATTAATTAATCAAAATATCCAAGGCATGTGGCCCACTATAGATAGACCATCGGTGAAAATTCCGATTTATTTAACTATTTTACCCCTCCATTATTAAGCAATTGTATGTTCAATTTGTGATCAAGCTGATATTTGTGTTCTCTTTATCCATGTCTCTGTTGCCTTATGAACAGGTTAGATGATAAAGAAACATTAATGTGGGCCCTAAGAAAGAAACAACTCTTAACGGTGAACATCTTTTGGTTCACTGTTTCCTATTGTGTGGTCCACTTGCGCTTCGAATATGCCTCATTTTTTGGCTCATGCCTTAAAATGTTATCATAAAATGGATGGACAACGTGGATAAGTCACATATATCATGGTGGGGACCACAATTTTAAGTCAGCTTTTTTGGGATCAATTTTCGAGGCAAAATTCCTTCCCCATTTACTTGTCCTTGCAAGCATAGGAAATATTAATGCTTATTTTCTTGAATTTAAAGAGAATTTAAAAATTTTTAAAAATTAAACACCCCTAAAGTTTTTACTTTTTATATATGACAGGTACTAAATAATCGAACAGAGGCATGAGCATGTGATTACTTGTCCCATAGGAATTATGTCATGTCTATATCTCTACACAATATACATTTCTTAATCCAGATAATTGTCCTGTTGTGTCCCACCATGTGGATTGTCTCAATAGTTTCTTCCACAAAACAATCTTAATCCTTGTTTGTACCCTATTTCTAATTGTCCCTGAAATAGCCAATCAGCAAATGACATGCACCATTGCATGAGTTAAGGGAGGAAGCTGTCAAGAGGAGAGGAATGGTTAGAGGCAGAAAGCGGTTAAGAGAAGATGAATGGTTAGAGGCAAAAAGCGGTCAAGAGAAGAGGAATGGTTAAAGGGACACGTGCCACGAAGAGACGGAAGGACATAAAGGACCAAATGTGGCAATGATTCAGTTGTCGTAACTGTTAAAATAAAGAGAGAAGCATCTTAAAGCTGCAACATATATATATATATATATATATATATATATATATATATATATATATATATATATATATATATAAAAGCAAGAATTTCAACAATTGTTGAAATTTGTGGTTTTAAAAAAAATCAAATATTCAAAAAATTTCGGAATTTTCGTTTCGCCGCCAAAATGGTTTTGGAAATTTTAAATTGAAAAGTGCGGTGCGTGCTTTTGTCCCACATCGGAAGTGAAAAGAGAAAAATTATGGTTTATATGTGGATGTGCGTGTAGAATTCTTACTTGGAGCTTTGAAGATTAAGATGCTCGAGTTATGTGGTCTAGTGAGTAGCACTGGAACATGTGCATGGGCTTGGGCTTGGCCGTGATCGTGGGCAAGGGCGAGGGCGTGGACAGTGTGGCTGTAGTGGCATTAGTTAGCGCACTTTGCACTTCGTACATATCACAGATTGGTCGCTTCGTCGCGGCCATACGCAAATCGTCGCAAGACAGTGTGAGTGGTCTAGTATGAGCCTATGTGCAATGGATCTGAAATGAGCTAGGATTTTATAGGCGACTGAGAACGGTCGGATTATTAATCTGAAATGGCCAGCCGTTTTTTAAAACGGCTAGCAGCCTTAAAAGCTACAACGGTCCAAAAACGGACGGGCCATGATGATCCAACGGTCAAATCCTCCGATCCGACAACCAAAAGCGACTCAAATTAATGATCAACGATCAGAAACGTTTTTCAAACGTTCTGAACCATTGATGGCCACCTAGCAACGGTCCACTCCTTGGTGCCTATATAAACTGGACCATTCTGGTCCAAATCTCATCAACTAAAACACACATCTCTCCCCTTCCATCAGATCCTCCAAATAGCATCTCCTTCGTAGAATATTGTAAACACATCTACAATTTGATTCTACCAGAAGATCTAGTGCATTGAATTGTTCCTAAGTGGACCCTTCGAAGTGGACCCTTCGTGATTGCTACATGTCGGATCCAGACAGGCTTGCCTTATCTTAGAAGCAATTCGCCTGTAACCCATCAACAATCGATATGAGGGCGAATCACACTTTAAAGACAACGTATATTTCACGTGACTCAACCTAATGAAATGAAATAATTAAACCTTATTTTATTTTTATTTTTCGGTATATCCAAAACATTTTTCCAACATAACAAAGTAAGATGTCTCATACCAATCCAACAAACTAGTCAAATTTATCTTATTTTCCTTATCATAACTTAACTTTATCATAGGAGTAGCGGTAATGTTTAACTGTAATCCAAGTCTACGATCCTACGCTGAAATTTTTCCAGTTCCAATACAATCAGTTCTACTTTCATAAAGGCATTTTGCAGTTGGTCCCTGCTACCTATTGTGAGTATTTCCTTTGTGTTTGGTAGATCTTTGTGGACGCTGGATCCCAGGTGGGGGAATCGACTCACTTTCCACGGGTTGCCTCTCTCGAGGGCTTTCTGGGATTATGAGGGTATTATGTTTGATCGGAGTTGCCACTAATCAATTACTTTGAATCTACAGTCTAAGGAATAAAATTAGTTCTCACACACAAAAGATGTAATGAATGTAGTGGTGACAATGACCAATCAGTATGAATTTTTGATGGGCAGGGTCCGATTATATCGGCAAGCCATAGAGCATACATTCGAATTGACCGAGTGTTGAGTATAATGTATGTGAAAATGTGATATGAGGAATGCTCAATGCCGTGTTGATGCTTATGACAAAACAACGACTAACTAGTTAGGTTTCCCGTGGGCAAGCTCCAATTATATCGGCAAGCCACAAAGCATACGCCTGCCAATTAGAGATGAGAAAATGATGAAATGTAATGCGGTGATGATATATTTGAGGAGCAGGGGGTTGAGAATGGAATGAGTATAGCACAATGCTAATGCTCAGAATAAGATGAAACTAATGAAGGTTTGAATAGTTAGATGGCAGGTAATATCGTAAAAGCAGGATCGAATGGCTTGAATTAGGACTTGAGTGTCACATGAGACTCAGTTTCTAGCTAGGCTAGGATAACCAGGGCTGGATTTTCTCTCTCACTCTCACTTTCCTTGGTGGAAGGATGGCTAGATGGCTAAATGGCTAAGGCCTTAAGGGATGATGTGGCTTTTGCACACTACTTCCTTATCAAAATATGAAGGAAAGGGGGTTATTTATGTTCTCCAAACTTGATTTTCTAGCAATTTTTGCAAAGTCCAGGGTTAAAAGGTGGTTGAAGGGCTAGAATTGAAGATTGCCACATGGCACCATTTCATAGGTTATATGAGGTGGTAAAAGGATAAATTCGAAAAAAGAGATGGGCATCGGAGTAAATACACACCATCCGCATACTTAGGGGTTGTAAAAGAGAGACTCCACATGCTTGAGGAACGCCAACCCAAAAAGGGAGAGTGCCACGTGGCTGGCGGCAAGCTAATTGTCGCCGGTCCACACTTGGACTTCCTGCTTTGGCAGGTAACCTCCCACACTTGGGTGGATGCTTTACTGTGAAGGATGCGATATTGCTATTGCGCATTGTACTTCAATTAGACTTGATTTTGGGCTTGGTTTTGAGTTTAATTATGTGAGTTGACTGGGTAAGTTAATTGGATGAATTAACTCAATGAGTTGACTAGGTAGGATGACTTGTCAAGTTAACTCAAGGCTTTAGTGTTTAGGATTAGATCAACTTAGTTAATTAGGTTGAGTTTTGAGTTCACGATTAGTTTTTAAATTGATCATCTATTGGTTCAAACGACAATTAACTTATTACTACAATCTCGTAATTTACCTATCTTTAAAGGAAGAACCTCATCCTCCAACAATTGCCTAATCATTGCACAAGAACCGATAGCTGGGTCTTGGTCCTATGGGATCGCTTCCGCATACCTGCATATCTCAATGCCTGCGGTCAAAGTTGTTTGGTTCAAACGAGGTGTACAGTTGGCTCTGGAGGGGCGGCACGCACCACTCGTGACCAAAACCAAACCGAGTGCCCCAATCCTTTCTTATTTTTAGCACATATAGATAAACGGCCAGGGAGAGATATATCAACGATCCCCATTCAACAATAAAGTGTCTTAATCTTGGTTGACAGAATCTTTCAATCTGGACATTCTCCATCCACCGTGGGACACAACATACCAACGGTCTGGATTACCGAGCCAGGGCCCCATGAACAGAACAGAAAACCCGAATAAACTGTAAAAAAATCCGGGCCGAGTATCATATAATTCCTCTGTCGCAGCAGACGAGGGCGACACTGAGAAAGAGAATGCAAACCGTTGTGGCCTCCTCTCATCGCATCCAACCCCTCACCATTCATTCATGGCGGAGAATCGCAACCGTTCGATCCTTCGCATCATCAGACACATCCAACCGTTCACGTGGCGGTCTCCCGCGCTTCTACTCCGAAACTCTCCCCCCTTCGAAGGCAAGTACCCAACGGACCCTTCCTCCCTTTCCTCTCTCAGAAGATGTAATCATTATTTCTTGGACGGCGTATTTCTAGTCTTAGTAGAATTTTCAAAAATAGCGAAATGGGGTTTGCTTTGTGCTGTATTGGAAAGAAAGAACTCTATTTGAATCCACGAAAGCAGGCATGGATTGCCGGCTCGTCCGAGTCGACTCGTGCTCGGCCGAGTCACATCCGGTTCGATACCACGAGTCACGCCCTAAGCATGCACGACTCGCCTGATTAGGAAGAGTCAACCTCGACTCGGGCGAGTCACGATTCGACTCAGGACTCAACGAGTCGGTCCAAGTCACCGAGTCAGAATACCACGCAAGCCATGATGGACAGTGGGTCGGGTCTGGATCCGGGTCTGTTCGTGGTCGGCTGAATCTGACCTGACCCACATAAAATTCGCTCACCCAAAGCTCGACCTGACCTGATCCATTCATTACACCTATTGTATTGTAATTGGGTGGGGCTCAACCTGACCCAACTTGACCCGTCTCAAATTGTACCATGGTTCGATGAAGAATGAGCTAATAATGAGATTTTTTCAATAAATGGAAAGCTTAAGATGCCTACAATACCTGGATTTAGTCAGTTACAACTTGTTATGGTAGAAGTGGTCATGAAGTATTGCAACCTTTTAGGGGTCTAGGGATCAATACTCCATGCCAATGTTGTGTTTTTCGATTTTCGCTTGATTGGATCATCTGGCTTTGGCTCTGCCTATTGATAACCTAAATGGGCAGGTTGGGTTGGATAGTGTTGAACCCAAGCTTCATCCATTTACTTAAGGCCTGTTTGGAATGTGGGATTAGGTGGTATGTACTTGCATTTGGTCCAATGTAAATTCTATCTTGTGTTTGGAATCGATGGGAAGGATTGGATTAATCCAAGTATCATATCATCCAGTCCTAGCAGGAGATTCGACGGGATTTCTGGTGGAATTCACAATCTACTACATCTATGGGCCCCACATTGATGCTTGTTTTTATTCAAGCCATCTATCCATATACGCCCTTTACACGTGACGTGACACTTGAGTTGCGTATGCATATAGGCGACCAACATTAGTTGTGAAATTTGGTTAGTTAATTACAATTCCATGGTCCACCAAATGCTAGTTTCACTTAATACAGTGTTTTTCCCGAAGGAAGAATTTAATCCCAAATGTGGGGATGGTTAAGATTCCATGGTATTTCCAAACATGTAATCATTGTGTAATAATGATGTTAATTCCACCTAATGCAAATATGCAATTCAATACCACCTAATCCCGTGTACCAAATTGGCCTCATTTTTTATTTTTTATTTTTGGTTTGAGGCCCACTCATTTACTTAAACGGGCCTTACTTTTTGCCTCAAGCCCCACCTGCCACCCAAAGTATTGGGTCAGTTTAACTATAGTTGCACGGAGCATGAAGGGAGGAGCAATAGATTCAAGTGCAGGAGTAGGGAAGTGTCTATTTCAAGATTTGAACAAGTATAAACAGCTAGCAAGCGGGAGCAAGAGTTAGAAGTGCGATCCGTAGCTGGAGTGGCACCTAGTTAGAAGGATCCTGCAATTGTGAGTTGAACCACGGGCTGACCTAGCACATTAACACCCCTTCAGGAAGGTGTCATTTCATGATTTTTGGAAGTTCTAGTGAGAACAAAAATGACAAAAATTTGCAAATTATTTTTCTCACACGGTTGAAATTTCCATGTGCATAAGCTGTTGGTGATTGTCTTTCTGACTATTCATTTTCCTTGTGGGGTTGGGGTCCACTTGATGAGTGGATTGATCTAATTTATAGGTTGGCGCATTACGCATTTGGTCCCACCTAATGATTGGCTTAGATATCTCTCACACACCATGTGGGCACGTATGCCACGATTAACCACTTTAGTCTTTTGTTGCAGTAACTACCATAGTGTGCCCCTGCATCCCAAAGGCCACCCCGCTCGAGCCTGGTGTGAAAATGCCCCCGCATTATATAGACTCAAGCATCAAGAAGCATTCCATACGTAGACTCGAGCACTGAAAAATCCCAATGTACATGTGTCAATATTGGTTTGATGGGGCTGCACAAAGTCAAATGATATACACTATGGTATGTAATATATTTGGATGGGGCAAGTTCGGGATAAATAGTATCTAGATGGTATAAGCAGAGTTGAGCTTGCAATCTAATGGCTGTAGGGTAATTTGGTAAAAAATTATTGTCAACTGCTGGATAAAAAAAATAAAATGCTGAAGGTTGTGTATCCATAACTTAATGAGTAGGGGCTTTAGAATAAATGGTATAACAACTACTCAACCAAGTAATTTTGCAATCGTATTGCGTGTCTTCATGCTTAGCAGGGGCTCGTCTAGCATTGCACTATCTAGACATCAACCTCTTGGAAATTCCCCCTTGCAGGTAGCAGTCAGTAGTTGCTATGGTGCAGTGTTGGGCTTCTCTTTGTCGGTATGTGAGCCGTGTTAGTAATCATGTATTGGTGGGTTCACTACTATTTCGTGCACCAACTACTTGAACATGACCTTTCATGTATGGGTGTTTTGCGCTTCGTAGTTTTCATTCGACCTGCTCCTCCAAGATCCTATTTTGATGGCTTGCCTTTCAAGCAGTGCATGTAACAGTTGGGCACGGGTTCAATACTCAGTGGGACCATGTTGGCATGTGAGTGGGGTCAATGCAAGCCTCTGCCAAGGCTGCTTCCAAGAGCGCTCGTAAAACAGGATGTTGATATTTGGTGGTCCGATGATAGTAGAACTTCTCCTAGTTTGCTGTTTAACAGCTCACTTAACTTCTTGGGAGAAAGGCTAAGATGATGATAGTGGTGGTGATGATTGCTTGCCCATGGGAAATGATATTATGTCATGCATATAATTGCACAAATAGTGATGGTAGGTGGCAATAGATTCGGGTGCGTGTGGAAAACATTTGCTTCACAATGTTAGCTAGCACAAACAACTAGAAGCAACATCAGAAGTGTGAGTCTGAAGCATGATTCAAAGGAGCGGCACCTGAGTAGATGGTTTGTTCAATTAGCTTGGGCACCAATTGCAAATGTTCGGTATTGTCGATCCTAATCATCACCTGTTCAAGAATGGATGTTGACACCCTCACTAGTTGGTAGAACCATGTAGCCTTGCATTCAAATACACCATAAACATGAATATGTCATTGGGATAAGTCAATGTTTTTGCAAAAAGATATATACTATGTACAACACAAGCAGCTTTTGGGCATTTTTGACCCACAATTAATTTCTCTAGGGGTAGAGACCATTGGATATTCAAAAGGACATGGGAAGATATTTCAAAATAATGTAGGATATTTTGGTAACTAAAAAATTCGGCTGTTGTCAGTCGAACGATTCGGGTTTCACCAGCAAAAAGCCTGCAATGGTTTAGATTTTTCCCACAAGAAGCAGCCAGTATTTAATGTGGGTAGCCCGCTCTTTTCTTTATTGGTAACCCATTCCGACGGTACTATTAGGAAGCAGTGATACAAAGGGTGTATGGGGCCCACCATGATGACTATATGAAAGCCACTCCATGCATCTATTGCCATACCTCATGCTAGGAAGTTAGGCTGAAAATGAGGCAAATCTAAAAGTTGAGTAGGCCACTATACTGGAAAAGGTAGTGATGGGTTGCCTATTGTTGAATGGGCAGCATGTAGCCACACCCTTCATGTCTCTCCCCTTTTTCGTCTCTCCACGTGCGTTGCATGTGCATTACCCCCTAGTATACTGAAGTCAGAGGTTGAGGGATACCCAAATTTGTACATGCATTATGGAAATTCACTCGTTGACAGATTAGTTGGCAAGATTGGATGTTGATTTCTGTACTCGTGGCCCAATCCCTCTTGCAATGCGACTTCAGTAGTCCGTGTATCTCATTCTCCATATAAATATCATCTGTTTTTTATTATTATTTTATTTTTATTTATTTATTTATTTTAAAGGAAAGAAATGATCAGTAAGTCATGCGTTCTTGTTGATACTGTAGACAATGCTTCAAAGCTTCCATCAGATCCCACTTTCTCAACAATGCAGGTTTCAATGGAGTGTCTTTTATTTTCTGAATTCCATCTTTGTTTGCTGATTTTATTGCTTGTTTTCAAAGTTCTAGAGCCTGGTGACTCGACTTGAAAAATCAGTCTGAGTAGACTCAACAAGATTTCACGCGGAGTCATTAAGAAATTCACTGTTGAGCGGGACTCAGCTTTGACTCAACAAGACGTTGAGTCGGCTCATCAACTGGGTCAACTCGATGCAACTCGGCATGGCTTGAACCATGTACTCACAAAGTGAATGGAATTTTATTAAAAAAATACAAAGTGGGGAGATGAGACTCGAACACCCGACCTCGAGGGGACAGTACACATGTCGATACCACTGCCATTCATTGTTTTTGTGATGAAGTGAAACCATTTTTTTAAAAACTCATACTGGTGCAAACATGTATTATTTATCTAATACTTCTTGATTTAATTATTAAATATCGAGTTGAGTCTTTGGGTTGACTGACTCGGCTGAACATCAAGTTGAGTCAAGTTTTCGGGTTTTTGAACTATGCCTGTTTTCATTTTACTGATTGTTTATAAATAGTAAATAATCTACATTTATTTGTTCACATGTTGTATTTGGATTTGTGCTACTGATTCATTTTGAGTGCAATGTTGTTATCTGTATGCAACTTTGGACTCAGTTATGTTCATAATGTTTTCTTTTCTATGATTTTAACCAGGGCAATGTCACTCGGGTACAAGGAGATGAGTTTTGGCACATGACAAAGGTCTTGCGCTTGAATGCGAATGACAGGTAAATTTAATGTCCATTTCTTTCAATAAACTAGACAGACAGCTGCTATTGGTTCCTTCGTACATGAAACGTAGGACTGGACCCTAATATAAAGTAAGAATTATTACCTTTCAAAAAAAAAGTTACAAATTCTTAGTCAGTTCCTACTGTTAAATTTATGAATGTAGATGCGAGGTTTGATGAGAGATCATGTGTTTTAACACTTCCATACATATAGATCCACTGCTCTAATGGCAAATATATGGAAAGTTTTGCTTGAAACTGAGGAAGATAACCTTTGGAAATCATTATTTATAGCCACCCGGTTCTTTTTTATATTGTTGTGGTACTTGTATATTATTCCACAAACATTCATATCATATTCACAAATGCATATAAAAAGAGAGAAACACGTATTGTCAAGAAGCTTTTATTTATTTAGGTTCTTGTACATTCCAGGCTGTGATCGGGCACAAGCCTTTAGTTACATTCCAGGAGAATTACCCTTGATTTTGAGACGAGTCAAAGGAACTAGAGTAGCTGTGAATATTCAAATAGACTAAGACTAACTAGGGTTGCTGTGAATGTAGTGGTGACTTCCCCCTTTCTCATGCTCATGGAGGAGCGCCTCTGCCATCTTCTCGTGACTTACACTACCCTGATTATGATGAGAGATCAAGTTTCCTACACTGATGCATGCATGGTGGAGATTTTCATAAAGCCAACCTCTAACACAAACGCCCATGAAGGTTAGGGTAGGAGTATTGGTCCACGGGCGCAGACGCATTCCCGGAAACAGGAAATGGGAATTTCATTGTAGGGGCGCGAACGCGCTCATGGATGTAGGAGTTGGAGATGCCCCTCCTCAAGGGTGGACGCACCCGTGGGAGGAGGAGATGGTAATGTTGTCCCATGGGCACAGACGAGCTCATGAAAGTAGGAGTTAGATATGCCCTTCCTCGAGCGCGAACATGCTCTTAGAGGGGTACCTTTGATATCTCAACCCTTGTGCGCGGATGTGCTCACTCAACAACGAGATGTACATGCTCATAGATATGGAGAGCACGCTCGACGATGAAGTGGACGCACTCATAGATAGCGAGGATGCCCTCAACGACGAAGTGGACATGCTCATAGAAGTAGGATGCGCATGTCATCCCTTTCCCTTCTTGCTTAAATCTCACCTATACGAGGGATGTGCATGGAGATGAAAGAGAGATTGAATTGAGGGAGCTTTGAGTGATATTTGTGTATGGAAGCATGGTGTCTAGTGTAGGGGTTCAGCGGGCATTTAATATTATGAATGAGGATTCTGGAGATATGTGTCGCTGTGGGACACGCGTTGAACAGTGAGACACCAGCGAGGGACATTTGTTGGATGTGAAGGCATCTCGAAACCAGTCCCAAATTCCCAATGCGTATCGTGTCACATCGGTATGTTGACATGTGTTGGTCATCTGGGTGTCCGCACTCATTGAGACTGGCCACCTGGGAAACAATGGTAGGAGGATCTAGTGCAAAGCCACATACATAGATGGTACCCAGTGCAGAGCCGCATGCATTGATGTGATCCAGTGAAAGGCTGCACACGTAGTGGCATATCAACGTGGGGCCGCGCATGTATTATCTATCAGCGCGAGATTGCACACGTCAAAATAGTCAATGTTGCATTGAGCTCTATGGTAGGATGTAGCGCGGACGTTGATGCCTTCATCTTTTTTCATGTAGTACTTATTTTCTTTTCTTTTTTAATGGTTATCATGTACAGTTTCATTTGGAAAGTTGGAAAGTAGGTGTATGCAAATGAATTGAATTTTTTATTGATCCCCTAAGCATTAACTTGGGAACGAGGAAACATTGAGTTGTTTTTTTTTCTAAATTTATTTATTTATTTTTTGCACTTCTTTGCAAATGCTTTTTTGGGTGAATAGTGGGAATTTCAATCTACTTACATATAATCCCATTGGAGCCCATTCGGATGTAATTCCTGGAAACTCTTTCCATGAGTTCCATCTGTCTCATCTCTACCTTTCCAAATGCTTGTTGGGCAGATAGTGTAGAAATTCAATCTACTTACCATGTAATCCCACTGGAGCCCATTTGGATCCACTGCCAAACTGCAATCTGATTGGTATTTTTGGCTGAACCTGTCTGCATGAGTTTTTGAGCAAACATGGGTAATGGAAACTGCATTAACTGGCTTCCATTGTCCTGCCTTTTCCGCCACAGTTCAGTATGGGTTTCCTTTCTGGCATGTGCTGAGCACATCTCTTTTGCCACAAAAAGTGGAAATACAAATTATTTGAAAACCTTTCAAGCTACATCTAACCAATCTGCTTATATCTTGTCTTATAATTTGATCTGTAGTTGGTGTAGCTGCAACATAATGCTCACATCTCTAAGGGCCTAATTGGTGGACGCCTGAAAATGGGTTCATCTCATCTTAGTTAATTATTCCATAGAGATCATGATCTCTAATACATAATTATGATTGACTACATAGAATTTGGTAATCCTAGTATATAAATAAATACATAATTATGATGGGGCATGCTCCACTGGTACTAGTACCATCGTAAGCTTACAGTGGCACTGGTCTGATGTGGGGTCCAGTGATGCGTTCACAGAATCCAACCCTTCCCTAGGATGCGTCACCTCAGAAAACCTCCATGGCCCAAAGATCAGACTGGTCCAAAACTCAGATTGGCCACAGTACCGGGGACATATTGAGAGGGAACGCCTACCATTGATTAGCATGGGGCACACCCAATGTGTTCTGTATATATAATCAAGGGTGTTCAGACCCTTCGTCCAGTCCAATGAAAGGTCATGACAAGATTCAGGTTGTTTTGCGACTCATGTAGGCCCGTATGGAATTTTAGGGGCAGGTGTTTCCTCACTGCTTTTTCTCTTTTCTGTGGCCCCCATTAGTTTTGGATCAGGCAGAGTTTGGGGTTTTTGGAGTTGAAGCATCTGATAGACGGGTTGGATGGTGAAAGTACATCACGTGGCCCCACATCTGCCCGGTACCACCGGAGCGCATCCCAATTATGATAAACTAAAATGAGATTAACTAATTTTTCAGGTGTCTACCACACATATATAATTCTTTAATGGTGCCGGTGCAATAATGAATTCTTAATTTTTTGTTTTATGGATGGTACCTGACATATGTGTGTAAGAGGATATCTGATAACTTGCATGCTTGTATTGCATGTTATGGTTTTCCTTATCATAACTTGTAAGGGTAGAGCTCTTCAATGGGACAGGAGGTGTCATTGAAGGATGCATACAGAGGATTGATCGAACCGGGCTGGATTTCATGGCATTGGAGGATCCGAAAGTAATACCAGCTATGGGCATAGAGTGGCATGTTTATGCTGCTTTTGGTGGGTTATTTATTTATTTTCCAATTGCCTTTATCTTCCCTATGTGGTGGTGCGTTCTTCTTGGACATATACACAGATTCTTACATGTTTCATATTGCTTTTGTTCAGGTACTTTAAAAGGTGGCCGGGCAGACTGGCTTGTTGAGAAATGCACGGTAGGTTTTTTATTTTTTATTTTTTTTATGTATGCTTATGGGTTATTACAAGATCTTTGTTTGGATGAAGATGATGAATTTGCTTTTTCTTTCTTTCTTTTTTTTCAGGAGCTGGGAGCTAGCAGTGTTACCCCTTTACTAACTGAACGTTCTTCTTCAATCACAGAAAATCGTGTGGACAGATTGCAACGAGTCGTACTAGCTGCAATTAAACAATGTATATTGGTTATTCTAGTTTCTCAAACTGTTGGTTTTGTAAGGAGCAAATTGATATTTATCCTTCCAGACTAGGTGATATGGGGCAGGTGGTACATGAGGCGAACTACCTGGTGGCAGATTAATGACGGGGTTAATGTGGGTGTCATTTACCTGCCCACTTAACAGCCACCAGGTAAGCTGCCACATGTGGCATTGCCTTATTTACCTTTTCTTCTATGATTTATTTTTTCAATGTCTGTTCAATTAATTCGGTATTCATTTGGTTCATGTGGTTGAAAATTATTTCACTTGCTAATCGGAGAATGTCTGATGTTACTGTATCTGCACATCCTCCTTTGAGCTTGGCCTGAAATGATCTCATAAGCATTTTGGCTTGCGTTTTCTAGGTCAACGGCTACATGAAATGACACTCAATCCTCCAATGAAAATTGAAAGCCTTCTACCTTTTGTGAGTTATCCTCTTCTCTATCATATTAAAAAAAGAAAAAAGAAAAAGAAAAAGAGAGCCATATATGTATCTTGAGACATCCTTATGTCATATTAAAAGAAAAATTGTGAGTAATCCTTATGTCATATTAAAAGAAAAAATGTATTCATATTGTGACTTATCCTTTTCTTATGTGATATTAAAACACACCCATGCACACAAGTCTTTAGTTAAAGACATCACTATTTCTGATAAAGTAGGTTCTCATATAATTGCATATTTCAAGGCCATATAATACCATAATGGGTTTTATTATTACTATTTTTTTTTTTTCACATAGGTGGAGACTGAACTTATTCAGTTTTAGGTTTTGACACCGTTGAGGCTAGTTTGGTTATTGTTGAAGTTATGTTTGGATAGAACTTTTTGAACTCATCCGTCCAACCAAGGATGCCTGTACATTGGCACGTGTGGACATGTAGCACACTTGTAGATTAATATTGACACATGACACATGTGGGTTACTTGAAGGTGCATTATGGCATATGCTGATAACTTGAACATGAATGGTGGCACATGCGGTGTATGTGCATATGGGTATTGGCACATGTGGCATATGTGGGGTGCTTGAAGGTTGAATATTACACATGTGGGGTAGTTGAGAATGAGAACTCTCTTATTTTATATTCACACATGTAGATCATGTGGTGCACGTGACAAATGCACCATGCATGTATATGAAATATTGCTATGACTCCATGTATTTTACAGAAAATGGGTTAAAACCAACTTTGTGTCCGGATTGCCTAATCCATACTAATGGCTAGTTTTTTGGACAATCTTGTCTTTAGTTTTATTGGAATTAGTGCCACTGTCCGAAAAATGGTTGTCGACAAACCATGGACATGTGCCCTATCCGGACAAGGTGGTCCAAATAGAAAATTTTCAGTAATCAAATGGCCCATTAGGCTATTAGGAATTTGGGTACTTGTAGTTGTGCAATTAAATGAAATCCCTTCAGAGCTCAAAACCCATGAATATCCATACATGTTATGAATGGGATTCTTGTATACTTGATCCATATCCTAGATTTCAAGAAATTTGGAGTTGTATCCGCGCTTCCTATATTCTTGTCTATATCTGGACATCTTAGGACATAGATGGTGATGTCACTTGGACACCGACACCTATGGCATTGCACATGTAGACATACGTTTCAGTGGCAAACACAAACATGAGGTGCCAGGGAAAGCCTAAACATACAGATGTCTCTTTTGGATACACGATATAATGATTTGTTATTTTAAATCTTATTTAAGAAATGCCAAGGATATAGAAGAAACAAGTATATATATTACAAGCATGAGCTTGGGCAGTGCATTTGTTAGATTCTCCATTGTTTGCTGCTCTTTGTACTATTTGCCACCTGGCTACCTTTACCATTGGCTCAGGTTGGGTTGGGTACCTAGATGGGCTTTGATGGCCCTCATGGTTACTAAGAGAACCCACCTATAGTTGAGTGAATATTTTTTGGTTGCAAATGTCATGTTGTACTGCTTTGCAATGATACAGCTGTGTTTCCTACTAGTCCTTTTGTAAGGATATGCTAATGTTTCATCGCTCTAATAATGAAAAAAAAAAATAGCACAATTTTGTTTTCCTTCTCCTTCCATGGAGTAATAAATTGTGTTTCTTGTGATGTAGGTTGCTCAGTCGAAGTTAGCTTTTATAGCAGCAGCAGAAGCAACTCCTTTGGTTAATGCCCTGTCTTTCTCGAAAAAAGAAGCTAGCGGGCTTATAATAATAGGGCCAGAAGGGGGTCAGACTCTCTCTCTCTCTCTCTCTCTCTCTCTCTCTCTCATCAACATATTGATTTACAATATAGACATGCATCGCACATGTTGCTTTTCACACATTAATGGCCCATTTGGTAACCACCAAAGTTGTGCCCTCAATAGGATATTTTGGACACATCTGGCAGGGATACAGTATTATGCTCTCCTAGTTGTTTGCCAAACACCTTGGAATATGTAAGCACATTTGGTGCATGTAGATGGATGGGCAAGCACATGTGGTGTGTGTAGATGGATGGACAAGCACGTGTGGACCTTGGGACATTGGTGCATGTGGACATATGGGGTGCAAAGCACTTGTAGATTGATAGAGGCATGTGGTACATGTGGGTGCTTGAAGACATCTAGTGGTGCATGTACGCATTGGCATATAGGCACATGTGGGGTGCTTGAAGTTTGGATGAAGCACATGTGGGGTGCTTGAAAATGGATGGTCTCACTTGTGAGGCCTTGGCACATTGGTGCATGTGGACATGTGGGGTGTGGAGCACTTGTAGATTTATAGAGGCAAGTGGCATATGTGGGTGCTTGAAGATGTCTAGTGGTGCATGTACGCATGGGCATATTGGCATATATGGGGTGCTTGAAGTTTGGATGAAGCAAAACTAGGGTGCTTGAAAATGGATGGTCTCACTTGTGGTACATTGGCACATGCGATATGCACTTTTACTGTTGGCAGTTAAAAATTCTTGAATCATTGATCTGGAACCTTTACGTTGTCCAAACCACCTAAAATCATCTCTAGGTGCCTTTGTCGCACAAATAAGCCTCCCAATCCCTCTTCCATGGCACCAGATCAGGTCAATCCAACAGTTCAAAATGACACCAAGGATGCCCAAACAGCAAGTGCACCAGCAAAAATAGGAAAAAGAAGAAAAAAACCAAGCATTTCAACAATTGTAACAGGGAAAAAAGGACTTGCGATAGGAAAGCTATAACACAGGATGTGTTGCCTGCGACAAGCTTTCTGTGACAACTTCCTGTCATGACAAGTAGTTATAAGCACCTCCAAAATCATGGGGAATGTGTAGGCATGGTCCTTATCGCTACCAACCATTCCCATGGTCCATTGAAAGGGTAAAAAACATTAATAAATTCTTAGAAGTCTCCTGAATTGCTGCAGCACCAAACCACATCGAAACCCACTCTCAGTGTCTGCGACAGCTAAGTTGTTTGACAGCATCTGCACTATCTGTTTCCTTGATTTCTGACATTGCAACGAAGTTCAAAAGCTGTGGGTTTCAACACTGAGGTCATGGTTTCGAGTACCCATGTGGTGGGTGTGGGTGTGGGGGTGCAGTGAAAAAAAAAAAAAAACCAAGTTCAAAAGCTCGGAGTCTTAAGGTCTGCAATACTGTCAAACATGGAAACGCACTTATATTTTGCAAAGCCTTGAATACCTTCTCTTTATATGAATTGGTCATGCAATTTCATAAACTATACTCTCTTCTTTTTTTTCTTTTTTCTTTTTTTCCTTCTTTTTCTTTAGAAAGGAAATAACTTAATAGTATATTGGTGTGGGTGATTTTGATGTTTTAGACTTCACCGAGGAGGAGGTGAAACTGATGACTGGAGCGGGGGCTACTGCCGTTGGTCTTGGGCCGTGCCGATTACGTGTTGAAACTGCAACCATTGCACTCTTAGCATCTCTGATGTTATGGTCAGACTCTCAACCACCACATCCTTGATAGCATTGTCGGCAGGTAAGACTTCTTCTTCTTCTTTTATTTTTTCAATCATTGAACACGAGATGCTTTGAAAATGTGGAACTCTTCTCACTTTTAGTCTGAAATCTGTTCCCTCGGATGGCATTTTTGTTGCATGAAAGATGCATACATTCTGGATTCCTCTGTTTCCTTTTCAGTTTGGTTTGTAGTCAAGTCTGGAGATCGCAAGCAATTTGTGTAATTCTCTCGAAGCATATGATTTAAAAAATAAATAAATAAATAAATAAAATTAAACATGAAATCACAATTCGTCAGCGTCGCTGATTAAGTAGAGAAATCTGGTTTTCTGAGGGGTTGGGGTTGGTTGTTGTTACTCCTCATGGGAGTTCTAGAATTTGCAAACTCAACTTGAAAGTCTGAAAAATGCATCGAACAACTCGGGTCGAGTTTTTTCAACTCTCGAATAACAAGATTCAATAATATTTAATATTCATATGTATATACACATTGTCAACTTTGTGTGAATTTTCTTTTGTGTTGAATTTGGAACAAATCCAGTTCTTATTGTGTTGAAAAATCTGATTCATTCAAGTTGAGTAACTCTATTGAGTTTTTATGAGTCTCAAATAACAAGGTCCAACGATATTTAGGGTTTTTCATTATAACCGCCTATCATTTAGCTCATCTCCCAAAAACCACCTATCATTTAGTGCATCTTCCAAAAATTGCCTATTAAAGTTTTTACAAATAATGCTTACCTTAAGCCATTAGTAAAGTGCTGACCGTTAGAAATCCATATGTATAAAGTATGGTCTTTCTTAAAGGGATTTTTTCTTATGATTGCCCATCATTTAGTCCACACACACACACACACACACACATATAAACCACATATTTTTAAAGTTTTTCTAAATAAATGCTTACCTTTTAAATATACAGTTAAAAAAGTAGCTACTTTGACTTTGATTAACAGATAGTTAACGAAAAGAGTCGTTGCAGTGTAAAAGACAGCTTTGCCCCTTTTAAATATAATTTCCACTGTTTTACCCTGATTGCACATGGCAAACGTAAGCTCGGATAAGGCAAAATTTTGTAAGGCCCATTGCAATATCCTTGTCACATCTATTTTGTCCGCCGGTTTCATGAGCTCGTGTTAGAAAAGATCTAAAACTCAAGTGAGTCATACACTAAGAACAATGGAATTGAATGCATACCATTGAAACTTTATTGGGACCCACAAGAGTTTTAGATGAGGTTGATATTTGTGTTTTCCACTGTTTTACTCTGCCTCGAATTTTCTTTCCACATCCCCGTAGTCTTGTACTACGATGATTCTTTCGTCCAACACTCCCTTTCTTTCGTATCGCACTTCCTAACTATAATTTCCTTCTAAAGGCAACCCTCTTCCTTGCCGAACCTCCAATGCTACTTGTTCAAGAGCACAAGATTCATTTTCTCCAACTTCAATAGCCAGATAATCAAATAAACATAATTTTTTGTTCTTTGGGCAAAGATCCTCTCCCATGGACACCTAACAAATAGCACACATGTGATAGTTGTACCCCATTCATTAGTCCATCTATGATAG
Organism: Magnolia changhungtana; assembly: GCA_030180095.1. NCBI lineage: Eukaryota > Viridiplantae > Streptophyta > Magnoliopsida > Magnoliales > Magnoliaceae > Magnolia > Magnolia changhungtana. The sequence goes on from JASAUF010000220.1 coordinate 8,020,172, forward strand.
GGACCAGTAGATGGGGGGATCCAATTGAAATACATCAACTTCCCAAGTTTATTGTGAGAGATGGCTCTAACATATTTTGCTTTATTAAGTCCTACAATTTCATCTACACATGCTGCATGTTACATGAAGATCATATAACCTGAAGCTCCGTGGGGCCCACCGTGATGTCCTTGTGACATTTACCTTGTCCATCAGTTTTGCTAACTCAAGAAAGGACATTGAACCAAAAAGCTAGGCAGATCCAAAACTTAGGTGTTGCATAGAGGAATGGAAACACCCAACGTCGAAACTTCCATGTGGCCCACATCATTGACCTTGCGACGTCAACTTTGTTAAAAAACTAGGTAGATCAAAACTCAGGTGGGCCACAACATAGGAAAGAGTGGGGATAGAAACAGCCATTCTCGATGCATTCACAGGGCTCACCATCATTTTTTATGTTCCATCCAACCTGTTCATAAGGTGATGCCCGCAAGGATGAAGGGAAAACACTAACACCATCCTCATCTGAAACTTCTGTGGGCCCCAATACAGTTTCAATGGTGTCATCGAGGTAAAATAGTAGAAACTATCTTCAAAAGGGGTAAAACTGTCTTTTAAGCTACCACAACTTTTTTTTGTTATCAGTTTATGGAAGTTAAAAGTAGCTATTTTTCGACCGTATATTTAGAAGGTAAATGTTCATTTGGAAAAAGTTTAAAATAAGGTGATCTGTTCGTATATGCAATGAATGAAAGGCAGTTATATGGCAAAAAATTTAAAAATTCCTGTGAAGTTAATATAGCTGTTTTTTCCATCATACGTATAAATGTCAGTATTCATTTAGAAAAACTTTAGAAGTAGGCCATTTTTTGGACATGTAGATGGGGTTGGGCGGGGTTGAGTGGCGTGACGTCACCAAGTCTGTGGGCCCCACCATGATGTATGTGTTGTATCCACACCGTCCATCCATTTGGAGAGATCATTTTGGGGTATGAGTCAAAGAATGGGGCAGATACAAAGCTCAAATGGACCCCACCACGAAACAGTGGGGACAGTGACACCCACCGTTGAAACCATCTTAGGGCCATCATGATGTTTATTTGAGATCTAACCTGTTCATAAGTTAACACAGGCATGGATGAAGTGAAAAGACAAATTTCAGCTTGATCGAAAACTTATGCAGCCCAAAGAAAATTTTAATGGTAGGCGTTCAATCCCCACTTGTGTTTTTTTTTTCCTGGTGGGGTCCGCTTGAGCTTTGGATCTGCTTCATTCTTTGGCTCATGCCCTAAAACGATCTCTTCAAATGGATGGACGGTGTAGATACAACACATACACCATGGTCCGCCCACGTAACTTGGTGACGTCACTTCACTACCAAAACTAGCTCGTACTGACTATGTCAGTAGCGAATAAGCGTCCATCCTGGTGTATTGAGTGTTGGCAAAGTTTTTATTTATTTATAAAGGTCGACTGTAGACCAGCTCCTGTTTTTGACCAAGCATTGGAAATCTGGTCAAGTCGACTCAGCTGAGCCAAGTTGAGTATTGATGAGTTTTCAAACCATTCTCCTTGCTATCACACCACACGTACATTAATATAAGGCAATGCAGGCACGTGCGTGGGACATCCAAGCTGTGTCTGTGCATCTGGTGGGCCCCATTCTGTAGGCAATCCAACCCGAAAAGTGGACACGTCCACCCAACATAGATGCAGCATGCATGATTTCAATCGAATACCATCTGATTTCACCCATCAAATTTAGAACATTTGACCATTTTCGTTTTAACCGTCCATTCGATGGTCATTCATTTCAATAGCGGTTTTCAGGCCGATGCTCCATCCACAGTACGGCCCACTATTTTGACAGCTGGATGGCATGCATGTATACGACATGTGCCTTCAGATGGGCTGACATAAAGTAAGATCAATCAATCGTCCAGATGCATGTAAAATCCCAGCCGCCCAATTACTGGGAAGTCAGATTGATTTGGTGAGACCGGACACTGATTAATTGGAATTTTTGTTTTATTTTATTGTCAAAAGTTAGACCGTTTACTTTTTAGTTGGCAAAGACCATTGGATCTCTACTAGTTTGTTGTTCTTATATGATCTCGTGGGTCCCACTATTTGGGCGGTCCACATTTGACTTTTCTGGTACATAAGCATTCCATTTGTGCGGCAGGCAGAGTAGCGGTATATCAATACCCGCTGGAGAGATGCGACGCACAGCGGTTGTGCCACGTATAGATGTAGTAATGTGGCACTTGTGTGCAGCTTCCAGGGGAGCGCATTAGGTGCGGCCCTGATTGTGGGGCCCACCTTGATCTATGTGTAGTATATCCACGCCCTCCAACCCTTTTCCCAGATCATTTTAGCGTGTGAGATTAAAAATGAAGCAGATTCTAATCTCAGGTGGACCACACTACAGGAAACAATGGCGATTGACTAAGCTTCTTGTGAGCCACATAAGCTTTGGGCCTGTTTGGGAGCGTGGATTTGAAATCCTCTTGTTGTGTTTGATATCCTAGATTGAGAATCAACTTTAATCCAAAAGTAAGTATTCATAGTATATCTGTAAGGGTTTGAATTCAATTACTAAATTAATTTTATATATTTAATTAGTGAACTTATGTAATTTTTGACACAGTGGTTGTAATAAGCCTGCTGAAATATATACTTTGCCAAAGGACGTTGAAATTCCAAGTCTCAGATGGGCCACAAGCACAAGATCACGTCTGAGTGACTAACCAACGATTTTTAACCGTTGATTTACATGGACAATGTTTAGATGGTGTTGATAATCGTATTAAAGTAATTATAGTGATGCAATTGATAATCTAATTATTTTAGGATATCATTAGTGGGCCATGTGTCCATAGATTAATAGTCTAGTGATACACATGTTACACATGTAACTATGGTAATGATTTTAGATGTAATCCAAGGTCTCATCTTAGATTTCAAATCCACTCAAATCCCCTTAAATCTATCGTGCCAAATGACCCCTTGGCTGATTTTTGTTTTTCTTTCATTCATGTATGTGTTACCTTATCAACTGATTGGATTGCAAATAAACATTACAGTGGTCCATAAGAAGTTTTTAATGGTGGCCATTCAATCACCACTTTTCCTGTGGTGTGGTCCACATGAGATTTCGATCTACTTCATTTTTTGGCTTGTGCTGTAAAATGAGCTGGAAAAATGGATGGATGGCGTGCATATACTACACATACAATAAGGTGGGCCCAATGGTCAGGGCGGCACCTAATCTACTCCCCATCCAGGCCAGCCATCTAATGGGCCATCGTGGGAGCCTACCATAACTCGAAAATCATGTAGGATCACTTATAAGGTGGGCCACATCTACAATCTAACTGGTGAATTTCTTCCACACAAGTATTACCCACTTGATCATTGGACCAACCTGATTTTTGGGCCACAGCATTCTCGCAGTGGGCCGCATGCGATCTCTTTATTGGATCATGATCACGTGCCATCTCATTGGTCGAAACGCTTTCGAATTTGGCAGGGAATATAAATAAATAAATAAAAATCAAAATAGCTCTGCAGCTCGATACTTTAAATCTGCCTAGGAGACCCCAGAAGATATGTAACCGGATCTGTGGTCAAGATCGTCAGATGGAAGATTACCCCGGATGAATTTTCTAAATTCGAGATAAAACTTTGATACTCTGGCAGAATGTGATGGATGATAAGCATACAATTGTAAATTACTTGGAAATTGCATACGTGGCATACAATTTAAAATTAAAATGTCAGAGTTATGGTTCCCAGTTTAGATGCATAGTCAATCAGGCTCATTTGATTATCCATCTATTGGGTTGGTGGACATTTATTGGGTGGTTAAAAATGAAAAAAGAAAATTCAATGGTCCTGCTTCAACAAATGAGTGTATGCGAATTCCAGATGTTGGGACCATTCAACCAATCTGAGTTTTGAAGCGTGACTTAGTGATGGTTCCACTATTTAATTGGTTTAGTCAGATTGCCTTCTATTTAATAAATTCTATTTTCAGTACTTACCACTGAAATTCGATATTTTTAAAGATTTTCATGGATTTAAGTCGTTTGGCAAATATAATTTATTAAGTGCTTAAATTAATTTTTACTAAAAATATGGGTTCGTTCTGTTTGGAGAATAGACTCATTTTCGACCACACACACAGCAATGTCGAAATCAAAAGAAAATAGAAAAGAAAAAATAAATAATAAATAAATAACAACACAGATATTTACAAGATTTTCTTTTGGTACATCCATGAATTCATACTGATGCACTATGTTCTGAGGCACGTGATGACTCTCTTTCACAGCAAAATATATATTACCCTTACATAATACACCATGTGAAATTATGAAATTGCCCTCTGGGCAAGGGGTGCCTCCTTGGGATCTCCAGTGAACTCAGCATGGAGCTCAACCGGTGAAAGTGCTGGCTAGATAACTAAGGGTGTGTTTGGTCCATGGAATAAAATGGTATTGAATTGTATTTGATGGGATTAACATTGTTATTGCACAATGAATGCATGTTTAGAAATACCATGGTATTTTAGTCATCCAATCCTATGCTTGGAATAAAATTCTTGCTAGGGAAAACACTTGATTAAGCAAAATCCTGTTTGGTGGGCATTGGAATTGTAATCAACAGACCAAATTCACAATGCATGTCATGCACTTGTACACATATATAACCAAAATGTCACGTGTAAATGGGGTGTATGGATTGACGGAATGCGGGCTCACATGTGTAGTGGATTTGAAAACCCATCGAAATCCTACATTGAACCAAATACAATTCTATCCCACCAAATCCCATCTAATACCTCGCGCTAAACGCTCTCCAATACATCTCTAATGATCAAGCTCCACATAGCCTAACCTTTTTTTCAGCTTAGCTCCCTTCACTTAATATTAAAGGTTGAATGCTAAAATAGTGGTACATTAAAATTTTATTTCACTACTGATTAAGATATCTCTAAAGTTATTTCAAAATTACAATTCAACATGTAAATTAGTTGTCAGAGCTTATTTTTTAGTTTATCAAATAACACCTTAGTGAATGCTGCTTGGATAATTTTTGAGTGCCTATGTATCAAGCGTCATACTGCTTGTGTATCATATCACTTTGTAATAAGTTTTGATGGTTTTTGTAATGGGCAAGATCAAAGTGGTATGTTATGGCTAGTATATGGAGGGTACAATTCTAGGGAAAAAAATAAAAATAAAACATAATTATTATAATTTGGTTTAAATTTTTTAGCAAATTTCCTTACAATTTTGTTAATTTGATGAATATGTTGTATTTATTTTGGATATTAATGTAAGACTATTGTAACTCATTTTTGTCTGATAAGAACAGAGAAACTGTCCTAGCATTTGTTAAGAAGGTCAATCTATTGTTTAACTTAAGCTATTGAATTGGCCCTCTTAGTCTAGGTGAGTTAGGTCATGGCATGGATAATGGATTGTTTTGCACAAAGTAGTCATTTTTTTTCTCCTTTTTCTTTTTCTTTTTCTCAAATGAGCCTAGAGCTAATTTTTGAAATAGTGCCAGCATGTTGAAATGGAATAATTGACTTGGGGCACATTTGGATAAAGGAAGAAGGTCACTATCTTCTTCTCTAGAATAGCCCTTTAAATCCATGAAGAAAGAGAATCTCTAAAATGATAATAAAAATTAATATTATTGAATGAAAGTGCTTTACACAGTACACAATGTAATTGATGGTCTCATGTAAGCCAAAAAAAAAAAACTCTTGGAATTCTCATTCAACTCAAAGTAAGAAACTTTTCCGAAATGATAAAAATTACTAAAAATCCTAAAAATAAGCTTAAACCTATCCAAACTCACAAGCAACTCTTAGACGACCAAATCAAAGTCTTTGGATCACAATCAAACCCTTAAAACCCTAAAATTAGCAAAGATGGAACTTAAAATATATGACATTTTTTGAAAATTTCCTCAAGGCCAATTGACTTTGTCAATTGTTACATTGTAAAATGCATTGATAGCTTTCCAAGTACATATTTTATTTGTACAAATCCATTAACCAATTTTAAAGTTATAGCTGTCGAAAGCTATATTGCACGTTTAGACTATCAATTGAGCTTTATGGCCTGATTCTATCAATCCTATCTATCTATGATGTCATTTATATAACCTTAGTAGCGGGTCATCCAAACAAACACTACAGTGAGTGTTTATGAGCCACACAAAAATAAGTTCATCTTTTTTTTTTTTTAGTTAATTGGAGTTGTATACTAGATATCATGATTGTTGATATCAAGATTACTTTTAATCTTTTGCTACAAAGATAAATGATCTCTAATACCTAATTACAATCAACTAAATCAGATGAACTCATCTTTAAGCGGCATGCAAGCCGCCCTAAAGTATCCATTAATAGCAAATGTTGTACAAAGTAGATAATTTGTCCATGGTTTGCCTAATTACTTATGCATAGTAATGAGAAAATAAATTCTTTCTTAAAAAAGGTAAAAATAAAAATGAGAAAAGCTTATTCCTAATTCAATGACGCGATAAAATAATATTATATATGCATGCATCACATATGTCAAATGTGCAAGATATATAATTGTCATGTTCCATCACCCCACATGTGCTGCATGTTCCAATGTACTTAACTAATGTGTTTGGTGTTTGATATACAAAAAAAACATAATAGTTATTCCAAAACAACTTGATAATTTGTCTAAAACCCGGCTTAGTTCCATCCAAATTGCCTACCAGCGTCAACAAGTGCTTGTACATGCGGGTATCCGATAGAAGACTTCACATGCAAATCATGGTGGACCCCACCTAGTTTGCTAGTGTGGATGCTCTCCTATGGCATCCATCTAGGTTTCAGATACAACTGATTTTCTAGACTTCGTTTACAAGGAGAGCGACTAATGTGTGGTTCAGATGCCACATAGATATCATGATGGGCACCATTGAGTTCGACCTTACCCTGTATGTATGTGCGAGCATTGCAATCTAATCCATCCATTGAATGGTCCCTAAGCCATTATTTGACCCAGATATGATTGGAACTATTTTCAAATGCCACATAGATATCATGATGGGCACCACTGAGTTCGACCTTACTCCATGTGTATGTGTATGTGCGAGCATCTGCAATCTAATCCATCTATTGAATGGTCCCTAAGCCATTATTTGACCGTGCGAGCATATGCAATCTGGTCCATCTATTAAATGGTCCCTAAACCATTATTTGACCGTGCAAGCATCTGCAATCTAATCCATCTATTGAATGGTCCCTAAGCCATTAGGACATGATTGGAACTGCGTTCAAATGCCACACAGATATCACGATGGGCACCACTGAGTTCGACCTTACCCCATATGTATGTGTGAGTATCTACAATCTAATCCATCCATTAAATGGTCCTTAAGCCATTATTTGACCCGGTCTTTCTGGCCTAGCCTCAAAGCTAAGGTTCAAAGACCCCAATGGGTGCCCATCAACCGGGCCTGACTGGATCCGGATCTCTCGGCACTCTAAAGTAGAACCTAGGCCAGAAAGACCTGGACCTGGCAAGACCTGTACGTGATCTTCCCGAATAAAGGTACTCAAGGACCTAAAACTGCGCCTTAGACTAGCTGTTGGGACCAAAATCTGAGGTCGTTGAGAAAGACAACCTTTTATTATTTTTTTTTTTTTGTGCAAGAGCGGATTAGGCGAGACCCCGGCAGCTCCTAAGCCGATGCGGCCCTTACCATGAGGCCCACCTTGTTGTATGTATTATATATCCACGCGGTCTATCTGTTTTTTCAGGTCATTTTAGGGCATTATTCCAAAAATGAAGGAGGTCCAATTATCAGGTGGACCATACCATAAGAAACAGTGGTGATTGTCCATTAATGGGGCACAAAAGTTTTGGATCAAGTTGACATTTGTTTTTTCCCTTCATCCAGGCTTATGTGACCTTATCAATAGATTAGATGGTAAATAAACACTACATAAACATTAATATGCACTGTAAGAAGTTTTTTTTATATGGTAGGACGGTTAATCACCACTGTTTCTTAAGTTATAGTCCACCTAATAATTGGATCTGCTTCATTTTTGTGATAATGCTCTAAAATAATATGAAAAAAACGGATGGATGGCATAGATACATAATACAAACATCAAAGGTGGGCCCCACGGTAAGGGTTGCACCCTCTTGGGTGAGGCGGGGGTCTCACCTAATCCACTCTTGACCATATATATATATATATATATATATATATATATATATTGACTAACATGGGCTGGCTTGCATCTAAGTGACGATTGCAAGACATGTTTTACTAAGAATTCCAATCCACATTTGTGGAACTTTGAATTCCATACATTTCTTCTATTCCTTAAGTATTTCTTGTTTTTATTTATTTATTTATTATTATTGGTTGAGGTTTGGTTTCTCCTTTGGGTTGGTATATCTATTTTGTTAGCCGTCCATCTGGTGGTGATGGTTCACTTCAGACAAGACACCAAAACTCCTGTTGGTCAGACCCACTTCCCCCATAAGAGTAGGATCTTTTCCACATGGCCCATCCATGGTGGGACCCACTTGATTAGCACACTAAATGAGGGAGAGACACGTGTTCATCGGGTTCCCACCTATTAATTGGTGGGCCCACCCACATATGTCATGCCATCGTCCGTCGATGGTGGCCCCACCTACAGAATTTGAACGGCTTATATTTATTACCTTGGTCAGCAATAAAATTGCCGGTCCTTTGCATTAGTCTCTTATTCTCTATGGGCAGTTATTTAATACTCTGTATGGGTACGACACTTGATACACCCACACTTAGAAAGGGTACACGTGAAAGTTGTGGACCCCACTGCCCATCCAGAACTCCGATTATCTGAACAAACCTAATGTCAGATTGGTGGATGCTTGTTTGATGAAATAAGACCGTTGGATATCTTTAACCGTCCAAGGAATGTCTACCAATTTAATAATCAGTAATCAAATAAGCCTAATTCTTGGATAGTGAATAGTGATACATCCAAACTCATACCCATTTTATATGAATTACTTGTATGACATGTAAGCAATTTGTATGAAATTTCTAAGCGCCCATGTATCATCTCTCTGCAAGAGTATCAAAGTGTTTCACGTTTTAAATTCCTTTGGGTGGGTCAGTTTGAGAAGACTTGAGGAGAGAATCACGAGGTCCAAATCAGATAAGGAAAATAAAAATGCAGTGAATCTGAGAAAAACTTTGATACTATGGTGGAGTGTGGTGGATGATACACAGGCTTAGAAATTACTCAGAAATTACATACATGACAAAATTTTAGTTAAAATTAAACTGTTCAAAATTTGAGTTCTAGTTTAGATGCATCGTAAAACAAAAATTAATATTATTTGATTACCTGAATATTGGATTGGTGGACATTTACTGAACGGCTAAAAATCTCTCTTGCCTGTTAGGTGAGATCGTAGCGATACATCCGTGAGATTGATTGGAGTCTGGAGTCCTGCTTGCCTCATCCTTACCTTACCATCTGGAGGTTCTATTTCTACAGCTTGAAAATAAAAATGAACGGTTAAAATTAAAGAAAAAGAAATCCAACGGTCTTATCTCAAAAAACAACTTTTCAGGAATTAAAGGCTATGACTTCTAAATTAATTTAACTTTGGTAATGTGACTTAGTGATAGTGGGTTCCACAATTTAGTCGGTTTAATTTGAGTTAATGTATGATGAGTGTACAGTTTTTTAGTACCTGCGTATCAAGCATCATGCTCTCCAGAGCATCAAATAATTCCCCGCGAATCTTTCTAGATTTTCCTCGTATGGCCGCTGCTCAACGAACCCCTCTCGATGCATTGCGAATCCAACATGCATGTGCGGTTTCATGGATGGTGGACCTTACTTTAATAAGAAAAGATGAGTGGTGCACCTTTCAGCAACTGGGCAGGGCCAAAGTCAGCATTAGCTAAAGAATCATTGTCGCCCATCTAGTGGGCCACACCATGGCTGCTCTAACAAATTTCCAATCATACATGTAATCTATGGTCCAATTTATTGATGGAGATGGTCAGAAGTATGATTGATATTCATTTAGAGGCTAGGATTGTAGTTTAAATTCTTTAAAGCCTAACAAGAGCAGCTTATAAATTGAGGTAAATGAAATTTATTTTTAATTACACTCAAAATCAAGTGGCCATTAGGACGGGAGTAAATAAATGAAGGTAAATGGTAATTGAGGTATATTTGGATATGAGTAACTGCATGGAAATGAAATAAAATGAAAGTAAATAAGCTTAGAAATTAAATGTTATCTCTCGTAAATGATTTTGAAGTAAAAGGGGTGAAATGCATTTTTGAGCTCATTAGAATTGTTTGAATTTAGCACATCATTCCCAGTGCTTTATTTGACGCCTACTTTTTTAGCATTAAAACCAAGAGCGTTGCCAAACATAGGGAGCCCCACCGTGATGTTTGTGGCTTACCCACACCATTCACCCATTACGCCACCTAAATTTAGGGCATGAGAAAAAAAAATGAGGTAGATCCATAGCCCACGTGGACCACACTATAAGAAAAAGGGAATCGAACACCTACCGTTAAAAACTTATCAGGGCCATTGTTTCCTTTGGTGTGGGCCACTTGAGTGTTGAATTTGCTTCATTTTTTTGGCTCATGCCTCAAAATATTCGGTTAAGACAGATGGACAACACAAATATGCCATATATCTCATGATGGGGCACACAAATTTAAATCAATCCTTTTGAACTAATTTTCGAAACAGAAATATAGTATATTTATGAGTATTTTCTAATAGGGTGAAAGAGTAATAATTGCTTATTTATAGGGTATTTATAAAGGTATCTGTAACGCTCTGATTTTCGAGACCCGAGTATACCACTCGTCCCTTGAAAACCCAGGTGTTAACTGATAAACAAAAAGGATAATCAAACCCAAGCAAAGTGCGATTTAACGGAACCAAGCGTAGTATAGATAAAACCCAAGTAGTAACAATATTCTGGGCCACTCAGCTAGGGCCTACATACAAAACTTTAAATTTTTAGATGAACTGAAATGACAATAGGTAAATAGTCTACTGATTTAATCCAAAATAAACTGCTGCCTCCTGGTACGGCTCTTCGTTGTAAGGCTCCTCTTCAATTTCAGCCATCTCTGGATCCACTACAGGTCCATCAGTCCCTGCATTCTCTGTACAGTTGAACATTGATGAATGAGTAGCCAGCTCAGTGTGATCTCCCCTCAAGATTACACACTGCCACCCTAAACAATGAATAATATAAAACATACAGATAATCCAAAACACAGTAGATGCAGCCTTATTAAGTGCATGGATGAATGTAATGCAATCTTCGCCCCGGGGATGCTCATCCGTGCGGACAGTGGGCTCGTCATTGAACTCGGGACACATCATCCAGCCGGAACAATACGTACACCACCCATGCAATTATTGAACCCGAGAGACATCATCCAATCGGAATAATACGTACATTACGTACGATAGCAATGGATGTTGGTCTGTACCATGTATGCATGATTAGCCAATCAATTTATTAATCCAATTACACTCAGCCATTTAAATAAGCTTAAGGTCACTACGGGGAGCTTGTGGCCCAGCGTAGGCCAACGGCTCGGGCATAGTGTCCCATTACCACCATCTCCACCCCATGAGGCCACCCTCTTGGGGTGTGAGTAGGACCCACCAATAGGTGGTTAATCGACAAACTTCCATGTCAGGAGCCTACTTATATCACAACTAGGCTAGTTACACCCCAAGCACGGACTCTCCTTCTACCGGACTTCCTATAGAGAGATTTCAACAATATGTGTGCCATACCATTATATCAGTAACATGGATCTTATCATAAATGGGGGAATGAAAAGCAATGCATGCATTTTCATCAGTACATATTAACTGCATTTCATGATATATATAATAGTAAGCATGAGAATCATTTAAACAGATATGTTAAGTGAAAGCAGTTCATTCTTACACACAATTTATCATTAATCCAACTATACATTAAACTTCACGAAATTACTATTTCTAGTTTAATTAGGAATGGAAAGCTCAAGGGGAAGAAATCATCACCAGTCGAATCGTAGGGTGCTTCTAGATGCAAGTTTTCATGAGAACAAAATGAGTTTACACTGCTCCCGTATCTCCTTGTACAATTTTATTCATAATAGATAGTGAGCCATAAGGTTAAATACTTGGGGTTAGGTGGAGGTTTGGAAAACCCTAAACCAAGGTTGTCTTGGGCTATAATCAAGGGTGACCAAGCTCAAGCATGAGTCCCTATTTTAATCAAACTGGGTCCAGTCAGGGCCCACTTGATTACTAGATCTGCCCAATATCCTCCTCAGACCCCTAGGACGGGTCCGCCCATCAGATGGACGGCTCAAATGTAGAGGGTATCCATGAGGTGGGTCCACACGTGTACGACCCACCATACTATTTGCATAGTATATATAAGAGCCAGGCCCACCTACACCCCTACGCACATGCACACCTTTACACACGTGACGTGGGTGTCGAATCCGGATGGTCCATAAGATGTGGAATCCCAAAAAACCTTAGGGGGTGAATTTTCACCCTGATCCGAGATTCCGGTGGGCCATGGCAAGGATAAATTCAATTCAAGGGAAGAAACTGTTTGCATTCTTCATGGCCCACCGAAGTTTTGGTTCAAAGTAAAAATTGGAATGAGGGGGTTTCATGAGGTTCTGCCCCATGTGAACCATTCAGATTTTCCAGACTCATCAGATATGATGAGATCTCAAAATTTTACAAGTAGTTCACGTGAACTGGTTGGCAGGTGAGCGTTCAGCTGTATATATAAAATGCCCTTTGTTTCAACGTTCTGGTGCATACACACACCGCTTATTCACTTCACAGGTGGGTCCCATGTGGGGCCCACAATGTATCTATGTATACTATCAGGTATATATTCATATACATATGTATATACATACATACATATATATATATATATACATATATACATATATAAATATATAAAATAAAGAAAGAAAGAAACAAAAGAAATTGCCCAGTACTGGACATCCGGCCCAGGGCTTTTTTTCTGGATACAACGTCCCTGATGGACGGTCCAAACTTAAATGGCACATGGTGGCCTGGCATTAGAGCAACCCACCAACATTTGGTGGGGCCCACGGTCGATGCAGGGCTCACATTCAGGGTCAGCCCACTAACGTTGGGTGAGGCCCACCTACATTTGTGCAGGGCCCAAGATTGGAGCAGCCCGTCAGTGTTTCACGTGAAGCAAGTTCTTCTCCTGCATGCCGTGGGAGCTATCTTTAGACAGTGTATGGCAGTTGGAGCCCACTGATGTATGTGATGTAGCCAATTGAGATTTGAATCCTAGGTGGGACCCGCAGCTCGGTGAGGCCCATCAACTACATACCGTTTACGTCGATTCCATGCACTGCCTTCAGCAAGGTCGACTGAGGCACATTCCCAGCCACATGAAGGTCTGTGTGCGGCCTAGTTCGGGGTCATCCTCCCAGCCATGGATTGGCGTGGCGTCGACCCATCTTCCTGTCGTTGTTCCTAAGTCAGGTAGCCTTCATGCAGGGCCATGTTTGGCCATAGCTTTAACTCAGAACAGAGCCTGACAAAGGCTCGATTCTCAGTTCTAATCACAGCTTAAAAGAACTAGTGCAGGTGTTCTTGGGCCCGATTTTTATTCAAAACAATGGCTATTGTTTGGTCCATTGTCGGCTTAAAATAGAGCTTCAGTTGGGTTGGTTTTTAGCCCGGAACAGGGCCATGGATTGGCTCCATTCCAGACCGAAACAGGGACCTAACTATGACTGGTTTTTCAGTCGGACTGATTGCCATTGATTGGTTGATTTCCTGAGCTAGTTCAAAGCTCTACAGAAAGCTCAAAACAACATCTAATGGGGCCTGAATGTGGTCTGAAAAGGGCCATTGCTTGGCTCATTCCATCGCCACTGTGGCCGGACCGAACTCAGCCGTTGTCTGGCCTGTTTTCTGTCCAGGCGGGTATCACACGAAGTTACAAGGAAGAAGAAGGAAAGAACAACAAGATAAAAGAAAGGACGGTTCACTAGGGGTAGTTGCGGCCTTCCTCACCTATGCTTAAGAATAGGGGAACGGTTTTCACCTTCGTCTTCCACCTTCTTCCTTCGCGTTCTTTCCCAAGGGCTACAGTGATCGTTATATAGAGGGAGAGAGAAACAATGGATGGCTGAGATCGTCCCCATGGTGGACGGCCGAGATTTATCCTTCCTAAAGAGGAAGGTAGTTCTCTCTCTCATTCCTTCCACAGACCCTGGTCGGGTTGTCTTTGGCAAGGATTGGACGGTGGTAATCCATCTCCCCTGTCCGCTTACAAGGGGTCAAACGGCTATACAGTTTTGTTAAGCCGGGCCCTACAGAGAACCTGAACGGGTCAGATGGTCCGAAAAATGATTATGGTGGGCCACCTAGGAGCTCAAAGAAGGTCGGTTTAAACTTCTGATCTTGGCGGGAGATTTATTTCCTGATTTTTGTAAAAAGCTCGGTCAACGGTTGTTTGACTGAGCCTATCTTCCCAGTGAGCATTGTGTGCACCTTTATGGGGCGCATATGCACTTTGTGAGGGGTCCATCGTGGTGGGTGTGACCAATCTGATCCGCTCATACTTCTCGAGACCCAGGAATAGGTGTCTTGGCTCATTTTAGTGCAGGGCCGAGGCCTAGGCGGGGTGTGACGCATCTTTTTGGGACCATCATTGGCCCATACGACGTGATCTATTGATCAAGCAGGTCTGACATAAATTTTCAACGGTTAATACGGTATACTAGTTATGGTGAAGGCTTCGATCGTCGCCAACAAATTCTCAAGTGTTGGTGACAAGTGTGTTGTATCTATATAAACTGTTTATAATGGCTTTAATTCAGGGTGCTCGAATAGTCTTACCTTCTTGACTGTCGTAGGGTGTTCTCTAACTCTTGGAGACCCTGATGGGTGGCTTTAATGTTGACCAGAATTCTCATCCTGTGGATGTCGAGTTTAAGTTTTCGGTTAACCCAAATTTGTTTTAGTTTAGTATGGGTTTAAAACATAACACCCGTGTACTGAAGGTACGGGGTGTTACAGTATCGCTATGTACATGTCCACCACACATGTGACATGCTAATGATACTATGAAATAATTCAATTATAAACTAAATCACTAAAATCATACTAATATAATTATTAAAACAATTCAATTATCAACTACATCACTAAAATCATATCAATAGAATTATTCAAATTGCCTAAAAGTTGGCCATCTAAATAGATGGTTAAAAACCGTTGGCAAGTTGCTTGTTTATGATTATTTCATTTGTATCCCACTCTAAGGCTCAAATTTTACTCAAATTTACCAAAGCATACTTCAATGGGCTTATTAAAATTATTCTATTAAATATCACATATTAAAGTTGATTTAGGATATCACAATTTTTTTATGAATATATTGAAAAATTCTAATGCATTCCAATTCTTTCCATTTGCTCTCATCCAAACAGAATATTTAGATTTCAAATGCATTTCATTTAATCCCTTCCAAACACAACTAAGTAAGCCCCATTCATTTACCTCTAATTCTATTTCCCATTTACCTCCATATACAATCTCTTAAACGAGCCCAATAATGTAAATGGAATCCTTAGTTGTGTTTATCAACCTACACTGGAATCCAAATATTCTCTTTAGATGAGGGGGTGTTTGTTTTCCGTTTACAACCTATAAATGCATGTAAAAGGGTGTGTATAATTATTGCAAATGACATTTGTTTGGTAAAGGTTGTAAATATATGCTATTTTTAGCAGTGTAATTACACTTGCTATGAGAGGAGATTTTAATTTCCATTGAAAACTAAAGAGAAATTTAGATAGGTTCTGGAGGCATCAACAAGACATCTCTATAGTTGTTGTAGTCCAAAGGTGCACCCGAATTGCTACTCCCTTTCTCAGACGAACCATATAAGCTCTTCTTTTTCATTTTCGTCTTCGTCTCCCCCAAGCAATTTCAAGGAGGGATTTTTTTTTTTTCTTTTACGATTTCATTCCTTGCACTTCTACGACCACTTCATTTGGATCCGTATTAACAAGGATGACACTAATGCTCCTATTTACGTTCATCCTCTTTCATTACAGATGATCGACAGTAGCAAAGGGGTTTTATCCTCGCGCGTTTCAACTGATTACAACCGAAAGCTATAAAATTGAAATTGGTAAGCACACTTATCCCTCTGAGTCAATAGTTTGTTCGTGGGTTGAAATTTTATAAACATGACGATGGGCCTCACATAGGTTCTCAACATAAGATCTGATGATAAGATCCTTTCGGAGAAAATTCATGTCCCTCTGCATGCATATGGATAGGGGACCAGATTAGGTGTTGTACTTGTGGGACCCAACTTAATGTATTTGTTGTATATCTGGGTGCGTGGTGCCCACCTTGATGTATTTGTTGTATATTCACTCCATCCCTTTGATTTTTCCTATCTTTTTTGTCTCCATCCATATACATTACATCCAAGTCTCAAGTAGACGACATAATTAGAACCATTGTCGATTGAAGCAAAATAATGTCTTGTGGGGCATGGAATCCACTATCCCCCACTGTATGAATATGAATGATGAGAGATATATTAAACAATGTGGGAAAATATCCATTATGCCTTGTAATTTTTTGAACAATCTAAACAGGTTATGGGAGGTTTTTGGACAATGTGGACAGCTTATGGTTCAAACCAAACATGTGGTTCTCTTTTAGTTTCTTTTTTTTTTTTTTTTGGTGTATTTCTTTTGATTGGGTCTTTTTGCACATACAAGATCACCTATCTACACGTGCTTGATGAAACTAAATGACAAATTACATGTGTCATTGATCTGTTGTAGATGTTTGCATGTCAAATATATAACGCATGTCCATGATTATACTAGTATGTGAAATTGGGAAAGAACAACCCCTGTTTTCTTCCGAAGATAGGAACATTTATCATTGCAACCACTGCATTTCAATACCGCCATAGGTGAACGATGCCATATGTGATTTTAATTTAAGGTGGACGACATTATAGGACTTAGTCCTTGTTGATAATTATCTATATGTTCTGAGCCACCACAATAGTTTATAATTGTTTTGTTTTCTTGTTTGATACAGAATGTTTTAAATTGCATGTCTATATAGGTATTGTTCACCTCATCAACAGGTTCAATGGTCAACAAACTACCTACTTGGACCTTAGAAATAAGTTTATGGTAGGCGTTCTATCTCTTTTTCGATCGCCTATGTGGCTACCAACTAAAACTTGGTATGTGCGGATATTTTGTTGTGACCATAAAATATTCTAAAAAATAAATGGATGGTCGGGATATAATGGACAAACATTGAGGTGACCTAACTCTATGATTGTCTCACCCTAGACATCAGTTTCCGATAACTAAGTTCTAAAATTGTGTGGATTGTCTACCATGACACGTGTAGAAGCTTGGTGGAGCTTAGAATTATGGCTAAGTCCTAAAGAAGAGTGAGGGGGTAAATAGGACCACTTCAAAATTCTTTACCTAATTTACTAATTAATTAACTAATTTGCTAATTTAAATCAATAAGTAAAATAACACTTGGGCTTTGGGTCCAATCACATATACTATAATTGATGCAACAATATAAGCAACTAATCTATAAGGAGATAGTGATCTTGTGTGCGCTTACAATTTAAGTGTCTATCATATAATACAATTCAAGCATTTATATGACTAACTAATCAAACACATGCATGAATATAATTATACTTAGATGATAATCACAAACACAAGCATATATAGTGGTTTGGTTTCCTTATTCCACTTCCAACAGACGCACTCTCCTTGAGTGTACCAGTATTTTACTATCGTAGGAGTTTTCAATAAGTTCACTCCTAACCTTTGTAATGGTTTTGCCTAGACTAACCATTAACTTACACATACACTCCCGTGTTAAAGGAACACATTTCCATGGGTGTCTGTGGCTCCAATAAGAGACTTTAGTTAGTTTTCTATCGGCTAACCAACAAGCATTAGTGGTCTTAATCTAAGGCCCTACGTACACTCCTATCAGAGGGTCCTTATAGAGACTAATATGTACGCAAAAAATAACCAGTAAATGCGATCTTAATCCAAGTCCCTACGTATACTCCTGTCAGAGGCTCTCCATAGAGACTAACACTACACACCCATGTTTGGTGAATTCATCCATACACAAGAGCCTACGTCCTACACAAAAACATATTCAAGTTTAGGTCATAAACTCTACACTCGATCATATACAAGGAAAGAGTGTGAATAAACTATATAATTGACAACCTTATTTGTCGGATTGAGCCCATTTGTAGCGCCTTACTTGAAATGTTTTTTCAATGCTCTCCCATACTTGAATCATCATCCATATTCGTCAATGTTGTTGGTTTAGCTCCACGAACAAACACCTTGCATGCAATGTATTAATAAGGTGATGGGAGGATTGTTAAATCTCTTACAAGTAACCATATTAGTTGATTCCTAGTATGAATTTACCTAAGGGCCTGTTTGATTTTCTAATTACAGAGGTAATTCCAGGTAAATGGGTAATAATTATTTACCTCTGTGTTTTCTATTGAATTTCCAAGGTGATTTGACTGCCACCCTTCATTTATAGCACTCCTCACGACACTTGATGAAAAAAAAAGTTAAATTGTGGGGCCCACCTTGATGTTTTTGTATTATCCACACCGTCCATCCCTTTAGCCAACTCATTTTAGGGCATGAGCCAAAAAAAGATGCAGATCCAAAAATCAAGTGGACCACACTACTGGAAACAATGGGAATTGAACTCCTACCATTGAAAGCTTCTTGAAGACCCTGGAAGTTTTGGATCAAACTGATATTTTTGTTTCCACTTTATCCATGACTGTGTGACCTTATTAACGGGTTGGATGACAAATAAACATCATTGTGGGCCTTAGGGAGAAAACAACTTTCAACCATTGACGTTTTAATAATCTATGTTTCCTAAGGTGTGGTCCACCTGAGCTTTTTATTTTCCTCATTTTTGTACTCATGCCTTAAAATGTATTTTTTTAAAGGATGGATGGTGTGGATAACTCATATATATCATGGTGGGGCCCACATATTTAGATCAGTAATAAAAACTTTTGTATGGACCGATTTTCAAAATCGTAAATCATTGCGACTTTCAAACTGCTGTAGTAACCAATAATCTGGTAATTCCATGTATTTACCAGGGGAAATTAAAAATCAAACAGCCCCTAAATGGAACTTCTAGAAGATTTAGACAAGGATATACCTATAGGCTTGGTGTTTAATCTCTAAAAAACGGTGGCTAGCGAGTTTATCTTCATCATGGAGGTTAGAATCCACATTAGAGGTGTAAAGCTTTAAAAAATGACTTAGATCTCATTGATTTAGAGGATTAGGATGAAGGATATGAGTAGAGAATCACCTAAGTTTCTATTGTACTAAAACCTCATCACAATGTCCAAGGTTTGTATTCCTTTATAAAGGAATCAAGTTCCAACGATTAAAAAACAGGTAGAAAATGACACATTCGATCGATCGAGCGATGCCTTCAATCGAACAAACTCTCCTTCGATGGGATTGAAGATCCTTCAATAGGATTGAGAAACTCCAGAATTTTGTCAGATATTTCTTAAACGTTTCTGCTTACCAATCGATCAAAGGATTGATCGAAATACATCGATGGCCTGTTGATGGGATCAAACTCCACTCGAAAACTTATTTTTTAGGCTCTGTCTTTTATAACGGATTTGCAGCTCTTTTATCCTAACTTATCATGTTCCATTTGAGGTGTTAAGGTTATACGATAATTAAATGAAAGTTTACCTATTAAGATTAGGATCATTTCAAGGTTGGGTTATTTTAGATTTAAGGTTATGGTCACCAATGTACCTCAATTAACATTTTCTTCACTCCTTGATGCTTTTTGTCCTCTTATGTCTTCGGTATTCATATTTCAATGGCTCAACCGACTTACTAACACACATACGCTTGTGATTGACAAATAGGTGCATAAAATAAGTGCACTAACAAGTTCATGGCTACACCAGTCAACCATACAACTTTGCATGGACTAATCTATGCTGCATTGGTCGACCAAGGAAGTAAACTGTCTATGGAGCACCATACCATTACTTCAATTGCATTTCCCTCCTTCAACCAGAAATCAAACAGAGTGAATTAGTAATGATGAATGATTTCATCATTCATTTGTGAAATCAAACATAGGAAGTGAAATGCACAACATTCATACAATTTACCTTCCATTTCTTTCTATTTTAACAGAAATTTGTGTGAGACATTCAAGATTGATCTAAATCATTCAACCACCTCAAGATCGAATGATCCCAATCGTTCGAAATTGATCACATGGATCACGAATTATCAAGAAAATAGTCCCCATGATAATCCTCTTTTCCGCCAACTATATATAACAAAACCCTAGAAGTCATCACATTTTCCCTCTTAAAATCAATCGAAACCACCCATTTCAACTCGTTATGCGTAAGAAACTGAGAGAGTTTGTGTTGAGGTGTTTGACACCAAATATTTTGGTCACATGCAGCGAGAGCCGAATCATTGTAACTTCGAACCTACCAATAAGACCTTATCTAAGCTTTGAAATTTTGATTACTTAAGTTCTAGAAGATCAATCAGAGCCGTCCACTGATCTTGGAATAAAGAAAAGAGTGTCAAGAGAGAATATACCATTGTAGTGACCCTTCTTCCTCTCCAAAAAATCCTAACAATTAGTTTTTGTAAGAGCTTTGATTTGGAGATCCAATTCTGACATGGTGAACACATGATCAACAAACCATCACCAGAGATAGCAACCAAGACATGACCCAACAAACCAATTAAACAATAGCCAAACTTTCATGCGCGACTCAATTTCTCACGTTGTTATAGTGTGTGTCAAGTCGACCTCCTTTCCTTGTGCAACTTTTGTTCGAAGCTCCAAGAAAAGCCATAGTTGAGAGGCAGAGAAATCATGCCTACACCAGCAGAAAACAAAAAGAAAAGAAGAATATAAAGAAAGTCGAGGGAGAGAGAACCGATTCCACTTGAGTCGACTCGGTGGGACAAGCCACCAGGTCTAGGTTGAGTTGGTTTGATTCCAGCATCCATGTTAGATGTGGATTAAAAGGAAAGGAAAGAAATACAAAGAGAAGAAAGGAAGGAAGGAAGAATAAGAAGAAAGAGAGAGAAGGAAGGAGTTTGATTCGCTGAGTCGACTTAGCTTAGTTCTCTTACTGAAATCCGGCGAGTCGGGGTCGAGTTCAGGTCGAGAAAGGTCCAACAATGCTAGAATTTTAGTGGTGAGGCCTGAGAATCATTCGCGCACCAAATTCAATTACAAATCGTGCCGAATTTTAACCAAGTCGAGTTGAGTTAAGACGAGTTGAGTTTGATCTAAATATAATGTAACAAGTGAGTTATTACTTTTCTAAATTCTAATTCTAATTAGATTTATTTTATTTTATTTTTATTTTATTTAATGTGGGAATAAAATTTTTTTAAAAGATTTTAACCTAGATCTAAACCTTTGATCAAAATATTAAACCTAAACGATTAAAACTTAGTTTTCATCTTAACCATATAAAGTATGCAGTAATGTGATATAACCGTACAAATTGTTATAATTCATAGTAGGATTCGATCCTAAAGCATGTATACACCTTCTAATAACAATTGATCAAGATTCAACTTAAGAAGTGATGAATTCCCTTCAAGCTTTTCGCCCAAATTCGTAGGATAGTCATAGTTGTATTGAAATTATCATCTCTAGTTGAAATTCTTGTATAATTTGCTTAAATCATATATTTAGTATACTTTTACTTGTTAAGTTGAATCTTTATATGTTTAGATTTGATTCATGAAATATTTAAAATTCACTTGATTTAAACTATGTTTATTATTTATATATGTGTGTGTGATATTTACTTGGTGAGAAATTTTAAATAATCCATGTTAAAGAGTAAATTGACGGTGCTTATTATCTAATCTATATACCTTTAGTCATGTGGCATGATTTCTCACGTCGAGAATCTAATTTGTGATACGATGCATATGGATGATGTGTATGAAAAATTATTTATGAAAACACTATGTTGTTTTATCATGAAGACACCTCATTGGACTATACCTTGAAACTTAGTTAACATATTTTCTTTATGAACTTGATATCATGATAATTTATGCTTTTGGATGTCACTTATGACTTATTTTTGTGCCTAATTGATACGGGTGACAAGCCATTTATTTTATGCCTATATATGAATTTATGTTTTCAATGGTTATCTTATCATTTGTGGCATTTGTTATTTTCAGGTGACATTGTTTGTTTGCCTCCAAGTGCAGAGGTTCATAAGTAGTATCATGTGAATATAGGGTCGATCCCACAAAGAGATGGTTTAGGGGAATGAAAAAATTAAATGCAAAACTAACTTAGTAATGGAAACTAAAGGGATGTAATGATTTTGAAAGTTTTGAATGTATGACTTTTAAATGGAATTCAATTAAATCAAAAACAATACCCAAGCTTCAAAGTTCCACACATAGGTTAATAATCCATAAATCATGATGACTTTGATAACACAATTAGGATCCGACCACTATGGTCGGCCTAATAAGAAAATAAAACTGTTCAAATATTTTTAGTAAATGATATAAGAGATTAGAGAATCATGGATTAACACCATTAACATGTATTCTCAAGCGCCAGTGATTTTAAGCATTCAATATCCATGATATAATGAATCAAATAATGTAATAGGTTGAGAATATCTCCCATCTAAGAAATCTCATTGATCCAGGTTAAGCGTAAGCATCCACCATATGGATCTCACATGATGGATCAAAAACTAAAACCTAGATAATTGATAACATGCGTACACCATTCATCTCATCATAAAATAATAATAATAATAAATAATAATAACAAATCAATCATTATAACTTAAAGAATCATTAAACCTATGTGCTTCCCTTCTAGCTTGAGCTAGAGGGAACTGGAAAAACATAACTAAATAAAAAATAAAAAGCAACAAGAGAGTAAGAAAAAAATTAATAAAGATCTAAAAACTTATAAAGAAAAACAATTTCTAAAACTATGAAACCTGAGAGCTCTCTAAAAAAAACCCTAGTTATGTTTTCTAAAAAACCCTATATATCCCCAAAAGTCTTAGGAAACCCATATTTATATGCTAGTTTCCCCAAAATCACAAAACTGCCTCAAATTTATGCAGTTCGCACAAAATTTGTGTAATCTTAGGATAACCTAAGCAGAGCTTTAGCTAGCCGATTGACACTCGGGCTAGCCGAATCGACACTTCATATCTTGGATTCTCTTCATTCCTCACTTAGTTTTCTTGAATATTTGGCATGTGAATTCTTCAATCTTGATCTCCTGAGATCCATTCCTTGCCTTGGTGATTCTTGAGCATCAAATCCATACTTTTAACATTCTTTTCAATCTAAGCTTTTAAATTTACCTTGCAACACAAACATGTATAAAATATATCATTAAATATTATCATGTTCATAAAACCAAGATATAAATGGAAAAAAATATGCAATATTTGAGTCTTAATAGACTTATAAGTTCACTTATTGATTTTTTGTGTGAAATTCACTTCTGATTTTTGGGTCAACGTGTGGACTTCACTTGTGATTTCTCGATGGTATGGTGATTTAATAGGCCACTAAGCATAAAGGGGTTTCCATAATATGTTATTTTGTAAACTGGACAAATAAAGGAATGACTAATCATGCATTCATGGCATTTGTGATTTCCAGGTGATGTTTAAGTTCACTTGTTGATTTTTGGGTCATCATGAGGAGTACATTTATTATTTTCGGCTGACGCCGGAGTTCACTTATTGATTTTCAGGTCATCGTGCGGAGTTCATTTATGATTTCTGAGTGACGCCAAAGTTCACTTGTGATTTTCAGGTCATCTTGCGGAGTTCACTTGTGATTTCCGGATGACGTTAGAGTTCCTTTTGTTGATTTTCTTGTCATCTTGTGTAGTTCACTTGCATCGTGGGTTTTACTAACACTACCAGCTGGATGTATATCCCCAGGATCATGTGCATTCTTTCATGCATGCATTAATCAATATTCACATTTTAAAATGAATATTGTACTTGGTTTGTTTATCGTTGTGAACTATACATGATTGTGAAGATGGATGTGTAATCTTAGTTGAGAATTTTCACTAAGTTGGTCACCATCTTGATCTTTGAAAACAACAAGTGATGCAAGACATAAAAAATGCTATGATATGCCTAAAGAATCGCATGTGAACTCCCGTGATTGAAATGTTATTTGTTATATGCTTTAGTGGAAACTTTTAACATGTAAATGATTATTTAACTTGTAGTAAGTCTCTAGCTACATGATGAGTAGTTGATGTATATGATATTTAGAACCCTAATTATAAAGTTTGGCTTATTTTTACTTTTATACGATGTATACCATGCAAATGCAGAAAGTATATTGAATGTAAAAATGGCATGTTATGAAGAAACATTCGTTTATTATTTAGCTATGATAATTTATTAATTTACATGATTATCCTTAATTTTACATTCCTTCTTCATGCATATTAATGATAAATTGATCATCATTATATGAATTTTCATTACACAGGAGATTGTTAAAAGTCCAAGATTATCCAAGCCGTTCATAAGGTTTAAATGTCCAAAGGAAATCAATATCAAGCATGTTGGAGTCTTGAAGACATCAAGCTTTGAAGATCAAAGAATCGGTCACTTTCTATGGTGAATATTGGCAATTGAACGCCTTTAATTCAAGTGTTAAAAGAGGAATTTTCAATTTGATCAACGGAATGTTGATTCGACCGAAATGTTTTCGAAAAATGGAATTTGCTCGCTGGACATTTTTAACACTTTCGATTCGATTGATAGGGTTGTCAATTTGATCGATGGTTTGTCGATTGTTGTCGATTCGATCGACAATCAGATCGACAAAGGGCGTGGATTTGTGTAATTACGGATTTTGTTTCTAATCTAGGCATGAGTTTCTATGTAAGTCGTTCTAAGTACGATTATGACTTAATTACAGAGATGAGAAAGCAATGGTCGAACTTCTACTTTGTTCTTTTTTATTGTTCTCTTCTTCGTCTTCATCTTCTAGTTTAGGTTTTTTATGTTTTCCTTTGAGATTAGTTCTTATTAGCACGATATGTTGTTAATATCTTAGATAAGGTTAAGGGCTAAACTTTTTGATGATTTCTTAATGTTTGATTTACATTGATTCAATATTCATAGATTGAATGGTGAATTTAAATTGAATGAATTGATTATTAGTTTGGCAAAAGTTATTGATTTATTGATAACTCAAGGTACATTAGATGCTTGACATTCCTTACAATCAATTACTTACTTTTCAAGATTAAATCGATCATTGAAATTTATATTTTTGTTAAGAATTATAAATTGATTTAATTGTTTCATCCTCCGATTGAGACAAATCCTTATTTGATTTTAATTGAATTATCAGTTCAGATTAATAAATCAAACATTATGAATTGATTAAAAGGAAATCCTTGCAGTCTTAGATTTCTTTTATTATTGTTTTACACAATTCAATTCGATGGAACAAAAATCAGAATTCTTCTCTCTATTAGTATTTAAAACGAAAATCAGAATTCTTCTCTTTATTAGTATTTTTATTCCCTCAGTATTTATGAATTGATCTCGAATTCACCGAGTACTTTACTACTTTGCTACTTGCACTTGGGTACATAATTATAAAGTTGTAAAAAGCTAATATTGTAACGCCTTGAAAATCGGCACCTGAGTATAAAGACCCCAATCCCGAGTTCCCGGGCATTAATCCAATGAGAATGTACATGTGACCTCATTCAGATTCACATTCATTCCACACAAGGATAATCAGAGTAACGCAATTCACTTAGCGGATCTAAGGCGAGGTAGAGATTAACAAAAGATTCAGAATTATAGGGCTAATAGTTAAAAATACAATTTCAATAGTAGTGATCGCCCAAAATGAGGATTATATAAGCCACAATCTACAATATACATACCTAAGACAGTTAAAGTATAAAGCTTTCGGTTTACGCCAATTCTCCAAAACATAACGGCATTGGCACAACCCAATATAAGCCTACCTGTCTGAGGTCGATCAATAGTACCTGCATCAATGATATGCCTGGTTGGTGTTTTAAAACACCGTTCCAGGTGGGAGTGAATAGATAACTCAGTTGTTCCATTAGTTCTAAGTTATACATACTATTGACACAATCAGCGTAGTTAATGATAAACAAGAAATCAAACAATTCCTAAATATTCTTGTTAAATATGCATATGAAGATATGACATGATGCATACCCTTTCCAAACAGCACTCTCTCACATGCGACTCCGACCACCTGGTTCGCAAATGACAACACTTCCTCAACATACGAATTTAACGCCTGTTTCGCCACATTCTAAACTGATGCGATGTAATGAATTATCATGTTAGCCGAATAATTATTAAGTTCAATTCATCCAGCATATTGGTGAAACTAGGATACCGATGTTATATCACGAGTCCTTATCTAGATCATGTGGCTCGTTGCCGCACGTGACGACTCCTTACCAGTGCCCCTTAATCCAAATTTAGGTGTCACCTGTTTATCTTACAAATCAACAATTCCAAGGGTACGGTATGATACCTAAATGTATGAAAATCAACCTGGTATGGGCCGTCACCCAAACCGAGTATGATCACTCAGTTCCGAGGTTATAACAGCCCATAGCACGCTGCCCCGACAAACTAGAGCGCTATTTTCAAAGGGGATCCGGATCAGACGGCTCACCCCAACCCACGCTCGGATCATAGCCTGGATAAACAGTGGATGTGACATTACAATGGTGCGGGCTTATCACATAAAACCAAATTACTACAAGGAAAGGGCTCATCACCTAATTTCATTCAGGCCTGTGTCGTTCATACGGTACTCTAGCACGCAAACATCGGCCGAGTAATTTGATGGGGGGCCATTCGAACAATAGTTTATCACCTCCATCAGTGCTCACTGGTCACTATGGGGAGTGTAACACCCCGGGTTTTCAGGGGTCGTGTAGGAACTTGGCTCCCGAATTCCCAGGTGCCACGGGTGCCATAATAGGCTTAAGATTTTAATTATATTTGGATGATCTCATAAACAATGGGGAGTTTAGCAAGACATGAAGCTTAAGTAAGTCATAAAGCAATATCAAGTGCCACTAAATATAAAAATATCTAAACCATAAATCCAAAATCATCTAAATAGGGAACTAGTCCCACCCATACTAACCCAAAGTGACTAAAGCCCTGGCCCATACCCCGGGGTAGCTTGAACTCAGACTAGAAGGATTCGTCGAAAGTCTGGAAGTAGGGAAGCTCCTCTTCCTCATCCATGCTCACCCCGCTCAGATCGTTGAGCTCCACCTCACCTACATCTAATAGCATGTCTGGTTGGTGTTTTAAAACACTGTCCCAAAGTGGGAGTGAGTAGCTAACTCAGTGGGTGCCATTAGGCATAAGTTACATCAAATAATAATTCAATGATGAATTTAACGAAAAGCATAAATTCATAAATTACTAACTAGTCTTTGTTAATGCGTATGCATGAGTGATGTATGATGCATGACCTCACCCACAATACTCCCTCGAGCGACTTCGTCTCACAGTCGACCATGACCAACACTCCCTCATTGCGACCTCAATTGTCGAGTCGCCTAATCCTAGTTAATGCGATGCGTGAATAATGTATTAACCGAGTTTTTAGTTAATTTTGTTCATTCGGTAGGTTGAAAAAACTGGTACACTTCAACAATATCAATGCTTTCATCCATTTGTGAGGCTATGACCCCTCAACGTGCGAAGCCAAGACCCCACGATCCTTGATCTCATCAAAGTCCCCACCCCTAATTGCAAGCACACTGGGAAGCAGGATCGCTCGTGGTCACTACGGGGAGGCTCGTCACCCTAGCGTAGGCCGACAGCTCGGACATAGTGTCCCATTCCATCATGCACGGTTCACAAGACAGGGATCTGTTTCTAACAGTTGTCAGTGGGCAAGGAGTGTTCCAAGTTTCATACAGGCGTGAGTAGACATGGTTAACAAACATAGTTGGTCAGTCAGTGGACTAGACCGTCCAAGTTCAGGCGAGCACGTAATACACGACATTGGACGCAAGCAGCCCATGTAGTCTCACTACTATCACCCATTTGCATTCGCCCAAATCAGTCAGTCTAGTCACAGGATGGTCGAACCAACGGAACCACCTTCACAAATCTCGGTTATCTGACCAACCTAAAAAATAGGTTGCATTCAATAACACTTCTAGCAATTATGAGTTCATCTTCTAGTACGGGTAGAATCATACGTACAATACATCTAGCATAAGATTTCAGGTTGTTAAAATGAATACAACTACTCTTAATATTACAAGTTAGATGTGTGTGTGTGTGTGGTGTTGGATTACCTATGTAACATCTCGGCAAAGTCTGTATAAAGACTCGAGTACCACCTTAGGTAGAAATCGCTAAGGACCAAATCCTTTAGAAATTAGGAGAGAGTTAATTAGTGTTAAACTAGATTTCATGCAAAATTAGCACTAATCACTTTAAATATGATCTGCAAGATCCAAAACTTGTAGAATCATTGATGCTAGGTTACCCTAAAATCTAGGATCAAACTCTATTCCCGGTTGCTCTCGGAAACACATTGAAACTTCATATCGGACCTGGACCGCACGTCGAAAGTCCGATTTCAACAAAATTATATAATTAAGATCGCCTTGCTGGACTTGACCACCACCTCGAAAATTAAGTCCGGATAGTGTCCCGAGGCTATTCGCTTGAGCCTAGAGCGAAGTGTGTGAGAAACACGAATATCTTTAGAATTAAACTCAAACTTAAGTAATCTGAGTCATTTCGTTTGCGGGCAAGTTGTAAGGATTCTGACCGTCAGAATCTGACCCAATTACACTCTTAGATCAGGAAAAATTTTGAACACATGTCAGTATACTTGTGGCCCTGATCGAGTACCGGTGACCGTTGAACTGAAACTGGTCCGCCACGGTCGATCTGTAAATTCGATCGGAACGAAAACTCTGCCTGACCTAGATCCAATGTCAGGGAGCTTAAGTCCGACCACACGTAGAAAATGGGCATCCAGAAGTGCTCCGTTGGATCGAAACGGACTCTCTTTGGACATAACCTAAGTATACCTTGGCCCTGGGGCCATTTCCATTAGTTTTAGGCCTATATAAGGACCTTAAACCCTCTCTCATTCACTCCATACGAATTTAGGAGAAACCCTAGGAGAGAGAAGAGAGTAAAGAAAGAAAGTGAGAGAGAAGTTGGTGGAGATTCCTGGTATTCCACCCTGCCTCTTCCCGTGCTTATTCATCGCTACCGGATCGCTATTTCGGCGATTTCAATTCCACTATTGGGTAAGAAATCCTAACCCTAATCCGTTCTAGGGTTTCAAATAGTTGAAATGATGAAATAGCTAACCTAGTACATGCTATAGGTTGTCATTCTGCAAGTGACAAAGACTACGTGTTTAAAATGAATCCGTTACGCATTTACCGGCGTAAGGTGCGGACTATATACGTTTAAGTTATAGTTTTCAAGGCTTTCAATATCGGTTAATAATTTTATTACTGACGTGGGTGCCATTTCATATGCCAAATGCAATGTTTGTTTCATTTTACATTTATATATGAACTACGTTGTGTATAGTGTATTCCAAGTGTTTGTTGAAATGTTTGAATGAGTTTGGAATTTGGACCTAAGCTTGACATGATTATCCGTCGTGGATATATGCTAAATATATTTGTGACAACTCCCTAGTGAAAGGATTTGCCCTAATACATGTTATGCCAACATACGTCATGTATGTTGTAGTGTGTAGCGTAAGTGTTTATAGAAATGTTTGAATGAATATGGGGCTATGATTTGTGCCTGCTATGCCTAGAGAATGCAACTACATTATGGTTGTGTATGTGACAACTCCTCCCTAGAAGGATTTGTTCAAATATATGTTATAATCAACTCACGTTACGTATGTGATATGCGTAGTATAAGTGTTTGATAAAATGTTTATATGAGTTAATATTTAGTGAAATGTAATTATATGAGTGTTGAGATAAGATTCTCAACTACCTTAGTTATGTGTATAAACCCTTTCACGTACTTACAGTATAATGTCTGTTCTACTTATGAAATGCATATGTGTGAATTCATGTTATGTGTATTTCATAAATTGCTCAAATGGTTGTAGGATTTGAATTACTTATTCGTTACTGCTTTAATTACCTCATATGCTCACTTGTTGAAATTGGATGTGTTTGGGACCACAGTATAGTCCAGGCAATCGGTAATAGGCCCTGATTTGATGGCTAAGGTTGTTTTTACCACCTTGGACATATTCGGTGAACCCGAGTCGTACATTGGTCATCGGCAGTGGTTAGGTCACACGGAGTGCTCACGCACTTCATGTCAATCAACTCGATATGCGCTCGTGCTAGTCGAGCTCGTCAAGTAACTCGATTGGCCCGATGTATGTTCACCATGTTTGGATGCTAATGCTTGAACCTAGGGTACCAAACTCACCAGTGGAATCCCCGTTAACCTTGGTACCTTGATCCGCTAAGACTCATGAGCCGGACATGGTGGTATGGGATACCGTGATCGAACTGTCGGCCTACGCTGGGGCGACGAGCCTCCCTGTAGTGACCAGTGAGTAACACCGCCTCGTGAACCGAATACGGTGGTATGGGACACTGTATTCGAGCTGTCAGCCTACACTGATAAGGTGACGAGCCCTTTGTAGTGACCTCAAGTATACTCTAAACCTGCGTTGAGGCGACGAGCCTTTCTGTAGTAATCAGAGCATAAACTAGGCCTGCACTGAGCAGGTAACGAGCCCTTTACAGTGACCTAGAACATAACATCGTATGAGAGTTACTAGGACTGACGACCCTAGGATGGATCATTGTTTGGGAAATAACATAAGGGAGGTACCTTAGTTTTCCAATCCTGCTGTATGAAAAGGACTAATAAGAACTTGGTAATCATGTGGATGCTCTGTATTACGTGTGCGTTTGACGTAGCAGGTCAAGCACTGAGGAAGGGTAGCATGCGCGATCGTGAGATGAAGTCGTTGAGGGAGCGTAAGAGAGGGCATGCATCATTATTCATATAATTCTTGCATTAATAAGAGTATTTAGGGATGTTTGATTTTACTGCTTTATCGTTACTGCTTGACTGAATTGATAACATGTTAACCTTTGCTGTATAGTTCCACTGAGTTGATCACTCACTCCCACGTTACGGGATGGTGTTTTAAACACCAACTAGACTCTGTCTTGATTGCAGGTGACGACGTGGCTCCTGAGGCGGAGCCTAACTTTTGTGATGACGAGGAGGTATTCTCGTATATGCAGTATTCAGGCGGGTTCCTGTGAGCCGTTCTGAATCAACGAGGCTTCAAGGTTCATACTTTATAGAGGACAACCATTTTAAACATTTTGTATTTTGACACAATACTTGTATTTATCGACTTAGAAACGCTTACATACTTTGGGGACCTATACTGATTTATAAGTTATACTCGTTTGATTCAGTCTTTCGCTTACGTATTACAACTGTTCCTGTATTATGTTTTGCTGATTTGGCTTAATCTCACTCATGTTTCATGTACTAATACAGATAACATTTAATCATCTTTATCCATGTTGCATAAGTGATGCGTTGGAACTCGGGAGTTGAGGCTATGCTCAACCCCGGATTTTCAGGGCGTTACAACCTAAGAGTCCAAGGACAACACTTCTCTCTCATAGTACAAAAATACAACAAGAAATAATGCAATCATACATGCTATAGGGTAGATCATGCAAAAATTAGATGTGATGAAGAACATGCAACACCAATTTCATGCCCAAACATGTTGAAGACTAATTAAACAAAAATTTATCATCACAAGCAAGTTGGTGAACCTAACATGTAAGTTCCTAGCTAGAGTTTCCCTAAATCACTCATGCACATCACACTAATATTCACAATCATTAAATTTATCCTAAAATTGGTACTTAGCCACCTAAGGATAATAGTCCGCACCTTAAGAGGAGATTTTCATTCTTTAAGATCTTAGGATTTGGGGATTTGGGTAAAACCACCAATTCCTAAATCAAAATCAAGAAAACAACATTAATGACTAGAAATCTACACTAGGTTGCTTAATTGAAGGAAAAATATACCATTCTTACCTCCGATTCTTGGTATGGGTGGATTTGGTGGAGGTTTTGTAGTCGCCATCGGTTTGGTTAAGGAAATACCAACCTTACAAGCATCAAGATTTCCCTCATTCACACAAACACTGTCTCCCTTATCTTTCTCTTCATTTTCCCTCCATCTCTCTTTCTCTTCTCCTTCACCCAAGGTAGGGCATGAAATTCTTATAGGAGAATGGGGTGCCCAAATTAGGCCCTTTTATAGTGCCAAAGTTGGTGTAAATTACCCCAAGGGTTGGGTTTTTACTATACTAGCCCTATGGAAGGATTTTTCTAACTTCTGGGGCCCACTATGGAGTGTACATATTGATATACATCATAGGATAGTTAGCCCTAATGATGATCTACGTATGGACATGATTGGCCTGCCATTTGGATGCGCCGATCGACATATATGATTAGAAGTCTATTCAACGGTCACCGATGGTCGATCAGGGCTGCAGCTAAACGGATATGCGCAGAAAAATATCCTTACTCAATGTATAAAGTTTGGTCGTAAACCGACGGTCCAAAATTTTCAACTTTGCATAAGAGTGGATGACCCAATTCACTTAAGTTTCAGCTTCTTTTTTTAGGGTATTTGTACTTCTCATACACTTGTCCCTCGGCTCAAGTTGAGCGGTTCTAGACACTACCCAGGTCTGACTCCTGTGATGGACGTCAAGCCCAGTAAGATGGACATTATTCTATATTTTTGGAACTAGTGGCCCACTAACGAGCAGTCTAGAGCTTATTCAGAAAATTGGGGCATTTCTGGAATGAATTGGGTGTCAAGATTTCTTGTGCACAATTATTAGGGTTTGGATTAGCTAAGTTTATAGTGTGACCTATTCGCGACTAGTAGAAATGAAGAGTCGATTATAATCACTCTAAACAGTCGGTTCTTAGGCTAAAAGGATATTGACTAAGTTTGGTTTGCTAATTAAGATCCGACTCTTAGTTGTCACAACTTTTGGCATGTCTTTATTTAGTTACGATCATCTCAATTAGTCAGTGATAGGTCGGCTAGAATTGGACCTACGTGAACAAATCTTGATACTAAGCTCGATGTTTAAGTGATCGGGCGGATTCGTTGGTCTTCTACGATCGATCAATCTTATTTGTATGGTTCTTTATCGGTATCAGCCATGTATAAGCCCATCTCGAGTGTCGAGGGTCAGTAAGTGATGATGTGGCCAATTAAAAAGAAAATTTAAGAATTTTTTTAAAAATTTCAAAATAGTGAAAATTCAGGGTGTTACAGGGAGGCTCGTCACCCCAGCATAGGCCGACAGCTCGGACACGGTGTCCCATACCACCATGTTTGGCTCATGAGTCTTAGTTGGATCGTATCGCACTGATGGTTATGAATGGACACATCCATTGGGAACGGGGTATCCTAGATTCCATTTAGTCGTGTCATACATTGTGAACATACATGATCAGTCAACTACTGGACTAATTTGATTGACCTGGGAGAACCATGACCCAACCGGCATTGGGTGCAAGCAGCCCGTGTAGTCCAAATACTGTCGGTCATCCGTGTTCAACCCGGATTGATCAAACAAGCCTAGGGTAGCCGCCCTAACTCGGGCTACCCCTTGGTTTGAGCGATTTACCGACTGACCCAACATTGTAAGTGTAACATCCCGGGTTTTCAGGGAACATGTAGAAACTCGGCTCCCAAATTCCCAGGTGCCATGGGTGCCCTAATGGGCTTCAAATTTTAATTACATTTTGATGATCTTATAAATAATAGAGAGTTTAGCAAGGCATGCAGCATAAGTAAGTCATAAAGCAGTATCGAGTGCCACTAAATATAAAAATATCTAAACCACAAATCTCAAGTCATCTAAATAGGGAACTAGTCCCACCCATACATGACCCAAAGCGACTAGAGCCCTAGCCCATACCCCGCGGTAGCCCGAACTCAAACTAAAAGGATCCACTGAAAGTCTGAAAGCAGGGAAACTCATCTTCTTTATCCATGCTCACCCCGCTCAGCTCGTCGAGATTCGCCTCACCTGCATCTAGTAAATGGTCTGGTTGGTATTTTAAAACACCGTCCCAGAGTGGGAGTGAGTAATTAACTCAGTGGTTACTATTAGCATTAAGTTACAACATGCAGCAATTATATGATGAATTTAATGAAAGGCATACATTCACTGATCCATAAATAGTCTTGTTAGTGCATATGTATGTATTATGATATGATGCATGACCTCGTAACAACACTCCCTCGAGCGACTTTGTCTAACGATTGCGCTAACCAACACTCCCTCAATGTGACCTTAACTGTCGAGTCATCAAATCCTAGCTATGCGATACGTGAATAATGTTAGCCGAGTATTTAGTTAATTCCATTCATCCAGAAGATTGGAGAAACTGGTACACCCCACGTATCATTGCCCTTAACTGGTTGCGAGGCCAAGGCCTCTCAATGTGTAAGGTCAGGACCCTACGATCCTTGATCACATCGGGTTTCCCATCCCCGATTTTAAGTACATGGGAAGTGCTGAGAAGAGGGATCGCTCACAGTCACTACGGGAAGGCTTGTTACCCCAGCGTACGCCGACAGCTCGGACACAGTATCTCATTCCACCATGCCCGGCTCTCGAGTTAGTGGATCGATTTCAAATGGTTATCAATAGGCTTCAGTGGTTAAAGGGTGCTCCAGGTTCCATTCAGGCGTGAGCAGACATGGCTAACAAACATGGTTGGTCAGTAAGCGAACTAGATCGTGCGAGTTCAGGCGAGTACAAGACGGACGACATCAAGTATAAGTGACCCATGTAGTCCAATTATTGTCGCCCATTCGCATCTACCCAAATCCGCTGGTTTAGCCGTAGGATGGTCCTACCAACGGGACTACCCTCTCCCACCTCAGTTCCTTGACCAACCCAGGGATTTGATTACGTTCAATAATATTTCAACAATTCAGGATTTGTCTTCTAACCCAAGTGAAGTCATGTATTCACACATCAAACATAAAAACTTAGATTTTTCTACAATTGCAACTACTAACAATAATACGAGATAAATGTGTATGTGTGTTGTGTGGGGTTAACAAAGAGAACAAGAGCTACACATCATTCATAGGACAAACATACAACAAGGATTTATGCAATCATGCACGCCACAAGAAAGGTTATACTAGGATCGCATATGAGATTAACATATTATACCAAATCAAGTCTAACCATGTTGAATAGAAAATAAACAACACTCAATCATGTCATGGAATTTAGTGAAATCATACATGAGATGAACATGCTACACCAAAATTAAACCCAATCATATTGAAGAACAAATAAACAACATTTATTCATTTCATGGAATTTAGGGGGACCTATCATGTAGGGTCTTGGTTAGGTTCTCTTTAGATTACTCAAGCACATCATCCTAACATTCATAATCATTAAATTCATAGTAAGTTGGTGCTAGGCCACCTAAGGATAATAGTCTGCATCTTATGATGATCCGCTCGATTCACGGCGTCCGTAGGGTTGTGTTAGAAAATTATTGTTGAAATGCCTAAATAAGCATATAAGCTTGTAAGACTTGAAAGGAATTTACACAAGACCTAAACCTACAAATATACTCCATACTTACCTTCAATTGTTGCCAAATCGACACCAATGAAGGACGATTTTGCTATAGAGGAGATGAGAGGATGAAGGTGCACAAACCCTCATGCTTCCAAGCTCTCCCTCTCCCTTTCTCCTCTTTTCTCCTCTCTCTTCTCCCTTTCTCCCTTTCTTTCTTCTAGGGCAAATTCTTATGGGGAGAGGGGGTGCCCAAATGAGGCCATTTTATAATGCCAAATGTGGTGCAAATGGCCCCAAGAGTTAGGTTTTTACTATACTAGCCCTATGGAAGGGTTTTTCTAGCCTCTAGGGCCCACTATGAGGTATACATATTGATATACACCGTAGGATAGTTAACCCTAATGATGATCTACGTATGAATATGATCAGCCCGCCATTTGGATGCCCCAATCAACAGATATGATTAGAAGTCGTTTCAACGGTCACCGATAGTCGATCGGGGCCTCGATTATACGAATATGAGCAGGAAAATATCCTTACTCCACGTGTGAAGTTTGTTCTTAAACCAACGATCCAAATTCCTCAACGTTGCATAAGAGTGGACGACCCAATTCACTTAAGTTTCAGCTTCTTCCTTTAGGGTATTTACACTTCTCATGCACTCGTCTTTTGGCTTGAGTTGAGCAGTTCTGGATAGTACCCAGGTCCGACTTTTGTGATAGACGTCACGCACAGTAAGACAGACATTATTCTATAGTTTTGGAACTAGTGGCCCACTAACGAACGGTCTAGAGCTTGTTCGAAAAATCGAGGCATCTCTATAATAAATTAGGTATTGACATTTCTCGTAGGCAATGATTAGGGTTTGGATTAACTATGTTCATAGTGTGGCCTATTTATATCTAGTGGAAGTGGAGATTTAGTCATGATTACTCTAAACTGTTGGTTTTATGCTAAAAGAGTGATGAGGTTGATTTGGTCCGTTAGTTAAGATCCGAGCCCTATTTAACTCGGATTCGAGTAGATCTTTTAATTTAGTTACAATTGTCTTGATTAATCAGTGGTAGGTCACTTAGATTTAAGATCTGTGTGAGTAAATCATGTGGCTAAATTCGGTATTTAAGTGATCGAGTAGATTCGTTAGCTTCCTACGGTTGATTAATCGGACCTGTGCGATTCTTTACTGGTACCACCCATGTATAAACTAACATCGAGTATTAATGGTCAGTAAGTGATAATATAAGTTAATTACATTTTAAAAAAATTTCAAGAATTTTTGGAAATCCAAAACAATGAAAATCTAGGACGTTACAGTAAGAAACCTAAGCATCACTACAAACTTTGTAATTCGTCATGCCATCAACATAGATTCAACGACACAACCACATAGGCATTTCATCGAACATGTAAACATTTATAGGATATTACGTTCACTAAGACATTAAATCAACCATGTGAGTATGCATAAAGTAATACAATCATTTAAGTATTAAATTAAGCACATGAGCATCGAAAAAGCAATACATTCCACCATTCAAGAATTTCATCAAACACGTGAGCATCCATATCCAACAAATAGCATATATTATGAACAAATCAAAACATTTACATATTAGCATGTATAAATTCATCTACAAGCATCTAATCATTAACTAAAACCCTCAAGGGTTGATAAATGATATCCTAGAGATAATGGTCTGCATCTTTAAGAAGAAATATCCTATTTTGAGCTCCTAGGGTTAGGGATTTGGGGAAAAATCATCAATTCTTAAATCAAAATCAAGAAAACACAATTAATGACTAGAAATCTACACTATGTTGCTTAATTGAAGGATAAAATATAAATTTTACCTCTGATTCTTGGCATGGGTGGATTTAGTGGAGGTTTAGTAATAGCCAAAGGTTTGGTTGAAGGAGTACTAACCCTACGAGTACCAAGATTTCCATCACTCAAACACACACACACACACACTCTCCATTCTCTTTCTCTTTCTTTTCTCTCCATCTCTCTCTTTCTCTTTCTCTTCTCCCTCACCCAAGCTAGGGTATGAAATTCGTATGGGAGAAGGGGTGCCCAAATGAGGCACTTATATAGTGTCAGAAGTTGTGCGAATGGCCTCATTGGCCCTTTATCCATTATATTAACCCTGAGGGAGGTTATTTCTCACTTATAGGGTCTTTCTGGGGGCCCACTGACTCATCCAAGTCAGGGGAAAGGTGTCCCACTATAGGATCTATAGTTTATCAAAATCGGGCGGCAATCGGACTCTTCGATCAACCGTGGGGGCCCCACTTATGATGGACGGTCGTTGGTGATTGATTGGGGCCACGACTATATAGATATGAGCAGGGGAATGTCCTTAACTCATACTTCGAGTTTGATTGCGATCTAACGGTCGAAAAGCTACAACTTGGTGAAAGAGCGGGAAATCTAATTCACTTAAGTTTCAGGCTTCAGCATAGGGTATTTGTGCATTTCAATCACTCAGCCTCTGACCCAAGTTACGCAGTTCTAGGTACTATCTTGATTCTCCACCCGCGATGGATGTCAAGCCCAGCGAGGCGGACATCATTCTATAGTTTCAGAACTAGCGGCCCACTAACAAGCAGTCTAAAGCTTATTCAGAAAGTCGGGACATTTTTGGAATGAATTAGGTATCAAGATTTTTTGTGCATAATTATTAGGGTTTAAATTAACTACGTGTATAGTGTGGCCTATTTATAATTAACGAAAACGGCAATTCGGTCTTAATAACCCTAAACCGTTGGTTTTTAGGCTAAAAGGGTAATTGGATTGATTTGGTTTGTTAATTAAGATCTGACCCCTACTTGTCTCAGCTTTGGGTAGATCTTTATTTAGTTATGGTTGTCTCGATTAGTCAGTGATAGATTGTAAGACCCGTATCTTAGTTCGTACTGTTCTGATGAATCCTGCGATCATTTCTGTCAAAGTCGGGCAATCCGCGACTGATAATCGACATTGCGATCGATCGTAAGTCGTATCCTTTATATTCGAGTCAGTTTAATCCGAAACCTGTATCATTGCGACCGCACCGTCGCCGTGGTTCCAACGCCGCGACTCGCGCACCGATCCGATACCCTGATCAGAAGATGCGGGCCGGCGTTTATTTTGAAGAAATACCGCGCTTTTACGATCTCGAGAGAATCTTTATACAATGTCAAATCAATCCCATCAATCAATCAATCACATCAATCAATCAATCACTTCAATGTCAAGTACAAGCAACCCATGCTTTCCCTCTCCAAAGTCAACTCTTTCTTACCCTCTCTCTTACACCACCATACATGTCAAGTACATTTCACATCCATCACCCATCACTTCTCTCAACCATCGCACCTCTCTCTTTCTCAAATTTAAGAAAATCCCAAGCAACCAACAAGCATCACACGTCCATAATTTTCCAAGGAGAGAAAAAGAGAAGTGAGTAGTGTGGCCCACTTCCCATCCCAAAATCTTCCATCCTAGCCCTTGAATCTTCATCTCCCACCATCAAAGTGAAGCACAAGGAGGTCGGCTTTCCAACGGACCAAGAAGATCGGACGGTGGGTGCTTTGATAGGGTAGTTTTCATGCTTTCTTAGATGGGCCAAGTGAGGCCTACCGATCAATGGTATGGATCTCACTTTGGACCCTAAGATGTGGCCAATGGCCCACCTTGATTATCAATATCATTCCATGATGGGGCCATTCTTCATGGACCCCATCATGATGTTTACCTTCCTAGCTTGAATAGATGTCATCTAGACCGTCTAATTTAGTGGAGAAGGAATCTACACCGTTGAATTGTGATTTAATTGGCCCACATGTATTGGGACCCACTTGATGTAGGATTGGATGCTTGAAGCGGAGGGCCCATAGTGCCGGGGTCCCTCCATCACTCGATCTCTCTCCTTTTCTCTCTCTTTTCCTCTCTTTCTTTTTTTGTTGTGTGATGATGTGTGTGTGGCCCACTTGGGTGGACCCCACCTTAAGGTATGTATTGTACCCAAGTCAATTATAGGTGGGGCCCACTTTATGTATGTGTTGTACCCACCTCACCTACCATTTGGTGGCCCACCTAAACTGTAACGCCCCGGAAAATCGGGGGTCGTGCATAGACTCGACTCCCGAGTTCCCGAGTGTCACTTATCATGCATTTATGGTTTTTATGATTAATCAAATTTAAATGCGCAGCCTGAAATTTCTTGGAGCATGGAACACAACCACAACTAGTCTACTGAAATGAAGAGATCAATATATATAGGTCCAAAAAAAAAAGAATAAACGGGTCGCAGAAGGCGTTACTCAATAAAATCACAACAACATCATGTCCACAAGAGTAGAGCTGAGTCCGCTCGTCCTCCTCCTCGAGGCCCGCATCGCCTGCTCCACGACTGCATCACACCGCATCTATGAGCGAATATGGTTGATGTTTTAAAACACCGTCCCAGAGTGGGAGTGAGTTATCAACTCAGTGTGAACTATTAGTCTCAAGTTGTCACGAACATCAGTTATATTACGGATTTAATGAAAAACAATCATTCACAGTCACTAAACTAATCTTATTAATGTGCATGCATGATGGATGAAATGATGCATGCCCTCGCCACAACTCTCCCTCAAGCGACTCCATCTTACAATCGCATATGACAACACTCCCTCAGAGTGACCTCGACTGCCGAGTCGCCACCCTAACTAATGCGATGCAATGATATGTTAGCCAAGTTCTTAGTTAATTCCGTTCATCCAGCAGGTTT
Source organism: Magnolia changhungtana (assembly GCA_030180095.1). NCBI lineage: Eukaryota > Viridiplantae > Streptophyta > Magnoliopsida > Magnoliales > Magnoliaceae > Magnolia > Magnolia changhungtana. The sequence goes on from JASAUF010000220.1 coordinate 8,060,864, forward strand.
GGGAAACTGATTCACCCCACGTATCAATGCCCTCAACTAGTTGCGGTGCGAGACCCCCTCAATGCGCGAGGCCAGGGCACCGCGATCCGTGATCCCGTCGGGTTCCTCATCCCCGACTCCGGGCACATGAGGAGTGCCAAAAGGAAGGGATCGCTCGCGGTCACTACGGGGAGCGCGGTACCCCAGAGCGTAGGCCGACAGCTCGGACACGGTGTCCCATTCCACCATGCCCGGCTCACGAGGTTGTGGACCAGCCATTACAAATGGATTATCAACGGGCTACAATGGTTGCAGGGTGGTTCAGGTTCCATACATATGTGAGCACACAGGGTTAACAAACAGGATTTGTCAGTAAGTAGACTAAACCGCACGAGTCAGGCGAGAACGAGATGAACGACATCGGGTGCTAGACCCATGCAGTCGAACTGCTGCCGCCCATACGCACTCGTCCGACTTGCGTGGTTAGTCTTAGGGTAGTCCAACCAATGGGACTACCGTCTAACCTCGAGTTCCCGACAATCCAAAGGTTTGACAATGAGATATAGCATACCAACATCAAGCTTATCAACCAACATTCCAGTGTCATGTTGCATACATTCCACCATACAAGTCTATTTACCTAACAAGCATGATAAATTAGTAGAAATAAGTGTATGTGTGTGCCGTGGGTTAGAGAGGAAGCTAGGCACTTCCAACATTTCAAGGGATCAACCACACACAAGAGTCAAGATTACTATGCACTATGAAGTAACTCATTGTGGAAAACAATCACAAACAAGAACATGAAGTCATCATAAGCCAAAATAACATATGAGGGACAAGATCAACATCAACAAGAGTTAAGCATGTAAATCCATGTAGTTTCAACAAACACCCATTCCTATATTCCTCTAGATTTTTCAATACTACAACCAAGCAACCAAAATCATTAGACCCATACTATAAATGGTGCTAGGTCACCTAAGATCAATAGTCCGCACCTTGGATTTGATGGAGGCTTGGAAACGACCTAGGAGATATGGATTTCGGGGTAGATCGGCCGGAATCCCTAAAACCAAACCTTGCATGTGAGAAATTTCATGCCAATCCCATCTCAATACATGGATTCCAAGAAGAAGAAGTGAAGGATCTTACCTAGACGGCCAACGGATGATTATGGAGGTTGTGGAGGAGAGCTTCTCCCTTGAGGAGAAGTAGGAAGTTGAAATGGTTGATTTCCTTGGGCCCCACCTTGATCTAAGGTCCACCTAGCTCTTCTTCACCCACACTTTCTTCTCTCCTTTCACTCTTGCTCTCCCTTTTTCTCTCTCTCTCTTTCCTTCTCTAGGGCAAAATCGTATGGGGAGAGGGGTGCCCAAATGGGGCCTTTTTATAATGCCAGGTTTGGTGTAAATGGCCCCAAGGGCTAGGTTTTTACTATACTAGACTTATGGGAGGGTCTTTCTAGGATCTAGGGCCCTATCACCCCTCTGGCCACTAAATTCGGTGTGTAGGTGCCTTATGGCCGGATTAGGGCCCATGCAAAAATTGAGGGCGAACGGATGAACGGATATATGATCTGAGCAAGCGTTTCCGACCTTTAAGTGGCCCTAGGAGGCCCATTTTGGTGATTGGAGCATTTCTGATGGCCCTCTGGCCATGAAATTTATATGATAAGTGGTCCATGGCCCGATGAGGGGCCTTACAAAATTTGGGAACGAACGGATGCCGGGTTTGGTCATACGGGTCCAATTCGCGATCAACGGTCATCGTGCCACGATCGGGGCCCAGATTTGGTGAGCAAGCGTTGAAAAATACATTAAACCTTCACCGTAAATTTGGAAGAAATCCGACGGTTGGAAAGCCTGGAGCCTCAGTTTCTTTTGTCAATGCGATTTTAATCGGCATTGTGGGCGATGGGCAAGCGCCGGATGGTACTTACGGGTGTCCACCGGGTCAGCATGATCGCGATGGACCACAAGCCCAATGAAATATATGATTTTCTAAAGTTTTAGATTTTTTCGACCCTTCTCGTCATTTGGGTGGCCACACGGCCGTTGTTAAGTGTAAACGGGTCATCGCTTGGCGGCCCGCACTCAGGCCTTATCACGGCTTTGTCTGGTCTATTAAATTGGGCTAATCTTGGATTAATTAACTCGTGTATAAGCTAACGTTGAGTGCTAATGGTCAATGCACGTGATAGTATAAGTTAATTAAAAATCAAGGATTTTTGGAAATCCAAAACAGTGAAAATTCGGGATGTTACATAAACAGGGCCCACCTCCATGCTTATGTTACGCCCAAACTGTCCAGACGCTGGACGTGTGCTTGGAAAAAAAAAGAAGACAAAAGACAAAACACAAATATTAGCTTGGTTCTTAAGCTTGTGGATAGACCACTTGTATGGGCCCCACCTAGATGTATGAACCCAATCCATATCGTTCATCCCTTTCCTCAGACCATTTTAGGCGTTGAGCCGAAAAATGGGGTCAATCCAGATTTCTGGTGGGCCATAGCATTGAAAACAGTAGTTTTTACCATTGAAAACCCTCCTGCCGTTCTTAAACACAGAAAAATATCAGATATTAGACTTGTTTGATCCGTCCCAGCCATGGAAACCGATGGTAGGGGTGGATTAATCCAATGTGGGCCCCATGCATCAAAACCTCAAAAAAATAAGTTTCTTGAAAAACAAAAAATGAAGAAGAAAGGCTGCAGCCTTTTACCATCGACAGGGGATTTGCCACATCGGGCGTGAAAACGTGGCGGGCGGACCCACGGCCGGCCATGTGGGCCCCACCATGATGTATATTTTGTATCCACACCGTCCATGAGGTGGACCGCCCCCGAGGTGGGTCCCCTCCAGAAAATCGCCTTGATCCATGGCTCGGGTAGCCCACATCATAGGACAAGCAGTGTGAATGAACGTTTACCATTGAAACTCTTTTGGGGTCCACAGAAGTTTTGGATCAAGTGAAATTTGTTTTCCCCTTCTTTCAGGTCTGTGTGACCTTATGAACGGATTGGATGGAAGGTAAACCCTATGGTGGGCCCCACGTGGGAGCCACATTGATGTATGTGTTTTATCCCCACCATCCAGGCGGACGGTGGGAGCCCACTTTCATGTATGCATTGTATTCCACCGTCCAGCGGACGGTGGAGCCCACGGTGATGTTTGTGTTTCACACCGTCCACTGCTGTGGATGGTGGGCCCCACCCGAAATTTGGCATGCGCCTGGAGCTTGGTTTGAGCCCTCATGCAAATGGGAGGCACATAATGGATGGGCTGGATTTGCAAACCACATCTCGGTGGGCCCTTAAAATGGTTATGAATGTTTTAAATGGTGCACGGCCCTCTCCACTTTTGCATGTGGTGTGGACTGCACAAGTCACGGATTGACTTCATTTTTGAGACCTAGGCTCACGACGGAATGGTGCATCTGGCTAATGGGGTAGATGTTTGAAAACGTATCATAGTGGGGCCCACTTAGCTCGACCTCATGGGAGCTGAACGTCCAGCTCAAGCTCATTGTGCTTTTTTCCATATATATATATATATATATATATATGGGTGTATATATATGTATATATATATGGGTATATGTATATGTATATGAATATGTACATGTATATGTATATATTATTTATATTATATTGTATATATTATATGTATTATATATATCATTAATATATTATATTATGTAATATATACATTATGGCGGGCCTTGGGAATTTTAATGGTGGTTTGGCCCATTTAATCCATGTGATTAGGCCCACCTTAGTGCATATGTGAGGCCCATGTGATGGGGCCCATATTAATGTATTTATGGCCATTGTTGAGGCCCACCTTGGTATATACATAAGGCCCATGTGATTTGGCCCATTTGAGGTATTTAAAGGCCCATGGGTTATGGCCCATTGCAATGTACATAAGGCCCACTAATGCGGCCCACTTGATTTATATAAGGCCCATATGAGATGGCCCATTTGATGAGGACTATGGGTCGAGGCCTAATGAGATGTATATTGGTCCATTGCAATGTGTGATTCCCTATGGTTTGTGTAATGGTACTTTATGGCGGGATATGCCTTGGGAACAATGTTGGTTTGACGTCCACATTGTAAGGATAATGTTGGTTAAATGTCCGCATTGTCACACTCCTTAAGGCCCACTGATAGGCCCATACTTGTACTCTGCAGTCCGTTTAGGCTCATCTTCACTTTGAGCAACGCCCATTATCATACCATAAGTATAGTGCTACCATATGATTCATGATCATACGCATCATATGCATGCTTGAGATGAGGGGTGATTGATCATAGCATATGCCTTCGAAAGCATCACACGGGCTCCCACGATAGGAGTTACCCTGCATGAGCGCATGGTTTACGCAAGACTGTTGCATGACTGGTAGTGTGACTCATGCACTTGCATTGTGTGATTGTAGTTACTGTATGCCCTAGCGACACCAGGGCCATAGCCTCCACAGACACATCGTGGGTGGCTGGATTGGATACCGAAAATGTTTGGTTCTAGCATACGGGCACCATAGATGTCCCTGGGTGAAAATCCCTAAACCCGATGGTACCAGAGGATGGCTCCAACGTCGAGACCGAGTGAATGTACGAGCGCATGAGGGCCGAATACCGGAGGCCGCGTCTCCACCGTGTCGTGGTCGGGTTGGAAAGGGGTGTGACCTTACCCGCCTGAGTGAGGGGGCAATTTCTAGGTTGAGTTTGACCAAACTTGAGGAATCGGTCCGCTATCGACGAGCCGGGCCCAATATTATGTGCGGATAGTGAGGTCTCTTTCGCTCTTCCGGTTGTGCGTCGGATAGGGGCCAAGCCAAGTGGCGTAAAGTGTACTAGACCCCGGTGATTATCCAGACTGATAACTGTATTGACATGAGGATTGGCATGCTTGAGCTGCATCTTGCATTGCATGGTCTTGGTATGGCCGATTGCACTCATATCTTGTACTGCATAGCCTTGGTACGGCTGGTTGCATTTATGTACTCATCAGCACGATTCCGCATTACTCTGACCCTGCATTCTGAGCACGCTCATATTGCGCACACACTTACACCACCCTCTAAGTTTTCTATAAGCTTATGCATGATTGATGCGTGCAGGTGACGTCGGAGCCTTGCAGTAGTCTCGCCTTGATTGGAGCGTGCTGGTACCGAACTTTGGAGTTTTTGTCATTTTCAGTATATTGTATTTCCCTTTCATACGCCTTGTACTCAAAAGTTTTTTATCATAGTGGATTTCGTGATGGTGTTCTTGTGGTTATTGTTTGTGGGTTATGCTTGTGGTTATACTCATTACGAATCAAATTGATATTAGAAACCCTCCTTGTAGCATCCCAGGATCGGAACCTGGCGTATGGGCGCTGGGAGCCGAGAATGGGGTTCTACGGAGGCTGTCGGTGTCGGATTAGGGGATCGGGAATTTTGTGAGCCCGGTCTCCGAGTTTGTGGCGTGATATAGATCGATTAGATTTGGACCCTACGTGAATAAAATTCGAGGCTAAGCTCGATGTTCAAGTGATCGGGCGGATTCGTTGGTTTTCTACAGTTGATTAATCAGATTTGTACGGTTCTTTATCAGTATCATCCGTGTATAGGCTCACTTCGAGCGTCAAGGGTCGATAAGCGATAATGTAGACTGGTCATATCAAAAGTTTTCAAGGGTTTTTGAAAATTCAAAATAACGAAAATCTAGGACATTACAAATACTCTCGAATTCGAGATCTGCGTCACCATACTCAAGTGTCAAAGTTTTGGAGCATTATATTATTTTGGAGTATTATCATAGTATCATATATACGATGGATTAGGAGTGTCACGAAACCTTTCTTTACTTGTGCTACTCTTTAGGGGGGGGGGAGGAAATGTATTTTACACTGTTTTCACCATAATCTCACCTCTTTTTTATGATTTCAAATAAGCTTATTTACTTAAAATTCATTTATTCTCAAATTTATTTACCGATATTTACTTTGAAAACACTTATTTTATACCTTTCTCCATATTATTAATAATTAAAATTTAAAAAGTTTTGGTAAAGTCTCCACCTTTGATGGTAGGTACGTAAGCAAAGTCCAAAGAGCTATTAAATAGCACAACAGATGGCCTATTCTATTTGATGACTTGAACTATGACGAAAAAGTCTTGGTATAAGTCTTCACCTTCACATTGAGACATTGATCCTAAGTGTCCCATCAATAGCATGGAAAGTGGACAGCCAAATTGTGCAAAGAAACTAAATAAGTTCAATCATTTTTTTTGAAACGTCAATTGTATAGATATCACTTTGTAGCTCTTATGATTCCAAGTTAGCAATTTAATTTGATAATCCAACCATGTGATCTATGACTCATAAAAAATGAACGGTTGTAATCAATTGGCTCCATTTAAAGGACTCCTATCAGCATTATTTCTTGCACCATAGCTTGCACCCGATATTATTATTGAATTAGGCATCCTGATTGATGATTCGGTGTCCTACGTAGCATAAAATTATTTGAAGTTTCTAGTGGTGAATGATAAGGGTGGGACTACCGCAAAACCCCAATTTAATTAAAAGAAAATTCAAGATAATAATAATAAATGCTTAAAGGAGAGCGGTGCTTTCCTAACTCCTAAAAGCTTTTTAAGTGAAATGTGACATGGCCAATTATAAAGCCATCTGGTCCGTTCAATAATTCAAATGGGAGGCAAATCATGGTTCAAAATTCATGCCAATTGGATATCCTTCGGTTCTTGACCGTATGATCAATAGCATGAAAAATGGACGGTAAGATCTAACGGAGGAGGAAAAAAAGCCGCAGTTATCATATCTATTAAATAGATCTGATTATGTATTGCTTGTGATTTCAAGGTAGAACTTTGTTTTAATGATCCTAACCATCCGATCTATGGCTCCTAGAAAATGGATGGCTGTAATAAAATGGCCCGTTCAAAGGGTTAGGATCGTCTTTTCAGCATTATGCTTGCACCATGTCACGTAGGGTGGAGAATATTATCCATCCACGTCATACCATTCAAATGGAATGGTCAAAAGAGGAAAAAAAAGTGGTCAACGGTCTACGTTTAGCTGAAACATCAGACAGTCAGGATCATCCCATTCTGCTTTTTTTTTTTTTTTTTTTAATAAAAATAATGGGAAGTATACAAAGGACGGCAGTGGGTCCCATCCACGGATCTAGGTCATGGATCACCGAGCTTATCATCTAGTGGGCCCACCATGGAAGGCTGATGCAGCACCTGGGGTCGTCATCTTGTGGGCCCTGTTGTAGGGGTACCATTTTTCAAACAGTCTCCCTTAGAGAAGCAGATTATGTGCGGCCCTTACCGTGGGGCCCACCTTGATGCATGTATTCTATATCCACGCTGTCAATCCGTTTTTCTATATCATTTAGGAAATGAGCCCAAAATGAAGCAGATCCAAATCTCAGGTGGACCATACCATAGGATGTTTTTAAATGGTTGAGCGTTCAATCGCCACTTTTTCCTATATCATGGTCCACCTGAGATTTGGATCTGCTTTATTTTTGGGCTCATTTCCTAAAATGATCTGGAAAAACGGATGGACGGTGTGGATAGAGGATAAATACATCAAGATGGGCCCCACGGTAAGGGACGCACCACCTGGGCTGCACCTAATCCGCTCCCCTCTCTCAGACAATCTTGTCCAATCCTGTACGGAACGTGTACCAATTTTTCTCTGCACCGTCACTTTGAAGCCCACTGATTTTATAGACACCATCGATGGGTATTTTGATCCCCTATCCATCCATAGTAGGTCCCACTATATGGTCGGTCCCGATTCACACATGCCCTGCCACATGGACGGTGCAAAGGTGGCTATATCGTATTCTTCTTCTTCTGGCTTAACCGTATCACCTCCCGTGCGTCGCGTGTTTGGCTGAAACGTGAAAACGACGGATTGTCTGGTGTGCGCGTCGCATGTATAGATTTTTAAAACGGTAATGAGGGTCAATGGTTATGAGCTCACGCAATTGCGTGGTACCTTCAAAACTATTTTATTTAGACCGTTGATTACAAGTTTGAAAACGTGAAACACGGGATGGACGGTTCCCAGTGATGGATTTTTCTTTCCCCATTGAAGGACCTAAATTCTCTGTGACATTTATTCTACGCAGCGGGTAAAACACCCAAACTCTATAGGTCCACCATGTTGTGTATGTAAATCCAATCTGTCTATCAGGTGAGAAACATTATTTTAACCGTATATACAAAATATCAGCCTTATAAAATACTTAAGTGGGCCACACCAATGGGGAAAATGTAAAATTGCTTCAAAAGCCTTTTAAGTTCATGCAGCGTAGCCTTCCTGATTTTTGGATCAGCCTAATTTTTATATATTATCTTCATCATGATGATTTACACCTGATTAAAGGGTTTGATGAAAGGTACACACCATGATGCCCCCCACGTACAAACTATGGTTGGCATTCCATCTTTATTATTCCTTCTGTTCTGGCCCACCTAATAGTGGATCCACATTGTTTTCTACTTCATTTATTAAAATCTAGTGTAGAACCTAATAGTCGGACTAGATGTTAAATATGTAATATGATGGGACCCACTGAGCTTGCTTGTTTTAAAAAAGGATGCAGAGGATTATAGTATGGGGATGGACGGCTCCCAGTCACTGAATTCTATTTCTCCCGGGGAATGCGATAACCAGGGGAGGTGGCATGGGAACGAATTAGGTGCGACGCGGGCCTCACCCAAGACGGTGCGGTCCTTACCGTGGGGCCCACCTTGATGTATTTATTCTGTATCCACACCGTGCATCCGTTTTTCCATATCAGTTTAGGGAATTTTATCTAAAAAATAGGCATATCCAATTATCAGGTGGGCCATACCATAGGAAAAGGTGGTGATTGACTATTAAGGGGCCACAAAAGTTTTGGATCAATCTTATATTTGTATTTTCCCTTCATCTAGTAACAGATTGGATGGAAAATACACACTACAAAAACATTAAAAGATTGGCCTTAAGAAGTTTTTAATGATAAGTCGTTCAATCACTACTGTTTCTTAGAGTATGGTCCACTTTAGATTTGGATCTTCTTCATTTTTCAGGTCATGCTCAAAAATAATTTGGGAAAAACGTATGTAGGGTGTGGATAAAGAATACATGAATGGAGGTGGGCCCCACGGTAAGGGCTCTACCGTCTCTGGAGAGGACGGGGTCTCACAGTTTATATGGTCATTTTCACCCGTAAACTTATACCGATACAAAACTTTTGTGTACATATGAATATTTCAAGGGTGGTCACTGAATCCCCACCGTTTTCTCTAGTGTGGCCTCCTTGAGTTTTGGATCCACCTTATTTTTTTTGTTGCATATCCTAAAATAGTTTAAAAAACAGATGGACAGGTTGGATTTCTCACAAAGATCGCAGTGGCCCGACCCAGAATCCTCGTGCAGTAACTCCTCCGCGTCCATACTCGAGTAAAAAGGTCCCAAGATCAGTCGCTGTCTACCAATCTGGGAGAATCTTGGGTCATTTCCCATCGTTGGTGGGACTCGACAGACCAACGGTCTGGATTCAAAACAATGGGACCCACTTGTTAGAATTGAAGAACTATCACAATCAAATCATTAATGAATGGGCACGAGCAACGTGACCTTTCTTGCATGCTTCCATTTCCCAAACGCCTGACTTGTTATTCTTGACGACACGTGCTGGAGAAAATCGTGAGGCACACGTGTGAAATCTAGATTTTTATAGGTTTGGTTAACCTTTGACTCGAACAAAACTTACCTTACCAATTTAGGCTTCGATTCATATTGATGAGCCAATAAAACAAAAATACTCATTTTTGGACTGCTTTACCTAAAAGCAGGGTATTTTTGTTCAAAACCTCTTTCCGTGTCCTAAAAATCTAGTGACATCAGTTTTCAGCCGTCCAAATTTTATTTTTACTTTTTTTTAAAAGCATGAAAAGGGAGCGTCCACGGTGCTAATTTTTTGGATAAAAATTACATAAACCAGAAAGGATTGGAAGTTACGAGAAGAAAGTTGAGATGACCAATAATCCACAAACGGGGCCCATTTTTGGGAGATCCAAACTGTTGATTCAATGGGCCCCATCATAAATGTAGTATGGCTTGGAAATTTTCTAGGTTGGTAGATACTAACCCATCGATATTTATCCTAATGAACACCTAACGAGGAACCTTCCTACAGTTTTTTTTCTCAGCCATCCATTCGTTGCCCACAAATCAAAGGGTTGGGATTATCCAATATGGAAGAATTTCCATCCCCTCATCCACCTCGCTACCGATCAGATCAACGGTTTGAATAACGAACAGAATAATGGGCCCATAATACCGAGTCGTGCGCATATACGGTTAGTAACGAACAGGACAACGGTCAAATTCCGACCCAACGCTTCCGCTTTCATAACTCGCCGGAGTGCACTTTAAAAGTACACCTCACACGTAAATCCAGCACACGTGTCCAATATCAGAACATCTTGTCCGTCGATCGTATCATGTCCATTACATGCATCTAACACAGAAAAACATCATTATCAGGCAGGCCACATTCCTACGGAGGATTCGAACAATTGATCATTGTCTTTTAGACGCTCACGTATTTTGTGATGTATGTAATTCTCATTGTTGTGATGGCCTCTAAGAGGCAGTTACTGCACTGGAAACTCAAGTGGGCCTCAATGATATTTGTGAGAGATCTATTCAGTACAGTCATTTTTTCAAAGATCATTTTAGGATATGGGTCAAAAATGAGCTCCAGTGGCCTGCTAACGTGAGAATTAAACATCTAGGGTTGAAACATAGGTTGGGTAATAGAAGTTTTGAATCATGCTAATATTTGTGGTTTTAGTCCATCTCAAGTGGAATTGGATTGAAGTTATGAATAGCATGCATGGCATGTAAACATGATGTATGTTTTGAATTCACACCTTCCATCTATTGGAGAGATTATTGTAGGCACTGAGCGAAAGAATGAATTAGATCCAACGCTCCGGTGGACCCACCATATAAAGATAAAGCAGTGGAGAGAGTGACACCCACGGTTAAAAACTTTTAAAGGTCACAAAAGTTTTGAATCAGGCTAATATTTGTATTTTTCCTTAATGTCTAGGTTAACTTATGAATAGGTTGGATCTCAAATAAACACCACAGTAGGCCTTTAAGAAGGTTTCAATGGTGGCGTCACTTTCTCCATTATTTTCTGTGGTAGGTCTACTTCAGCTTTGGATCTATCCCATTCTTTGGTTCATGCCCTAACATGATCTCCCCAAGTGGATGGACGGGAGGATACAACACATGCATCATGATGGGACCACGTAACCATGTGACGTCACCTCACAGCGACTCTAACTGCTCAACCCTACCAGTAGCTGATCTGCGTCCGACCGACCAAGTTTCCACCGCATGAACTTCGTGTAAAGGCCCGTGTGCTTCAAACACGAAATTTATCCCTCCAATGCACAGAATTAATTGGCAGGGATTCGTGCGCCCTCATGAATTGCAATTAATTGGGCAGTTGGGAAGTCTAATCTCCAACGCATGCATATCCCGGAATAGAAAAAGTTTGATACCGAAGCGGATTTCCTGCGAAAGCCTTTTGCTGGATGTGAGCTCGGAACCAGATGGGCTCACTGTAATGATTTTAAGAAATCGTTTCCGTTCATCTGTTTTGTGAATTTATTTTAAGACATGAGAATAAAAATGAACCGTACCTAATTTTTAAGTGGGCCTAAAATGTGAGAATTGAATTTCTACTGTTGAAATATTCATGAGCCACAAAAGTTTTGAATTATTCTAATATTTGTTTTTTCAATTCATCCCAGTATGAATGACGTTATTAACGGTATGGATGGCATGTAAATATCACTGTAGAACCCAGGAAGGTTTCAACCATATGAATTTTCCTAACCACCTTTTTCTTTTTAGTAGTGGTGGATCCTCCTCAATTTTACTCGCATAGCCTAAAATGAGCTCACAAAATTGATGAACATGATAGATTTCATACAAACATCACGGTGGGCCCCAACTGAGTTCCCAGTGCAGGAACTTCCTCGAAAGGCTTTCGCAGGAAGTTCCTGCGCCTTTCGAGGAAGTTCCTGCGCCGGGAACCCTGGTGGGGCCCACTGTGATGATTTTAAGAAATCCTCTCCGTCTATTTGTTTTGTGAATTCATTTTAGGACATGAGGACAAAAATGAACCATACCTAATTCTCAAGTTGGCCCAAAATGTGAGAATTGAATTTCGACCGTTGAAATATGCATAGGCCACAGAAGTTTTGAATCATTCTAATATTTATTTTTTCAGTTCATCCCAATATAAATGACGCTATTAACGGTATGGATGGTATGTAAACATCATTGTAGAACCCAGGAAAGTTTCAATGATATGAATTTCCCTAACCACCTTTTTCCTTTAGTATGGCCCACTTGAGTTGTGGATCCTGCTCAATTTTACTCTCATAGCCTAAAACGAGCTCACGAAAATGATGAACAAGATAGATTTCATACAAACATCCACAAGTGGTAGGTTTGAGTGCAGGGAACTTCTTGCGAAGGCTTTCGCGAGGAAGTGGGGGGATGGTGTGTGATGATTTTAAGAAATCCTCTTCGTCCATCTATTTTGTGAATTCATTGTAGGACATGAAGACAAAAATGAACCGTACCTAATTCTCAAGTTGGCCCAAAATGTAAGAATTGAATTTCGACAATTGAAATATTCATGGGCCACAGAAGTTTTGAATAATTTTAATATTTGTTTTTTCAGTTCATCCCAGTATGAACGACGTTATTAACGGTATGGATGGCATGTAAACATCACTGTAGAACTCAAGAAAGTTTCAACGATACGAATTTCCTTAACCACCTTTTTCCTTTAGTACAGCCCACTTGAGTTGTGGATCCTGCTCAATTTTACTCTCATAGCCTAAAATGAGCTCACAAAACTGATGAACAGGATAGATTTCATACAAACATCACGGTGGGCCCCAACTGGGTTTCAGTGCAAGAACTTCCTGTGAAAGGCTTTTGTAGGAAGTTCTTGTGCTGGGAACTCGGGTGGGCTCCATTGTGATGATTTTAAGAATTCTTCTCCGTCCATCTATTTTGTGAATTCATTGAAGGACATGAAGACAAAAATGAACCGTACCTAATTCTCAAGTTGGCCCAAAATGTGAGAATTGAATTTCGATAGTTGAAATATATGGATGTGGATTTCCTAATGTCCATCCGTTTTTCGACCTCATTTTAAGACATGCTACCAAAATTGAGGAGGATCCAAAACTCAAGTGGGCCATAGGAGATGAAACAGTGGGGAAATGAATTCTTACCGTTGAAACCTTCCTAGGCTCCACTTTGCTGTTTCTATGCCATCTAAACCGTTTATAAGGTCATTTTCACTCAAATAAAGTGAAAAAATCATAAAATTATATCGTTAAAAACTTTTATAGACATATAAATATTTCAACGGTGATCGCTAAATCTTCACTGTATCCTCTTGTGTGGCCCATTTGAGTTCTGGATCCTCCTTATTTTCGATATCACGTAATAAAATAAACTTCAAAATTGGATAGAGGGGTTGGATTTCTCGGAAACATCTAAGTGGGACCCACACAGAATCTTGCGTAGGAACTTCCTTGGGTTTCGCAAGAAATATCGCACCTAGAAATCAGGTACATCTGTACATGCATTGTGTTAGAAATTCAGAAAATCAATAAATAAAAGAAGAATTTTATGCAACAAAACGTCTCATACCAACTTAACAAATTTAATTTAGTAATTAATTTTTATATTCTTTAACATAATTGGTTTATATATATATATATATATATATATATATATATATATATATATATATATATATATATAATAATGTAACTAATGGGTTAATTTTACATTAAGAGTAGTGGTAATACAGTAGCTGTAGTTTAAATTTACACTCATATATTAACAATTTTAGAGGTTGTAATCCAAGTTTACACACATACACAGATGATTTCAACTAAAATACTAATAGTTATTTATTTAATTGTAAGTGTTTTCTTTTTATTTGATTTTATATTTAAAAATTCTTTCCAATTGAAAGTAATGTGCAATTCATTTTTTAAAATAAACTTATACTTTAATAATTGCTTGACTGAATAGGCTACGGTTCTCATCAAGTATCGGTGTTGTATACAGTAAATTCCAGTCGGTTTATTTAATCTAAAAATGCGTCACGTGTGCAATTTTTGAGCGCCGGAGCATAAAACGTCGTACTCTACCCGAGTATGAAATAACTCACCAAACCCGAAAGTCAAATTCTAAAAACCTACGTAAATGTTTGCCAGTCTTTCCAAAATTCCAATACCGTACATGCAGGGCATATAGTCCGAAGATCTACACCGTTGATATGATGGTCCACCATGGATGGGGTAAGATTAACGGTCGGATGATACTAATCATTCATTCGCAGTCCATTCTTTTTCTGTTAAACGTTTACATTTTCTGTACTCCATCGTACCATATTAGCTGATGCTCCTTGCTAGCACTGGTTCATGAAAACTTGGTATTCAACTGTGTATTCGAACGGTCCCAAACCATTCGGAAGTAGGTCCCCTTCGTTAGAACCCGTAGGACGAGTAGATAATACAGTGCAACGGCAGAGTACCAGACTAAGTTGTTTTGTTTGACCCCCAGCTAGTGGACCCTATTTTTAGTTGAGGAACTTTCAAAATGCAGTAATCTAACCGTCAAATACGCAACTCAATCTTGACTCTCAATTCCTGCATTAACTGCATCTCGACTAGCTTTGCTAAAGGCCCGTTTGGCCGGGTGGATTGAAAGGGATTGAATGGTATTAGGGTGGATGGCATGGATTTCTAGGTAAGTCGGTGGATTGTCTCGAGATCCAGGGGATTGTTGTATCCCTCGATTGCTATATCCAGTCTGTTCGGCACGCGGGGCAATCCCAGGATCAAACCTACTCATCCCTTTCAATCCCTCTAACCAAACACGTCTCGGGCAAATTTGAACGAATTAAGGTGGATTGGATGGGATTTAAAGATAATGATGGCGTTGTTAGTGGATTGTCTTAAGACCCATGGGATTACTCTGTTTGGCACGCCCGGCCAATCCCCCTTGCAATACCATCCCATCCCTTCCAATCTGACTAGCCAAGCCGGCCCCAAGGGTCTGTTTGGGCAGTGGGATTAGAAGGGATTAGGTGGGATGGGATTCATCTGGTCCTGTGCCAATTCCACTCCATGTTTGGAAAGAACGAAAATGTTGGGAATTACATTAAATGGAATTGCATGGGTCCATGCCAATTTCACTCAATGTTAGGAAGTTATTGTAAGTCCCACTATGACGTGTGGGCTATATCCACACCGTCCTCCCATTTGTCGAAATTATTTTAGAGCAAGGGCTAAAAAATCAGGTAAATCTAAAGCTCAAGTAAACCCCACCATAGAAAGCAACAGGGATTGAATAGTTACAGTTGAAAACTTCTTTGGGGCCACATAGGCCCATGCCATAAAATAAAGTTACAAAACAAATGAACAGTTTAAATATAACACGTGTGTTATTCTCGGCAACTTTAAATGATGGTGGGTATATCCATTCACTGTACCACCCATGTTATCAACAAAGCAGGGCATTAATCTTATTCCAAGACAACAGGGGACAATTTCTGTCATGGGTAATAATCATGTTTTTTGAATCCCATCCCACCGCCCAAATAGGCCCTAATTTCACACGCGTGTGGAATCCGTACACAGCTAGACGGCACGGTTTGGCTGGTGACCCAACAAGAGCCAGGTATTCGGTGTCAAAGCTCTATGGCCCACCCCTAAATAAGAGCTTTTTCTACGCTGTGCGTCTATTTTAATTTCCAGGTTATATTAGTTAACGAGATTGAAAATAAGATAGATCTAAGCTCGAGTGGACCACCCTGCAAAAAGAAGTAGATATTGAATGCTTACGGTTGAAAGCTTCTTAAGGTCAAAGAAGTTTAGATCAATCTGATATTTATTTTTTATTTTTATTTTTTTCCTTTATCGGGACGTTAGCTTATGTTCAAGTTGAATGACTAATAAAAATTACTACAGACCTTTGAAGGTTTTCAACGTAGACATTGTTATCCCCACTGTTTTCTTTGGTATGGTCCGCTTAAAATTTGAATATGTTTCAATCTTTGGTTCGTGTTCTAAGATAGTTGGAAAAAGGGTTGTGTGGTGTAGATAAAACACACATCATGGTGGGCCCATAGAGGTTGACGGTGTTGGGCTACCAGCCAAACCGCGTCCAGTTTGGTGAGCGGATTAGGTATTACCTGGTTAACAGCTAGTGGGAGTTTCCCTGGCCGTAGGCCCACCTTGATGTATGAGTTATTTGTATGATTTGTTCATCCGTTTCTCAAGCTCATGTAAATGGCCCAAAAATTGAAGTGAATCTAAATCTCAAATGGACACACCACAAGATATATGTGATCATTGAATGCCCACCATTAAAAACTTCTTAGGCCCACCATAATTTTTATTTGTCATCTAACTTGTTGATATGGTCACACGTACTTGGATGAAGTAAAAACATAAATATCAGCTTAATCATCCAAAACTTTTGTGGTCCATGGGAAGTTTTTAATGATTAATGACCACTGTTTCCCATGAAGCTGTCCACTTGAAAGTTATATCTGCTGTGACCATGCCCTAAAATGATCTGGGAATACTGATGAACGGTGTGGATATAGAACACAAACATCAAATTGGGCCCCACGCTCAAGGAAACACCGGTATTACCCGGGTAACGCCTGATCCGCTGCTCCTGATGTCTGCATCAGTTACAGTGGACGCGAATGTCCTGCCGAAGCATTCTCCGTAGAGTTCTTGAGTTGAAAGCCTAGGTGGGCCACTGTCATTTTTGTGAGAAATTCCATCTATACATTCGTTTTGTGAGATCATTTTAGGACAGCTTTAAAATAAAATAAAATAAAATAAAATAATAAAATAAAAATAAATTTAGTACTCAAATGAACCAAAAATGAAATATTTGTAGTATCATAGGAGCTTTGAATCAGGCTAATATTTGTGTTTCCAATTCATTCCAGAAGGATTGACATTAGGGATGGTATAAATGGCATGTAAACATCAGTCGACTTAAGGAGGTTATGACGATACAAATGATATAGATGGCATATAAGCATCACCATCGAGTCAAGGAAAGTTTTAACTGAAAAAATTTCCTTACATACCTTTTCCTTTAGTGGGCTCACTTAAGTTTTTTAGTCTGCTCATTTTGTGGTATTAAGTTGCAAAATGAGCTTAAAAAAATGGATGAACAGGGCATATTCCACGTAGGTTTCCACCGCAACAACTTAGCAGGAAATCCCGTCCAATTACATTTAAATATCTGGGAATTAGTAAACAAATGAATGGTCGAGTTTGTACGTTACGGCCCACCTCAAGAGTAAATTTTGTATGTTCTTTTAAGCATCAGATTTCAACCCTATGAAAAGCTCAATTCTCAAACACGTGTTTCAATTTTGTTTTGTGTGCCCACGTGTGGAAGCTTCTATACACGCGTGGAATTGGCTAACTGTATTTTGTATTTTATATTTTGACGGTCTAATGGTATAAGATTTCAATTTTGTACATAGCCCATCCACGTGATGGGCTACAAACCGACAATCATGGTCACCAAACATGCATGCCACGTCTATGGGAGCGTAGGGCCCACCTTGATTATTTTATATCCACGCCGTTCATCCGTTTTGTCAGGCACGAGCCCAAAAATGAAGCAGATCCAATTCTCAGGTGAACAATACAAGGAAAAA
The DNA here is from genome assembly GCA_030180095.1 of Magnolia changhungtana. Taxonomy (NCBI): domain Eukaryota; kingdom Viridiplantae; phylum Streptophyta; class Magnoliopsida; order Magnoliales; family Magnoliaceae; genus Magnolia; species Magnolia changhungtana. The sequence continues at coordinate 8,078,688 of JASAUF010000220.1, forward strand.
TTGGCGATTGACCATCATCAACAGGTTAGAAACATTACCGAAACACCACGGTGGCCCCTGGGGAGTTTTTAATGGTAGAGCATTATTCGCCACTGTTTCTTTATAATATGGTCCACCTGAGATTTGGATCTTCTTCATTTCTTGAATCATGCACTAAAATCATCTGAAAAAACGGATGGACGGCGTCGATATACAATAAATACATCAAGGTGGGTCCTACGGTAACGGCTGCACCTAATCCGCTCCCCTACGTGCAACTGCATGAAATCCGCAGTCGGTAGATTTTTTCGCTGAAGCTCTCTGGATGGGAATCGTCAACCGCACCTGCTTTACGCGTCGTGTTAAACACTGAAGATCTTTGGGCCCACGATGTTGTATGTGTAAAATCCACTCCGTCCATCATGTGAGAATCATTATTTAGACCGTACATTTATAATATAAGCCTGACTAAAATCTCATATGATCCATATGGATCGTGCTGATTTTTGTATCTTCTCTTCTGGTGAGTTACAGCTGATTAACGGTTCGGATGAAAGAAACACACCATGCTGGTCCCACAGACAAATCCATGCGGTGTGGCCCATTTGAATTGTTGGTCTCGCTGATTTCCTGGCCTTATAGTCTAACCTCGTGGATAGAACCTGATAAACGGAGTGGATTTTATACATACCATATGTGGACCCCACGTGCCAAATCAGCACACGTTGGCAATGGGCACAAGATCCAATCCATTCACCATAGGTGTATCACTATTTAAATGCTAAAATCCAAGAATCAGATCAGTCCAGCAGCTCCAGCTCCAGTTTGGCCACAGTTTACAAAACAAATTTACTGCTAGAAAGTGGTTTGTCCAAGTTTTCTCAACCATTCATTTGTTTGTGATACTGGGGCCCATCTGTCTAATGGACCAGATCTATTTTTGGAAGATAATATTTACATGATAAGAGCGAACTTGTGGACAGCTTGGATGTTGCAATTGTCAGCCACGTAGCACATGTGATGGCGTGTGCATTCAGCCTTCTACAAGCTCAGAGAGTAAAATTATTAAATAGCTTTACTAAGCCAACACGCTTGGACAAGTAAGTTAATACTAGAGCTGTACATCCAGCCGAGTTGAGTCAAGGTGAACCAAGCTCGGCTTGGCTTGTCTATGTTATACTCGAGTTCGAGCAAGCTCTCGAACTCAATATTAAAGCTTGGCTAGTTTGCTAAAGTTTTCGAGTCAAGTTCAAGTCAAGCTAGCAATTTGAGTTGAGTCAAGTTTATCTAGAGTCGAGTCAAGTTTACCACAATAAGGTAAAGGAAAGAAAAATTGGAAATAATGTTGGGTAGAAATAAATAGAATTTTTTAGTAAAAACTTATAAGTGTTTACTTCTTTTTTTAAAACATAAATATATATATTATATATATTTAATATTAATATAATATATATAATATATATTATCAAATTATATTACTCGGGCTGAGTTGAACTCAAGCTCAAGCTGAAGCTTCGAGTCGAGTCAAGTTCAAGTTGAGTTAAAATACACTATGGTTGAACTTGCTTGATCTCAACTCGACCTTTAATAAACAAGCTTGGCTCACCTTGAGCCGGCCTTTCAAGCTGAGTTAATCTGAGTTGAGTTGGGCTTTTCGAGCTACCTCAACCCCTGTACAGCCCTAGTTAATACACCCACCACCACATGTGCCAGTCTGACGGACATGTGCAACATCCAAGCCATCCATCAGTAGGCTACTACTAAGTAGATTCCCCCCTCCATGAATCAGGTTGGTCCACTGGTCAGGTGAGCCAGAGTCAAACAAACACTTGTACGGTTAAAAAAAGATGCACCTGTTAAATGGAGAACATATGTCTTTGGGAAGTAAAATCTACACCGTCAGTTCTACCTGATGGATGGTTCAGATATTTCACCTGTCCGCCACGCTGTCATAGGTGGTGGCATCTCATTAGCTGATTTGCAGACGCGCGTGGCATTAATCAAAGTACTAGTGTCATTCGATAAGAAAAACAAGGGCAAATAAGTAAATTAAAAAACTCAGTGGCATATGCGTTATTTCATTAAAATCCAACTCCCTCTATAAAACCAACTCTCAATAAATAGGCAGATGGACGGACATCACTCCTCCGGAAAACGAGAAAGCAAGCAGAAAACAGTCGAGACGCCTCTGTTTCCGTTTCTCATTTGCATACGAGAAACGTCAAACGCGACAAAAGCCAAACGAGAGAAATTTCGACAAAACCAGAAAACACCTTGAGAAATCGAAATCCAGAAATCGAGAGAGAGATGGCGAACGGGCTGGGGAACCTAGTGCAATCTATAAAATCGAAGGTCCGATCTTTGAAGAAATCGAAGAAGCCGTACGTGAAGATGGACAAGAGCTCGAGCGTCAGGGTCGAGATCCGTAGCCGTCAGGCCAGGAAGCTCATCGACAAAACCCTCAAAGTTGCCGATCGCCCCGGCAAGAAGAGCATCGACTGATTTCTCTCTTCTTCTAGTAGAATCTTTCATCTTTTTTCTGGTTATTCCCTTTTTGCCCTTCCTTTCTCTCTCTCTATGTATAGTTCTTTTCATCTTTCTGTATCCCTGTGCGTAGATCTCGCCGTATTTCTGTTGACAGACGTCCTAGGGTTTTGAACCGTTCCGGTGTGGGAAATGCGGAGAAAATCCGTTATGTGATGTTATCTCGTAAAATCTTTTTATTTTTTCTTGTTTTTTATTTATTTTTTATTTTTCATTTTCCAGTAAATATTTTTTGCTGGCAATGGTTAGCGTTTCTCTTCTATGTCGCTGTGAGTGATTTTCTTTTCTTTTTGCATCTTTTTAAAATATATATAATAAAAAAAAAAACTTTTTTCAATCTTGAGAAATCTTTGTGATTTGTTTTGCAAATATTTTTCTGGGTGAAAATCCAAGTGCGCGTTTGGCTGCACCAATTATCGTGATATTTCATGATCGTTCCAACTTAAATTTTGTGAAGAAAGTCATGATATTTGGTGCGTTTGGCCGCACGCGAGATCTTAACCGCTCATTTGGTGGGTTCGCCATATACGTTTCCTCTTCGTGAGTCCTGATGTGCTAATCTTCGAAAGCAGATTTGGTGGCGCCCCAAACGCCACCCAGCCAGGTGTTGGATGGTCTGGTGCCCACCGTGACGTATGTGTTTAATCTACTCCGTCCATCCGTCGGTCAAAAAAACGAAGCAGATCCAAATGTTCAGTGGACCACACGGTACGGATTGAATTCCTACCATTGATAACTTCCTGAGTCCACTTCGATCAAGCTGATATTTTTCCCTGCATACGTGTGAAGAAGTGTTAGAATCCAAACCGTTTATATTATCCACCAATGATCGATCCGACACAATCCTATCTGCTGAAATCGAGGATTGTATGTAGGCCTGCTGGTGTCAAGAAATTTTAAAGCCGTCCATCTTGCTCCTACTGCAACGGTTTGGTTGGATGTGAATTTCCTGCAAGCCCTAAGCTTCGTGTGGCCCACCGGGATATCATTGTGACATCCAGTCCGTCCATCTGTTTCGCAATGACGTGGATCCAAAAACATCATAGGAAAGATTGGTCCACCATTTTCAATCTGCCACAAAACTAAAAGAAGGTTTCAACGGTGGGCGTTCACCCTTCACTGTCTGTGTGTGGCCCACTTTGGTTTCCAATGTTTGTGATTTTTGAGATCCACGTCTTAACATGACCGAGCACGAATTCCCATCAGGCCTCGTCTTCTTAGTAACGTCCGGTCTGATACGTGTGAGGCCCACCGTGATATATCTGTTTATCCACGATCGTCCATCCCTTTTCTCATATCATTCGCCGAACGGGGCTAATTTTTTAGTATAAACCCGACATACCACCTACCTTTTGTGCTTTTATTATTATTTTTTTTTCCGACCTGAACAAAACCTTAGTTATACTTCACCCTTACTTTCTCCGGCTGCTTTGCTCTAAAATCGGAAATATTTTTGTACCTTAAAATCCACTTTATATCCTAAAATTAAGGATATTTTTGTCCAAAACTTTTTTTCCGTGACCTAAAAATCTAATTTGTATAGTAAGTTTCCGGGGTTGGAAAAAATAAAAGAGCATAATGGGGAAGTAGTCTACGGTGTTAGTTTTTTCACCAAGATAGTAAGTTTGGATGAAGTCATCTCTAGTATGGTCCACTTGAGTGTTGGACGTGCCTCATTTTTCACGCCGATCTATGCTGATCTGAGAGAAGAGATGGACGGCGGGGATAAATAGATATCTCACACTGGGCCTCACACATCTGCACGGACGTTGCTACGAAGACGGGGCTTCATGGGAATTCGTGCCCGGTCCGGTTTGTTCATACTTCAGACAGTTGGTTTTTCAGACGATGCCGCGTCCCTGCTGGGGCCCATTGTAAGAGCAGCTCGCCTTGTCTATTGTGCCGCTTTTGCACGTGTCATGTTTCTTTATCTTGATCTGAAGTTCGTGTAAGCTTGGAAGGACATGTTTTAAATTGGAAAATCTCTGCCGTTAATAGATGGATGGTATCACATGAAACGTTGGGAGGATGACCTGAACTGTCCATCTGGTGTGACAGTTCAGATGATCCTGACCATCTTTTGGAAGGATGAGTGGACCCACTGCAGTCGTGAGCATGATCCGAACCTCTCACCAGAGAGGTCTCGTTATATATACACAATGAGGTATGTCACGTGCGAAGCGAGGAACGGACAGGGGAGGTTCCTCCTCACTGTCTGTTTCAGGTAGCGTGTAGAACGGAAGCGGATTGGCTTGTGTACACACGCCACCAGTCTTGCTGGTTTGTTGACGTCACCAAGTTCCGTGGGTTTCATCACGAGGTATGTATTATCTCCAAACCGTCCGTCCACTTGCAGAGCTCCTAGTAAGGCTTAGAGTTGGAAAATAAGACAGATCCAATCAACAAGTGTACCACACTGTAAAAAGCAGTGGGCGATTGAATGCCATTGAAACCCCTTCGGGGCCTGTTTGGCCCGCCGGATTCAACGAGATTAAAAGGGATGGGATCAATTTTAAGGTAACGTTGGTGATGTTAGCGGATTGGTTTAATATCCATGTTATTGATATATCCCGGGATAAGTTCGGGAGGTCTATTTGGTTAGTTCGGCTTATCTCGGGATTACTAAAGTGAGTTTGTTTGGATGTGGCATTGAATGGTACGAGTTCATTGGGTGAATACATATTGCTTGCATGGATATTAGTTTCAAAATCTCAGGATTGTTAGAAACCATTTGAAAACCCAATTTGGATATTTGTTTTTACTTATTGACAGGCTTAGTTTCTTCGAAAGAAGTAGAAAAATTGAAATTTTCAAATATACACACACGAAGATCAAGATCTAAAAAAGAGTGTGCGTTTAAATAAGAAAAGAAAAATGTCCAAGAAACCAATCATTCTAAGTTCCAAAACTCAAGTACGAAGAAGAAAAAAAAAAAAAAAAAAAAACTAACTAAAATTACAACTAGTATCCCCTCTAAAATCAAAAGCTAAAGAAGTGCAAACATCATGAAATCCATGCATAACTATAGTACCATCAAAACCCTATATGGGTTTCCATTTTTACGTTATATGAAACTTAATTTCTTCGTACAAATCATAAAAAGAAACAAAAGAATAATAATAATAATTACCAAAAAAAACATATAAATATTAAAATATACGGACATGCAAAGCTTAAAAAAACAACATACAGGCCTGAAAATTAAAGAAACCACCAATCTTTGCCTGAATGGAGGAAACCCCTAATTTCTATCAAAAAATTCACGAGAATCGATTCTAGGAAAGCAACACACAAAAAATCAGAGCAGGATTTTAGATCCAAGAAACCTTATCTCAGATTCGATGTTGCTTCAATCAGAGAAGAATGAGATGTATTAGGTCTGGATTAGGGTTTGGTGTAAATGTCGTTGTTCACATCGTCTCTACGGAAGCACCTTTGGAAACAACCATAACAGCTGAGTACGTCTCTATAAATAAAGCCCCATTTCGCGTCAAGATTTCCTTACTCGCCATCTCAACTGGCCACCTCGAGTTGAATCCACCCATCCCGTTGATTTGTACGCAGGATAGAGGTCATCTATGGGATGGGCTCGAAGCTGCAGCAAGACAGGCGTCGGTACCAAGAGGGATTTCGCAATCCCTCCATCTCCACCTGAAATCCCCGTCTCAATCCGTTGGATGGACGGATATCTACCACACTAAACATGCATTGAAAAGGGATGAGAGGGATATTACGATACTATCCCTCCTAATCCCTTATAATTCCACGGGCCAGGTACACCGGGTCACAGAAGTTTTGGATCAATATGATATTTGTTTTTACTCTTCATCCCATGTGACCTCGAGAGTAGATTGGATGGAAAATGAATGTTATGGTAGCCCTGTGAATGTTTTAATGGTAAGAATCATTGTATTACTACTATTTGTGGTGTGGTCTACTTGAACTTTAGATGTTACTCATTTTTAAGCTTATGATTTAAAATTATCTCTGCAAATGGATGAACGGTGTGGATACAATAAATATAATCATAGTGGGGCCATGTCATTTTGACCTCTTTTGAACCGTTCGTTTAACTTGGAAATCGAGGAGCGTCAGCGACTCGTCTTTGCGCTACACGTACTCATGTCACCCAGGTCGCTGGTGTGTGGCATACCTGTTTGCGGGGCTCGCACCATGTAAAAGATAATCCTCTCCATCCATCAGGTTTTATACCGCATGTTGGTTGATGAGGTCAAAATCAGTTAGATTGATGGCTCAGATGAGCCGTACTAAATGAACAGTGGAGGTGGATGCGGGCTATTGGTGTATATGTACTATCATGTGGTGTATCTTTGATCAAACCTGTTAATGAGATCTAAACTCACAAAGAGGAAGGGAAAATACAAAGATCAAAGTAATTTAAAAAAAGAAAAAAGAAAAATAGGAAATTAATAAGAAATTTACAATACCGTACTTTATTCAAAAAGTTCTAAGAAGAAGAAAAAGAAGAAAAAAAAAAAAAGCTACAAAATTCATGTATGTGATTACTGTACAACCATCTTCTTTAACGTCTGATTGGCCAAAATACCGCAGATTCAGGTGGACCATTAAAAAGTGTTATCGGTACAGGATAACGACAGCCCTATCCCTCCTGAACTGCTTCCCTACTCACATGAGCTATGGATGGGATTTATTTATTTATTATTATTATTTTAAAATAGTTTGAGTGGAACTTCCCGTGAGGTCTAGCTGTGTGGGCCCAACGTCGAACAGCTAACCATCGGTCAGATGCGGTCTCAAGCTTAAAAATTAAGTCAATCCATGACTTGTGTGGACCACACCACATACAAAAGTGGAGAGAGATTACCCTCCCATTAAAACATTCATAATCATTTTTTGGGACCACCGAGATGTGGTTCATAAATCCAGACCATCCATTATGTGTGTCCCACTTAGATGAGGGGTTAGAAAAAGTTTCAGACACATCCAAGTTTCAGTTGGGCCTCACCAAGTGCTTTTATATGTTTTAAGCATGTCTTCACTGGATTTTAGATGGTATGGCCCACCTGAGTTCCGTATATGGCTGATTTTTGGGATATACTATAATTTAAAAGGGACCCATCAAATGCACGGTGGTGACTTTTGACATGCATCACGGTGGGGCCCGCACAGCTCAACCTCATGCGAAGTTCCCACAAGCTCGACCGCATATCTTTTATATTGCTCGTGTGATTAAACTGGGATTACACATTAGAAAGGTGAAGTGAATACCAGATACTCATTATGCTAAGAAATATTTAAAAAAAATTAAAAATAAAAAAAATTCCAGGTGACACTTCTCTTGATTTTGATGTAGCCCATAATTTTGGTGTGCCCCATTATAAGAAAAGTTGAGAGGGAGATGTTTCTTGATTTTTATTTTGCATATTGTGATAATTATATGAAATCTACTCCGACCATTAGCTTATTATATTCAAATATTTAAGCCTATGCATGCCTTAAAAATATACACATTTTTATTCATGTGGGTCATACTACAAGAAATATTTTAGAGTACAACCATTGCATTGTAGGTTGTTTCGGATCATATTATCCACATGGGGCATCGCACCTTGTCGGGATAGCTTCTACGTAGACATCATGGTGGAATCCACTCCAACAACGAACCAATTTAGTTAAAGGTAATCCTGGAGGGAAGATAATAGAACGGTGCATTGATTAATGAGGTAGATTTTTGAAACCATTGGAAAAAAGTACTCAAATGCATGTAGTCCAATGACCAAGAAACCAACATTCATTAATCAGTGAGAAATTTGCGAGAATACGACCCATTTATGGCCCATTTAGGAGGCTAAGCCCACCTCATTTTCCGTTGCGAGAATACACCCCAGCTGTACGGACGCCTTTCCAAAGGTCGAAAACGCCCCTGCTTTTTCCTCCAAGCGGGAAGACGAGCGCTGACGCTCGTCGTACTCCGAGTTGTACGAACGGTTCAAAATAGATCAACGTTACATGGGCCCCACAGTTATGTATTTATTATATCCACAACGTTCATCCGTATTTCGAGATCATTTCGGAGCATTATCCCAAAAAAAAAAATCATATGCAAAGATCAACTGGACCACACCACAGAGCAGCACAAAATTGATTTTCACCGTTGAAACTTTTGTAGGGCCCACCGTAACATTTATTTTTCCATCCAATATATTCATAAGGTCACAAAGACCTCGATGAAGAGGAAAAACAAATTTCATAATGATCCAAAACCTCTGTGACCCTAAAAGGGTTTCAATGGTAGAAGTTCAATTCCCCACTGCCTTTTAAAGTGTGGTCCACTTGACAGTTAGATCTGTCTTATTTTCTGTCTCAAGCCTTATTATGAGCTCGCCAAATAGATGTACAGTTTGGATATAACATGGACCTTATGACGGGACCCAAAAAACAACAAAGATTCTATATTAAAAAGAAAAAAAAAAAAAAAAGAAAGAAAAAAAAAACAGATTTTTATTTTCTTGGATGCAGGTATTTGGCTACGGATTATAACCGTAGCCACAGCTACCACAATCCGTAGCGAAAGGGATTTGTTCGGGGTGGGCGCGTCGAACTAGGATGCCCGCGTCACTCGCTGCCCTATCCGGCGGGGGCGCGCCAATCTGGCATGGCCACGCCCATCTGATGACCCCTATAGCTACGGATTATAACCGTAGCCAAAACTGTAGTCTATGCTAATCTATGAAAAAAAAATTAAAATTTATTTATTTTTATTTTTTTACATGGAGAACTTCATTCTACCTACAATTTTCTCTAATACATATTTATATAAATATGTATACATAAGCATATAAAAAAAAATTTCTCACATTTTTTTCATTTCTTTCTTTTTTCATTTAACAAGAATATCTTCTAAACCAAAATTAGTTATTTGACGTACTGTATATGATTTTGGGGTAGGAGAAGCTAATTTAGCCAACCAACCTAGTTATTTTTCAAGATTCCATCAGGTCGATGGTTGAAAATCCATTTCATTCACTTAACGGTCAATTTCAATCAGTTCGTGGTCAATTTTGCTCATTTCATTTACTTCGCGATCAATTACATGCATTTCACGGTCAATCCCGGTGATTCCGTTTTGATTCACAGTCATTTCCATGCATTTCACGGTCAATTCTCTTCACTTCATGGTCATTTCCATGCATTTCACGGTCAATGTGCTTCACTTCACAGTCATTTTCATGCATTTCACGGTCAATCCCGGCGATTACGTTTTGATTCACGGTCATTTCCATGCATTTCACGATCAATTCGCTTCACTTCATAGTCATTTTCATGTATTTCACGATCAATCCCGGCGATTCTGTTTTGATTTACGGTCTTTTCCATGCATTTCACGGTCAATTCCCTTCTCTTCACGGTCATTTCCACACATTTCACGGTCAATTCGCTTCACTTCACGGTCATTTCCATGCATTTTACGGTCATTCCCGCCTATTCCGTGTTGATTCACGGTCATTTCGACGCATTTCACGGTGAAGTGTAGCGATTGGACCATGAAATGCACGGAAATGACCGTGAAGTGAAGGGGCATGACCGTGAAATGCGACGAAATGACCGTGAATCAACACGGAATAGGTGGGAATGACCGTGATATGCATGGAAATGACCATGAAGTAAAGCGAATTGACCGTGAAATGCATGGAAATGACCATGAAGTGAAGGGAATTGACCGTGAATCAACATGGAATAAACGGGAATGACCATGATTTCCATGCATATCACAATCATTCCCGCCTATTCCGTGTTGATTCACGGTCATTTCGACGCATTTCACAGTCATGCCCCTTCACTTCATGATCATTTCCACGCATTTCACGTTCAATTTGCTTCACTTCACGGCCATTTTCATGCATTTCACGGTCATTCCCACCTATTCTATGTTGATTCACGGTCATTTCGACGCATTTCACGGTGAAGCGTAGTGATTGGACGTGAAATGCACGGAAATGACCATGAAGTGAAGGGGCATGACCGTGAAATGCGCCGAAATGACCGTGAATCAACACGGAATAGGTGGGAATGACCGTGATATGCATGGAAATGATCGTGAAGTAAAGCAAATTGACTATGAAATGCATGGAAATGACCGTGAAGTGAAGGGGTATGACCGTGAAATGCGTCGAAATGACCGTGAATCAACATGAAATAGGCAGGAATGACTGTGATATGCATGGAAATCACGGTCATTCCTGTCTATTTTGTGTTAATTCACGGTCATTTCGACGCATTTCACGGTCATGCCCCTTCACTTCACGATCATTTTCGCACATTTCACGATCAATTCGCTTCACTTCACGGTCATTTCCATGCATTTCACGGTCATTCCCGCCTATTCCGTGTTGATTCACCGTCATTTCGACGCATTTCACGGTGAAGTGTACCGATTGGACCGTGAAATGCGCGGAAATGACCGTGAAGTGAAGGGGCATGACCGTGAAATGCGACGAAATGACCGTGAATCAACACGGAATAGGTGGGAATGACCATGATATACATGGAAATGACCATGAAGTGAAGTGAATTGACCGTGAAATGCATGGAAATGACCGTGAATTGAAGGGAATTGACCGTGAAATGCGCCGAAATGATCGTGAATCAACACGGAATAGACAGGAATGACTGTGATTTCCATGCATATCACGCGTCATTCCCGCTATCCGTGTTGATTCGCGGTCATTTTCGGCAGATTTCACGGTCATGCCCCTTCACTTCACAAATCATTTCGCGCGATTTGCGGTCAATTCACTTCACTTCACGGTCATTTCCATGCATTTCACGCCATTCCCGCCTTATTCGTGTTGATTCACGTCATTTCGACGCATTTCACGGTGAAGTGTAAGCGATTGGACCGTGAAATGCTTGAAATGACCGTGAAGTGAAGGAGCATGACCGTGAAATGCGTCGAAATGACCGTAAATCAACACGGAATAGGTGGGAATGACCGTGATATGCATGGAAATGACCATGAAGTGAAGCGAATTGACCGTGAAATGCATGGAAATGACCGTAAAGTGAAGGGAATTGACCGTGAAATGCGCCGAAATAACCGTGAATGGGATCAATTTTAAGGTAATGATGGTGATGTCAGTGGATTGTCTTAAGATCCATGGTATTACTATATCCCAGGATCAGATCACCTACCTGTTTGGCACGCCTGACCAATCTCAGATTTAATTTCCAATACCATCCAATCCCTTCCAATCCGCCTGGCCAAACGGGCCCTAAGGTAATGATGGTGGTGTCAGTGGATTGGTTTAAGATCCATGGGATTGCTATATCCCAGAACAAGTTCACTGGGTCTGTTTGGCACATCAGGCATATCCTGGGATTTTACCTTCCACTCCTTCCAACCAAGGGATGAGATCAATTTTAAGGTAATGATGGTGATGTCAGTGGATTGTTTTAAGATCCATGGGATTGCTTATATCCCGGGACAAGTTCACAAGGTCTGTTTGGCTCATCATGCATATCCCGGGATCTCGCAATCCCACCGTGGGATTGGTTTGGCCAAACAGACCTTAAAGGTAATGCACGGAAGTGACCGTGAAGTGAAGACGCGGGACCGCGAAATGCGTCGAAATCACCGTGAATCAACACGGAATATGCGGGAATGATCGTGATATGCATGGAAATGGGGGTGAAGTGAAGCGATTGGACCGCGAAATGCACGGAAGTGACCGTGAAGTGAAGACGCGGGACCGCAAAATGCGTCAAAATGACCGTGAATCAACACGGAATATGCGGGAATGACCGTGATATACATGGAAATGGGGGTGAAGTGAAGCGATTGGACCACGAAATGCACGGAAGTGACCGTGAAGTGAAGACGCGGGACCGTGAAATGCGTCAAAATCACCGTGAATCAATACGGAATATGCGGGAATGACCGTGATATGCATGGAAATGATTGTGAAGTGAGGCGATTGGACCGCAAAATGTGCGGAACTGACCGTGAAGTGAAGACGTGGGACCGCGAAATGCGTCGAAATCACCGTGAATCAACACGGAATATGCGGGAATGATCGTGATATGCATGGAAATAGGGGTGAAGTGAAGCGATTGGACCGCGAAATGCACGGAAGTGACCGTGAAGTGAAGACGTGGGACCGTGAAATGCGTCGAAATCACCGTGAATCAACACGGAATATGCGAGAATGATCGTGATATACATGGAAATGGGGGTGAAGTGAAGCGATTGGACCGCGAAATGCACGGAAGTGACCGTGAAGTGAAGACGCGGGACCGTGAAATGCGTCGAAATGACCGTGAATCAACACGAAATATGCGGGAATGATCGTGATATGCATGGAAATGGGGGTGAAGTGAAGCGATTGGACCGCGAAATGCATGCGGCCAATTGTTAGTGCTATGATTTCATATCCCTTTGGTTGTCAAAATTTGTAGTGCTAAAACCTATATGTCTTGTACTTCTTGTGTTTCTTATTTGTGAGTACACACTGCTTCAAGACAAGATCATGAATGAAGAATGTTTTCAAGACAAGATTGTGAATGAAGAATGTTTTCAAGACAAGATCATCAATGAAGAATGTTTGCAAGACATGTCATGAATGAAGTCTACAAGAATAGAAGACTCCAAGTTTGCTTCTATCAAGTTCAAGATTAGAAGACTTCATCAAGACAAGTCAAGAATGTACCAAGCTCGAGAAAGACCATCAACTCGACTCAAGCTTCTACTTCAAGATCATCTGAGAATACAGACCTTCAAGACTTCAATGTCCATCTCACTTCAAGGTTTGTTTGACCTTAGATTGACCTTAGGTTGGTCTGTATGATAGGTCATTCTGGATACATAATCTGAATATTTTAATTTACTTGGTGTGACTGTTCTAAGACTAGTCCTAGCTTTGCTTCGACCAGTCTTAGGTTTCTCAGGACCAGTCCTAGGTTGTTACAGATTTTCAGATTTTCCTGGTTGTCCTTCGACTAGTCCTGGACTTTCTTCGACCAGTCCTGGGAAGTCCTACGACTCATCCTTCGACCAGTCGTAGTTCTACGACTCGAACTCCAGCGACTTATCTCGAGTACCACGACCGGTCGTAGGTGTCTCACGACCAGTCGTAGGTGGTCCACGACTGGTCGTAGGCTACCTAAGACCAGTCGTGAGTATAGCAAATCTAATTCCGCGGAAATCTTTCAAAATCTTTAACGCTACGACCAATCCTAGGATTCTAAAACCAGTCGAAGATGGGATTTTTGAGGCTATAAATAATGCACGAATTTCAGAGTTTATTCATTCCATTCCATTCAATTCAAGCGATTTAAGGCTATACTCTGAGATAAGTAGTGATTATTTTTTAAGCTATTGTGCATATTTAATATTCCTTTTGTTAGCATTTTTCTATTGTGATTTTGATCCATATTCCAATCTTATTTAGAAAAGAGGAATTTGTGATATTCCTTCTTCTGGGATCAAAATCAAATAGACCTTGCTCTTCTTAATTTAATCTAAAATCAATTAGACATAGAACCATTCTTTATGTGAGTGTTGGACATTGAACGACGTATCATTCATCTACTCCAATTGGTTCTACTGGGCTACTTCAAAAGGAGATCCAGGTATTTTAATTTGTAATTTACTTTCTCTGGTTTTGTTTGAGATTTTCCAAAAAAATCTCATTGTTTTGGTTATCTGAGGAGAGCCAGAAAGCTCAGATTGTGGGGGTTTTCGGATTGTGTAAGCCCGAGATAAAAAGACACAATTGTGAAGGTTTTGGGTGAACCTGTGAAAACCTATTTTGATAGTGCATGCTAATATCCCCTGTGTGAGGATAGTAGGAGTGGAGTAGCATTCTGTGTGGCTGTTGGCTAACAGTTGGTGAACACACAGGCGAACCACTATATATCGTTGTGTTGTGGATGTGCTTGATTTCTTTATTCATTTATTCTTTTATTATTGTGGATTGCTTTTGTGGATGAATGTTGTAATTTTCATTTCAAGCAAGTGTGGTTGAATGGTGTAATAACTTATGATTTATTTCTTTAAGTTATTCTTGATTTATGTTCCATATCATTTGTGTTTTCTAGATCGTTCTAGAAATAAGGTTGTCCTACCATAAGCCATTGGTTTTTTGGTGTAAGGTTGTCCTTAGAACTGATTTAATATCATTCTCATATTTCATGTGCTTTGTGATTGTTATTATTTCTGCATTGTTATTTATATCTTTTATTATTCCGCTGTTTTAAGTTTTATTTGGCATTGCCCTATTCACCCCCCCTCTAGGGCATATAGCTTGGCCCTTTCAAGTGGTATCAGAGCCTAATAGCTCGTGCTTATTACTTATTTATTGGATTTATTTCCTGAGGTAACGATCTAAGCTATATTAAGATGTCAAATTTTGAAAACCTATCTATCACTAGGCCACCACCCTTTAATGGCACAAACTATGCCTATTGGAAAGCAAGGATGAGAATCTTTCTCAAATCCATGGATGAAAGTGTGTGGCTGGCCACAGTGAACGGATGAAAACTACCTATCACTGAAGTAACTGATGAAGATGGTTCAAAATCAATGAAAGTAATATCTTATGCTCTTTGGACCACACTTCAGAAAAGTGAGAGTAGTGCCAATGCAAAAGCACTAAATGCAATTACTTGTGCATTGTCACCAGATGAATTCAAAAGAATCATCTCGTGTGAAAATGCTAAACAAGCATGGGATCTTTTAGAAATGACACACGAGGTACATCAATTGTCAAGAAATCTAAAGTCCAACTCCTCACAACTAAATTTGAAGAAATTCATATGGAGGAGAATGAAATGTTTATGGACTTCTACACTAGATTGAATGACATTGTAAACTCAATGTGGGGTCTTGGTGATAGAATCCCAGAAAGTAAAGTATGTGCAAAGATACTACGCTCACTTCTGAACGGTTCAATTCAAAAGTAACCAGCGATTCAGGAACTTCGTGATCGATAACATGAGGGTTGAGGAACTAGTTGGTTCTTTACAGACCTACGAATTGAACTTTAAAGCTCCAAAAGGAAAATCAATTGCTCTCAAGTTATCTAAAAATATTCTACAAGAGAGCACTTCAGACTTTGAAAATTCCGAAGATGATATGGCACTTTTTGTAAAAAGGTTTATAAAATCTTAAAAAATAAGAAAAAATGAGATTTTCAAAAATCAAACGATAAGAGACAATCTAAACCTAGAGCTCGAAAAACTTTGAAAGATAGTCAATGTTGCAACTGTCAAGAGTATGGGCACTTGGCTAACAAATGTCCCAAAAAGGACAAATCAAAAAGGAAGAGTATGTTGGCTACTTGGGATGAATCATCGATTGAATCCTCTTCGAAATCGAAGATTAGAAACAGCAGTCGGGAGATGATGTTAAAGCCCTTATGACTCTAGCCAAAGTCACTTTTTCAGATTATGATGAAGTAACTAGCGAAGAAAATCTAAATATTGATTGTGACAATGAAGATGATCTTCAGGATGCATACAATGCCCTTTATAAGGAGAGTTATAAAATTGCTGTCAAGCTTAAATTATAAAAGGAAAAATTTTCTAAACTTAAAGAAGATTATGAGTCTCTTGTCTTAGAAAAATCTCATATTTCTGATTTTTTTGAAAAGACCAAATGTGATTTAAAAATCAAAACCTCCCAAGTTGATGATTTGAAAACCGAGAACGAGAAACTCAAAAATGAAGTAGCTTCTCTTTTGAGCTTAAAAGACACTTGGAGATATGCCCAAGGTGATCCTAAATTAGAAAAATTGTTATCCAGATCGAAAAAATGTGGCGATAGATCCGGGTTGGGCTATGATAAGAATACTTCTCCTAAACAAAAGAATACTGCTCCTAAGTTTGTGAAAGGAGAGTCTTCGAACTCAAAAGTTAAGTATACTTATCAAGGTTTTTCAAAAAATTCAAGGACCTTTCAAAAATCTAAAAATAGCCATGCCAACTTCAATCATCAAAACCAAATTCCTTTGGTTGAAAAGATTATTGATCTTCTCAAGGAGATATTAAAATTTAACTCTATAGGTCATTCATATAACAATAGACAGAAAAAGTCCAACTACACTCCTAAACCTAAAACATTCCTAAAGTTGACTGCTTGGTTGCCCACACTGCTTTCAAAGCTACAAGCCATTCAAAGTGGTACCTTGACAGTGGATGCTCCAGACATATGACAGGCGACAAAGCTTTATTCACCGATCTTGACGGGATCGATGGGTCAGTCACTTTTGGTGATGGAAGCAATTGCAAAATCATTGGCCAAGGTAGGGTTCAGCTTTATAACCTTCCCTTATTTAAAAATGTATTATATGTTGAGGGCTTGAAACACAACCTACTGGGCATATCTCAGATATGCGACAACAATCATAATGTAAAGTTTTCTAATCAAGGTTGTAAGATTGTTAATAAAGAGGGTTCTGTTATATTAACCGGTCGCAGAACATCGAAAACTTGCTACATCGTTAGTAATGCAAGCTCATCTACTCAATCGTGTTACATGGTCCATACTGATGAGACTGAATTATAGCATAAACGCCTTGGACATGTACACTACCAGAACTTATTTAGATTGAGCAAAAGAGAACTTATAAGAGGTCTACCCAAATTGCAAAAAGTAGACAAAATATGTGTTGAATGTCAGTTGGGCCAACAGATTAGGAGCTCTCACAAGAAAGTGAACTCTAATACCACATCCAGACCTCTCGAGCTTCTCTACATGGATCTCATTGGACCAACTAGAACGGAGAGTCGAGGTGGCAAAAAATGCATCTTGGTTATCGTAGATGACTTTACTAGATTCACTTGGGTATCGTTCTTAAAAGACAAATCTGAAACCCTAGATAAGGTAAAGAAGATCATCAAACGAATCCAAAATGAAAAAGGTTCTCAAGTTTATAAGATCCGTAGTGATCATGGTTCTGAATTCGAAAATAGCAGTTTTGAGAAATTCTGTAGCGATCAGGGAATATCACATGAATTCTCTACGCCCAAAACTCCTCAACAAAATGGTATAGTTGAGAGAAAAAATAGAGTGCTTCAGGATATGGCTAATGTTATGTTAAATAGTATGAAGCTCTCTAAAAATCTTTGGGCCGAAGCAATTAATACTGCTTGCTATATTATTAATCGTGTTTATACTAGTAAATCTGAAAATAAGACTGCTTATGAGTTATGGTTCGAAAAGAAACCTACTGTCAAATACTTTTGAATTTTTGGCAGTAAGTGTTACATTTTACAAGATCGTGAAAATTTGGGAAAATTTGATACAAAGAGTGATGAAGGTATTTTCCTTGGATATTCCTTAAACAGTCGAGCCTATAGGGTTCTAAATAAAAGAACAGGTGTGATTCAAGAGTCCATCAATGTGGTCATTGATGATCATTTGAATACACCTGTTCCGAGTTCAGATGATGACAAAATTCTTATAATTGAAAATCAAGATACCTCGTCATCTCAATCTGAACCTAGGACTGTCAAAGATCATCCAACTAATCAAATCCTTGAAAACCCTCTCATTGGAGTTCGTACATGCAAACAACTTGAAAACATATGCAATTATGTTTGTTTTACATCCCAAATAGAACCGGTCAATGTAAAAGAAGCTCTCTCTGACGAAAATTGGATAGTAGCTATGCAGGATGAACTTAATCAATTTGTTCGTAATGATGTCTGGTATCTTGTTCCTAGACCTAAAGATAAACACATTATTGGAACAAAATGGATCTTTAAAAATAAGTCTGATGAACTTGGAAATGTTATACGAAATAAGGCTAGACTGGTTGTACAAGGGTACACTCAGATTAAAGGCATCGATTACGATGAAACCTTTACTCCAGTCGCTCGCCTTGAATCTATCAGACTTTTTATTTCCATCGCTTGCTTTAGAAAGTTTAAAATTTATCAGATGGATATAAAGAGTGCCTTCTTAAATGGCGATTTACATGAAGAAGTTTATGTAGAACAACCCTCAAGGTTTGAAGACCCCAAGCTTTCTGATCATGTATTTCGTCTCAAAAAGGCTTTCTATGGTCTGAAACAAGTGCCCAGGGCATGGTATGAAAAATTGACTAAATTCTTACTAAGTCATAGTTTTCAAGTGGGAAGTGTCGATAAGACGTTATTTGTTAAGAAACATAATAATGAGATTTTAATGGTTCAGATCTATGTAGATGATATTATTTATGGATTAACTTGTTCTAACATGTCTATTGAGTTTGCAGAGTTGATGAAATCAAGATTTGAAATGAGCATGGTTGGTGAGCTAAATTACTTCCTAGGGTTACAAGTAAAATAACAACCTGATGGAATCTTCATTTCTCAAACCAAGTATGCTACAAACTTGGTTAAAAGATTTGGATTTGAAAATGGTAAAAAATTTGATACTCCTATGAGTACAACCTCGAGACTCTCAAAAGACTCTACATGTAAAGATGTAGATCCTAAGCTATATCGTAATATGATTGGTAGTTTATTATACCTAACTGCTAGTAGACCTGATATCGCTTTTAGCATTGGTATTTGTGCGAGATATCAGTCTAATCCTAAAGATTCACATCTTACTGCTGTCAAACGGATTATTAGATATGTTGCAAGTACAACTAATTTGGGTCTTTGGTATCCTTTTGATACTAATGTTAAAAATTAGTGGGTATTACGATCTTGATTGGGCATTTGGTAATATTGATGATAGAAAATCAACCAGTAGTGGTTGTTTTTACATTGGAAATTATTTGGTTTCTTGGTTTAGTAAGAAGCAAAGTTCAATATCACTTTCCACTGCTGAGGCTGAGTATATCGCAGCAGGATATGCTTGTACACAACTCGTATGGATGAAACGCATGTTAAGCGATTATGGAATTAATCAAGATTCGATGATCTTACATTGTGATAATTCCAGTGCTATCAATATTTCCAAAAATCCAATTCAGCATTCACGTACTAAGCATACTGATATTAGATATCATTACATTCGGAAATTAGTTGAAGAAAAAGCTATCTCTTTAGAATATATTCCAACTAATGTCCAACTTGCTGATATATTTACTAAACAACTCGACAAAAGCAGGTTTACTAAAATGAAATTTGATCTTGGTATGTGTTCACTCCCCAAGTATAGGGTTGTGATGTAGTAATAAACTCGGTGGGACCGAGGTCGAATCCACAGGGACTGAAACCTGTACGTAATCTGAAACTAATAAGGCTAGAACTAGAATAAGATAAAATCTAAATCAGGTAAATTTGAGGAATAATGGTGAAATAGTAAACTAAAATATGTAGAATTCAGAGGTAGGGAACTAGGGTACCAAGGATTCACTTGCAGAGATCAGGGAGATCTACACTTGATTCACGAACTCAACTGGACTTTGAGTCCCATCTTCATCCAGTTGGAAGATATGTCACTAAAGCTCGATCTGAACTTCCATTGATCTAGTTTTCAAGGAGATGAAAGATATGAGAATTAGAATTGATTCCATCACAAATCCATGCCCATGAGACAAGGTAAACAACAGAACTCAAATCAATCCACAATCAATCAGAAGATGTATGAAAGTTAGGAAAGATTCCATCATCCAACCATGTCCAAGGGGCGATGGTGAACAACAAGGCATCCTAGTTTCATAATCAAATAATGGAAAAGAAATACTCAAAGCTATCGCAGACTCATTGTAATTTCAGTCACAACAAACCATTAAAAAAACTAGAAGTATTCCTTAAAATTAAACCAGAATCAATATCAGTTCAAACACATGAATCCAAGCTGTAGAACCACCCTATCACGCTACAAGCTTCTCCTCTTAGCCCTAGCTAAGAGGTTCAGCCCAACATGAATGAGCTGATCCCTTGAACAAGAACAAAAGAAAAAGAAAAGAAAAGAAAAACACTCAAACTTCTCTCTCTCCCTCTCTCCCTTGCTCCAGCCGTGGATACCTCCCTTCTCTCTGTCTCTTTCCAGCCGTCCGGATCGAATTTTCGGCCATGAATCAAAAATCTAAGACGCTCAATCGTCCTAGCCTTGCTCGGTCCTTCTTTGGAGAGATTTTTAACGGCCAGGATTGTCGGACCGATCCTGGCCATGAGTGCAAACGGATCCGGATCGTCGGACCTCGGACGCGCGGAAACAGAGCACGAACATTGTTTTCTTGCTCTGTGCTGCTGGTGGGATCCACTTTGACATATTTCATGGAAATCAACACCGTCCATTGTCTTCACCGTACAATTTCGACCGAAGATGGACGGTTTCGGTTGTCCGATGATGCGGCCAAGGGAAATAATCCCGCTGTAACGATAGCAGACGGTCCTTTTGGGCCTGCTGTGATCGCCACATGCGTGTGCATGGCTAACAACGGTCAGCATGTTTTTGACTAATTTAATCCCCTCTGTATGATGGACCGTTTGGATTAATCGTATGGGTCATGATGGAGGCCCACTGCAGATCAACCGGTGCCTCTGTTTCTAATTTCATTCTCTGCTTCGAATTCCACGGACGTGTGATGATCAGTGGGGCCACTACGGGAATCTTCGAGAAAATCAAATCCGTCCATTAACTCCCCAAAAAAAAAACCGGTCAGTCCTGCCCCTTTTTGGATCAAAACCGTGGTGGCTCATGGATTACTCTTTGCACCGTTCATCATGTGCTTGAACGGTTTAGATCCAATATCCTGTTAACACTTGAAATTTCGTCATCTAGGCGATGGTCACGCCTACGCTCTGGAGTGAATGAATGGTTCAGATCATCTTCTTGATCGAAGGTGGTGGCCCACTTACGTAAACCGACGGTCGGCTGCGATCGTTGATGAAACGGAAGTTTTCGTTTTCAAAGAAAGGCTCGGTCAGCCCTCTGTTTGACCGGATTCTCCATCCGGTGCATCTCTTGTGCACATGTACCCTGTGTACATGCAATATATATATATGATCCTCTGTAATGCTCATGACAAATCCGTTCCGTCCATCCCTTTTCTCAGATTATTCTAACAGTTAGGACCAAAATTGGAGCATATCCATATCTCAAGCGGGCCCCATTTAATGAATCAAGGGACCTGATCTGTCTGTTGGACCACTTCCCGAGATCTTCAATGGTTGAAATTTAATATGAACGGTTAATTTACGGCCCCCATCACATGTATGAAGTTTCGAGTCAATCAGATGGCGGGAACCATGTGATCTTTCATTTTGCACCAATTTCAGGCCTCTTTAACTTGAACGGCTTGATTTTCACAGATTCTTGGCGTGTAAATTCTTCAATATCGGTCCTCTGGAGTCCGTCCCTTGCTGTGGTGATTTCAGAGCATCAAATATACACTTTTAGCACCTTTTTATAGTCCACACTTGCAAATGTACCTTGCATCACAAACACGATTAAATTAGGCTTTTAAATGGTGGCATGTTCATAAATCCGGTAATAACTGGGGTCTAATATGCAATATTTGACCCTCAACACAACCCCCAACCAGCATTTTGCTAGTCCCGAGCAAAATATGCGAAAATTAAGTTGAGAATGACAAAACAATTTCTATGAACTCAGGTGATCTTTGAGACGCAATCTAGATACTAGAATTCTAAAATTCATGAATGTTGGGTATTACTTTCTGCTGGACTCAAGCACCTGGTAAACTTCATAGTCAGGTTCAAAGTATTAATCCATTAATTAGAAAAATTCTAAACATTAAATACCATGAGTGTATAGTGAAATCTCGTCTTATCATCAAGGTTCACTTCTCTATGACATGATATCCTTGACACTTAATAAGAGCATTCAGGACAACCAAAACTTGCCTCACGGCTCATTCTTTCATATATATATATATATATATATTTTTTTTTTCATTAAAAGTAACACCATGGAGAGGAATCACATCCTCACCTATAGGGAGCAAACCTATGGTAAGATCGTACACCTAACCTTTTTCACATATCGTCCATGGGGAATCGAATCCCCACCTATAGGGAGCAAACCCATGGTGAAGATTATTCGTTAAACCCTTTTTTTTTTTTACTGAACATGATAGACAGATTTTCAGGCTGGTTCGTTGTATGCTTAGTGATTACCGAGTCAACCCTTCAATATCAAACTGAACCCTTAATGTGAAAGCGAGATGTGACATGTGAAATCATGACTTAATCAATGTTTAAAACTTCTAATCATGTATTAACAATTCAAACTTAACTGTGAAATCTAAATAGACACTGAATCCAAGAGTCATAAATTACCAACATCATGTATCTTGAAATTCTAGTGCTTTACATGACTGTCAAGATTTCTTCGAATGTACAAGAAGGTCCAGAAAAATTTTAAAAATTTTCACAATTTTTGCTCAAGACCAAGAAAACACTGATTAGGTTACCTAATCTCCCACCCCCAACCTAAAATCTACATTGTCCTCAATGTAAAAGATATAAACATGCAATGCACGTGGGACAACGACAGTAAAGAAAAAGTGATGGGAAGATAGTACCTGGGTAACGAGTCGAGAGAGATTTTTCAAGAGATTGCTGGGAGAGAGCAGGTCAGTACAAGAGTGAAACCAACAAAAATAACAAAATAAAATCCTACCTATACCACTTTCGCAGGTGCTCTCGATTGCATTTAGCATATGCAACAAGCCTTTAAACCCCTAGGTTGCCCCTAGTGGACGAGTTGTAGTCTCGTGAGGGTTTGCAGTAATGTTACCCACAAACATTGAACTATCTAATTATGAAAATGAAATGAATTGAAAAGCTGGGTTGCCTCCCAGGAGCGCTAAGTTTATTGTCTATCCTAAAACAACATCAAACAAACTGCCCTAGTCCTATGAAAGCAGGGGAAAGACTACTCAGTAATGCCACAAGGTTCTTCTTCTGACTAATATCTAGATAAATTCCTCAGTAGGTTCTTCAACAGGATCATCCAAAAGCCCTTTTTGCAATAGGCTTGGATGCGCTGGAGCATGAATGGCCAGAGAAACTTATGTACCTCAGCAAAAATTCGTCGTTGATTTGCTTGAGGTATCCAAAGTATATATGATTCACCTGTGTTAGAAAAAATTTCAAAGTTAGTATCCCATGGTGAATCAGAGACTACAGGTAAATAATATTCAGAAAAATTTTCAGGAAGTAATGTAGTCTCAATGCATTCCGAAGTTCTAGACTTCGGTTCAATTTTTAGCTCCTCTTCCTTTAGTGGTAAACATTCAAGGTCAGGGGAAGAAGGGGCTTCAGAGTAAGGGTGCGCTTGGTCCGTGATAACCACCGAGGTGGTATCATGTAAGGAATCCACATTTTCTTGTATCATGAGGTCGTTTGGATCCACAAGGTGTGCCAAGCATGAGTTCAAAGATGTGGGAAAGTCAGCTGGGAGTGACTCGTCTCTTGTATCGAAATCTGTGATGATGAGCCCAAGGATTCCATCGTCTTTTGAAGTAGATGGACGCATGCTCGATTGCTTTTGCTCTTCACAGACAGATGGACAATCAATAGGTGAAGGATTGATGTGAAGACTCTGGTCATTGAAGCTTCTCAGTAGAGGCATTGAATCGTCTAAAGTGTGTAGCTCAGATTGTAGCCTTAACTGGGTAGTTTCAAAATCCAGAGTTATATCAAGCAAATCGTCCATCGCCCGAATCATATCATCATTAAATTCAGGGCAGTGGTCCAAACATGTATCACAAGGGTTAGAAGGTTTAGTTGAAAATGGTTCATTCTCCACATTCAAATCAGTCATGTCAGACAGGTGGAGTTGATCCTTATGGTTGACAACTTCCTGAACCTCTTGATCATTGGTAGGGGCCACACCTGAGATTGAATCCCAATACTCATCATCATCCAGTTCCGTGCAGTGTGAACTTGGGATGGGATCACGTTCCTCACATTCTACTCCTAGATTGGGTTGAGGTTCGAATAAACTAACCTCAACCTCATCAATATAATCATGTGTGTCATGTGAGTGAAGTGTGTCACAATCATTATATTTGAAAGACACCCACGTCTCTTGATCATTCCTTTGGACAGTCATCGAGATCGACTCATCGGGAAATTGAACCATCTGCTCATGAATGGAATCCAATTCCTCATTCTTAATTTCAGTTTCTTCCATAAGTGAGTTATGGTCACTTTCTTCACATTCTGCGTCTAGATTAGGATGAGGCTGGGATAACCTAGCCTCTTCCTTCTCCATAAGTTGTGACTGAATGATTGGAATTGAGGATTTGAGCAATTCACATGATTGTATGACAAGTTGATTGAAGTGCTCTTGTGCTTTCATGAGCTCAAGTGAATCCTCTTGGATTGTTTCTGAATGGGTTTCAAAGGTAGATGTCCCAAGAGAATTATCACTATAATATATAGCTGGTTCAGCTTCCTGACATTGATGTTTCCACTGGTTATAGTCATACGGATCATAGGTGGGAGAATCTGATGGTTGGTAATACTTATTATCACTCATAATATAATCACGCATTGTTTTCTTTTTCTCAGATGAGTGATAATAATTCTCACTCCCATAGTTATGATAACCCCAACACTCACGTACTGTCCGTGGGGTGTAATTGTTCTCCCGTATATAATCGCGTGAGGACTTCTTAACCGATGGAGTGTTATGCTCAGGTCGGTTCTCGATGATTGTTTTAGAAAAATTTTTAGACATAGGTGGATGTTTATCATAATCATCATACATCCCTTCACACTGTTTCACATGCTCGAAAGCTATCTCAGCATATTGACGTTCCCACTCGTGCATATACATGGTGAAACCCTCAATTTGAATCTATTCCTAAGAAAAATAGAAGAAAAGATCCTACAATAATATGGAAAGTAAGAGGAGAAGTTAGAAGGAAGGTACCAAATAGAAGTTCCTATGTTAATATCCTGCAAAAGAAAACAAAAGAGATTAGTTCCTAAAATAAAAAAATCTAAAATTACAAAGTTCCTATAATTGAAATAAAGAGTTGTTTCTAAAAAGGAAAGTTCCCTAAACCTATAAAGTTTCTAAAATAGAAAATTTAAACCTAAAATAAACAAAATTTCTAAAAATAAACTAATTCCTAAAAATGAAGGTTTCTAAAAATAAAATAAAGGAAAGATGAGTTAGTTTCTAAAATTAGAAAAAAAATCTCTAAAAAGGAAAATAACTAATTTAGTTTCTAAAAACAAAAGAGGAAAGTTTCTAAAAAAAAAATAACTAGTTCCTAAAAATAGAAAAACACTACAATTAAAAAAAATTTTCTAAAAGGAGAAAAGAAAACCTAAAATTAGAAAGTTTCTACAAATAACTAGGAAAGTTCTAATCCTAAAGCTAAAAAATTCTAAATTAGAAATCCTAACCCTAAAATAGAAAGTAGAAATTAGAAAGTGCTTATCGAATTAGAAATTTCTATAAAGCCTACAAAACAGGAAAGTTAGTTTCTAAACAGAAGGTCTATAAATAGAAAATTTCTAAAAATTAAATAGGAAAGAAAGTTAGATTCTAAAAGAGTGAGAATTAAAAACTTGCTAAAAAGGAAGACAAATCCTAATCTAGAAAAATAGAAAGGAAGAAATTAAGAAAGGAATTACCAAATTAGAAGCCTATCTCAAAATCCTACAAAACGGGAAAGTTGGGTTAGTTTCTAAAAGGGAAAAACTATATAAAAATAGAAAGTTACTTGAAAGAAAATTTCTAAAAATTAGAGGAAAACCTGGAATTAGAAAATTCTAAAAATAAACCCTAAAAATCAAAAAAGTCCTACTCTTAAACTAATCCTAAAACTAGTTAACTTCAGGAAACGTAGCCTTCAATCCCCGGCAACGGCGCCAAAAACTTGTTCACTCCCCAAGTATAGGGTTGTGATGTAGTAATAAACTCGGTAGGACCGAGGTCGAATCCACAGGGACTGAAACCTGTACGTAATCTGAAATTAACAAGGCTAGAACTAGAATAAGATAAAATCTAAATCAGGTAAATTTGAGGAATAATGGTGAAATAGTAAACTAAAATATGTAGAATTCAGAGGTAGGGAACTAGGGTGCCAAGGATCCACTTGCAGAGATCAGGGAGATCTACACTTGATTCACGAACTCAACTGGACTTTGAGTCCCATCTTCATCCAGTTGGAAGATATGTCACTAAAGCTCGATCTGAACTTCCATTGATCTAGTTTTCAAGGAAATGAAAGATATGAGAATTAGAATTGATTCCATCACAAATCCATGCCCATGAGACAAGGTAAACAACAGAACTCAAATCAATCCACAATCAATCAAAAGATGTATGAAAGTTAGGAAAGATTCCATCATCCAACCATGTCCAAGGGGCGATGGTGAACAACAAGGCATCCTAGTTTCATAATCAAATAATGGAAAAGAAATACTCAAAGCTATCGCAGACTCATTGTAATTTCAGTCACAACAAACCATTAAAAAAACTAGAAGTATTCCTTAAAATTAAACCAGAATCAATATCAGTTCAAACACATGAATCCAAGCTGTAGAACCACCCTATCACGCTACAAGCTTCTCCTCTTAGCCCTAGCTAAGAGGTTCAGCCCAACATGAATGAGCTGATCCCTTGAACAAGAACAAAAGAAAAAGAAAAGAAAAGAAAAACACTCAAACTTCTCTCTCTCCCTCTCTCCCTTGCTCCAGCCGTGGATACCTCCCTTCTCTCTGTCTCTTTCCAGCCGTCCGGATCGAATTTTCGGCCATGAATCAAAAATCTAAGACGCTCAATCGTCCTAGCCTTGCTCGGTCCTTCTTTGGAGAGATTTTTAACGGCCAGGATTGTCGGACCGATCCTGGCCATGAGTGCAAACGGATCCGGATCGTCGGACCTCGGACGCGCGGAAACAGAGCACGAACATTGTTTTCTTGCTCTGTGCTGCTGGTGGGATCCACTTTGACATATTTCATGGAAATCAACACCGTCCATTGTCTTCACCGTACAATTTCGGCCAGAAGATGGACGGTTTCGGTTGTCCGATGATGCGGCCAAGGGAAATAATCCCGCTGTAACGATAGCAGACGGTCCTTTTGGGCCTGCTGTGATCGCCACATGCGTGTGCATGGCTAACAACGGTCAGCATGTTTTTGACTAATTTAATCCCCTCTGTATGATGGACCGTTTGGATTAATCGTATGGGTCATGATGGAGGCCCACTGCAGATCAACCGGTGCCTCTGTTTCTAATTTCATTCTCTGCTTCAAATTCCACGGACGTGTGATGATCAGTGGGGCCACTACGGGAATCTTCGAGAAAATCAAATCCGTCCATTAACTCCCTAAAAAAAAATCGGTCAGTCCTGCCCCTTTTTGGATCAAAACCGTGGTGGCTCATGGATTACTCTTTGCACCGTTCATCATGTGCTTGAACGGTTTAGATCCAATATCCTGTTAACACTTGAAATTTCGTCATCTAGGCGATGGTCACGCCTACGCTCTGGAGTGAATGAATGGTTCAGATCATCTTCTTGATCGAAGGTGGTGGCCCACTTACGTAAACCGACGGTCGGCTGCGATCGTTGATGAAACGGAAGTTTTCGTTTTCAAAGAAAGGCTCGGTCAGCCCTCTGTTTGACCGGATTCTCCGTCCGGTGCATCTCTTGTGCACATGTACCCTGTGTACATGCAATATATATATATGATCCTCTGTAATGCTCATGACAAATCCGTTCCGTCCATCCCTTTTCTCAGATTATTCTAACAGTTAGGACCAAAATTGGAGCATATCCATATCTCAAGCGGGCCCCATTTAATGAATCAAGGGACTGATCTGTCTGTTGGACCACTTCCCGAGATCTTCAATGGTTGAAATTTAATATGAACGGTTAATTTACGGCCCCCATCACATGTATGAAGTTTCGAGTCAATCGGATGGCGGGAACCATGTGATCTTTCATTTTGCACCAATTTCAGGCCTCTTTAACTTGAACGGCTTGATTTTCACAGATTCTTGGCGTGTAAATTCTTCAATATTGGTCCTCTGGAGTCCGTCCCTTGCTGTGGTGATTTCAGAGCATCAAATATACACTTTTAGCACCTTTTTATAGTCCACACTTGCAAATGTACCTTGCATCACAAACACGATTAAATTAGGCTTTTAAATGGTGGCATGTTCATAAATCCGGTAATAACTGGGGTCTAATATGCAATATTTGACCCTCAACAGTATGTGCATTTTCAATTGAATATACTTGTCTGCATGTATCATAGTGTACTATATTTTAAATTTTTATGTGAATAAATTTCAATTTCTGCATAAAAATATTTATTTTTGTCGATGCTCGACTGGCCTTTGCCATACACGACCGGTCCTGACTCGACCGGTCGTGGACTACACTCGACCGATCGTAGAGATCGTGAGCATCATATAATTTGGGAAAAATCACTTTGTTCTTCATTTCCTCTTCTTCCTTCGACGAGTCTGGCTCGACCAGTCTTGAGAGTTCGTGATTTTCTTCAAGATAAGTCGTTTTTCTTCATTTTTATTGAAGATTTATGCTTTCTATGCTTTGATTTGTTTATTCCATAAGCTAGATCTCGTCTTTTGTTGATTGTTTAGGGTTTCCTCTCTAAAAATCTGATCTAGAGAAACCCACCACTTTTAGTGTTCTTTGTGCTTGCTCCTTTGTAAATCTTATTGAAAATGGATGTTAGAGGGAAAAAGAAAACATCCCATGGTCCATCTTCATCTAGATCTACATCTATAACAAGACGGCACCTTCGGTCACCCGAAGATGATCCCAATGATGTACGGAGTTACGTAAGTAAAGTTATCATTGAGCGTCCCTGTAAGTCTCGGTCACATTGAACAATTTGATATTACACCTCTCCTTGAATCTGTTGGCTGGACTAATATTTTGTTTTGGGGTGGGCCTGCATACCAGTCCATTGCACAATCTATGGTTGCATGTATCTCTGATTTTTCCCTTGATAATTTAACATTCTCAATTACTACTAGAGAAGGAAAATTTTTGATAGTTCGACATTTGATATCAGGTATTATGGATATACCTGTCAAAGATGAAGGTATTCCGATTCATACATTATATGACAAACCATCAAAATCGGAAAAATAAATGTTGACAAGAGATTTATGCAATATGGAAGTGCATTGGACGCACAAAGGAAATGTGCTCCCTTCAAAATTTTTATTACCCAAATACAGAGTTTTGCAGGATCTTCACTTCAAACGTGTATCCTCGGTCGAGCAATAAACCGAGTTAAGTGCCTTCATGGTTCGGGTATTGCACTCTGTTGTGTCCCAGCATGGTTGTCTGTTTACCTTCTTTGATATGTCATTTTATCATTCAGTTTCGTCTTCATCCGGGTCATAGTGATATTCCATTTGGTTATCTTATGACTTGTTTAGCCACAAATATGCTCGTTGCTTTACCTGAGAATAAGGCACCAATTCATCATCTTTTATTCAATAATACTAATTTAAATAAGATGAAGTTGGATTTGCTTCCTGGTCAATTCTATGAAGGTGGTGGTGAAGGTGCTGAAGCAGAAAATGAAGGGGAAGCTGCTGATCTTCCTCCACAGACTGATATAAATATGGATGATATATTTGAAGACATTGAAACTAACTCCCAAAATGATTCTGATTACGATCCATCTTCTGGTTATGATGCACGTCTAAGTGCATTGGAGGAGAAGGTTGATAACCTGAGTGTAGCCCATGATATGCAATTTAAATATATGCGAAAATATCTTTGTCACATTAATAGTGGTTTACATCAGATTGATCCAACCATCCCTGCTCCTTCATCTGGATCTGATTAGGTGGATTATTATTTTTTTTTTTTGGTTTGAATGTGATGGATTTTGTATTATTATTATGTTTGATGACTTTGGTTATATGGTTTGGATTGATGACATTGAAGTGTTGTACTAATTTGATCTTGACTCTTCATATGGTGTTCTCTTCTCTCCTTTGGCCTTCCTTTGTCATTTTGTGACAAAAAGGGGGAGTAGTATGGAATAGTATGGAAAGGGGGAGAATGGGAGAAAATGATTACTTGAAAATGGTTGATTGTTTCTACTCACTTAGGAGGAGTAGAGTATTTTTTTTTCTTACTCTGATGGCTTATGATTCTTTCTTCATATTTATAAATGTGTTTTGTCACAAATTTGACAAAGGGGGATATTGTTAGTGCTATGATTTCATATCCCTTTGGTTGTCAAATTTTGTAGTGCCAAAACCTATATGTCTTGTACTTCTTGTGTTTATTGTTTGTGACTACACACTGCTTCAAGACAAGATCATGAATGAAGAATGTTTTCAAGACAAGATCGTGAATGAAGAATGTTTTCAAGACAAGATCATGAATGAAGAATGTTTTCAAGACAAGATCATCAATGAAGAATGTTTGCAAGACATGTCATGAATGAAGTCTACAAGAATAGAAGACTCCAAGTTTGCTTCTATCAAGTTCAAGATTAGAAGACTTCATCAAGACAAGTCAAGAATGTACCAAGCTCGAGAAAGACCATCAACTCGACTCAAGCTTCTACTTCAAGATCATCTGAGAATACAGACCTTCAAGACTTCAATGTCCATCTCACTTCAAGGTTTGTTTGACCTTAAATTGACCTTAGGTTGGTCTGTATGATAGGTCATTCTGGATACATAATCTGAATATTTTAATTTACTTGGTGTGACTGTTCTAAGACCAGTCCTAGAAATCTTAAGACCAGTCCTAGCTTTACTTCGACCAGTCTTAGGTTTCTCAGGACCAGTCCTAGGTTGTTACAGATTTTCAGATTTTCCTGGTTATCCTTCGACTAGTCCTGGACTTTCTTCGACCAGTCCTTGGAAGTCCTACGACTCATCCTTCGACCAGTCGTAGTTCTATGACTCGAACTCCAGCGAGTTATCTCGAGTACCACCACCGGTCGTAGGTGTCTCACGACCAGTCGTAGGTGGTTCACGACCGGTTGTAGGCTACCTAAGACCAGTCATGAGTATAGCAAATCTAATCCCGCGAAAATCTTTCAAAATCTTTGACGCTACGACCAGTCCTAGGATTCTAAGACCAGTCGAAGATGAGATTTTTGAGGCTATAAATAATGCACGAATTTCAGAGTTTATTCATTCCATTCCATTAAATTCAAGCGATTTAAGGCTATACTCTGAGATAAGTAGTGATTATTTTTTAAGCTATTGTGCATATTTAATATTCCTTTTATTAGCATTTTTCTATTGTGATTTTGATCCATATTCCAATCTTATTTAGAAAAGAGGAATTTGTGATATTCCTTCTTCTGGGATCAAAATCAAATAGACCTTGCTCTTCTTGATTTAATCTAAAATCAATTAGACATAGAATCATTCTTTATGTGAGTATTGGACATTGAACGACGTATCATTCATCTACTCCGATTGGTTCTACTGGGCTACTTCAAAAAGAGATCCAGGTATTTTACTTTGCAATTTACTTTCTCTCTGGTTTTGTTTGAGATTTGCGAGAAAAATCTCATTGTTTTGATTATCCGAGGAGAGCCGAAAACTTCAGTTGTGGGGGTTTTTGGATTGTGTAAGCCCGAGAGATAAAAGACACAATTGTGAAGGTTTTGGGTGAACCCGTGAAAACCTATTTTGATAGTGCATGCTAATATCCCTGTGTGAGGATATTAGAGTGGAGTAAGCATTACGTGTGGTCATTGGCTATGGTTGGTGAGAACACACAGCGAACCACTATATATCGTTGTGTTGTGGATGTGCTTGATTTCTTTATTCATTTATTCTTTTATTATTGTGGATTGCTTTTGTGGATGAATGTTGTAATTTTCATTTCAAGCAAGTGTGGTTGAATGGTGTAATAACTTATGATTTATTTCTTTAAGTTATTCTTGATTTATGTTCCATATCATTTGTGTTTTCTAGATCGTTCTAGAAATAAGGTTGTCCTACCATAAGCCATTGGTTTTTTGGTGTAAGGTTGTCCTTAGAACTGATTTAGTATCATTCTCATATTTCATGTACTTTGAGATTGTTATTATTTCTGCATTCTTATTTATATCTTTTATTATTCCGCTGTTTTAAGTTTTATTTGGCATTGCCTTATTCACCCCCCCTCTAGGGCATATAGCTTGGACCTTTCAAGTCGTATCAGAGCCTAATAGCTCGTGCTTATTGCTTATTTATTGGATTTATTTCCTGAGCTAACGATCTAAGCTATATTAAGATGTCAAATTTTGAAAGCCTATCTGTCACTAGGCCACCACCCTTTAATGGCACAAACTATGCCTATTGGAAAGCAAGGATGAGAATCTTTCTCAAATCCATGGATGAAAGTGTGTGGATCGGCCACGGTGAACGGATGGAAACTACCTATCACCTGAAGTGGCGATGAAGATGGTTCAAAATCAATGAAAGTAATATCTTATGCTCTTTGGACCACACTTGAGAAAAGTGAGAGTAGTGCAATGCAAAAGCACTAAATGCAATTACTTGTGCATTGTCACCAGATGAATTCAAAAGAATCATCTCGTGTGAAAATGCTAAACAAGCATGGGATCTTTTAGAAATGACACACGAGGGTACATCAATTGTCAAGAAATCTAAAGTCCAACTCCTCACAACTAAATTTGAAGAAATTCATATGGAGGAGAATGAAATATTTATGGACTTTTACACTAGATTGAATGACATTGTAAACTCAATGTGGGGTCTTGGTGATAGAATCCCAGAAAGTAAAGTATGTGCAAAGATACTACGCTCACTTCCTGAACAGTTCAATTCAAAAGTAACCGCGATTCAGGAACTTCGTGATACGGATAACATGAGGGTTGAGGAACTAATTGGTTCTTTACAGACCTACGAATTGAACTTTAAAGCTCCAAAAGGAAAATCAATTGCTCTCAAGTTATCTAAAAATATTCTACAAGAGAGCACTTCAGACTTTGAAAATTCCGAAGATGATATGACACTTTTTGTAAAAAGGTTTTATAAAATTTTGAAAAATAAGAAAAAAAGGAGATTTTCAAAAATCAAACGATAAGAGACAATCTAAACCTAGAGCTCGAAAAACTTTGAAAGATAGTCAATGTTACAACTGTTAAGAGTATGGGCACTTGGCTAACAAATGTCCCAAAAAGGACAAATCAAAAAGGAAGAGTATGTTGGCTACTTGGGATGAATCATCTGATTCGGAATCCTCTTCAAATCGAGAAGATTAAAAGCAGTCGGGAGATGATGTTAAAGCCCTTATGACTCTAGCCAAAGTCACTTTTTTCAGATTATGATGAAGTAACTAGCGAAGAAAATCGAATATTGATTGTGACAATGAAGATGATCTTCGGGATGCATACAATGCCCTTTATAAGGAGAGTTGTAAAAATTGTCAAGCTTAAATTACAAAAGGAAAAATTTTCTAAACTTAAAGAAGATTATGAGTCTCTTGTCTTAGAAAAATCTCATATTTCTGATTTTTTTGAAAAGACCAAATGTGATTTAAAAATCAAAACCTCCCAAGTTGATGATTTGAAAACCGAGAACGAGAAACTCAAAAATGAAGTAGCTTCTCTTTTGAGTTTAAAAGACACTTGGAGATATGCCCAAGGTGATCCTAAATTAGAAAAATTGTTATCCGGATCGAGAAAATGTGGCGATAGATCCAGGTTGGGCTATGATAAGAATACTTCTCCTAAACAAAAGAATACTGCTCCTAAGTTTGTGAAAGGAGAGTCTTCGAACTCAAAAGTTAAGTATACTTATCAAGGTTTTTCAAAAAATTCAAGGACCTTTCAAAAATCTAAAAATAGCCATGCCAATTTCAAACATCAAAACCAAATTCCTTTGGTTGAAAAGATTATTGATCTTCTCAAGGAGATATTAAAATTTAACTCTATAGGTCATTCATATAACAATAGACAGAAAAAGTCCAACTACACTCCTAAACCCAAAACATTCCTAAAGTTGACTGCTTGGTTGCCCACACTGCTTTCAAAGCTACAAGCCATTCAAAGTGGTACCTTGACAGTGGATGCTCCAGACATATGATAGGCGACAAAGCTTTATTCACCGATCTTGAAGACAGGACTGATGGGTCAGTCACTTTTGGTGATGGAAGCAATTGCAAAATCATTGGCCAAGGTACAGTTCAGCTTTATAACCTTCCCTTATTTAAAAATGTATTATATGTTGAGGGCTTGAAACACAACCTACTGTGCATATCTCAGATATGCGACAACAATCATAATGTAAAGTTTTCTAATCAAGGTTGTGAGATTGTTAATAAAGAGGGTTCTGTTACATTAAGCGGTCGCAGAACATCAACTGCTACATCGTTAGTAATGCAAGCTCATCTACTCAATCGTGTTACATGGTCCATACTGATGAGACTGAATTATGGCATAAACGCCTTGGACATGTACACTACCAGAACTTATTTAGATTGAGCAAAAGAGAACTTATAAGAGGTCTACCCAAATTGCAAAAGTAGATAAAATATGTGGTGAACGCACTTCACGGTCTCGCGTCTTCACTTCACGGTCACTTCCGCGCATTTTACGGTCCAATCGCTTCACTTCACCCCCATTTCCATGCATATCACGATCATTCCCGTATATTCCATGTTGATTCACGGTCATTTCAACGCACTTCACGGTCCCTCGTCTTCACTTCACGGTCACTTCTGCACATTTTGCTGTCCAATCGCTTCACTTCACCCCCATTTCTATGCATATCACAGTCATTCCTGCATATTTCGTGTTGATTCACGGTCATTTCGACGCACTTCACGGTCCCGCGTCTTTACTTCACGGTCACTTCCACGCATTTTACGGTCAAATCGCTTCACTTCACCCCCATTTCCATGCATATCACGGTCATTCCCGCATATTCCATGTTGATTCACGGTCATTTCGACGCACTTCACGGTCTCGCGTCTTCACTTCACAGTCACTTTCGCGCATTTTGCGGTCCAATCGCTTCACTTCACCCCCATTTCCATGCATATCACGGTCATTCCCGTATATTCCATGTTGATTCACGGTCATTTCGACGCACTTCACAGTCCTTCGTCTTTACTTCACGGTCACTTCCGTGCATTTTACAGTTCAATCGCTTCACTTCACCCCCATTTCCATGCATATCACGATCATTCCCGCATATTCCATCCTGATTCACAGTCATTTCGACGCATTTCGTGGTCCCGCGTCTTCACTTCATGGTCAGTTCCGCATATTTCGCGGTCCAATCGCCTCACTTCACAATCATTTCCATGCATATCACGGTCATTCCCGCATATTCCGTGTTGATTCACGGTTATGCCCCTTCACTTCACGGTCATTTCCCTAAACCTTAATCTATACCCTAACCTAAACCTATACTTATAACCTAAACTATTCTCAAATCTCAAAACCTATAACCTAAACTTAAACCTTAACATAAACCTATAACCTATAACCTAAACCCGAACATAAACCCGAACCCGAACCCAAATTCCTAAACCTAAACTTATACTTATAACCTAAATCTATTCTCAAATCCTAAAACCTATAACTATAACCTAAACCTTAACCTAAACCTATAACCTATAACCTAAACATATCACCGAAACTCAATTCCCTAAACCTTAACCTACAACCTAACCTAAACCTATACTTATAACCTAAACCTATTCTCAAATCTAAACCTATAACCTAAACCTAAACCTAAACCTATAACATTAACCTAAACCTTTAACCTAAACTTATAACCTTAACCTAAACCTATTCTCAAATCCCAAAACCTAAACCTTTAACCTATAACCTAAACCTAAACCTTTAACCTATAACCTAAACGTATAACCTATAACCTAAACCTATACCCTGTAACCTATAACCTAAACCTAAACCTTAACTTATTCTCAATTACCTAAATCTATAACCTATAATCTATAACCTAAACCTTAGCCTAAACCTAAACCTAAACCTTAACCTATAACCTATAATCTAAACTTATTCTTAAATCCCTAAACCTATAACCTAAACTTAAATCTATAACCTATAACCTAAACCCAAACCTAAACCTATAACCTTAACCTTAACCTAAACCTAAACCTTAACCTATAACCTAAACCTAAACCTAAACCTAAACCTAAACCTATAACCTATAACCTATAACCTTAACCTAAAGCTATAACCTATAACCTAAAACCTAAACGTATTCTCAAATCTCTAAACTTAAACCTACACCTAATCCTAATTTCAACTCCCTAACTTAAAGGTAAACCTAAACTTGAAAACCCAAACCTAAACCCGATCCTGATCCCGCCTATTCCGTGTTGATTCACAGTCATTTTGACGCATTTCACGGTCTGCCCCTTCACTTCATGGTCATTTCCATGCATTTCACGGTCCAATCACTACACTTCACGGTCATTTCCATGCATATCACGGTCATTGCCGCCTCTCCCGTGTTGATTCACGGTCATTTCGGCGCATTTCACGGTCATGCCCCTTCACTTCATGGTCATTTTCGCACATTTCACGGTCTAATTGCTTCACTTCACGATCATTTCCATGCATATCACGGTCATTCCCGCCTATTCCATGTTGATTCACGGTCATTTCGACGCATTTCACGGTCATGCCCCTTCACTTGACAGTCATTTCCGTGCATTTCGCGGTCCATGCATATCACGGTCATTCCCGTCAATTCCGTGTTGATTCACGGTCATTTTGGCACATTTCACGGTCATGCCCCTTCATTTAACGGTTATTTCTGCGCATTTCATGGTCCATTCACCTCACTTCACGCTCATTTCCATGCACTTCACGGTCATTTCCGGCGCATTTCATAGTCATGCCCCTTCACTTCATGGTCATGAATGAAATTGACCGCTAAGTGAATGAAATGGATTTTCAACCATCGACCTGATGGAATCTTGGAAAATAACTAGGTTGGTTGGCTAAAGTAGCTTCTCCTACCCCAAAATCATATAGGGTACATGAAGTAACTAATTTTAGTTTAGAAGATATTCTTATCAAATGAATAAAGAAAGAAATGAAAAAGGGAAAAAAAAAATTTATACGCTTATATATACATATTTATATAAATATGTGTTAGAGAAAATTATTGGTAGAATAAAGTTTTCCATCTAAAAAAAAAAAAAAAAAAAAAAAAAAAAAGCGTATTACGGTCAATGGCTACGGCTATAATTCCGTAGCCATAGGGCCCCGTAGACTAGGCGTGGCCCAGTAAGACGGGCGCCGCTCGCCGGATAGGTCGGCGAGTGGCGCGCGGCAGCGCGGGGGGGGCCATAGCTT
Source organism: Magnolia changhungtana (assembly GCA_030180095.1). Taxonomy (NCBI): domain Eukaryota; kingdom Viridiplantae; phylum Streptophyta; class Magnoliopsida; order Magnoliales; family Magnoliaceae; genus Magnolia; species Magnolia changhungtana. The sequence goes on from JASAUF010000220.1 coordinate 8,116,434, forward strand.
GGCTCGCCCACCCTGGATAGGCCTCTTTAGCTACGGATTTTGGTTGATTTAGCTACGGTTATAATCCGTAGCTAAAAATCTATATCAAAAAAAATAAAATTCAGATTTTTTTTTTAATGTCGAATCTTTGTTTTTTTTTGGGTCCCATCATGAGGTCTATGTTATATCCAAACCGTCCATCTATTTGACGAACTCATATTAATGCTTGAGATGGAAAATAAGACAGATCTAACTATCAAGTGGACCACACTTTAAATGGCTGTGGGGAATTGAACGTCTACCATTTAAACCCTTTTAGTGGTTATAGAAGTTTTGGATCATTATTAAAAAAGTTTTTCCTCTTCAACCAGGTATTTGTGACCTTATGAATAGATTGGATGGAATATAAATGTTATAGTGGGCCCTACAAAAGTTTCAACAGTGAAAATCAATTTTCTGCTGCTCTTTGTGGTGTGGTCCAGTTGCTCTCTGGATATGATTTTTTTTTTTTTGCATAATGCTTCGAAATGATCTCAAAATATGGATGAACGTTGTGGATATAATAAATACATAACTGTGGGGCCCATGTAACGTTGATCTCTTTTGAACCGTTCGTAGGAGTTCGAGGAGCGTCAACGCTGGTCTTCGAGCACCAGCCGATCCGCTTGGAGGAAAAAGCAGGGGCATTTTCGACCTTTGGAAAGGCGTCCGTACAGCTAGGGCGTATTCTCGCAAGGGAAAATGAGGTGGGCTTAGCCTCCTAAATGGGCCATAAATGGGTCGTATTCTCGCAAATTTCTCTTAATCAGTATGATTGTCATTATCATTCAACTACCTTCTTTAAGGGCCGGTTGGGTGGGTGGATTGCTTAGTGGGGCGCATCTTATTGTTTACATAAACTAATCACCAGACAGGTCACCCCATGTTCGGCCAAAGACCAAAAAAATGGCCCTCATCTCACATGAACCATATCATCTGCAACTTACAAAACAATGCTCGCCCTCTAAATTATTTCCCTTGATGATGACTCATGTCCTACTTTTAGGCTCAAATCCTAAAGTTTGGTGTGACATGTAACGGTTGGAGTAGATTTTATATAATCACCATAATGAGTTGGTAAAAACACAAGTGGCATTGGATTTCGCATATACATCATGATGGGCCCACCAAAAATCATGTCCAAATCTAATTAAGATATTTTTGAAAAAAAAAAAAAAACCCTACTTTTGATTTTTAGGGGGATACTGTGATGTTTAAGAAAAATCCACTTAAACCATTCGATATTTATTTTAGCATTAGGCCGAGAGATGAAATATTCAGGTAGACTATGATTCTAAGTATACCACATCAAAAGAAATAGTTGGGATACGTCCACCGTTGATTTTTGAAGGCCCACAATGATAATTGTATAAAAACCACTCCATATACAACGGATACGGAGCTTCTCGAGGTCTACTCTCACATGATGGGGAAGTTGACTTTACATATTCAACATGGCAGACCGCACTGTGCCAATACACTTAAAACATGGTGGACCCCACAGCTTTCAAAGGTCTCCTCTTTGCGGCAGAGGATTGGGTGGTGAGGTGTTACTCTATGCTTATTGGTGGGGCCATACAATGTCAGAGATGGGCCAGTACATATTCCACCAAAAAATTGGAAACGGATTGGCTACTCCCTGCCACCAGCCAACGGCTGGTGGTCGGTGCTCCGTGGGCCTTACCATGATGTATGTGTTTCATCCCTGCCGTCCATCTATTTTTATAGATCATTTCATGGTATGAGACCATAAATGAGCTGTATCCCAATCTCAAGTGGACCACATCACAGGAAACAGTTTTGAAAGAAGGTTGACCATTAAAAACTTTTTAGGGGGCCATAAAAGTTTTGGATAAAGCTGATATGTGTTTTTTCACTTAATCTGGGTCTGTATGATATAATCAACAGATTGGATGTCAATTAAACAGTACAGTGGGCCTTAGGATGATTTTAATGTGGATATCCAATCACTATTGTTTTCCTGTGGTGTGGTCCACCTGAGATTTATATCCCTCTCATTTTTATATTTAAACTCTAAAATGATATGTAAAAATGGATGAAACACATACATCATGGTGGGGCCCACAGAGCACCGACCACCAGCCACTTGTGGTGGCAGGGGGAGTAGCCAATCCATTTCCCAAAAATCCATTTTCCAAAAAATCTTTAAAATAGACTGGTCCATCTCTGAAAGCATATGGCCCCACCAATCGCATCTCACCACATCTCAGTCGTCCACATGCTTGTATTGATAAAACCTCAACCGTTCCTTGCCAAGCAAGTACATATAGAGCTGGGCATCGGACCGAGTCGGATCGGATTAGGTCCAACTCGATCCGATCCGAAATCTACCTGAGATGATCTGAACTCGATCCGATCCGGAATCGAGTCTGGGATACATGACTCGAACCGATCCGATCCGGAATCGAGTCCGGGACACATGACTCGAACCGATCCGATTCGGAATCAAGTCCGGGACACATGACTCGAACCGATCCGATGCACGGTTGGCCTGACCCCAAACTGAGTCCGACTCGGTCAGGGAAACCGAGTCAGATCGGGTTGGGTACGATTCGGATCGGGTTAGATTTGTGGGTCAAACTATGAGGTATATGTTATATCCAAACCGTCCATTCATTTGTAGAGTTCATCTTAAGGCTTGAGCTGAAAAATAAGACGGATCTAAAGATCGGTTGGCCTACACTGCAAAAAACAGTGGGGATTGAACGTTTACCATTGAAATCCTTTTGGAGATTATAGAAGTTTCGGATTAATATGAAATTTGTTTTTCCTCTTTATCCATGTATTTTTAACCTTAATAACGGATTAGATAGAAAATAAACGTTATGGTGGGCCCTACAAATTTTTTAACAGTAAAAATCATTATTCTCGCTACGCTTTATGGTGTGGTCCAGTCGATCTTTGGATACTATTTTTTTTTTATATATATAAATGCTCCGAAATGATCTTGAAATATGAATGAACGTTGTAGATATAATAAATACATAACTATGGGGCCATCTAACTTTGATCTTATTTGAATCGTTCCTACAACTCGGAGCTCGAGGCCTGTTACTGCTCTTCTTTACAGGACACGTATCTAAACCAACGTGCTGGGCACGAAATGGATACAAACTGCGGCCTGTGACACGGATTAGATATTGAGAGGTTGAGTTGGCATTCTGTGGGCCCCACCATGATGTAGGTGTTATATCCACATCGTTCATTCATTTTTAAATATCATTTTAGGGTATGAACCAAAGAATGAAGTAAATAAAAATATGTAGTGGACCACACTAAAAAAAACAGTGGGGAGAGTGATTTCCACCATTGAAACTATTCTAAGGTCCATCGTAATGTTTATTTGAAATCCAACATATTAAAAAGTTTTTTTTTTTTTTTAACATGAAATAAGGAAAACACAAATATCAACTTAATCTAAAACTTTTGTGGCCCTTAGAAAATTTCAATGGTGGGCTTCATTGTCCCATTGTTTTCTGTGTTGGGGTCCACTGGAGCTTTGGATTTAACTAGTTCTTTGGATATTGCCCTAAAATGATCTCTCCAAATGAATGGAAAGTGTGGATACAAAACATACAACATGGTGGGGCCCATGGAACTTGTTGACGTAACTTAAGTAGCTGGTCTCGCTACTCAACCTGTCACTAACGTGTTATGCACGCAAGTGGTTGACGTGTTATAGTAAACTTTGTTGGGCCCCACCGTGAATGCATGTGGTTTATCCACACCGTCCATTCATTTTTTCAGATCAAAATTGATGCATATCCAAAGCTCAAGTGGACCATACCACAAGAAAAAGTAGAAGTATTGATTTCCACCGTTGAATCACTCCGGATCGGATCAGATCCATTCGGTTCGGATCGGTCCGAATTCACCATGATCCGACCTCCATCTAAAGAATGGTCAGATCTGACTAATCCAAGTCGAACGGCACCGAACCAAGCCTTTGGTTCGGTTCGAATCGAGTCGGATCGGGTAGGATCGGGTCGGATCCACTGAATCGGACCAGAAATGCCTAGCTCTAGGTACATATTTACCTTCTCTTAACCTTGATGGGTAAAGATGTTCAAAGCTATTGGCGTAATGTATAGTAGAGATTCCTCTCTATAAAAAATAAGGCCCGGATTCTTATTTCGGTGGGCCAACGCACGTGGGAAATAAATGGACGGCTAGGGGCAGTCCACATTCAGCGTACACATCGTGCCTGCTTGATGACTTCACTGGGCCGGTATTGGTGTCGGGGCAATGTTGGTGGGCAACCGCACAAGTTGAATGTCCCGGATCTCTCACACACGTGCCATTTACTCGTGTAATACTGCCGCGCGTGCTATTTCACTTGTTTGGGTTCATTTCGTTTGTTAGGGAGATAGGTAATGCTCATTCATCCGACGGACGACATAGCCTCTCTCGTTATCTATATGCGCAGGAGGTTTTTTTTTTTTTTTTTTAAACTATTGCGGGAGGTTTGTAGGCCCAACGCATGCTGACACACATGCCAATGAAGTTAATGTGTAACACCCCGGATTTTTGCCAACCTGGAATTAGACGTCCTTAGGCAATGGGTCGATCCTAACACCTTATTAACTTGTCAGAACTGAATCCCAATGTCTAAAGCTGCCTTTGAACCCATTTTCTTCACAAATCTCACCCTTCACCACCTTGATCTTCCAATTTTTCTAAGAACTTTCACCCTAGACACTATCTTAAACTAGCTAAGTGGTATAACTTGGATCACTTTATACACAAACTACAAAGGACTAAGTACCACCTCGACCAGAAATCACTTAGGACTAAATCCTTTAGAAATGAGACAAAGTAACTAAGTGCGAAACCAGATTAGCTACGAAATCCGTTTGAATCGCTTTAAATACGATCTGCAAGACCCAAAACTTGTAGAATCATTGACGCTAGGTTACCCTAAAGCCTAGGATCAAACTCATTACCCATCGCTTCGGGAGCACATTGAAACTCCGTATTAGATCTAGACCGCACGTCGAGAGTCCGAATAAAACAAAGTTAAGGACTTAGGACCGCCTCATTGGGCTTGACAACCATCTCGGAAATCAAATCCAGCCAGTGTCCCACGGCTGTTCGCTTGAGTCCGGAGTGAGGGAGTGTAAAAATTACTCTTTCCTTTACAAAATAAATATCTGGAATAGTGATCTGGCACCATTCGGTTGCGGATTAGTATTAAGCAACCAGACCGTCGGAATCAGACTAAATTACACCCTCGGATCAGGAAAAATTTCAGGAACATTTACATGTACTTGGAATTTCGGATCGTAGCCCACTGACCGTTGAACTGAAAGTGGTCCGCCCCGTGTGATCTGGGAATCCGATCGAGTCGAAAACGTAATCCCACGTAGATCCATGAGTTGTGAGCTTAAGTCTGATGTTTGGCTCGAGGGGGGCCGCCAGAAACACTTTTGAGCTGGAAAAGTGTCGAAATACCTATAATAGTCGTACCTCTTGAACCGAAGTCTATTCCGGGGAGGTTTTTGGCTATATATGGGCCTTAGAACAACCCCTCTCACAGCCATACGAATTTGGGATAAAACCCTAGAGAGAGAGAGAGAAAAAAAGGAGAGAAAAGCTTGGGATTTGTGGGAGAATTTTTCTCCTACTGTTGTAGATCATCCAACGGGCTGCACCACCCCTTCCTTGACCTTTTTCTGGCATCACCGACTCCGTTTTAAGGTGAGAAACCCTAACCCTAGATCTGATTTGAGGTGTATAGGCTTTAGGTTGTGAAATAGTTAACCGATTTCACTCCTTAGGCTAGAAAACTCCCGAATATAGAAGCTCATCCAACCTTGCTGATTCGTTGAGATTCCAAGGTGAAAGGTGAGGACTTTAGGTGTATAGGTTGCGGTTTTCAACGCTTTCAATGTCCGATAATGGTAGATTCATGATCTGTATGCAATTGCACATGTACAAAGTGCTTTAGTTTTACGTTTCGATTAGAATTGTAGAATTTGGAATTTCACATACTCTAGGTATTCGTATAAAATACCGTATATGTATTTTTTATGGAAATGTATTTGACATGTTTATTTGTCGTATGGATATATGATGTATGGATAAAATACTCATTTGGCGAAAGGGTTCGCCTAAATACATGTTTACTAATATACACCATGTATGTAGAAATACGGTATTGTAAGAAGTACCGTATACGTGTATATTTTAGCGATGTGTTTGTCATGATTAATTGTTGTATAAATATATTATGTGCATATAAATTAATTTCTTGGCGAAAAGAATCGCTGTAATACATGTTCGCTTGTAAATACTACGTATGTTGAAATTGTGTATTCTAGAAATATCGTATACGTGTAAATTTTGGAAATGCAATTGTCATGATTATTTGCTGTATGATTACGATATACGCGAATAAAATGCTAGCTTAGCGAAAGAATAGCCCTAATACATGTTTTACTAATATACGTCATGTATGTTGAAATAGCGTACTCCAAGTGTTTGTGTAAATGCTCGTGAGAGTAAATGCTTGGATGTTTGCACCGAGGTCGATCTTGAGATGGAATTCTTGACTACCTTAGAGACCTGTAGGATTTCCTCCATGTGGTTGTTTACTACAACCACTCACATATGATGTATATGTATTTATATCCCTATCTGTATAGCGCTCTATTACATGCTTTATAACATGCTTTATATCATGCTTTATAACATGCTTTATATCATACTTTATAACATGCTTTATGACATGCCTCCTAGCATGTTTGTGTTACTTTGTTTATCATGCTTAACTCCACATGCTATTGATGAGAACTGTTTGAGTTTGGGACTATGTCTATAGTCCAAACATTCGGTACCAGACTTGAGATTGTGGCTGAGATTCATGTCGCCACAATGGATGTATCTGACGAACCCGAGTCGTACTTCGGTTGGCGATAGTGGTTGGCCACACGGAGTGCTTTTGGGCTTCACATCGTCCAACTTGTTGTGCGCTCGAGCTAGTCAGGCTCGTCAATTAATCCGATATGTCGAATGTGTGTTCACCATGTCTAGTCATTACTGTTTGAACTTAGGGTACCAAACTTACCAGTGGCAATCCCGTTAACCATGGTACCTCGATCTGCTAAGACTCATGAGCCGGACATGGTGGTATGGGACACCGTGGCCGAGCTGTCGGCCTATGCTAGGGCCATGTGCCTCCCCGTAGTGACCATTGAGCAACCCAAACTCGTGAGCCGAATACGGTGGTATGAGACACTGTATTCGAGTTGTCGATACTTACGGCGAGAGCCGAGTATGGTAAGACCTGTACTCGTGCTGACGGGCGACGAGTCCTCTGTAGTATCTTCGAGTATACTCTAAGGTATGTGATTGGCGACGAGTCTTTCACAGCAACTAGAGTATGAGTTGAGCCGAGTACGGTGAGACCTGTATTCGAGCTGACGGCTAGTAATTGAGTCGAGTACGGTGAGATCTGTACTCGAGCTGACGGTCAACAATTGAGCCGCATACGGTGAGATCTGTATCCGTGCTGACGGGTGACGAGCCCTTTGTGATGCCTTCGCTACGCCTCTCAAACCATAATATCGTATGAGATTAACTAGGACTGACGACCCTAGAATGGATCATGTTTGGGAATGATACAAGGGAAGTACCTTAGTTTCTCAATACTGCTGTTTGAAATGAACTAATAATTACTCGGTAATCATGCTCATCATCGCCTTTGCATGTGCCTGGTAGATGTGGAGCACTTGAGGGATGGACGCATTCGCGAACGTAAGATGATGTCGCATGAGGGTGGTTTGGCAAGGGCAGACATCATGTCATTTCATACTTGCATTAAATAAGAGTAGTTAAAATTGTTTGATTGTACCGCTTTATCATTACTGCTTGACTGAATTGATAACATGTTAACTTATGCTTTATTGTTCTACTGAGTTGATCACTCACTCCCACGATACGGGACGGTGTTTCGAACACCCACCAGACTTTGTCTGATTGCAGATGGCGACGCTACTTCTGAGGCGAAGCCGGACTTCTATGACGACGAGAATGCTTCCTCGTATATGCTGTTTTCTGGCGGCTTCGTGAGAGTCGTGCCTTGATTGTCGGGGCTACAGGGATGTTGACTAGATCACACTACACAACTTTGTATAATTTAAAATCATACTTGTAATTATTTAACCAGTAACTTTATCACACTCGAGGACGCACCACACTTTATATATTTTATCTATCTATCATGTCTTTTCGCTTGCAAATTTAACTGTCTCTGGAGTATGATATGTTGTTTTGGCTTAATCTCACTCATGTTCATTGCACTAATACCGATCACATTCAATCATCATTCATTTCGTTGCATAAGTGATGCGTTGGAACTCGGGAGTTGAGTTTATGCTCGACCCCCTTCAGGGCGTTACATAATGTGGAGATCATTTGGCCAAATTTCTCCGTCTCAAGTGGACCTGAGGTGTACTGTCTTCCTAAAGATGTAAGCCGCGATAGTTGAACAACCAGTACTTATAGCTAGATTATCGATACCGTAGGTTCGATTGTGCAATTCAATCAAACACAACGCCACGTGTATTATAAAAAACTGTATTTAGATTTTGGGTGTGCAGGCATGTCGGATTTATACTCAACTCAATGTTTGAACACCATGTTAAAGACGTTGATTGAACACGGATAACCCAGTGTCTACGCGAATGTATAAGATTAAATTCGAAAATCCAACCATCAAGATGAATGTGTATTCTCACCCTAATATAATTAACATGTACTCTTAATTGATTTAAATAAATATGTGATTTATATATTAATATAATAATAATAATTTGGTTTAACTAATGTGGTATAATCAATTATTTGAGTAACTCTATTAATGTAACTCATATGTCGAATTAATAACTGGATATGAATTGAATGATATATTGATAGTATGAGACTATGTTGATTTAAATAATCTATGCAATACATGATTCATAATTCCTTGATATGTTTGTGCATTTATCAATTGCATGCACAACATGTACTGAATTCTCGGAGGACCTCCCTAGATGGTATACCAGGTAGAATCGTTACTAGAAGCTCACTATACTAGTAGAAGTCTACTCAAGGAGTCGATGCGGGCTTTGCCTATGCCTACCAAATGGTAGAAGCCTACCAAGGGGCAGATGTGGGTTGACGGGTTTCTAACTCAGGCAAGTGGACGAATTCCCACTTGATGCATTAATGCATTGATGCATCGTATAATATTTGCATTTTCTATCTAAAATTATATTGTATATGATTATCGACATTATATTATAATTTGATATAAGGAACCATGTCGGGAATTCTCAGTAAGCCTGACCAGCTTACCCTTTATTGACGTAAAACTGTACAGATGAGTAATTAGCTGATGAATTGGCGCAAGAACAAGAAGTTGTGGTTAAACTGGTGCACGACACACATGAGATGTAGTCATACCTATCAGAAGAGGAAATGGCTGCATTTGGACCATTCCTAATTATTTAATTAAAATTTTATATATTAAGATAATCTCATTAATTGTAAGATTTTAAGCATTTGATTTTATTTAATTGAATTGTTCTAGATCTGTAGCAAATATTTATTGGTAAGTTGTATTAACTGATGAATGATGGCAAATTTATGTTGATTGAATGGTTATAGATGTTGAGAATGAACAAATGTTGATGATTAAATCATTATATGAATGATTGTGAATGGACATAGTTGGAATGTAGAAATGAATATTAATTTTACCTCTGAATAATCGTATAATGGAATGAAGTTAGTACACTTTGTGTACGAGTTACGACTCAAAACTTGGGTATAAGGGTGCACACTCTTTACTCAAATTTTGGGGTGTGACAATAAAAGTAAAGATAAATGTAAAACATAGATTTATGTTTGGCGTGGGGATTTAAGTTCTTCATCGCATTCTCATTTTTTAGGTTGTCGAATCAACAAAACCCTCGTTGGCGAATTCTTCGTTTCGGATCCTCTGCTTTTATGACATGCATTCTGAAAGGGAGATCCATGTAGATTTGGAATTATGAATTTCATCTCCTTTTTATGTGCATGTTGTATTTCAGAATTTTTAGGATCCTGCATTTAGATTTGGGATCCAATTAGTGGTACCATTAATCCAGACCCTAAATCGATCATGGCCATTCATGCATCTAAATGATCCAATCAAATCACTTCCTAGAAGACCTTAAAGTCTCACTCCCTTTTGATTGTAATCTTAGTGGGGTTGGATCCTTATATTCTCTTAATTCGGATTAATGTACTGCCAGGGGCATGATACGCTTGGAATTCATCCTCTCCTGATTTGGGTATGATTTGCAACCAAATTTCCTTAAATATCGATTTGATCTTTAGATATTCAAAATCTTCATGATCACCGTAAACCCTTCAATGTCTCTAAAAAGGTGTCCCTTTTTAAAAAGATTGTGAGAGATTGTCTTACCAAGTTAATTATAACCAGATTCGTGATAGGATTCTTTCCGTTGGTGGGTCTTTATAGACATGTCAAGTACATTACCTCATTAATTATCTCGCTAATCGCGGCCACATGGCATGTGACGTTTTGCTCTCCAAAAGACATGCATAACGGTCTATGTCATTACATTAATAACGAAACGCATTTCGTCGAACATAAAATCAACCAAAGATATCCTCGGGAGTGAGTATGATTTCTCGTTAGCATCAATCTCGTAGTGTCAACATGTGATAGATGTCGTTGCGCAAAAAATGAGCATAAATAGGTCCTATCTTATAAATCGGCATATGTTAAACATGTATTCCAGTTAGAGCTGGGCGGGACTCGACTCGATTTGGTGGATCTAACTCGTTTGACTCGACCCGAACCGAATGCTCGAGTCGAGTAGACCCACCCTGATCCGAATCCCGACCGAGTCGAGTTCAGGTTACGTAGTAATCTGATTCGACCTGATTCGAAATTCGATTCAGTCGGATCCAATCCGAAACCTGACTCGGACCGGAATTGGATATATATATATATATATAACCTCATTTCCCTCTCTACCCTAAACCTAGCAGCCATCTGCCGCACCCAACCCGATCTCGACATCCCCTACTCCAGCACCTGTCTGACCTTTAGCCCCTCCTCCTCCTCTCTCTCTCCTCCACTCGCCCGCATAACAGCACCCATCCAGCTTCGAGCTCCACCTCCTCCTCTCTCTCTCCTCCACTCGTTTGCACAGAAGCACTCGTCCGAGTTCGAGCTCCTCCTCTGCCTCTCTCTCTCCTCCATTCGTCTGCACAACAGAACCGATCCGGCCACCTAGCCCATTCTTGACCTCGATTTTCAGGTATTTATTTATTATTATTATTTTAATTAAAATGGATGGCTCTGATCGGCCTGGCCCATTATGTTGCATCCGAGCCGATCCGAATCGTACCAAACTCGATCCGACTCGGTTTCTCTAACCAAATCGAACTCGGTTCAAGTTAGCCCAGCTAAGAATCGGTTTGGATCGAGTCAGGCCCGCTAGACTCGGTCCCGAGTTAGATCGAGTTCAGGTCAGGGTTTTCACAATACCGGATCGAGTTGAGTTGGACCTTACTCGGTTTGAATCGACTCGATGCCCACCTCTAATTCCAGTTTTGGCATATGTGGTTGCAGGTGATGAGCAAACATTTAGGCAAGGGTGCCAATGTGTCGGGTGCACCTAATGTGTAACGCCCTGAATTTTGAAGGTCGAGCAAAGCTCGACTCCCGAGATTCTGAATATCAGTTATGTTTTGTGGAAGCCAATATCCTGATTTCTTTCACATTGGGCATTTGAGAATGCATAGAATTATACTAAACAACGTACCATACTCCAGGTTTAATGTAATTAAAGTAGATGTGTAAATCAATATATATATATATATATCGTGAAGTTCCTTCCAGGGTATGAGTCCATAGCTGGGTTTAATGTATACATATACAATTCTAAAAAAATGAACAAAATGTGGTAATGTAACATCCAACTAAGCCCATATGCCCAGCGCTCTCTGTCCAATGGTACATGGCCTACATTGGCCCATCCAAGAGCTGGAAATAGGAGAATTTCTTCTCTTCATCCAAGAAAGCTTGCTCCAATGTATCGGCATCCACAATACCTACATCTATACTAGTGTCTGGTTGGTGTTTTAAAACATCGTCCCAGAGTGGGAGTGAGTCATCAACTCAGTGGTTCCATAAAGTAAAAGTTACACATGTTATCAAGTCAATCAATACAGTAATGATAAAATAATATAAGACAATCACTTCCTATCTACTCTTTTTAATGCGAGAATGGAGTTTTTGTAATGATGCATGCCCTCACCCATCGACACTCCCTCAACACGCGACTCCAACCACCTGTTTCGCATATGGCAATACTTCCTCAAACGTACGACTCCAACGCATTTTTTGCCACATTCTAACTAATGCAATGTAGTGCATGATCATGTTAGCCGAGTGATTAATTATGCCCATTCATCCAGTAATTTGGGGAAACTAAGATACTTCCTTTTTTAAACATCGATCCTAATCGAATAACTGGGCATTGGACAACTACAGCGGTCCTACTCCTGTGTTCTTGATCCGTCTAGATTCGTCACTCCTAGATAAATACATACGATAGACAAATTATAAGAAGTGGTGCTCGCGGTCACTACAGGGAGGCTCGTCACCCCAGCGTAGGTCGACAACACGGACACGGTGTCCCATACCACCATGTCCGGCTCACAAGTCTTGAGGATCATGATACCATGATTAAAAGTGGATCTCTACAATGGTGAGGGGGATACCTTAGATTCAAATAATTGTGCTCATACATGGTGAACATACAACAGGTCAACCGGTTCTTTAGGCAATTTTGATTGGTAAGGGCGCACACCAACATAATCGGCATGGAGTGTGTGAGCGCTCCTCATGGCCTAGCCACTGTCGATAGTCAATGTCTGACCCGTGTCTTTCGAATTTACCCAAGGTGACCAACCCAATTCGGCCACCCAAACGTGAAAGTTTACCGGTTACCTAAACTACATTCGTAGCTCTATTCCTATCCAAATCATGTTAATAGACATTCATAACATATGGATTAATATTTGATAAGCAATCTTGATAAACAATTCATTTAGGCATTTCATCAAACACATAGACAACATCAACTATAACTTGCAATTCGTTCATTCATTAGATAGATAAATAAGTATACTTAAAACAGCAAGAAATCCTACATTAGCAATCATAAATCATTAACTATAATGAAAGCATTGATAAATCACAACCTAAGCATTTATAGTCCGTACCTTTTGATAGCACGCCCGACTCGGACTTGCTCCTAGGAATATGTTTCCAAGGAAGGATTGTCGGCCGCCTAAATGAGCACATAAGTTAGTTAGTGTTGAAGAAAACCCATTTGGAGACCTACATCTATAAGGGAGTTTGTATTATTTACCCTAAGTTGTAGTCAGAGAAGATCCGGTAGTGAGAGTGGCGGTGGCTAGGCTTGTGAGTCGATGGAAGAGGATTACCCCTCGTGGCAAGTACTACTCCAATCTCTCTTCTTCTCTATCTTTCTTTTTTCTCTTCTCTCCCTCACCTTAGATTTCCCAAATTCGTATTTGGGGGAAATGGGGTGAATAAGGAGCTATTTATAACTCCAGGTGGTATGTAAATGGCCCTAGAGCCATTTTGGACAGCTATTTCTGACTAACGGGGCCCTTAGGAGGGCCCGCGGGCTCATCTATGCCATGGGGTAGGCTCCTTGTCAATGGATCAATGCTAGGACACAGTTTCGGTGCAAAGGATAAACAGATCGGTCGTGGGAAGCCTGTGTCAGATCAACGGTTATGAATGTTCAATCGAGGCCACCGTTATACGGATGTGTAGAGAATTTTCCTTACTCTATGTATGAAGTTTGATCATAAACCGACAGTCCGAAATCCTCAACTTTGTGTAAGAGTAGATGACTCAATTCACTTAAGTTTCAACACATTCCTTTAGAGTATTTGCACTTCTCATGCACTTGTCTCTCGGCTCAAGTTGAGTGTTTCTGGACACTATCCAGGCTTGACTCCCGCAATGGTTGTCAAGCCTACTAAGACGGACATTGTTCTATAATTTCAAGGCTAGCGGACCCCTGATGTGCGGTTTAAGTCCTTTACGGAGTTTCAGGGTACTCTCGAGAGGGGCGGGCCCTCGAGATTTCTCTTAAGTTTTCGGATGGTGGTGCGCTAGTGCACTTGTGATCCTGAGCTATATTTATTTGTAGGAATAGTGGCCCGAACTTAATTTTTTTAATGTTATGTATTAGCATACACCTAGTCGAGTATGACCCTCGGGCAGTCCCATCTGTGGTTGAACTCGGGTTTTAGTACGGACTTTTCCAGGACGTTACATAATGGGTACCTTAAATTGCCTCGACATGAGGGAAATCCCATTAGGGTAGCCATCAACATGCTACAAGAGGGACATGAATGGTTCCTGTGATAGGAAGTTATGTGGGGCACACAAGGATGCTTGCGAGAAATCGACTCCATCCATTAGTTTCTCAACTACTAAAAACGGACTCCACAAATCAAGTAGATCCAAAACTCATGCAGATCATATGACAAAAAATGACGTAGATTGAACACATATCATTGGAAACTTTGTGGGGGCACAGAAGTTTTGAATCAAGATGATATTCGTGCCTACAACTTATCCCAGTGTTAATAACATTATGTACTATTTGGATGGCATTTAAGCATCATGGAGGGCTCCAAAAAAATTTCAACAGTTGACATTTTTATTCTCACTTTTTCTTGTCATGTGGCCCACGAGTATTGAATCTGATTGATTTTTAGAGTTTTTCCTACTGTGAGGTGAGGTTGAGAAACTAATAGACAGAGTGTATTTCTAATGGGCATTTATGTGAGACCACATAACATCCAAGTCTCCAGGTCATCTAATCCGATGGGTTAAAATAGGACTTACAAAGTAAAAATGAATAACAAGTGATACATGTTATTTGCTCTCGGTTTGTTTTTTGTCATATGTGGTTTGTGCGGGCATGTCAGAATCGATTGTGCTGATCGATTCAAACCGAACAACTTGACCCCAAGTGCTAAGATAGGTAGATATGTCGAATGCGCTCGTATATGACCGAGACTTGAGAAGCTCAGTCACCTATTCAGCCACTCGCAATATATTTATAAGATGATGTGATTATTGGAGGATGGGGTTCTTCCTCCGAAGATGGGTTGCAACTTGCCTTTCATACAAAAGGATTTTTTTAACTACAAGATTTTCTAAACACAAGGAATATGCATAGTCGATCGCATAGAGCAACTGTAATATGCCATTCTGAAAGTAAAACTGATTGTATTGGAGCCGAGTCCAATGTAGAATCGTAGACTTGTATTACAACTAAAAATTATTGCTACTGGATTACTGCTACTTCTAGGATAGATTTGAGTTATGATAAGGAAAGATAATTTGATTGGTTTATTGGATTGATATGATATTATTTACTTTACTAAACTTCCTATTATTTATAGATCTCTATTGGAATTTTTTTTCGAGTATTTTTCTTCTTTATTTCAATGATTTTTGATAGCTGAATAGTTGTCATGTCAGTCTTCTAAATCCTTTTGGCTCTTTGTGTCCCTCTAACTATTCTTTTTCACCTGACCACTTTCCGTCTCTTAGACTTCTCGGCCATGCCTCGTCATCAGATGACGTGTATCATCTAGCTTAGCGCAAGTTGTGCTTCTGTGAAAAGCACTCCAAATATATCTGAAGCTCTTTCACATATTATTTGTTCACAACCCCAAGTGTAGGGTCGCGATGTAGTAATAATTCAATGAGACTGAGGTCGAATCCACGGGGAAAGGGGAACACGATCTAGAACTAATCTAAGTCTAACTTAGTTGGTCTGGGTTTTTAATCCAGTGATTTAGAAAAAAGTTTTGAAAATAAGAAAGACAAAAGACAAAGGGCATGTTTAGATGTCGGGCCCATAATGTAAACTATTGTATATTTTAATAAAATATACAATTCAATGCTAGTCTATCCAAACATTACCACGTGGTATGTTGGCGGGCCGAGTACGTCGCCAGCCCACTTTCTCGAAACCACACGTCTCATAAATCATGCAACAATATAGGCGTAAGTGTAGTGCTTTCATTGCATTGCACCGCCATAGAGTTGCCGTTGAAAACCCACCATTCCTAAATCTCTATTGAGCTTCTTCGAATCTCGGTCGAAAAATCACCCAAAAGCCGTCATTTCCCAGCAAAAGAACCTCGTCGGAAAAACTCATCATGCCATTCCAGGCCCAATCTTAGAAGACGAGAAAAACCCTTGTATCTGAGCTTCTGTAGTCCCGAATCCAGACGCAAATGGGAAGCTGTTGTAGCGAGCAAAAAAAGAAGCCGACTCCACCTCCGCATCCCCATTTCCCGGTGAAACCTCCTGTGTCGGAATCTGACCCAAGGCTCGAAGATAACCTGAGCAGAGCTCCTCCCCCACTTACACCTCCTATTGAAGAGGAGACGGTAAAGGAAGTGCTTCCCGAGACATCAAAACCCTCCATTCCGAAGATTGAAGAAGAAGATGAGAAGATTGAGAAAAAAGCTCTGATCGTGATCAATGGCTGCGATGAAATCTTTGAAATCTTCGATCTTTGTAGCTTGAGTGATGCGTTTCCACAACAACGATGACTGAAAAGAAAGGCGAGGATAGAGACGATGGAGAGGTTGAAATGCAGTGGGTAGAGAACAGATCTCCGGCCAAGTTCCAACAGAGAGGTCGAAATGTGACGGTTTTCTGGCTGATGAACACTCCATTACCAAACACTGATTTCGGAAACGATGGTTTTCTCTAATTACAAGTGCACTCTTATCCAAACATTGTAAGTGATTTGCAATTTGCAGACACATTACCACTGCAGGACCACTAATACCTTGATGGGACAGTTTTACTTCCCTGAACAATACTATACGCGAATCCAAACACGCCCTAAGGATTCAGGAATCCACCTATAGCAATCTCAATAGTCAATCTACTTGATTCAATGATAACTCAATTGGAATCATAGTCTTATCCTATCCAATCGGAAGATAAAGCAATTGAAACATAATATGAACTTTTCATTAATTTAGTTCTCAAATATTCAATGTAGTGGTGATTGGGGAATTCAATCATCCTACCATGCTCAGGAGATAATGACGAACAACGACTTCTACACATCACACATGAAGGAGTATTATGATGATTGGAATGGATTCTATCATCCTACCATGCCCAGGAGACGATGGTGAATAACAGAATTTACCAATCCCACAATCTCAAAAGTCTATAAGATTATATCAAAAGCTTTCACAACATCTACCATAATTTCAGTCATAATAAATCATAGAAAACTGGAAATGTAACTTAATTAAAACCAAAACTCCATGAAAGTTCAACATAAACTTGAATCATAGTAAATTAAATATCAAAAGAAATATAAGTTTCATCCCTTAGCCTTAGCTAAGAGATTAGCCTAATAAGATTAACATCTTAGAAGAAAAATAAAAAGTTCTACTAGAACTCGTGAAGAAATCGAAGTGAAAGAACGTTGTTGGCGCTCCACCTAGGCCTTCTCACCATTTTCAAACCCTAGAAGATGCTTTGTAGCATCCTAGGAACTCCTATTTATAGTTGGGGAACTCAAATTTTCGTACCGAGTTAGAAGAATTTGGAAACTGCCTCAAATTTACGCAGTCCGCGCAGACACTCGGGCTAGCCGAACTTCCGCAAGTTTCAAAAGATCATGTCACTGGATTTTCAGCCGAACTTTCTCAGGCTGGCCGAATTCTTGGGCTAGCCGAACCAAAACTCGAGCTAGCCGACCGACACTTCAAATCTTGGATTCTCCTCATTCCTCACTTAGTTTCTTTGGATCTTTGGCATGTGAATTCTTCAATCTTGGTCTTCTAAGATCCCTCCTTTGCCTTGGTGAATCTTGAGCACTAAATCCATGCTTTTAGCATTTTTTTCAATCCAAGCTCTCAGATTCACCTTGCGACACAAACATACATAAAGTATACTATTAAGCAGTATCATGTTCATGAAACTAAGATATAAATGGAGGAAAATATGCAATATTTGAGTCTCAACATTATTTCTTTCATGTGCAATGAAACATGTCCATTTTTAATTAGCTATTTTAGGAACGGTAAGAAACAAGCTACAACATGTGTGTGGCCCACTTGACAAGAGGACAATCTATTATTACATCTAGACCACAAGTTTCATAAATTGGCATTAGCAAGTTCATAAAAGTAAGGACTTCTCTAACAAGAAAACAACTCAACATTTACAAACCATTGTAGATAAGAATCTTCCAAAAATGGCAAATAAGTGGTCCAATGCCATTCACGTCAAGTTTGTATTTGTCAAAATAGAGCTGTCCACCACTTAATTAGAATTTTGGAAGTTTCTGGAAAGATGGACACTTCCAAAACTATGATTAAATGAAAGAATGGCTAGATTCTTCTAAGAATGGCATGGGGCTGTTTAATGGGGAAGCAAATTTCCTACAACCCCTATTACAATATCCCATGTGAAGCCCCTGACAATGTCGATATCACATTCCCTCGGTCTATGAGTTTGGACAAATCATAATAGGATGTTGCAGATCTAAAACTCAAGTCAGCCACACCATGTCAAAGTGTGGAAATGGAAGCACCTACCATTGAACTTTTCCAGAAGTCATGCCATCCTGCTCCTTTATAAGGTGGTTCCCACTAGGATGAAGGGGAAACACAAATATCAGCTTGATCAGAAACTTTTGTGGGCCCCAAGATTGTTTAAATGCTAGGCGTTCAATCTTGAGTTTGTTACAATATATAGATTAATATATTCTTACATGAAGATGCATGGTGTATAAGGTTGTTGTTACCTCATAGCTGTATATGTATAATCTTAGGTGAGAGGTGTGCTCCTAGTTGTATTAAGTTGTATTGGATACTTAGAAATTCCAAACCATTGTTCTGGACCGTTCATTGGGTCCAACCCAAATATCATTCCATGCAAACCTGACACATTTGAAAATATTAATATAACTTACAGTGGTGCTATGAGAGCATTGGAGCATTTCTCATTTATATTGTCTCTATTTTCAGTAGGCATCCATGATGATCCTCAGTACAAGGATGGTCATTGAAAACCTCCAACGGTCAACAAAAGTATTGGATGAAGCTGATATTTGTGTTTTCTCTCTATCACGGTGATCTCAACCAGTTAGATGGTAAATAAACATAATGGTAGGCCATAAGAAGGTTTCAATGGTGGGCGTCATTATCTGACCACTTTCCGTGCTATGGTCCACTTAAGCTTTAGATCTTTTTCATTTTTGAGATCTTTCCCTAAAATGATATTGCAAAATCGATGGACGGTGTGGATATAAAATATATTAGACGAGTTATATCCATTTATGTCTAATCATGGTGAATACTTTACATGCTTTACATGTATATCTAAGGTCAAAATTAAAGTTGCGGGACTATTATTACATACGGCTTTATTTCATACTATTGTAATAATGGTAATCATTACCCATTTACATGACATTACAACACATAACTTATATAATTGCAAAAACAAATAGGCCCTAAGACATTTTTTATTTTTTATTTTTTATTTTTCGATAATCATTACCCATTTACATGACACTACACCAAATAACTTATATAATCGCAAAAAAAAATAGGCCCTATGACATTTTTTATTTTTTATTTTTCTTTTATATAAGGTTTTGGGTGGATTGAGTCCATTGGTAACCTATATGGGTAACACAACTGAGGTATGAGTTCAACCCAAGCCTAACCAATTTAATTAAAATGGGCCACATTTTGTAGCCCGAGCATGATCCGGCCCTATTGTATCTAGGCCCAACCTGCCTCATAAGTGGCCCATGACCGACTATTGCAGGTCAGGCCAGATTCTGGCCCGCTCTGGTGACAATGGGCTTTTGAAACCAGAAGCCCATGGGATCAGCTTGGGCTGAGTTTTCAAACACAATAAAATAATTGGGCTAGTGCTCATGAGCCCGAGTCTGTGTAAACCAACTGGGTCTGCCATGTGGGCCTGACTTATTTCACCTTGATCATGGAGTATTTTTAAAGGAAACCGTGCCTGGCCCGAACCTGGGTCCTTAGCCAGCAGGATAGTCTGGGCTTGGATTTAGGTCCATGGGCCAAATCAGCAATCTAGACCATTTATAAATTCGCTCTACTTTTGGTGGGTCAATTGGATGGTTATGGCCATCCTAGGGAGAAATGTTATCCAATGTGGGCCCCATTAAATGGATTGTTCATATTTTATACTGATTATTGGACCTTCTTTGATCTAATCACTTCTTTCTTTTTTATTTGGCATCGATGCAATGGAAAAATTCTTCTAATCAATGTAATTGTATATAAATGCCCATGAACAGTGGGGTGAACCTAAGGGATGGGTCCATATCAATGATTTGAATCCTACACATGAAAGTCTTAACTTGCTTAAAGTCTATAAAAGTCAAGCCCAATCTGTAACTCCAGATTTGTGAAATGTAAATTTGGATTTTTTGGGCATCCCATATTAAATTCTAAAGTTCTAGCTATGCTACTTGACTGTAAAACCCGGGCCCAAGCTCTGTGGGGCCACCGTAACGTGCATCTGTTTTGCCATATCATCTTAAGACATGAGCCCCAATGAGTCGGATGTCACGCCTCACAAGGTAAAATCATGCCTGATGTATCTTAGCAATTTTATGGTTTTTGTTTAAACATGAAATTTAGTGGTTAAATATGATGTAACAAGAGGCAAGTAAAAGTATTTGTAAGTATTACAAATTTATAATATATTGTAATAAATTTTTTTTATTCAAACATAGGAATTAGTGTGTGATATATATATATATATATATATATATATATATATATATATATATATATATATATATATATATATATATATATATATATATATATATATATATATATATGATTTGACAATTGGGTGGTATAAAAATGTCATCATTATACTTTTACTGCACTTATCCAAATACAAAAATTCTCGATCAAATTACTTGGGGGGTGTTTGGATCATAAGGTACTTTAGATAAGCTACTTATGCCATAAGTAGCTTGTCTTAGTTCCTAGTTAATTAGGGAGTAAGTATATTTGGTAAATAACATATTTATTATTTAAAAAGTAGAAAAAACATATTTGGTTTCTAACATCATAAATAATTATTCTAAAAGTTTGTTTATTCCTCCTCACATCTATCGTCCATCATGTGGGGCCAACCTTTGATTGAATCATTCATTGTGTGGGCCCCACCTTTGATGTGGGTAGTCCATCATGCAAGGCCCACCTTTGTTGTGCGTCATTCATCATTAGAGGCCAACCTTTAATGTGCACAGTTCATTAGGTATGGCCCACCTTTGATGTTAGTTATCCATCATGTGGGCCCACTATCAATGTTATTATTCATCATGTGGGGCCCATCTTCAATATGCAATGCCCATCACATGGAACCCACATTTGATGTGGACCGTCCATCATGTGAGCCCACCTTCTATGTAGATCGTCCATCATGCGTTACCCGCCTTGCATATGGGCCACTCATCATTAGGCTGACTTTGATGTGGACTGTCCATCATGTGGGGCCCACCTTAATGTGGATCATCCATTATGTGGGGCTAACTATTATTAATTGCCCATCATGTGGAGCCCACCTTTGATGTGGGTTGCCCATCATGTGGGCCCCACCTTCAATGTGGGTTGCCCATATGTAGGCTCTCCTTAGATGTGGCCATTCTTTATTAGAGGCGGACCTTTGATGTGGATCGTCCGTCTTGGATCATTTATCCATTCATTGGATGATTTTCTAATCTCATGAACTTAGGAGAGATTCATGGCTACAGAGAGCATATTCTCTTAAACAATTTCCTAAGTTGTGTGTCACCGTTGAAATTGAAGGACATAAGTTACTTTTGGTAGTTGAGCTAATTCGAGCTGAGTTGAACAAATTAACCGAGCTAGTTCAATTCACGCC
Organism: Magnolia changhungtana; assembly: GCA_030180095.1. Lineage (NCBI taxonomy): Eukaryota > Viridiplantae > Streptophyta > Magnoliopsida > Magnoliales > Magnoliaceae > Magnolia > Magnolia changhungtana. The sequence continues at coordinate 8,138,527 of JASAUF010000220.1, forward strand.
TAACTCTAGCTGCAACAAGTCGAATTTAATTTAGTTAAATATTCATGACCCCATTTTTGGATCCTTTAAATCTTTAAGTCCCCATTTAGTGATTATTCAATCACATTTGCTGGCCAAAGCACAACTGTCTCATAACTACCTAGGTCTAGTAATTTGCCGAGTCCACAAACATCTTGTTCGTTGAATTGCCACCAATAATTTATTTTGCTTTCTTTTATTATTGTCTATTGATTGTACTACATCTTCATTCATATTAATAAAATTAACATTCAACCTTTAAGTACATATTTTACTTTCATTATCTTATTTTTTGTCGACAGACGCAACTAAGCTATCACCGTTGTTAGAATAAAAGTTGCTATATTTAACACAAATATAATTCATTTGAATAACTAACCATTTACTTTGTAAATTGTTTGATCAACTCGCTAATCTCTGACCAAGGAACCAACCAATCTTCATAGATTGGATCCTAATCTAGTAATCAACCAATCTTCATAGATTAGATCCTAATCTAGTAACCAATAGTCTTCAGACTGTTCCAGCGGCACGGGGCTAGGCACAATGGTGGTGGTTTGAACTTTCTTTCTTTCATTCGTCATTGTTGAAGCACTATAGATGAGATAAACCGTTTTAATGTCGTTCCCACAGACGGCGCTAAACTGTTGATGTAGAAATTTGTTCGTTCTTCTTAGACCATTTGGGATTTGTAAGATAAGACAAAGATGGAGACCCTGGCTGCTGCAGGGGACCCTTCGATGCCAAAGTCAGACATGCAAGCTAGGTGTAATAGAACGTAAGGTTTTCAGATGTGAGATTGTGCGTACCTTTTACCATTAGGGAGGTCCTTATTTATATTTTGAGATTAGACGGTGGCGTAGGGGGCGATCTCCCTGTTTAATAGATGCGTATTGTAAAGGGATTCAGATCCCAAACATGTCGTAAGGATCTTCTGAGATTTTCAGTTGAGATCTCGAGCAGATTCGTGTTGCGGTCGCCTTTCTAGATTCTCGGCTAGGATCTCGAGTAGACACTGTCGAGACGAAGTCGGAACTAGTAGAAGAGGGTTATGCTGACCTGGCTTCTTTCGCGAGAAGTAGTTGAGTTCTCCCTTGGTGTCGAACAAGTTACCAACTTGTCGATCTGCCTTTCGGACACATAGCTGAGCATTGATGCCGAGCTCTTTTCCATAGTAGGATGCATATGGGATATCGGAGATGACCATCATCTTCATCTTGTCATACGACGGAGGTTGTACTCTGGGCCTCTTTCTCAAGAGATGTTTTGTAATGTCTCAGAAAAATTCGTACAAAGACCCGAGTACCGCCTTAGGCAGAAATCACTCAGGACCAAATCCTTTAGAAATTAGGCGAGAATTAATTAAGTGTTAAACTAAATTATCCGTGAAATTTGCTCTAACCACTTTAAATACGAACTGAAAGACCCAAAACTAGTAGAATCGCTAACGCTACCTTACCTAAAAACGTATGATCAATCTCAAAACCCAGTTGCTCTCGGGAGCAGCTTGAAACTCCGTTTAGGACCTGGACCGCGCGTCGAGAGTTCGATTACCGTGAATCTATACGCTAATGACCGCCTTATTGGGCTTGACGACTATCTCGGAAATCAAGTCCAGATAGTATCCAGAAACGCACAACTTGAGCCCGAAGTGAAGTGTGTGAGAAATGTGAATATCTTTGGAAATTGAACTCAGATTTAAGTAATTTGGGTCGTTCACTTGCAGGCCAAATTTAAGGATTCAGACCGTCAGAATCTGACCCAATTACACCATCGGATCAGGAAAAATTTCTAACACATGTTAGTATGCTTGTGGCCTTGATCAAGTATCGATGACCATTGAATTTAAAATGGTCCGCCACGGTCGATCCACAAATTCAATTGGACCGAAAACTTAACTTAACCTAGATCCAATGTCAAGGAGCTTACTCCGAACCGTACGCAGAAAAGGGGCCTTCAGATGTGCTCCGTTGGACCGAAACAACCAACTTTTGGCTATAACCTAAGTATACCATGGCCCTGGGGCCATTCCCATCAGTTCTGGGCCTATATAAGGGCTTTAAACCCTCTCTCTCTCTCTCTCTCATTCCATACGAATTTGGAAAACCCTAAGAGAGAGAAGAGAGAAAATAGAAGGAAAGAGAGAGTAAGTGAGAGAGAGAGAGAGTTGGCGTTTGTTCCTGGGATTAAATCCCACCACTCCACGTGCTTAAGCATCATTCCTGTACCGCTATACGGGCGATTCCGATCCCATTCTTAGGTAAGAAAACCTAACCCCGATCTGTTTTAGGGTTTCAAATAGTGTAAGTGATGAAATAGCTAACCTATTTCATGCTATAGGTGGCCGTCGTGCCGTAGACAAAAACTTGGCGTACAAACTGAGTTCGATACTTGTTTATTGGTGAAAGGCGCGGACTATAAACGTTTAAGTTATGATTTTTAAGGCTTTTGTAACATCCCGGAAAAATCCATACAAAGACCCGAGTACCACCTCAGGCAGAAATCACTCAAGACCAAATCCTTTAGAAATTAGACAAAATTAACGAAGTGCTAAACTAGATTAGCTGTGAAATTAGATTGAACCACTTTAAATATGAATTGCAAGACCCAAAACTTGTAGAATCATTAACGCTACTTTACCCTGAAATCTAGAATCAATCTCTAAACCCGGTTGCTCTCGGGAGCACCTTGAAACTTCGTATCGGACCTAGATCGCACGTCGAAAGTCCGATGACCGCAAAACTATACGAATATGACCGCTTTACTGGGCTTGACAACTATCTCAGAAATTAAGTCCTAACAGTGTCCAGAAATGCACAACTTAAGCCCGGAGTGAAGTGTGTGAGAAACGCGAATATCTTTAGGAAATGAACTAAAACTTAAGTGCATTGAGTCGGTTCGCTTGCAAGCCAAATCTAATCTTTCAGACCATTAGAATCTGACCTAATTAAACCCTCGGATCAAGGGAAAATTTCAACACATGTCAGTGTACTTGTGGCCCTGATCGAATACCGGTGACCGTTGAACTGAAACTGGTCCACCACGGTCGATCTGTAAATCCGATCGGACCAAAAACTTAACTCGACCTAGATCCAATGCCAAGGAGCTTAAGTCCGACCGCACGCAGAAAAGAGGCCTCCAGAAGTGCTCTGTTGGATTGAAACAGCCCCCATTTGACTATAATCTAAGTATACCATGGCCCTGGGGCCATTCCGGTTAGTTCTGGGCCTATATAAGGACCTAAAACCCTCACTCTCTCATGTCATACGAATTTACAACCCTAGGAGAGAGAATGGAGAAAAGAGAGAAGGGAAGAGAGAGAAGGTGAGAGAGAGAGAGTTGGAGTTGGTTCCTGGGATTCAATTCCGACGCTCCACATGCTTGACCACTATTCTTGTATCGTTATACGGGCGATTCCGACACCGTTCTTGGGTAAGAAAACCTAACCCTAATCTGTTTTAGGGTTTTAAATAGTGTAAGGGATGAAATAGCTAACCTATTTCATACTATAGGTTGCCGTTGTGCCGTAGACAAAGGCTTAGTGTTTAAACTGAGTTCGTTACAAGTCTACCGGTAAAAGGTGCAGACTATAAATGTTTAGGTTATGGTTTTTAAGGCTTTCAATATTAGTTAATGATTTATGACTGACTTGATTGCTATCACATGTGCTTAGATGCAAGGATTTTCGTTTATTATATATATATGTGAACTATGTTGAATATAATGCATTTCATGTGTTTGTTGAAATGTTTGAATGAATATGAAATTATAATTTGTGCTTGTTATGATTGATGTGTGGGAATACATGATTGTTGTACGTATGACAACTCCTATGTAGAAGGATTTGCTATAATATGTGGATTAACTAATTTATTACAAGTATGTAATATGTGTAGTCTAAGTTTTTGGAAAAATGTCTGAATGAGTATGGAACATGTAACGACTCGAAAAATTCCGTACAATGGCCGGAGCACCACCTCGACTAGAAATCACTTAGGATCAAATCCTTTAGAAAATTGACAAAGTTAACTAAGTGCTAAACGAGATTAGCCATGAAATCCGCTAGAATCGCTTTAAATACGATCCGCAAGACCCAAAACTTGTAGAATCATTGACGCTAGGTTACCCTAAAATCTAGGATCAAACTCATTACCCGACTGCTCTAGGGAGCACATTGAAACTTCGTATCAGATCTGGACCGCACATCGAAAGTCCGAATGATACGAGGTTATAGACTTAGGACCACCTTGCTGGGCTTGATAACCATCTCGGAGATCAAATCCAAATTGTATACCACGGCTATTCGCTTGAGTCCGGAGCGAGGAGTGTGAGAACACTTGGTTTTCTTTATAAATAAATATCTCAAATAGTAATCTGAGACTTGTTACTTGCGGAAAATCTGTAAGTAACCAGACCGTCAGAATCTGACCCAAATACACCTTCGGATCAGGAAACATTTCATATACATGACAGTGTACTTGAAATCTCTGATCGAGTTTCACTGACCGTTGAACTGAAACTGGTCCGCCACGCGTGATCTGAGAATCCGATTGAAACGAAAACTTAACTCCACCTAGATCCAGAGTCTGTGAGCTTAAGTCTGACCTTTGGCTCAAGGGGGGTCGCCAGAAGTGCTCCGTTGAGCTGGAACAGGCTCACTTTGGTTATAACCTAAGTATACCTTGGCCCTAAGTCTGTTTTGGTGTGATTTTAGGTTATATAAGGACCTTAGAACCCTCTCTCATTCAGCCATACGAATTTGAGAGAAACCCTAGGAGAGAGAAGAGAGAAAAGAGAGAGAAAGTGTGAGAGAAGTGGGAGAAGCTCCCTACTACTTTCCCCTGCCGTTCTACAAGCTTAACCACTCAAGTCTAATCGCTTTCCTGGCAATTCCGACCTCGTTTCTAGGTAAGAAACCCTAACCCTAATCTGTTTTGGGGTTGTGATGGTTGTAGGTTATGAAATAGCTAACTTATTTCATTCTATAGGTTACCAAACTGCCGAATACGAAAGCTTAGTAAACTTATCGGATTTGTTACGATTCTACGATAAAAGGTGTGGACTTTAGGTGTATAGGTTACGGTTTTCAATGCTTTCAATGTCAGATAATGATAGATTCATGATCTGTATGTAATTGCACATGTACAAAGTGCTGTCCGTTTCGCGTTTCGGTTATACGATAAATATATTGAATATACTGTATTCCTAGTATTTGTAGAAAGTACCGTATACGTATAAATTTTGAAAATGTGTTTGCCATGATTATTTGCTGTATGAACATATTATATATGTGTAAAATACTTGCTTGGCGAAAGGACTCGCCCTAATACATGTTTTGCTAATATACACTATGTATGTTGAAATAGTGTATTCTAAGTGTTTGTGAAAATGCTTATGAGAGTAAGTGCTTGGATGATGGTGCTTTAGGTGGGTGTTGAGATGGGATTCTCAACTACCTTAGACACGTATATGATTTCCTCTATGATTGGGTGTTTAATTTAATCGCTTACTTTGAAATATACGTATTTGTATTTCTTGTTTACATTGTGCTTTGTAACATGCTAACATGTTTGTTAATATGCTTGAATTACTTTGTTTATTATGCTTTACTCTACATGCTCTGAATAAGGATTAATTACGTTTGGGACTATGATTATAGTCCAGACAATTGGTACCAGACTTGAGTTCGTGATTGAGATTCATTTCGCCACGAAGGACGTATCTGACGAACCCGAGTCGTACTTCGGTTGGCGACAGTGGTTAGGCCACGCGAAGTGCTTATGCACTTCATGTCGTTCAGTTGATTGTGCGCTCGAGCTAGTCAGGCTCATCAAGTAACCCGATATGTCTAATGTATGTTCACTATGTTTGGACACTACTGCTTGAACGTAGGGTACCAAACTTACCAGTGAAATCCCGTTAACCATGGTACCTCGATCCGCTAAGACTCATGAGCCGGGCATGGTGGTATGGGACACTGTGGTCGAGCTGTCGGCCTACGCTGGGGCCACGTGCCTCCTCGTAGTGACCAATGAGCAACCAGACTCGTGAGCTGAATACGGTGGTATAAGACACTGTATTTGAGTTATCGGCCTACACTGATTGGTGACGAGCCCTTTGTAGTGACCTCGAGCATACTCTAAATTTGCGGTGAGGCGACGAGTTTTGTTGCGGTGTATAAAGTATGAACTAGGCCTGTATCAATTTAGTGATGAACCGTTAAAAAGGTGACGAGGGAGTGGTGTAACGGTTGCGTGTAACAGCCCTGACAGCCTTTGCAGTGCCCTAGAACCACACTATCGTATGAGATTATCTAGGTTTGACGACTCTAGAATGGATCATGTTTGGGAATGATACAAGGGAGGTACCTTAGTTTCCCAATCCTGCTGTTTGAAATTGACTAATAACAACTCGATAATCATGCTCATCATCGTACTGCATGTGCCTGGAAGATGTGGAGCACTGAGGAATGAAAGCATGTCGCGAACGTAAGATGGTGTCGCATGAGGGAGTATGTCGGTGAGGGCATGCATCATGGCTGCATTTCATACTTACATTAACAAGAGTAGATAGGACTGTTCGATTGTACTGCTTTATCATTACTGCTTAACTGAATTGATAACATGTTAACTTATGCTTTATTGTTCCACTGAGTTAGCTATTCACTCCCACGTTACGGGACGGTGTTGTACACACCAACCAGACTCTGTCTTAAGTACAGATGAGGTGACGACTCAGGAGGCTGAGCCGGACTACAACGAGGACCAGGACGAGTTCTCGTATATGCAGTATGCTAGCGGCTTTGCCTAGATTGCCTGGATCGACAGGATTTACAGGACTTCTCTAGTTGTATTTTTGACATTTTGATCGTAAAACAGATACATTTATATAGTGACTCAGTTGGGTTCATACTCTGGAGATTGAGATGGTTTTGTTTCTTTTACATATAATTATATACAGTTTCAGTCTTCTTTTTGCCTTTATACAATTGATCTGGAGTATGAATTACTGTTTTGGTACAATCTCACTCATGTTTAATGCACTAACACAGACAACATTTAATCATCATTATCTGTGTTGCATCAGTGATGTTTTGGAACTCGAGAGTTGAGTTGCTACTCGACCCTCAAATTTCAGGGCGGATTCGTACTTGCCACGATTATCCCTCGTAGATACATGATGGTTGCACGTGTGACAACTCCTTGATGAAAGGATTTGCCCTAACACCTGTTATAACCAACATACGTCATGTATGTTGAAGTGTGTAGTCTAAGTGCTTGTGAAAATGTCTGAACGAATATGAAATTCTTGCCATGATTATTAACTATGAATATATGCTTGTTGTGTATATGGCAACTCCTTTGTAAAAGGGTTTGCCGGGATATATGTTATAACTAGTCTAATACATGTATGTTGAAATGGGTAGCCTAAGTGTTTGATAAAATGCCTGAATGAGAAAATGCTCGTTTAAATGTATATAATGAGAGTATTGAGATAAGATTCTCAATCCCCTTATCCATGGTTACAGTTTCCTTTATGTAACCTACCTCACTACTATGTGCTTTATGGTTGAAATGCCTATGTACGCTACATGTACACTATGTGTTTGTTGAAATGGCCAAATGAGATTTATATTTGATTTTAGTTGTCACATGCTGTCTTTGGTTACTACATGCATATACAATTACTTGAAGTGTGGTTGGGGCTACGATGTAGTCCAGGTAATCGGTAATGGTTTACGATGGGTGGCCAAATTAGTCTCGCCACCTATGATGCGTTCGATGAATCCGAGTCATAAGATGATTGTCGACAGTGGTACCATGTCGATTAATTCAGCGTATGCTCGTACCAGTCGAACTTGTCAAGCAACTCGATTGGCCTAATGTATGTTCACCATGTATGGACGCTACTGCTTGAATCTAAGGTACCAACTTACTAGTGAAAAGCCCATTTAACCATGGTACCACGATCTGCTAAGATTCATGAGTCGGGCATGGTGGTATGGGACACCGTGGTTGAGTTGTCTGCCTACGCTGGGGCGACGAGCCTCCCCGTAGTGACCAGTGAGCAACCCAGACTCGTGAGCTGAATATGGTGGTATGGGATACTGTATTCGAACTGTCGGCCTCCATTAGCGCAGCCTGGCTGTGGTCCCCAGTCGGGTCAGTGACGAGCCTTTGAAAATAGACTGCCAGTTAGTAGGGCGTTGGTGGAGTGACATTGAGTATGAAATAGGCCTATCTCAGTGCAGCCTAGTTGTGCTCCCCAGTCGGGTTGGTGATGAGCCTTCGAAAATAGACTACCAGTTGGTAGGGCATTAGTGGTAGTGACCTGAACTTGCCTATCGTATGTGATTAACTAGGATTGACGACCTTAGATGAATCATTGTTTGGATAAATGATATAAAGGGCGGTACCTTAGCTTCCAAAATTCTGTTATATGAAAAGATCTAATAAAAACTTGGAAATCACGCTCATGCACCGCATTGCATGGCCGTTTGGCGTTGGGTAGAGCACTGAGGAAGTGACTGACATGCCGCGACTTTGAGATGAAGATCGCAAAGGGAGTGCAGGCGAGGGCATGCATCATTATTTGTAACATCCCGGATTTTTACTGTTTTGAATTTCCAAAAATCCTTAAATTATTTTTTATGTAATTAACTTATATTATCACTTACTGACCATTGACACTCAATGCTAGCTTATACATGGGTGATTGTAACGTCCCGTCCAACCAGCACAGTGTCCTGGGGCGTCCACGTCGGATTTGCCGCAGGATCGTTCATTTAAACTACTCAGGGTGAAGTATCACAAGTAAATTAAATCTAAGATTAGCCCATTAGACTAGACTAGTCAGGTCATGATCGGACCAAGTGCGGCCTGCTAAGCCAGATGGCCTGTTTACACTTAACAACAACCCGTGTGGGCCGCCTAACGACCGAGGAGGGTCAGAAATTTTCGAAAGTCTAGGAATCATAGATCTCACTGGGCTTGTGGTCCATCGTGAACTACGGACCGAGTGGACACCCAGAACTGGGATCTGGCACTAGCCGAATGCACCCCACCAATGCCAGAATTGGAATCTGGCACTTACAAATGAAACTGGGATACCGGGCGTTTTAGCCGTCGGATTTCTTCCAAAATTGCGGTAACGGTTTAATATATTTTTCTACACCCGTCCACCAAATCTAGGACCCGATCATGGCACGGTGACTGTTAATCACAAACCGGACCCATACGATCAAACCCCATATCTGATCGTTCTCAAATTTTGTGTGGCCCTTCATCGGGCCATGGAGCACCTACCCTACAAGTTTCATAGTCAGAAGGCTGCCAGAACTGCTCCAATCACTAGAGCGGCCCCCATAAGGCCATTTAAGGGTCGGAAACGCTTACTCAGACCTTATACCCGTTCATCCGTTTGTCCTCAAATTTTGCATGGACCCTAGTCGGGCCATAAGACACCTACACGCCGAATTTGGTAGCCAAGGAGGTGTTAGGTCCACCCCAACACTAATATGGAGTCCCATAAGACTATTTTGGGAAGATGTTGAAGCTTGGGGCCAAAGGACCCAACTCTAGGGAAATAAACCCTAGCTCTTATCTCATTTCTCCCACCATTCTCCAACAACAAACATCCCTCTCCCTCATACCCTTCTCCATTCTCCAATAACAATCTCTCCCTCATAACTTCCTACACCCTCCACCCATTAAATCCCCTCCCTCATAAACCTTCATCATCTACCCACAACCAACCTCTCATGGCTCATAACTCCCACCACAACCACCATTACTAGGGGAGTAAAGAGAGAGCAAGAGAGTAAAGAGAGTGAAGGAGAGCTAAGGAGTACCCTAAATTGAGGTGGGGCCAAGGAAACTCAACCCTTTCAATTCCCTACCCCTCCTCCAAGAAGAAACTCTCCGCCACAACCCCAAATTCGTCCGTTGGCCATCTAGGTAAGAACCTCTCACCCTTTCTTCTTGAGATCCGAGTATTAAGAAAGGATTGGCATGAAATTTCTCACATGCAAGGATTGGTTTTAGGGATTCCGGCTGATCTGCCCTGAAATCCACATCTCCTAGGTCGTTTCCAAGCCTCCATCAAATCCAAGGTGCAGATTATTGTTCTTAGGTGGCCTAGCACCAATTTTAGTGTGGGTTTAATGATTTTGAATGCTTGGATGTTATATTTGAAATTCTAGAGAAACCCTATGGATTATATATTTTTCAGAATTGTTTGGATGTGCATGCTTAGCTCTCAATTTGATGTAGATCTTGCCTTCCACATGATGTTATGCATGGATGATAATATGCTCATGTTTCGTTGGTTCTTTTCCCTCATATGTGGTGTTTCATTGTGTGTATAATTATTTACACTTGTATTCATGATTTCTCAAGATGGAGGAAGTGTTTAACTTCCTCACACAACCCACACACTCACATGCACCTTGTTTTCGTGATAACATTTGCTTGCTTGATAGGAGTATTCGCTTATATGCTTGAGATGTATGAGAAAATGATATTGATGTACTAGTTGATAACATGGATAGTGGGCATGTTGTAGATTCCCTTCACTCCCTTGGGTTGGTCAGGAACATGATGAGAGACGGTAGTCCCATCGGTAGGACTATGCTAGGGCTATATCCGTGGGTTTGGGCGGGTGTGTTCGGGTGGCTGTAGTTCGACTACATGGGTCCCTTGTGCCCGAGGTCACTCGTCTCACGCTCGCCTGACTCGTGCGGTCTAGCTTACTGTCTGACCAACCTTGTTTGTCAACCTTGTTTGCTCACCTATGTATGGAACCTGGAACACCTTACAACCATTGTGGCCCATTGATATCTAGACTGTAATGGGTCCACAGTCTCGTAAGCCGGGCATGGTGGAATGTGACACTGTGTCCGAGCTGTTGGCCTACGCTGGGGTACCGCACCTCCCCGTAGTGACCGCGAGCGATCCCTTCCTTTCTGCACTCCTCATGTGCTTAGAGTTAGGGATGAAGAACCCGACGGGATCACGGACCACGGGGTCTTGGCCTCACGTGTTAATGGAGCCTTGGCCTCGCAACCAGCTTATGGTAGTGATACGTAGGGTGAATCAAAATCTTCAACCTGCTGGATGAATGGACTTAACTAATAACTCGGCTAACACAATTGCATTGCATCGCATTAGTTAGGGTGGTGACTCGACAGTCAAGGTCGTTCTGAGGGAGTGCTGTCATATGCGATCGTTAGAAGGAGTAGCTTGAGAGAGCGTTGTAGTGAGGGCATGCATCATATAATCCTTTATGCATGCATTTAAATAAGAGTTGGTAGGTGTTGATTATTGTCTGCTTTTCATTAAGTTCATATTATAATTGATGCCTGTTAAAACTTGAGACCAATAACACCCACTGAGTTGATCACTCAGTCTCACTCTAGGACGGTGTTTTAAAACACCAACCAGACTCTCTCATAGATGCAGGGGATGCGGAGCAGGTGGAGCATGGCGATGCTACTCTCGACGAAGAGGAGCAGTTGTCATACTTTCAGCTGATGGGTGGCTCTCCATCGGCTTGATCGGGCTGAATTTGGATTTGCTGATCCGCAGGATCAGCTTTATTCTTTTGGACATAGTATTCTTTTATTATTTGCTTGGGTAATGCCTTGGGCGACCCTTTATTATTTTGGACATGTATATATATGGGATATCCTTCATTTCAGTAGACTGGTGCGATTGTGCTTCATGCTCCAGGTCGTTTCAAATTGCGTAATTAATTTGACTAATCATAAAACCATAAAATGTATGATAAGTGACACTCGGAAACTCGGGAGTCGAGTCTATGCACAATCTCCCAATTTTTCGGGGCGTTACAGATGGTATCAAAGCATGGTTTGGAATCCTTTGGGCCATGGGTCATGAATTCACCAACACGTCCGCTGACTTGAGAGGAAACACAATAACGATACATAAATGATAGGAAATGCAACGAAGACTTAGAATGGTAGGAACCATCCTAGAACTGGAACCGATGATCTTAGATGAACGGTAAGACTTCCTAGGAATTAGGGATGTGTAGCAAGAGAAGGTAGCGATGCTAGAGAATGAGTCCGGGAGTCTTGTAAGACCTCAGCCCATAGGCAGAAATGAGCCGGAGACTAAACGATTTGACAGTCAAAACCATTGTCTTAGACCAAATGAGTGAACATCAAGCCAAATTTGATATATTAGACCCATTTGGGGATAGAGAGTTCGGGGTGAAGGAAAATTTATCGAAAAATAGTGAAACTAGAATAAAACTATGTTTTGGATACTAAACAGGGGAAATCTCATGATACCAATAGGCTCATTGCGTAGATCAGCTCGTTCTACCTCAAAATCATATATGGCACTTCCCGGGGAGTTTTTTCGACGCCCGGGAATGCCGAAAGACTTCTGGGCCATAAATCGGGGGGGTCACCCCGCCGCCCGCGTTGTCACCCCGCCAATACTGGGGGTCACCCCGCCGACCCGCGTGGCTGCCCTGCCAATGGTCCAGAGGACCGCGTGGCCACCCCGCCGACCAGTGTTGCCCCCGCCAGAATTCCTACAATTTTAGGTTAACTTCAAAAATTCATATCTCCTTCGTTACAACTCCAATTTAGGTGATTCAAAAGCCTGATTAAAACTGAATGAGTTTAGTTTTATATAAAAATAAGAAAAAAAAATAAAATAAAAATTATAATATAGCTAAAATTAAGCTGTTCTGTCAACTTTCCAAATTTTTTTTTGATTTCGGACAGCTGTTGCTCCTAGAATTTAATAATTTATTTACAACTCCAAAAGAGATGAAATTTTGTGATATGTCTTTAAACTCAATTATAAAATATTATAAAAATTTAAAAATAATTCAGTTACCAAAAGTATAAGAAACCTTATAAGAAATAGAGCCCTATTTCCCACTACTCCCACTCCATCATCTTCACTCTCCCATACTCAAACCTATCTCTTCAAAATTCATCTTCTCCTCCTATAAACTCCCAATCTCCTCTTTCTTACCTTCAAACGACGTTCCCAAACCCTTTCTTAACCATTTTCTTTTTCTCAACCCCGTTCTCAAGTCCATCCACAGAATCCCATTCACAAAGCCAACATCAAACCTACTCTCTCCAACTAACTCCCATTTTTTTTTTCTCATACCCAACCCAAACCCATTTCCAACATACATTCCCAAGACCCAACCTCACACTTCATTCTCAAATCCCACTCCATTCACTCATTCACTCTCAAAACCCATTATAAAAAATAAAATAAAAATCCCTTCTCCTTCTCCATTTCTTCAACTTTTCTCAAATCTTACTACCCACTCTCTCAAATTTGCATCTTCTCAAATCCCATTTTCCAAAACCTATCTCCAACCATGGCACTTCTATGTAATATGTTCTTCAATGAGTCTTGTCATATAATTTTAACTAAAGATGTGCATTGTGTTTGATACTATTTGTGTACCAACTATTTTGTCAAATACATTTACTAGATGAGAATCGTAATGCCCTGTTTGTTTATTAATATCATTATGTGTGTGTGTGTATATATATATATATATATATATATATATATATATATATATATATTGAAAGAAAGGTATTATGGATTCAATTTTCTTTTCAACCATGTTTGGAGAATAGTTACTGTAAATCACACAACCTCAAAAGAGCTTCGGTAAAATAGGTAGGATTCAAACTGTCAAAAATTTCAAGGCAATGTTGCCACTGCCTCACTTCACTTGATCGGCCAATCATGCCTTGTATATTAGTACCTATAGTCTGTTTGGATTCATTCAGTTTTTCGAAAATCTTCAGCAAAATCATCAATCAGTTTATAACATCTTTCCAGAATAGACCTTTCACAAGAACCCCAACGCACATTTCCCTCCCCTCTCACTCTCTCACCCTAAATCTTCTCTAACCCATCTTCTTCTTCTTCTTCTTCACATCCTCTTATCTTCCTACTTCATTCTTTTCCTTTCCTCTCCTTCCACTACTCTCCATTCTCCTAGCCCATCTCCAAACTTCATTTCCAAGATCCACCCACATTCCTCATACCCAAATCCTTCCTAGCCAAGGGAAATGTCGTTTCTAGCGACCGTCATCTCCTTTTTCACCATTCCGATGATTCTTTCCCTTATGGGAAGGAAGCGCCCCCACTTTCGCCCGACTCAGACGAGTAGCCCCACGACCTTACTAACGACTAGTAGTTTGTTAATGCGGCTAGGTCTAATGCATGTACTGAAGGATGGTTAGGACTTTTGCTTAATTAGCTTGTATTTTTGTGGCGTCTAGCCTATCTAGTAATGCTTGAAATCCATGCTGTAACATGTAATTGGCCATACCTATGGTATTTTGAAATTTATGTGAATGTATGGATTGTTTTGGAATTTTCTTGTCATCTTGTGAATACTTGTATGAATAATTGCCTTACTGCATCCACATTAGTGTTATTAGCACTCTAAACCACCAGAATACCTTAAAACTTTTGATTCTTCCTTCCCTGTTAAAATTTATGAAACCAAAGAGTGATTTGCCCATAACCCATTAGCCATAGGATTTAAATGGTAATTCATAAAAAAAAATTGTGACTTTAAAAACTTTTTAGGATGATCGTTGCTCATAGGCATGTTGAGAGAATTATTAAACCCCAAATTGGATATAAATTAAAACGAGGACTCTCGTAGACAAAGACCCAAGAGACAATCTTATAAATAGGAGATGTAAACTTTCCAATGATGGCTAAACAATTAGATTGATCGGACTACGGAATTACGGAACCACGCATCTGCGAAGTACTCGCAGCATAACCCAATTTTCATTCATGGCTGAATACCAATGGACTCACTGCTTTGACCGAGCAGAAGACCAGGATCTACCAGGACTAAGAAGAAATACAACGATCTTTCTGCCTTGGTCAGACAGAGGATCGACATATGGGATTAAAGCTTACCACAACTGTCTTTCCGTATTAGCCCAATCATAAAAGAGTAAAATATACCACCATTAGGTAAACTTTACCAACAACCACTTAATACGATAATAATGATTTTGACATTTATTTTCAAACCTCAAATGTGAAAACTTTTAAAGGGGGTAGAATATAATAAGGAAGACTAGTATAGTTAGTATGTACCCTACTATGCATATAAACCTCAAATCAATAAAACTTAGGCAAACGAAATGATAATATCTTTATTTATTACTCTTAGGCAATTTCGGGAACGAAATTGTTTTTAAGGGGGGTAGATTGTAACATCCTGGATTTTTACTGTTTTGGATTTTCAAAAATCCTTAAATTATTATTTTTATGTAATTAACTTATATTATCACTTACTGACCATTGACACTCAATGCTAGCTTATACATGGGTGATTGTAACGTCCCGTCCAACTAGCACAGTGTCCTGAGGCGTCTACGTCGGATTTACCGCAGGATCGTTCGTTTAAACTACTCAGGGTGAGGTATCACAAGTAAATTAAATCTAAGATTAGCCCATTAGACTAGACCAGTCGGGTTATAATCGGACCAAGTGCGGCCTGCCAAGCGAGAGGGCCTGTTTACACTTAACAACAGCCCGTGTGGGCCGCCCAACGACCGAGGAGGGTCAGAAAAATTCAAAAGTCTAGGAAATCATAGATCTCACTGGGCTTGTGGTCCATCGCGGACTACAAACCCAGTGAACACCGAGAACTGGGATTTGGTATTAGCCGAATGCACCCCACCAATGCCAGAATTGGAATCTGGCACTTACAAATGAAACCGGGATACCGGGTGTTCCAGCCGTCGGATTTCTTCCAAAATTGCGGTAACGGTTTAATATATTTTTCTACACCCGTCCACCAAATCTAGGACCCGATTATGGCACGGTGATTGTTGATTGCAAACCGGACCCGTACGATCGAACCTCATATCCGATCGTTCTCAAATTTTGTGTGGCCCTTTCTTGGGCCATGAAGCACCTACCCTATAAGTTTTATGGTCAGAAGGCAGCCAGAACTGCTCCAATCACTAGAGTGGCCCCCATAAGGCCATTTAAGGGTCGGAAATGCTTACTTAGACCTTATACCCGTTCATCCGTTTGTCCTCAAATTTTGCATGGACCCTAGTCGGGCCATAAGACACCTACACACCAAATTTGGTGGCCAAGGGGGTGTTAGATCCACCCCAACACTAATATGGAGTTCCATAAGGCTATTTTGGAAAGATGTTGAAGCTTGGGGCCAAAGGACCCAACTCTAGGGAAATAAACCCTAGCTCTTATCTCATTTCTCCCATCATTCTCCAACAACAAACATCCCTCTCCCTCATACCCTTCTCCATTCTCCAGCAACAATCTCTCCCTCATAACTTCCTACACCCTTCACCCATTAAATCCCCTCCCTCATAAACCTCCATCATCCACCCACAACCAACCTCTCACGGCTCATAACTCCCACCACAACCATCATTGCTAGGGAAGTAAAGAGAGAGCAAGAGAGTAGAGAGAGTGAAGGAGAGCTAAGGAGCACCCTAAATCGAGGTGGGGCTAAGGAAACTCAACCCTTTCAACTCCCTACCCCTCCTCTAAGAAGAAACTCTCCGCCACAATCTCCAATT
This sequence comes from Magnolia changhungtana, assembly GCA_030180095.1. Taxonomy (NCBI): domain Eukaryota; kingdom Viridiplantae; phylum Streptophyta; class Magnoliopsida; order Magnoliales; family Magnoliaceae; genus Magnolia; species Magnolia changhungtana. Next base: position 8,155,145 of record JASAUF010000220.1, read on the forward strand.
CATCCGTTGGCCATCTGGGTAAGAACCTCTCACCCTTTCTTCTTGAGATCTGAGTATTAAGAAAGGATTGACATGAAATTTCTCACATGCAAGGATTGGTTTTAGGGATTCCGTCCGATCTACCCCGAAATCCACATCTCCTAGGTCGTTTCTAAGCCTCCATCAAATCCAAGGTGCGGACTACTGTTCTTAGGTGGCCTAGCACCAATTTTAGTGTGGGTTTAATGATTTTGAATGCTTGGATATTATATTTGAAATTCTAAAGAAACCCTAGGGATTATATGTTTTTCGGAATTGTTTGGATATGCATGCTTACCTCTCAATTTGATGTAGATCTTGTCTTCCGCATGATGTTATGCATGGATGATAATATGCTCATGTTTCATTGATTTTTTTCCCTCATATGTGGTGTTTCATTGTGTGTATAATTGTTTACACTTGTATTCATGATTTCTCAAGATGGAGGAAGTGTTTACTTCCTCACACAACCCACACACTCACATGCACCTTGTTTTCGTGATAACATTTGCTTACTTGATAGGAGTATTCGCTTATATGCTTAAGATGTATGAGAAAATGATATTGATGTACTAGTTGATAATATGGATAGTGGGCATGTTGTAGATTCTCTTCACTCCCTTGGGTTAGTCAGGAACATGATGAGAGACGGTAGTCCCATCGGTAGGACTATGCTAGGGCTATATCCGTGGGTTTGGACGAGTGTGTTCGGGTGGCTGTAGTTCGATTACATGGGTCCCTTGTGCCCGAGGTCACTCGTCTCACGCTCGCCTGACTCGTGCAGTCTAGCCTACTGTTTGACAAACCTTATTTGTCAACCCTATTTGCTCACCTATGTATGGAACCTGAAGCACCTTACAACCATTGTGGCCCATTGATATCTAGACTGTAACAGGTCCACAGTCTCGTGAGCCGGGCATAGTGGAATGGGACACTGTATCCGAGCTGTCGGCCTACGCTGGGGTACCGCACCTCCCCGTAGTGACCGCGAGCTATCCTTCCTTTCTGCACTCCTCATGTGCTTGGAGTCGGGGATGAGGAACCCAACGAGATCACGAACGGCGGGGTCTCGGCCTCACGCATTGATGGGGCCTTGGCCTCGCAACCAGCTAGGGCAGTGATACGTAGGGTGAATCAGAATCCCCAACCTGCTGGATGAATGGACTTAACTAATAACTCGGCTAACACGATCACATTGCATCGCATTAGTTAGGGTGGTGACTCGGCAGTCGAGGTCGTTCTGAGGGAGTGCTGTTATATGCGATCGTTAGATGGAGTCACTTGAGGGAGTGTTATGACAAGGGCATGCATCATATCATCCCTCATGCATGCATTTAAATAAGAGTTACTAGGTGTTGATGATTGTCTGCTTTTCATTAAGTTCATATTATAATTGATGCCTGTTAAAACTTGAGACCAATAGCATCCACTGAGTTGATCACTCACTCCCACTCTGAGACGGTGTTTTAAAACACCAACAAGACTCTCTCATAGATGTAGGGGATGCGGAGCAAGTGGAGCATGGTGATGCTACTCTCGACGAGGAGGAGCTGTCATACTTTCGGCTGATGGGCGGCTCTCCATCGGCTTGATCAGGCTGGGTTTGGATTTGCTGATCCGCGGGATCAACTTTATTCTTTTGGACATAGTATTCTTTTGTTATTTGCTTGGGTAATGCCTTGGGCGACCCTTTATTATTTTGGACCTGTATATATATGAGATATCCTTCATTTCAATAGACTGGTGCGATTGTGCTTCATGCTCCAGGTCGTTTCAAATTGCGCAATTAATTTGACTAATAATAAAACCATAAAATGTATGATAAGTGACACTCGGAAACTCGGGAATCGAGTCTATGCACGATCCCCCGATTTTTCGGGGCGTTACATTATTACATACCATTCTTGCATTAATCAGAGTACTTAGGGATGTTCGATTGTATTGATTTATCATTACTGCTTGACTGAATTGATAACATGTTAACCTTTGCTTTATTGTTCCACTGAGTTGATTACTCACTCCCATGTTACGGGACGGTGTTGTACACACCAACCAGACTCTGTCTTAGTTGCAGGTAGTGGCGATGCCTACGAGGTGGAGCTGGACTTCGAGGATGACGAGGAGGCATTCTCCTACATGCAGTTTTCAGGCGGGTTCATGTGAGCTGTATCCTGATCGACGGAGATTTCTGGGATGTTGACTAGATGACATTACACATTTTGTATATTTTGGAATTGTACATGTAATTATTTAATCTGACAACATGTTCTCACTCTGGAGACTTACGACAGCTTATATATTTTATAGATCTATCACAGTCTTCCGCTTGCATAATTTAATTGTCTCTGGAGTATGATATATTGTTTTGGTATAATCCTACTCATATTTAATGCATTAATACGAACAACATTTAATCATCATTATCTATATTGCATAAGTGATGCGTTGGAACTCGGGAGCTGAGCTTCTACTCGACTTCCGATTTTCAGGGTGTTACAGCTTTCAATGTCAGCAATGATTTATGACTGACTTGATTGCTATCACATATGCTTAGATACGATGTTTCCCGTATATTACACATATATATGAACTATGTTGAAATATATGCATTCCATGTATTTGTTGAAATGTTTGTATGGGTATGGAATTATGATTTGTGCTTGTTATGATTTATGTTTGAGGATACATGATGGTTGTACGTGTGATAACTCCTATGTGCAAGGATTTGCTATGATATGCGTTTTAACTAATTTATCACATGTATGTAATATGTGTAGTCTAAGTGTTTGGTAAATTGCCTGAATGAGAAAATGCTTGATGTGATGTACCTAATGAGGGTGTTGAGATAGGATTCTCAATCCCTTTATACCTAGTTAGAGGTTCTTTTATGTAACCTATCTTACTACTATGTGATTTACTGTTGAAATGCCTATGTATGCTAACATATACACTATGTGTTCGTTGAAATGCTCAAATGAGATTTATATTTGATTTTAGTTATCACATGCTATCTTTGGCTACTACATGTGTATACAATTGCTTGGAGTGTGTTTGGGGTTACGACGTAGTCTAGGCGATCGGTAATGATTTTCGAGTTAGTGGCCGAGGTCGTTCCGCCACACCAGATAGGTTCGAGGAATCCGAGTCGTACGCTGCTAGTCGACAGTGGTTAGGCCATGCGGAGTCCTTACACGCTCCATGTCGATCAGCTCGACGTACGCTCGTACCAATCGAGCTTGTCAAACAACTCGATTGGCCTAATGTATGTTCATCATATATGAACGCTATTGCTTGAATCTAAGGTACCAAACTCACCAGTGAAACGCCCGTTTAACCTTGGTACCTCGATCTGCTAAGACTTATGAGCCGGATATGGTGGTATGAGACACCGTGGTCGAGCTGTCGGCCTACACTGGGGCGACGAGCCTTCCCGTAGTGACCAGTGAGCAACCCAAACTCGTGAGCCGAATACGATGGTATGGGACGCTGTATTCTAGCTGTCGGCCTACGATCAGGTGACGAGCCCGCAGTGACCTCGAGTATACACTAGGACTACGCTAAGGCGACGAGCCTTTCCATAGTTGCTTTGAATATAAGCTAGGCCTGCGCTGATGGTGACGAGCCTCCCCGTAGCGACTTAAAATTTGCCTATCGTATGTGATTAACTAGGATTGACGACTTTAGATGGATCATTGTTTGGGTAAATGATACAAAGGTACCTTAGCTTCCCAACTTGCTGTATGAATAAGTCTAATTAAGAACTCAGTTAATCACGTACATGCATCGCATTTGCATGTGCCTTTGGCGTTGGTGTTAAGCACAGAGGAAGGGGTGCATGCCGCGATCGTAAGATGTTGTCGCAAGAGGGAGTGTAGGCGAGGGCATGCATCATTACAACATACCATTCTTGCATTAACAAGAGTACTTAGGATATGATTGCTGTATTGCTTTATCATTACTGCTTGACTGAATTGACAACATGTTAACCTTTGCTTTATAGCACCATTGAGTTGATTACTCACTCCCAAGTTATGGGACAGTGCTTTGAACACCAACCAGACCCTGTTGTAGTTGTAGATGACGACGATGCTTACGAAGAAGAGCCGGACTTTTATGATGACGAGGAGAAGTTCTCTTACATGCAACTATCTGACGGGTCTATGTAGACCATGTTCTGATCGACGGGGCTTACAAGGTTGCTGATTATATGACATTATAAATTTTGTATATTTTGAAATTTTATATGTAACTAATTGACTTGATATCATGATCGTACTCAGGAGACCTACAATCACTTATATGCTTTAATTTATATATACTTATCACAGTCTTCTGCTTGCGAAATTCAGCTGTGTTTGGAGTATGATATGCTGTTTTGGTATAATCCCATTCATGTTTAACGCACTAATATGGACAAATTCAATTATCATTATCTACGTTGCATAAGTGATGTTTTGAAACTTGGGAGTTTGAGCTTATGCTCGATCCTCGATTTTCAGGGCGTTACATGCTTCGAGCACCAGTTTGGAAATATATGGGTCCATGGAAGAGCTCGATGTTGGTCGGATGCGGAGAGATTCTCTCTGCCGATGCTGACCTTAAGGTTGTTCCGTAAAATGTAACGGAGTGTCTTTTTTTGGCCATTAAGGAGCTCCTTGATTATGATTAAAATTGGTTGAGCTTCACGTTCTATATATGTATGTTTGAGCTGAATTTTTCTTAGTAGCTAATCCAATTTTACTCATAACCGTTATTATCTTTAAAACGAACAAAATTCATTTGAACAACTAACCATTTCCTTCGTATTTGATAAACCTGTCGATCTCTGACCAAGGAGCCAACCAATCTTCACAGATTGGATCCTAATCTAGCTATTTCGACCCTAGGGTCACTGGACAGTTTGATTGCAGCCGAATGCAACTCCGGCCCACACCACACAAACGGGCACACACGTAACTAAAACCAGGCCACACGTGTGCACGTTAGAATTGAATATCATCAAAACCTTCTGATTTTTGGAGTCGAATGAGAGCTAATTGGAATATTCTTCGAATGAGAGCTAATTGGAATATTCTTTCCAATCTTCTGAATTCAGCTACATACAGTGAACGTCAAAATCACGCCGTATCTTAATTTTCTTAAGCTAGAATGTATAGCCTAGATTCCTCAACATCAACGGTTCTGATCATCCGACCACTCAGAACGTGTGCTGCAGTGGAGTTGACACGTGCTGGAGTCTGAGTCGACGCGTCAGATTCATCCACATTCTGTGAACGCCAAAAATCATCCATTCAGATTATTAAACCGGATATTCCACAACATGGACGGTTCCGATCATCCAAACACTCAGTATGTGGGCCGTAGTGACAGGCGACACACGCTAGATTCTAAGTCGCGACAGACGCAAAACGAAGAGTAAAACTGTATGTTTTGAAGAAAAAGATCTCCCTTCTTCGTTGTCGTCGATCTCTCTCTGTCCGTCTCTCCCTCCCCTCTCTCTCTCCGCAATAGAAATGTCATGGTTGGCGAGATCCCTCGCGAACTCCCTCATATCCGACCACAACAACGACCACAGCGAAGACAGCGACGAAGACGAAAAGCAACATTCCCTTCCAAGAAATGACCACAACGAAAAGGATTCCGAACAACAACAACAACAAAGCGATCGTTATCCTCAGTCCATCGCGTCGGATGGAGAATCCCCAAACACAGCTGGAGGCGTCAAGGAAGATCTCTCCGAGATTACCAAATCCCTCACCCGCCAGTTCTGGGGCGTCGCATCCTTCCTCGCCCCACCTCCAACTTCGCCTCATCCCTCCACCTCAGATAGCAACCCTCCGATCTCATCCGATCCGTCGGTCTCGCAAGATCCCGACATAGATTCATCTGCAACCCCTCCGATCGCCGGGATCCGCAGCGATTTCGCCGAGATCGGCGGGAAGTTCAGGACCGGCATCTCGCGGCTGTCCAACAACAAGGCGGTCACTGAAATCTCGAAGATCGCCTCGAGCTTTCTCCCTTTTGGGTCCGATGAGAAGGATTCAGTCGGCGAGGCTGTTGGCGTGACGGACGAGGTGCTGGCGTTTGCTCGGAATATCTCGATGCATCCGGAGACGTGGTTGGATTTCCCACTGTTTGTTGATGACGATTATTCAGATGGTACGTTCAATTTCACTATCGATTTCTAAAATTTCTGTTTTTTTTTTTTTTTCCCTTGTAATTCTTTTAATTGCAGTTGGATTCATGTTTTATGGAGAGTAGCGATTTGGTGATCCAGGTCATCAATCTGATGGGCCTTATCATGGATGGGGTGGGCCTATTGTTTTCATATGGAAGATCTAACCCTAGTACATTGTTCTACAAATAGATAGTTAAGGAGAGTATACAACAGCTGTCTGAATTCCAGAGAGAATGGGTGACTAGGATTGTCAATCTGGAAGACGTTTGGGCAATCACCCATCGACTGTCGGGTCTGCCAGATCAATGCTTTGAACCACTGAATCATGGATCCCACCAGAACATTAAATTCCTCTTTTTTGAAATGATTAGAATTATGGGTACTATTCCTTGATAAGGTCAAAGTTTTATTGTATTTGTATCCCGCATTTTTCCTAATTGCATCTGCTTATATTCTTGGAAATTCATTGATGAATTGGAATTTTCCGCATGGATCACTAAATAGATACAAATAGGTGCAAATTCCAACATCACTACAGCCCACTTTGTTCTCTTGCTCTGCTCGTGGAGTGGCATACTGAAAAAATGACTTCAATTAGAGCCTCTATAGGAGAGTTCGTGGGATAGTAGATTTATTAATTTTAAAAAATCGACTGCCTGATAACTTAGTGGTTGAAGCGTCAATCGATTTATCTTATGGAATGCTGACTGGAGTGTGGTCTTCCATGGTTCTCTCTAATTGTCTTGATCATCTTTTTGATTGAATCTACATGCCTCTCAATCAGACAGACATCCCATCCTAATGTTGTCCAGTTGGGATTCATCTGCATGGAATCATGGGAGAGGAGTGGACACTTGTCCAGAGCTTGCATGGTAGGCGGAGGATGATCCTTTGCTAGCCATGTATAAGGTTGACAGGTGCGATCAGCATGCACCTATTTTGAAATTCAAATGGTGGTGGGAATCATAGGGGTACTGTTAGGGTATTTTCTTGTTGGAGGTTAGTAGTTTGTTATATTGTTATGTTAGTTGGTTCCTTGGTGACTAATGAAGGGATTTGTTAGGCTTAATCAAGGATTAGTTAAAGGGTTGTTGGGTAGTTGCAGGAATAGTATAAATACTCTGTTGTGGAGCTTTGTAAGGATTTTTGGATTGAATTTTTTCATTTCTTGGAGCAAAATGCTTTCCCCTTTTTGAATTTGGGTGGGTGTTTGGATTGTAATTTGCCACCTAATTACTTTCCGATTTTCCATTTAGTTCCCTTCTCCTTTTACTTCCATATCTTCTTTTGTTATTAAAGACCAGGGTTTGTCAATATGTTGATCCTAAAGAGTTGATTCAGATGTCATTCTCTTACAGTTCTCGTGTGGGCTAGGAGGTGAGGCTGTCATGACTATTTCAATGAAATTTCTCCAAAGCCTTGATTTGGTCCTTGGCATTCACTCTTTGTTGCGGTGTGGAGTCCTCTCATAACCACCATCATTCCATAGATACATGTCATGCTGTTATGGCAGTCATCCCTTAGAATGAATATGATTACCTTGGCAAGCTAGCCATACAATGGATGCTTTTGGGTAAGCTTCATGGCATTGTAACTATGGTTCATGCAATGTTGTCAAATGGTACAAGTGATCCTGTGCGACCCAAGGGGGTTGTGCACATATGCGATCACGTAATTACATTTGTGGTCGCACAATCCCTTGAACTTGAAAAAAAAAGAAGTAAAAGATAAAAATTCTGAAAAATAAAGGAAAAAATGGAAAAAAAATAAAAAAATAACGAAGAAATGTAAAAATACTACAAGTGCAGGGAATTGTTTTTTATTGTTTTATCACCAGTTTCATTAAAATTTTGTTATATTTATTACATCTATTGGAGTATTAAACTATAAAAGTCAACTAACAAGTAGTCAAATGAATACATATACTAAAAAATGTGGAAAAAACAACATAGAAATTTTATTGATGTAGAGATACATTATACAAATTCAAAAATTTAAAAATTAAAATAGGTTATACACATTGATCCCTAATTGGCTAATCCATTGTGGCACATCTCCACCATTATTGGCATCATCATCATCATTGCCATTACCATCAAAGTTATCTCCTTCTTTGATGTATGCTTCTTCTTGTATTTCTTTGTCATCGGTTCCTACTAGTTGTTTATCCAAATCCAATTGTTGATTATTTTCTTCTTCTATCTTCTCAATCACGTCATCTTCACGGCCTCGATTGCTAATAGGCCTCAACCGTCTTCTCAACCATTGATTTAAACTTTCTCAAGGGCCGATTCAAATGTGTTATCTTCTACTTGGGCTCATGTTAGGTCCTTGCTTGCAAACACCAAATCCTCTATCTCTACAAGCCACTCACTATTTGCTTTCAGATGATTTAGGCAGATGGGATCATAAGAAATAGGCTCCTCTGATAACTAGGAATCGTTCCTGCAGGGAGGGGTATAATGATCATGCAAGTCTACATCAACATCAATATGTTCATACACTTCTTGTTCCATACATTATTTCTTGAAGAATACATTATCATCATGGTGTGCCGTAATGGCCATAACGGGCTTGTAAAGCCCATTACGCAAAGGTAACAATGGTAACCGTTACATGTTACAGGGCCTTAACGACTGTTACGGAAAAAAAATGACCTATATTGGCCGTTATAGCCCCTGTAACGGCTCATTACGTCCCTCGTAAAGGCCATAACATCCTTGTAACAGTATATTACAGGGCCGGTACATGTTTTTCATTTTTTAATAAAAAAGAGAGACCGTAATGGCTATTATGGGGGTTGTAACTACAATTACAACCCTTATTGTAAAGGTAATGGTGGTGGCCGTTACGACCACCATTATTGTTATGGAATACCTTGATTGTCATGCCTTTTAGCGTGTTTGTCCATGTACTCCATGATTCCCTTTTGGATATCTGAAGTAACATTGGATATGCTCTTGCATTTGATCCTAACATGTATGCAAGTTGTTGCTTGTGTTGTCCAATGCCACCAACACTTACATGCTGACAAAGGTCACACGCTACGATACTTTCTCCATAGCACTATGATAATGCCTGTACTTGCAACCTAGGTCATTAAAAGAAAACATGATCAAAATTATATCCATGCGAGCCAAATTCCAAATCGAACCCTAATGCAAAGGATAATCCACTCAAACCTCGAGAGAGAGAGAGAGAGAGAGAGAGAGAGAGAGAGAGAGAGAGAGAGAGAGAGAGAGAGAGAGAGAGGTGAGGTCAATCATTAATTCAATAAAAACCAAGGGTGAGGTCTATCTTTAATTCAATAAAAACCAAGGGTGATTGAAATAAACTAAGGAACAAAATTCAAAAAAAAAAAAAAAAACCAAAAAATGTAGATTTTTTGGGTTTTTGGAAATTTTTTCCCTTTCCGAATATCTATCATTTTGTCCTATTTGCAGATGTTTCCCTGATATTGGGGATACTATCACTAGCAATAGGAATATTATAGATAGTGTTGTTGATACTAGGGAACTTTTATAAGGGATTCTTCTCAATATATTGCCGATTTCAATAATATCGCTGAGTATCGTGATATTATTCAAAAATATCGGCGGCATTTGCAAAATTTTTAATTGCTAGCAGTTTCAATATTGGTGACTTGGCAATATTGATGACATCGCGATATTATCGATAATATTGCCGATATTTGGACCATTGATCTCTCTCCAAGAGCTTTTACACTGATCTCTCTCTTCAAGAGCTTTTACCTTGGATAATATGCTCATGGCCCTTGTCATTAAAGTTTCAAGATTTTTTTTTAGTATGAAGCCGTCATAGAATCCCTCATCTCTTTGATAGTCTCACAATACATGAAGGTATCACTGATTTTGGATTTCATGGAAAGTAGTAGCCAAGGCATTATAGTCATATTATTGGCTACCCAATCAATGTGTGATGGTCACTTTCAGGAGGCTCCTTAATTGACCCATCCAAATACCCCAACTTCTTCTGGCCGGCAATGAGCACAGGGGCTGATTCCTATTTGCCATATGAGATTATCCCCCACACCTGGTGCATTAATGCCTCTTGGAATCATTGTGGAACTCGAAACATCTCTTGAATGTGAATACATACCTTCCATTGCACTACAACTTTGTAACTACTCTCACGCAAATGTCACAGACCCTAATAAATGTCCAGCTTCATCCTGTGGCTCCAGAATGAGAATCTACTCATATTGTCAGAAGATGATAGCTTTGGAAATCAATGTATGAGCCATCATACCCTTAAGCATGGCACACTCTGATGCCAAGGGGTCTCAAGAAGGATTAAAATACCCCAATACCTCATCACCGTACTATAGTAAACCACCAATACCAATTAAAAACAGAAAACAGACCCCACAATGCAGAAAACCCCTTTTTACAGCAAGCCGAAACTCGAAAAATCATCGCCAAAGCTTCAATTCTCCACAAATTGCCATGGTTCCACTTTTGGAAGATCCAAAGTGTGCGGATCATACATGAACAATCAACTGCCTCAAGAAGCTCTCATTTAAACGACATAAAAAAAGAAAAAGAAAAATAGGTATCGTTGGACCATTCTCTAAATTTGGAAAAACACCCTAAAAAACCTACTTAAAAATTCTCGAGAAATCAACATAAATTACCTCAAGCCATGCTCTATCAAATGCCATAGATTTTTCTACCAAGGATACTCCGTTTGTATGGGTGTTAACATCAGCAATGGTCCTGGAGAGAGTAGGGTGTCCCGTATCCGTTACGATACGTGCGTATCAGCCGATACGTATCGGTAACGGCCGTGGCCGTTACGCGATACGGGGCCATAACGGTCACCCCCTCGATTTTGTAGCCGTTACGGGGCGTAACGGTAAAAAAATGGCCTTTTTTTTTTTTGCTTTTTAAGGTCTGTTTTTTCACATTAAAAAAAAACTTCTTTCTTCTAAACTCTTCATAAATCATTCTATTACTTATTTTCGACCACTAGCTTGATATTACAAATAAAAACAACTTAAATTAAGGATTTTCTTGATTTGAAGCTCTGTGGGCCATTTTCCAGAAATTCCTCGAAAATAGGTATTTATACTTTTTAGTCAATGTTTTGCTATTTTAATGGTAGAATATGATGTGTTAATTATAATAGAAGATATTAATGTCCATTTTACAGATTGTTGTTATCATTTTATATTTTTTTTATAATTTTTTTTTTCTCTTTACGCACTATTTTTGGCCCTTTTTTTTTAAAATTCAAAAAATTATTTTTTATTGAATGTTTTGATGTTTTAATGGTAGAATATGGTGTGCTAATCATAGTAGAACATGTTAATGTTCATTTTACAGATTGTTATTGTCATTTTATATTTTTTTATGAATTATGAAAAGTAATTGCAAACACCTACACTTGTAAGATATTTTCATCTTACATTCATTCTAATATATTTTATCATTGATGGTAGATAGTTAGAAAATTAAATATATGAGTTTTACAGTCAAAACCAGGTTGTCTGGTTCATAAATTCATCAGACGGTCCGATACAGCTTTTCACTAGAGAGTGGACCGTTACACCACCATAAACATGTTCCAATTTATAAATGAATGCATATTTGGAATGCTTAGAATATTCCGGATTTAATCTATGTTTTTTCATATTTTTTTAGCAAATTTTTTTTTTTTGCACCGTTACGCCCTCGTATTTGTATCGGTATCGGATGGCACTGTTACGCCAACCCATACCGATACGGGATACCTTGCGAGAGAGAGAGAGAGAGAGAGAGAGAGAGAGAGAGAGAGAGAGAGAGATCTTATGGAAATTAATCTTGTTTGCTATTTGTTGGGAGATTTAGAAAGAGAGGAAAGACAAAATATTCAAAGAGGTGCAGGTTTGCCTTATGTTGTTGATTGACAAAATCAGAGGCTCGGTGATGAGGACATCAGGCCATCATATAGGGCCTACTAGAGGAGGGCCTAGACGGCAACCCCAACTTTGTCATGGATGGATGACATCTATATGGGGCCCAATGGGCCACTTTGAAGACTCCACGTGCATGGATTGTGCATCTGGAAGACCCCATACCGTGAAGATGCATGTGGGTTTCTATGATAGGAGCGTTCGGCCATTGGATTGCGACCATTGGCCTATCTGACTGTTAGATCATCATCTACAGGCCACCAGACTGCTGGTCCACTCATATTTTGGACCACATGGGTCTCTATTTGTAGATGTTTTTATTTATACATTGTTTTGGACAAAATCAATGGTTTGGATTTAATAGTTTAGATTCGTTATTTTTGAGTATGCACATTTTATTTTGTACTAGGGGCGTTATTGGAAATATTACTTTTTGAGACTATAAATTATTGTTATTTTTTATTTGGGGTGGGGGGTGGGGTTGGCCTAATCGACAAGATCCAACGGTTAGATTGACATAAAATAAAAATCCTATTACTAAAATGCTCTCCTAAGCAGCCCACATGTATCATCCCAAAGCGAGGTCTTCGTAATGTACGTCCAATGCATGTGGGGTCTTCAAAATGGCTTGGTGGGCCCCATTTGGAACTCTTCTCCCATTCACAGAGAAAGATGCGCTGATGTGTGTGGTCGTTTCCATCTCTAGTATACTCGAGTAGGTCGTTTGATGTCCCCATCAGAATATCTGTATTGGCTGGGCCAAAAACTGATATGATGTGATTTCATGTATCAATATCGCCCTTGTATCCGCCAGTGTTAGACCGTATCAGACATAATTATTTTAGCAAAAAAAAGAAGAAAAAGAAGAAGAAAGAAAGATTCTTGGGTATAAATTGTTGACCTACTATAAGTTGTGAACATGTATTCAATTGTGTATCAAACCAGGTTGACCTACTATAAGTTGTGATGTTGAGTCTTTTAGGTATAAATTGTTGATGTATGCCATAAATTGATATTGATATTTTATTAATACAATTATCAATCAACTATTGGACTACCAAATGATTTAAGTCATAAAAGTAAAATGCATATTTCCCAATTTGATATTTGAAAAAATTAAAAGATTTACATGGATTTGGCATTCAATTTATTTCCCTCATCTTATTTTGGAAAACAATAGAAATTTCATAAATTGCCCCAAAATGACAAGAAAATACAAAAAGTTGTAAAAAAAGAAAAAGAAAAAGAAAAAGCAATGCATCTGTGAAATCTATAAATCTATTGTATGAAAACAATCTCCATGCATCATTACAACAATCAGTTTAATATTTTTTTATATTTTATATTTTATTTTATTTTTTATAGAAAAAAAGGAATTCTGAAAATTTCAAAGAGTACCAACGTAAATCGAAAAAAATAAAAAATCCAAAAATTCCCAAATTGAACACAAATTAGGCATGATTTAATTGATTTGGCTTAAGGCTCTGATTCGACATGATTGCAGCAAAAATTAAAAAATAAAAATAAAATCTTTTTATTATTTTCTCCAAATCAGGCACCTGGCCTTTGATCCTTCGATTCACTGCAAAATAAAAAATAGTTTTGGTCTTAGAAACAACTGTAGATCTGCTCGGAAATGGGCCTAAAACAATCCCTGACCTATAGAAATTTGAAAGGATAAGCAAGAAAGGGGAAAAAGTGGAAAATGGGAGCCAGTAGGGGCTTTGTAAGTCCATATTGGTTTTGACCGATGCATGTAACAGATGATTTTGTGTTTCAGCCTTTCAGCATGTTATAGTTACTCTAAAGGGTTGTTTGGCTCCTGGGAACCCAGCCCTAGGGAAATGGATTCCATAGTGAGGGTGGGAAATGGATTCCCATGGGAACCCAAATTCCAAAATTTGCCCCTTTAATCATTCCCATCTTTAACACGGGTTTCAAAATTCTGGGAAATGGATTCCCATCGAACAATAGCATTATTCAAAAGGATAAGAAGGCCTATCCTCTCCTAACAAATCTTTCCAGTATCCAAACACAAAAATTGTATTCCTGAACAGCTTCCCCAGTACCCAAACACCATAGACAGAATCTCTTTCACTGGGTATCTGTTTCCTAGAAACAGATTCACAACCCTTTTTAAGATTCAGGGAGCTAAATGACCCCAAATATTATTCCAACACATTCAATCATATCCTAAGGTATATGCATTATGTCTATAGTGTGGTATGTTCTGAGATAATGACTTGGAGCAATGTTCGGTCATTGGAAATTTTAATGTGGCTTGTCAGTGATGATTTAACATTTGGTTGCTGAAGGTGATGAATAAAGTTATTTTCAGAATTCAGATAGCTCTCTGTGTTATAAGAGAATGAAGTATTGTCCCTGAATATTCTGTTGTTCACTTATTCTGTTTCATTCTCACCAATAATTTCTTACCCTTGGTAAATTTTTGTCTCCCAGATTTTGATATGTCTGATGCCCAACAGGAGCATGCTTTGGCTGTTGAACATCTTGCGCCAAGATTAGCAGCTCTAAGGATTGAGCTTTGCCCTGGCCATATGAGTGAAGGATGCTTCTGGATGATCTATTTTGTGCTTCTGCATTCTAGACTCAGTAAGCATGATGCCGAACTTTTATCAACACCCCAGGTAAGTTGCCTAGCCCATGGGAGAATTAGTTTGTCATTTTTTTTTCCTTCATTTGGCGTCCTACATATTGTCTATGTAATAGTACACTCGTAAGAAAGCCTCTCCTCAAGGTTGTATGCACATTGTAAATGGATTAACTTAACTGTCTAGTCTATCTTTCTTGAGGTTGGGTTGGGCATGCTAACACTGTAGAGACACAAATAAGTAGCAAAAAAGAAAAGAAAATTGAGCTCTAGATGTAATGTTCTTATTGATTAGCTAAGGATGGTCATTTTATTCTATTATAGTTACTGTGTTCTTCTTCTTTTGTTTTCCCACTGCTCTGGTGAATCCTGTGTATTTGGTTAGGGCCCGTTTGCATGCACTATCGAATAGAATTGCAATTATACCTAAAATCGTAATTTCCTTCATTGGCTATTATAATGAAGGTCTGGCCTCTAAATCATAGTTCTAAATATCGTTCAATACCGAGTTGACTCAGTAGTGTTGGAGCACAGAACAGGTCATCAAGCAATCACTTTGAAACCAGTTTGAGATGGAATGACTATGCTTGAATTGAAGGGGTTGTTCTGCTTTTGGTCTCCTTGTGGGTCATGCTTTGAATCTGATATGTAAAACCATGCTCCAAATCAGAGTAATGTTATCTCTCAAAAAATAAAATAAAAATCAGAGTAATGTCAATTGCAAGTGGGACTTGAAGGAACATAGCTGCAATTTGAGGGCCACTTCATATGAATACTAGAACCTATCATTCGATTTTGTTATTCCCCTCTTGACTAAATCACACCTGTGCAATTCAATTAACTTTTGCATCCAAATGCAGCCATAAGGGTTATATTTGTGCAAGCAGACATTCATCTTTAGTCAGTAGAGGGGCGTCGTTGTAATTTTGACATGCTGATTCTTCGATGACTGAGCGGCTCAAAACATTCTTAGTCATGGATGAATCACAAGCATTTCCTTTTGCTGGGAGCAAAAAGAATATGAAAATAGGAATATACCAGTGCTCAAAGCATCAGAAATATAGTGGGAAACATTGGGAAATATTGCACGTATTGCGTAACATTGCTTAGGCGAATGAAACATTGGGAAACTTAAAAGAATTATGCTCTGAAAATCCCATGCTGCAATTTCTTCACTAAATTCATGTTCTGATGTGAAACAACTCAAGTGGACACAACCACAAAGAAAATCCCCAAATTTCTTTTAGCGGAAAATAGTTTTTATTTTTTGTTTTCTGATTTTGCTGGTTTCAATTGAAATATTGTCAAAAGGTGTAGGATGAAGAGGAGAAGTGGATTGCGCAAACCTCACAATTCAAAGATGTTGATTTTTAAGGGTTTTTTTTTTTTCTCCTTCTACAAGAGAATGTTTTCTTACTAAACTCACTTTATTTATTTATTTATTAATTCCCATATCATTGCCATATGACATCTACACACAAACTTTTTTTTTTTTAAACTGCTTATATAAACTCAGTTCGGTTATTCTAAATTAAGAAAAGAGTCCAAAAATGTCATGCATGTGGACCTAAATCTCACGCTTACTTTTACTCACTAATGCTTGCTTATCTTATTAATATCTCCCAAGGTGTTAGAGTACCTTATTAAAGATCCCCCAAGATATTAATATATCCTATAAAAATTGTTTAAGACACAAAATTCTCAATCTAGAATACCGTTAGTGAATTAATATCCGTCTACAGACCCTTCAAAATCTTTACTAAATAAAGATAAAAAAAGAATCAAACTAGAACCACAAAAAAGATCCCTATCTCTTGAAAATCTATGCACAATCCCACTAGATGGGCTGTAGGACCTGCAAATTGTGCTTGTGGGGCCCACATGTTCATTACATGCTTCTATTGATCTTATGCTTGCATTACAAATATCGCAAATATCAAAGATATATTGGAAAACAATATCGTGAAATATCGGCATGTATCAATGATATTATCGTCAACACATGGGAATTTTGTGAATACTTGAGATTTTGTGTTGCTCATGTGTGATACCGATAATATCAGCTGTTACCGTTGATACATTGGTCACTAGAATATAGGATTCGAGTGGTGCTTTTGTGGAAGGAGCTTCATTTGCTGGTTCAAAGGTTTACGGATATTGTATGGGACATGCAGAAAGTAGAATCTCTCTCTCTCTCTCTCTCTCTCTCTCTCTCTCTCAAGTCAACGAGATACAACTAGAACAATCTTGGACATCTCTACTTAATCAAAGTTTGTTAGTTATATGATGTCCAGGCACTGTGACGTCTGATTAATAAAACAAGTCACATTTTGTGACTCTGAGATTGTTGCCACAGTCCAAGCTATAGGTGCACGAAGTGAAACAGGAACAGATTCAGGTGCGGGGGCAGGGAAGTGTCAATTTTAGAATGTGAACAAGTAAAAATAGGTAGGGAAGCAGGAGCCAGAGCGAGAGTCTGAAGTGCGATTAGAAATGGAAGTGGTGCCTAGTTAGAAGGATCTGGCAACTAACTTCCGAGTTGGGTGCTGCATGCAAAAATAAAAATAAAAATTGATGCAAGCAGTGTTGTCGAAGGGAACCTAGGCGCATGCCTAGGTGTTTTGGACCTGGTATGCCTTGCCTAGCCTAGTTGAGGCATTTACCTCAGGTGTGCACCTAACTCCTATTTGTGCCAATGCGTACCTGTGGCACTATTACCATTTGACATGAGGTACCCCTATAGGTACCTCCTTTTTGTGGGTTTTTAGGGGTGTACATAGATAATAGGGGGTCCTTTAAAACTTATTTCAACAATTCTCCTCTTTCAACTCTCCTCTTTCTTTTGAGATCTAAAGCTTAGGATCTGTTTGGATTCTTGGGAGAAAAAAAGTGGAAACATTTCTTCTCGGGAAACAACATTTCCGGGAAATTTTGAGAAAGGGAAAGTCATTTTCCTTGATTATTTTTCAAGATATTCTTGAAAAATTTTCATTGATTTCCAAATCTGTTGTTTAAAAAAGGGATTTTCTGTGAAAATTTTACTTTAAGATGGAAGGTGGCAGATGTGGTGTTGAAGATGGATTGTGGAACGTGTCACATGTGACATGTAGGCATGTGTTGCAATGTCACATGTGGCACATTCACACATATGGGTTGCTTGTATATGGATTGTGGCACGTGAGGTACTTGAGGATGGATGGTGGCACATTGGCACATGTGCACATGTGGAGCTCTTTAAGATGGGTGGTGGCACATGTAGCACATTGACACATATGGGATGCTCGAAGATGTTGGTGTACATGTTGCAGATGTCATATATGGCACATGTGGTACATATGGCACACGTGGGGCGCTTGAAGATGGAGGGTGGTGCACTTGGCACATTGGCAAAATAGCACATGAGACACGTTGTGAGTCACTTGAAGATGATGGCAGCACATGTTGATGTGGGGGGGTTATGTTAAGTATGAGCAAGGAAATGGAAAAAAGGTGCATTTCTAGGAAATTGGAAACAGCATTTTTAGGGAATTAAGAAAAAACACAGAAATGTTTCACGGAAACAGCATTTATCAATTTATATGGCAGCGAATCCATATAGGTGCTTTAAATTTTCTTTCCCTAAATTTTAACATCTTCTCTTATTTCTTTTCTTCTTAATGGTGAGTTAAGATCTCACCTTGGACATCTACTCTCATTTCTTTTCTTCTTGCTTTCTTCTTCTAATAGTGAGTTAAGATCTCACCAATGTTTTAAATATCGACGATATTGGCCGATATATCTCGTATCCCACATGTGCGATACGTAACTCACAAGTAGTGCGATATATCTCACATGTTCGATCTGGTGAGCATTTTTGATTTTCGATCCCCTTTTTTTTTTTTTTTTTTTTTTTTTCTTTCTATAAATCATGTTAAATCAGTGTCAAATTGTTGCAAATCCATGGTTTTTCATGTTTTGCATGAAAAATCATGGATTGGGAGCTTCAATTTCGAGATTTGGAGGAGATGGGCCGAGTTGCTGAAAATTAAAAAAAAAAAAAGAATCAAAATTTCCCACTTTCTTGCAAATCGGTTGCAATTCTTGTGTCCAAACATAAAATCAAACATGTATATAATCTGATCTAGTGATTCTTCTTTTGCTTTTGAATGTATTGTTTGTGTAACCACACGTCTTCTTACATTTATAAATTATATGAATTGACTTTAAATATTCTCGCATCAATTCAGTTAGACAATGCATGGATTAGGACCCCATGCAAAGAAAACCTATTATATGCACTTATTTTTTGTAATGTTTTGATTTATAAATGTGTGTTGACGTCTCTTTTAACAATCACTGAAGTTTCATTGAAAAATTTGACCAATTTCCCTATGTTGCCAACAACAGCAATACATTATGTGATACAACCGATATATCCCATGCGATAACCAATACGTATCCGTATCCCAAGGGTACTACGATACATAACACGATACTGATATTTCGAACACTGATCTCACCTTGGAAATCTTCTCTCATTTCTTTAGAGTAATGTTAACTATTGATTAATGGTTATTAGTTTAGTAGTTGACTAGTTTCATGGATGGTTTGATTAATGATTAGTTACTAAAACTAGTTTAATAAATAGATAAAAAAGTTTCATAAACAGATGGTTTATTGTATAATTTGATTTTGTTTAATTGTCTTAGCTCTGTTTTACTTTGAAATTTGAATGATGTTGATTTTAATTGATTAAAAAAATGAACATATACCTATACATGATGCTCAAAGTAAGAGGCTGTTCTTTTCTCCTCTGCATGATGCTCTAAGTAACTAGGAAAACAATAAACCAGAACCTCAATTCGTTGATTTTATATCTATTCAGAAGATTGTTTTGGTGGGTGCTGTTTAGCCATGCTGCGGCTCAAGGCCAGGTGGTACCATTGATTATGAAAATTTCCAGTAATGGTGTTTTGAGCACTCTTGGAATGATATTCTTCAAGTAGAAGCTTGAGTTGTGATTCTTTAAATGTTTGCAACCTCGTATGGGTTGGCTGGCACGGACCATCACTTAGAGGTCATCTTCTTGTTCTGTGAGTCCCTTGGCTGGGCATTGCCTTCATGATGGCTTGTGAAGGTTCTCCCCCATTTTGCCTCATGATTATAGACAGTTGTACACATGTGAATGCTGTAACTTTTGTAAAGATAATGAGATGTGAGTTAACTTGCACTAAGGATAGTAACATCATATCGTTTAAGAGGCTGTTCCTTTCTCCTGAACATGGTTCTCTTAGTGACTAGGTAAACCACAACCCCATATTCTCTGGTTTATCCCTATTCAAAAGATTGTCTTGGCAGTATGCTTTTTATGAGGAGCTTCTGTTGGACATACTGAGCATAAATTGCCCATTACTGAAGTTTTCACTCGAGAGAGAATTGGTTCTTGGTAAGGGAAGCATTGAGAAACCTTTGGAACCCTCATCGGATTGATTCATTGATTAGCTAAGCTGCTAAGATGCATATGCTTAAACCATGAAGGAGCTCCATAATGCAACAGGATGCACTGGATTGCTTCAAGGGGTAATTGGGTATAGGGTAAACCCTACTACCCTACGAGTTGATAACTAGATATAACTATGAAACCTATTTTCCTCTTCTTCCAAGCACTAACATGCATTAAAATTCATGTTTATATTCTCTAGCAAACGTGAGTTCACATGTCTAGTGTGAAGCGTTACATAGGCTTTACAAGAAAAGTAGAAAAAGTTAACCCCTGATACTAAATGAAGGAAAACACCCCTACTTTATTTACTTCAGTTGTTTTATAAGGGGTATTTTGGTCATTCCAATACACAAAGAGACTAAAAACAAAAGAAAAAAGCTAATGAAAGCAAAACATCATGCGTATGGTCCACATGCGATCAGGTGGGGCTGCTCCTGACCTATTGTGTATAACGCATGCGAAGGGCTTATTCGCATTAACTTACCCCCATCTTGGAAGAACTTGTATCTGTCGAGTTATTTCCAACGCACCATTTGTAGGGATCCATGTGTTGATGTGCTGAAATGCTCATTTGAAATCCCTGCACACTTGGACCTTAGATGACCCTTCCACTTCTCCAAAAACTTCTGATATCTGGAGGCCAATCTTGACCTATTTTGTATAACACATGAGAAGGGCTTGATTGCATTAACTTACCCCTATCTTGGAAGAACTTGGATTCGTCTGGTTAGTTTCAATGCACCATTCGTAGAGATCCGGGTTGATGCACTGAAATTCTTCACTTAAAATTAATGCACACTTGTACTTGGGATGATCCTTCGACTTCTCCTAAAACTTCTGATACCTTTGATCACTTCATCATGTGGATACGATTCGATTGTCTGGTACACCTTTGATCACTTAATCGCGCTGTTACAGAATTGAAGATATGGCTGATTTTAGCTCAGCTAGAAGCTCAACGGGATACATGTTTCCCCAAGTCTCTTCTGGACATAGTAAGGACTCGTATTCCTTAAATGCTGTTTATTGTAGGATCCTTGTGGAAACTGTTTGAGCTTAAGACTGACCATCACTTGGTTGCCTTACTTGAATGGCGAGAAATGTTGCCTCTTGGCAGCATATCCCTTGTAATTTTCATTACTTTATACTATTTTACCCCTGACGTCCTTGTGTATCTCCTTTATATGTTGCGCCAAATCCTCAAATATATTAGCTCGATCTAGTTGGAATCGGTAGTGGTACCATATCAATAGGCTATTGAGGCTTAAGCCTGCCAACAATTTTGAAAGGGGACAATCCTGTGGTGTGGTTCATAGAAGAGTTGTAGGCAAACTTTGTTTGAAATAGAACAAGTTCCCATATGCTGATATGGTTACCCACAATCCACAAAGCACCACTACAAGTTTCTAAACTTAAAAATTGAAAGAAAATATGAAATTGGGGGTTTCTAACAAAACCCAACCTTCTTATGGCCATCGTTGAGCTGCATTGTTCAACTCATTGCGACTATGTTCAACCTGGATGAAATCAAGACTGATTCTGACCTATTCTGGACTAGTTGGACCAAGTTGGGGGTGGTTTCAGTTTCAGTTTGTGACTTGTTCCGGTTGGGACCAAGGTATTTAATAACGGTAATGAGCCAATGATGGCCATAATGGCCCGACATTTGCCTGTTTTGGTCCCTGTAGCAGTCAATTTTTTTCAAAGGAAGAAAACGTATTGGCCCTGTATCGGACCCCGTTACGGGCCTGTATCAGCCTATTAGGGCCCATTACGGCTGTTACGACTTACAAGCCTATTATGGGCCTTTTTTTTTTTTTTTTCCCTTTGTAGAATGGGCGTTACACGCCCATATTGCGTAATGGTTCCCACCGTTACCATTATGTGATGCCTGTTCCATAACTGATAGTCATTTTTTAATACCATGGTTGGGACTGAATTACTTCTTGTCAGATGATATTTCAGACCACAAACCATACATATGAAGAGAGTGATGGGCTGGGACTACACGCTACATAGCCTAAATCTGTGTCAACCTCAGTGTTAACATCTCAAAGTCCTTTTTCAATATTTTGTAGTATGGTCTCAGTTTCCTGATTCACCCTCATGTGGATGAGTTGTATTGGCTTATTAGTACTAAATTGTGGTGCTGCATGACTTCGGCACCAAAACTTTGATTTTTAATCGATGATGTAGTCTGTGGATCAGTTCTTTAAACCATCTGTTTCTTCTTGTCACCCCCCAATGGTGCATGTGCATGAGATGGCCATGTATCAATCAGGCATGGATCTATATGAACATGGCCTGTCCACTCATCTGGCCACAACCATGCGCTGACTATATACCATTTATGGCTGATTTATGGGCTGAGCATGTTCACAGTGAAATAGCCTGATTTATGGGCTGAGCATGTTCACAGTTGTCCCACCGAGTTATTGGCTAGGATCTCATACATATGTTTGATGTGAGCACATGATGCAACCTAATGCCCACACAGCTGGTTGATGTAAGATCTGACTAATCCAACTCTTCAGATTGTCTTGAGTGATGATATAGACCAAATCAACAGTCTGATGATCAATTAGATGGGATCAATGGTGGGATCAACGATATGGTCATCAATTTCTTATGGTTTATTTATTTAATTAGCTTTTAGGGTGAGATTGAGTCATGATTTAGTAAAAATTTCTCTTTTGTATTTTCGTTACTTTCTTGGCAGGTCATTTTTGGGGCACTAAACGATTTCCAATGGGTCTCGTCTTGATAGCCTCTTAAGTTGGCTTTCACCCAATTCTGAGGCTGTTTGAATGAGTTATGGCTCATTCACACAGGGCCCATATGCTAGTGACAGAATTCAGCAGCAGTTTGGTTTTTCTCTGTTATTAAGGCTTCTTTATTGATTTAAAGCCTATATAAGGCTATGTTATGGGTTTGTAATGGATTATTTTGATGATGATGAAATAAAAATTCCCTCTTTTGGTGTTTCTTTGATCAGTAGAGGATGTGGTGAGGGGAGGGGGATTATGTAATATTTAGCATCCTGGTAGAGGATTTGTTAGGGTACTTCCCTACATTTTTAATTTTTAATTAAAACTTTTTGTTTTTGTTTTTATCTTTGATCCTTTGCATCCCCTTTGGAGTTTGTGTGAAGATGTTTGCTGCAATTTTGCTCTTCAATATCTCCTATGTGGGCTGATGTAGCCTTCTCTTCTTACTGATAAATTGTCGTAAGTGTTCCATACTTTATTATGTGTAAATTATTGATAAGAGTTCTACAACTGCCTGTTTTAATGCAGATCGTGGAAGCGAGAGCGATGTGGTTGCAGGAATTGCAGAACCGGACAAAGCCGGAATCAGACAGGTTTGGGAGAGGTATATCCTACACAAAAGATGCTGCTGACGCAGTCCCAGAGGAGCGGTTCCCGACAGCTAATGTTCTCTCCGAAACCACTCCTCTCACTACGTTTGCATTTGAACCCACAAGTTCCATATCCGCAACAGATATCGAGACTGAGAAGCACCCGGTCGTGACTTCGGAGACGAGAATCATTGATAAGTCTGTTGTTGAAGAAGGGACCGCCATCCAGACCAAGAGTAAGGATCTTCCAACCAGTGCCTCGAAACCATTGGATCAGGAGTATGACGATGAAGGGGACGACTGGTTAGAGGAGGATAATTCTGAAATGGGAGGTGCCACCATACCGCTTGGCAATGAGGAGGATGTTTCCTTCAGTGATCTGGAGGATGACTATGATGGGAGTGCACCCACGAGTTCCAAAACGTTGGTGGACACATCTGATTCTTCGACGAATGGTTCTAGAGGGTGGGTCCAGCTAGACAAGAGCTCTGGTGATGCAGCCAAGGGTGGCCGCTCAATCAGTGACAGGCCCCCTCAAGCAGGGCGGTCGAATGCCAGCCACGAGACCAAGGAATCTAGTGACTGGCTTAGTGTGGATGATATAGATGTGGTATGACACTCCCCAAGATTCATGTAATGTTTGAAACATGCTGGGAGTCTCTAGAGGTATTTTAGATGCTTGGTTCAAGAGTTTCTGCAGTAATCGTTTGTTCAAGTGGGGCCCATGGTTCATTTACCCAGGCATTGATACGATATCCCCCACCTTGGATGATGATGTCATCCGCAAAAAATCCCCAATATGGGAAAATCCTAGCCATTGATTCTTTGGCTTCTTTCTGTTGAGCTTCAGACAGTTACTGCAATTTGCTTAGCCATCTGTTTGCTGGAAAGACATTGAGGGGTTGGGACACAAAACATCTGTTGGCTTCCCATTGCATGTGCCAAAGTGGGGCCAATCATCTCAACGGTTTGGATAGCTGAATCATGGGGCCCTGCTTATGCAAATTGACAACCCAAGCATACTGTATAAACTCTCAGGTCCATGCATTGCAACATATCTCCAGTCTTTTGTTTATCTGTTTACTCATTTGTTTCATTGGGTTGCAATGACTGATATGTTTGTACATATACAAGCCTCCTTGAAGTAAGTTTGTGAATCTTTTGGGTTCCAAGTACTGATCATCGAAGGATCGTGGTGTACGGTTTTGATGTTTTGAATCTTCTGATCAACTCTCTTGTCAACGGCCCATCATGAATGTTGGGGACACGTTCGTGGTGGGTTTTGTAAGTTACCTGTTGCATTTAGCAGATTAATGGCCGTTGTGTGATTACCTTTGGATTCATGGCCATCAGATGAACTGTTGAGAAGAGAAATATGACAATGGTCCGCATTCAAGTAAAAAAGGCCGGATATCAGTGATGACACTCGAATCAGGAGATCGTTTTGTTCATGCTCCATCCAAGTTGTGTCTTAAAGTGTAAAACCCCTCACCTCGGGTGTTACCATTAAAACCTGTGCCAGCGTAACTGTGAGCCTAATGACTAAACAAGTTTTAACTTAACACTCAAGCACGTCACCAAGCCCACAAGTTTTAACTTAAACCAAGGCAAGGAGAACTCAATACTCAAGCACGTCACCAAGCCCTCTTAGGGACTAAGTAAGACCACGAACACTAGGGATATTCAATAGGCCAAGTAACTAGGCCTGAGCACACTCATAGCTCTAGGACCCCTTTTTGTCCATTGATACTTGAACCTAGGAGGATCTGACTCTCAGATCGGCAGAAATATATAAGAAAACTCTCCGATCACGACCTGAGGGCCACCCGAGCGTTGGATCGTCCTGACCCTTGGCCCGACCCCTCAAATGGGACCACCTAGGGGAATGAATAGTGCAAATTTCATGATTTCATCACAATGGGGCCCACACTAGCTTGCACGCGCACCACAAACCAGAGTGTGCGACGTACACCGGATCACCAAGGTGGTCAAAATCTCGCCGACTCGACGCGTTGTGGAAAAAGGAGGGATTCCTCTCCCATCCTCCACCAACAGCAGGCTAGACCGAGAGCCGTCCATCTGGCGTGTTTTGGCCCACTTTCGATCGTCATGTGTGAAATCCAAACTATCCATCGAGCAGGGAAGGCCTGGACGACCAAACCCATGTCGTTCGAAAGGTCCCATGCATATGTGCGTGCACACGTGCAGTGCTAGTTACGGACGGACAACCACACCTTTCGAAATCAAGTCACTGTGGAGTCCTCTACGTAAGCAATCCGCGTCGATAGCCCCCCCTCTATCCCAGCTATCCCTTCGGGTAGAAATTCACACTTTCCATTTGCTGCCAGAAATAGACAGGCAACTGCCTGTAGCAACGGTCAGGGTGGGAGACATTTCCCAGTTGGGAAATCACAGCTGGCTTGATCCAAGCCTTCTGCTAGGCTGCGTGGAGCGATCTCCACCCCTTCCTTTAGGGCAACAACTGCTAGGAAGCTGGGAATGTCTCTTCTTGCGAGAAAACCGCATGAGGCGGAAAAACTCGTGCAGGGTAGTGAAACGCCGATGGATGACCTGAAAAATGGGTCCCATCTTAATCAAGGGTCCCATCTGGTCTGCTTAGACGGACCAGATCACGAAAATGTACTGTGGACAAAAATCCGCCATTAATGGCTGCACCATCTTCTCTGTCCAGTCCGATGACCCATCATCATGGTATGGGCCCCACTGGCTGATCAAATGTACTTTTCCAATGGGCCTCAGGGGCGGCATTCCATCCCTTGCATTGGATTAATCTCATGCATACGAGGGATCGAGGATGGAAGCATGAGCAACCGCACCCATCTCGACCGTCTACCGGGA
The DNA here is from genome assembly GCA_030180095.1 of Magnolia changhungtana. Taxonomy (NCBI): domain Eukaryota; kingdom Viridiplantae; phylum Streptophyta; class Magnoliopsida; order Magnoliales; family Magnoliaceae; genus Magnolia; species Magnolia changhungtana. Next base: position 8,181,565 of record JASAUF010000220.1, read on the forward strand.
CTGTTGGTGTGTGTTCCACACCTATAAATGGGCACGTCCGCCTCGGGATCTCCACCCAGAAAACAAGGGAGAAAGAGAGAGAGAGTAGGAACGAAAATAGGAGAGGTTATAGGAGAGGCCGTTTGACAGCGTGAACTCGGTGCTGCACTGCACCAACTCAACCTACTTGACTCAGATTGAGCTGGGTCAGTGCAGACCAGTAGCACTGTAATACCTAGGAAAAGAGAGTAGAAAGGAAGAAAGGAGGAGTGGGAGAAGGCAAGCAAGTGGCGAACCCGGCTCTGCACTGCACCACCTCCACCCGACCAGCTCGGATCAAGTTGGGTCAGTTTAGGCCTGAGGAAACTCACTGAAAGGAAGGGAGAGAAGAAGCAGAGGGTCGTAGGAATCAACATCGTGACCCAGCTCGCTGTTGGGTCCAGCAGCTTGTACCGTTGCTCACATCTCCATCCACAACCTCCAATAGAACCGAAAGCAGCCTCCGATCAGGGCCAAGATCAGCCACTGACTAGTGCCGAAAATGGCCTCCGATCAGGGCCGAAACTAGCCCCATGACAGGTTGAAATCAGGTCTGGGCCGTAGTAAGAGACCAGGCTTAGCTCGGCCACAAGCTCTGGGCCGAGCTAGACTTCCAGCAGAAGCCCTAGGCTAATCCAAGCTTCCAACTACAGAAGTGGGCCGAGTTCGGATTGGGTCTTAGCCACCGAAATGGGTTGGGACGTGGGCCGATGCAGCCCCTGATTTGAGCCGTGGTTTGGGCCAAGAAATTGCCACCATTCGGGCCAAGATCTGGGCTGAAAACCAACCCAGAACTGGGCTGAAACTAGCTTAGAAGTGGGCCAAGTACAGCCCTAGGTTTGGGCCACAAATCTAGGCCGAGGTAGACCACTAAATAGGGCCGTGTGATGGGCTGAAATTAGCCCTGGATCTAGGCCGATCAGTCCCAGAAACGGGCCGAAATCAGCCCAAGTCCAGGCCAAAATCAGGCATAGTGGGCCTGTGCAAGGTCTAGTCCCTTTGAAGTCACAGTGGGCCACATTCCAGACCTCAGTGGGCCGCCTTGCATCTGCACTGGGCCCCACATAAGCTGAGGCAGGTGGGCCACACCCCGCATGATCTAGGTGGGCCACATTCAAAGCCTGATATGGGCCCAGGACTTTTGAAACCACACAGTGGGCCCAGCCCCTTGCAGCCGTACTACTGGGCCAGGATGAGCCCAGTCCAATAGCTTATAGTGCCATAAGAACAAGCCTGAGGTGGGGATGGCAATGGGCTACCCAGCCCCATTTTTGGGCTCGAATTGGACCCAATAGCTGGGCCAAAACAAGGCCCAGTTCGGCCCTTAGTTAGGGATAATTTTGGGCCCAAAGTTGGACCACTTGTTGGGATAAAACTTGGTGGGCCTGGTCACTCTAATGCAGGCCCAATTAACCTTATTCATGGGTCCTTTCAAGCCTCCACGCAACTTCAATATGTTAGTTAAGTAAAGTCTTGGAAACACTATCTAATATAAGCTCTTGGGTTGGAAATAATTATAGGAAATCGGTCACACGGCATTGGACCGTTAGTTAACCGCAGGAATCCGAATCAGGGAAGGAGCTACGAACCCCCAGGTGATGACATTTCCCCTTAGGCTTTTCATCTCTAAGTTAGCCAACATGGCAATCATTTAAAAATTATGACTGCTGGTTTAGAGCTTCGATTATTTGTGTTAAATTACCAAATTTCATTAGTTGACTCATCTTAATCTACGACCACATGAAAGAAATATCATATGCTAGATTGATAATTCATAAGTATTGTTCATATGCAATGATCATTAATTTCCATGTTTTAGCATCATAATATTTCATAGTTCATACCTTAGTTTCATGATGCTACGTTATTCCGTTATTATTACATAATTCTATGCGCCTGTACATGTTAGTAGATTGTTGTGAGTCACCATAGAATTCCATTCACAACAATTGCAGGTGGAAAATTCCACTATTGCATGTGAGCCACAGTTGGGATGCAACTATACAGATTACATGGAAAATGGGACCCTCGACTTAAAGTTATTTTGACCAACCACTTGTGGAGGGATTCCATTAAACATTCCAAGGTGGGAAAACCTCATGAGTTGGGGATGGTGGTCATGGGACACTATGCCCGAGCTGTTGACCTACGCTGGGTGACGAGCCTCCCGTAGTGACCATTGAGTTACTTAAATTGGCTAATTGTAACCGGAATAATAATGGTTTGGCTAATCATGCATTCATAACATATTGGCGATGACGGGTGGCTAGTTCTAGATGCTGTGGCACGTGCCTTGGATTCATTAGGGTATCATTTCGCTAGCTCCCAGACCACCAACTATCGAACTATTTTGATGACTTGGCACCATGCTGTACGAGATATGCTACGCTGGTGACCGGTCTTATGCATAGGTGACGAGCTTAAGTCTAATTGTATGAGCATCCCCAAGTCGATGTGCATTCATATATCCATGCATATTAATAAGATCGCGTCTTATCTGTTTTGGAATATTTCATTATTTTCTTTTAACTATGTTTGCTAAGGCGGCAGTGTATATTCTTGAGGAGAATTCACACTAAGCTGGCCACTCATTCATCGAATATCCAACCGTACAGAGTATGCAGGTGTATATGGAGAATATGGTAGCACTGGCCTTAAAGGCGCGACGGTGGAACCCGAGGAAGAGTATTACGATGAAGAGCCACAGCAGGAAGCAGCTAATTATTTTGGGCTTAACCAGTAGATTTAGTATTTCTTTATAGTTGTTTGGTACTTTAGAACTTATAAATTTTGTAATTATGGCCCCCAGCTGAGTGGGCCAGATATTCAGATTATATGACATTATCCTTGCTTACTTATGCTATCGCCTTCTGATTTTTTATATTTCCGCTAGTCATCTGATTTATTAACACTCGGGTTTTTGGAGCGAGTCTTGTACTCGGGTTCTGAAAATGGGGACGAGAAAAGTTGGTATCAGAGTAGAGTTTGAGATAGCCAGGCTGTAGGATAAACATATAAAATTTATAAGGAAATAACTTAGGCAAAACTTTGGAAATTTCTCTTAGGAAGTAGTTAGGATGAACAAACGTAGAAACCAAACACTTAGGCTCCCCCAGATATTAGTAGGGCAAAACACTTGAACCTACAAAGAAATCCCCAGTATTGAGAAGGAATATGGAATATGGATTGAAATCCTAGGTCCCTTAAAAAGACTTTCTAGGTGATGCTAAATGCGTTGCACACGATTTACCTTCTCTTAATTATTAGCCATATCTAAGATGATGTGGCCCACTAGTATATGATATAGCTGATTTTTTGGCTTGGGTCTAGAATTAAAACACTCCCCAAGGAGCTTAAAAGAAAATGGGCTTAGTAAGAGAAGTGTATTAGAGGTTCCAGTTTGTTTTCCATGACTATTTGGAAGTGGAGCCAATGGAGAAATACACATGTCATATGGTGTGGTGATTTGAGTAGCCACATGCCACATGGATGGGTGATTGAGTGGTTGGTGATTTGAGTAGTCCAGATTATGCTTCCTTATACTGGTCACAGTAAGAAGTTATGTTGATGACAGATGGTTTTGACCCCCACATGAACGTAGGGACTTGGAAACAACCTTTCCAATGCCTTGACCTTGCAAGAGGTAAATATTTTCCAGGATTTTCACACACGAGTTCCATAGCCACAAATCCATTTGGTTTAAAGAAGCTATACTTCATGCAGGAATTTCATAGTTCCAATCCCATTTAGTTTAGAGAAGCTTTATTTTAAATTTCATGGCCACCAACCCATTTGACCTAGACAAGCCAGTTACGTAAGCATGACTTGTGCATGTAGTCATCCAACTAAGGGTCATGAAGAAATTAGCCCATGACCTAAATCCAACTTGACGTTATATACTCAATATTGCTGTCACAGTCATACTATGGTGATTCATAACTCTATTACCTGAACTATGAAATTCTAACCTCACAGGAAGCCATGCCGCCCGTGCTACGGTCACAGCGGACCCATACGGTTGATATACATCCCCTTCCGTCACCAGAGTGCTAGCGAGAGCACAGTCCTATATATACGCCAAGCCTTCCGCTTGGAGTAGCAAATCTGAATACAGAATTTAAAGCCGTGGGGGGCTCTCCTTCCCCTCATGTTATTCCGTCAGGGCTACCTTCCCAATATTTTGAACAGAGGACGCCTACCACTGAGGCATCTGCAGACATGCACACAGGGGCCGTAGCTTTTGTAGCCATTGGGCAAATGGCTGTAGCCATGCAACAACAACAGGACACGTTTATGCGGCAGCAACAGGACGTGCGTGCACTCATGATGGAGACCCTACAAAATAGGGAATGCAGGGAATCATCACGAGATAAAGATGGCGGGGGTGCAGACATCTTCAAACAATTCTAGAGGCTTCGACTGCCAACGTTTGAAGGGGCACCGGATCCGTTGTAGTCGGAACATTAGCTAGCAAGAATCACCAAGATGATGCGGCCTCTAGAGTGTTCCGATTCACAGATGGTAAACTTGGCTACATACCTGTTAGAGGGAGAAGTGGAAAACTGGTGGCAGAATCTACAGCGGAGTGTCCCAGCCACATACACATGGACATGAATAGGGTTCAGGATGAAGTTCCAGGAAAAGTACTTCCTCCGGTCATGCAGGAATGAGAAAATAGCCCAATTTTTAAAATTGGAGCAAGGCGGCATGACCGTTGCTTAGTATGAGCCCCAATTTGATGAGCTCTCTCGATTTGTGCCCAAGGCCCTAGAAGATATGGAATACAAACTACAGAAGTTCAAGGAGGGGCTCAGGCTGGGAATTCAGTCACGTCTATGCACCTGGGATTTCGGAGACTTCGCGAAGCTGGTAGACAAGGCCATGAGGGTGGAGAAAGATTTTGAGCGCACCATGAGGACTCTCCCCCCAGCTAGGCACACCCTAGCCAAGCCTAAACAGGCGCCTCTTGCCCCACCGGTACCAGAGAGAAGAGTTAGGGTCATGCCTGCAGGCGCTCCAACCATGCCTCCCTACAGGAACTGCGATTACTGCCACAGAGGTACACCATACACGGAACTGTTTCAAAAGAATGAGGGACAAGGGCATCTCCCTTCTAGCAAATCGCCCACAGCCAAACGTAGTAGCAGCCAGAGCGGCACTTAGGCCACAGCTGCCTAGATCGGGACCTCCAGTTCAGTAGAGCCCCTCCGCTCACATGTTTGTAGTAGCCGCTACTGAGGCTAAGAAGACCCTCTCTAGACAATCTGCGGTATAACTCACATCAACTGTACCCCTGTACTCCTCGTATTTGATTCTAGTGCAACTTTATCTTTCATAGATTCTACTATTGCAACCAGGATAGAATTGAGCACAACCCGAATGCATGCCCCCTTAGTCGTTGCATCCCCCATGGGTGAATTCATTGAAACAGACAAAGTTTGTAAAGCATGTCCCCTAACTCTCGTAAGCTGTGGCCGTGGACCTAATCATTATGCCTATAAAACGATTCGACGTCATCCTCAGTATGGATTGGCTTTCTTAAGTCTGGGCAGTGATGGACTATCGCGACAAAACAGTCACTATAACCGACCCTGGGCAGGCCTCCTTTACAGTAAAGAGAAGAAGTGGGCACAGTACGTTCGAAAGCTTGCAAGCCCTAGACGAACTAGAATCAGTTGAGTCCACCATCAGCCCAATCCCAGTAGTGCGGGATTTCCCCGAGGTATTTCAAGAGATACCACGGCTGCTCTTAAGACGAGTAGTAGATTTCTGCATAGACCTCAAACCAGGGACTGCTCGCATATCATTGCCCCCATTTTGCATGCCCCCTTACGAAATGGAGGAACTAAGGAGCTAGATAAACGAGCTGACCCAAGGCTTCATCTGCCCCAGCGTTTCTCCATGGGGAGCGCCGGTGCTTTTCGTGAAAAAGAAGGACGAGTTGATGCGTCTCTACATTGACTATCGACGACTAAACGGGGTCACGATAAAGAACAGATACCCTCTGCCACGTATTGATAACCTGTTCGACTAGCTTAAGGGTGTTAGATACTTCTCCAAGATTGATCTGCGATCGGGGTATCACCAGCTGAGAATCAAGGATGAAGATATCCTTAAGACGGCATTCAGGACTCGCTATGAGCACTACGAGTTCTTGGTAATGTCCTTCGGCCTCACAAATGCTCCAGCAGTATTCATGGACCTAATGAACCAAGTTTTCATGCCGTACCTGGATGGGTTCGTAATTATGTTCATTAACGACATCTTGGTTTACTCCAAAAGCCAGGAAGAGCATGAACAACACCTGCGCACGGTCCTGAGTACCCTAAAAGAAAATCAACTGTATACTAAGCCGTCCAAATGTGAGTTTTGGAAAGAGGAAGTGAAGTTTCTGGGGCACGTAGTGAAAGCAGAAGGCATAACAATCGATCCTACTATGGTGAAAGCAATATCTAAGTAGGAACAACCTACCACGGTCACTGAGGTTCGAAGCTTCTTGGTCATGGTAGGGTACTACAGATGCTTCATCAAGGAATTCTCGAGGATCGTGCGACCGCTTACTCAACTGACAAAGAAGAACGCCCGATTCACCTGGGACGAGAATACGGAAGCAGCCTTCTAAGAGTTGAAGATGCGACTGACAACCGCGCCAGTGCTCACTCTTCCACAAGAAGGAGAGAGATTTGTGATGTATAACAACGCTTCGAAGTTGGGTCTAGGATGCGTACTAATGCAAAACGATAGGGTAATCGCTTATGCTTCTCAACAGTTAAAGAAACATAAGGAGAATTACTCGACACATGACTTAGAATTGGCAGCAGTGGTCTTCGCTCTAAAAATATGGAGGTATTATCTTAATGGGAGGAATTCCAGTTATTTTGTGACCACAAGAGCGTGAAGTATATATTCACATAGAAAGACTTAAATATGCGCTAGTGTTGGTGGATGGAGATACTTAAAGACTTCCACTTTGACATATCTTATCATCTCGGTAAGGCAAACTCTGTGGCCGATGCTCTGAGTGGAAAAAAGAAGCATGAACTGATAGCCACCCTGATGATCAAGGAATGAGAAATGATGGAGTTTATTCAAGACTTCGATATCTAGCTCACACTCGATGAGCCAGATGCTTATGTGGCTCTTTTGACTACAGAGCCGACCTTGATTCACCAGGTAATTTCTGCCTAAAGCCAGGACGAATGACTTACTAAGATGAAGGAGAGGTGTAGGAGCGAGGAGATGCTGGGTTAGAGGATTGGTGGTGATGCTGGTCTCTGATATCAGGGGTGAGTATGTGTACTCGACAATGCAGATTTGAGGAGAGAGGTGATGGTAGAAGCACATCATTCCAGATTGGCCATACACCTGGGGAGTACGAAGATGTACAATAACATGAAGAGGCAGTATTGGTGGAGCAACATAAAGAGAGACGTAGCAAGCTTTGTAGCAAGATGTATGGTATGCCGGAAGATAAAGGCCAAGCATTGTAAGCCTGCAGGCCTTCTTCAACCACTACCGTTGGCAGAATGGAAGTGGGACAACATCTCTATGGACTTCATTGCTGGACTTCCTAGTACCCAGAAGAAATATGACTCGATATGGGTCATTGTGGATAGATTGACGAAGTTTGTTCGATTCCTTCCCATTCGTAGGATAGATTCGACTGATGATCTGGCAAGGCTATATGTTCATGAAGTCGTTCGATCTTACGGAGTTCCCCGAGAAATCAGATCAAATCGAGACTCCCAGTTCACGTCTACTTTTTGGAGAAGATTACAAGAAAAGCTCGGCACAGAACTCAAGTTTAGTACGAATTTTCACCCCCAGACTGATGGATAGACAAAGAGGGTGAATCAAATTTTGGAAGACATGTTGAGGGCGTGCATCCTCGACCTTAAGGGGAACTGGGATGACCATTTAACTCTTTCCAAATTTGCATACAATAATAGTTTTCAGTCCAGCATAGGCATGACTCCTTATGAAGCTCTTTACGGTCGCCCCTGTCAAGCTCCGTAGTGTTGGGCAGAAGTAGGAGAAAGAAATTTACCAGGGTCTGAGCTCGTCCGGGTTCCACTAAGGTGATTGATGTTATTCAGAAATGGCTTCGTGACGCCCAAAGCAGAGAGAATAGCTATGTAGATAATCGCTGTCGCGACTTGGACTTTGCACCGGGCGATCACGTATTCCTGAAGGTTTCTCCTATGAAGGGCTTGACGAGATTTGGGTAAAAGGGAAAATTAGCACCTCGTTTCATTGGACCCTTCGAGATATTGGATCATGTGGGAGCCATAGCATACCGCCTTGCATTACCTGCTGCACTGGCCAGTATCCACAACGTCTTTCACGTATCCATGTTGAAGAAATATATGCCAGACGAGTCACATATCATTAGCTGGGAGCAGGTTGAACTTACAGATGACGCTTCTTACGCCGAGGAACCTATCTGCATTTTGGATCGCAAGGAGCAGGTCCTGTGGACAAAGACTATACCGTTGGTCAAGGTCCTTTGGTCGCATCACGGAGAAGAAGAGGCAACTTGGGAGCGGGAAGCAGAAGTTAAGGAGAAGTACCCTCACCTATTCAACGACATGCCTTAGGTAATTTCAAGGATGATTTTTTTTAGGGGGGTAGACTGTAACACTTCGCACCTTTGGTACACGGGTGTTACCATTAAAACCTATGCTAATGTAACTGTGAGCCTAATTATTAAACAAGTTTTAACTTAAACAAACGCAAAGAGAACTTAACACTCAAGCACGTCACCAAGCCCTCTTAGGGACTAAGTAAGACCACGCACACTAGGGATATTCAACAGGCCAAGTGACTAGGCCTGAGCACACCCATAGCTCTAGGACCCCTTTTTGTCCATTGATACCTGAACCTAAGAGGATCTGACTCTCAGATTGGCAGGAATATATAAGAAAACTCTCCGATCACGACTTGAGGGCCACCTGAGTGTTAGATCATCCTGACCCTTGGCCCGACCCCTCAAATGGGACCACCCAAGGGAATAAATGGTATAGATTTCATGATTTCATCACAATGGAGCCCACACTAGCTTGCAGTGCACCACAAACCAGAGTGCGCGACGTGCACCGGATCACCAAGGTGGTCAAAATCTCACTGACCCAACGAGTTACGGAAAAAGGGGGGATTCCTCTTCCATCCTCCACCAATAGCAGGCTGGACCGAGAGCTGTCCATCTGGGCGTGTTGTGGCCCACTTTCGATCATCATGTGCGAAATCCAAACTGTTCGTCGAGCAGGGAAGGCCTGGATGATCAAACCCACACGTCTGAAAGGTCCCATGCATACGTGCATGCACATGTGCAGTGCTAATCACGGACGGATAGCCACACCCTCCGAAATCGAGCCATTGTGGAGTCCTCCACGTAAACGATCCGCGTCAATAGCCCTCCCTCAATCCCGACCGTCCCTTAGGGTAGGTGGGCCACAGGTCTGGGGCTCTCAGAGGGCAACTTGGGGCAATGGTTCTAGTGTTGCTGAGTCCAGTTAGTTTGGTCTTTATTGTCTTTCTCTTATATGATAGGTGTGGCCCGCCTTTTGATCGGGTTGCTCCCGAAAGGTTGTACATTTTCAGTGTTTAATGGAATTGTGGCAAGAGTCCACTTAAAAAAAAATCGTTTCTCATAAAAAAATCCCAGCCGTCCCTTGGGGTAGAAATCCACACTTTCCATTCACTGCCAGAAATAGGCAGGCAACTACATGTAGCAACGGTCGAGGTGGGAGACATTTCCCAGTTGGGAAATCACAGCTGGCTTGATCTAAGCCTTCTGCTAGGCTGCGTGGAGCGATCTCCACCCCTTCCTTTAGGGGAGTAACGACTAGGAAGCCGGGAATGTCTCTTCTCTTGAGAAAACTGCATGAGGCAGAAAAACTCATGCGGGGCAGTGAAATGCTGATGGATGACCTGAAAAATGGGCCCCATCGTAATCAAGGGTCCCATCTGATCCATTTAGACGGACCAGATCACGCAAATGTACCGTGGACAAAAATCTGCCATTAATGGCTGCACCATCTTCTCTGTCCAGTTCGATGACCCATCATCATTGTATGGTCCCCACTGGCTGATCAAATGTACTTTTCCAGTGGGCCTCAAGGGCAGCATTCCATCCCTTGCATTGGATTAATCTCATGCATACGAGGGACCGAGGATGGGAGCATGAGCAGTCACATCCATCTCGACCGTCCACTGGGACTGTCGGTGCGTGTTTCACGCCTATAAATGGGCATGTCCGCCTCAGGATCTCCACCCAGAAAATAAGGGTGAAAGAGAGTAGGAGCAAAAAAAGGAGAGATCATTTGAGAGCGTGAACTCGGTGCCGCACTACACCAACTCAACCCGCTTGACTCGGATTGAGCTGGGTCAGTGTAGACCAGTAGAACTGTAATACCTAGGAAAAGAGAGTAGAAAGCAAGAAAGGAGAAAGAGAGAGGGAGAAGGCAAGTAAGTGGCGAACTCGGCTGTGCACTGCACCAACTCCACCCGACTAGCTTGAATCAAGTTGGGTCAGTTCAGGCCTGAGGAACCTCACTGAAAGGAAGGGAGAGAAGAAGTGGGAGGGTCGAAGGAATCAACATCATGACCTAGCTCGCCGTTGGGTCCAGCAGTAGGTACCGCTGCTCACTCTCCATCCACAACATCCAAAAGAACCAAAAGCAGCCTCCGATCAGGGCCAAGATTAGCCATGACCAGTGCCGAAAACGGCCTTCGATCAGGTCCGAAACTAGCCCCATGACAGGTTGAAATCAAGTCTGGGCTGTAGTCAGAGACCAGGCCCAGCTCGGCCATAAGCTCTGGGCTGAGTCAGACTTCCAACAAAAGTTCTGGGCCAATCCAGGCTTCCAACTACAGAAGTGGGCCGAGTTCGGATTGGGTCTCAACCACTGAAATGGGTTGGGATGTGGGCCGATGCAGCCCCTGATTTGAGCCGTGCTTTGGGCTAAGAAACTGCCACCGTTTGGGCCATAGATTGGGCCAAGATATGGGCTGAAAACCAACTCAGAACTGGGCTAAAACCAGCCAAGAAGTGGGCCAAGTACAGCCCTGAGTTTGGGTCGCAAATCTGGGCTGAGGTAGACCACTAAATGAGGCTGTGTGATGGAATGAAATCAGCCCTGGATCTGGGCTGATCAATCCCAGAAATGGGCCGAAATCAGCCCAAATCTAGGCCAAAATCAGGCATAGTGGGCCTGTGCAAGGTCCATGCCCTTTGAAGTCACAGTGGGCCACATTCCAGACCCTAGTGGGCCCCCTTGCATCTGCACTGCGCCCCACATAAGCTGAGGCAGGTGGGCTGCACCCTGTATGATGCAGGTGGGTCACACTTAAAGCCTGATGTGGGCCCAGGACTTTTGATGCCACACAGTGGGCCCAACCCCTTGCAGCTGTACTACTGGGCCAGGACGAGCCCATCCCATCAACATATAGGGCCATAAGAACGGGCCTGAGGTGGGGACGACAATGGGCTACACAGCCCCATGTTTGGGCTCGAATTGGACCCAACAGCTGGGCCAAAACAAGGTGCAGTTCGGCCCTTAAGTTAGGGATAATTTTGGGCCCAAAGTTGGACCACTTGTTGGCATAAAACTTGGCGGGCTTGGTCACTCTAATGTAGGCCCAATTGACCTTGTTCATGGGTCCTTTCAAGCCTCCACGCAACTTCAATATGTTAGTTAAGTAAAGTCTTAGAAACACTATCTAATACAAGCTCTTAGGTTGAAAATAATTATAGGAAATCGGTCACACAACGTTGGACCATTAGTTAACCGCAGGAATCTGAATCAGGGAAGGAGCTACGAACCCCCAGGTGATAACATTTCCCCTTAGGCTTTCCATCTCTAAGTTAGCCAACATGGTGACCATTTAAAAATTATGACTGGTAGTTTAGAGCTTCGATTATTTATGTTAAATTACCAAATTTCATTAGTTGACTCATCTTAATCTACGGCCACATGAAATAAATATCATATGCTAGATTGATAATTCATAAGTATTGTTTATATGCAATGATTATTAATTTCCATGTTTTAGCATCATAATACTTGATAGTTCATACCTTAGTTTCATGATGCTACGTTATTCCGTTATTATTACATAATTCTATGTGCCTGTACATGTTAGTAGATTGTTGTGAGTCACCATAGAATTCCATTCACAACAATCGCACATGGAAAATTCCACTATTGCATGTGAGCCATACTTGGGATGCAACTATGCAGATTACGTGGAAAATGGGACCCTCGACTTGAAGTTATTTTGACCAACCACTTGTGGAGGGATTCCATTAAATATTCCAAGGAGGGAAAATCTCATGAGTGGGGGATGGTGGTTATGGGATACTATGCCCGAGCTGTCGGGATACGCTGGGTGATGAGCCCCTCATAGTGACCATTGAGTTACTTAAATTGGCTGGTTGTAACTAAAATAGTAATGGTTTGGCTAATCATACATTCATAGCATATTGGCGATGATGAGTGGATAATTTTGGATGCCGTAGCACGTGCCTTGGATTCATCAGGGTATCGTTTCGCTAGCTCCTAGACCACCGACTATCGACTTATTTTGATAACTTGGCACCATGCTGTACGAGATATGTTACGCTAGTGATCGGTCTTATGGTTGGGTGACGAGCCCAAGTCCGACTGGATGAATATCCCCGGGTCGATGTGCATTCATACATCCATGCGTATTAATAAGATTGTATCTTATCTGTTTTAGAATGTTTCATTGGTTTCTTTGAACTATGTTTGATATAGCGGCGGTGTGTAATCTTGGGGGGAATTCACACTGAGCTGACCACTCATTCATCGAATATCTAACTGTACAGAGTATGCAAGCGTGGGTGGAGAAGATGACAACAATGACCTTGAAGGCGCGACGACGGAACCTGGGGAAGGGTATTACGATTATGAGCCGCAGTAGGAAGCGGCTGATTATTTTGGGCTTAACCAGTAGATTTAGTATTTCTTTATAGCTATTTGGTACTTTGGAACTTATAAATTTTGTAATTAAGGCCCCCAGCTGAGTGGGCTAGATATTCAGATTATATGACATTATCCTTGCTTACTTATGCTATCGCACTCTGATTTTTGATATTTCCGATAGTCATCTGATTTATTAACACTCAGGTTTCTGGAGCGAGTTTCGTACTCGGGTTCTGGAAACCGGGGCGTGACATAAAGAACCACTGGTTGGAATTGAATGGACACAGCAAATGCATAATGGAGAAGCTTGTGATTGATTGTACAAGATTCATTGAAGGTAAGCTTCTAGATTTTCCATTCAATCTTCTTCGGTACCCAAGAAGGAGAATCTTGGTCTCACATCTTGTAGCCGGTAGGTTGCTGCATGGGGGTTACTCTGTCATGCTTCTTTTCTGGAAGAACAATGTAGATGCTTTTGGCTGATCATAGATGTATAGCGTCCAGATTATGGACCACAACCAGAGTGGCCATGGTCTGGAACTCACACTGACTAGATGATCCTAACTTTCCAATTTTGGAGATTGAATTGGGAATTTATTTTTAGTTGTCCATTTGATGACCACTGATTGGAGCGCTTAGATCGAGCTACAATATTGGGCTCATTATGGCTAGATATATGTATATAATTTCACTGCACTGCATTGGTATGTATCATATCTCATGTAAAATGGCCCAACAGATCATGACTTCCAACCTGCTCTTAAGTTCTAATCGGTTGGACAATGTGTGGTCCACCCAACAGATGATTTCCAACCTGTTGAGTGTATGTGAAATCCAACCCTTACAATAGGTTTGTCCCATCATGAGGATCGGCTAATCCAAACATCTGCCATATCCACTCATTGAGAGCGCGACGCTTGTATTTTGGTATTTTATCTATGCCTATGCATTGCTTTCATGGTGTGACCCATATGGTGAGTATAAAGCACTGATTTTTGTGCTAGGTGATCCTTATGGTGGAGCTAACCTATTGGAAGGGTTGGATTTCACGTGCTCTATCAGGTTGGAAGTCATATAGTGGGAGGACCTGACGTTGAGGTCCACTTGGACTTGCCCGACCTTCTCGATCTAAAATAGGATGGAATTGCTTTCGAACAGAAATAAAACATCTCTCTCAGGGTTGGATTTCACGTGCTCTATCAGGTTGGAAGTCATATAGTGGGAGGACCTGACGTTGAGGTCCAGTTGGACTTGCCCGACCTTCTCGATCTAAAATAGGATGGAATTGCTTTCGAAGAGAAATAAAACATCTCTCTCTCTCTCTCTCTCTCTCTCTCTCTCTCTCTCTCACGAGATTATGAGATTGTTACCAAACGCACCACCTCAAGGCAAGAACTTTGATACTCTAGCAAAGTGTAATGGATGATGCTGAGGTGTTAAGACATTTACACCCGTCAGGGTAACTACAACGAAACCATTCAAATAGTGGGCCCCACAATATATGGTTTACTAAACGGCGATTTATATTGAAATAATGCCCTAATAAGTTGATTAGTTGATATCTAATAGGAGAACATAAAAAATAACAAACGGTTCAATTTCAATAAACACAAATTAAAGATTAAAATCATATGATTAATGTTGTTTTAGGTTTATAACCTATGATTTGAATCATTTAATTTGAGATACATGTATGACACTAAGTATAATTTCCAAGTTCTTGTGTATCTTCTACCACACGTTTGATTTTGTGTGTTTGCTTACTAGTTACGGATGTCAACCTAATCCAATTTAGGTATGAGTATTCAATATTGCAGTAGGTTAGATAGATAGGGTTAGGTCATGTGGAGTTGCATACCTACTAGAAAGTAACCACTAGTAAAATTAAGCATGTGCAATGGTTGCAAAGAGAAGAAAAAAATGGTTTCAAAATAATGGGAGTGGAGAAGTTCGGAAAAGCGTCTTGTGAGAGGTTTATTACAAGTTGACTAACTGAAGTGGACTGCAACTGTTGTTTGAATTATTCAAACCATTAATGTTGTGGGCCTCACCACGGATGATGCATATCAAAGGAGAGAAGAAAAGATGCCCTTGCCAGGAATAATCCAACTCCACAATCATGTTAGTCTTTTTCTTTGAATATGGACCGTCTCCTTAACTATTGTTCCATGGCCCATTTATCAAAAGCTTGAGACTTTACTATCTTGAAGACCATCGAGAAACTGGCTGCATATGTTATCAAACTAATACTGTTTATATGATGGGCCTCACCTTGAATGTGAGTTTTTTATTTTTTATTATTTTTTTATTTTTTAATTTTAATTTTATTTTTTTAAGCACTTTTAATTTATTGGAATATTTTAACCCTATGACGACCATCTAACTATATGTCTATGGGCCATTTACCAAAAGCTTGAGACCTTACAATCTTAAAGATTATTAAGAAAACCAACTTTTCATCTCATCAAATTAATGGTGTTTACAGGATGGGTTTCACCATCGATGGTAGATAGCTAGAAAAAGGGAAAAAAAAGAAAGAAAAGAAAAGTAAAAAAATTCTTACTAGAATACCTTAACCCTATAATCATGTTACTATTTTCCATTGAATTTGAACCATCTCTTAAACTGTTATTCCATGGACCATTTATCAACAACTTGAGACCTACAATCTTGAAGATTATTGAGAAAACCAACTAACAGTCTGGATCACCTAACATAACCCCAAAATCCAAATTCTATGGTCACAACATATCTGTAATGATAAATGGGGAATCAATAGTAAACATCTTCTTTTGGTGTTGGTTAAGACTGCTTCATCTCAATCACCTAAACACCCTTTTTATTGCTTAAAAACCTTTCTAATGGCCATTTATATCATATGGGTTCTTTAAATATGTAATTGTGCGTACTTTTTTCCAGCGACTCTCCTAATAATATATACTAGAAATAATACAACACTTCTATATTAAAAAAAAAAATGCCTTTTGCAAATGGCAGATGTTATTGTACACTGCACAGTGGCATTGTTGAGAAAATGATGGTTGTAACTTTATAATAACATCCATTGTTTAATGAGCCATCGTATAATGTTGGGGTGACAGATTTTAAAGTAATGTAAAAACATCCATAAAAAATAAGAAATAATAAATTCAATATGAAACATCTGCTGGTAAGACAGATCAACCTCGCTTGTACTTCCACTATATATATATATATATATATATATATATATATATATATATATATATATATATATATATATATATATATAAAAGCTGAAAGTAAAATAAAAATGGCGCATTTGGATGCTCTATCAAATTGAATTGCGTAAGTAGTCTAATATTGAACCAAGCCCAATTATGTTATGAACTCAAAACTTTGAATTGATGGTATTTAAACTTATTCATTTTTCTCTTGATTAAACTGAGTATTGACGGTTCAGCTTGATTGTGCACCCAAACACGGCCAAGGAGCACAATGCTTGGATGCAAAATCAAATTGAAATGCGATAACTCGTCTAAGGGTCGTTTGGCACCATGGATTTGGGGGGATTTCAAATCCCCCAGGTTGTTTGGTATCATAAAGTAATTGGAGGTGGGTTTGAAATTCACAGTCAGAGCTTGGATTACATATAAAATCCTTCCCATAGTTGCATGTGTAACATGTGTGTCACTAGACTATTAATCTATTGGACACATGGCCACTAATGATATCCTAAAATAATTAGATTATCAATTGCATCACTATATATAATTACTTTAATACGATGAGTCCAAACATTGTCCAGGTAAATCAATGGTTAAAAAAAGATGTAGAGAGAGAGAGAGTGAGAGAGAGAGAGAGAGACGTTGAGAAGGGGAGGGTGATGGGTTTTTTGACCCGTCGTCGACCGGTCCTGAGTCCTGCTCGACCGGTCGAAGGCTGGTCTCGACCAGTCGTGGGAGTCGAGCCGTGACACGACTCAAAGACTAGCGAGTTTGGACTATTTTTCTCTGGGGTGCTCGACCAGTCAAAGGAGGTGCTCGACCGGTCGAAGGTGGCTCTCGACCGGTCGTGGATTCGGTTCAACCAGTCGAGGTTATGCAAATTCGTTCCGCGATTTTGGGCGAATTTCGTGTCGCAAGTCCTTTCGCAACTCGGATGCGGAAAGGAGTTTCTTAAAACCTTAAATAGGAGTTCCTAGGGCTTTCTAGGGACGACAAGAGGATTTCTTAAAGCTTTACAAGGGATTTGCTAAAGGGTTTAGGGCTATCAAAGGTGAGAGAGAGAAGAAAAGAGAGAGAGGAAGATTATAGAAGGGAGGTTCTGCTCGTGGAGGTTATCTACTGTGCAATCTATATCTCAGCGCTTCTATGTCCTCGTAATCGGCTAGATCTCTCCATTTTCTCTATTTCTCTTATTGTTTATCCACTCCTGCGTGAGTGAAGAAGTTTGTAACGTTCTATTTCATAGTGGATTGTTGATCTAGACGAGGTCCCGTGGTTTTTACCTCTTTTAGGGTTTTCCATGTAAAAATCTCTTGTGTGGTGTGTTATTGATGCATTGATTGTTTTCATTGGTTTATTATCCATAATTCTGGTTTGTTCTGGAGGGCTAGATCCTAAGGTTTTGTGCAAGGCCCCCAACAAAGTGGTATTAAAGCTAAGTTCATTGAACGGGTAGGATCAGTTTTGAATAATGGAAGGTGGCTCATCAAGGATGATCAACCTCAATGGTTCTAACTGGACCATATGGAAGGTTAACATGGAGGACTTGCTTTATTGCAAGGACCTATATTCTCCAATTTTAGGCATATCAGTAAAAACCAAGGATATGACTGATGATGATTGGAAGAAGATGGACCGAAATGCGGTGGGGTTTATTAGACAATGGTTGGATGATTCTGTGTTTCACCATGTGTCTACAGAAACCTCAGCCGCTAGCCTATGACTGAAATTACAAGGGCTGTATGAGAGGAAGACAGTCGGTAATACGATTTTTCTGATAAGATGACTTGTGAATCTCAAGTTCAAGGATGGTGGTTCTGTGGCCGAGCACATGATTGAGGTCAGCAATATAGTGAACCAACTCACCTCTATGAAGATGGTCCTGGATGATGAATTGCAGGCTTTGTTATTGCTTAGTTCATTGCTTGACAGTTAGGAGACATTGGTGGTGTCTCTAAGTAACTCCGTGCCAGACGGAAAGATATCTATGGAACAAGTAACCAGCTGTCTCTTCAATGAAGAGACAAGGAGGAAGTCTCAGGGGTCTACTCAGCAAGAGGCCCTTGTGACACAGGAACGGGGGAGAGGAAAGAATAGGAAGGGCCGAGATAAATCAAGAGGCAAGTGGAGTAATAGAAAGGATGTTGATTGCTGGAACTGTGACAAGAAGGACCACTATAAGCATGAATGTCGTGGTAAGAAGAACGACAAGAAAGGAAAAGGGAAGGAAGATGAATCAGATTCCACTGCGGTCGCTTCAGATGGTGACGTTGTAGTTATTATTTCTGTAGATCATGATGTATGTCTCATGGCTACGAGTCAGGACACCGACTGGGTGATAGACTCGGGAGCTTCTTTTCATGCGACTACACATAGGGATTTCTTCACAAGCTACAAGTCAGGTGACTATGGGACTGTGAAGATGGAAAATTTTGGCGTATCAAAAATCATGGGAGTCGGTGATATTTGTATGAAGATCGATGTGGGCTACACATTGGTTCTCAGGGATGTGAGGCATATCCCAGACCTTCGACTTAACTTGATGTCAATGGGAAGGTTGGATGATAATGGCTATGAAAGCAGGTTTACTGGTGGGCGATGGAAGCTCATCAAGGGTTCATTGATCGTGGCCAGAGGAAAGAAGTGTTGCACCCTTTACAAGGCAAGTGTCAGTATGTGCAAGGGTGGGTTGAACGCAACAGAAGATTCAGCTATTGACATGTGGCACAGGCGTCTAGGCCACATGAGTGAAAAATGGCTTCAACTACTAGCAAAGAAGCGGCTCCTTCCAGATGTGATAGGTACACCTCTTAAAATCTGTCTTGATTGTTTATCAGAAAAATAACATAGAGTTTCATTTGTTAAATCTGCTTCTCATGTTAATAAAGTGCATGCATTAGATTTAGTTTATTTTGATGTTTGTGGTCCTATGATGACAAAAACCTTGGGTAGGGCATTGTATTTTGTAACTTTTAGAAATGATGCATCTAGGAGGGTTTGAGTTTTTTGCTTTGAAATCCAAGGACGAGGTCTTTGGTGTGTTTAAATTATTTCATGCTATGGTCGAGAGAGAGATAGGTAGACCATTGAAGTGTATCCGCACTGACAATGGCGGTGAATACATTGGCGACTTCCATGAGTATTGTAAGTCCCTGGGTATATGGCATGAACAGACGGTTCCCAAGACCCCCAAGCATAATGGTGTAGTTGAGCAAATGAATCACACCATTGTAGAGAGAATCAGATGCATGTTATCCCATGTGAAATTGCCCAAGACGTTCTGGGGAGAAGCAATGCATACGGTGGTGTATTTGATAAACAAGTCTCCATCAGCCCCGTTGAATGGAGAAGTACCTGGAAGGTGTGGACTGGACATGATCCATCTTATAGTCATCTCAGGGTGTTTAGATGCAGGGCATCCGTTCATGTACCAAAGGATGAGAGGTCCAAGTTCGATATGAAGATTAAACAGTGTGTGTTCTTGGGGTACGGTGATGAAAAATTCGGTTACAAATTGTTAGGAGCAGAGACGTGGCTTTCTTTGAATATCAGTGTATAGAAGACATTGATAAGTCAGAGAAGAACCAGCTTAGTTCAGGTGAGCTAGAGGACATGGATCCAGTTACTCCTCCCGTGGTGCCTGATGATGGGGGAGTACAACAAGGTGCAGAAGACAATGGAGTTCCTTCAGAAGATGGACCAGGGGAGTAACTCCCACTTGATCCACTTGTTGAGCCACAGGTGAGGAGGTCATCTAGGGACAGACAACCGTCTAAGAGGTACTCGTCACATGAGTACATTATGCTGACTGATGGGGGAGAGCCTGAAGATTATTCTGAGGCTCTAGCTGACGAGCATAAGGGGGAGCGGTTGAAAGCTATGCAAGAGGAGATGAAATCCTTGCATAAGAATCACACCTATGACATGATGAAACTGCCTAAGGGCAAGAAAGCTCTGAGCAACAAGTGAGTGTTCAAAAAGAAGATTGAGCAGAAGAATTCACAGACGAGGTTCAAGGCCAAACTTGTGGTGAAAGGGTTTGGTCAGAGTAAAGGTATAGACTTCGAGGAGATATTCTCACCAATGGTGAAGATGAGTGGAGTTAGCATGAATCTAGAGATAGAGCAGTTAGATGTTAAAATTGCCTTCCTCCATGGTGACCTGGAAGAAGAGATCTACATGTACTAACCAGAGGGATTTGAAGTCAAAGGCAAAGAGCATATGGTGTGTAGGCTAAGGAAGAGCTTGTATGGACTGAAACAAGCTCCACGACAATGGTACAAGAAGTTCAACTCGTTTATGTTGAAACATGGATATGACAGAATGGAGTCGGACCACTGTGTGTTCACGCACAAGTTCTCAGATGATGATTTCTTAGTTCTGCTTTTATACGTTGATGACATGCTCATCATAAGAAAAGACATCAAGAAGATCGACAGGCTGAAACAGGAGTTGGGCAAGTCTTTTGCGATGAGAGACTTGGGCCTGGCTAGACAGATCCTAGGAATGGAGATAACCCGTGACAGAAGCAGCATGAAGCTCTGACTGTCACAAGAGCGGTATATTGAAAAAGTCCTAAAGTGGTTCAATATGAATGCAGCGAAGCTGGTCAGTACTCCACTAGATGGTCGCTTTAAATTGAGTGACAAGCAGTGTCCCAAGACGAAGGCAGAGGTGAAAGAGATGCAGAAGATACCCTACGCGTCAGTGGTAGGAAGTTTGATGTATGCTATGGTGTGTACACGTCCAGACATAACATATGCAGTTGGTGTTATCAGCCAGTATCTTGCCAATCCTGGCAAAGAGCATTGGGCAGCGGTGAAATGGATACTGCGGTATCTAAGAGGCTCATCCAGGTTGAGCCTATGTTATGGTGACTGTAAACCTATTTTAGAGAGCTACACAGATGCAGATATGGCAGGTGACATAGACTCCAGGAAGTCTACATCGGGGTTCATGTTCACATTTACAGGAGGAGTGGTTTCCTGGCAGAGCAAGCTACAGAAGGTCGTAGCGTTGTCGATGATAGAGGTCGAGTATATTGCAGTCACAGAAGCATATAAAGAGATGCTTTGGATGAAGAGGTTCCTACAGAAACTTAGCCCGAAGCAGGAGGAGCACGTGGTCTATTGCGAGAGTCAAAGTGCTATACACTTGAGCAAGAATCCAAGTCAGCATTCCAAGTCGAAGCACATAGAGATCCGGTATCACTGGATCAAAGATACTTTGGAACAGAAGGTGTTACAGGTTGAGAAGGTCCACACGGACGATAATGGGTCAGACATGATGACCAACGCTTTGCCCAAGGGCAAGTTTGAGGTTTGTAGAAACCTGGCTGGCTTGAAGAAGGTGGATCCCTCCTAGGTCAAAAAGGGGGAGATTTGATGGTTTTTTGACCCGTCGTCGACCGGTCGTGAGCGCTGCTTGACCGGTCGAAGGCTAGTCTTGACCAGTCATGGGAGTCGAGCCGTGACACGACTCAAAGTCCAGCGAGTTTGTGCTATTTTTCTCTGGGGTGCTCGACCAGTCGAAGGAGGTGCTCGACCGGTCGAAGGTGGCTCTCAACCGGTCGTGGACTTGGTTCGACCAGTCGAGGTTACGCAGATTCGTTTCGCGATTTTGCACGGATTTCGTATCGCAAGTGCTTTCGCAACTGAGATGCGGAAATGAGTTTCCTAAAACCTTAAATAAGAGTTCCTAGGGCTTTCTAGGGACGATAAGAGGGTTTCCTAAAGCTTTACAAAGGATTTGCTAAAGGGTTTAGTGCTATCAAAGGTAAGAGAGAGAAGAAAAGAGAGAGGAAGCTTATAGAAAGGAGGTTCTGCTCATGGAGGATGTAACGCCCCGGATTTTTGCCAATCTGGGATTAGACGTCCTTAGGCAATGAGTCAATCCTAACACAGGTTTAACTTCTTAAACGCTCAATTAAAGTCTCAAATCGTTCCTTAAGTCATTTTCTTCACAAATCCCACCCTTCACTACCTTGTGCTTTCAATTTTTCAAAGCACTTTAATACAGACACTATCTTAAACTAGCTAAGTAGTATAACTTGGATCACTTTAGATACAAACTACAAAGGACTAAATACCACCCAGACGAAATTACTTAGGACTAAATCCTTTAGAAATGAGACAAAGTAACTAGGTGTGAAACCAGATTAGCTACGAGAAATGCATTAGGATCGCTTTCAATACGATCTGCAAGACCCAAAACTTGTAGAATCATTGGCGCTAGGTTACCCTAAAGTTTAGAACCAAACTCATTTCCGTCTGCTCTCGGGAATGAAACGAAACTTCATATTAGGTCTAGATTGCACATCGGGAGTCAGGATTAACCAGAAGCTAAGGAACTAGGACCGCCCCCGGGCTTAACAATCATCTCAAAAATCGGCTCCATCCGATGTCCCACGGTCATTCGTTTCGATTCGGAGCGAGGAGTATGAAAAACACTATTCCCATCCAAAAATAAATATCCTGGAATAGTGATCAGCATCGTTCGTTGACGCGTCAAGATAAGCAACCCGACCGTCGAATCAAACCAAATTACACCTCGGATTAAGAAAAATTTCAGAACATTTACATGTACTTGGAATTTTTGATCGTGGCCCACTGACCGTCGAACTGAAAGTGGTCCGCCACGTGCGATCTGGGTATCCAAATGAGTCAAAAACGTAATCCCACGTAGATCCATCGATGGTGACCTTAAGTCCGACGTTTGGTTCAAAGAGGGCTACCAGAACTTCCTTTTGAGTGAAAAGCGGCGAAAATCCTATATTAAAGATATCCCTTGAACCTGAGTCTATTTTCGGAATGTTTTTGGCTATAAAAGGGCCTTAGAGCACCCTCTCTCACAGCCATACGAATTTGGGTTTTGGGAGAGAGAAAAGAGAGAGAAAAGAGAGAGAAGGACTTGGAGATCGTTGCCGATCTTCCTCCACCTGCACTGGCTTGCTACACGGCCTACACCTCTCTATTCTAGACATTTTTCCAGCGTTTTCCGCCTCATTTGAAGGTAAGAAAACCTAACCCTAGGTCTGATTTGTGGTGGAATCGAGGTAGGATGTGTACCGACTAACCGATTTCGCTCTTTAGGCTAGAAATCGCCCGTAGACGGAAGATCCATCACCCTTGCTGATTCGTTCCGTTTCCAAAGGCAAAGGTGAGGACTTTAAGCTTATAAGTTATGGTTTTCAACGATTTCAATGTCAGATAATGGTAGATTCATGATCTGCTTGCAATTGCACATGTACAAAGTGCTTTCCGTTTCCTGTTTTGATTAGCGGTGTGAAATATGGAATTTCACATATTCTAGGTATACGTATAAATACCGTATACGTATTTTTCTTGGATAAATGTTTGACATGTTTATTTAATGTATGATTATATGCTATATGAATAAAATACTAGTTTGGCGAAAGGAATCGCTAAAATATATGTTTACTTGTAAATGCGCCGTATGTTAAAATTACGTGTTGTAGAAATACCGTATACGTAGTTCTTTTGGAATGATGTTTGACATATTTATTTAATGTATGATTATACCATACGTGATTAAAATACTAGCTTGGCGAAAGGAATCGCCGAAATCTATCTTCCTTTGTAAACACTATGTATGTCGAAATTGGGTATACGTGGAAGTACCCTATACGTATAAAATTTGCTGATGTGATTACTATGTTTAATTGCTGTATGAATATGACGTATATGCATAAAATACTAGTTTAGTAAAGGGACAACCCTAGTGTACACTTCTCTAGCATGCGTCATGTATGTTGAAGTAGTGTATTCCAAGTGTTGGTGAAATCACTTGCGAGTGTAAGTGTTTAAGTGTTAGAACCTTAGTTAGGTGCTGAGATGGGATTCTCCGCTACCTTAGAGTCACATATGACACCCTCCATGTGGTTGTTCACTCTAACCACTCACCTATGAACTCTTAGGTATTTGTATCCCTATGTGTATAGTGCTTTATAACATGCTTCATAACATGCTTGATAACATGCTTTACAACATGCTTTACAACATACCTTATAACATGCTTTACTTCATGCTTTATAATACATGCTTTGCCCTATGCTTTACTTCATGTTTCACAACTGACTGAGCTTGGGACTATGTCCGTAGTCCGGCATCCAGATCGACTTGAAGATGTGGTTGGGGTTTCGTTCCGCCACGCACGATGTGTTGGTGAACCCGTGTCGTACTTCGGTTGGCGATAGTGGTTGGCCACACGAGGTGCTTCTGCGCCTCATATCCCCCAACTTGTTGTGCGCTCGAGCTAGCCGAACATGTCAGTAAACCGTATGCCTTATGTATGTTCACAATGTTTGGTCACTGATGCTTGAACCTAGGGTACCAAACTTACCAGTGAAAAATTCCGTTAACCATGGTACCTCGATCCGCTAAGACTCATGAGCCGGGCATGGTGGTATGGGACACCGTGGTATTTGTCGGCCGTCGGGCCTACGCCGGGGCTACGTGCCTCCCCGTAGTGACCAAAAAGTGAGCAACTCAACTCGTGAGCCGATTATGGTGGTATGGGACACTATATTCGCTTGTCGGCCTACACCGATAAGGTGATGGGGGAGTGGTGCGGTCTTTGTGTGTACAAACAAGCGACCCTTTGTAGTGACCGCGAGCATATTCGAAGTTGCGGCGTGCCTTAGGGTTCGCCGCGACATATAGAATATGAACTAGGCTGTTTCGTATAGTTGTATCGTGATGAATCGTTTAAGGGGTGATGGGGAGTGGTGCAACCTTTGTGCGTAATGACTCACAGCGCCTCTGCAGGTGACCTAGAAAACACACCATCGTCGATATTAACTAGGGTGACGACCCTAGAATGGATCATGTTTGGGAATGATACAAGGAGGTACCTTAGTTTCCCAATCCCTTTGTTTGAAATGGACTAATTAAAAACTCGGTAATCATGCTCATCATGCATCGCATGTGCCGGAAGATGTGGAGCATCGTGGGATGTAAGCATGCGCGAACGTGAGATGGTGTCGCTTGAGGGAGTATGTCGGAGAGGGCATCCATCATACCGCATTCATACTTGCATTAATGAGTAACTAGGAGTGTTTGATTTTCGCTTTATCATTACTGCTTGACTGTATTGATAACATGATAACTTATGTCTTATTGTTCCACTGAGTTAGCTACTCACTCCCACGTTACGGGACGGTGTTGTACACACCAAACAGATTTGTTGAGTTTCAGGTGATGGCGATGCTTGTGAAGCAGAGCCGGACTACTTATGGTGATAAGGAGGAGCTCTCCTAGTATCTCTCGGCAGGTCTATGAAGACCTGGTATTATGACGACTAGGGCTATGGTATTTGGGATAGGAGACTTTACACGTCATCACATTAGGTATATTTTAGAATTGTCCTTGTAATTATTTAACCTGGAAATGTTATCACACTCTGGAGACTCATCATAGTATATACATTTTGTCTATCTATTACAGTCTTCCGCTTGCAACTTTAACTGTCTCTGGAGTATGATATGTTGTTTTGGCTTAATCTCACTCATGTTCACTACTCTAATACAGTCAACATTCAATCATCATTCATTTTGTTGCATAAGTGATGTTCCGGAACTCGGGAGTTGAGTTTATGCTCGACCCCCGATTTTCAGGGCGTTACAGAGGATATCTACTGTGCAATCTATATCTCAGCGCTTCTATGTCCTCGTAATCGGTTAGATCTCTCCGTTTTCTCTATTTCTCTTATTGTTTATCCACTCCTGCGTGAGTGAAGAAGTTTGTAACGTTCTACTTTATAGTGGATTGTTGATCTGGACGAGGTCCCGTGGTTTTTACCTTTTCGAGGGTTTTCCACGTAAAAATCTCTTGTGTGGTGTGTGATTGATGCATTGATTGTTTTCATTGCTTTATTATCCATAATTCTGGTTTGTTCTGAAGGGCTAGATCCTAAGGTTTTGTGCAAGGCCCCCAACAGAGGGACCCTACCACTATGGGCCCTCCCTATATAATACATACATCAAGATGGGTCCCACATATGTGGATCCTCAAATCACAAAAATTAAATAATAAAATCACTCACCTTAAATTTCTTCATCTCTCCTTCCGCCTATAGGCTTTAGAGCTCCAAGGGGGTCGATCTAATGGTTGAGATCGATTTTGAAGGGTTAGATTGGGTGGTAGGGAGTGGGCCACACAAAGCTTCTCTCATGGAAGCCATGGACGATTGCTGTCATAGGTGTTGCTTAAAAATGGAGAGAGAGAATGAGAGAGAGAGAGGTTATGGGAGAGAGAGATGGTGAGTGATGGATGGGTGTACTTGATGGGTGGAGAGAGAGAGTTGACTTTCGGGGTTGCTTGGGGATGAGTGTTGTACTTGACATGATGGGATGGAGTACTTGATATTTGATGTGATTGATAAGACATTCTCTTGGGATGCAACGCGCAGCATTTTCCTCGAACTAAACGCGGGCCCATATCTCCTAGCCTGGGTATCGCTTCGGCATGTGAGACACGACGTCGGAATTGCGGTGACGACGCCGTCGCAAGGATACAAGTTTCGAGTCGAGCCGACTCTGATATACGGGACACGAGGATCACGTGCAAATGCCGAAAACAGATCGCGGGTCGCCGGAATTCGACCAGGAGGACCGCGGAATCCTACGGAACGGTACGGTTTAGGATACGAGTCTCACAGTGTATATAAATGTCTTCTAAATTTTCAATAATTTTCTAAATGTCTAAATCAGTCACTCATTTAATGTTGAATAGATTGTAATACTTTCATTATTCAATTTAAATGTCATGCAAAAATTTTGACAACATCTCCTCTTATCTCTCCTGAATATATTAATCTTATATTTGATTCCCTTGAAAGGATTATAACTGAAATTTGAGAGCTGGGAAGAATATAATTAACTTTCGTTATTCTGATCTTTCATTCGGACTGACGTTCACAATTCAATTCATTTGTCCATCCAAACGCACCCATCTTTTTCTTATGGATACATCCCTTTTTCTACTTTCTGTATTATGATAACACCAAAAACACGTTAGAGTAGACTCGTAACTTAACTGAGTTGGCTCAGTTTGATTGGATTTCGAGTTAACCGTAGAGAAACTAGCTTTGATTCCATTGGGTTTTCGTATTTGAGAAATGATATAGTGGACTGTGTATAGAAATCTTTCCACGCACGTAGTTGAATTTGGATTCGCTTGCCAATTTACATCATCCATCAATCTGGGTTGTCCATTAGATCCATTCCAACCTTTGTAAACTGCTTTGAAAAAAATCATACTGATTGGATGACCCAAACTGTCAAGTCAGTAGCATGCAAAAACGGATGGGCAAGATTGTTAGTCAAAGATAGGTGATCAGGTCACAGGTGTCTAGGACCATAAGATTGCTGTGATTTTTTATTTTTTATTATATACTTACAGAATAAAAAGTGAACTGAACCTAACGTATGGTCCAGATAGGTGATGCGGACAATAACAGTCCAAATGCAACTGGGCGCCTCAAGGTCAATTCAAAACTTTTGTGACCTTTGAGAAGTTTTCAATGGTAAGCATCCAATCACTGCTGTTTCGTACGGTGTAGTCAACTAGAAATTTGGATATGTATTTATCTTGAGCTCATGGCTTAAAATGAGCCGGTGGGGATAAAGCATACATCATGGTGGCCTCACAGAGTTCTGAAACTACGTATCCACGTGTTACTTGGGTCATGCAATCGGCGTTCTCTGGGACGCAAGTTGCGTCCTACCCCGCCCGGACTGTAGTCCGTCCGGTCGGGATCTGTGGGGCCCACCGTAATGTAAGTATTTTATCCACGCCGTTCAACGCTGTTTTCAGATCATTTTAAGTTATAAGACAAAAACTGAGCAGGTACCATGCTTAAGTGCACCACAAAGCGGGGATTGAACGTCCACCATTAAAAACTTCTTGGGAGCTGGAGAAGTTTCGGATCAAGCTGATATTTGTTTTTTCACTTCATCCACGTCTACATGACCTTATGAATAGGTTGGATGGTAAAAAAATATCACGTTGGCCCTTAGAAAGGTTTCTAAGTGTCGGTGTCATTATCAGTGCATTTTCCTTTGGTGTAGTCCACTGATGATGTGGACCTGCCTCATTTTTAGGATCATATATTAAAATGATCTCAGAAAGGCGGCGAACGGCGTGGATAAAACACATACATCACGATGGCCCAAAGAGCCCTGCCCAGACGGATTACCGTCTGGGTGGGGGTAGGACGCAATCCGCATCCGCGTTTTCTGGACTGTGGATTACGTCGACGCGGATTGCCCGGACACGGCCACAGGGAAGTTCCTACAGTTGGAAGCTATGTAGGCTCACAGAGATGCCCGTGACAAATCTGTTCCATCCATCAGTTTTGCAGGACCACAGTATGGCGGAATTAAAAGACAGACTAATACAAAACTCATGGAGTCCATACCACACGAAACAGCTGGGATTGGACGCCCACCATTTGAAACTTTGTGGGGGCTACAGAAGTTTCCTATCAGGGTGATATTTGTTTCCACGCTTTATCTAAGTGGTAATAAACATGAGAACGGTTTAGATGGCTTATAGACATCATGCTCGGGTCCAGAAGGTCCCCACAGTGGATGTTTAAGTTTCCACTATTTCGTTTGGTGTGGCCCACATGAGTTTTGGATCTGTCTGATTTTTAGAAATCAAGTCTTTTGTTGTCTTTCGAAACTGATGGACGGAGTAGATTTGAGACGGGAATCTCTGTGGGCACCACATAGCTAGCTTCCCACCACAGGAACGTCCGGTGGCCGGGAAACAGGCAATCCACGTCCTGATTAGGTTTAGGGCATTCTTTTATCATCGTGACAAGATGGAACCAAACATCGACGACTCAAACTATCTCCTACGAACTATCTTGTCCATCCATTTAAGCATGCTGCTGATTGGACAGTTTTGACCATCCAGCCAGTAGTATGTTTTCAAGTTGGTGGGCCAAATCCACGTGTCCTAGTGCAACGAGGTGCATGGGAGAAGGCGTCCATACACTAAAGGACAAAGCGTCTACAGGCAACTATAATACAACTTGTGGCACCCAACCATCATTCCGAAGAATATATCGTTTTCTTAGGAAATCAGTACCATTAAAACGATAGGAACCACCATGAAGATCATCCCTGCCGAATATCAGGCCGATCCAATTTCTATGTGGGCCACACCTGAATTTGATTCATACTGACGGCTGTTTATTCATTCCAACGGTGTTTCCCACCTGACGAGTGGACTGGCCTAATCCCATAACAGATAATCAAATAAACTTAATTATTGGTTCATGATACGTCTAAACTATAATTTGGACGGTTCATTTGAATAACTCGTATGCCACGTCTGCAATCTCTAAGTGGCTACGTATAAAAAATAAAAATGCACCAGCATGTCAGAGTCTTCTCAGCTTTGAGGTTATAATTTAATTAGTGGTTTCCCTGTGCTAATATTAATGGACAGATTGAAAACTGGATCGAGATTCAATTATCTTCATGACCAGTTATGATTGAATTGTTGGTGTCCCGTTGCACCGAGATGAACAAATTGGAGATTGAACGGAGATCTAATTATCCTCTTAACTGATCTAATTATCCTCTTAACTGTTGGTTTGCGCCCTTTTTTAGCGATTTTTGAAAGGGTAGGGTTTAGCCCTTCCGAACAAGTTCTTTTTGCTTTGTGATAATAGACCTGAGTTTCTATATAACCTTATGAACCTTTTATTTCACTAGTTTTTAGGTTTGTATGCCTCTCAAATGAACAAGAATGTATAAATAAATGAAATAAGCTGGATAAATGTCGACTTTATTGATATAAAGCGTGTAGTTGATTACAATTGACAAAAATATCAATAAATCAAATAAATAAACGAAAGCAAACTAAACTAGGATAAATACCTGACTTGTCTATTGAAATAAACGATCGAGGCAGGTGGTCAACAGGACATGACTGAGTTGGTATGAACAACTAAATCGGAACTCAATTGAACATGAACTTACAACTTAAGGTTGGAAATATCTACTCCTACTCCTAAGGTACTGTAGCGGGAGCTGTTATGCAGTAGCCCCCTATGCTAAACTAAAATAAATGGGGATGGATCAACAATTGGTAACCCGGGTCCAGCTGGGGGTGGGGGCCTTAGCAGGGACAACTCAGGTGATTTTATCTTTGCTTTTGCGGAAGGCTACGGGGCGGCTTCCAACATTCACGCCGAGCTCAGAGCCATCCATGATGGTTTGAAGGTGTCCGGGGTGGAGCAAGATGGACAACTCATGTGATTTCATCTTTATCATCTTAGCTACGGTTGGCTTCCAACATTCACGTTGAGCTGAGAGCCATCCATGATGGTCTGAGGCTGGGCCTATTGAAAGGGTTCCGCAGGATTATAATTGAATCAAACTCTCAACTAGTCGTCAATCTCCTTTCCAGCTCTTCTTCCCCCAACTGGAAATGGTTCTCCTGGCTCGCCAGAATTCGTGATTTGACGGCGTCTGCTGAAGTGATCTTCTCTCATGTCCTTAGGGAGGGAAATGCCGACGCCATGGCTAAGTGGATAGCGGGTCTGTCCTCTTTTTTGATATAAAGCTCCTTGGTGGCTCTTCCACCTCATACCAGAGGTCTTATCTTTTTAGACAAAGTGGGTCTTGGCTCGCTCAGACTTACTAGGTCTTCCTGGTTTGGTGTAGTCTTTCTGTCTTAACATGATAGGTTGCCCTAGGTTCTTTTTGCTCTGGGCAACCCGAAACCTTTGTAGAGATTGTATTTGTTGTTTTTTTTTTTCTAGTATGAAATGAAAAGAGGCCTTTCCTTAAAAAAAAAAAAAAAAAAAGCTCCCTATGCTAAACTAAACTAAGGAAAGACAAATGAAAGATAGATAAATGTGTTTGGCGTGGGGTCTTCAGCTCTTCTTCGTGTACTCCTTTTTATAGCTTGTAAAGGCAGTGAAAACTCTCTGTAAATACCCACCCTAGGCTGATAAGCCGATTGAGTTTGAACCAATGAATGGTCAACCAAAACCCTAACCCTAGGGCCTAAACCATATGAACCCTAATTATAAACTCTAAACTCAACCCAATTCAACCCAGCCAACCTAGTTAATCTAATCCTAAACCCTAAAACCTTAAAACCCTAGAGCCCTAAGTCAACTCACCGAGCCAACTCACTGAGTCGACCCATCCGGTTAGCCTACCTAGTCCAACAACCCATTTAACTTGCCTAATTAAGCCCCAATCAAAGCCCAAAATCAAGCCCAGTTGGAGTACAATGTGCAATAGCAATGCATCGTCCTTCACGGTAGAACCTCCACACGAGTGAGGGAGGTGGCCTGCCTAACGAAGAGTTCCAAGTGTGGACCGGCGGCAACC
Organism: Magnolia changhungtana; assembly: GCA_030180095.1. NCBI lineage: Eukaryota > Viridiplantae > Streptophyta > Magnoliopsida > Magnoliales > Magnoliaceae > Magnolia > Magnolia changhungtana. The sequence continues at coordinate 8,213,115 of JASAUF010000220.1, forward strand.
TAGTTGCCGCTAGCTACGTGACACTTCCCCACTTCAGGTTGGCATCTCTAAAGAATGTGGAGTTCCTCTTTTACAACATATAAGTGTGCGACTGTTGTGTATTTACTCCGATACCTATCTCCTTACTCAAATTTATCCTTTTATCACATCATCCAACCCATGAGATAATGCCATGTGACAATCTCCAATCCTAGCCATCCAACCACCTTTTATCCCTGGACTTTACATGAATTACAAGAAAATTGGGTTTAGGGTTATCCAATGCACAGCTCTGTCCTTGCTATTCCGCATTAAGAAAATTAACAGTTGGTATTAGAGCCATTGTACATAGGGATGGATGATCGAACTAAGCTGTAAAAGATTTAGTACGAAAAAGTTAGGATTTTCAAATTCGAAACCCATATAAGAGATTAGGGTTTTCCAATTCGTAGCCCATATTGTAGTTAGGGTTTTTTAAATTGGAACCCATATCAATAATCAGCGGATTTGAAATTCGAATCCCATATCAGATAAGAATCAGGGATTTTCTAATCCTTGAATCCAGAAATAGTTAATTAGGGATTCTCAAATCCCTAAATCCAACAATAGGAATCAGGGATTTTAGATTTCGAAATCCCCAAATCCAGTTAAATAAGTAGGGATTTTGAATCCCGAATCCCCAAATCCAAGTTGTTATTAGGGATCTTCGAATTCCTAAATCCAGCAAGGCTAATTAGGGATTTTGGATTCGAAACCCCAAATCAAGCTAATTGGGGATTTCCATTTTCACATCTGGAATATTTCGAATTCGGATCTGGACTTTAAAATCCAGATTTTTTGTAATCCAATTAGGAATTACTTGCGATTTGTGGATGTCGACTGCCATTGTCAAACTCTGGATTTGCAGTCGAAGGTAATGACATGCCATCCTTCTTTCAACCATACTTTGGAACCATTACCAGCGTCTTATGGTAGCATCTTCGTTGTTGGAGGCCATGTCCGCTGTTTTCGATGGCGTTAATGGCATCACAAATCCATCTCAGCTCGTTAGAACTTCCAGAGATCCAGGCAGGAGAGGATCTCTTCGTCTCTCCTCAGGTCGGATGGCAGATAGTGAGAGTTTCTCTTCTTCCTATGGCGAGTGGAGCTCGCCCATAAGATCGGGCATGAAAGCTCTAATCTTACTCGTTCAGACTTTCGCCCGAATTCCCTTTGTGTTTAATCGGGTCCAAGGATTCGATTAGGACCTATTCAGGTCTGAATATCTGTTTCGGGTGTGGATCTTATTTGGGTATATTCAGGCATGCGAATCTTGAGTGGGTTGTCCAGTGGGCTTGCTCCCACTTCTGGTCTTTGTAGGGCCCTATCTACGGGAGTTGCAAAATGGGTCAGAGTCCATTTAAAGCTTGTGAGTGGGTTGTTTGTCTCTGGGCCATTTCAGGTATAATGACATGGGTCTGGTTCTTGGGCTTATGCCTATTTAGAGTAGGGTCTTGGGGCTGATCGCCTTATCACATGGGTCCTTGACGGGGCCTAATTTTGTGGGCCAATCAATTTTTGTTCGCATTCATGGGCACACTCCAATTAATTTTTGGGGCCCAATTAAAGAATAGTGATTGACCAATGAAGCTCCCGTTCTAGGCACATGCCCTTTTATTAAGCCTAACTCAGGGCATATTGAATGCATGTTTAATGTTTGGGCTTTCTCTTTGGGGCCAATTTTGTGTAACGCCCTGAAAATTGAGGGTCTTGTATAAACTCAACTCCCAAGTTCTCGAGTGTCACTTATGCTAGTTTAATCAGGTTTAAATGCGCAACATGAAATTTCTTGGAACATGAAACATAATCACAACTGATCTACTGAAATGAAAGAAGTCAATTATATATATATATACCAGTCCAAAAGAATGTAAATGGGTCGCACCAGGCATTGCCCAACAAAATCATAAAAGGAATATCATGTCCAAAAGAATAGGGTTGAGTCCACAACTCAGTGGCCCAAATCCCGTCTACTAAGCCGACGGGGAACCGTCCATCAGCTGGAAATAGGACAGCTCGTCCTCCTTATCTAGGCTCGCACCGAAAAGCTCCTCGTACTCAGCGTCACCTGCAACTTCTGAAGAGTCTGGTTCGTGTTTTAAAACACCATCCCAGAGTGGGAGTGAGTGATCAACTCAGTGGGTGCTATTAGTCTTAAGTTGTAACAGGCATAAATTATATTTTGAACTTAATGAAAAACAATCATTCACAAACACCTAACTAATCTTATTAATGTATATGCATAATAGATGATATGATGCATGCCCTCTCTATAACACTCCCTCAAGCGACACCATCTCATGCTTGTATATGATGACACTCCCTTATTGCGACCTCGACTGCCGAGTCGCCAACCTAACTAGTGCAATGCGATGATAGTGTGTAACGCCCTAAAAATCAGGGGTCGAGTATCAACTCAACTCCTAAGTTCCAAAACATCACTTATGCAACATATATGCTTATGATTCAATGTTGCCTGTGTTAGTGCATTAATCATGAGTGGGATTATACCAAACAGTAATTCATACTCCAGATCAGTTGAAAATGTAAGCGGAAGACTGAAAGATATAAATAAACGTATACAAGTCAAAGATCACGATCGGTCTCTAGAGTATGAATATAATACTGAGTTACTGTGTACATGAAATATTACATGTAATATTACAAAAGTCAAAAGTCTCAAAAATGGTTCAACTATAATAAAACCCTGTAGCCTCGTCGATCAGGAGAGCTTAAATGAAGCCATTTGAGAACTGCATGTAAGAGAACTCGTCCGAATCGTCGTAATAATCAGGCTCCGCCTTAAGAGTCACACCATCATCTGAAATCAAGATAGAGTCTGGTTGGTGTTTAAAACACTGTCCCATAACGTGGGAGTGAGTGATCAACTCAGTGGAATAATAAAGCATAGGTTAGCATGTTATCAATTCAGTTAAGCAGTAAAGATAAAGCAGTAAATCACACATTCCTAAGTACTCTTGTTAATGCAAGAATGATATGAATGTATGATGCATGCCCTCGCCTACGCTCCCTCAACGACTTCATCTCACGTTCGCGAATGAACAACACTGCCTCAGTGCTTAACCTGGTACACCTGAACGCATGCGTAATGCAATGCATGCATATGATTACCAAGTTCTTATTAGTCCTTTTCATATAGCAGGGTTGGGAAACTAAAGTACCTCCCTTATTTCATTTTCTAAATAATGATCCATTCTAGGGTCGTTAGTCCTAGTAAATCTCATACGATGTTGCGGTTCTAGGTCGCTGCAATGGGCTCGTCGCCAACATTACAGGCCTAGTTTATACTCTAAATGCTACGGAAAGGCTCGTCGCCTCTACGTAGACTCAGAGTATGCTTAAGGTCACTACAAAGGGCACGTCTAGGGCTGCCAGGGCTGTTGCACGGAATCGTTACACCACTCCTCCATCACTCATCACGGCTTCGTCATCAAAACATTGTAGGCCGACTGTAACATCCCAGACTTTCACTATTTTGGATTTCCAAAAATCCTTTAATTTTTTTATGTAATTAACTCATATTATCATTTACTGACCATTGACACTCAATGCTAGCTTATACATGGGTGATTGTAATGTCCCGTCCAACCAGCACAGTGTCCTGGGGCGTCCACGTTGGATTTACCACAGGATCGTTCGTTTAAACTACTCAGGGTGTGGTATCACAAGTAAATTAAATCTAGAATTAGCCTATTAGATTAGACCAATCTGGTTATGATTGAACCAAGTACGGGCCGCCAAGCCAGATGACCTGTTTACACTTAACGACAGCCCGTGTGGGCCATCCAGTGACCGAGAAGGGTCAGAAAAATCTAAAAGTTTAGGAAATCATAGATCTCACTGGGCTTGTGGTCCATCGCGGACTGCGGACCCAGTGGACACCTAGAACTGGGATCTGGCACTAGCCGAATGCACCCCACCAATGCCAAAATTGGAATCTGACACTTGCAAATAAAATCGAGATACCTGGCCTTCCAGCCATCGGATTCCTTCCAAATTTATGAAGAAAGTCTAATGTTTTTTACTACACCCGTCCACAAAATCTGGGACCCGATCGTGGCCCAGTAACCATTGATCATAAATCTGACCCGTACGACCAAACCCCATATCCGATCGTTCTTAAATTTTGCATGGCCCTTCATCGGGCCATGGAGCACCTACCCTATAAATTTCATGGCTAGAGGGCCACCAGAAATGCCCCATCAATCAGAATGGGCCTCCCAGGGCCGTGTAAAGATCGAAACCTTATGCTCAGACCTTATGTCCGTTCATCCGTTTGTTTCCAGATTTTATATGGCCCCTCATCAGGCCATAAGGCACCTACACGCCAAATTTGGTGGCCAGAGGGATGTTAGGTCCACCTCAACACTAATATGGAGTCCTAGAGAGCTACTTTGAGAATTTTAGGGAACTTAAGGCCAAAGGGCCCAAGTCTAGAGAATAAAGCCCTAAGGCCCTCTTTCTCATAACCCCCTTCACTCTTCCAACAATAAGCTCTCTCTCCCTCATAACTCCTCAAATCTCCAACAACCCATCTCTCTCTTTTATCCCTCCTCAAATCTCCAACAACCCATCTCTCTCCCTTATCCATCCTCAAATCTCTAACAACCCATCTCTCTAACCATTCTCCAAAGGAAACTCTTCGCCCTAACCTCAACCATCGTCCGTGGGTTGTCTAGGTAAGATCTCTCACCTCTCATTCTTGAAAATCCATGTATTAAGAAGAGATTGACTTGAAATTTTAACATGTAAGAGCTTGTTTTAGGGATTCCGGCCGATCGATCCAAAAGCCCTCTTTCCTAGGACGTTTTTCGAATCTCCAATGATTCATAGGTGCGGACTATTATTCTTAGGTGGCCTAGCACTAATTTTAGTACGAGCTTAATGATTTTGATTGCTTGGATGTTATGATTTAATAATCTAGAGGAAGCCTTAGGGACGTATGTTGTTAAAACCGTATGGATTTGCATACTTAGCCTCCATGATGTTGTTCTTGCTTCTCACATACTTATGTGTATGGATGAATCCTTGCTTATGCCTTATTATTTTCCCCATATATTATTACCTCATAGTATGTATGTTTTCATTACCCATGTGCATATGATGGCTTGAGATGGAGGAAGTGCGTAACTTCTTCACCCACACACACACACCTCACATGCACTTGTTTCATGATATTGTTAACCATGCTTGTTATGAGAATCTGAATGATTGTTGAGAAGTATGAGAACATGATGTGGTTTATACTAGATTATACATTGGTAGCCGGCATGCTATGAATCACCCTCCATACCCGTGCGTTGGTCATGAATCATGAGGAGAGATGGTAGTCCCATTGGTGGGACTACCCTCAAGCCAAACCCGTGGGTTTGGGCGGGCGTGTTCGGGTGGCTGTAGTTCGACTACATGGGTTTCTTGTGCCCAAGGTCACTCATCTCACGCTCGCTTGACTCATGCGATCTAGCCTACTATCTGACTAACCTTATTTGTTAATCCTGTGTGCTCACCTATATATGGAACCTGAACCACTCTGCAACCGTTGTAGTCCATCAAAAATTCACTTGAAACTGGTCCACAGCCTCGTGAGCTGGGCATGGTGGAATGGGACACTGTGTCCGAGCTGTTAACCTACGCTAGGGTACCGCGCCTCCCCATAGTGACTGCGAGCGATCCCTTTCTCCCAGCACTCCTCATGTACTTGAAGTCGAGGATGAGGAACCCGATGGGATCACGGACCGCGGGGTCTCGGCCTCACACGTTGATGGGGACTTGGCCTCGCAACTAGCTTAAGGTATTGATACGTGGGGTGTATCAGATTCTCCAACCTGCTGGATGAATAGACTTAATTAATAACTCGGCTAACACGATCGCATTGCATCATATTAGTTAAGGTGGCGACTCGGAAGTCAAGGTCGATCTGAGGGAGTGTTGTCATATGCGATCGTTAGATGGAGTCACTCGAGGGAGTGTTGTGGCAAGAGCATGCATCACATCATCTCGCATGCATATGCATTTAATAAGAGTTGTTAGGTGTTGATGATTGCCTACTTTTCATTAAGTTCATATTACGATTAATGTCTGTTATAACTTAAGACTAATAGTACACACTGAGTTGATCACTCACTCCCACTCTGGGACAGTGTTTTAAAACATCAACAGACCCGTTCATAAATGCAGGTGACTCAGGGCTTGAGGAGCCTGGTGAGGCGAGCTTCGAGGAGGAGGATGAGCTGTCCTACTTCCAGTTGATGGACGGTCCTCTGCCAGCTTGAGATGCGGCATTGGATTGCTGAGCAGTGGGCTCACCCTTATTCTTCTTGGACATAGTATTCTTTTGTTACTTTTGTTGGGTAACGCCTTGTGCGACCCATTTATATTTTTGAACCTGTATATATGATGGATTTCTCTCATTTCAGTAGACTTGTGTGGTTGTGCTTCATGTTCCAGAAATTCCAGGTTGCGCATTTAAACCTGATTAAACGCATATTAATGAAAAATCGATTATAAGTGACCCCGAAAACTCGAGAGTCGAGTGTATGCACAACCCCTCGATTTCTAAGGCGTTACACCGACAGCTCAAATACAGTGTCCCATACCACTGTATTTGGCTCACGAGTCTAGGTTGCTCACTAGTCACTACGGGGAAGCTCGTCGCCCTAGCGTAGGTCGACATCTTGACCACAGTGTCCCATACCACCATGTCCGACTCATGAGTCTTAGCGGATCGAGGGACCAAGGTTAAACAGGATTTCACTAGTGAGTTTAGTACCTTAGGTTCAAGCAGTAGCTGTAACGCCCCGAACTTTTCGATGCTCGGGCATCGAAAGTCCTCGAGCGTTACCATAAGATTCAACGTGACATGTACATGTATACGATACCAATCCAACTATTCTAGCCTTATATCATTTCCCTAACACTAGCTTAACCGTTGGGGATGATCTTCATTTATAAATCAAGTTATCTGACCGTTGAATTTCGAGACAAGCCCATCCATCACGTGATTTAACGTAAGTACTTTCCCTTAGAAGACGTGACGAATAACTTCCTATCCATAATGATTTAGATATACGTTCTTTTGTAAGAATTGCCTAGAAACATGTCTATAACCGTGTGGAGCCATTAGATTTCCCAAAACTCATAGATCGAGAGTAATTACGAAATTGCCACTAACCTAGACCCGTGAATACTAGATCACATGATTCCCATGGTCCGTCTCATATGAAATTTTATATCATGCCTAATTATCACAAATTAACCGCACACCTCGAATTTTAGCTCTTAGATCATAGTAAATCAGCTACTTGACCTCTACATCCGCTCGTACACTTATCATATCAAGATTCTGATCCGTCCATCTTGTTCACGCCATATGAATATGCTTAGCCCACTATTAGAATCAGAATCTGACAAACCTTCATGAGTAACGAAAGTCGCTCGAATCTAACGTTATATAAGTCCTACCCCTAATCACTCCAAAAATCCATGTTATGTCCATCCATTTACTAAATTGACCATACATTCACTTACATACAAGGATAAAGTTCTAATCATCAAGTCCTCTTATTTTTAGAAGCTCATCTGACCATCCATCATGTTTGGATCTGTCAAATGGGCCACCCGAATATCAGTATGAATCAGTCATTTTGAAGATCTTAGAACACGGGTCCAAACTACCAGATAATACTACAAATAGAAATATATAAACATGACATTGAAACCCCGGAGTAGTATAGTCCATTGAAGTGGTATCTTAGTCATCCTTGAGAGATCATAGCTCAAATTTAGGCGATGGAAAGAGCGTGGAAAATAAAGATCACCTGTCAAATTTCATCACATTTAGACGGTAGACTTATGAGTTACAGACGGCAGAAGTTTTGAAAAGAAAAGGGGTAAAATTTGTAAATATGGTAACACTACATGCATGGCACTGTTGACGTGAGTTACCATTATAGTTCTAACGGTGTAAATTCTCACTACTCGGCGGGATCGTGCAGCCCACCTGAATCTCGGATCTACTTCAAATTTGGGACCATAGGTTAGCACGGCGTGCCAAAGACGGTGAATGGAATGGATCCCCATATGTCATCACAAGCGGGCCCCACCTAAATTTTCTCCAACCGTTCATGAAAGTCATGAAATCAATGCACGTAAAAGAAGTCCTGTTTCAACATGAATACAATCAATCCACGTTGATTCACGTATAACCCACCTAGTACTTAGATATGTTTCATATTTTGGCCCCTTGGCCCTTTCCAACCGCTGACGCTCAATCCAGGGATGATCCAACCTTTAGATTGGTAGAAACTCACCGTTGGGAGTAGAAATTTAAGTATGACCCACCAAAAGCTTATATATGCTTGATATTCAGTCTTATGTCCTAATGGGACTATTAAAAATTGAATGGATTGACTGAATTAAACCATGTAACTTTGTGGACCCCATTTTTGGGTGGCATGAGTGTGCAAGGCACGTGCACCAACTGTGTACTAAGCCAAGCCACTCGGTCAGACATCTCTGACCCGCTCTTTCCTTAAGTGGAGAGATTTCTCTCTCTCTCATTGCGCCAGCCGACGGACGAGCATCAGTTTTGGTTGATCTGTGGTCCACCAATGGGACCCACCTTGATGATCCAAACCGTCCATCGGATTCATACAGAGGGCCCCACCAAAACCCACCTCTCCTCGCTCTTTGAAAGGTACCCACATGCGCACTACCCTTGACGTAAACAGGCCCTGCAAAACAAAATTTTCCAAAAATAGCAACTGTCTTCCTTCCAGCTCAACGATCCGCATGCGCCCTCATCCCCAAATCTTATCTGTTCATTAAGGGAAAATCCCAGCCGTCCGATGGCTCTCCGCGTGGGGGAGAGAGTTTCTGCCCACAGGAAGCTAAAACCGCTGTCGGTTTCGGTTTTGCTAGACGGTGGAGGCTGCTGCCATCTGGTTTTTAATCCAGGCCCTCCACTCTTCATCCAAGGGCTCTTGGGAGAGCTAGGGTTGTTATAAATAGAGGTGATTTTAGAAAAAAAGAGGAACTCCTCATCCGTTCTCGCAGCCGCACTCCAAAAGCCGGCTGCCACCTTCTCCCTTCGAACCCATCAAATAAACGCCTTCAAACCTTCGGTTTCATGCATCCACAAGCTCTGTTGGACCCCTAGGAACCCTTCCATGTCTTCGGATTAAAGGAAGGAGCGGTGGTGACGAAGACGCCATTAATGGCTGCCTTCTTCTCCACCGAGAAGCAGTCTGAGCGCCAGCGTTTCGGCCCTTGTTTGGCCTCGTCCAGACCCCTGTTGAAAGTGACTAGAGAAGAGAAATGGTGGGAGAGAGAAAGAAAGGAGAAAGAAGGTGATGGAATGGTGCGGTTGCTGCACCATGCCACGACGACCCGACCCGCTGTCGAGTTAGGCCTGGACTGAACGTCCATTGCTGGACGTTCCAGCAAGAAGTAGAAGAAGAGAGTGGGAAAGGAAAAGGGAAGGAAAAGGAAGAGAAAGAAGGAGAAGGAAGGAAGGGAGGTGTGCATGGCTGCACCAACCCAGGTCGAGCCAACCCGACCCACTGGCAAGTTCAACTCGCTGGGCCGAGTCAGGTAAGTTGAGCTGCTGTCCAGTTGGGTTGGAAACAAGTTTGGTTTGGTCAAGACCTTTGGGAAGTCTAGGAAGAGTAGAAGAGAAGAAAAGAAAGGAGAGGAGAAGAAGAAAAGAGAGGGGGAGAGATGGCTGTCGAGTCAACTCGACTCACCTGAGTTGGACCGGGCTGTTCATTGCTAGAGTTCCAGCCCACACACACAGGGAAAGAGAAAAGAAAAGAAAATAGGGAGAAGAAGAAGATAGGGAAGGAGAGAGAGGGAGCCACTCCGAGCCATTCCGAGTCAACTCGACTCGGCTGAAACTCGCTGAGTCGAGTTGGGCGAGTCAGACCAGTTCTGGTTAGTCCAGTGACTTGCTGATGTAGGGTCTTGGGTGAGGAGAAAAGGAGGAGAAAATGGAAAGAAGAAAGAAAGAGAGAAGGGTGGTTGGTTGAACCGAGTCAACTCACTGAGTCGGGCTGACCTGAATCCCATATTATTCGGGGACTGTACTCAGTCAACAAATCAACGATATTGGGGCTCCCAGTCCCGATCCTAGTACTAGGCATCGTCATCAGGTAACCTTTCCAACTCAACTGAGTCGACTCAATGAGTCAATGTTTCCTTTCTAGATTAGACCTGACTCATTGTATTAATATCACGGTTGCACTCTTATTATTAGGATTTCTAATATTATATATGATTAGCCATTGACGGGTAACTTATGCTAGAACTAGTTATAAAAAAATGGAATTAAAATTAGTGAATAGTGTAATTTACTTACCATTCTTAAATATTATCATAACATTAATTATCATCATGATGATTACTATTAACATGTTAGGATAATATTAGTTGTTATAAATGAAGTTACAATTAATGACATTAACATGGTATCCATTACTTGAAAATATTATCTTTAAATAATAAATTATACTACTTCATTACCATTGTAATACTCATTATCACCAGGGTCGCAAATATTAAACTTACCATTTGCGTTAAAATATAATTAGCCATATTATTACATTGTGTTGAACCGCACATACATCGTAGTACAGTGATTAGCATTTGAATCATAGAATCTAAGTCTAAGACTAAACCCTAAGATGAAAACCCTAATCCTACATTAAGACCCTAAGATAAATAATCCAAACCCTAGGTTATAATCTCAACCCTAAATAGTGTGTAGAACTTGATCTAACCATGTAATTTCCTAATTCATGATAGGACTCGATTATAAGGGACCACACGTCCCCTAGCCATGCGGGTAGGCGATGCGAGCTATCAGGTGATGATTCTTCCCCTTGAGCTTTCCATCTTCTCATTAGCTTAAGTTATAGTTTTTATTTAAATTCGTAATTGCTATCTCTCTTTATAATCACATGTGTTAGCTGGTGGAAATTGAATTGCTGTCTTACATGCTTTATGATTATCCTGTATAATTGTTCATGCTTGTGAATTATTTGTGGAATTGCTTACGGAACTTAAACTGGTACAGTAGTGAGAAATTCCCACATATGAATGTACACCCATACTTGGGATGTAACTTGACTAGATGTGATCATAATGGACCTTCGACTTGGTGGTTATTGAGCAGTGGTCTAGATGGATCATTGATGTGAGCCTACCATCTAGGGTTGTTATGCCCAATGGTTTTTAAGGATGGTCTTTATCGTATGGTTTTGATATTCGCCCTATGTGGCATATTTTGATACTCGCCCTACGTGGTTTTATTTGATATCTTCCTTACATGGGTTCGATGTTTTATACTGTGCAACCATGCGATGGTAAGCCCCATATATTGTAATATGATTGGCCACTAGTCGACAGGATTCCATTAAACATCCTAAGGTGGTAGCCTCATGAGCCGGGGATGGTGGTATGGGACCTATGCCCGAGCTGTTGGCCTACGTTGGGCCATGTGCTCCCCGTAGTGACCTTTGAGCTTATTTAAAGTGGCTGGTTGTAATTGGATTAATAACAGATTGGCTAATCATGCATACATCGCACAGACTAGCATCTATTGCTATCGTACGTGATGTACGTATTGTTCCGACTGGATGATGTTTCCCAGGTTCGATGATTGCATGGGTGGCGGCCCTGTCCGCACGGATGAGTACTCCTAGGGCGTGAACACATTGCATGGGTGGCGGCCCTGTCAGCACGGATGAGCATCCCCGGGGCGTGAACGCATTCCATACATCCATGCACATAATAAGATATGCATCATGTACTGTTTTGTATGCTTTATTTTATAACTATGCTTACCTAATGCGGCGGTGTGTAATCTTGAGGGGAGTTCACACTGAGTTGGCCACTCATCCATCAAATATATAACCGTACAGGTAGCACAGATGTCTTAAGTGACTTTCAGGTTCAGGCTGATGTGGAGCCAAGTACAAGTGCCAGGGTTCCATGGTTGTATCTACCTCGAGGAGCTGCGCGATCTTGCGACTTATGTTTACATTCTTATGTTATTTTTCATGTACTAAATCATGTGGATTCTTGTATTTGTTATATCGAGACATTGGTTTGTATAAGTCATTATGGGCATCTTCTTGTACATTCTAAATGATAATGGAATTTTCCTTTATGCTTACTTGTCCATCCTACGCTCGTCTGCTTACTCTGATAAAAGAAGAAAAATATATATATATATTTGACCATCCTCTAGGGTTAACACTCGGGTTTTTGGGAAACGAGTCGTGTACTCGGGTCCTGAAGATTCGGGTTGTTACAGTAGCATTCATACATGGTGAACATATAATGACACATCGGGTTACTTGGCGAGCTCGACTAATACGAGCGCACATTGCATCGATCGACATGAAGTACATAAGCACTTCATGTGACCTAACCACTGCCGACGACCAACACACGACTCGGATTTGTCAAGCACGTCCTACATGACGAATGAATCTCAGCCACGACTTTAAGCCTGTTAACGATTGCCTGGACTATAACATAGCCCCAATCACAATCAATCCATAACCAGAAAGCATGTGGAGTAGTCAAACAGAATTAATAAGTAATTCAAACATGTAAACAAGCATGTTATAAAGCACACTACAAGTAGGAAGCACACACACATACATTTCATAAATAAGCGATTCAATGAAACAACTTGCATGGAGGAAATCATACACATCTCTAAGGTAGTTGAGAATCCTATGTCAACACCTACTCTAAGCACTATCACCTAAGTACTTACTCTTGCAAGCATTTTCACAAACACTTAGGATACACTTATTAACATACATAACGCATATTAGCCAAAACATGTATTAGGGTGAATTCTTTCGCCGAGTAAGTATTACACGTATATATAGCATATATACACAGTAATTAATCATGTCAAACACACTTTCATATTTTATACGTATACAGTATTTTCTATAAATATACAGAATACACTAAATGCCATAATTTGCATACGTAACTGAATCGCAAAACGAACATCACATTTTGCATGTGAAATAACATCCAGATCATGAATCTATCATTATCTGACATTAAAAGCTTTGAAAACTATAACTTATACGTCTATAGTCCACACCTTATGCCGTAGAAGTGAGTAACAGACTTAGTTTAAACACCAAGTCTTTATCAATGGTAGAACGACAACCTATGACATGAAATAGGTTAGCTATTTCATCACTTACTCTAGTTGAATCTCTAGAATTGATTAGGGTTAGGATTTCTTACCCGAAAATGGAATCAGAATAGCCAGAAAAGCGATACGGTAGTGATGGATAGGCACGTAGAAAGGCAAGGAGCGATTCCCAAGAGTGATTCCAACTTCACTCTCACCTTCCCTCACTTTACTCTTTTCTCTCTCTTAGGGTTTTCTCAAATTCGTATGGAGTGAATGAGAGAGGGTTTAAGGTCCTTATATAGGCTTAAAACTAAAGAAAATGGCCCCAGGGCCAAGGTATACTTAAGTTATGTCCAAAGTGCATCTGTTTCAGCTCAACGGAGCTCTTCCGGAGCCCCCCTTGAGCCAAAGGTCGGACTTAAGCTCACTGATCATGGATCTAGGTCAAGTTAACTTTTCATTCCAGTCGGGTTTTCAGATCACATGTGGCGGACCAGTTTCAGTTCAACGGCCACCGCAACTCGATCAGGGTTACAAGTACATGGACATGTGTATGAAATTTTTCTGATCCGAGGGTGTATTTGGGTCAGATTCTGATGGTCTGATTACTTATATCAGGCCTGTAAGCGACAGGTCTCAAATTACTTAAATTAGATATAATTTATAAAGAAATCCACGTTTTCTCACACACTTCACTCCGAGCTCAAGTGAATAGCCCCGAGACACTATCTGGATTTGATTTTCGAGATGGTTGTCCAGTAAGGCGGTCCTAATTATATAATTTCGTAATAATCGGACTTTCGACCTGCGGTCCAGATCCGATACGGAGTTTCAATGTACTCCCAAGAGCAACTGGATAATGAGATTGATCCTAGATTTTAGGGTAACCTAGCGTCAATGATTATATAAGTTTTGGGTCTTGCAGATCGTATTTAAAGTGGATCAAGCGGATTTTGCAGCTAATCTAGTTTAACACTTAGTTAACTTTGTCTAATTCTTAAAGGATTTGATCCTGAGTGATTTTTGCCTGAGGTGGTACTCAGGTCTTTGTATGGAATTTTTCGAGACGTTACATAGTGTTAGCCGAGCTCTTAGTTAATTCCATTCATCGAACAAGTTCGAGAATCTAGTACACCCCACGTATCAATGCCCTAAACTAGTTACGAGGCCAAGGCCCCCCAACGTGTGAGGTCGAGACCCCACGATCCTTGATCCCGTCGGGTTCCCCATCCCCAACCCCAAGCACATGAGGAGTGCTGAGAGGAAGGTATCGCTTGCGGTCACTACGGGGAGGCGCATCACCCCAGCGTAGGCCGACAGCTCGGACACAATGTCCCATTTCACCATGCCCGGCTCACGAGGCAGTGGATAAACTTCAAGTAGTTATCGGTGGGCTGCAATGGTGGTAGGGTGTTCCAGGTTCCATACATATGTGAGCAAACAAGGTTAATAAATAGGGATGGTCGGGTGTGTATGGGTGGTAGTAGTTCGACTACATGGGTCCCTTGTACCCGATGTCGTTCGTCACACATTCGCCTGACTCGTGCGGTATAGCAAACAAGGTTTAGCCCTATCATAGTCCTACCGATGGGACTACCGTCTCTCCTCATGTTCCCGACCAACCTAGGGGTATGAATAGTGATTCATAGCATGCCAACTACCAATGCATCATCCAGCACAAACAACATCATGGTTTCATACTCCTCAACATACAATTTAGATTCTCGTAGCAAGCAAGGCTAACAATATCATAAAATAAAGTGTATGTGAGTTATGCGTGTGGGTGAGGAAGTTAAGTACTTCTTTTATCTTAAGAAATCATAAGCACAAGGGTAACGAATCATACATACTATGAAGCATCAACATATGATGTAACGACCCGTAAATTTCCGTACTTTGGCTCGAGTACCATCTCGACCAGAAATCAATTAGGATTAAATTCTTTAAAAATTTAACAAAGTTAACTTAGTGCAAAACTCGATTAGCCATGAAATCCATTGGGATCACTTTAAATACGATCTGCAAGACCCAAAACTTGCAAAATCAGTGACGCTAGGTTGCCCTAAAGTTTAGAACCAAACTCATTTCCCGGCTGCTCTCGGGAATGAAACGAAACTTCGTATTAGGTCTAGATCGCACATCAGAAGTCCGATTAACACGAAGTTAAGGAACTAGGACCGCATCACTGGGCTTGACAATCATCTTAAAAATCAGGTCCAGCCAATGTCCCACGGCCATTCGTTTGGATTCGGAGCGAGGGAGTGTGAAAAACACTATTCCCTTTGAAAAATAAATATCTGGAATAGTGATCTGGCACCATTCGTTTACGCGTTAGTATTAAGTAACCTGACCGTTAGAATCAGACCAAATTACACCCTCGGATTAAGAAAAATTTCAGGAACATTTACATGTACTTGGAATTTCGGATCGTGGCCCACTGACCGTTGAGCGAAAGTGGTCCGCCACGTGCGATCGGGAATCGATCGAGTCGAAAACGTAATCCCACATAGATCCATGTGTGGTGAGCTTAAGTCGACGTTTGGCTCAAGGGGGCCACGAGAAACACTCATTTGAAATTTGGAAAAGTGACGAAATACCTATATAAGCAATAACCCTTGAACTGAGCCTATTTTGGGAAGGGTTTTGGCTATAAAAGGAGCTTAGAACAGCCCCTCTCATGACCATATGAATTTGGGATAAAACCACAGAGAGAGAGAGAAAAAGAGAGAAGAGCTTGGGATTTGTGGGAGATCTTCCTCCTCTTGCTTTCATTCATCACACGGCCTACACCGCTTCCTTCAGGCATTTTTCGGCGGTATCCACTCCGTTTGAAGGTGAGAAACCCTAACCCTAGGTCGATTTGAAGTAGGAAGGTTGTAGGTTGTGTAAAGACTAACCGATTAGCTCTTTAGGCTAGAAAACTCCGTATCACGGAAGCTCAACAACCCTTCTTGATTCGTTGTGATTCCAAGGGCAAAGGTGAGGACTTTAAGTGTATAAGTTACGGTTTTCAACGCTTTCAATGTCAGATAATGGTAGATTCATGATCTGCATGCAATTGCACATGTACAAAGTGCTTTCCATTTCCTGTTTCGATTAACGTTGTAGAATATGGAATTTCACATACTCTAGGTATACGTAGAATACCGTATACGTATTTTTTTTGAGAAAATGTTTGACATGTTTATTTAATGTATGATTATATGATATATGGATAAAATACTAATTTGGCGAAAGGAATCGCTGAAATACATGTTCACTTGTAAATGCTACGTATGTTGAAATTGTGTATTCTAGAAATACCATATACGTATTTTTTTTGGGAAAATGTTTGACATGTTTATTTAATATATGATTATACAATATATGGATAAAATACTAGTTTGGCGAAAGGAATCGCCGTAA
Organism: Magnolia changhungtana; assembly: GCA_030180095.1. Taxonomy (NCBI): domain Eukaryota; kingdom Viridiplantae; phylum Streptophyta; class Magnoliopsida; order Magnoliales; family Magnoliaceae; genus Magnolia; species Magnolia changhungtana. Next base: position 8,229,727 of record JASAUF010000220.1, read on the forward strand.
TATATGTTCGCTTGTAAACACTATGTATGTTGAAATTGTGTATTCTAGAAATACCGCATATGTGTAAATTTTGGAAGTGTAATTGTCATGATTATTTGTTGTATGAATATGGTATACGCGGATAAAATAACCGCTTGGCGAAAGAATAGCCCTAATACGCATTTGCTAACATACGTCATGTATGTTGGAATAGCGCACTCTAAGTGTTTGTGTAAATGCTTGTGTGTGAAAAAGCTTGAGTGTTAGTGCCTTAGATAGGCGATATGGAATTCCGACTACCTTAGAGACATGTAGGATCCCCTCCATGTGGTGGTTCGCTATAACCACTCACTTGTGATGTGTATGTAATTGTATCCCTACTTGTATAGTGCTTTATAACATGCTTTACAACATGCTTTACTTCATGCTTTATTTCATGCTTTATAACATGCATGCTAACATGCTTGTATTACTTCGTTATCATACTTTACTCCACATGCTATTGATGAGATCTGTTTGAGTTTGGGACTAAGTCTATAGTCCAAACATTCGGTACCAGGACTTGAGATTGTGGTGAGACTCATGTCGCCACAAAGGATGTGTTGGCGGCGAAGAAGTCGTACTTCGGTTGGCGATAGTGGTTGGCCACACGGAGTGCTTTTGCGCTCCATATCGCCCAACTTGTGGTGCGCTCGAGCTAGTCAGGCTCGTCAAGTAAACCGATATGTGTATGTGTGTTCACCATGTTTGGTTGCTACTGCTTGAACCTAGGGTACCAAACTTACCAGTGGCGATCCAGTTAACCATGGTACCTCGATCCGCTAAGACACATGAGCCGGGCATGGTGGTATGGGACACGTGGTCGTGGTGTCGGCCTCTGGCTGGGGCCATGTGCCTCCCGTAGTGACCATTGCGCAACTAAACTCGTGAGCCGAATACGGTGGTATGGGACATTGTATTCGGTGTCGATACTACGGCGAGAGCCGAGTACGGTGAGACTGTGCTACTCGTCTTGACGGGCGACGAGTCCTCTGTAGTATCTTCGAGTATACTCAAGTGTACGTGATTGGCGGCGAGTCTTTCACTGACAACTAGAGTATGAGTTAGAGCGAGTATGGTGAGACGTACTCGAGTGCGGACGGCTAGTGATTGAGCCAAGTACGGTGAGACTGTACTTGACTTGACGTGACGACGACAATTGAGCCGCATACGGTGAGATCTGTATCGCGTGACGGGTGTGAGCCCTTTGTGATGCCTTCACTATGCTTCTCAAACCATAATATCGTATGAGATTAGCTAGGATTGACGACCCTAGAATGGATCATGTTTGGGAATGATACTGAGGGAGGTACCTTAGTTTCCCAATCTTGTTGGTTGAAATGGACTAATAATAACTCGGTAATCATGATCATCATCACACCGCATGTGCTTAGTAGATGTGGCGTACTAAGGGAGTTAAGCATTCGTGAACGTAAGATGATGTCGCATGAGGGTGGTTTGGCAAGGGCATACTGACATCATGTCATTTCATTTTCGCACTTAATAAGAGTAGTTAGAATTGTTTGATTTGTCTTGCTTTATCATTCTTGCTTGATTGAATTGATAACATGTTAACATATGCTTTATTGTTCCTTGAGTTAGCTACTCACTCCCACGTTACGGGACGGTGTTTGCAACACCCACCGGACTCTGTCGCGGTATAGATGGTGCCTCGGTTCGGGGCCGGAGCCGACCGAGGAGGATCGGGATGAGTTCTCCTTTATGCGTACTCGACGGATATGCTTAGGCCGGCGCATCGCGGGGATTCGGGGCTTATCTACGGAATTGTATTTTGATTTTGACTTAGAAACAATACATGTATATTGGTACTCGTTAGTACTCATACTCTGGAGTTCACAAAATTTTGTTACTTTACATACTTTGAATATAAAATTTCGGTCTTCCGCTTGCCTTTATACAATTGAGCTGGAGTATGATTTCTTGTTTTGGTATAATCTCATTCATGTTTATTGCTCTAACTCGAGACAACATTTAACCATCATTGTGTATGTTGCATAAGTGATGCGTTGGAACTCGGGAGTTGAGTTCATACTCGACCCGATTTTCGGGCGTTACAAGTTGGTATAGAGCATGATTTTGATTAAACCGGACTGAGTTATGTCCCCACTACGTGCTGACGTGTTACAACCTAGGAGGGTGCGTAAAAATATAGAAAGCAGTCTTAGGGTCTCCGATTTTTCACCGTTCGGTGAAATTCATTAAAAACGGACGCGTTGATCGAGTTTGTACTCGATCTGACCGCACATACGGATTCTAAATCACTCTAGACCGTCTATTGACGTGTCAGTCACTATCCACCCAAAACCGGTCGTTAAAAATCGGGAAAAATCGGTTTAGTTTAGAAATTTCTCGGAACCAACCGTTCGGAGGCTAAACTGAGTCGGAGGCCCCCCACGTTAATACACTAAGCCTCCCAGATCGAACCAGGGTGCATTTGGCACCCTGGGCATGTGGGAAACAGGTCCCCACCGCGGCGGCGCGGTTCCGGCCAAGTCCGACCGCGGCGGACCGCGGTCCGGTGGGCCATCTCGAGTGGGGCCGGGGCTGGGGTTGGTCGGCCTGACCTCCTCTACCCCCTGGCACGTGCGAAATTCCCATAGGTTTAGGTTTTAAGGGTGGAGCACCCTTCTCCCTCATTTCTTCCTTCCAAGCACCTCCAAACCCCATTTTCGATTTTTCTCTAAACTCATCCCTCCAAACCTTGCAATCTTCCATTTTCTTCCATAACCCACACACCCCAACCTTCCACAAGAGCCCTAGCCTCCTCCTTTCCCCATTTTCTCAAGTTGGAGCTCTCATACCCCTCATTGGAGCTCAAAATCGGGTAATCTCCTAACCTATTCCATTTTCTTCTTGTTTCTCCTTCATTTCCTACTTGGATTGTTGCTTGTGGTGGATCAAAGAGATCAGCCCCTTTTTCCCCCATTTTAGCAATTTTCCATGGCCCTCCTTGGTGTGGTGGCGACTATTTTCTCCGTTTCCTCCATCCTATCTTTCATGGGAAAAAGAGGAAAACCGCGGCCGATGCCTTAGGCCCAAGTAGGCTAGCCCATTCCCAGAAGAAGATCCGACGTTGGGGCCGGCACTAGCCAGTTCGGGAGTTTAGGTCGAGCGAGACACGGATCACGACCATCCGTCGAAATGCTTATCAGATAGGCATCGAATACGGGCGCTTCGCGGCCGCAAGGTTGTGTTTGAAGCTCATGTGGATGAAAGAATGTTTGGCCTACACCTAGATGATGGACCACTTGGTGGATATCGGATGGAATTCTATATTTGAAGGCGAGTCTCCGCATGTGAGAACACGGTTCGCGCCTTCTACGCTCATATCATAGATTCATCGTTGGAGCCTCTTCAGTTTACTGTCTCTGTGAGGGGCATAAGACGCACAGTCCTTTGTGGATGAGGTGGTTCGAATCACGAAGATTCCACTTGGTCAAGTGCTTCCTAGTGACGACTTCTCCGAGGAGTGCGCGAGAAAGGGATCGCCGCACGCGATACCCTTTGTGGTCGCCGAGTTACTTGGAAGCGAGGAAATTGTATTGCGGCGACAAAGATGGTAGAAGACTTAGTTTACTCCATCACATTTTCACATACAATGTATACCCACGGTGGGGTAACCGCACGGAGTGTACTCAGTTGATGGTGGACTTTTTGTACAAGATGGGACATGGGGACAACATATGCCTACCCACATTCATCCTATCCCAGATAGTTCGGGTTGTTCGTTCTGCCAGGAACGATCTTTCGCTCCCATTTGGCCGCGATATGTAGGATGGCTCGTGATGTCGGCTATAGACTCAACATGGAAGACCTTGCACCGGTCAGGAGTCATAAGCGAGGCGACACTTAAGAATATGAAGATCGGCCCTCAACAGCGGCAAGCACGACTCGACGAGTCTGGAGATGAGTCGGATAGCGCCGGTGAGGAGAGTGTTGACCTCCGGTGAGAGTGATGAGGAGCGCGGTGATGACATACGGGAAGAAGAACACGAGGCTCGGGACACGAGGAGAGTTCACCTCTGCGGCTCGGGGAACGGGGTGTGAATCGGGATGCTTTGGATGCACGTTTGGCCCATCTCGAGGAGGGTCAAGCCGCCTGCTGACAAGAGATTGGTCAAGTTCGAGCCAAGCTTGAAGAGAATGAAGCCTACATGAAGAAGAGTTTTAAGAAGATGTCCGTACGTTGAAGGCCATTATGTCTTTGTGCGCGAGGATAAGAATGCTCCTCCTCCACCGCCTGCTTCGGATGCTTAGTCATCCACGTGGTTGTGTGTTGTTGTTTGCTTTAGTTACTGCGATAGGCGGTTTATGTTTTCATGTAGATGAAGTAGTAGATAGTAACATGTTTTAGGTGTTTGATGTAGTGAATGTATTGGCTATCATGTGATTTGTCGTGATTCATGTAACTCTGTATTCCATGTATTATGACAATTTTGGGTAAATGAAAAGCATGTAGCCTCTTTTGTTTTGATGATGTGTGGAATGCTTAAGTGCTTTATGAAGTGTATTGTGCCTTATCTCACAAATGATCTACCCTATGTTGTATAGGGCATGCTTGCGACGTATACACGGAGCACGGCACATCTTCTTCGGCCGGCTCTATGGACCGGACTCCTTACAGTAGTAGCGGTCTGCGGGCCGAGGGTTGGGATACGATCGACCCCTGCTTTGGTCCTCTGGGTGGACTGACCACCTTATACGCCCCGGTCGTGAGCGTGCTCGGCCGTCACCTTCTGCGCGGCATGACTCTCGGTGCTCTCCGCCGGCCCGATAGGTTTGAGCGGTGATGATGATGATGCATCGGCGGCGGATGCACGATGCGGCGGCGGCGGAGACGGGACGGCGGCATCGGCGGCTTATGGCCACTATCGGCGAGGCCTTGTCCCATGGTGGTAGTGCGACTCCACCTACGACATCGCACATCCGATGAGCATTACGAGCCTCTGCTCGGGTTGAGGATGTGCCTGCGCCCACATCCGTCGCACCTCCTCTTGGAGAGGTCGGTACTCGTGGTTTACTCGGCGATTTCGGCGCTTGAGGCCTCCCTCATTTATGGGTTCTCACGGACCCAGGAGGCGGAGTTGGTTAGACCGCATCTCCAAGATGCTATACGGATGCTTCACATTCGAGGCGAGCGGGTCGGTCGGGCTTCCTTCATGTTTGAGAGGGAGGCCGGTTTATGGTGGGACAGTGTCTTTGCGGACGGTCGCGTGGATTTCGTGTGGACTGGGAGGCCTTCGAGTTTCGGTTCCATGAGAAATACTACCCGAGACTTATCGGCACGGCGGGAGGATGAGTTCCTACGCCTCGGGCGAGGGAGGCATGGCGATCACGGAGTACGAGCACCGCTTCACGAGTTGGGCCGCTTTGTCCCGACTATCTTGGTGGATGAGCGATGCGGATGCGTCGTTTTCCTTGGGTTTGCGGCCAGGAGATACGGTCGAAGATATCTTTGCCTCGGTATACCTACCTACGCGCCTTGGTCCACATGTCATGGACGGCGAGGGATGTGGACCGATTGGCCAGGTGTGGTCGCGTGGTGCTATGGTTGCGAGGCCACGCCGGGATTTCTGAGCGATGCCTATCTTAGGCAAGAGGCCTCGTGCGGTCGCCCCCGGGGCCGCGGCACCGGTTGTTCTGTGAGACGCCCGTTGGTGACTGCACGTATTGCGGGAAACCTGGACACCCTGCTGAGAGTTGCTTCTCGCGTATGAGGGCTAGTGGATTTGCACCACGCGAGGGTGGATCGCCCTTATCCACGGGCCATATCGGCTCCATCGCTACGGTTGCTCCGCACATCCTTCCTTCAGGCCTCTGTGTCGCGCTTCGAGCCGCCACGGCGACCCTTGGCTCCTCGGCCCGAGCCGTCGAGCATCGGCGGGGCTCGCGTGCACACTCTTGTTGCCGAGGCACTGAGACGTCGATCTCGGCTCCGACGGCTTTTGAGGTACGACTTATATTCATGGTACTCCCGTTTCTTTATTGGTGGACACTGGGTCCACTACTTCTATTATTTCTTGTGGGGCGGTTAAACGTCTATCCTTGCCTACGATTCCCACAAAGGGAATGAGACTCACTACGGCTACTGGGACCTATTCGGATGTCACACGGTTATGCGAGGGTTGTCGATAGTTTGGGTAGCAACACGGTGCTCGTCGACCTCATTGTTGCTCCACTATGGCACTACGACGTTATCCTTGGTATGGATTGGCTCGCCAAGATGAGGCGGAGATAGATTGCGATACTCGGATCGTGTGCCTATGGACGATGGCACGGCTTTCACGTTTCAGTCTGGTCGGTTGGCCTGCCGTGTTGATTGTTATACTGCTTTGTTAGCACCGATTGATGGTCCGACGTTGAGGAATACGCCGGTGGTTCGAGAATTTGCAGGCGTGTTTGAGACTATTCCTGGTTTACCTCCTCGACGCGAGATCGATTTTACAATTGATCTCACGCCGGGTGCGACATCCATCTCACTGCCGACTTATCGTATGCCTCCATGTGAGATGGAGGAGCTGCAGAAAAGATTGATGATCTGGTAGACAAGGGTTTTATACGACCTAGTGTGTCTCCTTGGGGATTACCTGTGCTATTTGTGAAGAAGAAGGACGGGTCGCTACAGTTATGTATTGACTACCGTAGGTTGAACCAGGTCACAGTGAAGAACAAGTATCCTTTGCCCAGGATAGATGATCTGTTTGATCAGTTGAGGGGGGCGAAGTATTTCTAGAAGATTGATCTTCAGTCGGGGTACCACCAGTTGCGCGTGAAAGATGAGGACGTGCAGAAGACAGCCTTCAAGACGTGCTTTAGGCACTATGAGTTCTTGGTGATGTCGTTCGGCCTAACGAACGCACCAGCCGTGTTCATGGACCTGATGAACCGGGTATTTCGGCCTTTCCTGTACCGATTCGTCATCGTCTTTATTGATGACATCTTGATATACTCTACGAGTTGGGAGGAGCACGAGGAGCACTTGAGAGCGATGTTGGATACACTGAAGAAGACCTAGTTGTTCGCACAATACAAGAAGTGCGACTTCTGGCAGGAGGAAGTTAAGTTCCTGAGACATGTAGTGTCCAAGGATGGGATAGCAGTGGACCTTGCTAAGGTAGCCGCGGTTCAGGATTGGCGGCACCTAAATCGGATTCTTGAGGTGAGGAGTTTCCTTGAGTGCATTTGGGTATTACAGACGCTTCATTCGGGACTTCTCGAAGATTGCCGAGGCCATTGTCTCAGTTGACTCGGAAGGACCTGAAGTTCACCTGGAACGAGAAGGCGGAGGCAGCTTTTAAGGAGCTAAAGGACAAGTTGACGTCCGCCCCTGTGCTAGTATTGCCAGAGCAAGGGGAGAAATACACGATATATACTGACGCGTCTCGCGTTGGTTTGGGTTGTGTTCTAATGCAGAAGGATAGGGTGATTTCGTATGCCTCGAGACAATTAAGGAAGCACGAGGAGAATTACCCTACACACGACCTGGAGTTGGCAGCTGTCATCTTTGCATTGAAGCTCTGGAGACATTACCTTTACGGAGAGGAGTTCGAGCTTTTCTGCGATCACAAGAGCCTTAAGTACATATTCACACAGCGAGACTTGAATATGAGACAACGCCGATGGATGGAGACCTTGAAGGACTTCAAGTTGAGGTTTCCTACCATCCTGGCAAGGCGAACCTTGTGGCGGACGCGTTGAGCCGCAAAAGGCGATAGCTTTGCGGCACCGTTGATGATAGCCGAGTGGGACATGGTGGAGTTCGTGCGGGACTTCGGCGAGACTCAGCTGTCGAGGAGCCATTTGAGTGTGTTGCGCACGTTCGGGTGCGGCCACTTATTGACGACGGGATTGTTGAGGCCCGGGAGGGCGATATACGGCTGTCGAGCGAGAAAGCGAGGCTAGCGACGCCGAGGACTCGAGTGGAGAGTTGATTCGATGGGGGTTTACGATTCGTGGCCACCTATGCGTTCGGATGTGCACGACTTGAGACGCGAGCTTCTCGAGTCGCCCATAACTCGAAGCTTGCGATGCATCTGGTAGCACGAAGATGTACCGGGATTTGAGACGGACGTATTGGTGGGATAATATGAAGGCCCACATCTTGAGTATGTGTCTCGATGTCGACGTGCCCGGCAGGTCAAGGCGGAACATCGCCGACCTCTGGCTGCTTTGGCCCATGCCATAGCGAGTGGAAGTGGGACTTCATCTCCATGGATTTCATATCAGGTGTAGAAGACGAGGAAGGGACACGATTCCATTTGGGTGATTGTGGACGGTTGACCAAATCGGCCCATTTCCTCCCTATCGAGTTACGAACTCTGTGACGGGCAGTAGCTAGGTTGTATATCAGAGAGATCGTCCGTCTGCACGGGGTTCCTTTAGAGATCGTGTCGGACAGAGACACGCGGTTCACATCTATCTTCTGGACTCGTATCCGGGAGGCGATGGGTGTGAAGTTGAAATTCGATGCGGCGTTTCATCCTCGGGTGATGGGCGAGACGGAGGCGGGTGAATCGGATCATGGAGGATATGTTGCGAGCATGTGTTGGACTTGAGGGACAGTGGGATGATATTTGTCTTCCGTACGCGAGTTCGCCTACAACAACGGCTTCCGGGCGACTATTGGCATGGCGCCATATGAGGCTCTATATGGTTGACCTTGTAGGGCACCGCCTTGTTGGGCGAGAGGTTGGCGGCGTAGTACGATTGGCCGGAGTTGGTACGGGCGACTACGAGAGAAGGTCGACATTATCGGCGTCGATTACTTACCGCGCGGAGCGGGCGAGAAGAGTTACGCCGATACGAGGCGGCGGCCGTGGAGTTCGAGGTCGGGGATCATGTGTTCCTTCGAGTTTCCCTATGAGGGAGTCCTTCGGTTTGGGAAGAAGGGAAGCTCACAGGGTTTATCGGTCCATTTCGAGATCTTGGATCGAGTGGGTGATGTGGGTATCGTCTCGCTTTGCCCACACCACTTGCATCGGTACACAACGTATTTCATGTGTCATCTTTGAAGAAGTACGTTCCCGATCCTTCGCATATCATCGGATGGGAGCAGTACGGTTGAGTGAGGATGCTACGTATGAGTTGCGCCCAACACGCATCCTTGACGGGAAGAAGCAGTCTTGCGTAGCAAGGTCATCCCACTTGTGAAGGTACTTTGGACACATCATTCGAGGAGGAAGCTACTTGGGAGGCGAGGCCGAGGTCAGGAAGAACTACCCTCAGATTCTCGAGGAATATGAAAAGGTATAAATTTCGAGGACGAAATTTTTTGTTTAAGGGGGGTAGATTATAACGACCAGTAAATTTCCGTACGTTGGCTCGAGTACCACCTCGACCGGAAATCAATTAGGATTAAATCCTTTAAAATTTAACAAAGTTAACTTAAGTAAACTCGATTAGCCATGAAATCCGTTGGGATCGCTTTAAATACGATCTGCAAGACCCAAAACTTGCAAAAAGTGACTCTAGGTTGCCCTAAAGTTTAGAACCAAACTCATTTCCATTTGCTCTCGGGAATGAAACGAAACTTCGTATTAGGTCTAGATCGCACATCGGAAGTCCGATTAACACGAAGTTAAGGAACTAGGACCGCCTCCTTGGGCTTGACAATCATCTTAAAAATCGAGTCCAGTAGATGTCCCACGGCCATTCGTTTGGATCGGAGCGAGGTGTGTGAAAAACACTATTCCCTTTCCAAAAAATAAATATACGGAATAGTGATCGGCACCATTCGTTTACGCGTCGGTATTAAGCAACGACCGTCAGAATCGAGACCAAATTACACCCTCGGATTAAGAAAAATTTCGGGAACATTTACATGTACTTGGAATTTCGGATCGTGGCCCTGACCGCAGTTGAGCGAAAGTGGTCCGCCACGTGCGACGGGAATCCGATCGAGTCGAAAACGTAATCCCACATAGATCCATGTGTGGTGAGCTTAAGTCGACGTTTGGCTCGAGGGGGCCATCGAAACACTCATTTGAGTGGAAAAAAGTGACGAAATACCTATATAAGCAATAACCCTTGAACTGAGCCTATTTTGGGAAGGGTTTTGGCTATAAAAGGAGCTTAGAACAGCCCCTCTCACAGACCATACGAATTTGGGATAAAACTCTACAGAGAGAGAGAGAGAAAGAGAGAGAAGAGCTTAGGATTTGTGGGAGATCTTCCTCCTCTTGCTTTCATTCATCACACGGCCTACACCGCTTCCTTCGGGCTTTTTTTTCGGCGGTATCCACTCCGTTTGAAGGTGAGAAACCCTAACCCTAGGTCGATTTGAAGTAGGAAGGTTATAGGTTGTGTAAAGACTAACCGATTCCGCTCTTTAGGCTAGAAAACTCCGTATACGGAGCTCAACAACCCTTGCTTGATTCGTTGTGATTCCAAGGGCAAAGTGAGGACTTTAAGTGTATAAGTTACGGTTTTCAACGCTTTCAATGTCAGATAATGGTAGATTCATGATCTGCATGCAATTGCACATGTACAAAGTGCTTTCCGTTTCCTGTTTCGATTAACGTTGTAGAATATGGAATTTCACATACTCTAGGTATACGTAGAAATACCGTATATGTATTTTTTTTTTTTTGGAAAAATGTTTGACATGTTTATTTAATGTATGATTATATGATATATGGATAAAATACTAATTTGGCGAAAGGAATCGCTGAAATACATGTTCACTTGTAAATGCTACGTATGTTGAAATTGTGTATTCTAGAAATACCGTATACGTATTTTTTTTTTGGGAAAATGTTTGACATGTTTATTTAATGTATGATTATACAATATATGGATAAAATACTAGTTTGGCGAAAGGAATCGTAGTAATATATGTTTCGCTTGTAAACACTATGTATGTTGAAATTGTGTATTCTAGAAATACCGCATATGTGTAAATTTTGGAAGTGTAATTGTCATGATTATTTGTTGTATGAATATGGTATACGTGGATAAAATAACCGCTTGGCGAAAGAATAGCTCTAATACGCATTTGCTAACATATGTCATGTATGTTGGAATAGCGCACTCTAAGTGTTTGTGTAAATGCTTGTGTGTGAAAAGGCTTGAGTGTTAGTGCCTTAGATAGGCGCTGATATGGAATTTCCGACTACCTTAGAGACATGTAAGATCCCCTCCATGTGGTGGTTCGGTATAACCACTCACTTGTGATGTGTATGTAATTGTATCCCTACTTGTATAATGCTTTATAACATGCTTTACAACATGCTTTACTTCATGCTTTATTTCATGCTTTATAACATGCCTGCTAATATGCTTGTATTACTTCGTTATCATGCTTTACTCCACATGCTATTGATGGGATCTGTTTGAGTTTGGGACTAAGTCTATAGTCCAAACATTCGGTACCAGACTTGAGATTGTGGTGAGACTCATGTCGCCACAAAGGATGTGTCTGGCGGGCAGTCGTACTTCGGTTGGCGATAGTGGTTGGCCACAGGAGTGCTTTTGCGCTCCATATCGCCCAACTTGGTGGTGCGCTCGAGCTAGTCGAACTCGTCAAGTAAACCGATATGTGTATGTGTGTTCACCATGTTTGGTCATTCTTGCTTGAACCTAGGGTACCAAACTTACCAGTGGTGATCCCGTTAACCATGGTACCTCGATCCGCTAAGACGCATGAGCCGGGCATGGTGGTATGGGACACCATGGTCGAGCTGTCGGCCCTCCCCGTAGTGACCATTGCGCAACTAAACTCGTGAGCCGAATACGGTGGTATGGGACACTGTATTCGAGTTGTCGATACTTACGGTGAGAGCCGAGTACGGTGAGACACATTGCTCGTCCTGACGGGCGACGAGTCCTCCGTAGTATCTTCGAGTATACTCCAAGTGTACGTGATTGGCGGAGTCTTTCACACGGCCAACTAGAGTATGAGTTGAGCGAAGTACGGTGAGACACGTACTCGAGGTGATGGCTAGTGATTGAGCCAAGTACGGTGAGACACTGTACTTGGTGACGGCCGACAATTGAGCCGCATACGGTGAGATCTGTGCCCGTGTTGACGGGTGACAAGCCCTTTGCGATGCCTTCACTACGCTTCTCAAACCATAATATCGTATGAGATTAGCTAGGATTGACGACCCTAGAATGGATCATGTTTGGGAATGATACAAGGGAGGTACCTTAGTTTTCCAATACTGTTGTTTGAAATGGACTAATAATAACTCGGTAATCATGATCATCATCGCACCGCATGTGCTTAGTAGATGTGGCGCCTTGAGGGAGTTAAGCATTCGCGAACATAAGATGATGTCGCATGAGGGTGGTTTGGCAAGGGCATACAGCATCATGTCATTTCATTTTCGCACTTAATAAGAGTAGTTAGAATTGTTTGATTTGTCTTGCTTTATCATTATTGCTTGATTGAATTGATAACATGTTAACCTATGCTTTATTGTTCCTTGAGTTAGCTACTCACTCCCACGTTACGGGACGGTGTTTGCAACACCCACCGGACTCTGTCGCGGTATAGATGGTGCCTCGGTTCGGGAGGCCGAGCCAGAGCTTTGAGGAGGATCGGGATGAGTTCTCCTTTATGCGATACTCGACGGATATGCTTAGGCCGACTGCATCGCGGGGATTCAGGGCTTATCTACGGAATTGTATTTTGATTTTTGACTTAGAAACAATACATGTATATTAGTACTCAGTTAGTACTCATACTCTGGAGTTCACAAAATTTTGTTACTTTACATACTTTGAATATAAAATTTCAGTCTTCCGCTTGCCTTTATACAATTGAACTGGAGTATGATTTACTGTTTTGGTATAATCTCATTCATGTTTATTGCTCTAACTCAGACAACATTTAACCATCATTGTGTATGTTGCATAAGTGATGCGTTGGAACTCGGGAGTTGAGTTCATACTCGACCCCCGATTTTCAGGGCGTTACATATGAGAAAATCAAACAAGGCACTAGCACATAATCATCCATACACAAAATCATGTGAGAAGCAAGAACAATCATTATGAGAGAGCCAACATATAATTCCATACAATTTCAACAAAGATACAATTCCTAGGGTTTTCTCTAGATTCTCTAAATATGGCATCCAAGCAATCAAAATCATTAATCTCATACTAAAATTGGTGCTAGGCCACCTAAGAACAATAGTCCCCACCTACGGGTCGTTCGAAATTTGGAAAACGACCTAGGAATGAGGGCTTTGGGGTCGATCGGCTGGAATCCCTAAAACAAGCTCTTGCATGTGAGAAATCTAAACCAATCTCTTCTCAATACATGGATTTCAAGAGGAAGAGGTGAAAGATCTTACCTAGACGACCCACGAATGATTGTTGAGGTTGTGGTGGAGAGTTTGCTTTGGAGGAAGGATAGGGAATTGAAAGGGTTGATCCCCGTGGGCCCCACCTCGATCTAAGGTCCACCTTAGCTCTCCTTCACTCTCTCTTTCTTCTCCTTTCTCTCTTGCTCTCCCTTTTTCTCTCTTTGGTGGTTGTAGGAAATGAGGGAGATATGAGAGAGCTAGGATTTATTTCCTAGACTTGGGCCCTTTGGCCTTAAGTTTCAACATCGTCCCAAAATAGCCATCTAGGACTCCCTATTGGTGTTGGGGCGGCCCTAACACCCTTCTAGCCACCAAACTTGGTGTGTAGGTGCCTTATGGCGCAATGAGAGGTTATGCAAAGTTTGGGAACAAACGAATGATCGAGTATGTGGTTTGAGCATACGGTTCTGATCTTTAAATGGCCCTGAGGAGCCCATTTCGGTGATTAGGGTAGCTCTGGTGGCCCTCTGGCCATGAAACTTACAGGACAGGTGATCCATGGCCCGATGAAGGGCCATACAAAATTTGGGAGCGATCAGATATGGGGTTTGATCGTACGAGTCCGGTTTGTGATCAACGGTCACCGCGCCATGATCGGGTCCCAGATTTTGTGGACGGGCATAGAAAAATACATTAGACCTTTACCGTAAATTTGGAAGAAATTCGATGGTTGTAAAGTCTAGTATCTCAGTTTTATTTGCAAGTGCCAGATTCCAATTCTAGCATTGGTGGGGTGCATTTGGCAAGTGCCAGATTCTAATTCTGGATGTCCACTGGGTCTGTGGTCCTCGATGGACCACAAGCCCAGTGAGATCTATGCTTTTCCAAATTTTTAGATTTTTCTGACCTTCCTCGGCTGTTGCGGTCTGCACAAGCTGTCGCCGAGTACAAACCGATCATCTGACTTAATGGCCTGCAAATGGTCTGATCGTGACTAGACTAGATCACTCGTGCATAAACTAACGTTGAGTGCTAATGGTCAATAAGTGATAATATAAGTTAATAAAAAAATTTCAAGGATTTTTTTGAAAATCCAGAACAGTGAAAATCCAGGATATTACAATCTACCCCCTTTAAAAATAATTTCATCCCCGAAATTGCCTAAGGGTAATAAATAAAAATATTATCAGTTTGTTTACTTAAGTCTTGTTGGTTTCAGGTTCATATACGTTTTAGGGTATATAATAAATACGCTAGCCTAGCCCATTGTGATCTACCCCCCTTAAAACTTTTTCACTCTGATGGTTTACTACAATTTATTTAATTATCTATTTATTTTTAAAGATTTGGATTCATGACGACAATCTCCCTCTATTTAGAGTAAAAATATTTTTTTCAATGTTAGACCAATACGGAGAGACAGTTGTAGTGGACTTGAACCCGATACATCAATCATCTACCTGACCAGGGTAGAAGGTTCATCGTATCCCTTCTTTATCCTGGTGGATCCTAGTCTTTTGCTCAGTCAAAGTAGTGAGTCCATTGGTAGTTGCCTAGGATTGAGAATTGGGTCAAGCCGCGAATGCTTCGCAGGCGTTTAATTCCGTAATCTGATCAATCTAAATGTTTAGGAAATGACTATCGTTGGAAAGTTTAAATCTCCTATTAATAAGGTTGTCCTTTGGGTCTTGGTCTACGAGAGTCCTCGTTTTAATTTATATCCAATTTGAGGTTTAATAATTCTCTCAACATGCCTATAGGCAATGATCATCCTAAAATATTTTTTTTAAAGGCACAAATTTTTTTATGAATTACCATTTCAATTGTAAGACCCGTATCCTACATTGTACCGTTCCGTACACTTCCGCGGTTCTCTCGGTTGAATTTCGGTGACCCACAATTTGTTATTGGCATTTGCGCGTGATCCTGAGTCATGTCCCGTATATCAGAGTCGGCTCGACCCAATACTTATACCATAGCGACCGCGCCGTCGCCGCGGTTCTGACACCACGTCTCGCGCACCGAGGCGATACTCGGGCCAGGAGATGTGGCCTCGCGTTCAGTTTGAGGAAAACACCGTACGTTACAAATACCGAGGGAATCTCTATAATACATCACATCAATCTATCACATCATGTCAAGTACCAACACCCATCCCTCTCTCACCTAAAGTCAACTCTCCCTTACATGTCAAGTACATGCCCATCACCCATCACTCACACCCATCCCTCTCTCTCTTACACCTCTCTCTCATTTCTCTCTCTCTCTCTCTCTCTCATTTTTACTCCCAAGCAACTCCAACGTCCAAGCCTCCCATGGAGAGGCTAGTGTGGCCCACCTTCCTATCTCCCATCTCCACCATCCTAAGTTGATCTCAACCGTTGAAGTCCATCCATTGGATCTCTAGCATGCATTGATGGAAGAAGAAGTCCAAGAAGATCTAAGGTGGGTGATCTTATGAGTTTTTAGCCATTGATTTGAGGGCCCATTTGTGTGGGACCCATCTGATGTATGCATTATACTGAGGGACCCATAATGGCGGGGTCCCTCCACCATCCGATCTCTCTCTCTCTCTCTCTTTATCTCTCTCTCTGATTATTTTTTTGTGGCCCACCTATTAGATGCATGTACCTGGCCGATTTCGGAGCCAGATCCGACCATTGGGCGACCCATTGCCCGAACCGGATGCGGGGTAAATCACAAATATCAGCTTAGTCCCAAACTGTGGGCCATGTGTTATGTGGGACCCACCTTCCTCCACCGTCCACTCATAGGACGTCAGTAGGCCTGTGGCCCTGTCATGAGGTATGCGTTAAATCCCATATCGTGCAGCCATTTGTAGAGAGCTCATGGCTCATGTGGGACCCACCCTGCACGTGTGTCAGGGGTGGGGCCCACCTTGATGTTTGTATTAACTGCCCATCCATGGTGGAGCCCACCGTGATGTGGATTTCATCCACACCGTGCATTCATTTTGCCCACAAGACAACGGCGGCGATTCTTGTCGCCGCACGTCGATAGTTTCGTGGGTCTGTGTATCCACACCGTCCATTGAGTATTGACGGTGGGACCCACCCCTTTTTGTATGTGTTTCTTACACACCGTCGTCCATGCAGATCACGTGGACCCCACGATGTATGAGTTTTATCTTGGCCATCCATCCCAGATGACGTGGTGCCCACATTATTCTAGTGTTTTGTCCAGGCCGCCCGTCCAGGGTAATGGACATGTATGTATTTATATATATATATAATAAATATTAATATAATAATATATATAGTATTATATGGTGGGCCCTACATGGGACCCACCGTGATATATGTGTTTTATTTTGTTGCATCAGCAACTGTGAGACCCACTTGTGTGTGGACCCCATGCGATGCATGCGTTTTATCAATGCTGCCCATCTGTTTTAACCCATGCCGTCCATATATTTTGATGGCACGTGTGGAGGTGGACCACCTGATAGAAAAACAGGAAAGACATAATGAACAGGCAGATTGTCTACCAGTCATCTCATTTTCCGATGATGATTTGATTGGTGAGACGGAACATAACAGGCCAACGTCTGTTATGTTCCGATGATGATTTGATTGTCTAGGACTGTGGGAGTAAGGAAAAAGTTCTATTTTGTGCCCAAGCGTCTGAGGCAACCGAAGCAGCCGCCGTTAAACTTATTATCAACGGAACAGTTGAAAATTCTACAGTCTAATTATACAATGCCACTACCCAACGTTGAAAGGTGTAAGCCATTTTTAGCCGCTCCAGGAAGATTTCAAGTCAAGGCTAGTACTAAATACCTCGAGCCGATAAAATTCCATGTTGTAATAAAAGCAAAGACCGAAGTCACGAATAATGTATACCACGGAAAGTTAACATCACAGAATCTGGAAAAATACAGTTCAGTGAGCAAGAAGATCATAAGGAATATGGGTTTTGATTGTAATAAACCCATGGGGCTGAACCACGGAAAGGGAATTCAAATCCCTCTTGGGGTTGACCAGGAAAAGCGGAAGAAATTCTAAGGACTCGGAGCAGAGTCATCAGTAAATATTGTTATGGCCACACAAATGCCAAAACAGGACCCTAAAACAGTCAAATACCTTGAGATAGCTCCGAGACAAATAGAAGACGGGGGCAACCGATAATAGACAGCCCGCGAGAAATAAACTTGGGAATAGGCGAAGAGTCAAGGAATACATTTATCAGCGTCAGTCTTTCTGAGCAGGAATCTGAGAAATATGGCCAACTTCTCAGAGAAAACAAAGACGTCTTCGCCTGGATGTATGAAGAAATGCCGGGTTTAGAACCCTCCGTAGCGATGCATCGATTAAATATCTCCAAAGAAAAGAAGTCGATAAAGCAAGCACAAAGGCAATTTCACCCAGACCTAATGCCATTAATAGAAGAAGAGGTCAATAAACTAATAAAGGTTGGGTTCATCAGGGAAGTCAAGTATCTTAGGTGGATATCGAATATTGTTCTCGTGAAAAAGAAAAATGGACAGGTCAGAGTGTGCATTGACTTCAGGGATCTGAATGAGGCTTGTCCAAAAGATGACTTTCCTCTCCCGATAACAAAATTGTTAATCGATAGTACGACTCAGTATACTATCATGTCCTTCATGGACGGCTACGCAGGGTATAATCAGATTAGAATGGCGCTTAAAGATGAAGAAGCAACAACATTCAAAACACCGCTGGGAATTTATTGTTACAAAGTTATGCTATTCAGTCTTAAAAATGCCGGGGCAACATATCAAAGGGTGATGAAAAATATCTTTCAAGATATGATGCATAAACATGTTGAATGCTATGTTGATGACTTGGTGGTCAGGTCAGGAGATCATCAGGAGCATCGTGAACATTTGACAGCAGTATTCCGTCCACTCAGATAGAAGCAACTAAAGATGAATCTAACTAAATGTGTGTTTGGTGTATCTTCGGGCAAATTCTTGGCTTCGTTGTATGGCATAGGGGTATTAAGATCGATCCAAAGAAGGTTAAAGCTATTCAAAATATGCCGCCACCAACAACGCTAAAGGAGTTGAAAAGTTTGCAGGGAAAATTGGTGTACATTCGCCATTTCATTTCAAATCTCGCAGGTAGGTGTCAGCCATTCTCTCGACTAATGAAGAAAGACACAGAATTTGTATGAGATCAATCCTGTTAGAATGTATTTGATTCAATCAAGGAATTGTTGAAGCAGCCGCCGGTGCTAACAGCTCCAGTGAGAGGTAAGCCGCTTATCTTGTATATATCGGCAGCTGAGAATTCTTTGGGCGCTTTGTTGGCACAGGTAAATGAAGCCGTGAAAGAGACTGCTCTTTATTATCTAAGCTGAACATTGATGGGGGCAGAATGCAATTATTCTCTGATTGAGAAAGAATGTTTAGTGCTAATATTTGCAGTACAAAAGCTGAGACATTATTGTCTCTCCCATGACATAGCTTTGATCTCGAGAGCAGATTCGATAAAGTTTTTGATGACCAGGCCGATGTTGTCGGGAAGATTAGCCAAATAGATGTTATTATTATCAGAATATACTATTTCGTATAAGCTGGCGAAAGCAGTAAAAGGGCAGGCCGTGATAGATTTCCTTACAGCGCATCCTATGGCAGAAAGCAAAAAGATTGACGATGACTTTCCGGACGAACAAGTTATGTTGACCAAATCCCAGAGTTTATGGCAAATGTATTTTGACGATGCTACTCGAATATCAGGAGCGGGGGCAGGAGTGATATTTATTACTCTTCAAGGTGACTTATTGCCATACTCCTTCACATTAGGCACCGCGTGCACGAATAATGAGGCCGAGTACAGAGCTCTCATTATTGGAATGGAAATAGCTCAACAAATGGGAATAAAAATGTTACATATCTTCGGAGATTCTAAATTGATTATAATCAATTGACAAAAGAATTCGAAGTGAGCAAGCAGGAACTCTTACCCTATTACCGGAAAGCGCAGCAGTTGCTTGAACAGTTTTGTCACGTGGAAATTAAACACATACCATGGTCCGAAAATACAAAAGCAGATGCTTTAGCCAGCCTGGGAGCAACTTTATCCTGCACAAATCGAAGCCCTCTCCAAGTAACTATAGAGGAAAGAAGATTCCTGCCATCTTCAAAGGTCATTGGAGAAGCTATTGAAACACTTCCTATATCATGTTTGGAAGTAATGACAGAGGATTGGCAGCAACCTTTTGTTGATTATCTCAAATATAACATACTGCCGGAAGATAATGCACAAAGGCAGTAGATTAAGCAACGATCGGGCAAATTTATCATCTGTAGTGAAGTATTGTATAAAAAGTCTTACAATGAAATGTTGCTACAGTGCTTAGACAAACAAGAAGCAAGCCAAATATTATGGAAAGCACACTCGGGTGAATGTGGGGCACATCAAGCTAGCCGAAATTTATTCTATAGAGTACACTGAATGGGTTATTACTGGCCCACAATGTTCAAAGATGCGATAGATTATGCGAAGCGATGCCATGAATGTCAGATCCATGGGAATGTTATACATGTTCCCCCGGAAGATTTACATTGGTCTGTCGATTCTTGGCCTTTCTCGGCTTGGGGACTTGATGTAATTAGTCCAATAAATCCACCTTCATCCAAAGGAAAGCAGTATATTCTGGCAGCGACAGATTATTTCTCTAAATGGACTGAAGCAGTTACTTTACGCAATGTTAAAGAGAAGGATGTGGTCAATTTCGTCCGGCATGCCATAATATACCGTCATGGTATTCCAAAGAAGATCATCACTGATAATGGCACCTCTTTCAAGAACAGAGGCATGGAAAAGTTGTGTCAGAAGTTCAGCATTCGACATTCGTTTTCAACGCCTTACTATCCCCTGGCCAATGGATTAGCAGAGGCATTCAACAAAACGATCATCAAAATACTAAAGAAGACAGTGACAGGTAATAGACGTGATTGGGATGAAAAGTTGCAAGAAGCATTATGGGCCTACAGAACTACTCATCGTATAACAACAGGGACAACACCATATTCGTTAATCTATGGCATAAAGGCTGTCATCCTAATCGAAGTACAAGTGGCATCGCTCAGAGTGACAGTACATCAGTCCATAACAAATGTTGAAAATGCAAGAATAAGGCTGAAAGTGTTAGATTTGCTTGATGAGAAACGTTTAGCAGCATACTAGTGGTTGCAGTCATATCAGGCCAAGATATTGACTGCTTTTGATAAGCAAGTTAAATACCGCTCTTTCAAAAAACGGGACATGGTGCTAATGTTGAAAAGACCTATAGTTGTCACCCGCCGAACAGGGGGCAAGTTCGAGCCTAAATGGGATGGGCCATATATAATAAAAGAAGTATACTCCAATGGAGCGTATAGAGTCATAAATAAAGATGGGCAGGATATCAGTATACCGGTCAACGCTCGCTTTATCAAAAGATGCTACCCCTAAAGAAGCTACTGGTTTTGATCCAGAATATTATCAGCATAATGATTCTATATCAAAAGGGAGCAAGAAGGAATGAGATCATATTCATATGTTATTGAAAGAATTTATAAAGAGTCAAATTCACAAGCATATCGACTACATTAGCAAATATTTTGAAAAGAAAGTGAACATCGCCATTCTGAAAAGAAAGTAATCATTGCTGCTCTAAAAAGAAAGTGATCATCGTCATCATCAGAGGAGTTTGACAAAATTAATATCGTCTTGAAGACGGATCCTCTTGAAGATATTATCAGAAGCAACGATGTATCAATCTCAGTCAGAACCGTCTATCATTCTAGCGATAACGATGATCACAATTATTATTGCCTTACAAGGCATGATAAGGCAGTCTAGTCAAGCCAAATCCTAAAAAGAGTCAAATCCTAAAAGGGCCAAAATCCTAAAAAGAGTCAAATCCTAAAAGAGCCAAATCAAAAAGATCAAGCTCTAAAAAAAGGGGCTAAAAGCTCTAAAAGGATCAAACTCTAAAAGGATAAAGCTCTAAAAGGATCAAACTCTAAAAGGGTCAAGCTCTAAAAGGGCCGGCCAGCTACGCATAAGACCTAGGTCGGCTAGCTACGCATAAGACCTATCAAGATCGCCATTCGGGCAGCGACGAGGAGTCAGTGGCCCTAAAAAGCCCGTGAAGACCATCGTGCACACCCATGCGGGCAGCTGATGGAGCCAGTGACTAAAAAGTCATGAAATGGCCAGTCATGTGTAACCCCCATGCTGTCTATATAGCTTTCCAGCAGCATCACGAGGAACAGAAGAAAGTACCCTTCCATGAATGGGCTCGACCTTGCAGACGAAGAAAACAGGGGCCGCAGTGTGAGCTGTATATCGGCCAACCGTGCGTAAGACCCTCCAGATCTAAGGTTTGATCTCAGTACTAACTCATGAGGAATGGCTTAAACCTACTCATTGATGGACTGATGACCCTAAAATTGGTACCCCAAAGGTAGCCATGCGAGCTCTGCAAACTCTAGAGAGTTACCGTGGCCAACCCTGTGTGTAAAACCAAGCGAGTTCACTGCCCCGGTAGCTTCACTGGGCGCCTCTGATGGATCGTGGTTTGTGAACTCATAAGGCAGTGAGAAGTTCAGTGAACTCCTAAGAGTTACAAAGACCATCACGTGAGACCACGCTCCACTACTCAAGAGTTTAAACTGTGTGTGCGCTCCACTACTCATGAGCTTAAACTGGGTGTGACCGACTAAATTGAAACTTAGTATCGCCAATATAAATAATCACATAGGGAATCCTGCGCTAACAAAGCATAAAAAGGTTTAAAAAATTACAATTAATGTTATGATGAAATTGTTGTGTACATAAATATGATTGCGATAATATGCGATATGATAATTCTTCTGCAACAAGACAATGTCTCGAAATGCTACCATAAATGCATATGCTAGAAGACAAAATAAATTACTTATTTAAAAGCATATGAACGAAAGTCACATGTTTAAGAATCACATGTTTAAAGTTCCTCTACAACTCCTACTGCCTCCATATACCCACGCAAGCCCTCTTTTAATTGCGCTTGAGCTACATCATGCCTTAATTTTTCTTCAAGAATGATCTTTGTTTGATCAGGAATATCGACTAACTTGCCTTTTAAAGATGCGATCACTTCTTTACTTTGGAGCAGAGCAAATTTTTCTATATCAACAGATTGAATATTCGCTCGCATCCTTCCTTCAACGTCCTGAATGGCTGATTCTTTCTCATGATTCCTCATCTCCAATTAAGAAATTTCTTCTTTCAGTATTGCAATGCGATCTTGGATAATAACTTTCTCATCAATATGAGCCTTTAACTGATCTTGAAGAATCGAATATTCTTGCTCAAGCTTGGAGATAGAGGAAGCTGTCAGAGAGGCTTGTTCTTGAGATGTAGCCAGTTGCTTCCTGTATTACAAAATCTCAGGGGCAATTGTTGCATTTTCTGCCGATGTCAAAGAGATTACTGAATCATGAAATCTAAGAAGAGAATCACGCAAAGAAGATATGCTGATTCTAGCCATTCTCGTAGAACTTTTCAAAATTTCGATAGCGATATCCAAATCTGACCATTATTCAGGATTCTTGAAGATATGGACTATTGCTGATAAAGAATTCCTCATCAAAAGTATCTTATGCACAGGGGCTTTCGTAAAAGACAATAGTTCAGATGCAGTGGCCACAAAGTCGGAACTGGCCGCTCCACTGCAAGAAGGGGTTCCTATAGCATAGAGAAAGGAAAATTCAGATATATTGATAAAAATTATAAGGCATACAATGCTGAGTGAAATAACTGATATACATATACCTGTCGCTAGAATATGGTTGACAGAATGAGAAATTCCTTGAATCCCATAAAGGCCAACCTCCACTATATCGGCAAGAGAAGGCGCCCTAGCCTCTGTACTTGATGAGTCTATGGTGGTTGGAGTTGGCAAGATAGTGGTCTCTATCAGAAATATAATCTCACGAGCTACTACTTTCCATGCCACCAACAGAACCAGAGAAGCTCTCGGCGAAATTACCACAGGAGGATCTGAAGGGGAAATCTCACCTATCTCGACATTAGCGACGCAAGCACCTAAAAAGGAGACACGACAATTCTAAATAAATGATTGCTATTAAATATGCAGATAAAAATATGCATATGAAAGTTAAATTTCCTTTACTTAGTGAGTATCCGTATTCACCGTAATCTAAATATTCTGAGTATCCGTATTCACCGTAATCTAAATATTCGTCTTCTTCTTCTACGGTTACAGGAGATTTGACAGGAATTTTAGCACCAGGAAGAGCTTCAGAGGTTGAGGGAGGAAGTTCTGTTTCCATGCCTTCTATTACTGCTTCCTCCTCTCCATTAATATCGACTTCTCCTTCCTCAGAGTCGTCATCTTTATCTTCGCTGCTTTCGCAGTCTTCATCATCCTCATACTGTGAAGAGGCGGTTGTTCACTCCCCAAGTATAGGGTTGTGATGTAGTAATAAACTCGGTAAGACCGAGGTCAAATCCACAGGGATTGAAACCTATACGTAATCTAAAATTTACCAGAACTAGAACTAGAATAAGATGAATTCTAAATCAAGTGTAAATTGAGGAATAATGATAAAATAATTATATAAACTGGTGAAATTTAAAGGTAGGAAACTAGGGATTCAGAGGATCCACTCGTAGAGATCAGGGAGAACTACTCTTGATTCATGAAAATCAACTGAACTGCCATTGATATAGTTTTCAAGAGATGAAGGGTATATGAATTAGAATGGATTCCATCACCAAACCATGCCCAGGAGACAAAGTAAACAACAGAATTAAACTAATTGACAACCAATCAGATGATTATGAAGGTTAGGAAAGGTACCGACATCCAACCATGCCCAGGAGACTATGGTGAACAACAGGGCTTCCTGACGTCATAAACATAAAAAGGCAAAGAACATGCTCAAAGCCATCGCAGACCCATTGTAATTTTAGTCACAACAGACCATTAAAGACTAAAAACATTCCCTTAAAATCACACTAAAATCAATATTAATTCAGTCTTAAACAAAAGGCACAAGCAACAGGTCCTCCCATCACGCTACAAGCTTCACCTCTTAGCCCTAGCTAAGAGGTTTAGCCCATAAACATGATTAGGCTAATCTTTTAAAAAAATAAAATAAACAAAAGAAAGAAAAAAAAATAAATAAATAAAAAAGAACAACTCTACTCTTTCTCTCCTCTGTGCTCCACGTCTCCCCCCAATTTCTCCTTTGACCACCTTTTATAGAGAAGGGAATGGTGGTTGCTGCTCGTGGTTGAAACAGAGTTAGAGACTCTCTGTTTACGCAGCAGAATCAAAACCAACGCCGCGTATCTGTGATGATTGGTAGGCCTAAGATTGACATTAGACGAGAAATCCACCCCGTCCAATTAACTTGCCTCGAAAAATCAACTAGGAATGAACTGTTTTGGCTTGAATTAGATGTGTCCCACCGCACTTTTCAATTCACCGTCAATCTCCCGTTCGGCTGAGATCTTCGCACATTTATTGCATGAAAATTTCAGACATCTAGGTGAAGGTCTTGGCCACCTCATGTGACAGATGAATGGTTCAGATCATTGAACTGGGCACTGAGTGGGACCCACTTGTAGACTCAGCGTCTGGCTTTCGCTGACGCCTGCAAGCAAAGCTCATTCACTTGCTGACGAAGCTGGTGGGGTCCACTTCGTTGTATTTTGAAGAAATCCAAGCCGTCCATTGAGTTGTACTCGAAAAATCATCCATAAATGGGTATTTTTTCTCGAATTTAGTGTGGCCCATTGAATCTTTCCTTGCCACCGTCCGTCTCATGCTTGAATGGTTATGATCCCATCTTCTTAGTTTCTTAAAATCTTGTCACCTAGACCTTGGTAAGAGGGACCTCGGGGTTCTAATAGACGGTGTAGATAATCCTTTTCGACGATGGGTGGGGCCCACTATCTAAACCCAATTGCTAGCACGTCCGTCACTGGACATTTGGCTTGGCTAAATTTGGATGATTTGTAAAAAATAGGTGGAGTCCACTGCGATGCCTGTCCTAGAAATCCACTCCATTCATCAGATCATGGACGTAGTGTTGGCCCACAGCCTCTAGTTTGAAGTAGATCCAACTTTAGGGTGGGCCACACGCTCAACCGATGTGTGGACAACATTCACCCTTAAAAATACAATCCCTTCACGTGGATGCCATGCATGGCATCCATATTTACAAATTTGCCCTTATCTTTCGTGATAACTTCTTCCGTCCATTTCTCCCTACCATATTGTCCAAAAGAGGTGAAATTTAACGGATATTCACCGTTTTTCATGATCTTTCCATCGGTTCAGTTTGAGTCCCAATCTCCCAAGGATGTCCAAGATGCTTTCTCAATGGTTATTATCTGATCTTGTCCATCGGGTCACTTACACACTAACCCAAGGGCTGAATTTTGACGTGTACGGTTAATTTACGGTCCTCAGGTCAGGTATGAAGTTTCGAGCTGAACGGATGGTGGGAACCCTGTGATCTTGCATTCTGTACCAATTTTGGGCCACTTGAGCTTCGGTTTATCCGTTTTCTTGGATCTCTGGCAGGTGAATTCTTCGATCTTGGTTCCTTAGAGTTCGTCCTTTGCCTTGGTGTCCTCAGATTATTAAATCCATGCTTTTTAGCGACTTTTTACCGTCCATGCTTTCAAATACACCCTGTATCACAAACACAGTTAAAACCGGGCGTTAAACAATATTATGTTCGTAAATTCATGCAATAACTGGGGTCTAATATGCAATATTTGACCCTCAACAGCGGTATTCTCTGATGACGAGGCTGAGCTTTCATCCTCCAAAGTTTCTTTGTCAGCTTCTTCGATAACAATTTACTTTCCTTTGGAAGAAGCAGCATGACTGCTCTCTGGTGCGGGTTCTCTAATTGAAGGAGAGGCAGACGCTTGTCTCGTTTCTTCTGGAGGAACGGGTGGTGATGCTTGTAAACATGCCCTCGATCTATTCATCGGAGATGATGAGCTAGGGTGAGTAGGTTGTGAAGGAGGCACTGAAACATTATGAATTGGTTCTTCTTGAATTGCTGCAGTCCTTGCAGGAACAAGAGAAGATGCACCTTCAACATTATCCGTAGCTTGACCTGTAGAGTTGCAAGGAGCTTGCTCAAATTCCATTAAGACCCCGTGGGCGAACCAGCCATCCAAAGTATTAATAGGCTTTATCTCATGAATGGGGTCTTCTAGTGATATTTTGCTACAAATTTCCCCGTGATGGGATGCATGGCTCTTCTTTGGAATATAGCCAATCCCGCTGTCTAGTTTTCTGCCCTTCGGCCTGGGCGGATGAAGAAAGATGGAAGAATCTATGGGTAGGCATTTGGTGACCAAATATGACTGGTGGTCCCACCACCACATTCAGCTGTATGAGGTGCGAACTACACGTTCGCAGCTAGGAATTATGAAGGAAGAACTGACACGGCCGTTCAACAGTTGCTTTCATATCATGGCCTAATTAAGAGGACCCATTCCATAACAATGCATCTTTCTAGTGACCAGTCCGCAATCTTTTGGAACGGTTTGATCATAACCAAATTGGTGAGCAAAGCGGCTGGGATAATAAGGCTCTCGCTAGAATTCTGTCCCTTCTCGAAGTGGTAAACTGCATGAACGAATAGAAAAAAAGAAAGCCCTTTCTGCTGCGGTGAGTGTTCCTTGGTCTACCATATCTGTATCTTCGATGTAGCAATGGAGATGGAACTGGAAGAAGTCTATTTGGTCAGTGGCCCGGATCTTATTAGCAATCCAATCATACGCCCTCTTGGCCATTGCCCTTTGTTGGAAAAACCAAAGCGGAAGATGTGCAGGGTGAATATATGCTTTCTTTGGTGCTTCAAAGGTCCAAGGAAATTAAACTCCTAGCCAACCTATGATGTAATGCCAAGTATATGCTAATGAAGTTCCAAGGGTAGGATTCTTAATGTGGGTGGCTATCTCCCCAAGGGCTCTGTAAATGGAGCATAGCACTGGAGGAGTAAGGGAATATCTATGGCCTTCTGCCCAAGCACCAGCTACAACAAAGACCGTGGGGTGAATAACATCTGCCCATTTGGAGCTGGGAAGTACAATGAGGCTTAGCCAATAGGCCAGGAAAGCTGCAAGTTCCCCGAATGAACTATAATCTGCTCTACCCTTCATTGCATCTCGGAGCCATGTTAGTTCCTTAGAACGACAGTCGCGAAATCTATAAAAAAAGTATATGAGTATGTAAAAATCTCTAAAAGGAAAGAAAGAAAAGAGAAAAGAGTTGATTCTGGGGTCTATATATACTTGAGAACTCTGGAGAAATGTGCAAGCCATTGTAAAGGAGAAAGCTTATGAATATTGGAAAATTTCCCCATCTCCTTGAAAAGCTCGATAGTCGTTTCAGAGATGGAAGGTTTACGATCAGGAGAGTATACAAAGGTTAATTCCCTATTAGTCGGAATGAATTCATCATAAAACTTGCCCGTTATTGGAAGACCAGCCATGCGATGAAGATCCCAAAGCATTATACTCATCTCACCATATGGTAGGTGGAAAGAGTTGGTAGTAGATGACCGGTACTCGAAGAAACCTTTCAGCACAGTGGGTTCCTTATAGAAGTGCTTAGATGTCACTTTTATAGCATCGTAAAGGCCGATTTTGGCAAGCGTGCTCGTGTGCTTCAGTAAGATAGCTTCTGTCCAGTTAGAATAATAGCATTAATCAGTTAATAGACCCCTGGTACGGAAATCATCCTGTCCCCAGAGTTGTGCACGATCTCGGAAACGCAGTTTAATCGTTTCATAGAAATGTGAAGGGAAAAGGTCATGTGGGTTATGGAAAGGTACCAAGAAGATCATGGGATGGACTTCTCCAATCTTCTACCACGGTTTCTGCGTCTGTATTATCCCTTTAAGGATGCGTGGCTCTCTCATTGCCCACGACTTAGTATACATCAGTCTTTCGCCATGCACATAATCCTTTGGCTCGCAGTCAAGCATAGACTGGTGACGATAGACATTGATGAGAATTATTGTCATACCTTCTGCATGAGGATTATCAAACTTCATGACGCCCTCAATAATTCGCACCGAATCCCACGAGTTCTGGAGTCTTTTCTTCTTGTGTTCTAAAATTTTTTCTTCAAATTCTTTCGCCTTATTTCGGCAAGTCTTTTTCGAACGAGAAGCGGGAGGAGTGTCTTCCCGAGGAGGTGGTCTTTAGCTGTCTGTGCGGATGTGGGCGGTTGTTTCCAACCATTCATCCCAGTCATATTCTCTACCATGTTTTGGAGGACATTTGAGCTCTCCCAGTGCTATTGATCAGTGAATGGGAGATGGTAGAGATTTTATACGGCCAGAGAAATCGAAGGTTGGAAGTACGGGTTCTTTGAAGTAGGCAGGAGTGCTGGTGGTGGTTTTTGTTCGTTTGGCAGGTGGCTGATTGGAAGAAGGAGAAGGACGGTAAGAAGATGTATCGGGCAACTCAGGATGAGAAGGTTGGGCAGTAGGGGAGTCTACGAGGTGAAAGGTTCGCTTAGTACTAGCCATGATGAAATACGAAGTCAAGGGTTTTGAAGAAAATCAAAGGGGAAGAGATACGAAAGAAAGTTAGAAAGGACTGAGTGATCGGAAAAGATCATGTGACAAAAGAAGAATGGCTAAGTAGTTGAAAAGTTCAAGTGACTAGAGAAAAAAATAGGTAAGTGCGGGAAACTTTACGCAGGATCGCGCAAAACATAAAGGTTGCACGAAGCATAAGAGACTTCAGAAAATTTTACGAGAACAACAAGGTGTTGCACGTGACCGCGCAAATGATATCGATTGCGTGGTGGAAAAATGCAGGGATAAAGTTTCGTAGGCGCTCAAGAGATCTGATCAAATGATGAGTCACTGAACTATTTATAGGATTCGTGACCGAGTACAGTATGCGGGTTTTGGTTGCGCGGGTCTGCGTAAACTCTGAAGGAAGGAATTTTGTTTATCCTTTCATTTGATTTTGTAGAAAATAAAGAAAGGATTAAGGGGGCATCTATTGAGGCATAAAAATAAGAGGAGAATTGAGGCAAAGGAAGATCAAAACATTGAGGAAAAGAGATGAAAGAAAGAAATGATGGAATGGCTCAATGGGCACTTTGCGCGGGTCCCCGCAAAGAATATCGATTGCGTGGGTCCCCGTAAAGAATATCGATTGCGCGGGTCCCCGTAAAGCGTATAACGACTGTTCAACAAGAATTCCAAGTGATTTTGTCCCATATCGCTAAAATTAAGGTTTTACACATGCGAGTGCCTATAAATACCCCCTCCCCTCCATTTAGACGGTTGGAAGATTTCGGAACGAAAGTAGAGTGAAGAAGAAGACTAAAGGTAGGAGCAAAGGGCTCCGGTAGGTTGCACGGACCCGCGCAACCTATGTCCTTTGCGCAGGACCGCGTAACTCATATGCTTTGCATGGGACCGCGCAATCAGATTGCTCTGCAGTCTGTAATAGCAAAGGGTTGTCATGCCGTCAAAATGCTTGAAGCTTCCAAGTCTTCAATTCTTCCTGTTCAAGTGAAAGGGAGAATCATTGACAAAGATGTATATTCCTCCCGAGTTTTAGGAGATGATCAAAATAGTGCCAGAATGCTGCCGGAATTTCTGTCTCCTTAAAGATTGTTGATCAATTCGTCAATTCCTCCTAAGTCTTAGGAGATGACTGAAATCACTGTTGTTATGCTGCCAAAATTTATATTTGAATATGACAGTTGAACTTATCATAATTTCTTTGTGCCAAGTAATCAATCTTAGAATCAAGGGATATTAAAGGATGTAAATGAACTCAGAATCAATGAAGTGTGATGATTGTCTTTATACTTTTCTCTATTATGTCTGAATAAGATAAATCCCCAAATCAAATATATTTGTTTTCTTGTCAAAATAGATGTATTGTACATCTAGGCCCGTCCCATCTTGGCCGTCCAAATCATGGGCCAGCCATAATATATGTGTTTTAATTCCACATCGTGCATCAGGGGCCCACATGACATATGTATGTATCTAGCATCCTGACCATCCGTCTAGCGCACCCTGACGTTGGTGCAGGATGGTGGTGTGTACCATATAATATAATATAATATAATATAATATAATATAATATAATATAATATAATATAATGTGTGTAGTGGGTGTGCCACACCACGTGGACAGTGATGTATATTATATACTTATTATATAATATAATATATATGTAGTGGGTGGGCCACACCACGTGGACCCACATGATTTAGGTGTGGCTTTCTGGACAGTGGGGCCACTGATATATGTGCCATGATGCACGTGTTTCATTAGTGCTGTCCAATTGTTTGGGACGAGGACCCACCTCGCTGCACACATGTGTATCCACACCGTCCATCCAAATGGTATGAATCCACACCACCCAGATTGTGCTGGACGGTGCTGGATAATGTTCGGATAGTGTTGATGTACATGGTCAATGTTTGGACAGTGTTGATCACATTAGTGAGCCATGTACCCCTATGATAGTGAACAATGATACACATGTTGCACCTGCCACTATTGAAATGATTTTAAATGTAATCCAAGCTCCCACCGTCCTTCGGGACGTAGGACTCACCAAGATACATATATGTGTTATATATTCAAACCGTCCATTCATGTGGCCCCCACGTGATGTACGCGTTTAATCCGAGCTGTCCATGTCATGCGGCCCACTTTGATGTACATGAAGCCCATGAGTAAGGCCCATTATGATATATCTGAGGCCCATTGTGATATTCTAAGGGCCATGAGTTGTGGCCCATCGTGATGTATATGAGGCTCACTAGTGCGGCCCATGTGATATAGCCGACTCGATATATATGAGGTCCATTGCGATGTGTGATTACTCCATCATGTATGCAATGATGATTATGGCGAGTCATGCCTTGGGAGCAATGATGGTTAGATGTTCACATTGTGACCTTCCCTTAGGCTTTGTTAGACCCATCCTCTTAGTACTCTTATGGGTTAACCCAGATAAGTGGGCCCCATTCACCATAGACGGAGGGTTTCATGCTATCGGGTTTGATATAACCACGACCGAGGGCCGATCTTTATATTATGGTTGATCGATTGTTCATCTATGGATCCCGCCTTATTTATATGCTGATGTCGGTGCCGATTATCGATGCCGATTGCCGATTGCGATTGACATGACTGATTTACCGATTTCAATTATCGATCGATTCCGATTATCATGACCGATTACCGACCTTGATTGATGTGATTGATTTACCGATTCTGATTATCGATCAATTTTGATTGTCGTGACCGATTACCGACCCTGATTGTTGTGACCGACTGCCGATTTTGATTATCGATCGATTTCAATTGTCGTAACCGATTACCGACCCTGATTGAAGTGATCGATTTGCCGATTCTGATTACTGATCGATTCTGATTGTTGTGATCGACTGCCGATTCTGATTATTGATCAATTTCAATTGTCGTGACCGATTACCGAGCCTGATTGTTGTGACTGACTGCCGATTCTGATTATCGATCGATTCCGATTATCATGACTGATTACCGACCCTGATTGACGTGATTGATTTACCGATTCTGATTACTTATCGATTCTGATTGTTGTGACCGACTGTCAATTCTGATTATCGATTGATTTCGATTGTCGTGACCGATTACCGACCCTGATTGTTGTGACCGACTGCCGATTCTGATTATCGATCGATTTTGATTGTCGTGACCGACATCGACAAACCCGATTGTTGTGACTCATCGCGATTAGATTATCGATCAATTTCGATTGTCGTGACCGATTACCGACCCTGATCGACATGACCGATTTACCGATTTTAATTATCGATTGATTCTGATTGTCATGACTGATTGCCGATTCCGATTGACATGGCCGATTTGCCGATGCCAAGTTTCGAGGCCGATTCCGATTTGTCGAGACCGATTATAAAGGCTGATTTCAATTGTCGAGGCTGATTTCGATTGCCGAGGCCGATTTCGATTGCCAAGGCCGATTGTTGAGACCTATATGATGTATATGCGACCCGTAGTTGAGGACCATTGTGATGAGTAATCGGCCTGTGTGATGTGTATGCAGCCCGTGTTTAAGGCCTGATGTGATGAATAGGTGGTCTATGTGATGGGGCCCATTGTGATGTATTCGTGGCCTATGGGCAAGGCCCATTGTGATATGTATGAGTCCCATGAGCAGGGCCCACCTGTTGTGTATATGTGGCCCTTGAGTAAGGTCCATTGTGTTGTATATTAGGCTTTTGTGTGAGGCCGTGGACCAATTATATGTTAGGATCTATGAGAGCCATTCCTCGGGGGCAATGTTGGGTAAATGTCCACATTGTCGAGATCGATTGTCGATGCCGGTTATTGATACCGATTATGAGTATGTGACAGTATAGCATCATGATACATGCCTATACGCATCATCTGCATGTTTATTATGAGACGTGGTTGATTATTGCATATGTCATTGAGCGTGTTGTTATGAGACTCTCTAATAGGCGGAGGTTATCTCACATGAGCGCACAGTATGCGCAGGATTGATGCATGACTGGATTGTATGACTCATGCATCTTACATTGTGTTCTGTGATTACTATACGCCCTAGCGACATCAGGGTCGTAGCCTCCACAGGCATATCGTGGATGGCCAGATGGGACACCGAAAATGTTTGGTTCTAGCATACGAGCGCCATAGATGTCCCTGGGTGAAAATTCCTAAACCTCCGTGGCTAGAAGACGCCCCAACGTCGAGTCCGAGTGGATATATATAAGCGCATGAGGGCCGTATCCAGTAGGTTGCGTCTCCCATTGTGTCGTGGTCGGTTGGAAGGGGGTGTGACCTTACACGCCTGAGTGAGGGAGCAATATCTAGGTTGAGTCTGACCAGCTTAAGGAATGGGTCCGCTATTGACGAGCCGGGCCCGATATTGGCAGGCGGATAGTGAGGTCTCTTCCACTTACCCAGTTATGCGTTCAGATAGGGGTGACAAGCTGGCGTAGAGTGTAATAGACCCCGGTGATGATCCCAGAGAGGAACTGTACTGATATGTGGATTTATTGAGTAAGAATTGCATACTCATTCATTCATTCATTCACTATGCACTCGGGCAGGTGGTGCGCAACTGTTTGTTATGTGTACCTTCATATGACCAGGATTTTGGTCGGGTGTGTGACTAACCTGAGATCAGGAGTTTACCACATTGAGTCTGACTATCTAAATTTAGGTATGGGACTGGTTTAGATAGAAGTCCCTTGTGATGGACCCCGCAGTCTGCGATACTACGT
The DNA here is from genome assembly GCA_030180095.1 of Magnolia changhungtana. Taxonomy (NCBI): domain Eukaryota; kingdom Viridiplantae; phylum Streptophyta; class Magnoliopsida; order Magnoliales; family Magnoliaceae; genus Magnolia; species Magnolia changhungtana. The sequence goes on from JASAUF010000220.1 coordinate 8,263,339, forward strand.
ACTATCATCCCGACCTCACACTTCTTCTTGGTCGTTTCATTCTCATCGCATATTACATCTGCAGGCATATGACATTTTGAGTTGTTATGTTTTCTATACTTATATGGCCTAGACGGACTTAACAGAATTTACATATTGCATTATACTCTCGACATTTGATATTTGGCTCTTTATGACTTCTCATTTGCATAGTTGTTCTATACTGCGTATTCTGATATTGATTGACTTATGGACTTGTTCGTATTTTCGATTACTCTGTTATCGTATAATTTATGATCTTGCCAGTATTTTTGTTTACTCTGATAATTCCTGCTCTTGTCAGTATTTCTGCTTACTCTGGTAATTCATGATCTTGTTAGTAATTCTGCTTATTCTGATATTGTATGATTTATGGATTACTAATATTTTCGGTACTGTATAATGATGGCATTGTATTGAATACTTGGCACTTACCTTGTGCACACACTTACACCACCCTCTAAGCTTTCTATAAGCTTATGCACGATAGATGCGTGCAGGTGATGTTAGGTTGCAGTAGTGTTGAGCTTGGAGCATGCAGCAGTCTTCTGGAGCTTGATTTTTGGTTTATGTATTTCCCTTCAGTATTGTAATCAAATGATTATATTAGTAGATATGTAATGATGATGTTGCCTTTATGATTTGGGTATACTTGTGGTTATGCTTATTATGAGTTAAATGTACAAAAAAAAAAAACAAATTTCTCCTTGTAAGATCCCAGGATCAGAATCTGGCGTATAGACGCTAGGAGCCGAGAATGGGGTACTACGGAGGCTGTCGGCACCAGATTCGGCATCGGGATTCCTGTGAATGCAATTTCCAGGTTTGGGGCATGACATCAATCCTATGGCTAGTGGGTTAATTGCACACTACACTTTGGTTTTATAAATTTCAAGAATGAAAGAATAGTCGAGGTTCTAAGGTATTCGGGAGGTTTGGAGTGCTAATAACGCTGGTAAGGACGCAGGAAAGAAAAGATGAAGGATATCATCTTCTCAATGTTGTTTGTACCTTGAGTCCATAAGAGAATAAGAAAACTCAATATATTTTACTATAGTCCGCCTATAACATGAGCTTACAGAGTATTAAACTATGAAGCTTAATCCTACTTACAGGTACAACTTAAACAAATATATATATATATATGTAATCAATTTAATCACGGGATGATTTGTAGCACAATTATAAATAATTCCTAAATAGACACCCAATGTTAAACTTTAATATGTAAAGACATGACTAGTCCATTGGCAATCACACATGCAAGCATTCACAAAGTGATAAGAGAATTTTAATCCATACATTCACGTTGAATTCCAAAATGCCATTGGCATGGCCAGTTATATCCTACAGTAAGGATTTACATGTATCACTAAATACCGCAAACTTAAGGGAAACACAACTTAATTAAAGCAGGAAATGTTACAACTATCCTTTAACACACGAAAGCAATTCTAACTGACTCGAATAATCTACTATTTGTCTATTAGATTAAGCTATTATTCTTCTAGGTCGGACGCGGGCGGGGGTGCTTCTTCCCCTTGAGGGAAAGGATTATCGGAATGGTGAAAAAAGAGGCAACGGTTGCCAAGAATGCCATATCCCTCGACTAGGATGGATTGGCTATGAGAAATGTAGGTGGGTCGTTAAAGGGAAAAATTTAGGGGGTGGTCTTGAGAAGATTTGAGAATGGGTCTAGGATTGATTTGGAGAGTACATTTTTGGAAATGATTTGAGAATGTATTGGGGAAGGAGTGGTTAAGAATGGGTTTGGGAAAAATGGATTTGAGGATGGGATTGGAAAATGTGGGTTAGATATTACCTTGAAATGAGGTTTTAAAATTGGGGCTTGGAGTTGAAAGGGATTTGAGAGGGGTTTTGGAATTGGAATGGGTTTGGAAAAAATTTGAAAACGGGTCGTGGAATGTAAGGAGTTGGGAGATGGGTTTTCTTTAGAAGAGGATTGAGATCTTTCAATTGGTTTGGAGAGAAGTGTTGAAGGTGAGATTGTTGAGTGAGGTGAATTTAGAGATGAGTTTAAGAAAATGGATTTGGGGATGGAAGTTAAGAAGTGATTATGAATGAGTTAAAGAAATGAGATTGAGAAGAGTTTGGAAAGGGTTTGAGAGAATGAGGATTGAGGTGGGTTAGAGTGAAGAAAAAGATGGTGGGGTTGGGGATTGGGTTTTAAGATTGGGAGAGGGAGAGTTTTTTCTAGGGTTTAGAAGGGATGTTGGAGGGTAATGGGAGTAGTAGAGATAGGTTTTATGGACTCTAGATAATCCTAAATAGTAAGGAAAATGGGCCCCACTCGTGTGTACATTAAAAGGGAGGAGGGGACATCTTGTAATATTTATTATACTTTTAGTGACTAGATTATTTTTAAAAATTTTATGATGATTTACCATCAAGTTTTAAGTCATCCCACTAGATTTCATATCATTTGGAGTTGTAAAGAAATTATAAAAATTCTAGGAGCAACAGCTGTCCGAAATTAATAATTTTTTTAGACAGTTGGTAAAACATCCTACGTTTAACTATAGTAAAAAATTTTATTTTATTTTTTCTTATTTTTATGTAAAATTAGACTCATCCAACTTCAATCTGGCTTTTGAATCACATAAATCGGAGTTGTAACGAAGGAGATATGAAATTTTGAAGTTGATCTAAATTTATAGAAAATTCCGGCGGGGCAAAGCAGTCCTCTGGACCATTGGCGGGGTGACCATGCGGATCGGCGGGGTGGCCACGTGGGTCACCGGGGGCAACACGGTCCTCTGGACCACTGGCAGGGTGGCAATGCCGGTCAGTGGGGTCTTCTTTGAATGCCTTTTTTGGGGCGCTGGTGCGGCCCTTTAGAAGGTGTCATATATGATTTTGGGGTAGGAGAAGCTGATCTACATAATGGGCCTATTTGTTTTACGATATTCCTCCCAGTTGGTAGTCAAAATTCTAATTTTCTACAGTTTCTACCATTTTCGGTATATTTTGTTCATTCCTAAATTCTTACCCCCAAGTGGGTTGAAACTACTAATTTGGCCCGATTCTAGTTCATCCGCACGTGGATATTGGCTTTGACCTTCAGATCTTTTCGAATTTTAAGATCGTTCTTATTCATGGGCCGATATATTGTAAGATTTTTTGATATAGTTCCTAGCATTACCACTCTCTCTTTCGCTTCGAAATCCTAACTCCTTGGAAGTCTTATCTTCTGTCTATGACTATCGGTTCAGGGATTGGGGCGATTCCTAGCTTTCTCAGTCCCTGTTGCATTTTCTAATATGTATCCTCTCAAGTCAGTGAACGCGTTAGTGAGTTCATGACCCATTGCCCAATGGATTCCAAACTATTGCTTTAATACCATCTTGTAACGCCCTGAAAATTAAGGGTCTTACATAAACTCGACTCCCAAGTTCCCAGGTGTCACTTATGCTAATTCTTACTAATTTATGTTTAATCAGGTTTAAATGTGCAGTATGAAATTTCTTGGAACATGAAATATAATCACAACTGATCTACTGAAATGAAAGAAGTCAATTATGCATATATATACCAGTCCAAAAGAATGTAAATGGGTCGCACCAGGCGTTGCCCAACAAAATCACAAAAGGAATATCATGTCCAAAAGAATAGGGCTGAGTCCACAACTCAGTGATCCAAATCCCGTCTACTAGGCCGATGGGGAACCGTCTATCAGCTGAAAATAGGACAGCTCGTCATCCTTATCCAAGCTCACGCAGAAAAGCTCCTCGTACTCAGCGTCACTTGCAACTGCTGAAGAGTCTGGTTGGTGTTTTAAAACACCAACCCAGAATGGGAGTGAATGATCAACTTAGTAGGTGCTATTAGTCTTAAGTTGTAACAGGCAACAATTATATTATGAACTTAATGAAAAACAATCATTCACAAACACCTAACTAATCTTATTAATGATATGCATGATAAATGATATAATGCATGTCCTCGCCACAATACTCCCTTAAGCGACACTATCTCACGCTCGCATATGACAACACTCCCTTATTGCGACCTCGACTGCCGAGTCGTCAACCTAACTAGTGCGATGCGATGATAGTGTTAGCCGAGTTCTTAGTTAATTTCATTCATCTAGCAAGTTTAGGAATCTGGTACACCCCACATATCAATGCCTTAAATTGGTTGCGAGGCTAAGGCCCCCCAACGTGTGAGGCCGAGACCCCGTGATCCTTGATCCCGTCGGGTTCTCCATCCCTGACTTCAAGCACATGGGGAGTGCCGAGAGGAAGGGATCACTCGCGGTCACTACGGGGAGGCACGTCACCCCAGCGTAGGCCGACAGCTCGGATATAATGTCTCATTCCATCATGCCCGGCTCACGAGGTAGGGGATCAACTTGAAGTGATTTTCGGTGGGCTGCAACAGTGGTAGGGTGTTCCAGGTTCCATACATATGTGAGAAAATAAGGTTAATAAATAGGGATGGTCGGTAAGTAGGTTAGACCGCATGAGGTAGGCGAATGTGCGACGAATGACATCGGGTACAAGGGACCCATGTAGTTGAACTACTGCCGCCCATACACACCCGCCTAAGTCCATGGGTTTAGCCCTAGCATAGTCCTACCGATGGGACTACTGTCTCTCCTCATGTTCCCGACTAACCTAGGGGTATAAATAGTGATTCATAGCATGCCAACTACCAATGCATCATCTAGCACAAACAACATCGTGGTTTCATACTTCTCAACATACAATTTAGATTTTCGTAGCAAGCAAGGCTAATAATATCATGAAATAAAGTGTATATTTGTTATGTGTGTGGGTGAGCAAGTTAAGTACTTCCTTTATCTTAAGAAATCATAAGCACAAGGGTAACGAATCATACATACTATGAAGCATCAACATATGGGAAAATCAAACAAGGCACGAGTATGTAATCATCCATACACAAAATTATGTAAGAAGCAAAAACAATCATCATGAGAGAGCCAACATACAATTCCATATAATTTCAACAAACATACAATTCTTAGGGTTTTCTCTAGATTCTCTAAATATAGCATTCAAGCAATCAAATTGGTGCTAGGCCACCTAAGAACAATAGTCTGCACCTACGGGTCGTTGGAGATTTGGAAAATGACCTAGGAATGAGGGCTTTGGGGTCGATCGGCTGGAATCCCTTTTTCTCTCTTTGGTGGTTGTAAGAAATGAGGGAGATATGAGAGGGCTAGGGTTTATTTCCTAGACTTGGGCCCTTTGGCCTCAAGTTTCAACATCTTTCCAAAACAGCCCTCTAGAACTCCCTATTGGTGTTGGAGTGGGCCTAGCACCCCTCTGGCCACCAAACTTGGTGTGTAGGTGCTTTATGGCTCGATGAGAGGTCATGCAAAGTTTAGGAACAAACGGATGATCGAGTATGGGGTTTGAGCATACGGTTCCGATCTTTAAATGGCCCTGAGGGGCCCATTTCGGTGATTGAGGTGGCTTTGGTGGCCCTCTGGCCATGAAACTTACAGGATAGGTGATTTATGGCCCGATGAAGGGCCATGCAAATTTTGGTAGCGATCAGATATGGGGTTTGATCGTACGGGTCTGATTTACGATCAACGGTCACCGTGCCACGATAGGGTCCCAGATTTTGTAGACGGGCATAGAAAAATACATCAGAACTTTACCATAAATTTGGAAGAAATCCGATGACTGTAAAGTTTAGTATCTCAGTTTTATTTGTAAGTGCCAGATTCCAATACTGGCATTGGTGGGGTGCATTTGGCAAGTGCTAGATTCTAATTCTGGGTGTCTACTGGGTCCGTGGTCCGTAATGGACTACAAGCCCAGTGAGATCTATACTTTTCCAAATTTTTAGATTTTTCTGACCTTCCTCGGCTGCTGCACGACTTGCACAAGCTATCGCCGAGTATAAACCGGTCATCTGACTTGATGACTTGCAAATGGTCTGATCGTAACTAGATTGGACCACTCGTGCATAAGCTAACGTTGAGTGCTAATGGTCAGTAAGTGATAATATAAGTTAATAAAAAAAAATTTAAGGATTTTTTTGAAAATCTAGGATGTTACATTTTGGGACCTATTTCTTGGATCTAAATCGTCTGTTTATTTTAAAATGAGCGTATAATCTCGACCATTCACTAGATGGACGATATAGAATATGGACCTTTCATCATGTGGATATTATGAATCTGATATGATTTGTCCATTTTATGGATATTAGTGTAAGGATCTAACCATCCATCAGAATCATTCCATGCAAACTGTCTATCGTGTGAGTGTTAAAGACTAGACTTGTAATGTTCATTAATGATGACAAGATCACACGGAGTCTTGATTCGGCCCTATTGTAGGCCCATTACCTATTCTTTAAGAGTTAGTATAGACCGTTGGAATGAGGAATGTGAAACCTACCCATCTATTTCTCTTTGAGGTTCCTCAATTCTCCCAACAATTAATATCAACCACTTTATGAGCCAAATTAAACTAATTTATGTAGTTAATCCATTGATGGCAGGATTAAATCGCAATCCTAAGTGATAAAGTTAAATTTGTGGGATTGAATCCGGTTGTGTTAGCCACCACATTGAGCTTAATCGGTGAAAAATTTCATGAATAAGGGCTTGTGATATTGGGAATTCAATTAAAGGACTGCATTTAGTTGCGTTCACGTTTCATGCGAAGGATGACGAAAACACAGATGATCACCGTTTGGCAGGAGCATGAACGGAATGGAGTAAATGGTGCTTATGATGTAAAGATAAAAGACTTATCTCACCCACAGGTGTTGAGTGTCTCAAATTTACATAATTAGCGTCGCTTAGCTTCATGTTCAGGAGTATCACATATTATCGCTACCTCTTACAAGAAGAGTAATGATGATGTAACCGATTCTCGCCAGGATATAATGTTTGGGCCCATCTTCATCATGGATAATTCAGTTGAAAGCCCCAATCAATTGAATTGATAAGTTTGCCTGATATTTAGTTTTATTCATGAATTGTTTTATGTAAAATAATCTGCTAATGTGAGTATATTTTGCAACTGGTTAAAATTCTAACTCAAATGCATCTAGTTCTCATCCTAACCGGATCTGATTATGTTCAATAAAAGGAGTTCGTAAAGACAGTTCTGGGATAGTTACATTTGGAGATCACTCCAGAAAATTCTGAACTGTCAAAATCCTTTGAAAACAGTCAAAATATTGATCTTGTAACCTCAGGACATGTTCCTGGACATAATGGAAATAGAAAAGGAAACATGGTTATAGTAAGAGATCCTCAGGACCTCACGATCCTCCAGGTTCACCAGTTGAAAACTGACCTGGGAATGGATCAAGTCACAAGCAGGCTAAAGGGGATAATTGCTTCTTTTATAAGAAGCCGAGCTATCAAAAGAAAGACTGAATAAAGTATAAGGAATTACTCATAAAAAAAGGGTAATAATTTTGTTCTAGTTTGTTTTAAATCTAATCTAACTGATGTGCCGGTGAATTATTGGTGGGATAGATTCGGAAACCGCCATTCACATATATACTTCTATACAGGACTTACTACAGACCAGGCCACCAACTGATGTAGAACACTCAGTATACGTAGGCAATGGTGTTAAAGTCAACATAGAGATAATTAGAGTCTATAAGCTTAGGTTAGAGTCTGTTTGTTTATTGGATTTGGTAGATACATTTTATGTGCTTTCTATAAGGCGCAATCCAGTTCCTATTTCTCGTTTAGATAAATTGGGATATTCATTCCAATTTAAGAATAAAGGATTTAGCATTTACCTTAATTCGATTAAAGTTGGCACAGACTTTATGGTGAATAACCTATACCAGCTAGACTTGATCCTCACATGTCTATAATGTTAATGACTTGTATGGAAATAAAGTAGGATCTAAACGAAACTAGACTATGAGAATTCCTCCATGTTATGGTACATGCGATTGTATCATATATCTCGTGAGAGATTAGACACGCTTTTGTGAGAAAGAATTCTTCATTCTCTAGACTTCTCCGACTATAAAGTGTGCATTGATTGCATAAAAGGAAAACAAACTAGAACCAGAAAGGAAGGTGCAAGGAGTATAGGACTCTTAATGGTGATACATACGGGCATTTGTAGACCATTCCCTAAAGCATCATGGAGTGGACACGGATATTTTATTACCTTCATAGATAACTACTCTTGTTTCGAGTACCTCTACCTTATTAGTGAGAAATCAGATGCCCTGGATGCTTTTAAAATCTATAAGGCCGAAGTTGAAAATTGACTCGATAAAAAGATTAAAGTTGTCAGATTGGACTGTAGTGGTGAATACTACAGTAGATATGACAAATTACGACGCAATCCAGGGCTATTCACTAGATATCTACAGGATTGTGGCATTGTCGCCCAGTACACTATGCCTGGTACTCCAGAACAGAATGAAGTGGCTGAAAGATGCAATTGCACCCCTATGGATATGGTGCGAAGCATGATTAACAATTCGACATTGCCGGAATCCTTGTGGGGTGATGCGATTAAAACTGCAGTCCATATCTTTAACAAGGTTCTTAGCCAGGCTGTAAGTAAAACCTATTTTGAGTTGTGGAATGGGAGAAAACCAAGTTTTCAATATCTACATGTTTGGGGATGTCCTGCTGAAGCTAGATTTTATAACCCACATGAATGTAAGCTCGATCCTATAACCATAAGCTGTTTCTTTAAGGCCAAAAGACTATCGATTCTAATTTTCTTCCCACTCTATCAATATTATTGAGACTGAGAATGCTAGATTTATTGAAGACACTGAAAAAGTGGGAGCACAAACATTAGAAACTTTGTATTTAAGGAAGAAAGGACTGTGACTCCAGTCATAGTCACTCTAGATCACGTGGATATAAATGTTGTGGTCGACCCTGCAGTCATTGTAGAATACCACGTTGAATCTCATGTATAGGCCACTGATGAGGAAAATTAAAATCACACCCAACAAGCTAAACCATTAAGAAGATCCGAAAGAGAGAGAAGACCTGTAAATCGAGACGGTCGCATCGTCTACTTACAGGAACATGAGTTTGACATTGGGATGAAAAAGGATCGTGAATCCTTTGCACAAGTCAAACAAAGTGTTGATCCTTTTCATTGGTTTGATGCCATGAAAGATGAATTAAAAATTCATGATGGACAATAAAGTATGAGATCTTGTTGAGTTATCCTCTGGAATAAGGCCGATTGATTGTAAATGAATATTTAAAACCAAGCGGGACTCCAAGGGTAATGTCGAAAGATATAAAGCCAAATTTGTTGCCAAGGGTTTTAACTAACATGATGACATCAACTTTAAGGAGACTTTCTCACCAGCATCTAAGAAAGACTCATTGAGGATCATAATGGCCCTTGTGACTCATATGGATTTAGAGTTACATCAGATGGATGTAAAGACAACATTTCTCAATAGGGATCTAAATGAGAATATATTTATGTTACAATCCGAACGTTTTATAGCCCATGGCTCAGAACATTTAGTTTGTAAACTATAGAAATTCATCTTTGGGTTGAAACAGGCATCATGACAGTGGTACTTAAAGTTCCATGAAGTAATTTCCTCGTATGGTTTTATAGAAAACATTGCAGATGAATGTATCTACATTAAAATCAGTGAGAGATAGTTCGTTATGATGATTTTGCATATTGATGATATTCTGTTAGATGTTGAGCGACACCAAGAAATCCTTATCTCAAATATTTGAAATGAAGGACCTTGGTGAAGCCTCTTATGTCATTGGCATCGAGATTTGTCGGGACAGATCTCGTGGACTGCTAAGCTTGTCACAAAGGGCCTACATTATTAGAATACTCGAAATGTATGACATACAAAATTGTACTCCTGAACAGTCACCCATTATAATGGGTGATAAATTCAACCAATTTTAGTGTCCCAAAAAATGATTTGGAAAAGAATTGAATGAAGGAATTTTCGTTCGCGTCAATATGGGGAACATCATGTATGCTTAAGTCTACATGCGGCCGGATATTGCTTTTGCTGTTGGAATGTTGGGTATGTATCTATTTAATCCAGGAATGTAGCATTGCATAGCTGCAAAGATAGTGTTACACTACCTACAAAGAACAAAGGACTTTAGACTCACCTACGGGAGATCTAACCATTTGGAATTGGTTAGATACTTAGACGCAGATTATGATGGCTGCGTTGATACTAAGAAGTCTACATCAGGCTACATCTTCATGATGGTTGTAGGACTGTATCTTGGAAAAGTGTGAAACAGTCAATTACAACCTCATCAACCATGGAAGCTGAATTAATTACTTGTCGTGAGACAACCAATCAGGCATTGTGGTTACAACGTTTCTTCTCTGGTTTGCGGTTACTGGAGCATATCCCAAAACTATTAAGAACATTTTGCGATAATTCAGCTGCGATTTCCTTATTTAGTAACAACAAGCACTCATCAATGTCGATACATATCAACATCAAGAATCTTGTTGTAATGGAAAGAGTTCAGAATTATCAAGTGTCTATGGAGTTCATCTGCACTAAGCAGATGATTGCGGATCCGCTCACTAAAAGGTTCCTATCACGCCATTTTAGGAGAATGTAACATCGATGAAGTCATTGATCCTACAGATGTTTTTAGTTAGTGGGAGTTGAGCGTGTTTTATTTTCACAGATATTAAAGAGATCTCATTTAATAAAGTTATTTGATGATTTTAATATAAAGTTAATTTATACTTCTTTCTAAGTATGTGCAATATAATTTGGGTAAGTACAACTACAACCATGTCTTATTGGAGACATTTGAAAGCTTCAGAACCTCTTAAGGATAGACATACATCATCACATTACGTGTGTAATCCTTATACCACACTTGCAAGTTCCAGATCTATGTCATCAAGACTCTTAGTATTTGTGACCACGCTTAGCCTCACTTCACCTAGATTACATGTTGTGATTACTACCGCGATTTGATACTGATAGCCTTGATGGACCAAATTGTCATAGCACTACCCGTATTATCCAACAATGTAATTGGTTAACTATTTGGATGTTTTTCAAATCAAAACATGTTTTTCAAAATATTTCAAAAGATTAATCATTGACATTGATCAAATGTGTCCCAAGTGGAAGAATGTAAGAATTCTATCAGGTGGGTCTTGTTGATTAACGGTCTGAATTGTCCTAAGGGTTGGATAATGTGATCGGGTATACCAGTGGGCCCCACTAAGTTGTGATACATTCAGAAATTCATGTAAGGGGTGGAGTGCTACAACTGTGATACACACATAGTGTTTTAAAGGAACTAGGATTGTCAAATTTGTGTGGAGCAATAGGGAGATGGGTTTTGATGGGTTTCAAACTCCTCTGCCCTCTACATTATAAAATAGGCTAGGTCCCCAATCCAACACCACCGATAGAAGTTTCATCCCCATCACAACTTCTCTAAAGGGTGTAAGGAGAGGAAGACTCTAGTGATGGGTTTCAAACTCCTCTGCCCTCTGCATTATAAAACAGGGCTAGGTCCCCAATCCAACACCACTGATAGAAGTTTCAGCCCCATCACAACTTCTCTAAAGGGTGTAAGGAGAGGAAGACTCTAGTGAGTTACAGCAACAATGGTGCCTCAACCAAGTACGCCCTATAGTCCTCAAGATCACCATATTTGATGCACAGCTCGGTCCTTGCTATTCCGCATTAAGAAAATTAACATAATCCCCTCTCCTTCCATTATCAATCATTCATAAAGCACCTAAGCATCCAAGAAATTCTTTTCCACTCCTCTATCAAAGAGAGAAAGAGAGAGAGAGAGAGAGAGAGAGAGAGAGAGAGAGAGAGAGAGAGGATCCAACCCTGGTCTAGTCTAACCTAGCTAGTCTTAATTTCTTGAGCCACCTAAGTCCTAATCTAAGCCACTCGATCTTGCCTTTGTGATATTATATTCCTTCCAACCATTCAAGTTCAATCAACTGCTTTTAAGTCAGAGTATATTAGCATTGTGCAACACTCATTCCCTTCTTAACCCACTGTTCCTCAAATACATCATCAATGCATTGCATTTCATCATTTTCTTGTATCCATTTGGCAGGCGTATGCTCTGTAACTTGCCGATATAATCAGAGCCTGCTCACTAGAAATTCATTCAGTTAGACATCTTTTTGTCAAAAGCATCAACATAGCATGAGCATCTCACACATCACATTTTTCCATACTTTACACCCTGCTCTTAGTTGGTTCGAATGTATACTTTACGGCTTGCTAATATAATCGAATCTCGCCTATTAGAAATTTGGACCAATTAACCATCATCATCATTGCATTGTTTTTAAATCATTTGTGTGTGAGAATTAATCTTATTCCTCATAAGTTTGTCCGATCTTGTGAAGTAAAGATCGTACGCGCTTATAGGCATAGTAGGTGCTTAACTCCCCTCTCTGTAACAGTGATCCCTTATTCAGAATCTTTAGAATGTAAACTCAAGAGTCATCTTAGGGTTAAGGATCTTCAAATTCTTAATCCTAAGAGTTTTTATAAGGTCTAACCAACTGTAGATTTGAAGTAATTGGTTTTGGTGACTCTGGTCAAACATAATACCCTCTTAGCCCCCAAAAATCCCTCGAGAGGTAACCAGTGGAAAGCAAGTTGATTCCCCCACTCGGGATCCAACGTCCACAAACTCATCACTGGACTTCCTTACTGCTTTTGGATCCTTCGCGCTCTCATCGCAGTTTTGGATATGGAAATCCTCTTGATTGCTCTGGAACTGGCGACTTGGATTAGGAAAAAGGACTCCAATCGGATATAAACTCCCTGGCTTCTCAGATCTTCTTCTTATAGCTAATCTATTGTAGGGATGTTAGTGGTCCACTAAAGACTAGGCTTGGAACCACTAAAGTTTCTCTGATGAAGATAACTCGACCAAGATCCTTGAACTTCAAGGGTTAGATCTGGACCAACCATGACCAGTCAACATCTCTGTTGATGGCCTACCATATCAACTTCGAGATGTTAGATGGTTCAGATCAAACCACCCATACATTTAACTATCCAATAGGTGATGGTGTGGAGTGAGCCGTGGTTTGACACATGATACGAATCTATTATTAGATCAGGTTGGACCTGATTCCCCCATTCTCTTAATTTCGATCAATGTATAGAATGGGAAACCTGACCGAACCGAAGTGTATGTCTCTCCTGATTTAGGTTTGAACCACATCCAGATTGGCACATAGGTCCGATTTCTGGATGTTCAGAATCATTTCGATCGTTGCTGCCTCTCCAAACGTATATGGGAAGATCTTCCATTTTGGAAGGATTGTAAGAGAAGTCCTCACCGAGAATATCATCACCGGATTCATGATAGATCTGTTCTCTTAACAAGTCTTTTATAGACATGCCTGAAATTACGTGGATTAGTTTACTACAACACGTGCAAAAGCTTGACGGAGCTATAGAATTATAACTAAGTCCTAGAGGGGGTGATTAGGACTAATTAAAAATTCTTTACCTAATATACATAATTTACGAATTAAAACTACAAAGGCAAATTAATACTAAGGCTACCAAGTCAAAGTGGGTCCAATCACGTAGACTACGAATGATATGCCAATCAAGCTACTAGTCTATAAGAGATAGTGAACTTGTGTGTGCATTGCAGGTTAAGTCTAATTCAAGCATCAATATGATCTAACTAATCAAACACATAAGCATGAATAGAATTGTGCTTAACTGACAATCATAAACACAAGTATATATAGTGGTTCAGTTTCTCTACTCTTGTCACAATGGATGCACTCTCATCGAGTGTATTGGTATTCATTATCTTAGGAGTTTTTAATAGGTTACCCTTAACCCTTACAAGTGTACACTCCCACCAGAGCTCTACACAAGGTCTTACAAACGTACACTCTCGTCGGAGGCCTACAGAAGGACTTAACACACGTATACTCCTGCTGGAGGCCTACACAAAGATTTAATTGCACATACTCTTGTCGGATGCCTACATAAGGACTTACACATGTACTCAGCTATGTTGGTAGCGATACGATTCTACATAAGAATCTACGTAGGTTTGGATCACAAATATATACTCAATCCTACATAAGAAAGAAGTGTGAATGGGCTTTACAATTGACACTTGTCGGGTTGAATCCCTTTATTGCGTCTTTCTTGATATGCTTCTTCAATGCCCTCTTGTACTTGAATAAACTTCTCAATGCTCTCCCGATTGTTAATGTCGATGCTTCAGCTCCTATGATCAATTGCCTTACATGTGATGTGCCAATGAGGTGATAAGGCAAGGGAGGTGGTGGAATCTCCTATAACTAATGGATAATTGATTTTTTAGGAGATTCACATAGATAGGTGTTCTAAAGGATTTAGAGAAGGATTTGACTATAAGTTTAGTATTTAATATTTAGAACATGGAGGAGATTAAGTTCATTTTCAAAGAGAGATTTGAATACTCATTTAAGCGATAAATCACAAGGAATATGACTTAGATTTATTTGATTTATATGCTTAGTATGAGGGGTATGAGTGGGGAATCACCTAGGCTTCTATTGCACAAAAAGTCTATTGAAATGTTCAAAGATCAGATGCTCTTTATAAAGGATTTAAGTTCTAATGGTCATAAAATGGGCATAAATGGTTAGGCTTGATCGATCGAGTCTGCCAAAATAGTCTAGTGAACTCGTTGGACAGATTTAGCCATGCTCAATCGATTGAAGATCGCTCGATTGATCGAACTCACTCTGAGTTGGTTGGATTTGGACAATTTATTTTCTACAAACTCAAGACCTCTAAAGCCTATTTAAGCATGTTCTAAATGAGATCTTGATATAGAGTGGATCACGGACAGTTTCATCGCCAAGATGGATCAGAAAAGGCCCGGTCGACGACAGAAGTGATCCGGACTGTTAGACCTTAGATCAGGCGTATCTCGTAATCCGAAATGAGTTACCTGACGTAAAATATATGATTTTGGGGTAGAGCGAGCTACTTTAGCCAACCAACCCAGCTATGCAGGGTTGCGACGCCCAAAATTGCGAAAAACCCCAGGATCGATAATCGTTTCCTTGTTTTAATTTTGCTTTTACTATAAATAGTAAGTGTCCTATTTGGCTTCACCAAACCGTTCTCCTAATTATTCTAAGCTCTTTTCACGTTGGGCGCAACTCTTAAAGCCTAACGTCCGACGGTCCAGATCACTTCTGTCGTCAACCGGGCCTTTTCTGATTCATCTTGGTCATGAAACTGTCCGCGACCCACTCTACATCAGTTGGAATTGCAAAAAACCCCTGGATCGATGGTCGTTTCCCTATTTTAATTTCGTTTTTACTATAAATAGTAAGTTTTAGTTTGGTTATAACTCTTCATCCGTCGAGCTTTAGGAGTTGCGCGTAACGTGAAAAGAGCTTAGAATAATTAGGAGAACGGTTTGGTGAAGCCAAATAGGACACTTACTATTTTTGGCCGAAAACCTTGCACACTAGTAGACATCACGACTGTCTATAAATAGTAAGTTTACTATTTGTAGTAAGTCACGATTTCTAGGAGTTTTAGTTGTAGTTTGATTCTGATTTCTTTCCCATTGCTTGGTATCCCTATTTAAAGGGTTGTGAACTCATTTTTAATAATCAATTAATCAGTTTCGAATTTATTAGAATTTATTTCTATTTTCTATTTTCTTTTCTCGTGGATTCGAGAAGTCTCTGTGAGGAGTCTAGAGAAGTTCCGTGGATTCAGAGTAGTTATCCTCATCACGTTTATCCCTGTGTCAATTGGTATCAAAGTGAGGATTCCCCTCGGGCCGATGACAAATAATGAAGGTATGAATCAAAATCCTGTGGGCGGTGATCCAGGAATTCATTATCTTTCGGAAAGAATGGAAGCTTTCCACCGGGAGAGTTAGTTGACCATGCAAGGGCTGCAGGTAACCCTTGAACGTCTTGCAGGTGCGCTACTTCCGTCCCTAGCCCTAGACGGTGCTCCACCACCTATGGTTGCTCCACCACCCATGGTTATTGTACGACATAACCCTGATTTTCGTAGATTACTACCAGTGTCACACCGTAGGGCTACGCCAGATGATTCAAGTTCTAGCGGCGAGGACCTTAATGAAAGTTTTGCCCGACGACCAATCCATGGAGGCGATCACCAAGATCGTGCTGAAAGAGACTATCGAGGTAAGGCTAAACTTCCTAGTTTTAATGATTTATTACGTATAGAAGATTTTCTCGATTAGCTAGCTGAAGTAGAGAGATATTTTGATTATATGGACGTGCCAGATAATAAAAGGGTAAAATTGGTAGCGTTTAAATTAAAATTTGGTGCTTCTACATGGTGGCAACAATTACGACTCTCACGAGCCCGCTAGAACAATGTGCCTATCTCATTATGGCCATGGATGAGATGTCTTCTTCGATCACAATTTCTCCCCAGTGATTATGAGCAGATACTATTCCAGTAATATCAAAATTGTCGACAAGGAAATCGAACCGTCACAGATTACACTGAAGAATTCCAGCGGTTGGCTACACGAAACGATCTATCAGAATCTGAGTCATAGAAGGTAGCACGATTTATAGGTGGGTTGCGGCCGACAATTCAAGACCTAGTTCAGATGTACCCAGTCGGGACCGTGGATGAAGCAGTTCAATTGGCAAGTAGGGCAGAAACACAACTTGCAAGAGCTCCTGCTCATCCATATCCTTCAACTCGACCCCCCATTACGGGTCCCACGCAGGATCCAGTACTCGCACGAGGAAAAGATCTAGTAGGAAAACGTCCTCAACCTCTTACAACCGCAAACCGTGATATGGGGAGCGGCTCATCCAGACCTTAACGTGCAGCACCCACAATAGTGGGCCTGACTAGGGTTCCAAATTCTTATGCTCGGCTAAGGTCGAACAATTGTTACCGGTTTGGCCAGCCAAACTACTTATCAAACACTTGTCCTTAATGTCCCATAGCACACTTGACTATAAACGAAGGGAGCACTGAAGATGAGGCCGCAGAAGAAGGTCATGGCTATGATGAACATAAGCAAACCACTGAAGAAATAGCAGGTGGCGATGAAATGACGGGCGAGGATCATGGAGAATTTTGTGAGGTGATTACTGTATACCCCACGAAAGGAATTACATCTACAGTGACACAATATATTTCATATTCAGTGCACTGTCAACGGAAAGGTCTGTGATGTGATCATAGACAGTGGTAGTAGCGAGAACATTGTCTCAAGGGTGATGGTGGACAAGTTGCGGCTACCAACGATGAAACATCCTTCCCCGTACGCAATTGGCTAGATAAAAAAGGTGAATGAGACCAAGGTAACTGAACAATGCACTATCTCATTTTCAATTGGTAAAAATTATAAGAATCAGATACTTTGTGATGTGGTTGACATGGAAGCTTGCCACATGCTACTCGGTCGACCCTGACAGTTGGACCGTGATACGACCCATCGGGGACGAGACAATGTCTATGTATTCATCAAGGATAGTCGAAAAATAATCCTTACCTCTATGGCATCAGAGAACCACCCTGAAGCTTCTAAAGTGAAGGGGAGTTCCCTCTTGACCATTCAGAATTTCGTGGAGGAATCCAAAGAAACCGGCGAGGTATACACCGTAGTGGTGAAGGGCGAGGAAGAGGAACCCTCAAACATCCCTTCAAGTTTAAGACTGTTGCTAAACGAATTTAAAGAAGTCTGGCTTGAGGATTGACCTGATGGATTTTCCCCTATGAGGGACATCCAACATCATATAGACCTCGTCCCTGGGGCTAGCTTGCCCAACCGCCATCATTATCAGATGAATCCGAAGGAGTGTGAGATACTTTAGGGGCAAGTGGAGGAATCACTACCAGAAAAATGGGTAAAGGCTACGGATTTAATCCGTAGCCATAGACATATAGCTACGGATTAAATCCGTAGCACGACCGTCGTCGTAGGTGCCGAAACAATAGGCCCAAAACCTAAGGCTACGGATTTAATCCGTAGCTATATGTCTATGGCTACGGATTTAATCCGTAGCTATAGGTCTCTGGCTATGGATTAAGTCTGTAGCTACAGCTTAAAATAGCTACGGATATAATCTGTAGCAAATATTTTTTTAGCTAAAAGAACCTACAGCTACGGATATAGCTACGGTTATTAGATTACCAGTTATGGCTAATATCCGTAGCTATTTCCTACATTAAAAAAATATTATAATCATTCATTCATTCAATTACCACCTGCATAATCATTCATTCATTCATTCAATTACAATCATTCATTCGATTACATCATTCATTCATTCAATTACAATCATTCATTCGATTACATCATTCATTCATTCAATTACAATCATTCAGTCGATTAATTACAATCCTTCATTCAATCAAAAGAAAGTGGGCATAGAGAGTGTCTTGGTAACCATGGAATCCACATCAATAATAGACTAAGAGGTCAAAGTTTAATCGGAAGGCGACTGCTTGTGACATTTTGGGGTTAGCATGACATTGAAGTCCACATAATCAGTCAAGACTAGATGTAGGGCATGTGGTGTTAACCATGTAATCTTTTGGCCTTCAACCTTTAGCCTGCACAATTGAACAATATGAGCATAGTAAATAGGACCGGCATAAATAAAACTGAAATTAAAACATATCTTAAAACTTAAAAGTACATTTGACATAATTTCTAAACAGCATAAATATTCCAAGAGCTCAAGAAGTCTAAGATATTTATATGTTGTTCCCATTAGGTGGAACTAAGAAATTCAACCCAAATATAATACATGATAATTAGACAAGAAGAGTTTGGCAGTTTTATGCACTACCTTATGATTTTATTTTATTTTTTTTTTAATTTTTATTTTGAGAACCAACTCCAGATGACCTTGGAATTTTCAGGCTTAGAGGATATGGTGAGTTTGTTCATAGTTCTCTCATATTCATGTGAGTTTGTTTGGAAGATACTGTGATGACAATAAGAAACCTATTAAAGAGATGATATTGGAAGCACACCCTTTAAAAGGTGTTTTTGTTCTTGCATTTATCAGTATATATGTTGACACATATAAGAAGATGACAATAACAGAACTAAAATACAGCAGAAGCAACAATCCTAGTGTACATCTAGAATAATAAATACAACGAGGGCCAATATAACGTGTTGTTGGATCCTTGAATGCATCAGTTGTACTCATGTGTATTAGACTTCTCTCCTTATCACCTATGATGAGCCTGCGGTGCTTGCTTAGTGAGCCTCACAAGGCAACTGGCTGGATTGCAAAGGGTGAGTCCCACAATCATGTAAGTAGGGATAGTTAGGTACTAATATGCTTTTCACAGAATTATTCACAAAGGGTGAGTCCCACAAAACTATTGACAGAATTTTTCTGTGGGCTTTTAATCCTAGAAGAACTGCCCCCACCATGTGCATGACATGATGCATAAATAAAGCCACTAAAATAAACCAACGCTGACTCATTTGAGACCAGGGATATTCTCAAACTAACATAATCCAGAAAATCATGGCACTCCTGTTCAAAACCAATTGCAGGTCCACTTGCATCAGCAACAACATCAACCATCCAAACATCTTAGGGCCTGTTTGGCAGACGCCTAAATTTGAATTCACTTCATTTTAGTTAATCATAATTATTTTTTAATTAAAATGAGATGAACTCATTTCAGGTGTCTACCAAACAGGCCCTGTGATTTTCCCTTCACAACACATGATGTACATATATTCTACATTACAATTTTCTTCAATTCATGCTTCAACATCATTTGATTGGAATGGTTGGAATGAGTAGTACCAGTTTTTGTCCCAAGAAAAGCAAATTTATAAAATAAAGTCTAATGCTGCCTCTATCATAAGAATAGGTTAAGGTTTAGTTATAGGAAATCGGGTTCGGGTTCGGGATTGGGTTTAAGTTTGGGTTTTCAAGTTTAGGTTTAGGTTTAGGTTACGAGTTGAGATTAGGATTAGGTGTAGGTTTAGGTTTAGGGATTTGAGAACACATTTAGGATTTAGGTTTATGTTTAGGTTATAGGTTTAGGTTTAGGTTATCAGCTATAGCTTTAGGGAATTGAGAATAGGTTAAGGTTTAGGTTTAGGAAATCGTGTTCGGGTTCGGGATCGGGTTTAGGTTTAGGTTAGGAGTTGAGATTAGGATTAAGTGTAGGTTTAGGTTTAGGGATTTGAGAATACATTTAGGATTTAGGTTTAGGTTTAGGTTAGAGGTTATAGGTTTAGGTTTAGGGAATTGAGAATAGGTTAAGGTTTAGGTATAGGAAATCGGGTTCAGGTTCGGGATTGGGTTTAAGTCTGGGTTTTCAAGTTTAGGTTTAGGTTAGGGAATTGAGATTAGGATTAGGTGTAGGTTTAGGTTTAGGTTTAGGGATTTGAGAATACATTTAGGTTATAGGTTTAGGTTTAGGTTATAGGTTTAGGTATAGGGAATTGAGAATAGGTCAAGGTTTAGGTATAGGAAATTGGGTTCGGGTTCGGGATTGGGTTTAAGTTTGGGTTTTCAAGTTAGGTTTAGGTTTAGGTTAGGGAATTGAGATTAGGATTAGGTGTAGGTTTAGGTTTAGGGATTTGAGAATACATTTAGGATTTAGGTTTACGTTTAGGTTATAGGTTTAAGCTTAGGTTATAGGTTATACCTTTAGGGAAATGAGAATAGGTTAAGGTTTAGGTTTAAGAAATCGGGTTCGGGTTCAGGATTGGGTTTAAGTTTGGGTTTTCAAGTCTAGGATTAGGTGTAGGTTTAGGTTTAAGGATTTGAGAATACATTTAGGATTTAGGTTTAGGTTTAGGTTATAGGTTTTAGTTTAAGTTATAAGTTTAGGTTTAGGGAATTGAGAATAGGTTAAGGTTTAGGTAAAGGAAATCGGGTTCAGGTTCGGGATTGGGTTTAAGTTTGGGTTTTCAACTTTAGGTTTAGGTTTAAGTTAGGGAATTGAGATTAGGATTAGGTGTAGGTTTAGGTTTAGGGATTTGAGAATACATTTAGGATTTAGGTTTAGGTTTAGGTTTAGGTTTAGGTTATAGGTTTAGGTTTAGGGAATTGAGAATAGGTTAAGGTTTAGGTATAGGAAATCGAGTTCGGGTTCGGGTTTGGGTTTAAGTTTGGGTTTTCAAGTTTAGGTTTAGGTTTAGGTTAGGAAATTGAGATTAGGACTAGGTGTAGGTTTAGTTTTAGGGATTTGAGAATACATTTAGGATTTAGGTTTACGTTTAGGTTATAGGTTTAAGCTTAGGTTATAGGTTATAGCTTTAGGGAATTGAGAATAGGTTAAGGTTTAGGTTTAAGAAATCGGGTTCGGGTTCGGAATTGGGTTTAAGTTTGGGTTTTCAAGTTTAGGTTTAGGTTTAGGTTAGGAAATTGAGATTAGGATTAGGTGTAGGTTTAGGTTTAAGGATTTAAGAAACATTTAAGATTTAGGTTTAGGTTTAGTTTATAAGTTTAGGTTTAGGGAATTGACAATAGGTTAAGGTTTAGGTAAAGGAAATCGGGTTCGGGTTCGGGTTCGGGATTGGGTTTAAGTTTGGGTTTTCAAGTTTAGGTTTAGGATTAAGTTAGGGAATTGGGATTAGGATTAGGTGTAGGTTTAGGTTTAGGGATTTGAGAATACATTTAGGATTTAGGTTTAGGTTTAGGTTATAGGTTTTAGTTTAGGTTATAGGTTTAGGTTTAGGGAATTGAGAATAGGTTAAGGTTTAGGTAAAGGAAATCGGGTTCGGGTTCGGGTTCGGGATTGGGTTTAAGTTTAGGTTTCCAAGTTTAGGTTTAGGTTTAAGTTAGGGAATTGAGATTAGGATTAGGTGTAGGTTTAGGTTTAGGGATTTGAGAATACATTTAGGATTTAGGTTTAGGTTTAGGTTTAGGGAATTGAGAATAGGTTATGGTTTAGGTATAGGAAATCGGGTTCGGGTTCGGGTTCTGGGATTGGGTTTAAGTTTGGGTTTTTTTACATTTGGGGAGTTTAGGTTTAGGGTTTAGGTTTAGGTTAGGAAATTGAGATTAGGACTAGGTGTAGGTTTAGGTTTAGGGATTTGAGAATACATTTAGGATTTAGGTTTACGTTTAGGTTATAGGTTTAAGCTTAGGTTATAGGTTATAGCTTTAGGGAATTGAGAATGGGTTAAGGTTTAGGTTTAAGAAATCGGGTTCGGGTTTGGAATTGGGTTTAAGTTTGGGTTTTCAAGTTTAGGTTTAGGTTTAGGTTAGGGAATTGAGATTACGATTAGGTGTAGGTTTAGGTTTAGGGATTTAAGAAACATTTAAGATTTAGGTTTAGGTTTAGTTTATAAGTTTAGGTTTAGGGAATTGAGAATAGGTTAAGGTTTAGGTAAAGGAAATCGGGTTCGGGTTCGGGTTGGAGGATTTAGGGATTGGGTTTAAGTTTGGGTTTTCAAGTTTAGGTTTAGGTTTAAGTTAGGGAATTGGGATTAGGATTAGGTGTAGGTTTAGGTTTAGGGATTTGAGAATACATTTAGGATTTAGGTTTAGGTTTAGGTTTTAGGTTTTAGTTTAGGTTATAGGTTTAGGTTTAGGGAATTGAGAATAGGTTAAGGTTTAGGTAAAGGAAATCGGGTTCGGGTTCGTATAAGGTGTTCGAGATTGGGTTTAAGTTTAGGTTTCCAAGTTTAGGTTTAGGTTTAAGTTAGGGAATTGAGATTAGGATTAGGTGTAGGTTTAGGTTTAGGGATTTGAGAATACATTTAGGATTTAGGTTTAGGTTTAGGTTTAGGGAATTGAGAATAGGTTATGGTTTAGGTATAGGAAATCGGGTTGGGTTCGGGATTGGGTTTAAGTTTGGGTTTTCAAGTTTAGGTTTAGGTTTAGGTTAGGGAATTGAGATTAGGATTAGGTGTAGGTTTAGGTTTAGGGATTTGAAAATACATTTATGATTTAGGTTTACGTTTAGGTTATAGGTTTAAGCTTAGGTTATAGGTTATAGCTTTAGGGAATTGAGGATAGGTTAAGGTTTAGGTTTAGGAAATCGGGTTCGGGTTCGGGATTGGGTTTAAGTTTGGGTTTTCAAGTTTAGGTTTAGGTTTAAGTTAGGGAATTAAGAATAGGTTAAGGTTTAGGTAAAGGAAATCGGGTTTGGGTTCGGGATTAGGTTTAATTTTGGGTTTTCAAGTTTAGGTTTAGGTTTAAGTTGGGAATTGAGATTAGGATTAGGTGTAGGTTTAGGTTTAGGTTTAGGGATTTGAGAATACATTTAGTATTTAGGTTTAGGTTTAGGTTATAGGTTTAGGTTTAGGGAATTGAGAATAGGTTAAGGTTTAGGTATAGGAAATTGAGTTTAGGTTCGGGTTCGGTTTTAAGTTTGGGTTTTCAAGTTTAGGTTTAGGTTTAGGTTAGGGAATTGAGATTAGGATTAGGTGTAGGTTTAAGTTTAGGGATTTGAGAATACATTTTGGATTTAGGTTTACATTTAGGTTATAGGTTTAAGCTTAGGTTATAGGTTATAGCTTTAGGGAATTGAGAATAGGTTAAGGTTTAGGTTTAAGAAATCGGGTTCGGGTTCGGGATTGGGTTTAAGTTTGGGTTTTCAAGTTTAGGTTTAGGTTTAGGTTAGGGAATTGAGATTAGGATTAGGTGTAGGTTTAGGTTTAGGGATTTGAGAATACATTTAGGATTTAGGTTAGGTTTAGGTTATAGGTTTAAGTTTAGGTTATAGGTTATAGCTTTAGGGAATTGAGAATAGGTTAAGGTTTAGGTTTAGGAAATCGGGTTCGGGTTTGGGATTGGGTTTAAGTTTGGGTTTTCAAGTTTAGGTTTAGGTTTAGGTTAGGGAGTTGAGATTAGGATTAGGTGTAGGTTTAGGTTTAGGGATTTGAGAATATATTTAAGATTTAGGTTTAGGTTTAGGTTATAGGTTTAAGTTTAGGTTATAGGTTTAAGTTTAGGTTATAGGTTATAGCTTTAGGGAATTGAGAATAGGTTAAGGTTTAGGTTTAGGAAATCGTGTTCGGGTTCGGGATCGGGTTTAGGTTTGGGTTTTCAAATTTAGGTTTACGTTTAGGTTAGGGAATTGAGATTAGGATTAGGTGTAGGTTTAGGTTTAGGGATTTGAGAATACATTTAGGATTTAGGTTTAGGTTTAGGTTTAGTTTATAGGTTTAGGTTTGAGGGAATTGAGAATAGGTTAAGGTTTAGGTATAGGAAATCGGGTTCGGGTTCGGGATTGGGTTTAAGTTTGGGTTTTCAAGTTTAGGTTTAGGTATAGGTTAGGGAATTGAGATTAGGATTGTGTAGGTTTAGGTTTAGGGATTTGAGAATACATTTAGTATTTAGGTTTAGGTTTAGGTTTAGGTTATAGGTTATAGCTTTAGGGAATTGAGAATAGGTTAAGGTTTAGGTTTAGAAAATCGTGTTCGGGTTCGGGATTGGGTTTGGGTTTAGGTTTGGTTTTCAAGTTTAGTTTTAGGTTTAGGTTAAGGTGTTGAGATTAGGATTAGGTGTAGGTT
The DNA here is from genome assembly GCA_030180095.1 of Magnolia changhungtana. Classification (NCBI taxonomy): domain Eukaryota; kingdom Viridiplantae; phylum Streptophyta; class Magnoliopsida; order Magnoliales; family Magnoliaceae; genus Magnolia; species Magnolia changhungtana. The sequence goes on from JASAUF010000220.1 coordinate 8,287,820, forward strand.
TAGGTTTAGGGATTTGACAATACATTTTGGATTTAGGTTTAGGTTTAAGGATTTGAGAATACATTTAGGATTTAGGTTTAGGTTTAGGTTTAGGTTTAGTTTATAGGTTATAGGTTATAGGTTAAAGCTTTAGGGAATTGTGAATAGGTTAAGGTTTAGGTTTAGGAAATCTAGTTCGGGTTTAGGATTGGGTTTAAGTTTCGGTTTTCAAGTTTAGGTTTAGGTTTAGGTTAGGGAGTTGAGATTAGGATTAAGTTTAGGTCATAGGTTTAGGTTTAGGTTATAGGTTTAGGGAATTAGGTTCGGTTTCAGGTTCGGATCGGGTTTAGATATTTCTAGTATTATCTACTATTGAACCTAGTATTATCTACTACATACTAGTAACATACAACTTATATTGGGGCACCATACCATAAGCTACAAGAATTTCATGTCCCCCTAAACAAGGTATCCTCCATTGATAACATATATATATATATCATAAGTTGTTTATTTTCATTTACGTTTACAAATACATTCATCATCCATCAAAGAAAATTGAAACAAGTACTGTCACTCTATGACTAACAATTAAAAAGGAAATTATGTTCGTCGGATTCTATCTTAATTATCCTATTAGAAACTCAAATGCCCAGAAGTTACCTGCTTGCATTCCGTAAAATCCCAATTTGCTGGCGCATTTTCAATGCTTCTTGTAAAATCCTGATTCACCAACCTAATAAACCCAGATTGTTTTGATAATGAGCACTAACTAAAAGGGAAAGTTAAGGTTGCCTAAGAAGTGTCACTGACCTGCTTCTGGTAGTAGCTATTCCCCCGGCTGCAAACCTTAGTCAATCCTGCATGTCAATCCTGCTAGTTTTCTGAATTTTTTCTTATTTTTTTATCAGCAGTTAAAATTTTATATAAAAAAATTAGGGCAAAAAGACCATTGTAAAGCTAGGACATTGTAGAAAAAAAGTTATGGTCAGCACAATATCCATTCATACTTGAAAGGGTTAAACCATGGACTTGATGGTGGGGATCCAAATCTGTATGCCAACGTTGGCAATTCAAACCTTCCTTTACCCATCAAAGGTTCAGCCCTAACTTTTGCATGTTACACCAACTAGTGGGTATCCAATCCTACTTCACATGAAATAAGTGATTATGTAGTTAAAAGACTGACACCTCCAGAATTTTGGCACGGACCTCTAGTAGCATGTAGAAGATGTTCTCGAATCATCACTACATTCTGGTCACAGCAGCAGATTCTGGTCACAGCTGATGGCTAGCCAAATGTCCAAAAACATACCAGCCAAGCATATACCAACATATTAGCCAAGATGCTTATCTTGATTGGCCATTGGTGTGGTCATCTATCAAGGAAAAAAGGAGTAGTAAATGGTTGAAAGACATACATTAATCATAGAGTATAGTGGTGTATTTTTTAGGATGTGACCAGTTAGCCCCGCTATTTGGGTGGTCGAGATTTGAGGACTGAGAAATGGGCACAGGAGGGAAAACCCAATCCAACTGTTCTCTCCAGGGAAAACCCCAACATTTCAAGACTTTCATACAAGGCCAAGGTAACTAAATCATTTTTTTCCATATTACATCCAAGGAGTTATCCAGCAACACTTTATTAAACATAGAGACTTGCAAATACCTCATCTAAAGAGTTATCCAAAAGCTCGACAAAAGCTGTATAAATAGAATGTCAAGAAATAAAGTTAATTACCCAAAATGGCTACTCCTTTGGCTGTATCTAAAGTTCAATGTAATTCTTCAAGAAAAAAAATTTATTTGTAGAAAAAAGAAAAAATAAATACTATTTATGATGATTGTAAAAGGTAAGTTTACCTCCAAGAGCACACTTGTCTCTAGTTAAACACCTCTCTACTGATCACTTGCACACATAAAATTTTAACCAGTCATAGCATTACCTAATGGAATTGGTATTCGACCTTCCATCTCATCGCTGTCTCCCAGTTTCATTACATGATACTGATGTGATCAGTTCATAGAAGTGACTCTTTTGTTTAGTGATCTAGCCAATGATCTGATGGGCCATGCCATGGATGGAGAGTTACCAAAAATCTACCAGATCTAAATACCCTACTCTTTTGGACGTAAAAATGTTCCTAAAAAATACCAAACGTTAGATGGCAAGATTCTTCCCACAAAATGTCAAGTTATCACCTTATGATTTCCCATAAAATGGAAAAGAATGCCACATAAAATTCAAAAGATAATCATTCAGCACTTTCTAGCTGCACTGAAGCAATTCAATTGTATCACACTCAACATGTGTTTGACAAGTGAGAACCACAAAAAGTTCAAATTCAAATTAGAGGAAAGCAAGATTAGGTCAATTTTTTTGGTGGAGAAATATATCACTTAGAAAGTAACTTACCCGTACTGTCCATTATAAGATCCAAAGCAAAGTATTCCACGAAGAACTGTGTATTGTGTCTCATTACCTGGCCATAAAGCGTGTTCAATAAAGCATGACCAGTTAATCAACAGCACATGCACAGCGATAGGCCTACCCACATACAATTGTAACATAGAAGACGGTAAAAATCAGGAAATGTTACAGATAACTCATGAAACTAACTACCCCTATAAAAAAGTTAAGTATGTGAACCTTTTTTGAAATTCAGGCTTTGACTACCAAATGTACGATGATATATTTTCCCTTCTTCAATCCGAGAAAATGGCAAGCCATAATTTTCAAGCTCTATGACAGCTTTTGGTACCTCTCTACACCTATGCTGGATAGTAACTTGATCGCCTACATAACACAACAACATTCCACTTCATGAACACCCATAAAACAATTACAAGAGAAATTGCATACAAAGTATGGACCAGCCAGATCAACATGTAGCCACATTGCATGTCATTCTCAGGTTGAACAGGGTTATGACCTTCATCAAATTCTTACCTAGAACTCATCGCAGGAAAGTCAACATTCAAGGGCAGTGCATATCAACAGTATTTAAGAGTTCTAAAATTAAGCAAAAAAAAAAAAAAAAACCCACAATGCACAAAGGAAGCAAAAATGGGTACCTTAGGAAGTGCATATCATATGCAATTTCAGCGACATGGGAAGTGACAACAAAAGATTTTGATTCATGTGCTTGATGGGAGTAGTGGCAGGCTAACTATGGGCAGGTTAGGTAATCTCCTTTGAAAAAATAGGAATCTATCTTCTAATAAAATAAAAGACTTCTACAACCTTGATTGACTGAAAGCTCTCAATTGTGTCCTTAGAAAACTTTACAAATAGTATCTCTTGATTCTTAACCCAAGTCTAGACCGTTCATCTGATTGCTTAAAACTTGAAAACCTAACTCAGGTAAAGTAACTACTACAACTTTTTTTCTTTTTAAGGTTTCTGATGAAATGTGATTTTCTCTGAGTCTAGATATAACCTGACTGAGTCAACTCCTCTAAGTCAGGTCAAGCTTTCGAACTACGATTCATCGAGTGGGTTCTGACTTCCAATAAACAAATTCAAATACAACGCATCATTGTAAAAATGAAAAATCCATATCCACAGCCTGCAAATACTAGTAACTAATGATGCAGCAACCTCAATTTAAGTGGAAGAGATTATAAAGATTAGCAGGAAAGGGAGCGAACAAATTCCACTGTAAAACATCAACTCAAATGATGAAAAAAGCCCATCCTTGCACCTGATTTCTCCATGTAGCTAGGTACATAGTCTACACATAAATCAAGTATTAAAACCATTACAAACAGAACAAAGAGTGGCTTGAAGACTATCAGCAAAACAGAAGTAACAATGAATGCAAGAAAAAAAACACATTTGCCTTCACCACCATATCAGGCTTGACATCTGCATGGGTGAAAACAGGCCCTTTGAATGCACTAGCCTGCATATGAAAAAAGATGTGCCTTAGGAATTTTGTTTCCAATTGGACCCTGGCACAAAATGCTTGTAAAAGTGGATTGTGTGTTAGGTAAACTACAGCTAGTTGTAGGTCACCAGTTCCCTTTTCAATGACCAACTAAATAAAAGCAATCAATCATCGTGAAAAAATATAAAGAAAACTTAAATGGAATGATTACATTGGATTATGCAATTGGAATTAAAAACCTAAAAATCCAAAACAAACCCAAATCAATTTCCTAGTGATTTTGGTATATTCTACTTGGATAAAGCTTTTGTAGTGGCAATAATCCATTTGCAACCTAAAAATCAAAAGACGAGTATGGACTCAAATCTATAGTATGAATTGATTCATCCTACAATGAATATCATCATACAGAAAAGTTATGCCCCAAAATTGAAGAACTAAAAATATAGAAAAGGACAAGGATGAGATGTCATAAAAAAATAAAAAAAAATAGAGACAATACTTCAAGAGCACACGCTCATCTACTCAATTATAAACTCTAAAAAACTGTATTCTATTTTCTTATAAGAGCTGCACACCAGTAAGAACATACTTGGATTCTACATCGAAAACCATGTCCTGTAAAACCCAAAAATTTAACCATTCAAAGATACTCAATGTGAGTAAAGAGGATGGCATGAGCAGAATTTTATTTTCACCGAAGACTATTATACCTGAATGATGGCTTTGGCAGCAAGTGAAAGATGGGCAGTGGAGAAGAGGGCAAAGCCCATTGGTTGTTCACCCTTAAAGTTTAGCTGAGAAGCCTTATAGCTCAAAGAACCATCTCACCTGGTTCTGGAGTTCTCTCTCTTTGAGATCCGTCGGAAGACCAAATATGAAGATCATACGGACCTGCAAAGAAGGCATTTAAATAACATTTCTAAGGAAGAGAAGAAACAGCAAGAAGAAGATGATGATTATGATGGTGGGAGAGAGACAGGGAGAGAGAGAGAGAGAGAGAGAGAGAGAGAGAGAGAGAATAAGAACTCTTCACCGGTGGGATTGGAAGCAGTGGCGTGGGTGTTACGGTCGATAATTGGAGGAGCGGTGGGTGGGGCCCACTACTGATGGTACGGATGATTGCTGGGAGTTGCTGAAACTCTTTTAAAAAAATCATTGAAAATTTACAAAGATGAGATCGAATTTCCAGATTCTCACCTCATAAGAAGAAAGAAAGGAAAAACTGGAATTTCTTTAAGAAAGCATCTCCAAACCTTGTAAAAACAAGAGAAAATTAGAAAAAATAGAGCAAATCGCTCTTCAATCAAATCTAAGGTGGGTTTGGGCGAAAGGGGTTTTTTTAAACCCTAACGAAAGAGAGAGAGAGAGAGAGGTTGGAAAACAGAGGGGCGGCCGCGTGACAGAGAGAGGGTTTGGATTTTGGGAGAGGGGAGGCCGCGCAGAGAGAGAGAGGGGGTTTGGGTTTTGCGAGAGGGGCAGCCACGCCTGAGAGAGGGTTTGGGTTTTTGCGCGTGAGAGAGAGAGAGAGAGAGAGAGAGAGAGAGAGGGTTTCAGTTTTGGGAGAGAGGCGAGCGCGCGAGAGAGACTGAGGGATTTCATTCCTATTTGGGTTTTGGGAGATGACGCGCGCACGGGTGGAATAGCGCGGGATTGTGACGGACGGCACTTTTCAGTGCTTAGTTTTAGGTCTTGTGGGGCCCACCATGATGTATGTTATTCATCTACTCCGTCCATTCCTTTTAACAGATCATTTTAAGGGTTGATACAAAAAAGGAGTCAGATCGAAGCTGTAAGCCGACCACATGAAATATTAACAATAGAAATTTATTTTTTATTATTTGTTATGGTGTGGTCCACTTAGACCTTCAATCTAATAACTTTTTGGGCTCATCCACTGAAATTATATATCAGAATTGATGGGCGGCTTAGATAAAACATATATATTCCAATGGGTCCCATGGAGCTCCTCAAACACCGTCAATCTCTAATAAGATTATGGTGGAATGTAGGCTTTAGCTACAGATTTAGTAGACTTTAGCTACGGATTAAATCTGTAGTAAATTTTCTACGATTTAAATCCGTAGCCAAAAACTTCCAAAGTCCGTAGCCTTTACTTGATTTTTTGGTAGTGAATTGATCCATAAGGGTCTCTTGAGAGAGCATGAGCACATGTGCTGTACCAGTATTATTAACACCAAAAAAGATGGAAGCTAGCGCATGTGTGTCGACAGCCGGGCAATTAACAAAATTATCATCAAATATCGATTCCCAATACCATGGTTGGACGACATGCCTGATATGCTAGAAGGGTCCAATGTGTTCTCTAAACTAGATCTAAGGAGCGGGTACCATCAGATTCGTATCCGACCCAATGATGAGTGGAAAATGACATTCAAGACCAAGGAAGAGTTGTATGAGTAGCTGGTCATGTCCTTCGGCCTATCGAACGCACCAAGTACTTTTATGCGTTTGATGAATCAAGTGCTAAAACCGTTTACTGGCCGATTTGTGGTAGTATATTTTGATGACATATTGATATATAGCCAGGATGAGGCGGAGCACAGGAAACATCTCAGGCAGGTGTTACAGGTCCTACAAATTAACAAGTTGTACCTCAACTTGAAGAAGTGTAGTTTTTTAACTGACAGCCTATTGTTTCTAGGGTTTGTGGTAACGTCCACAGGCATTCGTGTGGACGATGAAAAGGTGCGAGCTATTCGGGAATGGCCGATCCCGACGAACATTCATGAGGTGATGAGTTTTTACGGGTTGGTGACTTTCTATTGTCGATTTGTGCGAGATTTTAGCACCATAATCGCGCCTATAATAGATTGCATGAAAAAATGACCATTCCAGTGGACCGATAAAGCTGACAAGAGCTTTCATGAGATCAAGCATCGTTTGTCTACAACACCGGTCTTGGTGCTTCCTAATTTCGACAAATTGTTTGAGGTTGAGTGTGACGCTTCATACGTCGAAATTGGGGAGTATTATCACATGAAGGCAGGACGGTAGCCTTCTATAGCGAGAAGCTCAGTGAAGCCCGAAAGTAGTGGTCGACTTATGAGCTTGAGTTGTACGCAGTTGTTTAGGCGCTGCGACACTGGCTACATTATCTAATTCAAAGAGAGTTTGTTCTTTACACTGACCATCAAGCATTAAAGTTTATTAATAGTCAGACTAACGTGAATCGTGTGCATGCTAGATGGGTTACGTTTTTACAGGAATTCACGTTCGTTCTGAAGTACAAGTCCGGGCAGCAGAACAAAGTGGCTGATGCACTTAGCCGTCGTGCATCACTACTTATTACAATGAGCAACAAGGTGATCTGTTTCGACTATCTCAAGGAGTTGTATGCCGAGGATGAAGACTTTAAAGATTCTTGGGTGAAGTGCCAAGAAGGTCACCCCAGTGACCTTCATATACATGATGATTTTCTCTTCAAAGGGAATCAATTGTGCATCCCCCAAAGTTTTCTGAGGGAGCAGATTATTTAGGAGCTACTGGAGGTGGCCTCGGTAGACACCTTGGGCAAGACAAGACACGGGCTCTTGTAGAAGAGCGGTATTACTGGCCGCAATTAGTACGTGATGTGGGAATAGCCGTACAACGTTGTCATGTTTGTCAGACCTCCAAAAGGCAATCTCAGAATACGGGCCTCTACACCCCGTTACCTGTGCCTGACAGTCTTTAGAAGGATTTATCAATAGACTTCGTGCTTGGTCTCCCACGAACACAACGCGATATGGATTCAGTGTTCGTGGTGGTAGGTTGTTTCTCCAAGATGGCAAACGTTATCCCATGTGAGAAGACCCTCGATGTAACACACGTGACGAATCTATTCTTCAAGGAGGTCGTACGGCTACACGGGGTCCCCAAGACCATTACTTCTGATCGTGACACGAAGTTTATTAGCCACTTTTGACGGACTTTGTGGACTTAATTTGATACACGACTTCAATTCAGCAGTGCTTACCACCCACAGACTGATGGGCAGACTGAAGTTGTGAATCGCACATTGAAAAACCTCCTTCACTGTATTTCAGGAGAAAAACCGAAGCAGTGAGATTTGAAACATGGTGAACCACTCGACAGAGAAATCACCGTTCCAGATTATCTATGAATGAGTGCCTCGACACACGCTTGACTTAGTCCCTCTGCCCTAGTATTGCAGCAGAACATATGGCAAACAAGATCATGGGCATCCATGAGGAAGTGCAGACCAAGTTACATGCCTCGAACGAGAAGTACAAGGAACAAGCGGACAAGTACCGGCGACAAAAAGTGTTCGAGGTGGGCGACCACGTTATGGTCCATCTGTGCAAAGAGAGATTTTCGACCGGGACGTACAACAAGTTAAAAAATAAGAAGATTGGACCCGTCCCAATCATTCGCAAGATCAATGACAACACTTATGTTGTTAATCTTCCAGATGACATGGCGATCTCACGGACTTTCAACATCGCGGATCTGACTGAGTATTATGAACCAGTGCAGGATGAGAACTCGAGGACGAGTTCTTTTGAAGTGGAAGGGACTGATGTAGAGTGGGTTGCGGACAGTTTCATGGCCAAGATGGATCAAAAAAGGCCCAGTCGACGACAGAAGTGATCCATACCGTCGGACCTTAGATCGGGAGTATCTCGCAATCCGGAATGAGTTACCTGATGTAAAATATATGATTTTGGGGTAGAACGAGCTACTTTAGCCAACCAACCCAGCTACGCAGGGTTACGACGCCCAGAATTACGAAAAACCCCTAGATCGACAGTCGTTTCCCTGTTTTAATTTCGTTTTTACTATAATGAGAAAGTGTCCTATTTGGCTTCACCAAACTGTTCTCCTAATTATTTTAAGCTCTTTTCACGTTGTGCGCAACTCCTAAAGCCCAACGTCTGATGGTCCGGATCACTTCTGTCGTCGACCGGGCCTTTTCTGATCCATCTTGGCCATGAAACTGTCCGCGACCCACTCTACATCAGTTGGAATTGCGAAAAACCTCTGGATCAACGGTCATTTCCCTGTTTTAATTTTGTTTTTACTATAAATAGTAAGTTTTAGTTTAGTTATAACTCTTCATCCGTCGGGATTTAGGAGTTGCGCGTAATGTGAAAAGAGCTTAGAATAATTAGGAGAGCGGTTTAGTGAACCCAAATAGGACACTTACTAATTTTGGCCGAAAACCTTGCGCACTAGTAGACATCACAACCGTCTATAAATAGTAAGTTTACTATTTATAGTAAGTCACGATTTCTAAGAGTTTTAGTTGTAGTTTGATTCTGATTTCTTTTCCATTGCTTGGTATCCCTATTTAAAGGGTTGTGAACTCGTTTTTAATAATCAATTAATCAATTTCGAATTTATTAGAATTTATTTCTATTTTCTACTTTCTTTTCTCGTGGATTCGAGAAGTCTCTGTGAGGAGTCCAGAGAAGCTCTGTGGATTTAGAGTAGTTATCCTCATCACGTTCATCCCTGTGTCAGATCTTAAGACATATGTGATAATCAAAATAAGGTTTACCTATTAAGGAACAATTCATCACTAGGTATGTTGTTTTAGATCTAAGATTAGGATTATCAAAGCACCTCAATTTACCTAACCTCGATATCACCTTTGATCTCGTTGATTCCAACATGTCATGGGCATGCAACCTTGGTTTACCTTTCTTTTTACTTTATACTTAAAGGATATTTTTTTTTTTTCTTGCAATGGCCGGGGCTTTGGCTTGTGTTGCACTTGGCACAGTTCCCAACTTACCTTCCTCTAATCTGTGTGACAAATGAAAGCCCGGGGTGTGTGTGGTAGTAATCCTGAGTATCCTAAGCACTGGTGCGGCGTTGGAGAATTTTTTATTATCCTTTGAAGCTTCCTTTGAATGGCTTGTCGTACTCCCGACAGACTCGCCTACTTTAGTTAAAGGCAAAGTCGGGCTTGAAGTGCTGTCAGTATCGAAGATCGGTGACTCTACCACGCGGAGGGCCACTGATGGGGGTGATAGCGTGCATACTAATCTGTTTGGTAGATTCACGGAGAATCTCACACCGTTCCTTGTTCAGGTGGTCCATCGCTGTGATGTCAGTCTAGATGATGTTGACGGCAAGTACGTGTATGCCGTCCAATCCACACATTAAATGGTCCCATTATAGTGATGAGATCCCAAAAAATTATTACTATCCAATAATAATTAGGTGAGCCGCATGGTAGAAAACATGAGCATTAACGCCCTAAAACTTTTAGTCTTTCGGTGGCCCACATTATGGCGAGATCATCCTTATATATTTCTGGGTGCATCAAAGACCCTTTCGTACAGGTTGTATATTATACATACACGACGGTGGGGCCACGCACTTATATAATAAGCTTATCCTACGAGAACTTGCAGAGGAACCGGCTGCAGGGGTGGCTTTACCCTTCAATTTCTAAACTGATGGGGACTCATGCTCCTCACTTGTGGTACACGTGTAAGAAAATCCATACCATTCAAATTGCGGGGCATATTGAAAATTTGTAATCCTCGGGAGCGGATTAGTGTTACAACCCATTAAAATGAGGATGGGGTATATCCACACCGTCCATCCGTTTCTCCAACCCCATTCAGGATGGGGTCACAAAAATTATCTATATTCAAATCTCAGGTGGACCATACCGTAAGAAACAGTGGTGATTGAGTGCCTCACCATTAAAATGAGGTCTACGTAATGTTTATTTGCAATCCAACCCGTTGATAATGTCAAAAGATCTGGATGAAGGGAAAATAGAAAGATAAGCTTGATCCAAAACTTTTGTGGCCCACCAAAAGCTTTTAATGGTCAAAGATCGCTGTTTCTAGTAGTATATTCCACCTGAGGATCTTCTTAAGGTTTGGGATCCCGCCCTAAAATAAGATGGAAAAACAAATGAACGGCGTGGATAGAAAACAAATATAGCAAGGTGGGCCCCACACGGATAATCCGCTCCCGTAATCCTCACCCTTGTATCTGTTTATGGGGTCCCAAAACATCAGGACCACGTGCAACATCAACACAATAGATAGCTTGGAATCCACAAAGCAATGAGAATTGATCATCACCATGCAAGTACCGGTTGTAGACTAACCTAATCTAAAACCCATCTCTACAAGCAATTTCACCTCCGAAATTTTGGGCATTGAAAAAAATGGTTGTAGCTCTACTAAATCGATTTGTATCAATTTACAAAGCAATAAAAGAACAATTTTCATATTTATGAAGAGAAGATGAAACATCCAAACACCCATCCATGAAAATAAAAAATAATAAATAATAAATTCAAAATAAAAATCTCCTAGAATGACAGATCAATCCCTCTCACACTCCTACTAAAAAGAATTATATAAGCTAAAACTAAAATAATAAAGCTGCGTTTGGATGCTCTATCAAATTGAATTGCGATAAGTACTCTAATGAAACAAATCGCAATTGTGTTAATTTCTCTTGACTAAATTGAGCATAGGTGGCTCGGCTTGCTTGTGTAGCCACAGCCTAGGGGCGCGTTTGGATGCACAATCAAGTTGAATTGCAATATGTAGTCTAATAAATGGAACTAACCACGTTTGCGATCTGAGGGTTAGGAAAAAGATTATGTGGATCTTTTATTAAGATCTACGTTCCCAATTCAATTCACTTGTGCATCCAAACGCACCCTAAGGAACAGCACTCTGCTCCATCAAGGCCATCGTCCCAGGGCTGAAGATAGGGCTCAAGAGCGGAAAAGCACATGATGAAGAAGGTGAAAAGAACCCAGATGACCCAAAAGAATGATTGTTGAACTTCGTCGATTCCGAAGAGAATAGAGGCTGCAGCTGCGAAGAAGAAGTATCTGAATTGAACTTTGGTTCGGGAGAGAACGGAGGCAGCAGCTGCAAAGAAGAAATATCAGCGTTGAACTTCATCCGTCCTGGAGAGAATAGAGGCTGCAGTTGCATGTAAGTATCCATGTATTCAAGCTGCTGTGGCGGCGGCACGGCCCCCTTCGGGACTAGATTGAGTGGTGCGGGGGCCGCCTCCCGGAGACGCCGTGATGTGAATTGTGGGGCCCCAGTGAGCTTTTGCACCAGCTTTCGGAAGCCTGATGGGTGGACCACATAATGCTTATCGGGCAGTGCGGTCGATCTCCTCCACGGCTTCGCTGGTGGCTTACGGATGGAATGGATAAGAGAGAGTCTGTAATTTCCTTCTCTTTCAAATGCATGGAGAGGAGGAGAAGAAGGAGAAGAAGGATTCATCTTATTTCTCTCTTGCAGGTTCATATGGCATTGGCTACCTCCCTCTATGTAGAGAAATGAATGATATTTACACCCATGCTTTTTTATGTATACGTACTTTTTTCTACTTTTGGTATTACGGGAACACCAAAAACATGGTTTGAGAACTTCCCGAGTAGACTCGTAACATGACTGAGTTGACTCAGTTTGATTGGATATCGAGTCAACCTTAAGTGAAATTTGTTTTTTGTTTCCATTGGGTTCTCATAGTTGAGAAATGATAAAGTGGGCTGTGTATGGAAACCTTTCCATGCACCTAGTTGTATTTGGATTATGCCAATCTGCACCATTCATCTATCTGGGCTGTCCAATAGATCCACACCACTATTCAAAAGTTGCCTTGAAAATATCATACTCATTAGATGATCTTAACCGTACAGTCAGTCCACACAAAAATGGATGGGCAAGATCATTTGCCAAAGATAGATCCAGCCGCGGGTGTCCCGGACCATCAGATTACTGCGATTTTTTACGGTTGGGGATGAAGAGTGGGCTGAACCTAATGGACGGTTACTACACGTGCTTATTGAACCTTTCCATGCATCTAGTTGCATTTGATTAATCATTGGTATCTACATCACCCATCTAGACCGTCTACTCCTTTTCCATCCTATCACTATGGAGTTTTTAGCCGTCCAATAAATGTCTACCAATCCAATAGTCTGATAATCCAACGAGCATATAATTTTTGTACGATACTTCCAAACCAGTTCAATTTGAATTACTTGAATGCCACCTATTTTTAGCAATATCTAAGTGCCTACATACCATCCATCATCTTACTAATGGGGTCGGGCCTAGGACTATGGCCTGTATTGAGTTTTCTTTTAGGACTTTCCTTTAAAACTTAATGGGTCATTTGGATGCCAGTAAGGATCACAAGTAATTCGATTGTAGGGATTGTTCGGATACTTATATTTGCCCATAAAGACTTTATAAATGGTAAAAACATTACGAAAACTTAACAAAAATTCATATTTCATATTATAGGTAAATTTTTTACAACTAAAAATGATTATATATAATAGAATAACAATGGTTGATACACACTCGTGATGTGTGAGGCTCACCCATAATGTGTACCATACATTTAATTTATCTATCATGTGCTTTCAATGATGCTTTTCTCTTAAAAAAACAAATCGATTGATCATCAAATGGGCTACATGAGAGAGATTGACGCTCATCGTTAAAAAATAATAATAATAATAAAATAAAATAAAATAAAATAAAATTCCAAATTGCATTGGCATCTGCCCCACTATGATGGGTGGAGGACATCAAATCTGTCCACCACGTCCATGCTTTGATGCTGTCCTATAATTTGCTGGTTTTGCCAGGATTTACCATTCCAATCTCTGTGGTGTGAATACTTACTTTATATAGCCAAACACAATTTGTTTACTTGTAAAGAGATTACCACTTAAAAGCCAAAAAAATAGCATGTAAATAGTTTACACCTAAAATTCTTTTTAGCTGTGAGGTGTTTACAACTTCAAACTTTATTGGCCTCTAAACGATCCCTAAAGAGGTGTGGGGGAGTAACACATTTGGAAAATCTTCTCTTTCTTTTCATGGTATCAAAGCTAAGATTGTTCAAACTTTAGTTATTTTTCCTCCCATCTTTTCCTTTCTTCCTCCACCGCCGCAAGCCTATATACATACTTAGCTGTAACAATGGCACCCGGTCATTGTTAGAGCGGTGTTTTCCATATGCTACAACAGTGCTTTCCAGCCACAACAACTTTGTCTGAAGGCTTTGAAACATAGCTAAATCCCTCACTCCTTCCTCCCTTCTCCTTCAATTTCTTCTTCTTCAATGGACTTCACCGATGTTAACGGTACGCAGTAACAACGCATGTTGTTGATGTCTTAAATATTTCAACAACAGGGTCTGTCGATGCCATTGAAAAAAATATGAAAAATGCATGTTTTCTTGCTAGAACGTTTTAGTGTTTCCTCGATGACATCGTGGGTGTTCGATGCCATCAACAGTCTGTTGATGTTATCGAAGTGACATCGAAGGTGCGTCATCTAGTACGCATGCAGAATTGTGTAAGAGCGGGATTTATTTTCGATTTTGATTGTGATTATCATAGAGGCTATATATATGGGTGTAATCAGGATTTGGGGATATAGAGAGGTGTTATAGGTTTTCAAAATTCATTCCTAAGAGTTTCAAGGGCATAGCTTGGGGAGATTCAAGGCTTGTTCGAATTGGGTAATCTCTATCTCTTATAATTTTCTGCTTTTATAGTGCATTATTGTCGCTTTGTGCCGTGGTTTTTTTTTTCTGTAAGGGCTTTTCCATGTTAAATTATAAGTGTTTATGATTGGACTTGATTCTGCGATTGGAATACTTTTCTTAATTCATCTATGTGTGCTTTCGCGGTCACCCAACAAGTGATATTAGAGTTTAAGGTTGGGACATAATTTGAATATGAAAGCATATTATTAATAGCTTCTAATCCTAAGTTCGATGTTGAGAAATATTCTAGGAAAAATAATTTTAAACTATGGAAGGTTAAGATGACCGGTCTCCTAGTTCAACAAGGTTTGGATAATGCACTCAATGAAAAGCGGCCAAAATCTATGACAGGTGATGAATGGAACAAGATGGATAAGAAAGTGAGAACCTCTATCCAATTGTGCTTAATGGATGATATTCTTTACAATGTCATGAGAGAGAAAACTACAACAAATACATGGGCGAAATTAAAGGACATCCATGCGAAGAAATCTCTTTAGAATCACTTGTACTTGAAGATTCAGTTGTTCAATCTGAAGATGACGGAGGAGGCTGATGTTGAGGTCTACATTAATAACTTTAACAAGATAATTTGCAAATTGCTGGATGTGAAGGAAATGATGAAAGATGAGGATTAATCATGCATCGTATTAAATTCTCTCCCGGCTTCATATGAGTCATTCAAGGACTCGTTGTACACCAGTAGATCGACTATTAATGTGGATACCGTCATCTTAGTCATTCAAGGAAAGTGATGAGAAATAAAAGCGGTGACATGAGTGCCTCTACTGATGCAATGGTTACAAGGGGATGAAATTCTAAGCGGGACAATGGGTCATCTCGATCAAGGTACAAATCTAAGGGGTAGGGCAAAGGAAAGTTAAAGTGCTGGAATTGTGGGATGTCCGGGTACATAAAGAAGGATTGCACAAATCCTAAGCAAGAAAAGAAAATTTAGAGGTTTCTTTAGGGAGGTCAACACTGTTGAGTCTGATGTAAGTACGAGTGGTTATGATATGTTGTCAATGTCTATAGTTGGACACTTATACGATGATCATAAGGATGAGTAGATTTTGGATACTGGGGCATCATATCAAATGACTCCTCAACGGGGTTGATTCACCAGTTATAGAGAAGGTTTTTCTTGCAATGACGGAGGCTTATGCCTGTGTTGCACGTAGTGCAGTTCCCAACTTACCTTCCTTTGGTATTTGTGACAAATGAAAGTCTAGGGTGTGTGATAGTAATCCTGAGTATTCAGCTTTCAAGGCCTTGGTATGCCATTGGAGAATTTCCTTTATCCTTCTAAGCTCCCTTCAAAGGGCTTGTTGCACTCCCGATGGATTCACCTATTTTGATTAATGACAAAGTCAGGCTTGAAGTGCTGTCAGTAATGGTGATCGGTGACTTTATTGCTTAGAGGGCCACCGATGGGGTTCTAAAATGCATACTCTTTTGTTTGGACAATTCATGGAGGATCTCAAACTGTTTCTCGTTCAAGTGGTCGATCACTGTGATGTTAGTCTAGATGATGTTGAGGCAAACCGTCTTTGGGGCGGGTGCGACATTAACTCCCATGACCCGTTCTTCAATTTCAGGGAACTTAAGAAGTCCATTTTTAATATTTTCTTGCACTAGATTTCTAAAGACAACACAATTTTTAGTAGATTGCCTCCTCATGCCATGCCACTTACAATAAACCCCATTCTTTAGGTCTTCAGTCGAGGGTACCTTTTGGTTTGCAAGGAGTTTAATAAACTTTCTTTTAAGAAAAATATTAAATATCTCCTTGGCCTTGCAAATATTGAACGTGTATATCCTATTGGCCTCGAGCGTGCCCCTTCTTAGGTTACCATAGTCGAGGTTATACAATCAACCCTTTTAAGGGTGACACATTCACACGGCTGTGTACCAACCATCTTGGCCACAATTGCCTCATAAAAAGCATTATAATCCTAAGCTAGTCGTGTAGACACCTTGTCTGCAATGGCCACTTCATAACTTGGGTTACAATTATATGCGCCTTTAGATGCGCCCTTCCATTGTTGCTACTCTTGGAGAATTTGCTTGTATTTAATGGCCTTGGTTTATAGGTTAAACAGGTCTTTGAAGTATAAACCTTCGAACTTCTTGTGAAGCTCAAAACCCATTCCTTCGAGGGTCAATCGAGCGAACTCGGCTTCAGGTAGGTTAACTGGGTATAATGGTTTCCTTTAAGCTTAAATCTGCAAATATATATTGTTCGTTCATCTGCTCAGGTAGTTTTCGTAGCCTATAAAGATCAGCCATGAAAACTTTTGGCTTGGCAGAATAAAACTGCATATGGAACTACTCTTCTATTTTGGCCCATGTCTGGATTGAGTTGGCTGGTAAGTTTATATACTAGATAAACGCAACTCTAGTTAAAGAGTTTTCGAACAATCTTAGTTTAGGAAGTCTTCATAGTATGCTTCACTACATTGCATGGTAAAACAATTGATGTGTTCAATCATAAAAGTCTCATTATCACCTGATAATAGGGTAAACTCAGAGAACCTGAAACCCCTAGAAAAATCATAATATTGGTCGACCCACTTTGGGTACGGTTTCTTATAGGTTGTTCAAGGCAGTCATTGGCCATTCGGTTGGGCACCGTACTCTTGGATGAGCCCTATGATATCATTTTGGTTGAGTTATCTCTGTTAGCTAGGGAGACTTTCTTTGCCAAGTGTCTTGGTAGCTACTCAAGAATTGGTTCTTGTGCCACATAGGGTATGGCCTTTGGGAGAGGCGCAATCAGACATTGCCCCCCCCCCCCAGGTGCCTCTACTCTTTGATGGCCATCAAGGACTAAATGTGCGACCAGAGGTTGCTCCCTGGGTATCTCTGCCCTGTGATCATGTCCATGGTACAATGCAGGTGCGGCTGAAGGTTGCCCCCCGAGCACCTTGGTCTTGTAATAACCATTATGGTAATGGGGCATGGTCATAGGTTGCTCCTCGGGTGCTTATGTCACACCCCAAACTAGGAAACCGGGCTCACAAAATTTTCAATCGCCGAATCCGGCGCCAACAGCCTCCGTAGTACCCCATTCTGCAATCCCGGCACCCATATACCAGGTTCCGATCCTGAGATCATATAAGGAAGATTTTCAACGTGAATTTATTTCGTAATAAGTATAACCATAAGCATAACCCACGAACAATAACCAAGACACCATCACAAAATCCACTATGATAAAAAACTTTAAGGTACAACGCACATAAAGGGAAATACAATAATAGAATTGGAAGCTCCAGAAGTTCGCTGCACGCTCCAATCTCAATGCTGCTATGGCATCTTAGCGTCGCCTGCACGCAACGGTTGTGCATAAGCTTATGAAAAGCTTAGAGGGTGGTGAGAGTGTGTGTGCAATATAAGCGTGCTTAGAATGCAATATCAGAGTAATGCGAAATATACTGGCGAATCTATGAATACTATCAGCCGTACCAAGGCTATATGATAAAAGACATGAATGCTATCGGCTATATCAAGGCCATGTGATGCAAGGCGTGAATGATGTTAACCATACTAAGGTCATGCGATGCGAGATGCAACTCAAGTATACCAGTCCTCATCCGAATTCATATATCAATGTAACTCATCATTAGAGCATCAAATATCAGTACAGTTCTCACTCTGAATAATCACTGGGGTTTAGCATACTCCAAATGGCACTGTTCCTTTCTCAGGTACGTAGTATAAGTGAGTGTAAGAAACCTCACTATCCGCCTGGCCAATAGTCTGGCAATACCTATCCGGCACATCGATAGTAGACCCATTTACAAGCTGGTCATACTCAGCCTATCAATTGTCCCCTATCCTCGGGCGGGTAAGGCCGCACCCCCTTTTAACCGACCACGACACAGTGGAAAACGTGGCCTCCTAGTATTTAGCCCTCATGCACTCATATATTCACTCGGTCTCGATGTTGGAGTCATCCTTTGGTACCATCAGGTTTAAGAATTTTCACCCAGGGACATCTATGATGCCCCAATGCTAGAACTAAATATTTTTGGTATCCAATCCTGCCATTCAGATATGCCTGTGGAGGCCACAACCCTAATGTCGCTAGGGTGTATAGTAATTATATCATACAAATGCGAGGTGCATGAATTGACTATCAGTCATGCAGCAATCCTGCGCGTACCGCGCGCTCATGTGGGGCAATTTCTCCTATCAGGGAGTCCCATAAACAATATGTCTATTAGCATATGTTATGATTAGTCATTCCTCATATTAAGCATACATATAATGTGTATGGGCATGAATCATGGAGCTATACTAAGCATGTTATATGGTAATGAACTCTCTTCATAATAAAGATGGGCCTAAACGGCCTACACGCAACAAATATGGGCCTAACAATGGGCCTTAGGGAGACTTACGATGCAAACATTTAACTATCATTGCTTTACAATGTGGACGTCAAACCATCATTGCTCACAAGGCATGACCCGCCGTAAACATCATTACCTACATCATGGTGGAATCACACATCGTAATGGACCTTATATATATCACATTAGGCCCCACACAAAGGCCTCACATACGTCTCATGGGCCTCGCTCATGGTCCTAATATACATCACATTGGGCCTCAACCCATGGGCCTCAAATTCATCATAATGGGCCTCATCATATGGGCTTCATTTACAATGCAATGGGCCACAACAATGGGCCTCATATACATCAAGTGGGCTGCATCACATGGGCCTCATAGCTATCAAGTGGGCCACATCACATGGGCCGCACCAATGGGCCTCAAATACATTAAGTGGGCCGCACCATCTACACCATTCATCTATTTTAAAGATCATTTTAGAGTATTTTCCAAAAAAAAAAAAAATGAATTATATCGACAGATCATCTGGACCATACCACAAATAACAGTGGAGATAATGTTTTCCGCCGTTAAAATTCTCACGGCCCACCATAACGTTTATTTTCCATACAATCTATTGATACAGTCACAAAGACCTGATTACGTGGAAGAAAAAACAAATTTCATACTGATCCAACACTTCCGTACTCTCAAAAGGGTTTCAATGGTAGGCGTTCAGTCCTCCACTGTTTTCTATAGTGTGGTCCACCTGATACATGGATCTGCCTCATTTTTTGTCCCAGCATTAAGACAAGCTCGCCAATTGGATGAACGGTGTGGATGCAAAACAGGTGGACGGCGTGGGGGAATACAAAACACATATATCACGGTAGGTCCCACACATGTAGCCCACCAGATATTTGGATCTGCCTCACGTCCAGAAGGACGGTGAGGATATAACACAGGCCTCATGATCAGCCCACTTGCTAACGTAGCTATAGTAGCCATATAGTTGGTGGACACCAACCAATCCACTGCCATACAAGGTGGGTCCCACGTCCCTGAGATGGACGGTGGGATAGAATAATACATCAAGGAGGGTTCCACACAGCACCGTCCAGATCTAGACGGTGCAGATACAGAATACATACATTAAGGTGGGGGCCCACAAATGGACGGTTGGCATGGATGAAACCCATACATCTGGTGGGTCCCACGGAACTTGCTGACGTCACTACATTAGTTATTTAGCTAGTGTGGCCTAACAGATGGACGGTGTAGGATAAAACTCATATATCAAGGTGTGTCCCACCGTCCATCTGCTTGGACGGTACAGATGGAACAAATACATTAAGGTGGGTCCCACCATCCCAGTTGTTGGATAGTTTGGATACACCACATGCTACAATGGTTGGGGTCCACGTGGATGGTTCACCTACTGGACCAAGCTAACGTTGGTGTTTTCCTTTCATGTAGTCCAGCAGCCACAACTGCTGGACGATCCATGACTGGACGGTGGATACAATACGTCCATCAAGGTGGGGTCTACATACACGTGGCCCACCAGCTACATACACAAACATCGAGGTGGCCCCACGTCCTAGCAATGGACGGTGGGGATAAAACATATACATCAAGGCCAGTCTCACCGTCTAGGGACTGGACGGTGGTGGGTACAACACTACAGTAGGGTGGGTCCCACGTGCTGGATGCAGCATGTCACCAAGGTGGGCCCCATGTTATGGATCAAGTTGCTATTTGTATTTCCCTTCTTCCAGCGTCCAAGATGGACGGCATGGATGGAACACAGATCAGGGCCCCATCGTCCAAAGCATCTGGACGGTTGCATGGCATGGATGAAAAACATACATCAGGTGGGCCCATGCAGCTTTGTACGACATGGATCAAGTGGGCCACACCCATCACAATAGAGAGAGAGTGAGAAATAGAGAGATGTGTGAAGGGGAGGGACCTCGCCACTTTGGGCCCTCCCTACACTCAATACAGAGCACACATCAAGTGGGTCCCACCATAAGTCGGCCCACAAATAGAAATCGAAGGAGGAAATTTCAAGATCACCTACCAATTGGCCTTCTTCTTTAGCTCTTTGGAATGTTAATCTCCTAAGCTCCTTCTTTAATGGAAGATGATGAAGATTGAAGGGTGGAGATGAGGATTTAGGGGTAGGGAGTGGGCCACACACTAGGTTTTCTCTCCTTAGAATTTTTCTCTCATGAAGGCTTGGAAATGGTGGAGAGAATGAGAGAGGAGAGGGTGTTGTAAGAGAGATGGAATGGGATGAATGGGTGTGTAAGGAAGAGATGAGTGGTGTAAGAGAGGGAACATGAGAGTTGACTTTCGGGATAGGAGAGAGATGGGTGTCATGCCTTGTTGGTAAGAGAGGGATGAGTTGTGTACTCGACTTGTGATTGATTGATTGATGTGATGGGTTGTAAAGATTCTCTCAGAATTCGCAACGCGCGGCATTTTTATCGAAATAAACGCGAGCCCACAACTCCTGGCCTAGGTATTGCATCGGCGCGCGAGACGCGGCGTTGGAACTGTGATGACGACACGGTCGCTAGGGTATAAGTTTCGAGTCAAGCCAACTTTGATATACGGGATGCGATTTAGGGTCACACGCAAATATTATTTACGTGTCGCGGGTCGTCGGAATTCGACTGGGAGGACCGCGGGATCCTAAGAAATGGTACGGACTATGATACGGGCCTTACTGCTTGTGTCTTGTAGTATCCTTGGTAGGGAGCCGAGAGCCCGAGGTTGGCCCCCATGGTGTCAGACCCTCTAGATTCCAATATGGTTGACTGATCACTTGAGGGATTGCCCCCCGAGTGGGTTGGTCGGCCACACGACTATATGTCATTGGTTGGGCAGCTGACTACCCCCTAGAGTTACTTGATCTAGCTAGATATTGATTCTTGGAATGACGGTAACCCTGTTGGTCATGGTATTCTGGTTGGCTATAGAGTTGTCCATCTCGGTCGTCTCATACCACTAGTAGAGGTAATGAAGGCCAACCTCGTCGCTCTCCCTTGTTGGCTCTGGTTACAAGCTCAGTGGGTTGTTCTCCTTCATATCTATTAAGACGAAGTATAGGGAGCGCTTATCAATTTCCTCAAGTCTCATAAGAAGACTTTAAGTTATTTTCTCGTTTGCTTCGCATTGTGGTTTAGAAACTCTAGTGACATGCTGCATGTATTCTATGAACTTTTGAAGAATGCAACAAAGTCGCCAGAAAAATGTTGGGATAAAGATTGTACTTCAACATCGATTACAAGCTCATATTGTTAAGCCAGGTCCTATTATTCTTCCACAACATTGACCACATAACTAGCCTTTTTTTATTTAGAAGGCATTATATTTTATTTATGAGATATACAAAACCTACTGAGTTCAATTGGGCATGCTAAAAGAGTGTTGCTGCCAATTCAATCAAATCAGGCTACATGTGTAAATGATGGCCTAGATTGGTTATTCATGTGAGATTATGATGTGCGAGTGTGCTAGAGTCTAATTGAGTTAGAGGTTATGATTGAATTGTTGGTCTCCCCCACAATGAGATGGACAAATTGAAGACTAGACTGGGATCCAGTTATCCTCTCTATCATCGATTTCCGCTCCATTCAGGAAATTGGTGAAAGGATAGGGGTTAGCCCTTCCAAATGAGTTATTTTTTTCTTGTGACAATAGACGTGAGCTTATAGCCTTAAGTACATTTTCTTTCACCACTCTTTAGATTTGTATGTTTCTTAAATGAGCAAGAATATACAAATAAATGAACTAAAGCTAAATAAATGTCTTTATTGATATAGAATTTGTAGTTTATTACAATCGATAGAATATTAACCAACAAAATAAATAAACGAAACCAACTTAAATTAGGATAAATACCTAACTCGTCTATTAGAATAGATGATCGAGATGGGTGGTCAGTAGGATATGACCGGTTTGGTATGAACAACTGAATCAGAACTCAATTGAACATATTCCTACAACTTAAGGTTGAGGATATCTACTCCTACTCTTAAGGTATTATCATAAGAGCCTCTATATAGTAATGATTAAGCCTAAATATTGTATATTTATCCTTTCAATTACACTTCAAGGCTAGAAAAATAAAGTTTTGAAGCTACAAGATTAAAAAGACAAAGTTCATAAATTTAGATAAATAATCCATTTGATCCAATTGAGGACAATTTTGATCTAATTAAAGGCAATTTCAATCTAATCAAAGACAGATTTGATTTAATCGATAAATTCATGTTTTTTCAAGTTTAGTTGTTGAACAAATTCTGTTTCTAAATAAATGTGATTGTAGACCTCTTCGATCCCATCAACACCCATCGATGACATGTGCAAGTGCGTAAATCAAAGTCGGTTTACGAATTTTCTAGAGAAGTGCGTAAGTTTGGAGCTCCTACCTATTTAAGGTGTTATTTAGGACGCTCCTAAGTATCTTCTAGAGTTTGGAGAGTGAGAGAAAGCTTAGGTGGATCATCGACAACATTCTTCAGCTTCGATTTTTCCACGGATTCTAGTAGATATTTTTATTTTTGTTTTGTTCTAGAGTTAGCTATGACTAGTTAATCTCTTAGCTAAGGCCAAGGGGTGAAGCTTTCTAGTTTATTGTAATATTTTAGTTTATTGATTCGTACATTTAAAATTTCATGATGTTAATTAATTAAAATAGATTTGGATTTTACTTTAAAGTTTTTATGTTGTTTCTTTTTTATTCATTGCCGAGTTCGGTTACATTGGATACTTGGAAGCACAATTACAATACTTGTTTAGAGAATGAATCAATCTGTAAAATTCTTTGATCTATTGTAGACTCCGGGCATACTGAATGCATTTAATTTCCTACGATTGATGTCCGGGTGCTTCATGAGAGAATCGTTCAATTGAAATCATAGATTGTTGGTTATTGAGATTGATTTAACCGTTTGATCTTCTGATTAGAATGAATTGGAATTCAGTTGTAATTGAGTTATAGATGATGAATTGATGAATTATGTGTTGTGATTACTAGAAGTGGATCCCTAGTTATTTTTAGTATTTGTTTTTACCTATACTTATTCGCTAGATTAAAAATCTAGACAAACTGTTAGCTTTAGACTAGTTCTAGTTTTCCTTTAACACTTCCTATGGTTCAACCTCAGTCTCATTGAGAATATATTACTTCGCAGCCTCGCACCTGGGGTTGTGCAAGCCCTGAGTTATATCAAGTAGCTACCCAGGCTAAACTAAACTAAGGAAAGATCAACAAAAGATAGATAAAGGCTTTGAGCTCTTCTTCCTATCCTTCTTTTAAACCTTGTCAAGGCAGTGAAAAGCCTTCATTGGGCTTCATTATTGCTTTTGAATCCTTCGTACTATAGTTGCAATTCTAGATATATATGGAAATTCCCTTGATTGCTCTGAAACTGGCGACTTGAATTGGGAAATAAACTCCAGTTGAATTTGAACTTGCTAGCTTTTCGGATCTTATTTTCGTAGTTGATTTGTCGTGGAGATGTTCGTGGTCCACTAAAGACCGGGCCTGTAATGACCAAAGTTTCTCCGATAAAGACAACCAGACCAAGATCCACAAACTTTAAGGGCTAGATCTGAACTGATTATGGCCAGTCAATATCTCTACTGATGACAAAGTTTCTCCGATAAAGACAACCAGACCAAGATCCACAAACTTCAAGGGCTAGATCTGAACTGATTATGGCCAGTCAATATCTCTACTGACGGCCTACCTTGTCATCTTTAAGATGTTGGACAGTTCAGATCAAACCACCCCCTTCATTTAACCGTCCAGTAGGTGATGGTCTGAAGTCAGGTAGAGTTTGATACTTGGTACCAATCTATTATCGGACTAGGTTGGATCTAATTCTCCCATTCTCTTAATTTCGATTAATATACGGAGTGTGGAACCTAACAAAACCGATTTGTCTGTCTCTCCTTACTTAGTCCTAACTACTTCCGAATTGGCTTGGATATAGGTCTGATCTATTGTCACTACCTCTTCGAGCGTCTTTATAAAATTCTTTTTATTTTGAAAAGACTATGAGATATGGTTTCACTGAGAATAGCATAGCCAAATTCATAATAAATCCGTTCTCTTGACAAGTGTTTTATAGATGTACCTCTACATTATAAATTGGTATGCTGATTCATGACCATTCATCGTTAAGACATGTGTTAAGGGTATATACCATGTAATTAATAATAAGATGCTTAATGCCAAAGATAAATCAACTAAAAATCTCTTCATATGCAGGTACATCTCACGTGAACATATAATGTCACTGCATCACAATTTTCTACTGGACCACATCAGACCATCGAAAATGGGCGCCCAAAATGATGTAAACACAAACACCGACTATTTGACTTTTTCTCTGTTGACTGCAGACCGTTGATGTATTTGATTCTGGACTGTCTATTTGTAGGCCACCCTATCAAATTAAGTCTTTTTTTAAGGAGATGATATCTGGGCAAAAATTTAAAAAATAAAATAAAATTCTAGGCTGTGACAAATTCAACGTCTTAGACCTGTACACGTAAGCAAACTATTCATTGACGTTTAGCAGGAAGTAACAACAGGAATTCTGACCAAAGGCTGACAGTGATAGGCGAAGGTTAAAGTTTGACCAGATTAGTAGTAGTTGACTTTTACTTTGGAGAGTTATTTTATACTCGGGCAAAGCATGACACTAAATACATGGGCACTTAGAAACTATACATGTGACACACATAATATCAAATTAAACCGACTAAATTGTGGAATCCTATGTAACTAAATCACAATTCCAAAATCAGATTGGTATATCAATCCTAACCTCTGATTGTAGGACACTTGCATTTTAAGATAGGAATTGTATATTATTTCAACCGTCTAATAAATGTCCACCAATCTGATAATCTGGTAATCAAATAAGAGTAACTTTTGGTTCATGATACATCCAAGCCAGAAGTGCAATTTCTATGTGCCTGTGTATCATTCTCACACATAACTAGAGTATCAAAGTTTTCGTCTTTACATTTTACACAGCTTGTGAATGCATTTGGTCGCTTGCAAGAATCTCCACCGATTTTAGCTCTTGGAAATCATCCTGTGGTGGGCCACGCCATCAATGAAGAGTGGCAGAAATTGCCAGAAACAGTGTTAAGTATTAGAAGTCTGATTAGGGCCTTTCTAATAGACATTTAAGGCAAGAAAGTGGGGAATGTACGGTTCACATTCAATGCTCAAAAGAAATCCATAGATCAGATGGATATGATCATTCGATTGTTTATGCAGTGGCCCATCTACCATTCCACTGATCTCTTGTTACAGACCGATTTCTTTGCAAAGGCCACCGATCAGATGGCCCCCATCGGATCTACCATTATCCTTTTCTTACCGGTTTCTCCTTAGCTGTTGGGAGTAAGAACTCCAAATTGCCGTGTAAGGCTGCGCTCCTTGCTCTGTCCTGATTTTGAGTCTGAGAAGAATCTTTAGGCCGCACTTTCAATGGTTTACAAGCAAAGCAGTTTGGATATTTTAATACACATGCATATAGAATGAATCCGAATCCTCTGCTTGCCACATTAGGCTTTTTCTTATCTTCCTGTATTGTAATTGATACATGTTATCATTGACATTGTCAACACTGTTGTATTAAATATAGTATATGATTATGTGAACCAATCACATTGCAACAAATAAGTTTTTCCTGATTGTAGCAAGCATAGGATCAGGATTCATATGGATGATGTCAGCGAATTCTTAAATAAAAATATACACATTCATAACTAGGGCATACATCGAAACATGACAAAACCAGTGAATCTGAGCCTCTAATCCAATCAAGAGGGCCACTCCTACGATGGTCTGAACACACTTGTTAGTAGTTCTCATATAACACGGTATAACTTACAATTTGAAAATATAAGTGATTTGGATCATTAAGCTCATCCAAATAGCTTATATTTAGGATTTAGGGGTTGTTTGGATGCTTATAAACAGTTTTAGCGATAAATGATTTACCTCTATAAAATATTTATAGCATGTCTTGTTTGGCTGTTGTGGTAGCCTGCATTTTTAATACCAGCGGTCAATGCAATCAATCTGTAGGTAGCTAGGTAGCCATCCTGGATGATTGGATCTCCATTCTGAAAGATTGCTAGGGCATTCCTGCGTACACTGGAGTCTAAGAATACATTTGATATTTCTATAAATAAGAGTTTATTAGCTTATTTCAAAAAAAAAAAAAAAAGCTTTTAAACTATTTGGTAAAAGTCTTTTATTTGTTTAGAAAGTAGCAAATAAGTTTCAATGTTATAAGGGGAGGAATGAATACTTTTTAAAATAGAATTTATTTGGCTTATTCTAGACAATTTTTTTTGACAAATTTATCCTTAAACTTTTTAAAATAATTTCGATTTTGCCCTCTTTTCTTCTCTTTACGATTTGTTCAAGGTAAGCCCACATGATAAATGACCAGCGTTGGTGAGCCCCACATAATGAACGGTCCACATTAAAGGTGGGCCTACATAATGCTCGGTCACATCAAAGGCGAGCCCCATATGATGGACGACTTGCATCAAAATGTAGCCCTACATTATAGACAATCCACATCAAGTAAGACCTGCTTAATGGATGGTTCACATCAAAGGTGGGACCCACATGATGGATGGTGGATATTGAATGTGGGATTCCATGATGGTCTTTTTAAAAAAAAAAAATTTGAGTTAGTGTTAGTACACACCCATCAGTACACACACTCCATGTTAGCCACCCCCACCAGGGATCGTTACCAAGACCTCAAGTGTTGAGATGAGGTATCTCCACTCAGTCTGCCAATTGAGCTAGGATTACACGATGGTTGATATTAAATATGGGCCCACATGATGAATGATCCATATTGAAGGTTGGGCTGCACATGTGGACAATCCACAACAAAGGTGGGACCTGCATTATGTATGGTCAACAACAAAGGTGGGTCCCACATGATGGACTATCCACATCAAGTGGGCCCCACATGATAGATGGTCCACAACAAAGGTGGGATTCCACATGATGGATGGTGGATATCAAAGGTAGGCCCCTTATGATGAACGATCCATATTGAACGTGGGACCCCACATCAAGGTAGGCCTATGTGATGAATGGTTCACATCAAAGGTGGGCCCCATAGATAGAAGGCCCGTATCAAAGTGTCACTACAAGAAAAATGGGCAAAGGCTACGGACTAAATCCGTAGCAATAGCCCTTTTGCTACGGATCTAGTTCGTGCCACGTCCGTCGCAATTGGTGGGGTAGCTAAAGGTCTAGCTACGGATAATATCCGTAGCAATAGGTATAATTAGCTACGGATATTTTCCGTAGCAATAGATACCAATAGCTACGGATATAATCCGTAGCCATAGATACCAACAGCTACGGATATAATCCGTAGTTATAGACCGTAATAGCTACGGCGAAAAGCTGTATTTCGTAGCTATTTTCCCTGTTTCGTAGCTATTTTTCCTGTTTCCATTGCAAGAACCTGCTATGATTGATAACTCATCTAAGCTTAATGCAATTAGAGAAAAAAATGATACATTTATTACAATAGCAATCAAATCTACAATGCATCCTGCATTCACATTTCTAAATAAACAATACTTCACTTTGCTCAACCTATCATAAAAATTACAACTAAGGCGTGCCCTCATGCATTAAATAATGCTCGTGCTTTTACAGAATTTTCTTTCTTCAGACGGTTAAGTTCAGCAAACACAGAAGATAGATCTTCTTCTTTCCTTGAAACTGCATAAGTAACTTCTGTAGACTTCGACACAAGATTACTTTCAAGTTTCAAAACCCTTCCCTTGAGAAAATGAATTTCATCATCCACTAACTTCTTTAGCTTGTCAGCCTGTATAAAACAACAATTGTAGACACAATTGAACAAGCATGCCTTTGTACACATCTCGAAAGGAAGAAAGACCTAAAAAAAAAAAAGAGCTGGAAAAAAATAATTATATATAAAGAAATAAAAAATGTACCTACAAATCTTCTAAACTATAGCAAAATCTATAGGTTAGGTTATCGGTTATAAGTTTAGGTTATAAGTTATAGGTTAAGGTTTAGTTTATAGGTTTAGGAAATCGGGTTCGGGTTCAGGATCGGGTTTAGGTTTGGGTTTTCAAGTTTAGGTTTAGGTTAGGGAGTTGAGATTAGGATTAGGTGTAGGTTTAGGTTTAGGAATTTGAGAATACATTTAGGTTAAGGTTTAGGGAATTGAGAATAGGTTAAGGTATAGGTTTAGGAAATCGGGTTCGTGTTCAAGATCGGGTTTAGGTTTGGGTTTTCAAGTTTAGGTTTAGGTTTAGGTTTAGGTTAGAGAGTTGAGATTAGGATTAGGTGTAGGTTTAGGTTTAGGGATTTGAGAATACATTTAAGTTAAGGTTTAGAGAATTGAGAATAGGTTAAGGTTTAGGTTTAGGAAATCGGATTCGGGTTCGTGGATCGGGTTTAGGTTTGGGTTCTCAAGTTTAGGTTTAGGTTTAGGTTAGGGAGTTGAGATTAGGATTAGGTGTAGGTTTAGGTTTAGGGATTTGACAATACATTTAGGTTAAGGTTTAGGTTAAAGGTTTTAGTTTAGGTTAAGGTTATAGGTTTTGGTTTAGGTTTAGGTTTAAGTTTTAGGTTTAGGTTATAGATTTAGGGAATTGAGAATAGTTTAAGGTTTAGGTTTAGGAAATCGGGTTCGGGTTCGGGATCGGCTTTAGGTTTGGGTTTTCAAGTTTAGGATCCGGTTTAGGTTAGAGAGTTGAGATTAGGATTAGGTGTA
Source organism: Magnolia changhungtana (assembly GCA_030180095.1). Classification (NCBI taxonomy): domain Eukaryota; kingdom Viridiplantae; phylum Streptophyta; class Magnoliopsida; order Magnoliales; family Magnoliaceae; genus Magnolia; species Magnolia changhungtana. Next base: position 8,317,395 of record JASAUF010000220.1, read on the forward strand.
GGTTTAGGTTTAGGGATTTGAGAATACATTTAGGTAAAGATTTAGGTAATTGAGAATAGGTTAAGGTTTAAGTTTAGGAAATCGGGTTCGGGTTCAAGATCGGCTTTAGGTTTGGGTTTTCAAGTTTAGGTTTACGTTTAGGTTAGGGAGTTGAGATTAGGATTAGGTGTAGGTTTAGGTTTAGGGATTTGAGAATACATTTAGGTTAAGGTTTAGGTTATAGGATTTGGTTTAAGTTAAGGTTATAGGTTTTGGTTTAGGTTTAGGTTTAAGTTTTAGGTTTAGGGAATTGAGAATAGTTTAAGGTTTAGGTTTAGGAAATTGGGTTTGAGTTCGGGATCAGCTTTAGGTTTGGGTTTTTAAGTTTAGGATCCGGTTTAGGTTAGGGAGTTGAGATTAGGATTAGGTGTAGGTTTAGGTTTAGGGATTTGAGAATACATTTAGGTTAAGGTTTAGGTTAAAGGTTTTGGTTTAGGTTAAGGTTATAGGTTTTGGTTTAGGTTTAGGTTTAAGTTTTAGGTTTAGGTTATAGATTTAGGGAATTGAGAATAGTTTAAGGTTTAGGTTTAGGAAATCGGGTTCAGGTTCGGGATTGGCTTTAGGTTTGGGTTTTCAAGTTTAGGATCTGGTTTAGGTTAGAGAGTTGAGATTAAGATTAGGCATAGGTTTAGGTTTAGGGATTTAAGAATACATTTAGGTAAAGGTTTAGGGAATTGAGAATAGGTTAAGGTTTAAGTTTAGGAAATCGGGTTTGGGTTCAAGATCGACTTTAGGTTTGGGTTTTCAAGTTTAGGTTTAGGTTTAGGTTAAGGAGTTGAGATTAGGATTAGGTGTACGTTTAGGTTTAGGGATTTGAGAATATATTTAGGTTAAGGTTTAGGTTATAGGATTTGGTTTAAGTTAAGGTTATAGGTTTTGGTTTAGGTTTAGGTTTAAGTTTTAGGTTTAGGTTATAGATTTAGGGAATTGAGAATAGTTTAAGGTTTAGGTTTAGAAAATCGGGTTCGTGTTCGGGATCATCTTTAGGTTTGGGTTTTCAAGTTTAGGATCCGGTTTAGGTTAGGGAGTTGAGATTAGGATTAGTTGTAGGTTTAGGTTTAGGGATTTGAGAATACATTTAGGTTAAGGTTTAGGGAATTGAGAATAGGTTAAGGTTTAGGTTTAGGAAATCGGGTTCGGGTTCAAGATCGGGTTTAGGTTTGGGTTTTCAAGTTTAGGTTTAAGTTTAGGTTAGGGAGTTGAGATTAGGATTAGGTGTAGGTTTAGGTTTAGGGATTTGAGAATACATTTAGGTTAAGGTTTAGGTTATAGGTTTTGGTTTAGGTTAAGGTTATAGGTTTTGGTTTTGGTTTTGGTTTAGGTTTAAGTTTTAGGTTTAGGTTATAGATTTAGGGAATTGAGAATAGTTTAAGGTTTAGATTTAGGAAATCGGGTTCGGAGTTCGGGATCGGCTTTAGGTTTGGGTTTTCAAGTTTAGGATCCGGTTTAGGTTAGAGAGTTGAGATTAGGATTAGGTGTAGGTTTAGGTTTAGGGATTTGAGAATACATTTAGGTAAAGGTTTAGGGAATTGAGAATAGTTTAAGGTTTAGTTTTAGGAAATCGGGTTCGGGTTCGAGGATCGGCTTTAGGTTTGGGTTTTCAAGTTTAGATCCGGTTTAGGTTAGAGAGTTGAGATTAGGATTAGGTGTAGGTTTAGGTTTAGGAATTTGAGAATACATTTAGGTTAAGGTTTAGGTTATAGGTTTTGGTTTAGGTTAAGGTTATAGGTTTTGGTTTAGGTTTAGGTTTAAGTTTTAGGTTTAGGTTTAGGTTTAGGTTATAAATTTAGGGAATTGAGAATAGTTTAAGGTTTAGGTTTAAGAAATCGGGTTCGGGTTTGGGATTGGCTTTAGGTTTGGGTTTTCAAGTTTAGGATCCGATTTAGATTAGGGAGTTGAGATTAGGATTAGGTGTAGGTTTAGGTTTAGGGATTTGACAATACATTTAGGTTAAGGTTTAGGTTAAAGGTTTTAGTTTAGGTTAGGATTATAGTTTTTGGTTTAGGTTTGGGTTTAAGTTTTAGGTTTAGGTTATAGATTTAGGGAATTGAGAATAGTTTAAGGTTTAGGTTTAGGAAATCAAGTTCGGGTTCGGGATCGGCTTTACCTTTAGGTTTTCAAGTTTAGGATCCGGTTTAGGTTAGAGAGTTGAGATTAGGATTAGGTGTAGGTTTAGGTTTAGGGATTTGAGAATACATTTAGGTAAAGGTTTAGGGAATTGAGAATAGGTTAAGGTTTAGGTTTAGGAAATCGGGTTCAGTTCAAGATCGGGTTTAGGTTTGGGTTTTCAAGTTTAGGTTAGGTTTAGGTTAGGGAGTTGAGATTAGGATTAGGTGTAGGTTTAGGTTTAGGGATTTGAGAATACATTTAGGTTAAGGTTTAGGTTATAGGTTTTGGTTTAAGTTAAGGTTATAGGTTTTGGTTTAGGTTTAGGTTTAAGTTTTAGGTTTAGGTTATAGATTTAGGAATTAAGAATAGTTTAAGGTTTAGGTTTAGGAAATCGGGTTCGTGTTCGGGATCGGCTTTAGGTTTGGGTTTTCAAGTTTAGGATCCGGTTTAGGTTAGGGAGTTGAGATTAGGATTAAGTGTAGGTTTAGGTTTAGGGATTTGAGAATACATTTAGGTTAAGGTTTAGGGAATTGAGAATAGGTTAAGGTTTAGGTTTAGGAAATGGGGTTCGGGTTCAAGATCGGGTTTAGGTTTGGGTTTTCAAGTTTAGGTTTAGGTTTAGGTTAGGAATTGAGATTAGGATTACGTGTAGGTTTAGGTTTAGGGATTTGTGAATACATTTAGGTAAAGGTTTAAGGAATTGAGAATAGGTTAAGGTTTAGGTTTAGGAAATCGGGTTCGGGTTCAAGATCGGCTTTAGGTTTGGGTTTTCAAGTTTAGGTTTAGGTTTAGGTTAGGGAGTTGAGATTAGGATTAGGTGTAGGTTTAGGTTTAGGGATTTGAGAATACATTTAGGTTAAGGTTTAGGTTATAGGTTTTGGTTTAAGTTAAGGTTATAGGTTTTGGTTTTGGTTTAGGTTTAGGTTATTGATTTAGGGAATTGAGAATAGTTTAAGGTTTAGGTTTAGAAATCGAGTTCGTGTTCGGGATCGGCTTTAGGTTTGAGTTTTCAAGTTTAGGATCCGGTTTAGGTTAGGGAGTTGAGATTAGGATTAGGTGTAGGTTTAGGTTTAGGGATTTGAGAATACATTTAGGTTAAGATTTAGGGAATTGAGAATAGGTTAAGGTTTAGGTTTAGGAAATTGGGTTCGGGTTCAAGATGGGGTTTAGGTTTGGGTTTTCAAGTTTAGGTTTATGTTTAGGTTAGGGAGTTGAGATTAGGATTAGGTGTAGGTTTAGGTTTAGGGATTTGAGAATACATTTAGGTTAAGGTTTAGGTTATAGGTTTTGGTTTAAGTTAAGGTTTTAGGTTTTGGTTTAGGTTTAGGTTTAAGTCTTAGGTTTAGGTTATAGATTTAGGGAATTGAGAATAGTTTAAGGTTTAGGTTTAGGAAATCGGGTTCGAGTTTGAGATCGGCTTTAGGTTTGGGTTTTCAAGTTTAGGTTTAGGTTAAGGGTGTGGTCCCTGCAAATACAGATATAAAAATGGCGTGTGCAAATGGCAAGGCCCTTCCAATGTTGTCCATAGGAAATGGACGGCTTCTTCATGGTCATAACAGCGGGTCCTACCTTTCAGGGACCCCCGCTCATCCGGATAGCTATGATGCACATCCGGGTCTGCTCCATTAATTTCGAGCAAATACATAAACACAGCCTGTCCAAATGGCCAGGCCCCTCCAATGTTGTCCATAGGAAATGGACAGCTTCATCATGGTCATAACAGCGGTTTCCACCTTCCAGGGACCCCCGCTCTACATCCGGATAGCTCCGACGCACATCCGGATCTACTTCATCAATTTCATAATATTATATAAACATGGGCCTGTCCAAATGGTCAAGCCACTTCTTCAATGAATCATATAGTATGAAGGAAAGAAGACTCACCAATTTAGCTAGCAAGGAGAGAAAGTGTGAGTGCTTGGAATGTCGCCCTTTCTTTGAATAATGGATGCATATTCCAAATTGCAATCTGAGAATGAGTAAATTTTTTAGTTTCTCCGACAATGCAAATGGGCACAAATTTACATATAAAGATTTTAAAGATTGTAAAACATTCCAAGACATTAGTTGCACAAATAATGGATGAGACATACCAAGACTATAGGTGCCCAGAGCAAGATAACTGCACCAATGTTGTACCTAGCTGCATTGAAAGAGCAAAAAAATTATATGAATGAAAAAATAACAATTTCAAAGATAAAATAAATAGTTAAAAACTTTACCATTTCAATATGAACCTTGTAGTGGCAACATTGATCTGTGCGGCTAAAAATACATGAGCCTGCATATAAAAATCTCAAGTTAGTTGGGCCTTTGAGGTCCTCAAATGATAATAGAAGAAGCCAGTAAACTAAAAACACATAAGCCTGCATACAACTTACCTTGATGCCCATTCTCCCTCCTCCTTTACCCGGGCTTGGGACCGGCAATGCAACGAGTTGCATTGGCAGAGTTAAAAAGGGGCTTAGCCTCCATTTGGTTTGTTACGACCAAATGGAGTCTAATATGTTTACATATAGAGTATAAAATTCATTCAAAATTACAAAAATGAAACCAAACAACATATAGAGTAACAACAAAAAAAAACAAAAAAAACAAACGAAACATCAATATAAAGTAACTAAAAACCAAACCAAGTTCTAAGTTCATCAATATAAAGTAACTAAAGTGTCAAATTAGTTCAAAATTAACCAAAAAAAAAACAAGCGAAACATCATATATATATAAAGTAACTAAAAAAAGCATCCACACCAAGTTCAATTATAGAGTACCAAGTTTGTTTGAATTATCAAAATCTCAAAGATTCCTTCCCCCATTGCACAAGTGATCCCAGACCGTCCTCTCCAAGTGTAGATGCAAACCCATCTTCTTTCCATAAACGAGTGTTAGGATGTATAATCTCAGTCAGGGTAATAACAAAAGCTCCATCCTCCACTGGTTCGCAATGGACAACTGCATTTGGATTAACTTCGTGTACTTGACCACGAGCAACTACATCACGATTTCCCCAACCAAGCAAGTCGCATCTCTTACCGATATATATAACATCCGGCTACATGTACACATATGAAATGACATTAGTATTTTATTGTTTATAAAATAATTGTAAGTTCAATACAGTACCAAATTTACACTTGCATACCGACAATGCCTGAGCAGATTTAGCAATTGTTGGTGATGAGAGGTTTTGCGTAGATTGTGTGTGTTGCTGTATCTCCATCCAGGCCTCCATCTTGGACAATGATTTCTTTATATCAAATATCTCTTGCACTAGGCCATCTCTTTCTTTTGTCAAATTCTCTACCTTTGAACGGGCAGGGGCTGACATCTTCAGTCCTGTTTTGGTTATCGAGCAACCTAGACCCCGCATTCGCCCTCTACTATCAGAACCAACCAACTGTAAGACATTGCAAATCAAGTTATTAGAAAATTCATAATTACCATGAATCTCACTGTAATTTTTAAATTTTATTATTACCTGTGTAAGGGCATCGTCAACGCCGGTAATCTTAGAAGAAGGATTGCTAGAATAAAGCTCATCTAATTTTTTCTGCGACAAAATACAAATGGATGTAAAATAATTCAAAGTTATACATTGGCATCTCATAAAGGTACTGGTTAGTAGTAGAAGGGGATGTCCTTAAAACAAGGTCAGGATACTGGACAACTTTGTCCTTGCTTGTATGGGCTCTTAAGTAAACATCACATCTACCTATCTCGGCATCAGAGGTAAGATTCTTCTCTTTCGCCTTTGATACATTACATATTAATGGAGTTAGATGAGTGATAATTTAAAAGTAAATTTAATATTAAACTATAATACCTATATTTATAAATAAATAATACATACCATCTGATGGCGAATAACAGTCATGTTGTTCCTTCCAAGGCATGTAGGTCGTGTTAGCTTGGACCGATTGACTTTATTCCTTTCACTTGATTTCTTGAATTCCTCAGTGCTATGTTGATTCACGAAGACTAACCAATCTTCCATAGGGATACCAGGGGGGGCAGGACTATCTCTCACAACTACATGATCTTTGTCTTTAATATATTTTGCAGTTAACCTTTTCTTGTAATTCCGCCATGTTTCCTTGATACGTTTTGTTACGTATGTAAGACTCGCATCCCAACTTTGACCCTCATACTCATAAGCCCGTGACAATAACTCTATGATCATTTGAATGTGTACATGAGGCACCTGGCGAAAGTCCTGGTATGTGATCGGGATATGAGTACGGGTGAGGATACCGATATGCGATGCAAATTGCTTTTGTTCAGGACAATCCTCATTCGGTTGTCCGAATTCATTCGTCTTTAGGACTTTTTTCCTATCAGGTTGCTCATGTAAAAAAGCACCCCTAGTAGGACCTCTCTTTCTTGACGAAGAAGAAGAAGCTGGCACAACAACATAAAAAGAGTAACAGTTATATATACACATCGTTGATTACCCTCAAATGATAAGAAAATTGAAATTTACATATCTAGTTAAGGAAAACTATCATATTACCTTTGGTCTTGCTCGCATCTATAGTCTCGGTCAAGTGCACACCCAATGCCTCTGGTTGTGAATCCATGTGCCTATTTAAATTAAAATAAAATAAAATAAAAACACTAATGATTAAAACAATAACTTGGATAACAGATAAAGTACAAATAATTCACTACATTATCCATACCTTAATTGGATTTCCTTCAATAAATATCATATTGTTGCATGCTTAGAAAATATTAACAATTCAAGAGATTCTCCTTGATCGCTTTCTTTTCTTGGTTTTCTCGACTACAACACTGATGTCTTCAGGTTCATTGAATATCAACTCATCAATAATTGCTAATGAGGTGAGATTAGGTCCTGCATCGGCATCAGTTACATCCTTAAACCGTTCCGGTAGATGGCATGTCTCTTCTTCGATAAAAATCTTTTTTGGAACTTCCAATACCACATGCCATTCAGGATTTTTTGGATCTCTGGAGTAGAAAACTTGTGTGGCATGCTCCGCAAGAATGAACGGCTCGTCACCCAATTTGTCTGAACTGTAAAGACTGGACAAATTTACTAATCTCAGATTCGCTTTGACATCAAAAGAAACACCATGATGTGTCACCTTAACCCAATCACACTTAAATAAGACGGTCTTGTACCCTGTTCTGTACTCCAATTGGATAATTCTACGAAGGACTCCGTAGTAAGGTTGATTTTCATCCACTGTATTTATATCCTTAGCACTAGATCGAAAGGTGGTCATACCCTCAATCATAACCCCACTGTTTTGGTTCGTTTTATTCTCCTCATAGTCCTTAGTGATAAAGAGAAAACCATTAATACAATACTTATTGTATTGAGTACAAAAAGCTAGAGGTCCTCTCACTATATCTTTAAATTCTTTATCGTCAGATTCGCTAAACTCTGGTTGCCTCTTCAACCAAGGTATCAATTCATCCAAACTAGGCACCCTGTTGGTCCTCCTATAACATCGCTGCAAGAAATCTTTGTGCTTCCTGCGCATTATTTGATACCATTGTTATATTGAAATCGCATAAAGTAAAGAAAATATATACAAATGAGCTAATTGTGCATACCCTTCCCACACATCATAGCTGGGATGACTCTTCAGTACCCATGTACGAGCCTGTTCGTATTCGATACCCGCTAGGATAACACTTTGACCTGAACCTATTGGACCAACATCGTCATCATTGTTATTGTCATCAACGACATCTTGCAACTTTTGTAGTCCTGAAATGACTCCATCAAACTGTTTTTCCAATTTTTCCAAGAGGCTTATTTTTTGTTTTCCTCTGTATTGGTTGCAATATATAATTGTCTCCTCTTGGATATATTATTCTACAATGCAACCCTCAGGTCGCGTCTTGTTACGGACATAGGCCTTAAATGTCTTCATGAACCTGACAAAGATAATGATACATTACAAATACATACAACTGTAGATGTTAAGCCGGATTATTCTTACTAAACTTATAGCATACCTTTCGAATGGATACATCCATCGATAGTATACAGGACCACATATACGAGCCTCGTAAGCCAAGTGGATGGACAGATGCATCATCACGACAAATATAGATGGAGGGCATATAATCTCAAGCTGACATAAGGTCCTAGCCATACCCCTCTCAAGAGTGAGGAGCATTTGAACGTCTACTGTTGTTGAGCACAAGGCATTAAAGAAGGTGCAAAAGCTTGTAATTATAGGACGAATGACCTTCCTATCCCTGAATGCATGCTGGATGAGAACTGGGAGCAAATGTTGCATCAACACATGGTAAGAATGAGACTTCATTCCCTTTAAATCCACGCAATCTCCCTTTATGATGGTCTTCCAATTTGCACTAAAACCGACTGGAACACACAGGTCATGCAAAGTCTGAATGAAAAGCTTTTTCTCTTCTTTTCTTAAACAAAAAGGACCTTGTTTCTGAATCATCTTGCCATTGCTCTTTTTTAGCCATAGACGCTTCTTAATTCTCAATTGTTTCAGGTCCCTGCGCGCATTAGCATCATCCTTAGTCTTGCCAGGTGTGTTCAACAACAAGGCGATAAGGATTTCACATATATTTTTCTCGACATGCATAACATCAAGGTTGTGATGCACCGGAATATCTTTCCAATACTCTAGATCAAATAATATAGACCGTTTAAAGAACCACGGTGATTCAACAACACCCATTAGATCTTGTCGGCCTCCATCAATACCCCTCATATTCCTCTTCTCAGTCTTCCCCCTTTGTATATGCAGGTTTGCAGTCTGTCTTTCGACCTCAATCCCGTCCAGATGAATGGGTTGACGTCGTTTCTCTACCTTCTTATTGAAGGTGCCAGCACTTGTGTCCTTTCTTGCCTGGTCTGACATTGACAACCATCGTCTGTGACCCATATAAACATGTTTCTTTCCATATTGGAGTCGCAAGGAATCTGTGTTAGGACCACATACAGGACAACCATACTTACCCTTGGTCCTACAACCAGAAATATTATCATATGCTGGAAAGTCATGGATTGTCCAGAGCAAAACGGCACGCATTTTGAATTTATTTTTATGATATGCATCAAGCGTCGTGACCCCTTTATGCCATAAGTCTTGCAATTCATCAATCAATAGTCGTAAATAAACATCAATATCCTTTCCTGATTGTTGTGGTCCTCAATGAGCAAAGCCAACATAGTAAACTGAGGTTTCATGCAAAGCTTTGACGGAAGGTTGTACGTCACACACATAACGGGCCATAAACTATGAGCTGTAGTGAAAGCACCGAATGGGTTAAACCCATCTGTAGCCAGGCCCAATCGAACATTGCGAGGCTCAGCTGAAAAATCCATATACTTCTCATCAAGATTCTTCCATGCAATAGAATCAGTCGGATGCTCCATCTTTTCAGGTTACAATTTTCTGGTTGAGTGCCAGGACATTTCTTTCACTAACCATGGCACACTGAACATTCTTTGTAGCCTTGGTGTTAATGGAAAATACCTTAACACCTTGGCAGGTACTCGAGATTATTTTTTCTCAACATTCATTTCAATCTTGAACCTAGGAGCTTTACAAGTTGGACAACTGGTTTTCATCTCGTTCTCTTTCCAGTACAAGATACAGTCTTTTGAACAAGCATGAATCTTCACATAATCAAGACCCAACTTTGTAATGATCTTCTTCGCTTGGTAGGTATTAGTAGGAGCCTTGTTACCAGAAGGTAACACCTTCTTTAGTAGCTGAAGGAACTCTATAAAGCTTTTTTCACTCCATCCATGGTTCACCTTTAATTTGAAAAGTTGTACAATAAAAGTCAGCACAGTAAAATCTTGGGCCCCTGGGTATAGCTCAGTCATTGCGTCTCATAGATTTTCTTCAAACTCATCAGTTTCATTTTTCCCAAAGATGCCTTCGACTACAGGGGCCACATTCGGCTCATCCTGTATAACTTCATCTAGGTTATTACCACCGAGTTCTTGAACAATCACGTTGTGAACCTCATTTAAGTTCAGGACATTGTGGTACTGTTGGAAACTTGATGCACATTCAGTACGCTTAGGTGATACATGCTCACCATGCATGTCCCAAACCCTATAGCTTGAGTCAAATCTATTTTTCATTAGATGTATTTCCAAATCATCATAAGAAACTGGTAATCGTAAACATCTACAAGTGGCACATGGACAAAGAATGGTTTCTTTACCAAGAAGGTATTCTCATGCAAACTTCACAAAGCTTTTGATTCCAGAAATAAAACGAGAGTTCGAAAAACTTAGTGTCATCCACTCCCTATCTGTTATAGCTGTATCCTGATTAACCACGGGGTTCATTTTGAACCTGCACCTTACCAAAAAATAATAATTATTATTATTTTTCACTCATTCACGAATCTAATTCTAAACACATGCATCTATGACTATCATTGGAGTTTAGTCTTTGAATAGCTTCAACTTTTCATGGGCATATCACATGAGACCTGGATTGCCTACTCACCGGTGCTGTATGGGTCACCGCTCATATGTTGGACATAAATGCCATTTTGACACATGTGGGGTCGACCTCTAGCATGGCATGTTCATGGGTTTGTATCAAGCATATCATGCATGACTTAATGGAAAGAATTAAGAACGAGTTACATTGGGGATAAATACTCCAAGGATCCTTACTACCTAAGGTCAAGAAGGCTATACAACTATCTTCAATTATAACCACAACACCACTACATGGCTAAAAGAGATCACTAACGCCCAACAATAACAACATGCTTGAAGTCTATGGCTGAGAAGACACCGGAACATCCTTAGAAACTCCTAGGTAATAAACACCTATCTTGCATCAAACTACAACAAACAATAATCCAAACACAAATTTACCTCAAACAAAATTAATGACTTGACTGGAGACAACAATACACAACAATACACCTCAACTTTTCCTCAAGTCCCAATCATGGATTGTTTAATCTATGTAAGATTTCGGGTTTAGGTTTAGGTATAGGTTTAGGTTATAGGTTTAGGATGCATGGAAATATATATACTACAAGAAATATGGTTTTTACCCACGAAACTTTTACCTACGAAAATATTTTTCGTAGGTAAAGACGACTTTTACCAACGAAAATTATTTTCGTAGGTAAAAGCATACTTTTACCAACGAAATTTAATTTCGTAGGTAAAAGCCATCTTTACCTATGAAAATTTTCGTAGGTAAAAGTTGTTTTAACTCTAAGCTTTATTTTTGCCTACAAAATGGGAATTTGTAGGTGAAACCCATCTTTACCTACGAAACTATTCGTAGCTATAGGGTCTTTTGTTTCTATAAAACCCATATTTACCTATAAAACTATTCGTAGCTAAAAGGTCTTTTAAAATTTTCTCCATATTTACCTACGAAAATATGTGTAGCTAAAGGGTCTTTTGAACTTTTAAAAAAATAAAAAATTGAAAACTTTACTTTTACCAACAAAATTGAATTTCGTAGGTAAAACCCATTTTTACCTACGAAAGTATTTGTAGCTAAAGGGTCTGTCAAAATTTTCCAAACATCAAAAACCTTACTTTTACCTACGAATTATAATTTCGTAGGGAAAAACCATATTTTCCTACGAAAATATTCATAGCTAAAGAGTCCGTCAATGTTTTCAAAAAATAGAAAATTTAAAACCTTTCTTTTACCCATGAAATTTAATTTCGTAGGGAAAACCCATATTTACCTACGAAAATATGCGTAGCTAAAGGGTCTTTTGAACTTTTAAAAAACCAAAAATTGAAAACTTTACTTCTACCAACGAAATGGTATTTCGTAGGGGAAACCCATTTTTACCTACGAAAGTATTCGTAGCTAAAGGGTCTATTAAAATTTTCAAAAACACCAAGCATCAAAAACCTTACTAAAAATAGAAAGGTTTTAAACTTTTGTTTACCTACGAAATATGATTTCGTAGGGAAAACCCATATGTACCTACGAAAATATTCGTAGCTAGAGGGTCTTTTGAACATTTATAAAAACAAAAAATTGAAAACGTTACATTTACCTACGAAATCAAATTTCGTAGGGAAAACCCATCTTTACCTACGAAACTAGTCGTAGCTGAAGGGTCCGAAAATTTTCAAATATAGAAGATCCAAAACCTTCCTTTTACCTACGATATAAAATTTCATAGGTAAAACCCATCTTTACCTACGAATGTTTTCGTAGGTAAAAGGTGTTTTAATTATTTTTTACCTCTTTCCCTATGACAAGTTTCGTAGGTAAAGGGCATTTTCAAATATTCACCTTCCAAACAAACGACTTCCGAAATTTGAATATGTAAAAGTCATCTTTCCCTACGACCATTTTCATAGGTAAAGGGTGTTTTCAATTTATCAAAATTTATAAAAGTCATCTTTCCCTACTACAATTTTCGTAGGTAAAGGGTCATTTCAAATTTTATTTACCTATGAAATCTAATTTGGTAGGTAAAAGCCATATTTACCTACGGAAATTGTCGTAGGTAAAGGTGTTTTGAATTTTTCAAAAAACCAAAAATAAAAAAGTTTATTCAATTTATCAAAATTTATAAAAGCCATCTTTCCTTGCTATAGTTTTTGTAGGTAAAGGGTCTTTTCAAATTTTATTTACCTACGAAATCTAATTTGGTAGGTAAAAGCCATATTTACCTACGGAAATTGTCGTAGGTAAAGGTGTTTTGAATTTTTCAAAAAACCAAAAATTAAAAAGTTTATTTTTACCTACCAATGAAACCGATGGTAGGAAAACGTCTATGAGACTTTTATCTACGACTATTTTCGTAGGTAAAAACATATATTAAGACTTTTGCCTACGAAAATTTTCGTAGGTAAAAATGTTTCTAAGAATTTTACCTACGAAATATTTTGTAGGTAAAAGTCTTTTTTAAAAAATAATATTTTCAACTCAAAATTCCTGATATACACCTGTTACAATATAGTTCATCATATTCTTCCTGATATACACCTGTTATATAATATATTTCATCATATTCACATTCACATCCATCTAAACCCAAACTACGTAAATCCATCCAAACATAGACTACATTCATCAAAAGATATACAACATCCATCCAAACACAAACAATCTTATCCACATGACATTCATCCACGCGTAAATACATATAAGTTTAACATCATAAATAAAATACAAAAAATTATTCATAGCGTTAGGGAATTGAAAATAGGTTAAGGTTTAGGTTTAGGAAATCGGGTTCGAGTTTGGGATCGGGATCAGGTTTAGGTTTGGGTTTTCAAGTTTAGGTTTAGGTTTAGGTTAGGGAGTTGAGAATACGATTAGGTGTGGGTTTAGGTTTAGGGATTTGATAACACATTTAGGTTTTAGGTTTAGGTTTAGATTATAGGTAGGTTATAGGTTATAGCTATAGGGAATTGAGAATCGGTTATGGTTTAGGTTTAGGAAATTGGGTTCCGGTTCGGGATCGGGTTTTGGTTTGGGTTTTCAATCTTAGTTTTAGGTTTAGGTAAGGGAGTTGAGATTAGCATTAGGTGTAGGTTTAGGTTTAGGGATTTGACAACACATTTAGGTTATAGGTTTAGGTTTAGGTTATAGGTTTAGGTTATAAGTTATAGCTATAGGGAATTGAGAATCGGTTATGATTTAGCTTTAGGAAATCGGGTTCGGGATCGGGTTTTGGTTTGGGTTTTCAAGTTTAGGTTTAGGTTTAGGTTAGGGAGTTGAGAATAGGATTAGGTGTAGGTTTAGGTATAGGGATTTGAGAACACATTTAGATTTTAGGTTTAGGTTTTAGATTAAGGTTATAGGTAGGTTATAGGTTATAGTTGTAGGGAATTGAGAATAGGTTTAGGTTTAGGTTTAGGAAATTGGGTTCGTGTTCGGGATCAAGTTTTGCTTTAGGTTTTCAAGTTTAGGTCTAGGTTTAGGTTAGGGAGTTGAGATTAGTATTAGGTGTAAGTTTAGGTTTAGGGATTGGAGAACACATTTAGGTTTTAAGTTTACGTTTAGGTTTAGGTTATAGGTTTAGGTTATAGGTAGGTTATAGGTTATAGCTGTAGGGAATTGAGGATGGGTAAAGGTTTAGGTTTAGAAAATAGGGATCGGGTTCGGGATTGGGTTTAGGTTTAGGTTTTCAAGTTTATGTTTAAGTTTAGGTTAGGGAGTTGAGATTAGGATTAGGTGTGGATTTAGGTTTAAGGATTTGAGAACACATTTAGGTATTAGGTTTAGGTTTAAGTTTAGGTTTTAGGTTTAGGTTATAGGTAGCTTATAGGTAGGTTATAGGTGATAGCTATAGGGAATTGAGAATCGGTTATGGTTTAGGTTTAGGAAATTGGGTTCCGGTTCGGGATCGGGTTTTGGTTCGGGTTTTCAAGCTTAGTTTTAGGTTTATGTAAGGGAGTTGAGATTAACATTAGGTGTAGGTTTAGGTTTAGGGATTTGACAACACATTTAGGTTTTCGGGTTCGGGATCGGGTTTTAGTTTGGGTTTTCAAGTTTAGGTTTAGGTTTAGGTTAGGGAGTTGAGAATAGGATTAGTCAGTAGGTTTAGGTTTAGGGATTTGAGAACACATTTAGATTTTATGTTTAGGTTTATATTTAGGTTTTAGGTTAAGGTTATAGGTAGGTTATAGGTTATAGTGTAGGGAGTTGAGAATAGGTTAAGGTTTAATTTAGGAAATCGGGTTCGGGATCGGGTTTTGCTTTGGGTTTTTAAGTTTAGGTTTAGGTTTAGGTTAGGGAGTTGAGATTAGTATTAGGTGTAGGTTTAGGTTTAGGGAATGGAGAACATATTTAGGTTTTAGGTTTATGTTTAGGTTTAGGTTATAGGTTTAGGTTATAGGTAGGTTATAGGTTATAGCCGTAGGGAATTGAGGATAGGTTGTTTAGGTTTAGGAAATCGTGTTCGGGTTCGAGTTTGGGTTTAGGTTTAGGGAATGGAGAACATATTTAGGTTTTAGGTTTACGTTTAGGTTTAGGTTATAGGTTTAGGTTATAGGTAGGTTATAGGTTATGGTGTAGGGAATTGAGGATAGGTTGTTTAGGTTTAGGAAATTGGGTTCGGGTTCGGGTTTGGGTTTTCATGTTTATGTTTAGGTTTAGGTTAGGGAGTTGAGATTAGGATTAGGTGTAGGTTTAGGGATTTGAGAACACATTTAGGTTTTAGGTTTAGGAAATGGTTTAGGTTTTAGGTTAAGGTTATAGGTAGGTTATAGGTTATAGCTATAGGGAATTGAGAATAGGTTAAGGTTTAGGTTTAGGAAATCGGGTTCGGGTTCGGGATCGGGTTTAGGTTTGGGTTTTCAAGTTTAGGTTTAGGTTTAGGTTAGGGAGTTGAGATTAGGATTAGGTGTAGGTTTAGGTTTAGGGATTTGAGAAAACATTTAGGTTTTAGGTTTAGGTTTAGGTTTAGGTTTTAGGTTTGGGTTATAGGTTATAGCTGTAGGGAATTAAGAATAGGTAAAGGTTTAGGTTTAGGAAATCGGGTTCGAGTTCGAATTTTCAAGTTTAAGTTTAGGTTTAGGTTAGGGAGTTGAGTTTAGGATTAGGTGTAGGTTTAGGTTTAGGGATTTGAGAATACGTTAAGGTATAGGTTTAGGAAATCGGGTTCGGGTTATAGGTTTAGGTTTAGGTTAGGTTATAGGTTAAGGTTTATGAAATCAAGTTTAGGTTATAGGTTTAGGTTATAAGTTAAGGTTATAGGTTAAGGTTTAGGTTATAGGTTAAGTTTTAGGTTTAGGTTAAGGTTATATAGGTTTAGGTTTAGGTTATAGGTTTTGAGATTTGAGAATAGGTTCGGAGTTAAGGTTATAAGTTTAGGTTTAGGAAATCGGGTTCGGGATTGAGTTTAAGTTTGGGTTTTCAAGTTTAGGTTTAGGTTTAGGTTAGGGAGTTGAGATTAGGATTAGGTGTAGGTTTAGGTTTAGGGATTTGAGAATACGTTAAGGTTTAGGTTTAGCAAATCGGGTTCGGGTTATAGGTTTAGGTTTAGGTTAGGTTATAGGTTAAGGTTTAGAAATTGAGTTTAGGTTATAGGTTTAGGTTATAGGTTAAGGTTTAGGTTATAGGTTAAGTTTTAGGTTTAGGTTAAGGTTATATAGGTTTAGGTTTAGGTTATAGGTTTTGGAATTTGAGAATAGGTTTAGGTTAAGGTTAAAAGTTTAGGTTTAGGAAATCGGGTTCGGGTTCGGGATCGGGTTTAGGTTTGGGTTTTCAAGTTTAGGTTTAGGTTTAGGTTAGGGAGTTGAGAATAGGATTAGCTGTAGGTTTAGGTTTAGGGATTTGAGAACACATTTAGGTTTTAGGTTTAGGTTTAGTTTTAGGTTTTAGGTTTTAGGTTTAGGTTATAAGTAGGTTATAGGCTATAGCTATAGGGAATCGAGAATTGGTTATGGTTTAGGTTTAGGAAATCGGGTTCGGGTTCAAGATCGAGTTTTGGTTTGGGTTTTCAAGCTTAGTTTTAGGTTTAGGTAAGGGAGTTGAGATTAGCATTAGGTGTAGGTTTAGGTTTAGGGATTTGACAACACATTTAGGTTTAAGGTTTAGGTTTAGGTTATAAGTTTAGGTTATAGGTTATAGCTATAGGGAATTGAGAATCGGTTATGGTTTAGCTTTAGGAAATCGGGTTCGGGATCGGGTTTTGGTTTGGGTTTTCAAGTTTAGGTTTAGGTTTAGGTTAGGGAGTTGAGAATAGGATTAGCTGTAGGTTTAGGTTTAGGGATTTGAGAACACATTTAGATTTTAGGTTTAGGTTTAGGTTTAGGTTATAGGTTTAGGTTGTAGGTTATAGGCTGTAGGGAATTGAGAATAGGTTAAAGTTTAGGTTTAGGAAATCGGGTTCAGGTTCGGGATCGGGTTTAGGTTTGGGTTTTCAAGTTTAGGTTTAGGTTTAGGTTAGGGAGTTGAGATTAGGATTAGGTGTAGGTTTAGGTTTATGGATTTGAGAATACATTTCGGTTTTAGGTTTAGGTTTAGGTTTAAGTTTAGGTTTAGGGAATCAGGTTCGGTTTCGAGTTCAGATCGGGTTTAGGCATTCTCTAATATTATCTACTATTGAACCTAGTATTATCTACTACATACCAGTAACATACAACCAATATTGGGGCACCATACCATAAGCTACAAGAATTTCATGTCCCCCTAAACAAGGTATCCTCCATTGATAACATATATATATATATATATATATTATAAGTTCTTTATTTTCATTTACATTCGCAAATACATTCATCATCCATCCAAGAAAATTTATATCCTCCATTGATATAAATGAACCTTGTCCTTTGACCAAGCTTCATCAATGTCTCCCATTCAATTCAAAATCTACGCATCTAGGTGACAGGGAACAAACATTTCACATACCTGTGCTCCAAGAAACTCGCACCATAATTTTCCCACTCGCTGATATCTCCCAATGCCGATACATGCAAAAAACAGGAATTGGGAACCTTGCAGATTAATAAGGCTAAAAAGAGAAAGGAAGCAGGGGAAAGAGAGTTTGCTAAATGCTCCATTTCATGCATCACAAGTCTTCTTTCCCAAAGCACTCAATACTTTCTTTTTAACTTTAGCATAATAAACAAACCGATGAGATTCCAATCTTCAAAACAACAAAAGATAATACAAGAAATAAACAACTAATATGGGAAGCTGGCACACCTGCAAGCTTCACTGTGAACAGTCCAAAAACTTGTGGAAAAATTCCTTGCAAAATGGCTTTTCGTCCTGCAAATAGTTTGAAGAAGCATGATTGGAACATGTAGAAAATAAAAAATTGAAAGAAAAAACATAATGAAGAAAAAAATTTTGAAGAAAATATTTTAAGATCATTTTAATGTCATGGAAAAAAAATCTTTATTAATTAAGAGGAGGAAGGTACATGAGAGACCGGTTTTAATGGATATAACTAGAAACAATATTAGCAAAACTAGTTATTACAAGAGAGAATAAAGGAGATGCTATCTACAATGTGGATACTAATTAAATAAAATGTAAAAACCTTATATAATTAAATAATAATAATAGTAATAATGTAATTACTTTTCCAACATTAACTTAAAGTTTTCATGAACAAAGATAGGCAAGTAAAAATCTGCGTCCATAGACACCTCTCATAGCCATGCACGCCAAGCATGCGAAACGTCATTTTCAAACCAAACTACACACGCTATTTTCAAATCTCACGCGGCCACTTCATTCCTCCACTCTCTCCCTCGATTTCCCCACTCTCACCTCTCCGTCTCTCTCTCTTGAAGCAAAAAAGAAGAAGAAAAAAAAAATCTCTTTTATGCTTTTTCAATCCATCTTCCATTTTCTTCTTAACAAGAAAATCCATATTTACTAATATTCCCATTTTTCTATTTTTCAAAAGAATGAGTTCGAACTCCGAAAGCGTCGGCTCCAGCACTCGTATTTTCAGCCCAAACCCTAACCAAGGACTCCAAAATTACCAAGTACTCATAAACATTCATTGCAAGCATTTTCTGTCTATGTGCATGATGACCATACTATTAAGATCAATCCTCTTATTTTCATTTACAGAAACTAGTGGATGACAAATTATGTGTAACATACAAAGATGGTTCAGCCACTTGTGCAAATAGGGAAGGTTCAAAAGGGCACATATTTGAAAGTTGGTCAAATCATAAACCGACGTATTATGGACGGAGATATTGTTTTCATTAATAGGCCACCTAGTACTCATAAAAATTCATTGTAAGCATTTTCTGTCTATGTGCATGACGACAATATTGTTAAGATCAACCCTCTTATTTCATTTATAGAAACTAGTGGATGACAAATTATGTGTAACATACAGAGCTGGTTTAGCTACTTATGCAATTAGGGAAGGTTCAAAAGGGCCAGATTTCCACATCAAGCATCAGTTGCATACATATGATACACAAAGACAAAAGTATTACCTTCAACATGACTGTCAAACAAGTTTCCTCACCAAAAATTCAGATCACAAACCATGATGGCATGTGTCCAATTTTTGTGGAAGCACAAAGTAAATGATTGATACACATTGTGCACAAGATGACCAACCTTGTATACAAATGTCATCTCCGTCCTCATACATTGTGCACAAGATGACCAACCTTACATACAAAGGTCATTTTCTCAGCTTAATCCAGGGATGCTAGAAACAACTGAGAAAGACCTCCAAGGAACCTCATGAGCCTCCCCAACCCTCAGATTGCAAACGGTCATGGTTCAAATGTAAAATGGTAACACAATAACAAAAAATTAACATCACTATCATACACGGAATTTGAGAGAAGCAAACGCATTGCCATGAATTTGAGACCATCTAAGTGCTAAAGCAGGCTTCAACAGTAACCAAGTGTTTCAAATAAATGCAATTTTTTCATATTAAGACGGAGAACATGTATACCATAGGAGATGAAACAAGAAGAATAGCTCCCTCAAACACCATGACCTTGCTAGACTGGAATGGTGGAACAAGATTCATGCGGCTGACCCCAATTAAATGAAATAAGGCTTAGATGATAATGATGATGATCATCATTGGCTTTGATTCCAAAACAATCTCAATGCCCAAATGGCAAAAATATATGAAAAACACACCCAGAAGAATATTAGAATTGAGAGGGATCAATTACTTCATTGACTGTTATGAGTCCTTTTTTTTCTATGATGGCCGTAATCGGCCCCATAACATGTAACAGTTACAACCTTTACCATTATGTAACAACTGCAGCCATTAAGTAACTGTTTTGGCATACCATAAGCCGACCCCAATTAATTGGAATAAGGCTTGGATGATAATGATGGTGATGTTCAATTTGGCTTTGATACAAAACAATTTCAATACCCAAATGGCAAGAATATAATGAATTATACACCCAGAAGAATATTGGAATAGTGAAAAATAAACTACTTCATTGAAATTGGAATTTCTCTACTTCCAATTATTTAAATGAAACCTCACAAAAGTCTGAAAATGTAATGCTTTCACCTCCTAGAACAACCCCAATTTAACAAGATTTCCAACTATTGAATTTATTAAATATCAATTGAATCTATCAAAATAGCAAAAATGAATCTACAATGATGTTGCCATGCTGTAATGTCCTAAAAGAGCTTATGGAAATCCAGAGAATCAACCCCTAAGATCTTCAAAGAATTAGTAAAATCTTCACTTAGATCCCCCAAAGTAGACCCTGAATTGAGGTCCAAAAATCTTTAACTAAAACCCTCCAAAGTAGAACCTGGATTAGGCCCAAAAATCATCAACAAACAGGCATAAATCAACACTTGTTGGGACTCATGGCGATCTCTGTTCCTTCTTTTTTTTCTTTGAAGGGTAGCCTCATTTTGATATTTGAGCCTACAACTTCCAACTACCAAGTAGTACCATTTCTTTTTTATGTTCTTCTGGAAGTGTTTGGACTCTCAGGATTGTGTACCTTGGTTGTTTTCTCCCATTTTCAAAACTACGTGTCAGGGTGTGCTTGCATAGGGTGTGCCTATGCTGAACAAATGTAAAATTTTGAAGAGGCCTTGCCTGATGGGCCCCACCCAATGCATACAGTTCAGGATCGGGTTCGGATCGGGTTTAGGTTTAGGTTATAGGTTTAAGTTTAGGTTTAGGGAATCAGGTTCGGTTTCGGGTTCGGATCGGGTTTAGGTATTCTCTAGTATTATCTACTATTGGACCTAGTATTATCTACTACATACTAGTAACATACAACCAATATTGAGGCACCATACCATGAGCTACAAGAATTTCATGTCCCCCTAAACAAGGTATCCTCCATTGATAACATATATATATATATATATATATATTATAAGTTCTTTATTTTCATTTACATTCGCAAATACATTCATCATCCATCCAAGAAAATTGAAACAAGTACTGTCACTCTATGACTAACAGTTGAAAAGGAAAATCATGCAAAAATAAGAAAGAAAATAAATAACTTAAGACTATCTCACTCACAAAGGAAGAAGGGCTTTGCCTCGATCCGAACTCTGCATCATCATTCAACTCAACAAACCTTTCAATTCCATCATCTTCCCTAGCTGTAGACTTCTCAGCATTGGATCTCTTCATCAGTCTGCTTGCCTCTGAAGTAGCCTTCTCTACCAAATCTCTATTTGTAACCTGATCCCATGTTCAGGCTATCATGAACAGAGGCGCACCAGTAAAACCAACAGATTGCAAAACAGAATAAGGAGAAGGAAAAAATGGAGATGGTGGCTAGTTTTGGTCCAAACTGGTCTGACCACCTTGTCGGATCGGTGTTTTTAAAACAGGGAGTTTGAGAGATTCCACCAATATTATTTCCATGATTTCTCCAGTTTGCCAATTTGCCTCCATATTTAAATTCAAATGTTTTCCAACACTTCCAAGGATCATCTCTAAACTACTTGCACATCAAATCTCAATAAATGATACGGACCTTCCGTCCTCTCTCACACTATAAGTAAACATCTCAAGACTCGTTGTTGAGTTCTCTCCAAGAGGCAGAAGATCACCATTAGGAGTTGAGACCAAAACCTTTTTTTATTAGCAAAGAAAGGAGATGGTAGCACCAGACCAAATCATCAACATATATAAAAGTGCAACTAGCATCATCCAATCTTAAACAAAAATACATAAAGAAAGAAGCTCCAAATCCAACATGTGAATTAGCAACATAATACAAATGATAGGCTCCCTTCTACTACATAGCAAAAGACATGTCTTATAGGGATTCTAACTTCTTCATGTCAGGGATGGCAAGAATTTTATCAAGAAAATGCAGTTCTCATAAAGCATTGACCCTAGGAGACCACGATATAGACCACAAACTATCCAAAAAGAGTAATGTTTCATTTCCTGCCAAACAAATAGCTGTTTAATACTATAGAGGACAATGTTGTTGCAGACAGTTGCAAATGCACCACTATAAGGGTACAAGTACAACAACTAGGAGGCATAGGCTGAGGTGACAACTAATAACCTTTTTTTACCTACGTGGATATAGGCCCAAGCACTTCCCATGGTTAGGAATCATGTACCACACTTTTAGGGTTATGAAAAGTCATTTCACTTAAAAAAGGTAAAGACTATCACATACAGTTATCAACCATCTAAGCCTTAGAATATATGGGCTCAAAGATCCATCATTCCTATTGCTTGTTAATTAGCTAGCTTTTAGGATGTCCTAGATTTATCTATTCTTTGATTTGTATTATTCTTTATTTTATACTATTCATGACAGTTTATTTGGGAGAACTGGAATTGTTGTAATATGGAAGACCTACATGTTCACTCTCAACTATCATCACATATTCCAATAAAAATCTCAACACATTTGCTAAGCCCACACAATATGTACAGCCCCGCCCACCACACATGCTTAATACAAAGTAGGTGTGTGTCATCCAAGCTTTTCATCTGGTGGGGCAAGCTGTTTAGATCTTCTAGCTCAACAATCAGGCCACTTCACTTATCAGGTAATGATAAGTTTTGAAAATAAGTGGATGGAAAAATCTTTCTTTTTCAGCCATCCAACAGTTCTGTACAATGTGGCCACAGAGTGAAATGGCCTGATTTTTAGGGAGAAGATCTAACTTATGCAGCCCATCAGATAAAAAGCTCGGACCTTGCACGTGAGACATATTGGCACGTGTGTTTCTATGTTGCTGGGCATTTTTCAACATGCGTTTGACCCTTAACAAATCTCCAATCTTATATGGTAAAAGTTTAAGCGATAGACATTAAATGGGTGTTTAAGTAAAAGAAAGGGAGATCGTTCAATGGTTGGCAAGTTAATAATAGTTTAATAGACATACTATTTGATGCAGTCTAGCTGTCAAATCAGTGAGATTTCCATACCCAAATTGCAAGAATATTGAAATTTGTTCCCTTTATAAAAATACTTGAATAATCCTCAGAAAATGTAATGCATCTACCTCCTCAAACAGTCCCTATTTACAAATCCTAAAGAGACATCCTAAATTACTAACTAAATCTTTAACAAGATTCCCAACTATTAGCTTAATTCAGCAACAATCAAATCTACTCAAAATAGCAACAAATGGAACTAATTTTGGTGGTTATTTGGAATTCCACGCATTAAAAATATAATTACACATATTTGTTTCAGGAATTTCATCAAACACCTGACATGTATGTTGCTCACTGGAATTTTATCAAACAAAGCAACACAAGGAAAAGGATAACTAAGCTAAGGCCGAATGTTACCAAGGCAGGAAAATTCGAAGGCTTCCCTGATTACTCGTCTTGGAGATATTCTGCTAGAGGATGGACTCCTGCGAGATGCCGCATTCTCTCCAGGAAATCGTGCCACGTCAGCAGGGCCATCAACAAACCAAACACTCAAAAAGATCAAGAATGGGCCTTTCTGCCAAACATTTGTGTGCTTGCAACATCACAAGAAGAAAATAGAAAAAGAAATGACAGATGGAAGGGATTCTAGAATAAAAACAGCAAGAAGAGGAACAAATGGCGAGGAAAATAAGGGATTTCGAGAGAATCTCACCTATTTGAGATGAATCTGCACGGCGTTTGGAAATCCCTCCGCAAGAAGAGAAAATTCTTCAAGGAATCAGAGCTCGGGCGAGGAAGCTTGTGCTGTTTGGAAATCTCATCTAAATTTTGAAAGAGAAGTGCCGTGCGTTTGGAAATCCCTCATCTAAAATAGAGGATACTTTCAATTCCGATAATTGTGTGTTTACCATCATTTATAACACACACCATATTAACAACCGTACATATAAGGGCCCATTTACTAAATGGTTAAGATATTTTTATATAAGAAAATGTACATATTACCCATGTACAACTAGACTCATTATTTGGTTGTTGTGGATAACCCTATATCATTACCACTATTTATATAAACGAGTCACCACAATTTTACAGAAAATACAAAACTCACATGCATTTACACCAAAAAAAAATTTCCATGAGCGTTGGATCTGGTAGGGATCTATGGGCCCCATCATGATGTTTGTGTTATATCCAATCCGTACATCAATTTCAAAAAATTATTTTAAGAAAAATAACAAAAAATGAGATCGAAATAAGTCTCGGGTGAACTACACCACAGGAAAACAGTAGCGATTGGACGTCCACCGTTTAAAAAAAGAGCTTTAGCACAGAGAAATTGGTTTTAGCTACGGATTTTATCCGTCCGTAATATGGACTACTTTTAGCCATATCCAAAAGTACCCAATATCCATCAACTTTGGCCTGTTTTTAAGTATGTTTGTACATTACTCCTATGGTGTATCCTACATGAGGTTTGATGAAATGAAAATGCGTGATTCTTGGAATGTACAATGAACATAAGTGGGAACACCACATGCACCATTTGGGAACACCACATGCACCATTTGGGTTCACTTAACATATCACACACCCTTAAGCCTCAGTTTTCTAATTTTGGTTCTTGTTAGTTCTTTTACATATCACTAAATTTCAATCCAAAGGCACACTAAAAAGCAAATGCGTAGTAAAGAAAAAACTTCAAAAAAAGATGCAAATGACAACTTTAAAGAATTGTGATTCGACCCTCATATAAAGGGGCGATGGAACACTTGTCACAGGTCCATGCCCTTCCTCAAGTGTAGGAATGGAGATGATATGAACATGTCGTGTACCATGAATAAAAATAAAAGAACAAAAAATGAAAACAAGGGGTGTTACAGCATGGTTTCGGTGGTGCCAGATGCAGTACCCAAAACTGATTTTGAATCCTTGATTTGGGACTGTTTGGATGCACCACCCTCAACAATGTGAAGTAATGGGCCCTAAAATCCCCAAATCCCTAAGGGCCCGTTTGGCCAGGTGCATTAGGTGGGAGCGGATTGGATACTGAACGCTTCAGTAGCCAAGAGGCTACTGAAGTAACGTGGCAAAATGGCATTGGTGATACCAATCGGCTGTTTCCTTCCAATAAATGCTCTTCTAACAGAGATCCGTTAGTGGATGTTTTCTGTTTAGGCTGTGAACACACAGGTAATTGTTTATCTTAAGAAAAAAAGGACGTGGATTTCCTGCCTCAGACTTTCGCAGGAAGTTCCTATGCTAGGAACCGGGTGGGGCCCACTGGGATGTTTGTGATAAATTCTACCCATACATCCATTTTTTTTAGTTCAATTCAGGACATGAACCCAAAAATGAACCGTTTCCAGAGTTCAAGTGGGCAAAAAATGTGATAATTAAACGTCCACAGTTGAAATATTCGTGGGCCACAGAAGTTTTGAGTCATGCTAATATTTTTTATTTCAGTTCATCCCAGTAGGAACGAAGTTATTAACGGTACGGATGTCCTATAAACATCACTGTTGAACCCAGGTAGATTTTAACTGTAGGAATTTCCCTAACCACATTTTCCTTTAGTACGGCCCACTTGAGCTTTCGATACGGTTCATTTTTGGTATCAAAAAATGGATGGAAGGGAAAGATTTCTCATGAATATCATAGTGGGCCCCACCTTGGTTCCCAGGAACTTCGGTGTCCAGAAAAAAATGTATGCGCTGGTACGTGGCAAAGAGAAGCAGATTGTGTACTGAGTAAACTCTTTGGGGTCCACCTTGATTTATGTATTTTATCCCATCTATCCATCCATTTTATAAGATAATTTTAGGGTCTTAGGTCAAAACCCAAGCATATAAAAGGCTAAAATCAACCACACCAAAGGAAACAATGTGATTTGAATTTATACCGTTGAAAAATTCTTGGGGGCCATAGAAGTTTTGGATTAAGATTATTATTTTTTTATTTTTTTTATTTTTTACCTTCATCCATGTTTTTTGATCCTTCGAACAGTTTCGATGAAAAATAAACATCACTGTGGGGCCTGAAAAGGTTTTAACGGTGGAAATCATTATTTCCACTTTTTCCTGTGGTATGGTCCACTTGAGATTTTTATAAGCTTCGATTTTGGGCTCAATGCCTAAAATTAGATGGAAAAATAGATGGAAGGTGTGGATAAATCACATAAATTCATAGTAGGCTCAACTGAATTTTCTGACTATGACAATCCGATTTCATGGCCGAGTGGGTGCACGGCGGAAACGGAGAAAGATCCGTTAACGGATTTAACGGAGTAGCATTTATACCCAGGGAACATGCCATTGGTATCTAACTAATGGCGTTTTGCCACATCACTTCAGTAGCGTTTTGGCTACTGAAGCGTTCAGTATCCAATCCGCTCCAGCATTAGGTGGTATTAACCTCAATGGAATTGAAAAAGCATCATTAAATGCATGTGTAAGGTATTGTCTCTAGATCGAGTCTATCCCATGCTTTTTTGTGGCATGTTTGGAAGATACAGGAGTAACTTTCATCCCGCGAGAAAGATAGGATTGCAGATTTCCCGCGAACCTCTTTCACAGGAACTTCATGGACGTGAAGCTCAGTGGGACAAATCGTGATGAATAAGGGAATCCACCATGCCCAATAGATTTAAAATATCATTTTAGGGGATGGGCCTGAAAATGATCTAAATCCAACACTCATGTGCCCCATGCATTATATAAACGTCTGTAGGTAAATTCCGACCGTTGAATCCTTCCTGGCTCCACCGTGGTTTTTTTGTAACGTCTATACCATTCACAAAGTATATTGTATACACATATTGGTATGGTGTTAAGTTTTCATGTTTTAAATCTTATGTAGCCCCACGTATGTTTGAATGGTGGACATGTCATATTCAGTAGTGTGGCCCATATGACAATTGCATGATTGTAATTTTCGGTTCAATGTCATTACATACTATTTTAAAACTGATGAACGTGGTGGATTTCCCATACACATCACTATGAGCCCCAACTACCTATCCTTCACACATAGATTGTGCGAAAGGCGTTCACAGGAACTGCAATTAAATTCGGATTGGTATATGCATTATCCACATGACTTAGTAAAAACTTATCGTACTGATTACACTCACTTGGGCCTACTGTGAGTGTATTGTCTTATCCACTCCGTCCATCTTTTTTTTAAAGATCCTTTTGGTTGAGACAAAAAAAATTGAGGTATATATAAATCTCAAGTGGACTATACCATCAGGAATAATGATTTTAATGGTAGGCGTCCCTCTCACCACTCTTTTATGTATGAAGAGTAAAAACACTACTAAAAAAAACAAGAGCAAAAGAAAAAGAACATGTAGGATTTAGCTAAGGGTATAAACTGCAGTTGGTACACTACTAGAAATGAATGTCCTGGAAAAGACTTTTTGAGGCCCATCACAATATATGTGTTCTATCTAATCCGTCTATCTGTTTTAAAATATAATTTGATGGTATTTTCCCAAAAAAATAAGGTATATTGAAAGCTCAAGTGGACCACACGGTACGAAATAGTAGAGATTAAATCACACATTATTCCTATGGTGTGGACTAGTTTGGCCTTCAATATAACTCATTTTTAATATCATTTAGTGAATTTATTTATAAAAATAAATGGACCGAATGGATAAATCATGTACATCATGGTGGGCCCCACGTAGGTACCCAATCCACGCCCAAAAAATTTGGGCAGGCGCTCAAAACACCCCGCGCGCCGAATTGAATATGCGGCCCTACCTATTCCTCTCTCTCTCTCTCACACTCTGTCTACGCCCAAAACCGGAAATCCCTCTCGCCCTCTCCCTCTCCCTCTCCCTCTTTCCCTCCTTCGCCCGCTTTCTCTCCCTCTCCCTCTCTCTCAATCTCGCTGCCGTTCTCGTGTGCTGCGACAAGTTGACAACCCTAAAAGGCCTCTCTCTCTCTCTCTTTCTCTCTCTCTACTTCTGTCGATCTCTCTTCCTCTCGATTGGACTGGTAGCTATGCTCAACTGCAACAGCCCGGTAACCTATCTTCACGCACAGGGGTTTGAATCTATTGAGCACATTGACGAACGGGGTTGAGATAAGGGTTAGGGTTTTGATTTGAGCACATGATTCTTGAAATCGAAGTTAATGGAGTGAAAATCTATTCTAATTTTGGATTCAAATGCCAGCCTCATAGAAAAACTGCATGCTCAGGGTTTTCATTCAGGCCAACATTTATACAGGTATGGTGTTCATAGATCTGTTTGATTCATCTTGCAGGCCACAATATGGATTGGGAATGAACTGAAGGGCTCCTCCATTGAACAATCCCAACCATCTAATCAGTATTCTTGCCTCCTCTTGCATATTATGTGTTGAGCCTATTGGTCATATTTCCATTTTAATTGTACATTTACAGGAAAGTCATTGACTGGCTGGGATTTTTGATTGAGGATATTTTTAGTCCATTGCAAAGCTCCTTTTTATTTTTTACTTTTTATTTTTTTTTTCTTTATATTTTTCATGGAGACTGGTTGATTTTCAGAAGTTTTTTCTTTCCTCTAATTTTTTATTCTTGAATGTTTTTTTTTTTTTTTTTTTTTTTTTTTCTATTGGCCTTGATTTTTGAGAAGGCAATAAATTTTGTTTATGGCCTTATGTAGTATGGTTTGTGTCACTAATCATGAATGATTTAGATTAAATTGCCTTTTAAGAAAGCATGCACGATTATATGATGATTGTTAGATATTTGATGAAATGGGCATGTCAAGTTTGGTTGTTTGGATGATGCTTATTAGATATTTGATGAAATGCCCAGGAGAAATCTTGTCTGGGTAGAAGTAATTCCATAGTTTGTGTGTGAAATAAGTATTCTTTTATTCAGCAAAGAATACTGAAATCTTGTTTGGTTGTTTGGAGGATGAAAGGGGAGTTTGATGGGGTGGTGATGATGGTCACCCTGAGGCCTCTGCATGAGAGGGCCTTAGAGAGTTCCATCCAAGGGATGGTGTGGCCCAAGGCCATGATTGGGAAAATGACCACATGGGGCTCTTTGGATTCCATGGGAAATGGGCTGTGTTAATGGAGACTGATTTGAGCTGACGGAGTTGTGAGGTCTTTATAGGGTTTAGTGGGTCATTAATGTGGTGGCCCCAGCCCGGGAAAAGATTCCACACTTTCGCAGAGTGGGATGGATGAATGATGATACATAGGCACTTGGAAATTGCAAGGGTGGAATACAAGTGACAGTCCAAATCATGACCTCCTTTAACTGTATCAAGAACCTCCATTACACTTGGAAAACAACTCTTTTTGCCCATACTGCATTACTAGGTATGGAAAACATTTATTGTCATGCAGGTAGCAAACAAATCTCATTCCACATTTATGTTATATTTCAATAAGCTTTTTAAGATGGTTGTTGCTTTTATTATTCCACATGAAGGAAGAAATAGATAAGCTCCTTTTTAAAAATAAATTTCTCTAGTTGGAGATAATATTCATAACTTTGAATTGGGTTTTTCCCCTTCAATCCATATGCAATGGCTAGCATCGGAGAGTGACCATGAATAGAGAGATTGTGCAGTGAGAATGGATTTCCGTTTAAGGAGTACATGTGCTTCTGAATACACGATGATAATGTGTTCAAATTGGAAGAAACCAATGTATCTCACATTAGTAAGACGTAAGAGTGATTTCTTTGAGTTCATGGTTGTGTTGTGATTTTTTATGATCTTTGGTGCTTGTTTATATTAGAACATTTCCAGCTTCTTTCACTGTTGAGGAATGCAATTTTGCAGGTGGGCGCCAATGCAAGCAGCCCAGATGAATCAATGTGGCACATGTGTGTGAGATCCAAGCTGTTCATCAGCTGTGTTCCGAGTGAATATTCCTTGGCCCAAAGATCCAGCCGGCACACCTGTCAGGTGGGTTAGAAGTGTAGGTAAAAAAAAGGATGGCTACATAGTGAGTAGAAGGATTAACCAACTATTTGCAACTAACATCCCCGTCTCGCCCACTTTGATGAGTGGCCATAATTTCAGGTTAGAAAGCATCCACTGCATATGCTTGATGAACATCCCAGATCTTGTATGCATGTGCCATGACGCATGTGTGGGGCTTGTATTTGGAGCATTCATTTGTGTGCTTCAAATAACATTTCCCTGTATTCATTGAGAAGCACTTAGTAACTTTATGGCACTAAAAGCCTAGCAATGGTGGTGCAATATAATATCCAATTTGTGTATTTTAGGAATGGTCCATGAAACATGATTGCATCTATGGTGCTTATAAAAGAAGCTTGTGCTTTTACATCGTTATCTCACATCCAACCGAGGAAATTCTCTCAATAGCTATAATGCAAGTCCAAGAATATGTGGAAATACTAGGCCTTGTCCTCCAGCCCTGGGGGAATAGATTTTGCATCTAATTGCATCAATCACTTCTATATTCACAATTGAATTGCATCGGTGTGTTCTGAAATTGGCTTCCAACCTTTGACACTGTTAGTGTACAGGCCATAATGGCCATTACGACCTTTTCTTTTCTTCTTCTTCTTCTTCTTCTTCTTCTTCTTTTTATATTTTATATTTTATATTTTTAAGAAACTGTAATGGCTCTGTAACAGGCTGTTATGGGCCATTTTCTGTAATGGTCAGCCCTAGAACTCCTAACAGTGGACATCGTTACCGTTACACAACTGTTTTGGGATACCTTGGGGTACATGATTGTTTTTGCTTTATCACTAATTACGCTACATGATTTTTAAGCTACTTAAAATACATTACATTTTCTAGTTTGTTTGTTGGTCCAATTTAAGATCTTAACTTCTGATTCACTTTGGAATGAAATGTTGCATGAACTAGTCTTATTTCTCTAATGTCTCCCAGATAGGTTGGGCTTCCTAGATGACAATTTCCTTGGTGAGAGAAAATATGGTGTAGCTGAGAAGAATCAACCATTTCAAATGGACTATGATTCTTCTAATTCGTTAAGAGCTTCAAATCATGAAATGTATGACTATGGTTTTGAAGATCCCTACATAGCAAACCGAAGGTTGTCTTTCGAAATGTGACTTTCTACCTTTTGAAAGTCAGTAGTTTTGACTTCATGATGAAATTGTTGCAGCTCCGACTTATTTTTTGAAGCTGGTACAAGTAGGGTTGATGTTTTAGAGCTCCTAAATTATTGGACTTATTACATTTCCCTTGCTTATAGGATTATGTTGCAACAAGATGGTATAGAGCTCCTGAATTGTGTGGATCCTTTTTTCTCTAAGGTGCATGAATTTTAGTTGGCCAGATATGTGGAATCAGTTTGATAATGCACTAACCTTTGCTCTATCCTTTGGTAGTTCTTATTTCCTTTGCTTCTATTATAAATTTTGTTTATTCTTTTTGTCATTACACTGATTGTTTCAAAGATTTTATTTCGAATGAAGCTTAGATAGTAGCAACAATGTGTGATCTAGGTTGTATGAATGAAACTATAATAGCTATCAGCTGCATCTGGTTTATCTACTTCAGTGCTTCAATATAACAAAGAGTTCCCATAATGTTTGACTTGAGCAACTATTTAGAGGGTAGGCTCGACTATCCACAATGCTTGCATGGATGCATGATCAAAGCTGTTCATCAAAGTGCAACCACAATATGGCTTTCGTTGTGTGGAATTCAGGTCTGTCCACTCATCTAATGGCCACACATTTACTTTAAATGCTGACCACACTTGAATGGAGCCTTACCAATCACATGCACCAAAATAGCATTAGCGTGTGTGGTAAGAGCTTTTCATCAGATGGGCCAGTGTGTACAAAATAAATGGATGTCTAGAAGAAAACTATATCAGCCAATCCATTTCTTTTGTATAGTCTCCGACCTGAGAAGCAAATCTGGCTGATTTTTGCGCAAGAACATCTAATCAATCTGGTTCATGTAATGGAATTATGGAAAGCTGGGATCTCATATACATCTTCCATATTTGCATGTGCTATATGTGGATGTGCACAGCTCCACACACCTGTGGGCTTAGCAAACAACTGTTTCAGATTTACTTAATTTGGTATTGAATCTATTGATTTGGTTGGTCCTTGTATATGATATTTGCCTTTACTGCATGCTTAACTCTTTAACTGCAGTAGTGTAATTTTTGTTGTCGACAGGGAACTCAACAAGGAGCAAGTACATTTAGATTTGCTTGCAGTCAGTCCATTCTTTGAAACCCATGTCAGATGAGAATAGTAATCTCACATCCCAAGCTTAAATTCGGATGGTGTTAGTAATATTTCTACAAATTTACAAGTTCTCTTTTTGTTATGACCCAACCAAATCTAATCGGAAGATCCTTGCCATCCAATTTTTTGCCATCTCTTTCCTAGATAATTGATATTTATATTCTTTCTCTATCCATATTTTGCAGGACATTGACCAGCAGATTAGAAACTTGGTTCTGTAGGGTTTTTGGCACATCTTCCATCTATGGTAGAGCTTATCAAATTAAAGTTTGTATCTCACAATTGTTGGCCCTACTTGTAAGTTGTAACGTGCGTCGCAACACTTCAACCCAATGCACTAGGAACTTGTGTTTTCTCCATGATTAGTTTTAGGGGTCATTTGGATGCCTGTAAGTTTTATTAGTTGTAAAGGGTCTATAGGTGTTTGGATAAGAAATTTCATTGTCAGTTACAATATAACATGAGCTCACTTCCAGGCATGGTATTCAAAATCGGTTATGTAATGGCCATTACGTAACGGTTATAGGTTTAGGTTTCTTTCCCAGGCATGGTAGCCATAAATGTGTTCTCAAATCCCTAAACCTAAACCTACACCTAATCCTAATCTCAACTCCCTAGCCTAAAAAGTACAAACCCCATATTCATGGATGACTGTGAATTGCAGGCAAAAAATGTATGGTTTTCTCAGGAACAACGGTTGCAAACGGTAGTTAATTGCATTTGCATTGTTGTTAGCATTGGTATGAATACTGAAATTGGGAAGATACAAGCTCAAATACACGAAGCTTCGCTGGAAGAAAATAGCACGCCTCTGAAAAAGAAACTGGATGAATTTGGTGGGAGGCTAACAACTTCTATTGGGCTTATTTGCCTTGTAGTGTGGATCATCAATTATAAATATTTTCTAACATGGGATGTTGTGGATGGATGGCCCACAAATTTCTAGTTTTCTTTTGAAAAATGCACCTATTATTTCAAGATAGCTGTTGCCCTTGCCGTAGCTACCATTCCTGAAGGTGCCTGCCGTAATTACAACATGTTTGGCCTTGGGTACTAGGAAAATGGCACAGAAAAATGTGATTGTAAGGAAGCTTCCAAGCGTGGAGACCTTAGGATGCACAACTGTAATTTTCTCAGATAAGAACGAGCACACTTACCACCAATCAAATGTCCGTGACTGATTTTTTTCACATCGGGCGGTAAGACTTGACCTTCCCGAGTATTTCATGTTGTGGGCACGACATACAATCCTAAGGATGGAGGCATTGTAGACTGGACTTACTACAATATGGATGCAAATTTGCAAGCCTTAGCAGAGATATGTGCAATATGCAATGATGGGATATTTTCCAATGGGGCCCTCTTCCGAGCTACAGGCTTGCCAACTGAGGCTGCTCTCAAGGTCAGCTTTACTGTAATCACTGAAATTAGATATATAGGTTGT
The DNA here is from genome assembly GCA_030180095.1 of Magnolia changhungtana. NCBI lineage: Eukaryota > Viridiplantae > Streptophyta > Magnoliopsida > Magnoliales > Magnoliaceae > Magnolia > Magnolia changhungtana. The sequence continues at coordinate 8,351,005 of JASAUF010000220.1, forward strand.
CAATGATAATTTAGTAGCGGCTTTTGTACGGGATCCTTAGGTTTTCAGTTTGTAAAGGCAGGCACATGGTTCAGTTATCCAGTGTTCCTGGTGTTGATGGGCTCTGTGATGGATTGGAGATGTGCCGAAATTTTCTCAGATTGGAAGATCCTCGCCTCCATTCCTTGGCCTTTATTCAGTTGAATGTGTACTATTTTTATTTTTAACCATCTATTTGCAGATCACCAACTGAAGGGTTCAGATTTCCCATTGACCATATTTTTTGGGCATGGTACATCAACTGCCCACTATTATAAACTGAAAACCTAGAGATAAACTATCTTAGAATCGAGGATCATACAAGTCTTCTTTAGTGAATTGTGTGCTCCATTATCAGTAGGGAATGTAATAAGTTATGACATGAGTGTTTCTCATGGTTACTTTTGGAAGTAATATGACCGCATGCTTTTCTTGTATTAGCAAAGAAAGTCTGATTATTTCATTTGTTTTGTTTTTCTAAAAGGTTTTGGTCGAAAAGACGGGTGTTCTAGACATGAAGGCGAGGAATAAAATCCGGGACTCGCAGCTCGCTGCAGAATATTCGATTGACCTCATCACCGTCAAATTACGTGAGCATAATCGTGCTATCCTATATTTGGTATCTGGTCCTCTTTTTATCCTGCAATGTTCACTTCTTAATCATTACTTGTTATTTTAGGCTGTTGTGAGTGGTGGATGAAAAGATCGAGAAGGATTGCCACATTGGAGTTTGATCGAGTCCGTAAATCCATGAGCGTTATTGTCCTGGAGCTTAATGGGCATAATCGTCTTCTTGTCAAGGTGATTATTTTTCTAAAAGCTTTTCTAGCATAGTATTTTGATTTCTAGTTTCTGTTTGAATGAGTAATTCTTTTCTTCTTCTTCTTCTTTTTTTTTTTTTTTTTCCTTTTTCTTTTCTTTTGAGTTATGGTGAGACCAGCTCCTTGAACCCTTGACCTTGGAGGGCATGTAGCCATTACATGGATCATCTAAGCAAAAGGCGAGGAATAGTTGGGTTCAATTTATTTTTGTGAAGTCTTGAGGGCATTCCTCAGCACTGTTACTTCTTGTCCAGTGTATGGTGTTTTAAACTAACTTAAAACTTTATCTAAGTTTATCTACCAATTCAATAAATGCTCCACATGGTTCTTTATCTGTAAACATTTATAGCATATAACATTCAAATTCATTATGTAGTCTGCCGACCCCAATTAGTTAGGATAGGCTTAGATGATGATGATGATGATTCCTGGTTTAGTCCTATGTATTTATTTCTTGGTTTCTTACTCAAAGTTTATAGCTACTAGTATGCTTTGTTTCGATTGGTAATATACTTTTTTCACACATACACCCATACCCCCACACACTCACACACCCACCCACACCACATGGGAACTTGATATCTGGTATGTACTTATTTCTATGGGTTGTGATCAAAGTCTGAAAACCCACACAAACTGGACTTGACTTGAGTCTCTTGAAAAACTCAATTTGGGGCTTGGTCAAGACTATTTCACGGCTTGGTTGATTTGGTTCTCAAGTCTCAATTGAAAACTCAATAAACTAGCCAAAAATTGATTCCTCTCACTCTATGCCTAATCCTAAACCTACACCTAATCCTAATCTCAACTCCTAACCTAAACCTAAACCTAAACTTGAAAACCCAAACCTAAACCCAATCCCGAACCCGAACCCAATTTCCTAAACCTAAACCTTAACCAATCCTCAATTCTCTACAGCTATAACCTATAACCCACCTATAATCTAAACCTATAACCTAAACCTAAACGTAAACCTAAAACCTAAATGTGTTCTCCAATCCCTAAACATAAACCTACACCTAATGCTAATCTCAACTCCCTAACCTAAACCTAAACCTAAACTTGAAAACCCAAAGCAAAACTCGATCCCGGACCCGAACCCGAACCCTATTTCCTAAACCTAAACCTTAACCTATTCTCAATTCCCTACAGCTATAACCTATAACCTACCTATAACCTAAACTTAAACGTAAACCTAAAACCTAAATGTGTTTTCCAATCCCTAATCCTAAACCTACACCTAATGCTAATCTCAACTCCCTAACCTAAACCTAAACCTAAACTTGAAAACCCAAACCAAAACCCGATCCCGAACCCGAACCCGATTTCCTAAAGCTAAACCATAACCGATTCTCAATTCCCCTACAACTATAACCTATAACCTACCTATAACCTAAACCTATAACCTAAACCTAAAACCTAAATGTCTTGTCAAATTCCTAAACTTAAACCTACACCTAATGTTAATCTTAACTCCCTTACCTAAACCTAAAACTAAGCTTGAAAACCCAAACCAAAACCCGAACCCGATTTCCTAAACCTAAACCATAACCGATTTTCGATTCCCTAAAGCTATAACCTGTAACCTAAACCTTCACCTAAACCTATAACCTACACTTATAACCTAAACCTAAACCTATAACCTAAACATGTAACCTTAACTTAAACGTAAAACCTAAATCTAAAACCTAAACTTATAACCTATACCTATAACCTACAACATTAATATAAACTTATAACCTAAACCTATATAACTTACAACATTAACCTAAACCTATTCTCAAATCCCAAAACCTATAACCTAAACCTAAAACCTAAATGCATTCTCAAATCCCTAAACCTAAACCTACAACTAATCCTAATCTCAACTCCGTAACTTAAACTTAAACTTAAACTTGAAAACCCAAACCTAAACCCGATCTCGAACCTGAACCCGATTTCCTAAACCTGAACCTTAACCTATTCTCAATTCCCTAAAGCTATAAGCTATAACCTATAATCTAAACCTAAACCTAAACCTATAACCTAAACTTAAACCTTAACCTAAACCTTAACCTATAACCTGAGACTATTTTGAATCTACCATGGAGGCATGAGTAAGGACCTAGGTGTGTGTGCACAGTTGGCAATGTGTTCACCACACTAAATTTTGTGAGCCCCACCGGGAAATAGGCTATGAATAATTTTTTGTATTTTATTTATGATGTATTTATGCATGGATGAATGTGACGTGGATAAGATTGTTTTTGTTTGGATGGATGTAGTTTATGTTTGGATGGATTTACGTATTTTGGGTTTAGATGGATGTGAATATGAATATGATGAAATATATTACATAACAGGTGTACATCAGGAAATATATTGTAACAGGTGAAGGTGGGGAAAAAACCTTTTACCTACGAAAATTTTCGTGGGTAAAAGTTTCATCAAAGTTTTTACCTACGAAAGTTTTTGTAGGTAAAAGTCTCATCCAAATTTTTCCCTACGAAAATTTTTGTAGCTAAACGTTTTGTAAGTATTTTTACCTACGTTATCATTCGTAGTTAAAAGTTTTTATAAATATTTTAGCTATAAAATTGGTGGTAGGTAAAAGTTTTCTAAGTATTGTTAGCTACAAATATATTTGTGGGTAAAAGTTTTCTAAATACCTTTTAGCTACGAAACTATTGGTAGGTAAAAAGTATTTTCAATATTTTTAGTTACGAAAATATTTGTAGGTAAAAAGTCTTGTAAATATTTTTAGCTACGAAATTGTTGGTAGGTAAAAAGTGTTTTAAATATTTTTTGCTACGAAATTGTCGGTAGGTAAAAAGTCATGTAAATATTTTTAGCTACAAAAATTGTTGGTAGGTAAAAAGTGTTTTAAATATTTTTAGCTACGAAAATATTCATAGATAAAAAGTCATGTAAATATTTTTAGCTACGAAATTGTTGGTAGGTAAAAAGTGTTTTAAATATTTTTACCTACAAAAGTATGCATAGGTAAAAAGTTTTGTCAATATTTTTACCAACGAAAATTAGCGTTGGTAAAATGTTTTGCCTACGAAATATTTCATCGGCAAAAGTCTACCTTTGCCGACGAATTTTTTTTTTCGTGGGCAAAAGGTTTTCCCCACGGACCTTTAGCGAGAAATTTGCCAACGAAAATTTTCGCGGGCAAAACATTTTGCCTACGAAAATCAGACTTTTGCCTACGAAAAGTTTCGTTGGTAAAAGTGGTTTTTTTTGTAGTATGCTCCAATCCTCAAGTCCCAATCCTTGGGAACTAAATTTCAATTTCACTGATGGATGCATGGAAATATGCTCAAGTTACAAATAATCCAGAGAATGATGGTTGTATAAATGTTGTTCTGCTTGTCTAAGATCCTTACTATGCACAGCAAGTGACTTGTGAACGGGTCTCTTGACACTCTTTGGGGTAACTTGCCTTAGAAAACTCTCTCGATACATTTTGTGGATAAAAGACTTAGACAATTACATGTTTCTTTTAGTGTATATGGAGAAATGCTAAAATCGTTCATGAGAGGAGAGAATGAAGAGGTGAATTGCAACACACATACCAAAGTGGAACATGCGTGCAAGATATCCCTACATGTATGCTGAATATAGGTGGTTGGTGGTTTCTTTCTTAACCATTCATTTTCCTCAAGCAAGTATGACCACCTGATGACTGGATTGGCTTGATTTATGACCTAAGGCATGGTAACCATTGGCCCTGCCTAATGATTGTCACACAAATGTACCACATGAGCACACTTCCATCTCTCTGTGTGAATAGCCATGGCATTTCTACATGGTAGATTTATACCTCATATTCATGTTTGTGACTTTGCACATGCTCCTAAGGAATCAAACAACACAATTCATTTATATAGTTATTTGTATATTCGTTTTTTTCTTTGAATTGCCAGCCATTGATAATTTATGTTAAAGATGCCGATATCAAATGTGAACATTTAAACAAAGTTCTGCCCGTGTGCATAGACACGAACAGTTATCTTGAAGTTTTGTAAATGATGTAAAGAAGGACAGTGTTGGTTCTGAGTATTTGTGAAATAACTATTATTGTTTGATGTCTATACCCACAAAAGAAGGAAAATAATTTGGTTATTCTCTTTTTTATTTAACAGCTTCATGCATTTGAGTTATATCCCAAAAGTCACAAGGTTATATCAGGTGATTCACTTGCCAAATCCATATGAGTGGAAAGTCCTTCAGAGTAAAATCATATTCAGGTTGATATTGTCCAAGGAAAAATACTTACTTGTCCGGTATTGCTTCCATAACAAGCTTCTTAATTACGTGTCTTGACACAAGCTCTACAATTCCTTTCTGAACTTATGCAGTCTCAATCAAAACAATGCTTGCCTTCACCTGAAAAGCAATTGCCTTCCATGAGTTGCCTCCAACAAAAGGTGTACATACTACATTCTTCAAAATAATAATAATAATAACAATAACAATAATAATGATGAAATTGTGTAGGAACTACAGAAAATATCATGGTGTTCGGCAGAGATGCATAATACAAGTACACCTTGGTCAATGAAATATACAATGCTCAATTAAATTCAAGGTTTTGTTTGGCCCATCAAATTGCGTGAGCAGGACTCACCTTCAAGCAATTCAAATCATTCATGGTGAGTGGGAGATACACAAAAAATCTTTCCCTTTAGATGATCGTAATCGTCTGATGTGGCCCCTGCTAAATATAGACCAAAAATTATAGTTCTCCATTTTCATCAGATGGCTAGGATCATCTGAAAGGGGACTTCTTAAGGCATGACCAATCCCATGATTGGTCGCACCAGATGAACAACTTAGGTTACTTAAAGGTGGGTGCCACCTACCTGGTTGAGCATCACATTATACCTCTTTCTTCTCTAGAGCTAATTAAAAGAAATCCTTAATGTCCACACAACTGCTAACATCTTTAGGAAAATTATAATGTTCTTCAATATGCATGACTCCAAAAACCTCCTAACCAAAACTTTCAAAGATAGTAAATCCCTAACATACATTTTGGCTGTCACCTTGTTGAACAAGCTGTTAATTACTAACATCCTAGAAAATGTGTTGATAGCAAAGACTGCAAAAATCTCCCGTGTAAACATTACATCACCAAAGCCATGCTCAAGTGTCGGGATTTTCTCCACATGGGCCATGACTCCAAAATCTCCCGTGTAAACATTACCATCACCAAAGGTGCTTGGCCTATTCTCATTGATGAATTTGTTGAGCAAGAAATCAAATAGCTAAACATACATATACAAATAAGGATTGGTCCAAAAACTGCAAGAGAAGGCATGTTGAATTTTGAATATTGATGCAACAACTGTGAAGGCATTGGCATTTCAATCTACATGGAAGAAACTGATTAAATGAGTTCATAGGTAGAAAACCAAATTGAGTAACAAAACCATTAAAATCATTATCTTCAAAGAAGAAATGGATGGTATAATAATAACAAGTCCCAATCACTGTAAATTACCACCATTTACTTGACAAGGATCACATAAAAGATCATATGTAACAAAAAACAGCTGAAAACTTACATCAGTTTGGGATTGTTGGACTATTTGGATTCTATTCCGCCATCTTGAATCTCCTTGGACAAGAACATTTCTAAGCTCATGGATGCTGTTGACACACACCTCGCTTGCGTACCATGTGTCTTGAACGCGATTTGGGATCCAAAGGCTACGGCCCAAAATCAGGCTAGTGAATTCATCAGGTGTGAACTACACATTTATCTAATCAGTTGAAGAAAATTGCTAGCAGTTTGCATTTGGTACATATGGGTGGTGCACCTGACAAGTGGACCAACTAAGTTTTTGGGCACTCATCTAACCCAGTTGGACCAAACTGATTCATGGTTCTTGCTAAATGTTTGGTGGGTTCACGTACCTGCTTCAAGATGTGCATGGAATCAGCTAAACTACTAGCCTTTATAACTGCTTCAGGAGTGCAGGATATTGTCGCATCATTGTTGTCATCACCACAACCACCATCTTTCTAGATGTTGATCAAGTGGTAGACTGAGTGAAAGATACCTCGTTTCAACACTGAGATCTTGGTATCGATTCCCTAGAGGGGGTGGCTAACAGTGAAGTGTGAACTGACAGTGGGTGTACTAATAAGCTAATAAAAAAAAAAAAAAAAAAAAAAAAAAAATAAAAAACTCCCAGTAATAGAAACAAACCCAATAGAATTAAGAGACCAAACTAATCAAAAGACTCTGGAATCCAAGGTGTGTAAATGGAATAATTCATTGTTACCCAACGATTCTCATACTGTGCTTCATATTGTGCTAACAAAGATTCCATTTTGATGGGTTTGTTTGGGAATCATGTTGAAATGTGGAAATAATGGAATCGTATCTCACAACCCCATATCTACCGCATCGTGTATATGCCAAATTTGTTAAATCTTTCAAGGAAATCCTCATGATTCAACACCATCCAAACATGCCAAGATGTCAAAGCAAGTTATTTGGTTTCCATTCACATTGAATTGCACAGGAATCTAGCTTTCCAAACATGTCTAATCTAAAAAATGGCCAAGGAAGAGAAGGATTTGCTACTTATACTAGCAGCCATAGCAGTCTTCCATTACAATGGTTAATGGGGAACAGTATTCAGTTCAAAGTTGCTCCAAGGTAGCCTATGCAACTTCCACAGTGGGCAGAGTCCAGACCAACAATAACACTAATCAGATGATGCGATCACCATCAGATTGATGGCCGTCACATGGACAGTCTGTTGATACATGTAAATGGATGTATGTGTTGTGTGCATTAGCATGGTCACATGGCCCTATTTTTGCCGCACTTGAGTGAGTCTCCCGCAACAACTAGGAAAGATCCAGTCATATGAGAATGGTCAAATTGATGCCGGGCTGGCAATGGGTATGAACCTCAACGGCTAGAATCCTATATCAATATAATCAAGTGCATATAGCTAACGTACTTTGGTGTGCAACAAGAGGAGTGATATAAACGAATATGGTAGTGTTTAAGTTAGAATGCTATTAACCATTGATTAACATTTAAGCAACCTTAAATGTATAGACTATTTACTGTATTCTCCTGTTTGCCATGTGCAAACGTGCTGTGCCAAGTAGACGCATTGGAGCTAACAATGGGATGGGAACATTGCATTAAAAAATACACACACACACACACGTATATATATATATATATATATATATATATAACATGTTCAATATCTCTTGGCATGAATGTCATTTCAACAAACAGATAGCATGCCATTTCATCATCACTTGAAAATGGGGAGAAAAGGTGGGAAAAGGAGAGGGGCCCTGAGCTTTCCTTGTGATGAGTTTATAACTGAGAAAGGATTTTACTTCTCTCAGCCATTATTGATGCTCTCTTTACCATACTGTGGAAAATGTTTCTATCACAAAAAAAAAAAAGAAAAGAAAAGAAAATGCGATCAGGTGTGCTGCTCCTGTTTCTACCAACATATGTACAAGACTAATATATTTCAAAAATTTTTTAATGTATAGTTTAATTAAATTATGTTATCAAACAGGGTCTCTCATCTCTGTAAGAAGGCCATGGGCTTTTGTTTTGAGGTCACTAGCACCATCCATCAAAAAAAAAAAAAAATTCATCAAATAGATATAATGTCATTTCATCAAATAGATATAATGCCATTTCAACAAACAGATAGCATGCCATTTCAACAAACAGATAGCATGCCATTTCAAATCTGAAAGAAAGGAAAAGAGATACAAATAAAAGAAGATATCAAACCTATGGAGAGGAGCTTCACGACATGTGTTTCTTCAAAGCGAGAGAGAGAAGAGGTGGATTTCACTACTGAAGCATTGAGAGAGAGGGAGGAGAATGAGAGAGATGGAGTAGAGATCGGAAGGGAGAGAGAGGATCGGGGATAGATGAGCTTAGGGAATGCTCGTGCATGTGCAGTATCAGTACGAGCTTAGGGAATGCTCGATACTGCGACCACGATCGTGGGAAGCCGATCAGGGAAGGGAATGGAGAGAGAGAGAGAGAGAGAGAGAGAGAGAGAGAGAGGGAGGGAGAGCAAAATACACGTTTGGGCGCGGCTCTGTTTTGAGCCCGCGCCCAAATTTGGGGAACGGATTGGCTACTCCCCCTGATGCTGGTGGTCGGTGCTCCGTGGGCCCCAACATGATGTATGTGTTTCATCCATTCCGTTCATCCATTTTTACAGATCATTTTAGGGCTTGATACAAAAAATTATAAGGATATAAATCTTAGGTGGGCCACACCACATGACAAAAATAATGAATGGATGTTCACAATTAAAATCCTCCTAAGGCCCATCTGATACTGTTTATTTGACATCCAATCTGTTGATTTCGTCATGAAGACCCAAATGAAGGGAAAAAATAAATATCAGCTTGATCCAAAACTTTTATGGCTCCCAAAACGTTTTTAATGGTCAAAATTCATTCAAAAGTTTTTCCTATAATGTGGTCCACTTGAAATAGGGATATACTTCATTTATTTTTTCATATCATAAAATGATATATAAAAATATATGGATGGCATGGATGACACACATACGTCATGGTGGGCCCCACAGAGAACCGACCACTAGGCAATGGCTGGTGTTAGGGGGAGTAGCCAATCCGTTCCCCCAAATTGACGGACGGACGGACGTAGACGGTCCGATCAGGGGTTCTATGGGGCCCAGCATGATGTATTTCCTCAATCCATTCCGATCCATAATTTTAATAAATTATTTTAGCTTACTATACCAACTTTCAGGCATATTGAAGATCTAAGTGGACCACACCATAAGAAGCAACTGTAATTAAATATCAATGTTTCCTACCATGTGGTCCACATGAGCCTTCAATCTAGCTAATGTTTTTTCTCATCCACTAAAGTAATATTTAGAAATATATAGACGACTTAGATAGAATATATAGTTTCTTTTAAGCTTCATAGAGCAACTTACAACAATATTAAATATTAATGGTGTATTGACTTTTTAGCTACAGATTAAAACCGTAGCAAATTTAGCTAAGGTTTATATCCGTAGCAAAACACTAACGTGGTCTAAATCCTTTGCCCCTTTTTTTGGTAGTGTGTGGCCCAACATGATGAAACATGCACATGATCAAGTGGGTCCATTTGATGGGCAACCACCTCAAAAGGTGGGCCTACATGATGGATGATGGTCATTGAAGGTAGGTCCACATGATGGTTGGTTGACATCAAAGGTGGCCACACATAATAGATGGAGTGGGCTTCACTTGATGAATGACCCACTTCAAGGAGTGATGGGATCGTTGGTATATTCAAAGTGAGTCATTCATCGAATATAATCTTTAAAAGGATCGTGCTTATTTTTAATAAAAGTTTTTTTTACTTGAAAAAATAATTTTACTAAACTAACATATTTAAAACAAGAGCTAAATAAACCTGCAGTTCAGCAAATGCGGATCCCATTGTTGGGTTATACAACCCTGATCTAATAGTGAGGTCCACCTGACAACGATGAATTATAGGATTCTCTACCGTTTGCTCTTCTCAAGATTCTAAACTCGTGGGGCATTTGTTTTTTTAAAAATCCAAACCGTTCATCTCATGGGTCCCACCATTTTTATGGTGGATTTCCCCAAACCTCCCAGATATTTGTTCCTTTTCAGTTGAATGTAAACCGTGGCTGTACTTTTTTTTAACCGTCTCTTGGTAGGCGATCATATCAAGGGTTTGGATCTTCCTATCTGATCTGCTTACGTGGCATTTCATCATCGATAGTGGGGCCCATCAACTGAACAGTTTATATAATCTAACCATGGACTCATCAGGGGCAGAATTCATGCATCAGAAAACAGTACATCTGCTGACGTATCGGATAGCAAACTGCATTAACAGTCGACGTCAGTCTACATTACAGTCAAATGGGCTGACAGAGTCGAAATCGGATTGGGTACGGAGTCACTTAGTACGCTCTTATCGTACCGAGTAAACTCTGTTGGGCCCATGTAAATTTATGTAGTTTATCCACACCGTCCCTCCGTTTTTACAGATCATTTTAGGGGTTGATCCGAAAATTGAAGCTTATCCAAAGATCAAGTGGACCATACCACAGGAAACTGTGGAAATAATGATTTCCACCGTTGAAACGTCGCTAGGCCACACAGTGATGTTTATTTGTAATCCAAACTTCTCGTAATATCAAAAAAACATGTATGAATGGCAAAACCAAATATAATATTGATCCAAAACTTTTATGGCCCCCAAGAAATTTTCAACGGTAGACATTCAATTCACACTGTTTCCTGTGGTGTGGTCCATTTTATCTTTCTATATGCTTCAGTGTTGTTATAAGACACTGAAATTATCTGGTAAAATGTATGAACGGATTGATAAAATATATAAATCATAGTGGACCCCACAAAGTTTACTCAGTACGCAATCCGCCTCCCACTGTCTCCGTTCGCTTCTTATAGATTTTCTCACCAGTTCATCTGATGATGTAAGATTAATCGTTCATCGCCACTGAAAGGTACATATGGTTATTCGAGCTGTGATCTGGACCACCCAACTGATGATTCCTTCCATGATAGTATCATATCATAAACATAAGTCCAGTTGGACTGAAATGTCTACAACAGTTGGATCCTTACTCTTGCTCAGGTGGTAGACTCTCGGGAGTTTCAACACCCAGTCAAGGGTTCGAGCATCCATAGGTGGTGAAATCCGACTACGGCGTGAGTGTGTGGGGGTGTGTGTTAAAAAATAAAAATAAAAAATAGTCTACAACAATCATTTTAGGAAGGCTACCCAAGCTCCATGGGGTCCACCATATTGTATATGGTATGGCCACACCAAAGAAAAAATGTAAAATAGCTTCCAAAGCTAATAAGTTCACATGATTTAGCCTGTTCATTTGATGAGAGAGACGTACGAAATACAAACCTATGGTTGACATCCTATCTCATTTTTCCATGTGGTGTGGCCCACTTGAGTTTTAGATCTAGTTGATTTGCAGCCTTGATCATGACATCAACAATAGAACCTAAGTAAATGGAATGGATTTTAGGTGTACAACCTCACGAACTTGGGTGCTTACGTAAAACAGGTGTTGTAGAGGAGTCATGTCTGCTCCAACTGAATAACACTGGCTTGTGATTAACAGAATGTAGACTGATGTGGAAGGGACTGATAGGAAACTACACGCTTGGTACATTTTTTCTATCGTTGGTCATCCGCCGTAGGGCCCACCAAATGGACGGTCGAAGTTCATGATCCAAGCCACGATATGTACAGTACAGCAGCAACGAACTGTGAGAAGTTAGTTGCGCGACGGATCAGAAGTAGGGGTGCACATTTAACCGGTAGAACCGTGGAACCGGACCGGAACCGACCAAACAGTCCAGTTTGGTCCGGTTCTAGAGTGCAGCGGTTCCGGTTTCAGTTCCAAAAATCAAAGAACCGGTTACATCGGTTCGGTTCTCAGTTTGGAGGTATGTAGAACTGAACCGAACCGTGAACCGATCCGTAGAACCAAACCGTGGATCCGATCTGTAGAACCGAACCGTGGAACCGAACCTAGAACCGAACTTGGAACCGAATCAAGAACCCTTTGTTGTTTCCATATTTAACTCATGATTTATGGTTTATAATGCACAATTTAATTATTTTCATAAATGTATTTTTATATACCTTATACAATATCTAAATCATTCATCAAATGGACCACAACATGGATGGACATGGGCTGGATTATAAAAAGCCCAGAACCGTGGAACCGATCCGGAACCGAACCAGTTTTAACAATTCAGTTCCGGTTCGGTTCTAGGGTGCCAACAGTCCGGTTCCGGTACCAAATATTCTAGAACTGTTAGGAACGGTTCGGTTCCAGTTTCACCCCAGAACCGGACCAAACCGACCTGTGTGCACCCCTAATCAGAAGTGATGTCCCATTTGTATTGAAGTCAATGAGCAGATCGAGTCCAGTTACATGAGAGTTTATTAGAGCCTGTTTGATTCTCAGGCTCAAGTGTAATTATCATGTAAATTGGTAATAATTATTTATCTAGGTAATTACTATTTCTTTTTCAATGCAGACATAACAACTTTTTTTTTAACACTTAAATTGAAAATTTTACAACATCAATGTGGGGCCGTCGTGATGTATAATACTTATTCACACCGTTCATTTGTTATGCGTGCTGAATTTATGGCATGAGCAAAAAATTGAGGCAGATAGAAGGGTCAAGTGGACCACACCATAGGAAGGGTCAAGTGGACCACACCATAGGAAACAACAGAATATATCGTATAACATTATGGTGGGGTCCACATATTTAAGTCAACACTTTTGTTTCGAATTTTAAGGTGGAATTACTCTTATGTTTTCAAACAAGGTGAAAAAGTAATAATTACTTATTTTCCCTGATTTACATGTATAAGGGAAAATCAATCAGATCCTAGATTTGATAGCCACTTAACTTCTTTGTTTTTAATTGCAGCCACTGATGTGAGGGGGTGAAAAACGTATCAGAGATCTGGGCCATTCATCAAATAGGGCACATTTTGAGCATATCATATACCAAAAATCATGATAGTTTACACTTCAAATAATCCACACCGTTGAATTTTTACTGTTGGTCATTTTTCTAACGCACCATTTTTTGTCAGGAAACATTTACCCACCTGATGAAGAGAAATGATATTATTTTTAGTCCATTTTATGATATTATTTACCCACTCCAAATAATCCACACCGTCCAATTGATGCCCACCAATCTGATAATCATATCGTAGAATTTAGCTTAATTTTACTTCCTGATACATCTAGACTAGTATCCAAAATTCAAGAGGTTTCAATTCAATTACTTGTGTTGGCACATATGTAATTTATAGGTTTTAAGTGCCTATGTATCATCCATCACACTCCGCCAGACTATCAAAGTTTTTCTTGTTCATTTCACTCTTTGGGTCAAACTGGGTCATGTGGACCCACTTTCAAAGGTAATGCCTACTAAAGCTGGGTATGTCAGACCCGATCCAACCCGTTCCAAACCGAACCGACTGCCTGGATTGGTGCGGATCAAGTGGGGTCATTCAGATTCGACTGTTTTTCGGGTCAGGTTTGGATAGTGGTCTATCCGGACCAATCCGATCTGAAAATCCGATCTGAACGGATCCGGACCGATCCGATCCGACCCGATCCAGAGCAGGTATTATATATAATTTTTTACCCTAAAAAATTACATTTTACCCCTGTTTCTTACCCTACATGTCCCAAAATCAAACGAACGAACCACTGAACCCTCTCTTCTTCTTCTTCAAATCTCGGTTTTCCTGCTCGACCCTTTGCACTGCTCTTTTCCAGCTCTACCACAGCTAATCTCAACTTGCCCCGCCTCCTCTTTATGCAGATCGATATCCTTTCGAACGCTATCCACCTCTTTCCTAATTAGCTCCTTGACCTTAATCTCTTTCTCAGCCATCGCCCGCTCGATCTCTTCCTTGCCTCTGACACTCTCCTCCAACCTCACATCAAAAAGTGTGACTCGAGTCATCAACTCTTCCCTCTCTTGCTCCATCAATTTTATCACTTGGGTCATTGCTGATTTCATCTCCACTTTCACTGCTACCGTTTTCTCCACGCTTGCAATCTTTTCCCTCCATTTCTCCTCTCGTTCGCCCAATTTCGAAGTGACGATGAGGACGCTCATGGCCTGCTCAATCTCGAACGTAGCAATTTTATCTTGGAAGATGGATTTTTCAGCTTCCAACTTTTGGGTTTCGGCAATGGACCGTGTGAGCTCCGATTCGAGTGCTTCTTTAAATTTTTGTAGCGTGTTGATTCGCTCTCTTCGCTTGACGGTCTCTCAGACGAGGAGATTGTTGAGGGCTTGCAAGCTCGACAATTTCTCCGAGGTATCGTCGTCGATTGTTGCTTCTATTCGATTTTCCTGATTTTGGACCTTCTTCTTGGCCATGGCGATTGAAAAGTTTCAGAGAGAGTAGATGAGATGAGAGTGGATTCCGTGGAGGAGAAGCAGATGATAGTTGGGTCTATGGATGAGAAAAAGAGTCGTTAGAGATTGTGCAAGTGTTGAAATTCAAATTTCTTGACAAGAAGAATGAGATCTTGGTGCATTAAAAAACACGTAGTGGTACACGTGAACGACACGTGTCATGATATCATTGACTGTAGGACAAGCTTATCTTCTCCACTAAACCTTGCCCAATCCGATTCAACTCGGATCAGTTCAGGCCAGCAGTGGTTCAGATTGGTTCGAGTCAGATGACCTGCACTCCATCTTGAATCAGATCAAGTTCAAGTCAGGCCATGTAGATTTCAGACCGAGTCGAGTTAGACCCAATCTGATCCGACTCGGTCCAATGCCCAACTCTAATGCCCACCATACTAGGCCATGAAATAGTCCTCTTTCTTTGTTGAAGATGATTCTAATAATTTGAAATGTGGTGTTGAAAGTTGACCATTCTATGTATCCGTCCATTGATCCAAAGGCCCAGATCATTATTTTGGTAAATCATATTCTTCTGCGGCCTATATGGTGGGACCTTCCACTTGAACGGTTCCGATCATCCGTATTCATGGACCAATGCAACTTTGCAAACCACGAAGTCCTGAAGTATACCAACAGATGATCTGCCGTACTCTCCCGTAACTCGTGCATGTGACCATGTGTGAAGTGATCTGAACCGTCCATTTGCCTCACTATGAATACAATATCATTAATAACCATCCATTTTCAAGCCACAGATCCGTGATATATCCTAGCCATCTATATGGAGGCCCATTGGAGGGACAGTCTGGATCACATCGCTCATGGGCTTAGGCATAGATATAAATAAAAGAATACATGCGCTAAGATGGATGGCAAAACACGACTCTTGATCAGAACGGATCATCTACTGGGCCCTATCGCGTACAATGCCTCAACGATCCCATGATTAAGGAATTCTGATCTGCATCTGATGTTTGGACGTTCGTCCGTTGAATGGGGATCGTGGCCCGCTTTCTCTCAGAATTCCAGTCCAATCTATATGGCTTTTGGGTCAAGGTCCAATCATGACTGAACCTTCTAGATAGACCCTCTACAAAATATGGACGGTCCAGATTCAAGCGTGGTAGGCGGCTGGGGAGAGAGATGGATCCCTATGATAATTTAATAATTCTTGGACATTATCTTCATAATTATGCATTAATTAAATATACCCCAACTGTTTTGCCTGCGAACCGTTGAAAATGTCACCAAAAATATTATTCTCAAAATCAAAATCAGGTCAGAGCAACGACCGCAGCCATATACTGCATTGCGCAGCTCATCCCTCCAACGGCTAAGGAGAAACCAGTAAGAAAGGGCTATAGGAGATCTATTGGGGACCATCTGATCGTTGGCCTTGGTAAAGAAATTGATATATATCAAGAGAATAGTAGACGGGCCACAAATAAATTATCGAATGACCTTAACCATCAGATCAATGTACTTCTTTTGCATATTGAACGTTGATGCAGAGTGGGTCGCGGACAGTTTCATGGCCAAGATGGACCAGAAAAGGCCGGATCGGAGGTGGAAGTGATCCGGACTGTTAGAAGCTTAAAATGGCATATCTTGCAAATCAGTCCATATATGATTTGGGGTAGGCCTAACTACTTTAGCCACCCAACCCACTACATCGGGTTGTGCACACTGAATTTGTGAAACACCATCAGAACGGCAGTCAAATCTCCATTTTAATTTCATTTTTACTATTTATAGTAAGTTTTAGTTTGATTATAACTTTTCATCCGTTAGGCTTTAGAAGTTGCGTGAAACATGAAAAGTGCTTAGTATAATTAGGAGAATCATATTGTTAGGCCAAATAGGACACTATTTTTGGCCAAAAACAGTGATGACTAGTAAGAATCACCACAATTTATAAATAGTAAGTCTACTTTATATAGTAAGTCACGATCTCGATGAGTTTTAGTTATAGTATGATTCCGAAACTTCTTCCTTTGGTTTATGTTACTATTTAAGAGGTTGTAATATCGTTTTTAATAATTAATCAATTTATTACAAATTTTTAAAAATTATTCTATTTTCTTATTTTCTCGTAGATTTTAGGTATATCTGTGAGGAGTCTAAAGAAGTTCCATGGATTCTGAATAGTTATCCTGAGTAAGATGATGCTCGACCTCAACTCGTCCTCCCCCACGTCAAACATGAACCGTTCAATTTTCTCTCTCTCTCTTTTGTTTTTATTAAATCTTTTCTATTTTTATCTTAACTGTCTTAATACTGTTTAAGTGCAATTTCTACCAGGAGCCATTGATGGCATGACGCACCACTCGATTGCTTCCAAGAGCCAAATACTGATCTAATGGAAGATTGAGGGAAGCTACCAATTCAAATAGCACTCGATCCACCAAAAACAACCTCATGTAAAATGTAAAATTAAGATAAAAACTATGTTACTCTGGCAAATGTAATGAATAATGCACGGGCTCTTGTTGTATTTTATATACAAGTAGTTTAAATTGTATTGTCCAAATTATGGGTGCCAGTTTAGATGTATCATGAACCTAAAGTTATCGGATTGGTGGAAGTTTATTGGACGGTTAAGATGAAAAATATCCAATGGTCTTATTTAAAAAAAGAAAAAAGAAAGTGTACACGAATCAGACGTTAGATCGTTTGATCAATCTAGTTTTGTAACTGTTAGTTAGTGACAGTATGTTTCGGTTATTTCCCAAAAAAAAAAAAGTGACAGTATGTTTCAGAATTTAGTCTGTTTAATTTGAGTTAATGTATGCCACGTGTACACGTTTAAAGTGCCTGCGTATCAAGCATAAGTACTCTGCCAATATCAAAAAACTTCCCAGGGTAATTAAAGTCAACTAACACAATCTCGTCAGAATTCTCGTTTGCTTCCTGCAAAATGCTACTTGGCAGGTTTATAATTTCAATGTGGTGCCCATGGTTAGGTGCTCCAAGCCAAACAGGTCAGAATTCTTCTTTATTGCTTCCTGCGAAATGCAAATCGGAAGACGTGCGTGCACATATGGGCCCTTATTAGGTGATCCGATCCCAACAGTAGATCTTGTGGGACATACGTTGAATTTGTGACAGCTCATATATTTTCTTCTGTAAAAGAAGTCAATACTTGGATGTGATAGCCACAAACATACCTTGGATATGCTATTCCCCGCACCTCTTTAGTTTAAAGGAAAACCCTAGAACCCTAGAGGCCATGGACCTGAACCCAAACCTAATAAATAACATATGCCAAGTCCATTACGATTGGGAGATGCGGTCTGACATTGAAGACATGGGTGTTGGGATGCCTTGCACAAACCTTAGGATCTAGCCTCCCGAAACAAACCAGAATTATGGATAATAAAGCAATGAAATAAATTAAAGCATCCATCACACACCACACAAGAGATTTTTACGTGGAAAACCCTCAAAGAGGTAAAAACCACGGGACCTCGTTCAGATCAACAATCCACTATGAAGTAGAACGTTACAATCTTCTTCACTCACGCAGGAGTGGATGAATAATGAAAGAATAAAGAAAACCAGAGAGATCTCACTGATTACGAGGACGTAGGAGCGCTGAGATATAGACTGCACCGTAGATCACCTCCACGAGCATAACCTCCCTTCTACAAGCTTCCTCTCTCTCTTTCTCCCTCTCTCTCTCACCTTTGATAGCCCTCTTGTGTTTTTCTCATCAACACAACATACGTAGAAAAATCTTATGGACCCCTTTTTATAGTTTTAGGAAACTCCTTTCCGCATCCCAGTTGCGAAAGGACTTTGGGTCAAAAAAAACCCATCAATGGAACGTTGGGAAAATCCAGATAGGTGGAATAGCCGGTGAAGATGAGAGGAGAGGAGAAGAAAGGAGGTGAGATCGTGTAAAAGAAAGAGATGGAGGGAGTAGAGGATCATGAGAAATTAGGGTTCATGACCTCACACACACACACACGATATATATACATATATATATATATATATATATATATATATATATATATATATAGAGAGAGAGAGAGAGAGAGAGAGAGAGAGAAGAATGCTCACTTGCACACCCCTTCCATTCTAATGAGAACTCGTGATAACTTTTTGAAAACTCATCTCCCATGATATGAGTATGAGATCTGAATTGTCCACGTGATGCAACAACCCATGAAATCCTTAGGGCTCGACTTTTATCCTGATTCAATCAGGGTAAGAGTTAGGCCTTGCGGTTCATGGGGTGCCTCATCACCTGGACGGGCGGTTCAGTTCAAATCTCATACTTATATCGCAGGAGATGAGTTCTCAAAAAGTTCTCACAAGTTCTCATAAGACCATGAGGGCAGGTAAGCATTCCACACACACACAGACACAGACACACAGACACACACACACATATATATATATATATATATATATATATATATATATATATATATCCATTAGATGGTTGGACCTTGGTCCACATTGTGAGGCCTACTACATTCGAATTGGGCCTTAAACCCCTTTTACTCTCTAACAATAACACTTCACCTCAAGTTGGAGCATAAGTATCTTGCATGTTCAGTTTGAAAAATAATTTGATTGAAAAGAGAATACGATGTGGTCTTAGTAAAAATATTTGTGTTGCTCTTCAGAATAAATGTGGGAGGGAGGGATGAGACTGCCATAAGTTTCTCATGTACAAAATGAGTCTATTTCAATATGTTTGATGTGCTTGTGAAAATGATTGCTTGGTTATTATAAAAGAGAGGTACAGGAGTTGAAATATTTATGCATAGGTTAGATAGAAGCATGCGTAACCAAAGAACTTCAAATGTGACCTATTCATAGAGTAATATTCAACTTAAGCAGATAAACATGTGGTTGGTGGTGTGAGGTGGGGGCAGCATTGCTACAGCATACCATTAACACCGGTGAAGTCGGTGGAAGAAGAAGAAGAAAGGAGAAGGGAGGAAGGACTGAGGGATTTGGCTAGGGTTTAGAGCCTTCAGACAGTTATTTTGGCCGGCAAGCACTGTTGTAGAATATGGCATTAGAGGAAGAAAGGAAAAGAGGGGAGGAAAAAGATCTAGAGTTTGAACAATCCTAGCTTTCTTTTTTTTTTCTTTTTTTTTTCATACTCTTATTATTATTATTATTTTTTACACACACCCACGCTAGTGAAATTTCACCACCTATGGCACTCGAATCCTTGACCAGGAGTTGAAACTTCCACCCGAGCAAGAATAAGGACCCATCGTAGCTTTAATACTATGAAAAGAAAGAGAAGATTTGTTAAATGTGTTATTCCCCCACACCTCTTTAGGGGTTGTTTAGATGCCTATTAAGTTTTAAGGTGTAAACACCTTACAGCTAAAAAGAATTTTAGGTATAAACTATGTACTTGGTATTTATTTGGCTTTTAAGTGATAATATGTTTACAAGTAAACAAATTGTATTTGGCTATAAAAAGTAGGTATTCATACTAGGGAGCTTGGGATGGTAAATCCCACCAAAATCAGCAAATTATAGGAGAGCATCAAAGTATGTACGTGGTGGATGGATTGGATGTCCTCCACCCATTATAGTGCGGCCAATGCAATCCGAAAGTGTTTTTTTTTTTTCACTGTGGACGTCCTATCATTCTCTCTATAGCCCATTTGATGATCAATCATTTGTTTTTGTCAGAGGAAAACATCACTGAAAATACATGATAGATAGATTGGATGTATCATACACATTGTGGATAAGCCCCACACATCACGAGTGTGTATCAACCATTGTTATTCTATTATGTATAATTCATTTTTAGTTGTAAAAAGTTTACCTATGAAATATGGATTTTTAATTAGTTTCTATAATATTTTTAGCATCTATAAAGCCTTTATGGACAATTAGAAGTTTCGAAACAACCCCTGCAAATCGAATTACTTGTAATCTTTACTTGCATCCAAACGACCCATTAGGTTTTAAAGGAAAATCCTAAAAAACTCTATGTACAGGCAATAGGCCTAGGGCGACCCCATTATAATAACATGATGGATGGTATGTATGCACTTGGAAATTGCTAAGAATAGGTGCCATTCAAGTAATTCAAATTGAACTGGTTTGGAAGTGTGGTGGACAAAAATTATATGCTTGTTGGATTATCGTACTATTGGATTGGTAGACATTTATTGGACGGCTAAAAAATCCATAGTCCTACTTCAACAAGTAAGTGGACCATCTTATTGTTAGGATGGAAATGGAGCAGACTAAACCTACTAGACGGTCCAGATGGGTAATGTAGATGCCAATGATTTTTTATTTTTATTTTTTTTGTTAGTTTGTTAGTACACCCTACTGGCAGTTCACACTTCACTGTTAGCCCCCACTAGGGAATCGATACCAAGACGTCAGTGTTGAGACGAGGTATCTTTCACTCAATATACCAACTGCGATATGGATCAGGGTGTATAGATGCCAATGATTCAAATGCAACCAGATGCATGGAAAGGTTCAATAACCACATGCACTAAAGTCCATTAGGTTCAGCCCGTTCAGCCCACTTTTCATCCCCAAACGTAAAAAATCGCAGTAATCTGATGGTCCGGGACACCCGTGGCAGGATCTATCTTTGACAAATGATCTTGTCCATCCATTTTTTTACGCCACTGACTTTACAGTTAGGATTATCCAATTAGTATGATATTTTCAAGGCGACTTTTGAATAGTTGAGTGGATCTATATTGGACAGCCCAGATAGATGAAGGATGTAAATTGGCACTGTCCGAGTACAACTAGGTTTATGGAAAGGTTTCCATACACAAGCCACTTGATCATTTCTCAAATATGTGAACCCATTGAAACAAAAACAAATTTCACTCCAGGTTGACTCGATATACAATCAAACTGAGTCAACTCAGTTATGTTACGAGTCTACTCAAGAAGTTCTCAAACCATGTTTTTGGTATTCCCATAATACCAAAAATAGAAAAAGGTACGTATACATAAAAAAACGTGGGTGTAAATATCATTCATTTCTCTATATAGAGGGAGGTGGCCAATGCCATATGAACCTGCAAGAGAGAGATAAGATGAATCCTTCTTCTCCTTCTTCTCCTGTTCTCCATGCATTTGAAAGAGAAGGAAATTACAGACTCTCTCTCATCCATTCCATCCGTAAGCCGCCAGCGAAGCGGTGGAGGAGATCAACGGCACTGCCCGATAAGCATTATGTGGTCCACCCATCAGGCTTCCAAAAGCTGGTGCAAAAGCTCACTGGGGCCTCACAATTCACATCACGGCGTCTCCAGGAGGCAGCCCCTCCACCACTCAATCTAGTCCCGAAGCGGGCCGTGCCGCCACCACAGCAGCTTGAATACATGGATACTTACATGCAGCTGCAGCCTTTATTATCTCCAGGACAGATGAAGTTCAAAGCTGATATTTCTTCTTTGCAGCTGCTGCCTCTATTCCCTCCCGAACCAATGAAGTTCAATTCAGATACTTCTTTGCAGCTGCAGCCTCTATTCTCTTCGGAATTGATGAAGTTCAACAATCATTCTTTTGGGTCATCTGGGTTCTTCTCACCTTCTTCATCATTTGCTTTTCCGCTCTTGAGCCCTATCTTCAGCTCGGGGACGATGGCCTTGATGTAGCAAAGTGCTGTTCTTTAGGGTGCGTTTGGATGCAGAAGTGAATTGAATTGGGAACATAGATCTTAATAAAAGATCCACATAATCTTTTTCCTAACCCTCAGATCGCAAACGTAATTTCCATTTGAAGCCAAGGAAATTACAAAATGGTTAATTGCTTCCATTTATTAGACTAAATATTGCAATTCAACTTGATTGTGCATCCAAACACACCCCTAGGCTGTGGCTACACAAGCAAGCCGAGCTACCTATGCTCAATTTAGTCAAGAGAAATTAACACAATTGCGATTTGTTTCATTAGAGTACTTATCGCAATTCAATTTGATAGAGCATCCAAACGCACCTTTAGTATTTTAGTTTTAGCTTATATAATTCTTTTTAGTGGGAGTGTGAGAGGGATTGATCTGTCATTCTAGGAGATTTTTATTTTGAATTTATTATTTATTATTTTCATGCATGGGTGTTTGGATGTTTCATCTTCTCTTCATAAATATGAAAATTGTTCTTTTATTGCTTTGTAAATTGATACAAATCGATTTAGTAGATTGATCAGCTACAACCATTTTTTTAAATGCCCAAAATTTGGAAGGTGAAATTGCTTGTAGAGATGGGTTGTAGATTAGGTTAGTCTACAACCGGTACTTGCATGGTGATGATCAATTCTCATTGCTTTATGGATTCCAAGCTATCTATTGTGTTTATGTTGCAAGTGGACCTGATGTTTTGGGACCCCATAAACAGTTACAAGGGTGAGGATTATCCGTGTGGGGCCCACCTTGTTGTATTTGTTATATATCCATGCTGTTGATCTGTTTTTTCATCTTATTTTAGGGGGCGAACCAAACCTTAAGAAGATCCTCAGGTGGAATATACCACTAGAAACAGTGATCTTTGACCATTAAAAGCTTTTGGTGGGCCACAAAAGTTTTGAATCAAGCTTATCTTTCTATTTCCCCTTCATCCAGATCTTTTGACACTATCAACGGGTTGGATTGCAAATAAACATTACGTAGACCTCATTTTAATGGTGAGGCACTCAATCACCACTGTTTCTTATGGTATGGTCCACCTGAGATTTGAATATAGACAATTTTTGTGACCCCATCCTAAATGGGATCGAGAAACGGATGGACGGCGTGAAAATACAACACATCATTAAGGTGGGCCCCACAGTCTTGTAACACTAATCCGCTCTCGAGGATTACAAATCTTCAACATGCCCCGCAATTTGAATGGTATGGATTTCCTTACACGGGTACCACAAGTGAGGAGCATGATTCCCCCACCATTTTAGAAACTGAAGCCTAAAGCCACCCATCCAGCCGGTTCCTCTGCAAGTTCTCGTAGGATAAGCTTATTACATAAGTTTGTGGGCCCACCATCGCGTATGGATAATATACAACCTGTACCGCAGGGTCTTTGATGCACCCCAAAATATATAAGGATAATCTCGCCATCATGTGGACCAACAAACGAATTTAAAGGTTTTAGGGTGTTACTCATTTTTTCTATGATGTGTCTCACCTAATTATTATTGAATAGTACTAAATTTTTGGGAACTCATTACCATAATCGGCCCACTTAATGTGTGGATTGGATGGTCCACTACGTGTGCAAAAGGGTACATGGACTTCAGTTCATATCCCACAAGGGCTATGGATATATGTGCACAACTCCAGAACTATTTGGACCTATCAGAAATTTCTCTTGCAGCTCGGCATTTAATGTCTGAAATTTAAACACATGTTCCGAGGCTATCAATGGGCTGCGTCTGGGGGAGGCCTCGGCCCAGGTTTTAAACTATTTCGTATTTAAAAATTGATTTTTCAGACATGAGTCCAGCCCATTGACACTCCTAAATATGAGTGGCAATGGGGTGTAAACAAGCTGTGTCTCGCGCTCTCTTCCCTTCTGCTCTTCCTTTCTTCTCTTCTGTTTTCCTATTCTTGCTGATGTGAGTGGGACCGCTGTGTAGGGCCGCCATGCATGTATGTTGTGTACCACCTTACCTGTCCTTGAGGGGCCCACAAATCATATGGGTCCTGCCATTTGGGCGGCCAGCCCATTCACACCGCTAAGAATTTTAGCGCCTATGGATACTCGAACCCTTGACCAGGTGTTGAAACTCATGAGAGTCTACCACCCGAGCAAGAGTAAGGATCCTTAGTGGTCCATCCCTTCCTCTCCTCTTCTTTTTAATTTTATTCCTTTTTCCTTTCTTTTGTTTGGGTTAGTGGGGCCCACTAATATGGGACTCCACACAGTGCCTCGCTGGCAGCATAGGGACAGCAGGTGGCCCACATATAGTGGGGCCCACCATGATGTATACTTTATCCATGGAGTACGTCCGCCAATCGTAGGGAACCATGATGCATGTGTTTTATCATCCACGCCACACATATACTTGCTGTGTGACCCAACCAAGTGGGGCCCACTTGTGATGTGTGTGTTTTTATCCTAGCCGTCCAATAAGGATCGTCGAATGGTTTGCCTTGATTTATATTGTTGTTATGCTAAAGATTTTGAGTAGATATCAATAATGAATTGGATCTTTGTGAGTATTATATTTCTTGCTTGGCCAGTTATTCGGACCAGTGTGGGGCCCACTGGAGTGGGAACCCACTTTGATCTACGTATTACATCATGATTGTTAAGTTAGAACAGCTTGTGTTTTCTGAAATTCTACTTTTGATTTCATGTTTTGGGGCTATCTTTGGGTGTCCGTGGTAGGCTCCACATACAAGATATATAGGGGCCACCACCCGGGCTTTATGGCCCATACTAATGTATGGAATACTGATGTTTAATTTGGGCCAAGGTGGGCCCCATATGATTGGGAGTTGGATCCCAAAGTGGGGCCAAGTAAGGTAGTGCGGGAATTTCAAGAGCCCATGTTTAGCCATGTGTTAAAAAATCGTATATACAAATCCAGCGGGGCCCACCATGGGGATGTTTATTTCACATGTCAGAGTATTAGGATGTCCCACCGTTTCATCAAGAATAGGCCCCAAGTGTTTGAGAAGTGAGCCTAAAATTGGGACAAATCCATTCCTGAAACTATGTTTTCTAAATTCTGGACCAACTTTGGGCACCAGTGGCGGACCCCACGCATGAGATGTGTGTGGACCACTAATTAAAACTTTTAAGCTATAACAATGAATAGAGAAATAATATTACTTAGGCCAAATCAGACCCTCACATGATCGAGGAGTGGATCCCAAAATGAGGCCAGGCATGGTTGTGCAAAAAATTGAAATACCTATGTTTGATCATACGCCAAAAATTACCTGTGCATAAAAAGTTGGTTCCACCTTAGATTTTATGAAGTCTATATATGGGGCTACTAAGGGCACCTAACGGAACGCCGAAAGGTGGTCCCATGTGATCGTGAGACGTACTCAAAATTGGGTCAAAACTATTTATAAACTGTATTTCATGCACAGTTTGTCTAAATACTCATGTTTGGGCCATCACAGTAAATTGTACAGATGCAAACAATGAGGCCCGCCTTATAATTTTTAAAGCCTATACATAGAGCTATCAGATGGATATTTCCTTTCACCAGATGTGGGCCTCACATGATCATGAATCTGACTCGAAATGGCCAGAAACCAACGTTAAACCAAAAATCTGTTTGACGTGAAATTCATGTGAGGCCACATCAGTGGGGTCCACCACCTTCCCAAGGCATTTAATGCAGTATCTAAACCTTGAAAATGAACTCCCAAGTTCTGGTGGGCCCAAAACCTTAGGTCAGCTATCTAGTGTGAGCTGTCTTGTATGCACCTTACCTTGACTAGTGAGGCCCACCTTACACGATATATAAGCCTACCATTTTTTGATGGTGTGGGATATGTGATGGACAATCTTGCTGCCCATTTGTTTCTCCTAAGTTATACGCGACCTTTGGCCCATCCAAATGAAGCAAAACTAAGGCCTAGTTAGGCCCAATACCAAGAAAAACACCTGGGAGTAAGAAGCCCATCATGATAATCCTTCTTAGGCCTGTCAGGCAGGCCCACTGCCTAGTAGGCAGCATGCCTTGCGCACTACCACTAGTCAGTTGGGCTACTCTTAGTGGGGGCCCATTTGGATTATATAAGGCGTAATATATGAGCTTTCTTATTTTATTTGTGCACAAGGCTTGTGGGCCCAACATGATATGGAATATGTACAATGTTGGCATGTGGACCTGATGTTTGGGATTGTCATTTATCTTCTAGTTGATGTTTGATTTGTGGGGACTAGTTGTGTTATGGGATCCACCATAGATATATGTATCCTATGTATGCCTTCCTTGGTGTGGGACTGTTATCCACTACCCAACCAAGCCTAAACCGAAGTGGGTCATTCCCGAAGAAAGTTAAATCAATGAAAAGCCCATTAACCATACTTCTTGTAGTGGGGCACAATCTTGTGTTGACGTGCAACCTTCAGCTAGTGGGGCTCACTTAGTTGTGGAATTGGATCCACATCATTGAAAAGCCCAAGTGGGACCTATATTTAACATATGGGACTACGTACCTTGCATGTAATCCAAGGTCAATGTGCAGGTCACACTTGGGCGAAACCAACATATTGATGGTTGAAATGATGATATGTGTGTAGTAACATGATAATGATGATGGGTATGATTTAAATGATGGTGATTATGGTAGTGTTAACTTGATGGTGGCTAAGTAGTATTGATAATGAGCATGATGTTGTTTATGTTTAATGTAATGTGATTGTGGATGGACTAGTTATGGTAGCATGCATACTAAAAAAGATATGATAACGAATGCATGTGGTGATGGTCATGTTAGTGACATACATATGACCACTATGCTTGATTTCTAAGTGATAATAATGCATGTATTAATGATCGTGATGATAACATGGATGAGATAGCCATGTTTTACTTAATGCCTGATGATGGTTAAAAAAAAAAAAATGATGTTGATATACGTAAGGATAACCTCAAGCATGATAATGGATAGACACATCATGCTTAAGGCATGTATGAAGATAGTATTAGGTTATGGCCATGATATTGATGATGCATGTGAACCCTTGCATGATATGCACTCCATGTACACGTACATTAAAAAACACATATGCTTATGTGATATAGTTTATGATGATTAATTTGATGTTGAATGATGGCTATGATAATGATAATACAAGCAAACACTTGTGTACCATCATAACTTATGCACCTTATGCATGTGCAGGCTATGTGAGCCTTGGCAGCCCAGTTGTTAAGTATTCACTGGAGGTGTGTAGCCTTAGTGTGTTACAGAAGACAATTAAATGCATGGGCCTTTACGTCACATTGGTGTGAACGCTTGGAAATCGGCGCTCATGATGATTTGTTATTATTTTTCTTAAATGGGGGTGATTAGGCTGATTTGGATTGATGATGCAATAGACTTGGAGTTGCCACTAGCCACTTAACTCAAAATCCCGCAGTTGGCTAGAACCTGCAGAATACGTAAAGTTAGAGAATCAGAAGACTCTCTTGTTTTAAATTGACTCCTGATCTGCGGTTTGAGATTCTGAGTAAGGGAGCTCGGTTACAAAGAAAGAAGTTGTTAGGCACCCTCTCTGCCCGTACAGATGTACGGTCTCTACTTCTTGTGGTAAAATATTCTTAATGGATGAAATGATAAGATTAGATGGGACTAGGCAGACTTGGATTTCTGATATGGCAAGGTCCGAAAATTCGGCAGACCATAGAGCATACGTCCAAATAATGTCTAAAGGAGTTTTAAACAGATAATGATTATGATGGAATATGGATTAGGCTACTATGAGTTTCTAATGTGATAGGATTCAGAGTTCTGGCAGGTCACAGAGCATACATTCAATGTCAGTCTAGAGGAGCAGGGGGGTTGAGAGAGGAAGTAATGATGCGATTAGAAGTATGAATGTTAATGATGATTGTGTGATCTTTGGCTTGCACAGTCTTGGATGTTTTGGTGTACTATGGTTAGGAGGTTTAACTCAAATGGAAGTGAGTAAGCTAAGGGATGGCTAAGGAGGCTAGAACGATAGTGGCTTGAAAATTCGAACACTCCCCACTCTCACTTGTTCACTCACTTTCTTTCTCCTTCTCTTGGTGGTGCTTTCTTGGTAATTGGTTGGTCTGAAATGATGAGAGAAGAGGGTATTTATAGCCATTTGGGATGATTTTCTGGTAATTCTAGAGATTATGGAGGGTAGATGATAATGTGGCAGCTTGTGATTGGTTGAAGAGAGGGTAATGCCACATAGTGTTCCCTTATAGGTTCTTGGGCTTGGTATGATGGTAAATGGGGCAAGTATTGGGGTCAAAATGGTGGAAGAGTTGACTTTGGGAGGGATCAACAACTGTAGCTCAGAAGGACACATTTGTCGAGGTAGGGCGGTAATTAGATTACTGCCTGCCTCTAACTATTTTTGTCTGAAAGTCAACCAGCTGGCTTGGCGTACTTTTTTTGAGAGGGGGCGGTAATCGGATTACAGCCCGGGTATGGTTGCTCCCGCATTTTGACCGGTGGGCCTGTTTTGGGCCCGGAGAGTGGCCCAAAGCTCCTTTTTGGATATTTGGCTCAAAATGTCTTGGAAATGGCTCGAGAAATGGATTAATTTTGAGCATGCTCTGGCTTGGGTAATGGCTTGAGTTAGGTTAGGGTTTATGATAACATAATGGCTCAAGTTCGATTAGGGTTTGGATTAGGTTTGGGAAACGGCTGCGGTTTTAGGTATAGTGTGGGGTCTAGGTTCAGTTCCTAAGGATCATTCATGCCTTATCAAGTTTCTAGCCTAGGTGGGGTGTCTACGGATGCCCCTTTTTTGTAGAGGTTGAGTGCAACCGAATGCCAAAGCGAGTGGACACCCCACCCTTCTGGTCAGAAAAGGTTATGGTCTAAATTTGTTGTCTGTCATAGTATTATTGTCAGTTTACTGTCTGGAAAAGAGATAACTTGCACATATCATGGAGGTTTGAGGAAAACGTTGTAATTGTCCCTACGCTTTTTGCTACATTATGAGTCACAAATCACAACCCTTTCGCATCGGATCGTTGATAGCATCGAAGAGTAAATTTGAAAAGTAATGCTCCAGTGCTTCGGGGCCTTACGGGGATCCCCCTACTGTTTAGATGTGTGATGTTCCTTTGCTACATGATCATCCTAGGAGTACTTGTTCTATTTGATCGTCAAAGTGGTTAGCTGCCCTGCGTGTTTTGCTGCCTATTGGGGAACTCACTACGCCAACTTAGACTCGATCAAACTTTTCAAGCATCCCAGACTAGGTATGTGTGGGTGACCTTTTTTCCATGCAGTCTATTTTTTCCATTCTTTTGAAATGATTACTCTGACCAAAGTTGAATCGTGCTCACCATCACTTACATTGAACTTCATCGTTGCTCGATCGTCCTGACATTGAGATCTAGGCCAACCGTGCTTGTATCGCATACAGATTTGACAACTTCTAAGAAAATTGGAAGAGGTCAAATCTTATTTTACTGTTTGTGCTGGATGTCACTGAGAGGTATAGAAGACCTCTTAGTATCTTGGATACCGAGCGCCATTTTTTTAAAAAAATTTTGTTTTGAAAACTATCCCATATGAGGAGCTACATTCCCCGGGGGATTTTATTGCAATTTTTGAAGACTTTCTTGAGGCCTTTTAAAAAGATCCATCTGATCTCGCAAGAGGGCGTCGTCGTTCGGTTTTTTTTTTAAAAATTTTGAATAAGTCTAGCCCTCCTCCAGTAGGGCTAGTGGGGATGGTCAAGCCCAGTTTTTATTAGGAATGATCTTTGGGAATTTGGCAGGCCGACCATTGGGAGCTTCGGCATGAGCGAGACATTAGGTGGCATAGATATGGAGATGATGATGATGGTGGTCTGGATTTGGATGGTGGGCTAGCCATGATGGTTGGTACAGATTTTGTTGGTGGTGGCAAGTCGGCTATGATGGGTGGTACAGATTTGGGTGGTGACTTGGCTATGATGGGTGATGGTGATGGTGGCAGGACAGTTATGATCGATGGTGCCCCCACTTGTCCTTCTTGAATATCAAATTCATCATTCCATTTGAAAGGTTAGACCTTTTTCACTTTGTGGTTCATGCCTTTGGAAGAATTCTGGCACCTGCGATACAAAATGAGAGAATCAGCTAAGAAAATGATGAGTTAGAGTATTAAGAGAAATATTTACCTTTGAGTGATCGGGATACTGTCGCTTACCAAAAGCCACCTAGAGAGGATCAGGAAAATTAGGAGTTTTATTTACGATGAGCCATATGTACCTTTACTTTTTATACATGAATGGCTGAAAATGAGAAACTTTTTTTTGTGTTTTTTTTTTTTTTGTAGGGATGGGATTATATACAAAACGTAAAAAAAAAATGAAATAAAATCTTTTGCACCATGTCTGTCTGTGTGTGCTTGTGTTTGATCTTGTGCCTGGATAGTGGAATCAGAACATTAGACTTGGCTCATGTCGAATTTGGTGTTCTGTGTTGTTTACTAGAGATCCCGATTCCCTGAGAGTAAGCGCATACTAAAATCTTGTCCCCTTGGATTTGGGTAGAGTTTGATAGAATTCTGATCCAAGACATATTTGTTTCTTGCGCTTCTTCATTTTGCTCGTTGTCATGGCTTTCTTTGTACCTGTTTTTTCTTTTCTTTTCTTTTCTAACCATTTTTGCCCATAACGTCCTTTCGGGTTTTCACCATGACTAGCTTCCCCGTCATTTTTGCTCATGACATCCTTTCGGATTTTCACCACGTCCCAGGTTGTTTCTCCTGCCTACCCCTTGGTAGTTGTGCTCTTTTTATCCTTGGTGCCCTTTCAGGTTTTTACCAAGTCCACTACATGCCCATTGTTTTTACTCGAGGCGCCCTTTCGTGTTTTCACCTCACCCATTTTGCTTAGGCATGTTACTTTTCTTTTGATTCTCTTTTTCTTTCTCAAGTAACAGAGGCGAGAGGCTAAATTCCATTCATTATTGGTCGACTGGTGAGCTTCCTGACTTTGTCTTCAATCACAACTGTAAAGCTGCTGACATTGGGGTAAACTATCCTTGAGGGAAAACGGGTTGGTGACTTGTGTTCTTACTCATTGGGTTCGACTCTTTTTTTTCCTTTTCGTGGACTGCGCGCTTTTATTCGTCCATTTTTCTCTCTCTCTTTTTTGAACCCTTTATTTTTTTTAGAACACTTATTCAATAAAATGAATGATGATGGAATGTACCTTAGGATGTTATCCTCTTGTTGTTTGACTTTAGTTTTATGATTGTAGTTGTTGACATAATCAGGTAGAATTACCCGTGATAGATCTTCAATTGCCGATATTAATAGGCTCTGAAAGATCTTTGTCCCTAATGATGGGGAGATGAAGGGCACCTCCCGGAGGAACTTCGTGAACGATCGGCGGATCATCCCAGGATGGCTTGGACTTACCCCCTGGATTTAGTAGGCGCAGTGATAAGATATGCATTATTATCATATTGCTGACCTTTCTTCTCAAACTTGCTTGTCATTGGTTGTAACACCTCGAAAATCAACACCCGAGTACTAAGACCCTGATCTCGAGTTTCCAAGTATTAACCAAATAAAATGCACATGTGACATCATTCATATTCACACTCATTTTTCACGAGAGTAATCAGAGTAGCACAATTCAAATTAGCGGACCCAAAGTGAGGTAGAGATTAAAAAAAATAAATAAATAAATATGGGGCTAAAAGTAACAATACAATTAAAATATGATGTCCACCCAAATGAGGATTTTGCAAGACATAATATACATACCAAAAATGATTAAAGTGTAATTTTTCGGTTTGGTCCAATCCTCTAAAACACAACGTCGGTGGTGCGAGCTACTCTAAGCCTATCCGTCTGAAATCTCGATAGTGCCTGCATCGATAATATCACCTGGTTGGTGTTTTAAAACACCGTCCCATAATGGGAGTGAGTGATCAACTCAATGGTTCCATTAACATTAAGTTACACAAGCTATCAAATCCACATGCACAATTAATGAAAAGCAAAGTAAGTATACAGTTCATAGACACTCTTGTTAATGCACATGCATGGTATTATGATATGATACATACCATCACCATCCAACACTCCCTCAAGCGACACCATCTAACCTTCGCAATGCCTAACACTCCCTCATAAGGCGACCTCAACTACCGAGTCACAAACCTAACTAATGCAATGCATGAATATTTATTTTAACTGAGTATTTAATTAAGTCCGTTCATTCAGCAAGATTAGCAAAGCTGAAATACCTCCACTTAATCAATGGCCTTATCCAGATCA
Source organism: Magnolia changhungtana (assembly GCA_030180095.1). NCBI lineage: Eukaryota > Viridiplantae > Streptophyta > Magnoliopsida > Magnoliales > Magnoliaceae > Magnolia > Magnolia changhungtana. Next base: position 8,383,774 of record JASAUF010000220.1, read on the forward strand.
CTTGACCCAGGGCGGCCGTAACAGCTCTGAGCCTATGATCCTTAATCCAAATTTATGTATCATCCATTTGTCTCACAAATCAATAATTTTAAAAGTAGGGCATGATATCCAAAGGTATAAAGATCAACTCGGTATGGGTCGTCACCCAAATACCGAGTATGATCACTCAATTTCGAGGTGCAGGCTTGCCACATAACCAAATCACCACAAGGAAGGGCTCATCACCCAATTCCATTAATGCCCGAGTTGTTTGAAAGGTACTCTGACATGGAAACATCGGCCGGGTAATTTAACAGGGGCCGTTCGAATAAAGACCTGCAACCTCCTATGTCCGCTGGTCACTAAGGGGAGGCTTGTCACCCCAGCGTAGACCGACAGCACGAACACATTGTCTCATTCTACCATGCCCGACTCCCAAGACTTAGTTGCTCACCGGTCACTACAGGGAGCTCGTCACCCCAGCATAGGCCGACAGCTCGGAAACAGTGTCTCATTCCACCATGACTGGCTCATGAGTCTTAGTGGGATCGTATCACTAGCGGTTATTAGTAGGCCTTTCAAAGGTATGGGGTGCTTCAAATTTAGGCTGGCGTGACCATACATGGTGAACATACATGATTGGCCAACTAGCGGACTAATTCGGCTAACTCAAGGGAACTACGACGCAACTGGCACTAGGCACAAGCATCATATGTAGTCCAACAACAGTCAGTTGTCCGGCTTCAGCCTGAATCGATCGAATTGGCCCAGGGTAACCGATCTAGTAGGGCTTCCCTTGCGAATCTTTCTGATTTTGTTGGCCAACCCAATTAACTAAATAGCCATAGTCAATCAATAACACTAATAAATCAACTATGTCTCTATAGGAATGAATATAAGTAACAAATCAGGAAACTCTACTCTATTAGGCATTGTATCGAACATGCAGGCCACGTTACAACTAACATATCAATTCATGTGAGGTAAGGCATATTGAGTTCATAGGAATGTGAGTAATAGGAAGCATGAGCAACAAATTTTTGTAATTTCAACTTATTCTAGCATTGAATTGAACATTCGAGCTACATTACACATGATTAGCAATTTATGTGAGGCGAAGGGCCATACGAGCATACATTGGTTAACATGCAATCATCCATTCACTACAAAAATCATTAATCGTGATATGGGATTCGGTAATTGGTAACCTAAGAGTAATGGTCTGTACCTAGGAGTAGTCCATTGATTTTTAGTGTCACCCCTAGGGTTAGGGTTCGTTGATTAGCATGTCGGTGCCCTCTCTCTTGTTGTCAAGCTGTTTTCTTTCGGGGGCGCACTTCTAAAAGAGAAAAATATCCATATGATAGTTCTGTGTAGGCATCAAAAACCAAAATTCAGTTCTCATTAATCATGCATGCACAAGTATTTGTGAAGGCCCAAACATGGGTGCTTGGGAGAGATGTACAGAAATGACCCTTGGCCATTTGTGGGCATGTCCCACGATCAGGTGGGACAACTTTTGGCATGTCATTAGGTTCCTTTGGTAGCCCTATGTGTGGCCTTCAAAATACAAATAATTCGGTTCACTGGATTTGCGCATATGAGTTTTAGCATAAGGCCAAACATAGGCATTTCAATTTTTTTGCGCAGGATTTTCTGCACAACTACGGCCGATCCTATTTAAGATCCACTCCCCAATTATATGGGGTCTACTACTTTCGAAGGAAAAAGGCAATTTGGTAGAGTTATATATGTACTTAAAAAGCCACACGGTAACCCTACTTAATCATGCATATACAATTTTTGGTGAAGACTTAAACTTGAGCACTTGGAAGAAGTGTGCAGGAAACATAATGCAGATTTAGTTTTGGCCCGATTTTGAGTATGCCTCATGATCACAAGAGACCACCTTTCATTGTTTCATGAGGTGACCTTGGTAGTACTATATATGTACTTCAAAAAGTATAAGCTGGGACCAACTGGTTGTGCACACATAATATTTGGTATAGGGCTAAACATAGGTATTTTAATTTTCTACACAGAATTTTTGTACAACTGTGCCTTGTCCCATTTTGAGATCCACTCCTTGATCATGTAGGGCCTTATTTGGCCTAAGTAAAATATAATTTCTCTATTCATTGGTATAACTTAAAGGTTTCAAGTGGTGGCCTACTCATATCTTATGCATGGGGTCCACTACAGAAGCCCAAAGTTGGTACAAAACACAAAATAACCAGACAGTTTTCAGCAATGGGGTCTGTCACAACTTAAGGCCCAATTTTCAAACACTTAGGGATCATTCCAAACAAAAAAGTGGGACATCCCATCTCACTGATATAAGAATTAAACATCCCCCATACTGGTACCCCTAACTACATAGCATAGGACTAACTGTAAGGTGTCAAAGAGGCCAACATACAATACAATTAAGTACCTAGAAAAAATTTCAACAAACAGAGAGTCCAAAGGAAATGAAATAGATCTAATGGCAAGTAAGGCACATACGCTAGCAAACTATAGATAAGAGATACAAAACAATGTAAGTGGGTGTTCAGATTGGATGAACTAATAAAATGTATAAATCACAAGCGGTTCCAAACCTAGGTGGGTTAATAAGAGGATGAATGTTATGTACAACATAGATCCAACATGCACATCAAGTAGCACATGAAATGTATTGATCAAATCTCTATGATCAGATCTTCTGTTAGAAAATCTCATCCAATGGATAGTTTGAAAATAAGTCATTTATACTTTATATAGGTTTCCAACTATACAGAGTCTTAGATTCATCTGGACCATACAAAACAATTCAAGGTTTATCCTTACAGAAGTATCTATCGGTCCAAAATTTTCTAAATTTTATCATGAAAGAATTTGACCATAGGGACCATACATATGATTACTAACTATCTCAAGTAATTTAAAAATAAATATAAAATATATCTGACCGTTGGAATCACGGATATGACCCACACAAGAATGGTCATAACAAACCCCCAAATACATTTTCGTATAAGGTCAAGATCTCAGTCGTCCGAACTCCGATCGAGGCTTATTATATACCGTTGGAAAGTTGCTTCAATTTTCTACAAATTCAATGGAACATATATTTTTATTGTATTCAGTAAAGGAAGTAAAAAATAGTTCCATTTTTGGCAAATTGGAATCCTGCATGTGCTGCTAGACGGCAGCCAAGTAAACTTGATTCCACTGATGAGTGGACCGTTGGATGGCTACGAAATTTGACCCAGAGTTATCTCATATTGTGGTTCATATTATTACAAAGTTTCAACTGCGATCGTAGCATGGTTGATTTTATATGATTTTTAGAGGTTGTTGTCCAGATACAAAAATGGGATTACAAGTGAAGGGTGTTAATACAATGTTCATCATGGTGGACCATACGGACAGGGGTCACCATGCTGACCACCATATCCATTAATGCATGCACCCATGGGGCTCCAAACTAGTGGGCCTCACGTGCATCAAGAAAATATAAAAGGTAGAAAGAAGAGGATGAGGAGGATGGAAGGTGGGGTGTAGACTCACCTCAAATGGATGGATGGCTTGATGATGATGTGTGGTCCACTCTCTCTAGGTTGATGATGGGCCACACCTTGGCCCCACCATCTTTCACTCTCTCTTAAAATCTCAGAATTTTCTAAGTATATCAAAAGGATGAGTGTAAGAGAGCTCCTACTCTTATATAGGGAATTGGGGGTTGAAATGGCAAGATGATGTAGTAAGTTTATGGGGTCTTATTGGTGCTAAAAGTGATGTGAAAGGTGGTGTATGGTATGGGTAGTGGATGGATGAGGTAGATAGTGCTAATCATACATTAGTCAATGTAGAAGAAATATAGGCATGCATTGGCTAATGGATGCATAAGGGTTGTAGGTTGTATATGATGCATGGTGGATGATGAAGTGGAGTTTTACAATTGGTTGTTTGAAGTGATGTGGCACAAAACAAGGCATGCATTGAATGCATGTATAAGATGAGGTGTAAATGGGCCATGATTAGTTTATAAGGCATGGGGAGAGGGCTAATGATAGATTTTGGGGTAGAACTCATTTTTATCTCATATGCATTGTCTTATATGTGCTAGATCATTTTTTTGTCATGTAGTAATTGTCCTATTTTGTGATAATTTTTATGTTCTAGAAATTGGGATTTAGGCCCACATGGGCCAAGTCCAATGGGCCTATCACAATAAATGTTGCTCATGTTACAGGATACGTAATTTTAGTCGTGGATTCAATAGGTCGTATCTTACTAATGGAGCGTCGGATTGACGCACGGTTTTTGCCGTAGCGACCGCAATGACGACGCGATCCACATGAAAAAGGTTTCAAATGCATCTAAAATAAATCACTCAGTCGAGCAGTTTTGGTGGATCCAAGGTCACTCCTTTTGGTCCCAAACACGTGCAAATACACACACGGACATACACTCAAGTCGATAAATCAAAGGTACTACCCAAGGATATATAATTCCCAGCTGGCAAAAAATCTGAGACATTAAAATCTACCCCCTTTAAAAACAATTTCATCTCCAAAATTGGCTAAGGATATTATAAGGTTCGTATTAACGAGCCCATTTGTAATACACTGACCTCGGCTATTGCGATTTAGATTGTACCCATTGTTGGGCCTATTTTTAATAATCCGATCTACTTTATGACTTTGTCTAGTTCTTGAACCCTAATTGTTTCCCTTTGATGAATTCATTACTGACATTTTAGGTACGATTCAGATCCTATTGAGCAATCTAACCTTATGTATAACCTGGATTAATTTCCTCCAATCATAAGCCAATGGGCTATGGGCCCGCCATGCTTTTATTATGCCACCCTGATCGGATGGACGCATTTATCAATATAACTAGACTAGATTCTTAATGATCTACCCCCCTTAAAAATATTTTTACCGTCAAAGCTATAAAAAAAAAAAAAAAAAATTATGCCTCCATTCATACATCGAGACAGCTTGTAATTTGGAACCTAACTTTTTAACCATCTAGTGCCCTCCAGAAGGACTTCTTTAGGCCTAAACCTTTATTGGTTGTCTTTAATACTTCCTAAGGGTGACCTAACAATTTTCGGTTGTTAGTAATCAGGTCAACACAGAAGGAAGGTTGTGTAGTGGGTCCGAGCTGGATACATTAACCTTCTGCATGGCCATGGCAGAAAATTCATCGTATCATTTCTTAATCCTGGTTTATCCAAATCTTCTGCCTGATCAGGGCATTGAGTTCATTGATAACTACCAGTATTTAGAACTTAATTCAAACCATGAATACTTCTCTTGTTTATATTTTCTCCACTTCATGTTCCCGATTGTAATAAGTCCTTGGGAAAGAATTTCTAAGGGGTGTGTTGATTTGACCTAACGCTTAATCTAAGGGATATATAAGTTTCCACCGATCCTAAATAGTTTCTAAGTCTAAACGATCATCCTAGGAGATATTAAAGAAACCTATACATATCAAGGGAATTCAACAAAGGGGGTCTCACCCCAACCTAATTAACCAAACCAAGTCTATTTTCCAATTATCCTAGCATAATAAGTCATTTGTGTTTGTTTGCATGACCAGTAGCCTCGTCATTTGTATTCGTTTGCATGACCCGGCCCGAGTTGGCCTATATATATATATTGTAGACACCCCACCCTGGCTAGTATCCTGAGAAACCTAAGACAATCCGGGAACCATGATCATATCCTAAACTAGCCCATAACCCCTGTTTAAAACCTAAAACCCTGGTCCCAAGTCCCCAAATTCCCAACCCACAGTTTGAAACTGTAATCCGAGCTGTCCAGTATACACACAGCCTCGCCTATACCCTACACGCTGGCCAAAACCCCCTATCCATGCTTAAATCTGCCACTTTGAGTCCCAAAACCCAAAATAAAGACCACCGGACGAACCAAAGTGTCACACAAAGCTCACACATGCGAAACCGGCCCAAACCAGGCCCGGGCGGTAGTCTGACTATCGCCTGCAGTACTTCGATTACCACCTCTTGCGGCTCGCCTGTGGACAGCTGTCCTAACATCCAAAAGTCAACTTTAGTATAGAATTACCCATCCAAAATTCACTATTTACCCTTTTACCAGCCCTACAACTCAATAGGATTGTGCCATGTGGCATCTCCCTCCTCTCCACCAATCACCACCTGCCACATCAACATTTACCATCCTTGTATCCTCTATTTACCAAAATGTCATTGAAGAGGGATATAAATAACCCTCTCCTCTTCTCATTTCAAACAACCACAACCAAGAGAGCCTAAAATCCAAGTGAGCGAGAGGGAGAGAGAGAGAGAGAGAGAGAGAGAGAGAGAGAGAGAGAGGGAGAGAGTGAGGGTGAGGAGGTGCTCCTAAGCCTCCAAGTTCAGATTCTTTAGCTCCCCCTTAGTCTCATCCCAACCTTCCTAACCCCATGAGCCTAGCCCGGATTGATCATAGTGCAGTCCATGTCTTAGCCTACTCAAGATCAAGCCAAAGATCCATTCATTTTTTCATCATGACATTTATTCTCTTCTCAACCCCCCTGCTTCTTTAGATCTCTAGTGAACGTATGCTTTGTGACTTGCGTACACCGGATCCTGTCACATCAGAAATTCCTAGTGATCTAGTCCATTTTTCTTACCTCTTTGCATAAGCATCATCACATCCGCCTTCTAGACACGCCGTTGGACGTATGCTCTATGGCTTGCCGAAATCTCGGATCTTGCCGCATCAGAAATCCACGTGTGTGCCTAGTCCTATTTCGACCACATCATCCATCCCTTGAGATTGTTTTACCACATAAAGTAGAGACCGTACGTTTGTACGGGCAGAGAGGGTGCCTAACACCTTCCCTCTTTGTAACCGAGGTCCCTTACCCAGAATCCCAGATCGCAGATCAGGAGTCAACCTAAGGTAGGAGAGTCTTCGAATTTCTCCAACCTTACGTATTCTGCGGTTCTAGCCGACCGTAGGATTCTGAGATTATTTGGCTAGTGGCGACTCCAACATCCACAAATCAGCCTAATCACCCCCACCAGCAATACATAACATATAAATCAGCGTGGGCGCCCGATTTTTCAGTGTCTATAGAATGGCGACTCCACTGGGGACATGCTAGAGCACACTAGCTGAGACCCGACTCGAAGACGTGTGGTATTCCAATCTCAAGGGACATTCATCACTGCATTCACAAAAACAAAAAATAAAAAATAAAAAATAAAAACATCTTTGGCTTACACTTGTTTGGGCATCAATCCTAGCCACGACCACTCAATCCCATGCAGATATAGCTACCCATAAAGAAGAGCCGGCAACTCTGCCATCTTCTGAAGTATCAACATCGGCACCGGTACCGGCAACGGCGCCGACACCTTCAGCAACTCCAACAGATCTGCCAGCTACTGTAGCCATAAATGAGATGGCCCAAAGTCTCAAAACATTGCAGGAGCTATTACTTCGCCTGGTACCAGGCGTCATACCAAACATGCAGACAACACAACCTAGTGTGCAAAACAGCTCAATCCAACAAACTCCTCTTACTTTCTCCCTCTTCCTGCAGAATTAGCCCAACATACAAATGGGAGCAACCCTCCTACACATCTTCCTCCTAATAGGAGTCCAATCAATTCCAAGGGGCAAAACCCCTCTCGACCGGTCCCTCCGAAATTGAAGAGCTTCAAGAGCAATTGCAAGATATGTAAAGGAAGCTACGGAAGCAGCAGGGGGTGAATCTCTCATCCACCAAGTTCAGGGATCTTTGTCCCTTCCCTGATGCAATGGTACCTCAAAACTTTGAGGTACCAAAATTCAAAAGGTATAATGGTACGGGGTGTCCTGTGGACCATTTAAGAGCATTCTGTCGAGAGCTTAATACTATGGCAGGTAATGATGAAGCGTTGATCCGTTTGTTTTAAAAATCCTTGAAAGGCGATGCGTTAGATTGGTACACATTATTAAACTGCCATCGAATTAAAACTTGAGAACAACTTTCCCAAGCTTTCATTGAACGTTTTGTGTACAATCTTAATGTAGCACCCAAAAGGGCGGATCTTGCTAGCTTAAGGCAAAGGCATGACGAGTCATTGTCAGCTTATGTTGGATGGTGGCAGGCAATGGCCGCTAGAATGAAAACACCCATTGATGATGAAGAGAAAATCTACATGATCATTCACTCGGCAAACCCGAGTATCTCTGAATACCTCGTCTCCTATCCATATGCCAACTTTACCCAACTCATCTGTGCCGGGGAACAAGTCGAAGCTGGAATAAGGGCTGGGACAATATCCCCCTGGTGGCCTCATTAGGCCTCTCCAGTACAACGGATAGTGGAAGGAAGGTTTACTGGATACGAGAATGGTAACAGAAGTGTTCCTGACCTCTATCCAACAAAAGAAGACAATCTTGTCGCCTCTACCCAAGGTGCTCAATTCGATCCTCAAGAAGGATAATGACAACAACAACAGCAAAGGGAGATTCCTCAGTACCCCAATCATGGTCAGCAAATGAGGATGACCCGGGAACCTAGGCAGTTTACACCGATAGCCCAAACTTACAGTGAGATACTAGTCATGCTAGTCCAAAGGCAAATACTTACTCCGCTACTGCCTAGGTCCCCACCAAACCCTCTGCCGCCAAACTATAATAAGAATGAGTACTGTGCATACCACCAATCCTGAGGCCACACGACGGACCCTTGTTTCACCTTGAAACATGCGGTCCAAGATCTGATTGATAACCAAAGGATTGTGGTTAACCATCCTACTGTCGCCACCACCAGCTACATCCTCCAGAATTCTCTGCCATCATATCAAGTATGCCCCAGTTCATCAGGAACGCTACTAACAATATCAGTCAAGGAGAGCCACCCCCGGTCAATCTAGTCCAATGCATCCATTCAATTACTGCCATCCCAACAACAATACCCCCAAGTCTACAAGGAGCACACCCTACCAGTCTAATCTATTCGCTCTCAAATACGCAAGGGGCATCTTCAGCCGGTCCAGTCTCCATTCCCCCAAGTCTACAAGGGGCACACCCTACCAGTCCAATCTATTCGCTCTCAAATAGGCAAGGGGCATCTCCAGCCGATCTAGTCTCGATTCCCCCAAGTCTACAAGGGGGCACACCCTACCAGTCCAATCTTTTCGCTCTCAAATATGCAACGGGCATCGCCAGTCGATCCAGTCTTCATGCTCCCAAGTCTACAAGGGGCATACCCTACCAGTCCAATCTTTTCACTCTCAAATATACAAGGGGCATCTCCATCTAGTCCAATCTCCATGCCTCCAAGTCTACAGGAGCCACCACTGATCAATCCAGTCCATACATCCTTTGCCTTACAAGGGGCACCACCTGACTATCCGGCCCCTACTCCAACCCTCGTGATCCAAGAAAATGCTCCTTCTCTGATCAACATACCACATGCCCTAGTAAAATCAGGGCCCAACTTCAATCATATGGTAACTTTCCAAGAAGGACATTCTGCTACTCAAAGGGATTTGCCTAGCTCTGCTCAGTCTTCGATCCTTCAAGAGAAGAGTCTAGGACGAGTGGTTCCTGCCTCTGGAAGAAAGGTCGAGGATGATATGAATGTCGAGATCTTGATTAGCCCTAAAATATCATCCATCACTTTTCAGGTCTTTGACATCAAAGCTTCATTTCATCTCCTCCCTGATCGGTCTTGGATCCATAGAGTCAAGGCTCTCTCTTCGACTCTTCATCAAAAGGCCAAATACATTTTCGGAGGCAAGGCACCAACCGTTTTGGATGATCCCGAACAAATCTTTCCGATAGAAGCAGTCAACCATCAATAGCTAGATATCTCAATCATAAACATACAATGCTCGATGAGGATATCTCATACCATGGTCTCGAGTTCAAGGCTGTGAATTGCATGCCTCTTACATGTCCCATTGGATCAAACTATGTCTTCCCTTCAGTCGAGCACCAACCTTTTTATTATCAGCTCGAATATCAAGAGAATGCAGGCATGAGAGGACTGAGATATCAACCTCCTAAGGGTGAGGTACCAAAGCACAAATGGACCGGAGGAGGGCAAAATCAGCAAGAGGAGGATGATCCCTTCATCCACACATCAATCAAATCCATCAAGAAAGGGATCATCCATCCAGTTGGCAGGTTGAGATCCACTGTGGAGGATCAAATGAGCCCAGCTGGGCTATTTGAAAATGACTTAGGTAAGGGGCAAGAATTTTCCCTGATTGACTGGACCATAGTCTGGGTCCCACCTGAGTAGGAAGAATCCAAAAACTCACAATGCATCGGGGATGAGCTGAGGAAAGTGACATCCAACACCAACTCAAAGCCCAATCCCAAACTCATCACGACATTTGGGCATGACAATGAGGGCCCACCTATTGATCTGTCTGGCCCTGCCTACTAAGAGGAGGGAGTGCAGGACAATAGCTGGTTCGCAATCCCCAAGACGGCACAATAAAATAAAATAATATTTGGTTCCTTAAGTCGAATCAGGCAATCCCTAATTGACATCGCCGTCTTTCTCAAAAAAAAAATCAGAAAATTCTCAAAAAGCCAAAAACACTGGATATTTCCAAAACACCAAAAAAAAAAAAATAATAATCATATACTTGTCAAAATCCTTTAAAAAAAATCAGAAAATTTCAAAAAGTCAAAAACACTAGATATTTTTGAAATGCCAAAAATGAAGATACTTGTCAAAGTCCAAAAACAACAGAAATTTCTCAAAACACACAAGCAATAATGTGCCAAATGCGTCTGTTGCAACACCCGAGTTTAAAGTCGACTCATATGATTCCGATCTAGAGTTAGACTTCAAACTCATGGGTTTGGATGAAGCCCACGATGAAGGAAAATGATGATTCAACTCTCGAGCTAGAGGATTCCCTCAAAAAGCTCGAAACAAAGGCCAATGTCGTTATGGACGATTTTGAAATTGTGAACTTGGGATCCCTTGAGCTCCCTAGAACAGTACGCATCAAGAGATCCTCGCTTCCTAAATACAAGCAGACAATGACAGAATTCCTGAGACCCGGTGCTATTTAACTTTGGGTTCTTATATGGAGCCTTACTCAAATTAAATGAAGAACCAATCATACATCATCTGTTATGAAGCCTGAAGTCAAGCCCATCAAGCAAAGCTATCAAGATCATGCCTGAAGTCTACGATGGAATCCTACTGATGAACAATGAAGATGAGTTATTGTAGCATGTCAGGAAATACTTCAAATATTTAAAGCTTGCATAACGGATCCATGTGCATGCTTCGAGTCTTTATAACCTGACAACACTCTAGCCCTTCTTCATTATGGGGTGTGGACATCATCGAAAGAATGAACCCAAAGGCATCTAATGGTCATGAGTATATTCTCGTGTCAGACAAAAGCGGGCGGTGACAACATTCTACATCCTCGGTACGAATGAAAGAGAAGTCAAGGAAAATGATTGGTGGTAATCTCGATACAACCAACTACATCCTGTAGACATAAAGCGTACGACGATCACTAGGACCAACGACAAGCAAGTCTGAAAGAAAGGTTAGCAACATGGTAACAATGCATATCTTATCATTGCGCCTACTAGATCCAAGGGGCAAGTCCAAGTCATCCTGGGATGATTCACTGATCATTTGCGAAGATTCTTCTGGGAGGTTCCCTTCTTCTCACCATCATTAAGGGCAAAGATCTTCCAGAGCCCATCAACGCCGACAATGTGAATATCTATCATGGGTAATCTTACCTGACTATGTCAACAACCAGCTAAAGTCAAACAACAAAAGGTTAGCATCCTGAGGTACATTTTATCATCATTCCTTCCCTCCAATAAGTGTTCCAAAAAATAAAGGGTTCAAAAAAAGGACAAAAAAAAAGATAAAAAAATTTTAAAAAAATGGACGAATAAAGCGCGCAGTCCAAAAAAAAAAGAGTCGAACCCATTGAGTGAGAACACAAGTCACCAACCCATTTCCCCTTAAGATAGTTTAACTCAATGTCAACAGCTTCACGATCGTGATTGAAAACAAAGTCAGGCAGCTCACCAGTCGGCCGACAATGAATGGAGTCTAGTCACCTACCTTTGTGCAAGAAAAAGAGAAATCAAAAGAAAAGTAACTTGCCTAAGCAAAATGGACGAGGTGAAAACCCAAAAGGGCGCCTCGAGTAAAAACAGCGGGCATGTAGCGAACTTAGTGAAAACCTGAAAAGGCACCAAGGGTAAAAAGAGCACAGCTGCCAAGGGGCAAGCAAAAGCAAAAACTCGGGATATAGTGAAATTTTAAAAGGACGTCATGGGCAAAAATGATGAGAAAGCCAGTCGTGGTGAAAATCTGAAAGGCACTACGGGCAAAAATGGCCAGAAAAAAAAAAGAAAAAAATAAAACAAAAAATGCAAGAATAAGAGAAGTCAAGGCAACAAGCAAAGTGAAGAAGCACAAGGAAAAGATAAGTCCCGGATTAGAATTCTGTCAGAGTCTACCCAAATTGAAGGGGCATGATCCTAGTATGTGCTACTCTCAGGGAATCGGGATCCCTAGTAAACAAGTCAGAATACCGGATTCGACGTGGGCTAACTTCAATATTTTGATTCCACCATCCAGGCACAAGCTCAAACGCAAACAAACACGAACAAATTTGGCACAAAAAATTCCTTTAAAACATCTTTTTTACAAGTACATTTTTTTCCTTCATTTACAAGAACAAAAATAAAAACATACATGCATATACAAGACAAGCAGCTAACAAAGTCGGGAATCCACAAGGCCCACAAGTTCAAAGCCCCAAAGGCCCACATTTCAAAGCCCCAAAGGCCCATAAGTTCAAAGCCCTAAAGGCTCACATTTCAAAATCTACAAGGCCCACAAGTTCAAAGCCCCAAAGGCCCACAAGTACAAAGTCCACAAGGCCCACATGTCAAAAGCCGACCAAGCCCAATGTTGAAAGGCCCACGGTTTAAAGCCCATGTTTTCAAGCCCATTTCCTAAGCCCATATATCCAAAGCAGGGCCCATTACACAAACCCGATTTCAAGGCCCATGGTCTTAGGCCCACATGTCCAAATCAGGCCCATGTTCCCCAATTGCCCCATTAATTCATTAGTGGAGGCCATTTAACTATTCAATCCAGATTACTACACAATAAAAACCGGACAATCACCACCGTTGGGATCTTTTCAAAAACCTAAAAATATATATATTTAAAAAAAAACTCATCAGGCCCATTAAATTATTAGTGGAGGCTATCTGACTTTTCTCCCAAATAAAAACCAGATGACGACGCCCACCCGCGAGATCGAACGGATATTTTCTAAAATCCATCCAAAAATACTTTTAAAAAAATCCCCGATGAGTCTAGTTCTAAAGGGACTAACTTTTAGATTAAAAGTTTTATAAAATGCACACGGCGCGTAATACACTGAGGAATCTTCCATATTCTCCAATTACGGTCAATGCAAACAGCAAAATAAGATTCGATCTCTTCCGGTCTCCCCGGAGGATGATCGAATCCGTACATGATACCTGTACAGTTGGCCAGATCTCTATATCTGGACAATCGTACAAATGCTAGTAAGATGAGTAGATCTATCCCTGAAAAGAATAATCAAACTCGAAGTGAAGACAATCTATTGTAACCAAAGTATCAAGGATCAGCAGACTACATGGCAAAGGATTACCTACACATACTTAGCCCGGGATGTTCAGAACTTTGATTGAATCCAAGTTGGCGTAGTGAGTTCCCCATAAGGACGCACCAACGCGCAGGGCAGCTAACCACTTTGACAATCAAAGAGACCAAATACTCCTAGGGTGATTACATAGCAAAGGAACAACAGACCTAACAATACGGGAATCCTCGTAAAGCCGCACCAACGTACAGAGGCTTTACTTTCAGACTTACCCTCCAATACTGTTAACAATACGATGTGAAAGGGTTGTGATTGGTGATCTGTAAAGCCGCGACGAATGCGCAGGAGACAATCACAACGTTTTCCTCAACCCTCGTGATATGTGTAAGTAATCTCTTTTCCAAACAGTCGACTGAAAATGATACAATGGCAAGTAATAGATTTGAACCACTATCCTTTCTGACCAGAAGGGTGGGGTGTCCACTCACTTTGGCGCTCGGTTGCTTCGCAACCTCGGCCAAAGAGGGGCATTGTAAACACCCCACCCAGGCTAGTATCCTGAGAAAGCTAAGACAATCCGAGAACCATGATCATATCCTAAACCGGCCCATAACCCCTGCTTAAAACCTAAAACCCTGGTCCCAAGTCCCCAAATTCCCAACCCACATCCCGAAACTGCAATCCGAGTCGTCCAGTATATACACAGCCTCGCCTATACCCTACACCCTGGCCAAAACCCCCTATCCATGCTTAAATCTACGATGTATATGAGGCCCATGAGCAAGGCCCAATGTGATGTATATAAGGCCCTTGTATGAGGCCCAAAGGGATGTATATGAGGCCCATGAGCGAGGCTCAAAGCAATGTATGTCAGGCCCATGAGCGAGGCCCAATGTGATGTATGTGAGGCCCTCGTGTGAGACACAAGGTGATGTATATGAGGCCCAATTGTGATGTGTGATTCCACCATGATGTATGTAAAGATGTTTATAATGTCCATTCGTCTTCCTAGTTGGTATTAAAATGGGTCATGCCTTGGGAGCAATGATGGTTAAATGTCCATATTATAAGGGCAATGGTGGTTAAATGTCCACATTGTAACCCTCCCTAAGGCCCGTTGTTAGGCTTATTCTCATCTCCTCTTAGTGGGCTAACCCAAATCATTGGGCCCCCATAATTATTAAGCACATTCTTGATATGAGTAGGCCATTTAGGCGCATCCTTGATATGAGGAGAGTACATCATTACCATGATTCATACCCATACGCATTATCTGCATACTTGATATGAGATATGGTTGACTATTGCATATGCCATTGGGCAGGTTGTTTATGGGACTCCCTGATAGGCGGAGTTGTATCACATGAGCGCATGATATGCGTAGGATTGATGCATGATTGGACTGAGTGACTCATGCATCTTGCATTGTGTGATTATGATTTCTGTATGCCCTAGCGACATCAGAGATGTAGCCTCTGCAGATATATCATGGATGGCGGGATTGGACACCGAAAATTCTTGTTAAGCACGGGGGCATGAAGGATGTCCCAGGGTGAAAGTCCCCAAACCCTTATGGTACCATAGAGGATGATCCAATGTCTAAACCGAGTGGATGTATGTAAGTGATGTGATTTGATTCCTCTTTGATTGTCAAATTTTGTGTGTCAAAACGTATCCGTATGTTGTGTGTTTGTATCTTGATAAATTTGTTCGAGACACATCGTCAACACTTGATGTCTAGCTTAAAGAATTCTTCAAGCTTCATGATAATTCAAGCTACAATATGAAGATAGAACTCCGGGTCAAGACTCAAGTTCAAGTGCAAGTTCAAGATTCAAATCTAAATGCGGGACTCAAGTACAACGTAAAGTTACATTGAAGTTTCTAAAGTAGTCAAGCTACATCGAGAAGAAATCAAGCTTCGTAAAGATCAAAGTCTAAGCAAACGAAGTGTTCAATGTCCATACTTGATGTTCCAGGTTTGATAGACAATTAGATTGACCTTAGGGTAGGTCACTTTGGATACATAATCCAAATGAATGTTATTACATGAGTTTAGTCTACTCTAAGACCAGTCTTAGACTCTGTTCGACCAGTCCTAGTACTGCCTCGACCAGTCTAAGAAATTACAAGACCAGTCTTAAAATGGTTACAATTTATCATTTTTTTTGTGCGCCTTCGACCAGTCCTGGAGTCTGCTCGACCGGTCGTGAGATGGTCTCGACTCGACCTTCGACCAGTCGTAAAGCTTCGACTCAAACTCCAGCGACTAAATCAAGGGTTGCACGACCAGTCATAGTGGGGTCTCGACCGGTCGTGGACTGCCTTCGACCAGTCGTGAACTACCTACGACCGGTTGTGAAACGGTCTGATGCGATCGCGCTCAAAAATTCAAAAGTCAATTTATTTCAAGACCAGTCGTGGTGACCCTAGGACCAATCGAAGACGAATTTCTTCTGCTATAAATAGCACACGAATTTCAGAGTTTTTCATTGAATACCAAGTGAATTCAAGGCTCCACTCTGAGATAAGTTTGTGTTTAAATTTTAAGCTATTTAGTGCATAATTTCTTTCTCTTTTTGATAGCTTATTTAATTTAATTTTGTTTCTGTATTCCAATCTAATTTGAAAAGAGGAATTGACATATTCCTTCTTCTTGGAATCAAAATCAAATATAGCTACCTAACCTGATTTAAATCTAAAATCAATTAGAAATTAGAACCATATTAAAGTGAGTTGTGGACATTAAGCTTCTATATTCAACGTCTACTCCAATTGGTTCTTCCGGGCAGCTACAAGAGGAGAAATCCAGGTATTTTACAATTCTATAAATTCCATTCCTTTTTGGTTTTTGTTTGGGATTCGCCAAAAAAATCTCAAATTGTGTGGTTATCTGAGGAGAGCCAGAAAACTCAGAAGTGTGGGTTTTTGGATTGTTTAAGCCCAAGTTAAAAAGACACAATTGTAAAGGTTTTGGGTGAACCTATGAAAACCTATTTGATAGTGAATGCTAATATCCCCTGTGAGAGGATATTAGGAGTGGAGTAGCATTCTGTGTGGCTGTTAAAGAACAGTTGGTGTACACACAGGCGAACCACTATAACTCTTTGTCTTGTGGATTGAATGCTTGCTTAATTCTCATATCTTTTATCATTCAATTGTGTGAAATGTACATGTGGATGTGAATGTTGTAACAATTTATATTTCAAACAAGTGTGGAGATTGTTGTAATAAATTAGATTTACATTTCTGCATTTAATTTCAATTCTCTACTATTCATTTATCTTTATTAAAATTGAGTTCTTGATCCAAAAGAAGTTCTAGAAATAAGGTTGTCCTACCATAAGCCCTTGTTTATTATGGTGTAAGGTTGTCCTTAGAACTGAATTTGTATCAACCTCTCAATACTTATGTATTAAGGTGATTTGATTTTAGCATTGATAATTGATTTATAATTGTAAGGCTATTGTTTAAATTTATTCCGTTGATTTTATTTTTAATTTGGCATAGTCCTATTCACCCCCCCCCCCCTTTAGGACATATAGGTTGGCCTTTTCAATGTATGAGCACATGAGGGCCGAATACCAGGACGCTGCGTCTCCAACTGTGTCATGGTCGGTTGGAAGAGGGTGTGGCCTTACCCGCCCGAGGGTAGGGGCAATTGCTAGGCTAAGTCTGACCAGCTCATAAATGGGTCCGCTATCGACGTGTCGGGTAGATATTGGCATACTACTAGTCAGGCGAGTAGTGAGGTCTCTTCCGCTTGCACAGTTGTGCATCCAATGTAGAGCGGCAATGTAGTGTATAGTGTATTAGACCCTGGTGATTATCCAGAGAGAACTGTACTGATATATGATGCTCCAGAGATGAGCTGGATTGATATGTGGATTGGTATGCTTGAGCCGCATCTTGCATATGACATTGGCTATGTAGGCCTTGCATTACATCGTATGGCCTTGGTGTGGCCGATAGCAGTCATGCCTTGCATCGCATAGCCCTAGTACGGCAGATAGCATTCATGTCTTGCATCGCATAGCCTTGATATGGCAGATAGCATTCATGTCTTGCATCGCATAGCCTTGGTATAGCTGACAGCATTGTACTAGACCCCGGTGATGATCCTAGAGATGTACGGTATTGATATGATGACATCCCATCACTGTTGCTCACGTGGGCAAGCACACGTGGGCGAACACTGATGTGGGTGGGCCCTAAGAGCCTGGGCGAGCTACCAGTGGTTGGCGGGCTACTGTGCTGGTGGGCTACTATGCTGGCAAGCTACTATGCAGTAGTTGCATACTCAGTGCTTGACTCATTCATTCATCCATCCACTATCCACTTGAGTTAGTGGAGCGCAACCAAATCATTATGTGTATCTTCGTAATGGCTAGAATTTCGGTTGGAGTGCGTGACCAACCTGAGATCAGGAGTTTACCACATTGAGTCTAGTTATCCAAATTTAGGTATGAGATTGGTTTGGATAGAAGTCCCTTTATGATAAACCACACAGCTTGTGATACCACGTACTATCATCCCGACCACACACTCCAGCTTGTTAGTTCGTTTGAATTGCATATTGCATTGCATCCTCAGCATATGACATTTGGCTTGCTATGACTCCACATGCCAGCTCTGTCATTACCTTTCCATTGTACGCCATAAACTAGAAAATGGAATTTGATTATCTTGTTCGTAATGATTAGCTATTTTAATTATTCATGGTCGCTTGTCGAGTGACATACCTATTATTGATGTCATGTTCATAATAACCTATGCAGTCATATGACATGCTTAATTGATAACCTGCTCACATATGATAACATGCATATGGTTATTTTGGATGTCTTTACGGGAGCGCCCTGATAAGCCGTGTTTTACTCCCGGCACGCAGTAGACTCACGAGTTGTGGTTTGCTCATATACATGACTTACACTTTTTTAGGATGCATGCAAGAGCTGTTGGATTTGTTATTGTTTCCCTCATTACTGTTGAGCTGGTGCACGATATTATGTGTGACATGTCGAACAGGTTTCTCTTCGATATGCATTGATATCATGAACAAAATGTCACTACCAAAAAATCGAGCAAAGGCTATGGAATGTGAAGGCTCTTGGCTACGGATTAAATCTGTAGCAATTTTGCTACGGATCTAAACCGTACCCAAAAGCCTAATTGGTCTGTAGCTAAAGCCTTCCTTCTCATCCCTGTTGCTAGTGCTTAAGGGGCTCCATGGGGCTCAGTAAAATATATGTGTTCGATCTAAGCCGTCTATAAATTCGGATATATAATTTTAGTGAATTAGGCCAAAAATTTTATAGATTAAAGGTATAAGTGGACCACACAATAAGAAATCATAAAAATTAAATTTCTATTGTTAATTTGTTGTGTGGTTTTCTTACAACTCTGATCTGACTCATTTTTTACAACAGCCCTTAAAATAATATTTTAAAATTATTGGACGGAGTGGATAAATAACATACATCATGGTGGGCCCCACGGTCCTAAAACCCACGTCCCTGATGGGCAGTCCGTCACGCGCCCCACCCCCAAATAAAAAATCAATCCCCATTTCTCCCGCCCGCACCTCCCAAAACCCATTTCAATTTCCGCCTCTCTCTCTCTCTCTCTCTCTCTCTCTCTCTCTCTCTCTCTCTCTCTCTCTCTCTCTCTACTCGCCATCTCCCTCGCCATCTCTCGATCTCCGCTCTCCCTCACCCTCTCCTTGTCTCTCGACCACATCCCCTCTATCTGTTTCCTAACCACTCTCTCTCTCTCTCTCGCTAGCATTTTCAAAACCCACTTTTGTCGAGATCAATCGAGGGTTTTCGCTGGGAAGGTCTCAACTGGTTTGAAGGTTAGTCTCTCTCTCTCTCTCTCTCTCTCTCTCTCTCTCTCTCTCTCTCTCTCTCTCTGTTTCCAAAATCAGTTGAGGGTTTTCGGTGACTCGGTTACCATGCTATTGATGTTGCTCACCAAGTGTGGCTGGTGGCAAGGAAAGTATGTACATGAAACAAATACTCTTTTTTTTCGTAGTTTTTATGTTGCATAGAAGGTGTTTGATAAAATATTTGTAATGTAAAACCATTGCTTTTATTTTACTTATAGTGGGATTTTGAAGTTGTAGTCCAGGTGTTTGTAAAAATGCCTCAATGGCGAACTTGACTTGATCTTGGCTCAAACTCAGCCCGAGTTACTGACCAAAACAAGCCGAGACGAGCTTGAGCTGAGGTCAGCTAGTGGCTGAGCCGCCAGCTTGACTTGGTTCAACTCGATGTGCACCCTTACTGATACATGGTATATTGATTTTGATAAAATGATTTTTTTTCAAACATGAACATTAGATTTTTAAACAACATTATAAGAAAAATCAAAAAAGAAAAACATGCAAACAACATTTTCAAATAAATTATTTGTAGAAACTGATTTCCAGCCACAAAATTTTTTATTTTTATTTTTGTTCCCATATAATTATTTGTACACTACCATCTATTTAGTTTATAATTTTTTATCAACTAGAGGAGTGAAACAGACTGAATTTATAGCTAGAAAATCCAACAGTCCAACTGACTTGATGGAAATCTGAAATCTTGCATGTGTGCCGCAATGGCACATGTGATCACATTTGGACTGACAACACTCCACATCCTAGAGATCTCATCAAACTTTAACTTTTCATATCTTGCGCCACCTTGCCGATGAAAGATGCCCCAACATATCTCCCATCAGTTGATTCTAGTGGGCCCGGTTAACTCTGACCAATCGGTTGTAAGATCATCTAATAGGCAGATAACTTAATGATGGCCCATCTAATAATGAGGTCTACAAGATCACTGAAATGTAGTACGAAGTCAAACCATTGCTGCGAAGAACAAAACCGTACCATTTCTTCTGAAAGGTTTGCTAGCTCTACCAGGATGCACCCACTCCACACGTACATTTAGCACGTGTGTGAACGTGACAGGCCCATGTGGAACGTCTGGGTAGAACATAAGGTGGTGCCAATGGTGAAGCTGAACATACACAAAAATCAGTGTGGTACGTTCATCAAGTGGGGTATCCTTGTAAAAGAATGGACGGTTTAGAAGAACTCAGATGTGGTTTGACTAGTGACGTTGCCATCAGCCAGGTGGCTAATGGTCAGTGCTATGTGGACCCCACCATGATGTATGTGTTTTATAGGGCAGGCTCGAACTCATTTTTGAGTTGGCAAGAATAAAATAAATTAGAAAATGTTGTGAGATTTATATTCAACACATTCAGTAATCATGAATCTCACACCAAATTGTTGCAGCACAATTGGCACATCTATAGATTTTGCATGTCCTAATATCATGTCGATTCTGACATTTAAAATGTTCAGAGTTATAGATATCGCAATTTCTACTGATTCCCTGTAGCCTTAACTGTAAACTAATATATTGATTTTTAGGCAAAAATTTTGTTGTTGGTGGTGGTGCCCTTATCTAGGAAGCATAGGATTTTATTTTTATTTTTTGTTTTGAGTTTATACAGATTTTTGAGGGAATGTTGTTCATTATTTTTATAAAATACTATCTGGATGATTTATTCTTTTACAATGGTCGGATCAGCACCATTTCCTGTCAAAGTGAAGTTATAGAGTCGATATGCAAAGAACTGGCATGTAGACATTCCGAGAGTGTGCCCACCTAGTAAAAATATCACAATCATATCTTAATATTATGAAAGGAACATAATATAAATGCTATTTTTCCCAATGTTTCCTTATTTTAAAACACTATGATGGTTGAGATTAATAATGTCTTAGACTCTTAATAATATTTGATTGCATATAATAGTATAGAAAATTAGAAAATTTTAGGTTGGTTAAGGTGGTATTTTGCTAGTTTTTATATTTCTTGACTAATTAAGTAATTTCTCCAATTCTCTTGAGAAATTAAAACTGATTTTTAAACTTTTACAGGTAATTTTCTCAAAAAAACCTTATGTATTGACCAAATAAAATTTAATCATTTTCCAAGAAACATAAAAATAAGGGAATGAATGCTGAACAATGAACAGGCCCTAACGTCTAGTTGCATACCGACAAGGGTGACGAGGTCCTGAGTATTAAGGCCTTTATCAGCGAACTTCTTCTTTTGAACGTCAATGGAGTCTGTGAAAGCTGGTAGACTTGCTGTGTTTAAGGCTGATGAGACTAACCCATCTCTACACCCAGTCGGCACGGGCCAACTTGGGCCATTGGTCTGCAGGTGATGGGCCAGAAGCATGCTTCATATTAATAGTCCTTATATCATCTTATGCAAGAATAAGTACAAGGATTTAGACTTAAAGAAATAAGCATATTTAGTGTGAATACTTGTATATGCAAGTTGGGCCCATGGTTTACCGATGCAGCCCTTGATTTAGTGGACCACATTTTGTATGGAACACTTGCATATTTTTAAAAAATCCCTAAGATTGGATGATCTAAAACATCCAATCTTTAGCCTCTTTCTAGTTGAATGTGTACTGTTGCTATATTTGTTTTCTTAACCATCTTAAAACTGAAAGTATCTTTCTTCTGAAACTTTTTATGAAATATCTCATTGTAGTGGTTTCACAGAAACCACATTGGGTAGAGCAAAATGTTAGCAACATTATTAATTTGTTGTAAAAATACAATGATTGCAAACTTCTTAATACATTGTATTTGGTAAATAATATCTATATGGGTTCAATCATCTGATAGCACTTCTCGAATCCCAAACTTTTGAGGAAGATGGTGCATGAGGCTAATTTTTAACTTTAATTTTCGGTAAGGTGCAGGTTGAAAATGGACCCCTTGTTTAATCGAGATCCGGCTGTAATGTATAGGGAGTGGATGACACTAAGTTTCCCAGACCCACGTTTTCTTTCTGAAATCAGAAGTTTTTCAAAGTTTGCACAAGAAAACCTTCCTGGTAGAGAATCCGTTCCTTGTCCATGCACCACTTGCAGATGTGCACGTTTTCCGGTTTCTTATGATGATATGGAAACACATCTAATGAAAAATGGATTCGACCCAAGCTATAGGGTTTAGAACATGCATGGGGAGCATATATCACCTAAGTGTACTGTACGTGAATCAAGTTCCCAACAATACCATAGTGTCCCGAACTTAAACGATGTTCACAACACGATCGTTCAAGAACTTGGTGGTAATAACCTAGATGAAGTTGTACAGGATGAGCCCAATGTGACCCCTATAGTTGAAGGCGTCTTTGGAGAAAATGAAACTAATGAGTTTGAAGCAAATCTGCGAGACGCAATGACTGAGCTATACCCTGGGGCCCAAGATTTCACCGTGCTGACTTTCATTGTACAGCTTTTCAAATTAAAGGTGAATCATGGATGGAGTGAAAAAAGCTTTACAGAGCTCCTTCAACTACTGAAGAAGGTGTTACCTTACGGTAACAAGGCCCCAACTAATACCTACCAAGCGAAGAAGATCATTACAAAGTTGGGTCTTGATTATGTGAAAATCCATGCTTGTCCAAATGACTGCATCTTATACTGGAGAGAGAACGAGATGAAAACTATTTGTCCAAATTGTAAAACTTCTAGATACAAGACTGAAATAGATTCTGAGAAAAAAAAATCTCGAATACCTAGGAAGGTGTTAACGTATTTTCTATTAACACCAAGGCTACAAAGAATGTTCAGTGTGCAATGGTTGGCGAAAGAAATGTCTTGGCACTCAACCAGGAAATTTCAACATGGAAAGATGGAGCATCCGGCTGATTCTATTGCATGGAAGAATCTTGATGACAAATATACAGATTTTTCAGCTGAGCCTCGCAATATTCGATTAGGTTTGGCTACAGATGGGTTTAACCCATTCGGCACTTTCAGTATGTCGTATAGTTCATGGCCCGTTATATGTGTGACATACAACCTTCCACCAAAGCTTTGCATGAAACCTCAGTTTACTATGTTGACTTTAATCATTGAGGGACTGCGACAACCGGAAAAGGATATTGACGTTTATTTACAGCCATTGATTGATGAACTGCAAAAGTTATGGCGAGAAGGGGTCACGACGTTCGATGCATACTATGAAAATAAATTCAACATGCGTGTCATTCTGCTTTGGACAATCCATGACTTTCCAGTATATGGTAACGTTTCTGGTTGTAGGACAAAGGGTAAGTATGGTTGTCTCGTATGTGGTCCTAACACAGATTCTCTACGACTCCAATATGGAAAGAAATATGTTTATATGGGCCACAGACGATGGTTGCCAATGTCAGAACAGGCTAGGAAGGACACAAGTGCTGGCACGTTCAACAAGAAGGTGGAGATACGACGTCAACCGATCCGTCTGGATGGGATTGAGGTCAAAAGACAAACCGCAAACTTGAATACGTGGTGGGGGAAGACTGGGAAGAGTAATATAAGGGGTATTGATGGAGGCCGACAAGAGCTAGCGGATGATGTTGAATCACCGTAGTTCTTCAAACGGTCTATATTATTTGATCTGGAGTATTAGAAAGATATTCCCGTGCGTCACAACCTTAATGTCATGCATATTGAAAAAAATATATGTGAAATCCTAGTTGCCTTGATGTTGAACACGCCTGGCAAAACCAAGGATGATGTTAATGCACACAAGGACCTGAAACAATTGGGAATTAAGAAGCGTCTATGGCTGAAAAAGAACAATGGCAAGGTGATTCAGAAACAAGGTCCTTTCTGTCTAAGAAAAGAAGAGAAAAAACTTTTCATCCAGACTTTGCATGAGCTGCGTGTTCCTATCGGTTTTAGTACAAATTGGAGGAGCATCATAAAGGAAGATTGCGTGGATTTAAAGGGAATGAATTCTCATTCTTATCATGTGTTAATGCAACATCTGCTCCCAGTTCTCATCTAGCATGCATTCAGGGATAGGAAGGTCATTCGTCTTATAATTACAAGTTTTTGCACATTTTTTAATGCCTTGTGCTCGACAACCGTAGACCTTCAAACACTCCTTACTCTCGAGAGAGGCATGGCTAGGACGCTATGTCAGCTTGAAACTATATGCTCGCCATCGATATTTGTCATTATGATACATTTGTCGATCCATTTGACTTACGAGGCTCGCATATGTGGTCCTGCATACTATCGATGGATGTATCCATTCGAAAGGTACGTTGTGAGCTTACTAAGAATAAATCAGCTTAACATCTACATTTGCATGTATATATAATGTATTATTAACTTTGTCAGGTTCATGAAGACATTCAAGGCCTATGTCTGTAACAAGACACGACCTGAGGGTTATATTGTAGAGCAGTACATCCAAGAGGAGATGGTTATATTCTGCAACCAATATAAAGGAAAACAGAAAATATGCCTATTGGAAAAGCTGGAAAAACGGCTTAACGGAGTCATTCCAGGACTACGTAAGTTAGAAGATATCGTTGATGATGACCCTAATGATGACGACATTGGTCCAGTAGGTTCGGGTCAAAGTGTTATCCTAGCAGGTATCGAATACGAACAAGCTCGTACATGGGTACTGAAGAGTCATCCCAGCTACGACGAGTGGGAAGGGTATGTACAATAAGCTTTCATATATATATATATATATATATATATATATATATAATATATTTATATATATCTTCCTTTTGCGATTTCAATATAACAATGTTATTGAATATCGCACAGGAAGCACAAAGATTTCTTACAGCGATGCTATAAGAGGACCAAAGGGTGCCTAGCAAGGACGAATTCATATCTTGGTTGAAGAGGCAAACAGAGTTCATTGAATCTGACGATAATGAATTTAAAGATGTAGTGAGAGGACCTCTAGCTTTTTCTATTGAATACAATAAGTATTGTATTAATGGTTTCTTATTTGTCACTAAGGACTATGAGGAGAATAAAACGAACCAAAACAGTGGGGTTAAGACAAAGGGTATGACAACCTTCCGATCAAGTGCTAAGGATATCAATACGGTGGATGAAAATCAACCTTACTACGGAGTCCTTCATAGAATTATCCAATTGGAATACCGAACAGGGTACAAGCCCGTCCTATTTAAGTGTGATTGGGTGAAAGTGACACATCATGGTGTTTCTTTTGATGTCGAAGCGAATTTGAGATTAGTAAATTTGTCTAGTCTTTACAATTCAGACAAAGTCGGTGACGAGCCCTTCATTCTTGCAGAGCATGCCACGCAAGTTTTCTACTCCAGAGATCCAAAAAATGCTGACTGGCATGTCGTCTTGGAGTTTCCAAAAAAAAAATTTGTCGAAGAAGAGACATGCATGCTATCGGAACGATTAAAGGCTGTAAGCAATGCCGATGCAGGACCTGATCTCACCTCATTAGCAATGGTTGATGAATTGATATTCGATGAATCTGAAGACGTCAGTGTTATGGTCGAGAAAATAAAGAAAAGAAAATGATCAAAGAGAATCTACTGATTTGTTTATATTTTCTAAGCATGTAACAAAATGATATTTATTGAAGGAAATCTAATCAAGGTTTGGATAATATAGTGAATTTTTTGTACTTTATCTGTGATCTAAATTATTTCTTAACCATTAGTTTTTTTTCTTTTCTTTTCATATTAGGGAAGAAATAGGCACATGGATTCACAACCAGAGCTATTGGGTGCGCAGGTGCTTGGGAGTACAGATTCAAGCAACACCAAACGAAATAAGACACTTCTCCTTAATTATATATGTAAATTTCCTTTTTCTTATATAGTGGCGTTAATCAATTATGTGTATATATAACTGTTATTCTTTTTATGTAATTGTGTCAGCTTCTTCTTCATCTAGAAAGAGAGGCATTACTAGGGGGGTCTCTTTACTTGTGCAACCTAATAGGAAAAAAGTCCTAAAGACAAATGAATTCGGACAACCGAATGAGGATTGTTCCGATCATAGAGACTTTGCATCGCATGTCGGTGTCCTCACCCGTTCTCATATCCCAATCATATACCAGGACTTTCGCCATGTACCTCATGAATAAATTCGTATGGTCACAGAAAGACTGTCACAGTTTTATGAGTTTAAGGGTCAAAGTTGTGATGCAAGTCTTGAGTACGTTACAAAACGCATCAATGAAGCTGGAGGAATTACAAGAGAAGATTGACTGCAAAATATATTAAAGACAAGGATCCTATTGCTGTGAGAGATGATCCTTCCCCCCCAGGTATCCCTATGGAGGATTGGAGGGTCTTCGTGGATCAACGTACCACCGAGGAATTCAAGAGGGCAAGCGTAAGGAATAAAATCAATCGGGCCAAGCTAAAAGGACCTGCGTGTCTTGGGAGGCACAGCATGGCTGTTACTCGCCATAAGATGGTATGTATTTAAAAATAGATATTATAATTTAAAATTGAATTTAAATTTGAATTATCATTCATCTAAATTTATTAATGATATGTATTTCAATGATATGTAATGTGCTAAAGGCGAAGGAGAAGAATCTTACGTCTGATGCCGAGATAGGTAGATGTGAAGTCTTCTTAAGAGCCCATACAAGAAATGACAAAGTTGTCCAGTATCCTAACATTGCTGTAAGTGCATCCCTCGTACCACTAACTAGTACCCTTATGAAAAGCCTATGTATAACTTTGAATTATATTGCATTCATTTATATTTTTTCATAGGAAAAACTAGAGGAGCTCTCTAGTAGCAATCCTGCTCCTAGGATGACCGGCATGGATGATGCCCTTACAGAGCTACTAATAAAATTTAAAAATTACTTAAGTTTTATGGTAATTATGAATATCTTAATAACTTGATTTACAATGTTTTACAGTTGGTTGGTTCTGACAAAAGAGGGCGAATGCGGGGTCTAGGTTGCTCAATAAGCAAGGTAGGACTGAAGAAGTCAGTCCCTGCTCGTTCAAAGGTAGAGAATGTGACAAAAGAAAAAGAGAGCATAGTTCAAGAGTTAACTCAGGTGAAGAAAAAATTGGATGATGTGACTCAAGATATAGTTGAGATAAAGAAAACATTGGTGGATATGCAGAAAGAGAGAGAGAGTCTACTCAAAATCTCTCATCACCAACAGTCGCTAAATCTACTCAGGCATCGTCGATATGCAAGTAAAAATTTTTTTTTACTGCAATGAGCTTACAATTATATTATAAGCGCTAACAAAACCAATGCCATTTTATGTATAAATGTACCCGGATATTATATATATCGGTAAGAGATGTGACTTGCTTGGTTTTGAAAAACGTGGTGTAGTTGCTTGTGGTGAAGTACACGAAGTTAATCCAAATGCAACAATCCATTGCGAACCGTTGGAGGATGGAGCTTTTGTTGTTATCTTGACTGAGGTTGTACAACCTCACGCTCCTTTGTGGAAAGAAGATGGGTTCACATCTACACTTGGAGAGGTCGATCTAGGATCATTTGTGCAATGGGGGAAAGAGGCTTTGAGAATTCAATCATTTGAACAAATTTGGTACTCTATAATTGAACATGTGTAGTGTGCATTTTGAACTAGTTTTGAACATGTAGTGTGCATTTTGAACTAATTTAGAACTAACTTGGCACTTGTTTTTTTAAAAAAAAATATTGAATGAATTTTGTACTCTATATTTGAATGTATTTATAGTCTTAGGCTCCATTTGATCACCATTTGGTCATCACATTAGTGTTTATGAAAGCATTTTTTTTAAAAAACAAATGGAGCCTAAGTACTTTTTTAACTCCGCCAATACAACTCCTTGCATTGCTGGTCCCAAGTCCAGATAAAGGAAGAGGGAGAAGGGCATTAGAATGAGATCGTCAACTATGGAGGAGATTCTGAAAATGCAGTGAGTATCTCTGGTTTTATAGCTTTACTTGTACATTCCTATATTGATTACTCAAGCATGACGGTTATGCGCATTCTTTCAGGTGGATGTTGCATGTGGGAGGATTGGAGCTGCATATTTCATATTCAAGTATCTGGTACGTCTCTTGTCAAGAATGCACATGTGTAGTTAATCAAACAATACATTATGTGATATCGTGTGCATGATATCTATGTTGTAATTCCTCTCATGCATTTTGCTTAAAATCCATGTTTTGCATGATTCTCATGCATTGACATGGATTTGGGGGAAAAAAAGATCGAACCCGAACCTGATTTCCCAAACCTAAACCTTAACCTATTCTCAAATCCCTAAACCTAAACCTACACCTAATCCTAATCTCAATTCCCTAACCTAAACCGAAACCTAAACTTGAAAACCCAAACTTAAACCTGATCCCGAACCCGAACCCGATTTCCTAAACCTAAACCTTAACCTATTCTCAAATCCCTAAACCTAAACCAAAACCTAATCCTAATCTCAATTCCCTAACCTAAACCGAAACCTAAACTTGAAAACCCAAACCTAAACCCGATCCGAACCCGATTTCCTAAACTAAACCTTAACCTATTCTCAATTCCCTAAACCTTAACCTACAACCTAACCTAAACCTAAACCTATAACCTACACTTAGAACCTAAACCTAAACCTATAACCTAAACCTAAGCCTAAAACCTAAACCTATGACCTAAAACCTAAATGTTTTCTCAAATTTCTAAACCAAAACCTACACCTATTCCTAATCTCAACTACCTAACATAAACCTAAACCTAAACTTGAAAACCCAAACTTAAACCCGATCCCAAACCCGAACCCGATTTCTTAAACCTAAACCTTAACATATTCTCAAATCCTAAAAACTAAACCTACACCTAATCCTAATCTCAACTCCTAACCTAAACCTAAACCTAAACCTAAACTTGAAAACCCAAACTTAAACCCGATCCCGAACCCGATTTCCTAAACCTAAACCTTAACCTATTCTCAAATCCCTAAAACTATAACCAATAACATATAACCTATAACCTAAACCTAAATTAAAAAATGCAGTGAGTATCTCTGGTTTTATGGTTTTACTTGTAGATTCCTGTATTGATTACTCAAGCATGATAGTTATACGCATTCTTTCAGGTGGATGTTACATGTGTGAGGATTGGAGCTACGTATTTCAGATTCAAGCATCTAGTATGTCTCTTGTCAAGAATGTACATGATTGGAGTTGCCTGGCCATTTGGATAGGCCGTATTTATGTATTTACTCGAAATTGATGGAGCAGACCCGGATGTGCGTCGGAGCTATCCGGAAGAGCGGGGGTCCCTGGAAGGTGGGAACCGCTGTTATGACCATGATGAAGCTGTCCATTTCCTATGGACAGCATTGGAGGGGCCTGGCCATTTGGACAGGCCGTGTTTATGTATTTGCTTGAAATTAATGGAGCAGACCCGAATGTACGTCGGAGCTATCCGAAAGAGCGGGGTCCTTGGAAGGTGGGAACCGCTGTTATGACCATGATGAAGCTGTCAATTTCCTATGGACAGCATTGGAGGGGCCTGGCCATTTGGACAGGCCGTGTTTATGTATTTTCTTGAAATTAATGCAGTAGACCCGGATGTGCGTCGAAGCTATCCGGAAGAGCGGAGGTCCCTGGAAGGTGGAAACCGCTGTTATGACCATGATGAAGTTGTCCATTTCCTATGGACGGCATTGGAAGGGCCTGGCCATTCGGACAGGCAGTGTTTATATTTGTATTTGTAGGGACCACACCCGAACCCATTCTCAAATCCTATAACCTATAACCAAAACCTATAACTTATAACCTATAACCTAAATCAAAACCTCTAACCTAAATTAAAACCAAAACTTATAACCTAAACTCAATTCCCTAAAGCTAAACCTGCACCTAATCCTAATCTCAACTCCCTAACCTAAACTTGAAAACCCAAACTTAAACCCAATCCTGAACCTGAACCCGATTTCATAAACCTAAACCATAACCCATTCTCAAATCTAAAAATCTATAACCTAAACCTAAACTAAAACCTAAATCTAAACTAAAACTAATACCTATAACCTAAACCCGAGTCCATTCTCAAATCCCAAAACCTATAACCTAAACCAAAACCAAAACCTATAACCTAAACCCGAACCCATTCTCAAATCCCAAAACCTATAATCTATAACCTAAAACAAAACCTATAACCTTAACCAAAACCTATAACCTAAACCAAAACCAAAACCAAAACCTATAACCTAAACTCGAACCCATACTCAAATCCAAAACCAAAACCTATAACCTAAACCAAAACCTATAACCTAAACTCAAATCCCTAAACCTTAACCTATAACCTAACCTAAACCTATACTTATAACCTAAAACTATTCCCAAATCCCAAAACCTATAACCTAAACCTAACCTTTCCTAAACCTATAACCTAAACTCAATTCCCAGAGCTAAACCTACACCTAATCTTAATCTCAACTCCTTAACCTAAACCTAAACCTAAACTTGAAAACCAAAACATAAACCCAATCCCGAACATGAACCCGATTTCCTAAACCTAAACCATATCCCATTCTCAAATCCAAAACTCAGTAACCTAGGCCTCAACCAAAACCATAACCTATAACCTAAACCCGAACCCATTCTCAAATCCAAAACCTAAACTTTAACCAAAACCTATAACCTAAACCCGAACCCATTCTCAAATCCAAAACCTAAACCTTAACCAAAACCTATAACCAAAACCAAAACCAAAACCAAACCTAAACCCGAACCCATTCTCAAATCCAAAAAAAACCTAAACCAAAACCTATAACCTAAACCAAAACCTATAACTTAAACTCAAATCCCTAAACCTAAACCTAGACCTAAACCTAAACCTATAACCTAAACTCAAATCCTAAACCTTAACCAAAACCTATAACCTAAACCAAAACCAAAACCTAAAACCTAAACCTAAAAAAGCCATTCTCAAATCCAAAACCTAAACCTTAACCAAAACCAAAACCTATAACCTAAACCCGAACTCATTCTCAAATCCAAAACCTAAACCTTAACCATAACCTATAACCTAAACCATAACCAAAACTAAAACCTATAACCTAAACCCGAACCCATTCTCAAATCCAAAACCTATAACCTAAACCTAAACCTTAACCGAAACCAAAACCAAAACCTATAACCAAAACCAAAACCTAAACCTAAACCTAGACCTAAACCTAAACCTATAACCTAAACTCAAATCCCTAAACCTTAACCTATAACCTAACCTAAACCTATACTTATAACCTAAAATTATTCCCAAATCCCAAAACCTATCACCTAACCTAAACCTATACTTAAACCTAAACCTATATTCCCAAATCCCAAAACCTATAACCTCAAAAACAAACCAAACCTATAACCTAAACCCGAACCCATTCTCAAATCCGAAACCTATAACCTAAACCTAAACCTATAACCTAAATCAAAACCTAAACCAAAACCCAAAACCCATTCTCAAATCCCGAAACCTATAACCTAAATCTAAACCTATAACCTATAACCTAAATCAAAACCAAAACCTAAACCTAAACCTATAACCTATAACCTAAATCAAAACCAAGACCTAAACCTATAACCTATAACCTAAATCAAAACCTATAACCTAAACCAAAACCAAAACCTATAGCCTAAACCCGAACCCATTCTCAAATCCTATAACCTATAACCTAAACCTAAACCTAAACCTATAACCTATAACCTATAACCAAAACCAAAACCAAAACCTATGGCCTAAACCCGAACCCATTCTCAAATCCAAAACCTATAACCTAAGCCTAAACCTTAACCTAAACCGGTAACCTATAACCTAAATCAAAACCTCTAACCTAAACAAAACCAAAACCTATAACCTAAACCCGAACCCATTATCAAATCCCAAAACCTATAACCTAAACCGAAACCAAAACTATAACCTAAATCAAACCCATTCTCAAATCCCAAAACCTAAACCTAAACCTATAACCTAAACTTCAATCCCTAAACCTAAACCTAGTCCTAAACCTAAACCTATAACTAAACTCAAATCCCTAAACCTTAACCTATAACCTAACCTAAACATATACTTATAACCTAAAACTATTTCCCAAATCTCAAAACCTATAACCTAAACCTAACATTTCCCTAAACCTATAACCTAAACTCAATTCCCTAAAGCTAAACCTACACATAATCCTAATCTCAACTCCTAACCTAAACCTAAACCTAAACTTGAAAACCCAAACTTAAACCCAATCCCGAACCGAACCGGTTTCTAAACCTAAACCATAACCCATTCTCAAATCCAAAACCTATAACCTAAACCTAAACCTAAACCAAAACCTATAACCTAAACCCGAACCCATTCTCAAATACCAAAACCTATAACCTAAACTAAAACCTATAACCAAAACCAAAACCAAAACTATGGCCTAAACTCGAACCCATTCTCGAAACCAAAACCTATAACCTAAACCGGTAACTTATAACCTAAATCCAAAACCTCTAACCTAAACCAAATTCAAAACCTATAACGTAAACCCGAACCCATTATCAAATCCCAAAACCTATAACCTAAACCGAAACCAAAACCTATAACCTAAACCCGAACCCATTCTCAAATCCCAAAACCCAAACCTAACCTATAACCTAAACCAAAACCTATAACCTAAACTCGAACCCATTCTCAAATCCCAAAAACCTATAACCTAAACCTAAACCTTAACCGAAACCAAACCAACCTAACCAAAACCTATAACTTATAACCTAAACACGAACCCATTCTCAAATCCCAAAACCTATAACCTAAACCAAAACCAAAACCTATAACCTAAACTAGAACTCATTCTCAAATCTAAAAACATAAACCTAAACCTAAACCAAAACCTATAACCTAAACCCGAACCCATTCTCATTCCCAAAACCTATAACCTAAACCTTAACATAAACCTAAACCAAAACCTATAACCTAAACCAAAACCAAAACCTATAACCTAAACTCGAACCCATTCTCAAATCCCAAAACCTATAACCTAAACCAAAACCAAAACCTATAACCTAAACCAGAACCCATTCTCAAATCCAAAACCTAAACCTAAACCAAAACCAAAACCTATAACCTAAACGTGAACCCATTCTCAATTCCCAAAACCTATAACCTAAAACTTAAACCTAAAAACAAAACTATAACCTAAACCAAAACCAAAACCTATAAACTAAACCCGAACCCATTCTCAAATCCAAAAAGCTAAACTAAAACCTATAACCTAAACCAAAACCTATAACCTAAACTCAAATCCCTAAAACCTTAACCTATAAGCTTATCTAAACCTATACTTATAACCTAAAACTATTCCCAAATCCCAAAACCTATAACCTAAACCTAACATTTTCCTAAACCTATAACCTAAACTCAATTCCTCAGAAAGCTAAACCTACACCTAATCCTAATCTCAACTCTCTAACCTAAACCTAAATCTAAACTTTAAAACCAAAACTTAAACCCAATCCCGAACATGAACCCGATTCCTAAACCTAAACCATAACCCATTCTCAAATCCAAAACCTATAACCTAAACCTTAACCTAAACCTAAACCAAAACCTATAACCTAAACCAAAACCAAAACCTATAACCTAAACTCGAACCCATTCTCAATTCCCAAAACCTATAACCTAAACCTAACCTAAACCTAAACCAAAACCTATAACCTAAACCCGAACCCATTCTCAAATCCCAAAACCTATAACCTAAACCAAAAACCAAACCTATAACCTAAACCAAAACTCATTCTCAAATCCAAAACCTAAACCAAAACCAAAACCAAAACCTATAACCTAAACCCGAACCTATTCTCAATTCCCAAAACCTATAACCTAAACCTAAACCAAAACCTATAACCTAAACCAAAACCAAAACCTATAACCTAAACCCAAACCCATTCTCAAATCCAAAACCAAAACCTATAACCTAAACCAAAACCTATAACCTAAACTCAATCCCTAAACCTTAACTTATAACCTAAACTAAACCTATAGTTATAACCTAAAACTATTCCCAAATCCCAAAACCTATAACCTAAACCTAACCTTTCCCTAAACCTATAACCTAAACTCAATTCTCAGAGCTAAACCTACACCTAATCCTAATCTCAACTCATTAACCTTAACCTAAACCTAAACCTAAACTTGAAAACCAAAACTTAAACCCAATCCCGAACATGAACCCGATTTCCTAAACCTAAACCATAACCCATTCTCAAATCCAAAACCTATAACCTAAACCTAAACCAAAACCATAACCTATAACCTAAACCCGAACCCATTCTCAAATCCAAAACCTATAACCTAAACCAAAACCAAAACCTATAACCTAAACCCAAACCCATTCTCAAATCCAAAACCTATAACCTAAACCTAAACCTAAACCAAAACCTATAACCTAAACTAAAACATATAACCTAAACCCGAACCCATTCTCAAATCCCAAAAATTATAACCTAAACCAAAGCCAAAACTATAACCTAAATCCGAACCCATTCTCAAATCCAAAATTTAAACCTTAACCAAAACTTATAACCTAAACCAAAACCATAACCTATAACCTAAACCCGAACCTATTCTCAAATCCAAAACTTATAACCTTAACCTAAACCTAAACCTAAACCTATAACCTAAACCCGAACCCATTCTCAAATCCCAATGCCTATAACCTAAACCAAAACCGGAACCTATAACCTAAACCCGAACCCATTCTCAAATCCCAAAACCTATAACCTAAACCTAAACCTTAACCTAAACCTAAACCAAAACCTATAACCTAAACCGAAACTAAAACCTATAACCTAAACCCGAACCCATTCTCAAATCCCAAAACCTATAACCTAAACCAAAACCTATAACCTCTACCCGAACCCATTCTCAAATCCAAAACCTAAACCTTAACCAAAACCTATAACTTAAACCCGAACCATTTCTCAAATCCAAAACCTAGCGTTAACCAAAACCTATAACCAAAACCAAAACCTATAACCTAAACCCGAACCCATTCTCAAATCCAAAAACCTAAACCTTAACCAAAACATATAATCAAAACCAAAACAAAACCTATAACCTAAACCCGAACCCATTCTCAAATCCAAAACCTAAACCGTAACCAAAACCTATAACCTAAACCAAAACCAAAACGTATAACCTAAATCCGAACCCATTCTCAAATCCAAAACCTAAACCTAAACCAAAACCAAAACCTATAACCTAAGCCCGAACCCATTTCTCAAAACCTAAACCTTAACCAAAACCTATAACCTAAACCTTAACCAAAACCTATAACCTAAACCAAAACCAAAACCTATAACCTAATACCGAACCCATTCTCAAATCCCAAAAACCTATAACTTAAACCTAAACTTTAACCTAAACCTTAACCAAAACTTATAACCTAAACCAAAACCAAAACCTATAACCTAAACCCGAATCCATTCTCAAATCTCAAAACCTATAACTTAAACCGAGAACCCATTCTCAAATCCAAAACCTAAACCGAAACCAAAACCAAAACCTATAACCTAAACCCGAACCCATTCTCAAATCCCAAAACCTATAACCTTAACCAAAACCAAAACCTATAACCTCTACCCAAACCCATTCTCAAATCCAAAACCTAAACCTTAACCAAAACCTATAACCTAAACCCGAACCATTTTCAAATCCAAAACCTAAACGTTAACCAAAACCTATAACATAAACCCGAACCCATTCTCAAATCTAAAACCTAAACCTTAACCAAAACCTAAACCAAAACCAAAATCTATAACCTAAACCCAAACCCATTCTCAAATCCAAAACCTCGAACCAGTAACCAAAACCTATAACCTAAACCAAAACCAAAACCCATAACCTAAACTCAAACCCATTCTCAAATCCAAAAACCTAAACCTTAACCTAAACCAAAACCTATAACCTAAACTCAAACCCATTCTCAAATTCAAAAACCTAAACCTTAATCAAAACCTATAACATAAACCTTAACCAAAACCTATAACCTAAACCAAAACCAAAACCTATAACCTAATCCCAAACCCATTCTCAAATCCCAAAAACCTATAACCTAAACTTAAACCTTAACCTAAACCTTAACCAAAACTTATAACCTAAACCAAAACCAAAACCTATAACTTAAACCCGAATCCATTCTCAAATCCCAAAACCTATAACCTAAACCAAAACCAAAACCTATAACCTAAACCAGAACCCATTCTCAAATCAAAAACCTAAACCTAAACCAAAACCAAAACCTATAACCTAAACCCGAACCCATTCTCAATTCCCAAAACCTATAACTTAAACCTAAACCTTAACCTAAACCTAAACCTAAACCAAAACCAAAATCTATAACCTAAACCCGAACCCATTCTCAAATCCCAAAACCTATAACTTAAACCAAAACTAAAACCTATAACCTAAACCCGAACCCATTCTCAAATCCAAAAACCTAAACCTTAAACAAAACTATAACATAAACCAAAACCTATAACCTAAACCCGAACCCATTCTCAAATCCCAAAACCTATAACCAAAACCTATAACTTAAACCCGAACTTATTCTCAAATCCCAAAACCTATAACCTAAACCTAAACCTATAATCATATGGTGAGACCATTTCTTTTGTGACAATTTCATTCCTCTTTAAGTTTTTTTTTTAATTCATTAAGAAAAAAAAATGGTTATACATGATACACTTCTTTCACTTTGTCTTTCTTTTCTCCAATGGGTATTCTAATTTATGAGTGACATGACTGTTTGTAGGATGATGGAATATACGAAGCTGTTGAAATTTCATGGTGAAGACGAACACATTTCTCTAATGAAGCCAAAAATTTGTATTTTCAGCATTATTGTAATTGTAATTGTAATTGATTGAATGAATTGGATTGTAATTGATTGAATAAAGGATTGTAATTGATTGTAATTGAATGAATGAATGATTGTACAGGTGGTAATTGAATGAACAAATGATTATATAAAAAATTTTAACGTACAAAATAGCTACGGATATTGACCGTAGCCACTAATCTGACAGGTGTAGCTGTTTGAAGTTTTCGCTACAGATATATTGCTACGGATTATAACCGTAACTGTTGAAACATAGAGCTACGGGTTAAATCCGTAGACATAGGTTCCAGACCTATTGTTACCGCACCTATTACTACGGTCATGCTACGGACTAAAACCGTAGCCATAGGTATATAGCTACAGATTTGGTCCATAGCCTTTGCCTGTTTTCTGGTAGTTATTGCTACGAATCATATCCGTAGCTGTTGGAACCTATAGCTACAGATTAAATCCATAGTCATAGGTTCCAAACCTATTGTTACGAGACCTACGACTACGGTCGTGCTACGGACTAGATCCGTAGCCATAGACCTATGGCTACGGATTTTATCCGTAGCCTTTGCTCGTTTTTCTGGTAGTGTGTGTAACCGCCTAAACAGATTAATCGTTCAAAAACAATCGCACTAAAAAATCCTCCTTGCAGGATCCCAGGATCGGAATCTAGCATATAGGTGTCGGGAGCCGAGAATGGGATACTACGGAGGCCGTCAGTTTCAATTTTTGTGAGCCTAGTTTCCGAGTTTGGGGCATGACAGTCGAAACTTCTCTGATAACGATTTAGGGTAAAGCTACGAGCCTTCCTAATAGATGTAGATCTTTAAATGGATTTTTTCCAACCCTAAAAAACATTTGTACTCGTATAAGTGGCCGACGATCCTTCCTTGGAAACGTAACCCTAGGAGCAAGTCTAAATCAAATGTACTAGCGATAGGTACGGACCATAAATGCTTAGGTTGCAATTTATTAATGCTACTATTACAATTAATGATTTATGATTGCTAATGTAAAATTTATGTGTTATCTTAAGTGTATTTGAATCTCTATTCAATGAATTGCAAATGTAGTATAGCGATACCTGTGTTCAATGAAATGTTTGAATGAGTACATTATTGAATTTAATTATCAAATGTAAATACCTTTAGTTTTAAATGCTATTCAAGTCGATTAGAATGAAAAATACACTACCAAAAAAACAGGGCAACGCTAACGGTTAACCGTCGGCAATGACCTTCTCCGACGGCTTTTAGCCGTCGCAAGGTCCGTCGGTAAAGGGAAACGCCAACGAATTAAAACCGTCCACGTTTTCGACGGCTAAGGGCGACGGTGAAAACCGTCGGTGTTGTCAACTGTTTTAGCCATCAGCATTTCTCATTAATTTATTTATTAATTGAATTCGGATGATATATTTGATTTCATCCGAATTCAATAGAAAAGGAAGAAATCAAAATCAAATATATAATCCAAATTCCAAATATTTGAATTGGATATATGCTTCTAAAAAAAAGAAATAAGAGAAGCTTTGGATATCATAAAAAGCCTTCCAGTAGTTTATTTAGTAGCTGTTAGTAGCATCTTTCCTTGCCTGACCTCATGAACTCTAATTACTCTTCCATAAGTCCATTGATGTGGCCATCTTACTAGCTGTTGGATTTGAATTGACTAATGAGTGTAGAAAAAGAAGAAATCAAAATCAAATATATAATCCAAATTCCAAATATTTGGATTGGATATATGCTTTAAAAAAAAAAAAAAAAAAAAGAAATAAGAGAGAAGTTTTGGATATCATAAAAAGCCTTCCAGTCGTTTATTTAGTAGCCGTTAGTAGCATCTTTTCTTACCTGACCTCATGAACTCTACTTTAATTACTCTTCCATAAGATGTGGCCATCTTACTAGCTGTTGGATTTGAATTGACTAAAGAGTGTCCATCTAACATTTTGCATCTCACGTGCGCCAATGTGCAAGCGCTATTAGCAAGGCTCACTACAGAAATGAACACCCACAGTTGATGATGGTACACTAGGATTAAATTACGAACGGGCTGAAATCTAACAAAAAAAATTTATGGTCTTTCATGGCAACAAATATTTCTTAGCCCAAACTGATGCATCTTTGGGGATTAAGTGAAGCATAATGACTGTCCACATTCAGCTGTAAAAGATACTAATACTGATAGTAGGGGTTTTCCATAAAGAATGATTTTTGGAGCATGCTCCATCTATGATGGGAACCAACAGACCAATGGTCTGGATTACCAAACCATAAGCTTCACTTAGTAGAAGTGAAAATATGTGGGGGCAATGCATCATTTAATTACTCTGTCAGAATCATCAATCTGTTTTGACTTCTCTGCATGATTTCATCAACGTGCAGGGAAGTTTTTGTCCATCAAGCAACATAAAGGCAGACACAAAACAGTTAGTACAATGGCATGACACACCGCGATGCGACTTGGGAATTATTTCAAACCTTCACAAAAAGTTGTCCCAAGTTCCACCTTGAGGACAAGGCGAAACCAAGGGGAAGGATTGATAAGGGCCTTATGTGCGTGCAACAGTTACCAAAGATCAGTTATCTGGATTAGTGGGTTAGTTATCTGGATTAGTGTGTCAGTTATATAGTGTTTTCTGTTTCGGTTATCATAGATCATGGGTCAGTCATCTGTATTAGTGAGTTGGTTATTATCTGGATTAGTGGGTCAGTTGTGTAGCATTTTCTATTCCAGTTATATAGCTTTTTCTTTTTCTGACGAATAAAAATGCAGAGAGGAATGAACAATGATCAGACTTTGTTCTACAAATCATTCTCGTGTCGAAAAACAGGAGATCCCCTTTGAAGAGAATAATCATTATCCTTTTTCTTTTCTTTTTTTTTTGGTTATATTTTAAATATAACTCTGTAAGAAAGGAAAGAGACGTATCAAAATCATGCATTTCGGAGATGGAAACTTACTTCGAAGCTTCTTGTCCATGTATCTGTTTACAGAAAATCAAGCTGGGCAACTCATCAGGTAGTCTACACTGCTACAGAAATGGACATCCAAAAATGTGTGGCCCACTTCAAAAATTGACGGTGACTGACTTTTTAGTCCAGCGCCTCTTCTAGACAATGGGGCACAGCGGACGCACAGTTCAGATTTCCAACACATATAAGGCAGCAGCATCTAGCACTAGCAAAACTCCACAAACAGATATTGTCACAGATACCAATGGAGAAATTTGATTTATTTGGGCCAAGAAACATACCTCATAGGGGTAAGTTATTGTTGATGCAAGTATCTTGGATAATGAAGAGGCAATAGCAACATTTCCTGCACTCAGCTTATCCACGGAAGTTACTTCATTACCCCTTCTTGCTAAATATTCTTTGATCTTTTCATATGCCGGAAACTGGATGGCGACATGGCTAACACCCACTAATGCAGGCAAAAGGCCACTGATTACAGCATGAAAACAGCACAAAGTTGAAATTATTAAGGAAAATTATTCGTGAGTAGTGAATAAAGAATTAGAAACTGGCAAGTTCCCAACTCAACCAGAGAATGGCTCAGCAAGTTGAGTTATCCATGCAGTCAAGAGTTGGAAGAAAAGAGAACTGGGAAGTATCGCATAGTTGCCCAAGTCCACGTGGGGCAATGGTTTGACAATCTAGAACGTTGATTTGATAGGCCATGCCACAAATGGGGATGGCCCAAAATTATACCAGATTGGAAGAAGCTATTATCAGTGGCTTATACATAGATGGTTTAGAAAATAAAGACATCGACGGTCATAAGTCCACAGATTGGATCTTCTGAATGGGAGACTTCGAGAACCCACTGTCCATCCCAAAGCCCCTCAGATGAACAACCAGGATCATTGTATGAATAATGCACATCATGACATTTCGTGTTTTGGTGCATAAGGAAGCTACAATTCCTCAGGGTAGAAAATGTGGAGAATCAAACAACTGACCTGTATAATCCTCGTATGCCTTCTTCATGTGTGATCCTTTTCAGAGCGGAAAATATGCTCCTGTAAGGCACCACTCCTGTCCTCATTCCTTGTGTCTGGTGAAAGAACAGAAAACAAATGGATGAGCAAGACCACATTCAAAAGCATGCTACAAGTTAGAAGATCAAATATGAATATAGGATTAACAGTACATTGCATTTACTTCAATCACATGAATTATAAAATGCCTATGGTGCATTAGAAGTTATGTATTATACATGATGGCCTGTCAAGTATCCAACAAAGAAAGACGCTATCACGAACATAACATGGAAGCATCTGTCAGTCCGGGACAGACAAGTGTTAACGCAGTTCACCACAAAACCCAACATGCCACTGCATCCATACAAATGTAACACTATTTCGCAATTTAACTATCCACTGCATCCAGACTGGTAGTTATGATAAAACCAAAAACAAATCGGAAGATCAACATATTTTTACAATAATCATGAGGGAAAAAGGCCCACCAGTAGAAACAAATATTTTACCCTCGATAATACGGACAAAAAATTCATGTAGCTGACCTAATTAGGATAAGGCTTAGATGATGATGACGATGATGAACAAGAGAACGAAAAATGAAAAAGAACACAAAAAATCAAATCTAAGTTATAAACCCAATCAATCTAAATTCTACAACAATCACAACAAAAACTGACCATAAAAACAACCAGAGAAGTGCTAGGCAGCTTGCAGGAGAAGAGATTGACGAGGTGATTGACCAAACTTTTGCTAATGTGGTCATGCATCTGCAAGATCTCAGGCTCCCATCAGGTGGGTCCCACCATGAACAATATGTGTGCGCATAAATTAGTCCAGACCAATGGTAGGTTGGCTTTCTTCAATCTATAATCAGCAGAATCACTGTCACATTTCGCAAACAACTTACCCTCATGAATCCGAAAGTTCCCATCGATCTCACTACAAGAAAAGGGGGCTTTAGCCTCGGTTCAAAACTATGGCTAAAAAGGTTAAAAACTGAGGCTAAAGCCTTTTGCCTCGGTTATCCAAACCGAGGTTGAAACCCCCGTGGCTAAAGGCTTTAGCCTCAGTTTTAGCAACCAAGGCTAAAATGACTTTTATAGCCTCGGTTCTTCAAGTGAGGCTAAAAGAACCCTTTTTAGCTTCAGTTTTCTCGAAATAAGGCTAAATCAAAATTTTAGCCTCCATTGTTTCCAACCGAGACTAAATTCAAATTTTAGCCTCAATTGCCTCGAACCGAAGCTAAATCTATTTTTAACCTCGCTTCTCAACAACTAAGGCTAAAGCCTTTAGCCACGGGAATTTCAGCCTTGGTTCTCAACAACCGAGGCTAAAGCCAAGCCTCAGTAACAAATTGAGGCTAAAAATGTTTAATTTTTTTAAATATTTATTTAAACTACTAATTCATTCATTCAATCCACTCATGAAACAATCAATCATGAAAGCCACAAGACCAACAAAACAGTTAACAACAGTCTATTTAAAGTTTTCAAAACAAACTCAATCAAACTATTACACAACATTAGGTTCCACAAATAATACAAAGTCACAATGCAAGATTTGGGTATGACTTTTGCTTGGCTGATGAACAACTACAACTTGTTCGGTTGCCTGAAAGCATCTGCAAAGAAGAACTCGCCATTAGCAATAATTTATAGTGGAGTCCATCATATTATCGACAGTTCAGATTGCTCCACTGGCTCCTTATTTACTTTTAACAGCTCTAGAGGTTTAAAGGGAAACTCAAAATGCATCCCCAGTTCAGTTAATATAAATGCTC
This sequence comes from Magnolia changhungtana, assembly GCA_030180095.1. Lineage (NCBI taxonomy): Eukaryota > Viridiplantae > Streptophyta > Magnoliopsida > Magnoliales > Magnoliaceae > Magnolia > Magnolia changhungtana. The sequence continues at coordinate 8,426,862 of JASAUF010000220.1, forward strand.
ATGGATCAAGAAGCAGAACAGTAGAGAGTTAACCTGGGCTCGGCTTTTGTAGACACATTCATAGGGAGTTCTCATTAAAAGAAATTAGAGAGAACCAGTTTGGACCAATACTTGCAAGGAAAAATAAAATTCACAAAGGTGGAAGCCCCTTAGAGATCATTTTTTGGGAATTGAAAATCTTTTCTTTTGTTCCCCTTAGCGAAAGCATATCATTTTATTTATTTAATGTCAATCAAATGGAACTTAAGAAAAATTTGGAATTGTATTGGTGACTGAAAGAAGAAAGAAGATGTGTCCTGAGAACTGGTTATCGGGACTCTTAGAAAGCATGCCATTTGGGGCAAGCTATTACCAATCATAGCTAAGACTGGTCAATGACCATGCAATGTCAGGTGATGTAATATTAAATTGATAACAGCAAATCAGAAGACATAGCATACCCAGTGCTCTGTACAAGTTGACCAAGAGTTGCGACAGCCACTTCACACTTTATAACAGCAGCTCCATCCGAGAGGGCTTCAACAATTACTGGCATTAGTTCACCAAGATATTGCTTCATTCCAAAACCTCCCTATAACAAGGACCACAACAAACAAATTAAGATCACACCATTGCTAATAGAGAAAAAACATTCATGTGGAAACATGACCGGTAAGTGATTATCCTCACATCATGTGGTCCCCAAAGTGTAATGCAACAAGCAAGTATGCTAGCCTCTATGAAAGGAGGTAGAGAGAGATGGTGGTGGAATCTCAGGTGAGTTGTAGAGAGAGATGAATGTGGATCTGTAATGGTTGCGCACCATGCTTTGGATGAAAAATCCAGAGATGGTCTTGGTTCTTTTGCAATGTTGGGGTATGAAATATGGCTCGTGAGTGATGCTTTGCTAGGACTTGCTTACGCATCTGCAACTAAATAAAGATATGTATGGGACCCGTGTCAGAATATCAAAGATTAGATCAGATGGTACAGATTTCGCCATTTTTTCTGGTTCATGTTGAACTGCATCCTCTCCCTTAGTAATATCCATACCTGTCAAAAAAAGAAAGATTGAGAAATTTTATTTGTACACGGAATATAAAGAGTACCAAGTAAAAGACAGTGAAATATATAGAGAATGCAAGGAGTTCTAGGTTGCTATGTAAGAGCAAGCCATATAAAAGACTCAGGTGGGCCACACCATGAGAAACAATAGGCGCGATGTGTACCGCGTGAGTTTTAGATCAGGATTAGTTTTGGAGCGTCTTACCATGCTGGTTAGGTGAAACTGATCAATCACCACTGTTTCTTGTGGTGTGGTCCAGCTGTCATTTGGATCTGGTTTATCTGTGGGCCGATTTACTAAAATAAGCTACCAAAACGGATGGATGGCGTGGATGTGATAAGAGAACATCACTGGCATGTATACAGAGGATCTCACATTCGGACACGGATTTCCTGCGAAAGCCTTTCGCAGGAAATTCCTGCGCTGGGACGGCAAGTGGGGCCACTGTGATGTTTTTTGAGAAATTCACGCCGTCTATCTGTTTTGATAGATCATTTTATAATATGTCGGGCGAATCAAGTGAAACACACACAGTAAACAATGAGGATTCAGCGACCACTGTTGAAACATTTTGGTCACAAAAGCTTTCCATCAGATAAATTTTTTTAGTTTCTGCAATCAATCCCATCAATCCCAGTGAGGATGACTTGCATATAAAATTTAAGTTGGAGCACATTTCTTTTCTCAAATTTCCGTCCCCAGCAATTGCACAAAAAGAAATCAAACAAACAGTCTGCGATGAATTTAAAGGAGCAAATAAAAAAGAAAATCAAATGAAAGAATCTAAAGAAAATAGAGCATGAGATTGGATGATCACTGTTTTGGTATCCCTGTTTTGTTGCTGCCTTTGTTTCCTTTTTGTTTCTTAATAAAATCATTGTCAAAAATAAAAATAAAAAAATTCATAGTTCGCAGCACAGTTAGTTGGTGTAGGCTCATTTAGTTCGTTTTCTAATTTCCCCAATTTGTAGTTTTGAGTTCACCTAATTCGGTAGATTAGAAAATAGTTCAATCTGCTGTTCACATATAGTCCAAGCGCAACAAACATGCACATTAACTGGAGTTTAGGGTCATCCAATCAGCCCATTAGTTCTCGATATAGAGCATGAAATTGGATGATCTCTATACAATAGAGTGATTAGATTCCATTTACCCTGAGTGAGATATACACCTGAAAGTTGGCTTGAAACCGACTACACCACATAGAGCAGCAGGCATTCTCACGGAACCTAAAGAAAATAGCAAACTTTATTGATGTGAGAGCTCTTGTACTTTCCTGTGATGGTTTAGGAGGCAATTACACAGTCACTCAAACTGTCTATGACTCCTCTAAAGGATATAATTCATAAAGCAACTTCATTTCACATATCATGAAAGTTATGGTGGCCTGCATAACACCTTGTTCAACTAAAGATATCAGCAAATGACGGATACAAATGAGTCAACTACCAAACCATGAGTTTATTTTGTTCTTTTTTTTTTTTTTTTTTTTTTTTTTTTTTTTTTTTTTTGGGGGCGGGGGGTGTGTGACTTTTATGTTTATATAATTTCTGAATTAATGACTAGCAATGAAACTAACATTTTTTCCTTAAGTATAAAAAACTTTCATGTTGTAGCAAAAGTTACTTGGGATTCAATTTCTCATTCCAAATCTGTCTCATATTGCATGCATTGGCAAAAAAGAAATTTATGATCCTTCCAAATTCTATGTTCTTGTGCAACCACTTGGTACCACCTACAAGAACCATTGCATTGAATATCAAAATGATCAAGCTTTAAAACTCGACTCAAAAGTGTGGCCGGTCAATTAAAGATCAAGCTTTTTGACTGTTATTCGAATTGACGAAGTTACCTGTCTAGACAGAGTCGCATCTTTTTTTCTTTTTCTTTTTTTTACTTCCTTTCTTGAGTCTTGATGAACTGATCGAATTGACTAGAGATTTTTCGGCAAAAACACACAAAATGCAGGAAAAAAAAAAAAGGCACAAGATTGAATTTTCCGAAACTTTTTCCCACCGAACACATCAAAACCTAACCATTCCTACCAAAAAAAAAAAACCCTAGCGATTCCCACCACAATTTCGAGAGGAACCGACACACCAAGAGCCACGAAACCCTAGCAATTCCCTTCTTCAATCAGCAACGAATGGTCGAAGAAATGGAAAGAAATGCCAGATTGCAAGGTGAATAACACAGATCGAAGGGAGATTCGTACGTACGTGGCAATGTCAAGATCGATTGAAGATTAGATCTTTGATTTTTACATTTTTTTCATCTTCCTTTCTTTTTCTTGCTACGATCTCTCTCTCTCTCTCTCTCTCTCTCTCTCTCTCTCTCTCTCTCTCCTTTTTCTTTTCTTCTTTTCGTTTTTCTGGCTTCGTTCAGGTAAAAAGTAAAAACCTACCGATGGCGAGTCTCTCGCTCTCTCTCACCAAGGCACGGTGAGTAGACTTTTAGCCTCGGTTCTAGGCAACCGAGGCTAAAAAGTAGGGCACGGATCAGGTACTACCCCCTCCTGTTCTGAGCTCGGTACAGGCGGAGGCCCCACGGGCCACTAAGGGGACACCGTGATGTATTACTTTTATCCACACCGTCCATCCATTTTTCTATATCATTTTAAAATACTGGATCAAAAATAAGGTAGATGAAAGGCTTAAGTGGACCACACCATAAGAAGAAGCAGTGCTAAGGACGCCCACCATTGAAACCTTCGTAGGGTCCACCGTGCCATTTATTTTCCATCCAACCTATTGATATGGTTATATATACCCGGATGAAGTGAAAAAATAAATATCATACTGATCTATAACTTCTGTGGCCCTGAGAATTTTTCAATGGTAGGAATTTAATCCCCACTGTGTGGTCCATTTAAGACTTGAATCTGTCTTATTTTTTGTCCAATATTCTAAAATGAGATGAAAAAAAATGGATGAACGGTGTAGGTAGAAGTCATACATCATGGTGGCTGCTCGGTGGCCCATGAGGCCTTTGCCTGTCCCGATAAGTAGACTTTTGGTGTCGGTTCTATGCAAATGAGGTAAAATAGTAGACTTTTGGCCTCGGCCTGTCTGGCAAAATCGAGGCTAAAAGGCAGACTTTGGCCTCGGTTCATGCAACCGAGGCTGGCTGCAGACTTTTCGCCTCGGCCTTATGTAACCGATAAAAGGTGACAGACTTTTCGCCTCGGTTCCTATGCGACTAAGGCTAAAAAGTAGACTTTTTGCCTCGGTTCCTATGCAACTGAGGCTAAAAGGTAGACTTTTCGCCTCGGTTCCTATGCAACTCAGGCTAAAAGGTAGACTTTTCGCCTCGGTTCCTATGAAATTGAGGCTAAAAGGTAGACTTTTCACCTCAATTCCCATGTAACTGAGGCTAAAAAGTAGACTTTTCGCCTCGATTGCTAAGGAACTGAGGCTAAAAGTTCAATTTTCACCTCGGTTCCTATGCAACTGAGGCTAAAAAGTAGACTTTTCGCCTCAGTTCCTATGCAACTAAGGCTAAATATGAACTTTTAGCCTCAATTCCTTAGCAACCGAGGCTAAAAAAACACATTTAGCCTCCATTTTTTCGACTGAGGCTAAAAAATTGTGGTGAAAGGCCTATTTTCTTGTAGTGAAGAGAGAACAACTGAGAAATGCAAGAAGGATAAAACTCTAGTATGAACATCCATGCAGATTTTACAACAATTAAAAACAACCACACTACCAAAATCAAGGTTAGCATAAATAAAATTCAACGTGCAACACAGGTGAAATTTACATCAATCATGATCACAGAAAAACACCAAAGGATCTTTTTCTTTTCTTTCTTTTTTTTCCCCTCCTTGAAAGATCACTAAGGGGTCGATTTGATGAGGGTAAGGTCCCACTTAAATGTAAAAAAAAAAAATTATATGTAAACAGTTTACATGTAAGGAGGTCATGAAAACAGTGTAAATTTTGAACTCTTTACACAAACTTGGGAAATCAACAACCTGAAAGCACCATCAGAAGAACCAACACAGCATTTGGATGCACTTTTCATCACAGTAAAGTCAAACTTTTATTTTTGCATGATGAGTGGATCAAACTAATTTTTGCACAACATGATCCTCATGGTGAAGCAAACCTTTTGGATGGGTAAGATGTTGAAAATAAATTGATTCAGTTGAAGACTCAAACAAGTCTTTGGGTCCGGCTCAGCTCATTTGCAGGTTCCTTGGTCATTCTAAACTGAACCTATGATGTCGGACGTCAACAATTGACAATGCACACATCAAGCTGAATGAGGTTTTTGGGTTTCAAACAATAAACTACAATGAGTAATAGACCAAGGACATACCTTCATCTAATACCCATGCAGCTGGGGAGAGGGTGACATACACCATGCTTGGTTGCATACAACTGCATCTAATTCCGCACTACTTCAATTCAAGAAATTGAAAGTGGGTGTACTTAAAATCAATCAGGGTGAGTATAAATATAGGTGGATAACTGTAATTACACATAAATATAGATGCTCGACTGTAATTTTCCTAACAACTTTACACATGAAAAATATTAGCATGCATCAAAATTCAAGAGAAGTACCAGTCCATAGCCAATAGCTTCAGTCGGGAGACTAGAACCAGACCAAAAACTTCCAAATATAGTAAGCAATATAGCTGTCAGAGGAACATGTTGAAATGGAAAGGCCATCCAGAAGCTTTGCAACTGCAGCTGGTAGGGCATGGTCACCAGTTGCAACATTTGACTGCCTATTCTTCCATGTTAAAGAAGGCAAATACTGAGTACAGGTTTTCCCATATAAATAAGAAAATTGAGAAGAAGTTATACTTAGAAATGCCAAATAAAAGTTTCATGTTCGTACAGGTGATGCTTAGAAGCACCAACAATGTAATTTTAAAATTTATCTTGCTGACCGAATTTAAGGATCCAAGTTGAACAACACCATATGGAACAACAACTACAATAGTGAGTTGTCTGCAGAAGGAAAGTAAAGTTCATTCATTAACATATGCCCCCCAAGATAACCAATCAAACTGATGCTACCAAAAGAAGACATGCTAAAACACATGCGTAGTGGCATAAACGGCAAGTGGTCCCTGCAAATAGAACCAATCAGTTGGTTTTTTTTTTTTTTTCCTAAACTGAAATGATGATATTGACACTGCATTGTTCATATACAAAATCATCCAAAAAAACAAAAGGTGGGCTTCACTGCGTTGTAGAAGCAGTCAGTTCTAACATGCATTGGACATGGGCTATCAATCAAAAGGTTAGGATCTTCTAATCTTGAAGATTCTCGAGGCTTGGGTCACCAAACCATGGCCCCATATGTAGTGCATCAACAAACTATATGTTTACTGATGAGCAGGACCCTTCGTTTCATGCATACAAAAACCACCTAAATAGGACCAGGGCTAGCTTATAATCTGAAGCATCTGCTAGTGAGCCCAAATTGCACATCAGTTCACACACAACCAAAAGATGGGCCACAACTCACACTACCATGTGAAACTTAACATAACTAGCATTAGCTTGGACTGACAAACCATCCTAATTAAAAAGATTCTAACTTAGAAACAAATATGAGAATGCAATTAATCTTAGTTTTAAGCCATGAAGTAATTTTTTTCCACAAAGCAATGGTTATGGTAAGCACAATCTCTGGTTCCTCTCATCCACTGACTAGATGGATATTTGCATCTATACTTCATTTTGGTTTCTAAACAAACTTTCATCATTACTGACTAAATTTTATATGAAGGATAATTGCAGCAACATGAGGCTACAAATGTTAAATCACAAAGTACAAAAATAAAAAATAAAAAGACAAAAAAGTGCGCATATCATTTTTCAGAGGCTTGATGAAACACTCAAGGGTGTTTTTGTAGGTAGAATCTCCCATCATTCTCGACTTCATCTGCAACTAGTAAAGTGTGAAATTCTCTAGAATGAGAAACTGGTCTTAGAAATTAAATTAGAATCCCAAGTCTAGAAGCATGAAGTTGTGTCCCTGTGTCCATGCATTTTACACACCAATACAATTGAAAACAACTCACAATGAGATAGCAAAAAGGAGCCAATTTGAAATAAAAAGTAACAGCTTCAGAAAGCTTACCACATCAACAGGTGAACCAATGCATACTGCAAAAAAACCTGCCCCCAAACCGGCCAACAGGTGGGTAAAAATATTGTCATAGAACCCGGGAATTTTCAAGATTGTCTACATTGGAAGAAACAAAATATACGTGTCAATTAAACAGGTAGATTTTAGAGATTGAAATAAAGGACATACAACAAGAGGAGTGCATCAATGAGATTCACTATTGTAACTTTTACCTGCTTCACTTGATCATAAGTCACTAGTTCAGCAGCATTTATGATGGCATTACGTGCAATATTAGGACCAAGCCCAGTCCACAAAGCCTTAAATCCTTCCTATAATTTGGACCAAATTTAGAACAGCATTGACTGAATTACTACGTTACTCAGATATGAAGATACACTCATTACACATTTTTGAGAGTCACAACAGGTTTTAGAGATATGGATGCACCTGTTATCCCAGTTAGATCCGCCATGACCTTTAAAAAAAAAAAAAATCCAAGAAGGAACTCATTTGAGGTCACATTTGTTTGAGCCCATAATCATATGGTTTGAGCTTGGTTCTATAAATGAATTCTTTCTACAGTCATTTATATCAAACTGCTTTGGCTTTCCAGAGTGAAAAGAGAATTCCCACTGATTTCAGTAGAAACCAGTGTGGGAATTCAATTCATTGATTTCCATTATACATAAACCCAAAAAAAAAAAAAAAAAGACTTGGGTCAACTTGATCCTGTCAAAACATGAAAACCAAATATTTTAGCAGAAAATGCACATAAATTGGTAAAAAGGGAAAATTCTAATCACAATAAAAACTAGGAAGTCGATATCGCTTACATGCAAACTAAACTGTGAAAAACAAAAACACCAAAAATACAGAAAAATAGTAACCAATTCGAAGTTTATAAATGCGGAGTTGGATTTACAGCTAAGTTTGATTGCAACAGTTAAATCCAATAAAGAGAAAATGACCAAATTGTCGATCTGAATCAAAATTGTGCTGCCCACCTTTGGTCATTTCTATAATGAATCAAAGGAATTGAATTAGTTCAATTTCTAGAAAGAAAAAAAAATACACCTTTTCTCTCAAACATGGTTTTAGTGCAATGTAGACACTAAGACTACATTCTTCCTCTTAGGTCCTTCCAGCCGGACATGCCATTCCCTTCAGATGGTTTCAGTGACTCCTGACTAACGGTCGAGTCCAACAAAACTGTATAGGAATCAGCACCATAGGCACGCATGGGGATGGTTGAAGCACTCCGTGAACTGCTACTCCCTATTTGTGTGTGCCTCTTACGAAACCTTATACAAAACAGAGCAAATAAAGCTAGAAGTGCACCAATAATCACCCCTATGGAAACCCCAACTATCAGCCCCTTTCATCTCCTCCTTAATGAAGGATAATAGACTATTCAAGCATCCTTCCCATGTATCTGAAAAAGGCACCAAATTCCAAGCAGAATTAAATTGTGCAAAGTGGCACCTTTTTTCCTTCTTTTTTCCCCCCTTTTTAACCACCGGTTAAACTTTCACATTAGTATGCATGGATTCAGTTCCTGTTGAAAATCTCCAAATTGAAGATCTGAAGAATTCACAATAATGAGCAAAAATATACACCTAATGACGAGTTTGGCATCATATTCCTAACCATAAACGAAATACTCCCAGAAGTCCCTTGGTTTTAAAATGACTCACCAACAAGGTATTTCCTCAAATTGGTTTGACAGAAACTTGCTCCAGCAACAGTAAGCATCCAATACTGATGTGATATGAAAACTGATACTAGTACTGGATACTCATAGGATACGCTTTAACCACATCCTAGTATATAAAGGTTGTTTTGACAAAAACCTGTATGACCTATAACTAACAATAACATCATGGTACCAGCATGTCAAACAGGATCAAGGTCCTAAAACTCAGTTTCAAAATTATACTTGCTTGGGGACCGAAACCATTACAACTCATTTAGTTTCAGGCGAGACCAACAAATCACATAGCTCGACAATAACTGAACCAACTCAGACAAGTCAATTTCTAGTAAATCTACTGTCACTAAGAGAAATAGAAATCAGAAATTTCAAGAGTAAGCACAAAAGAACCGATTTTTTCAAGAAAAAGAAGAGGCAATATGAAGGAAACAGAGCTGAAAAGAAAGATTGGAGATGGAGATCACCTCTTTCTAGTAAACAGAGATCTATGAATGGCTGGATCTGCAAACCCCTGTCCAGACCCCTACCGCATCCCCTGTCCAATTTTCGATTCCCATCCCCAAACTGCAAACCCCGTTCTGGCAAACCCCACAACAGCCTCGACAACGAAAATCGCAGCAGCTTCCTGCTCCATCTCCGGCCCGCCACCGCGAACCCAACTAACCCTAGCCCAGACAAACCCTCGGCCACCAGTCCCGATCGCGCACCATCTGACGCGACCCTGTCCAAAACCGATCATCTTCCCCAGCCGCACTCTCTCGAATGAAAGTAGAGAGAGAGAGAGGTAGATTGTGAGAGGCTAGAGAGAGAGGTAGATCGCGAGAGGCGAGGGAGCGAGAAATAGGTGGCAAGAGGGGGTAGCCGAGACAGGGAGACCTTCCCACGAGCCCACGAGAATGAAAACCATATCGCGGGCTCTCTTTTGGGCGTGGACGGACGTAGAGAAAAGATCCTGTCAGGGGCTCTACGGGGCCCACCATAATGTATGTAGTTTATCCAATCCATCCATTCATTTTAAAAGTTCTTTTTAGTACAATATCCAAAAAATAAGGTAGATCTAAGGTCCAAGTGGACCACACCAAATATCAACGGTACGCACTTAATATCTACTGTTTACTATGGTGTGGTCTACTTGAGATTTGAATCTACCTAATTTTTGGAAACACAATCTAAAATGCGATGCAAGAACATATGGACGGCGTGGATATACATTAAATCATTAAGGTAGGCCCCAAAGTAAGGGTAACACCCCGGAGGTTCTTGAGGTTACGATGGGCGCGTGGTGTTGGAGACAGGCGGTCCTGTTAAGAGCTCCGTGGGGCCCACCATAATGTATGTAGTTTATCCATGCCGTCCATTCTTTTTTAATGGATAATTTTAAAACATGATAAAAAATGGAGGCATATTAGAGGCCCAAGTGTACCACACCACTGGAAAGAAAATTTTCAACGGTAGGGAACTTAATCCACAATGCTTCCTACGGTGTGGTCCACTTGAGCCCCCAATCAGCCAACTTTTTTATGATCATGCACTAAAATGAGTTGTCAAAATGTATGGACGGCTTAGATAAAACCATACATTTCGGTAGGCCCTAGGAAGTTTTTAATGGTAAGTACTCAATCCCTGTTGTTTCTTATGAGTTGGTCCACCAAACATTTGCATTTGCCTAATTTTTGGTACCACATCCTAAAATGAGCTGAAAAATAGGGTGGACGGGTTGGATATTTATCAAATTATAAAGGTTGGCCCAAGGTAAGGGCAACACCTAAAATAGGAAGGGAATCACCTACACGATTTCTCCAGCCATCCAGAATCAAAGCCTATGGTTAATTATGATTCTCCGATGGTTAAAAGCCGTCGGTGAAGCTACCCTACTGCTGTCAACTCTAGTCATTTTTTTCAGTAGTGATAGGACTATAAGAATAGTTTAGTTAGTTGGTAAATTTTCAATTGCGTGCTAGCCAAATTAAGTTGGCCACCCTAGGCAAGTTCGATCAATTCGAGTTGGACATTGACTACCGACAGTGGTTAGGCCACGCGGGGTGCTTACGTGCTCCATGCGTGTAACATCCCGAATTTTCACTGTTTTGGATTTCCAAAAATCCTTGATTTTTAATTAACTTATACTGTCACGTACTGACCATTAGCACTCAACGTTAGCTTATATACGAGTTAATTAATCCAAAATTAGCCCAATTTAAAAGACCAGACAGGCCGTGATAAGGCCTAGTGCGGGCCGCCAAGCCAGATGGCCCGTTTACGCTTAACAACAGCCGTGTGGGCCACCCAGCGACCGAGAAGGGTCAGAAAAATCTAAAACTTTAGAAAAATCATATATCTCACTGGGCTTGTGGTCCATCGCAGACTGCGGACCCAGTGGACACCCAGAAGTACCATCTGGTGCTTGTCCCAATCGCCCCACCAATGCCAGATTAAAATCTGGCACTGACAAAAGAAACTGAGACTCCGGGCTTTTCAGCCGTCGGATTTCTTCCAAATTTACGGTGAAGGTTTAATGTATTTTTCTACGCCTGTCCACCAAATCTGGGGCCCGATCGTGGCTCGATGACCGTTGATCGCAAATCGGACCCGTACGACCAAACCCCGCATCCGTTTGTTCCCAAATTTTGCAAGGCCCTTCATCGGGCCATGAAGCACTAACCCTATAAATTTCATGGCCAGAGGGCCACCGAAATGCCCCATCAATCAAAATGGCCCCTGAAGGGCCACTTAAAGGTCGAAAATGCTTGCTCAGATCATATATCCGCTCATCCGTTCGCCCTAAATTTTTACATGGACCCTAGACAAGCCATAAGGCGACTATACGCCGAATTTGGTGGCGAGAGAGGAGTGTTAGGGCCACCTCAACACCAATATGGAGTCCCATAAGTCTATTTTAGAAATTATGGAAGCCTGGGCCATTTGCACCAAACTGAATTATAAAAGGAGTTTATTTGGGGCACCCCTCTCCCATACGAATTTTGCCCTAGGAAATGGAAGAGAGAAAGAGAGAAAAGAGAGAAAGAGGAAGGAAGAGAGAGGGAAGAAGACTAGGTGGACCCTAAATCAAGGTGGGGCCCAAGGAATCAATCTCTCCTCTCCCTACACCTTCTTCAAGGGAAAACTCATCCGAAAATCACCCTCTTCATCTCATGGATTGCTTAGGTAAGATCCAACCCACTTTTTCTTTGAAAACCCTTGTAAGGAGGGGTTTTGCTTGTTAATCTAACATGTGAAGTTGTTTTAGGGATTCCAGCCGATCTACCGCAAAGCCCTCTTTCCTAGGACATTTTTCCCAAGCCTCCAACGATCTTAGGTGCGGACTATTAATCTTAGGTGGCCTAGCACCAATTATATCATGAATTTAATGATTTTGTTTGCTTGGGTGAAGCTTATGTAGAATCTAGAGAGACCTTAGGATTTGGGTGCTTGTTGAGAGGTATGGAATTATATGTTGCTTACTCTTTCTTACGATGTTGTTGTCGGTGCCTCACTTGTTTGAGATATTGTGAATGACTATATGCTCACATGTTGCGTGATTTCCTCATATGTTGTTGCACTATGATGTGTTTGATGTTTGTTCCATGTGCATTGATTCCTTGAAATGTTGGAAGCGCTCAACTTCCTCACCAACCCACACACTCACATGCACCTTGCTCCTAATAACGTAGTATGCTTGCTAGGAATATTTGACTCGTAGGCTGTGATGTATGTGGACATGCCATTTTTTTATGCTAGTCAAAAATCTTGATGGTTAGCATGCTATGAATCAACTTTGAACCCTTGGGTTGGTCGGAAACATGAGAAGAGACAGTTCCATCGGTAGGACTATGCTCGGGCTAAACCCATGAGTTTGGTCGGGTGTGTTCGGGTGGCTGTAGTTCGACTACATGGGTCCCTGGTGCCCGAGGCCACTCGTCTCACTCTCGCCTGACTCGTGCGGTCTAGCCTACTATCTGACCAACCTTGTTTGTTAACCACTGCTTGCTCACCTATGTATGGAACCCGGAACACCTTACAACCATTGTAGCCCATCGATACCTAGATGTAATTGGTCCACGGCCCGTGAGCCGGGCATGGTGGAATGGGACACCGTGTCCGAGCCGTCGGCCTACGCCGGGGTACCGCGCCTCGTAGTGGACCGCGAGCGATCCTTCCCTTTGGCACTCCTCATGTGCTTGGAGTCGGGGATGAGGAACCCGATGGGATCACGGATCGCGGTGCCCCGGCCTCGCGCATGAGGGGTCTCGCACCGCAACTAGTTGAGGGCATTGATACGTGGGGTGAATCAGTTTCCCAAACCTGCTGGATGAGCGGAATTAACTAAGAACTTGGCTAACATGTCATTGCATCGCATTAGCTAGGGTGGCGACTCGGCAGTCGAGGTCGCTTCCGAGGGAGTGTTGTCATATGCGATCGTAAGATGGAGTCGCTTGAGGGAGAGTTGTGGCAAGGGCATGCATCATTTCATCCATCATGCATGCACATTAATAAGATTAGTTTAGTGATTGTGAATGATTGTTTTTCATTAAATCTTGTAATATAACCGATGTTTGTGATAACTTGAGACTAATAGTTCACACCGAGTTGATCACTCACTCCCACTGGGACGAGTGTTTTAAAACACCAACCAGACCCATTCATAGATGCGGGTGACTCGGGGCATGAGGAGTCCAAGGAGGCGAGCTTGGACGAGGAGGACGGACTCTCCTACTGCGGTGATGGGCGGCTCTCCATCGGCTTGATCGAGGCCGAATTTGGAATTGTTGAGCCACGGGCTCAACTTTACTATTTTTAGATATAGCATTCTTTTGTTGTTGTTGGGCAACGCCAGCGACCCTTTATTATTATTTTTTTGGCCTCGTATATATGTGTTATAACCTTCATTTCAGTAGAATGGTGCGATTGTGCTTCATGTCAGGAAATTCCAAATTGAGATTAAACTTGACTAATCGTAAAAACCATAAATGCATGATAAGTGACACTCGGGAACTCGGGAGTTGTGTCTATGCACGACCCCCGATTTTCCCAAGGCGTTACGATGATGGTATCGAGCAATAGTTTGGAATCCCTTGGGCCATGGGTCATGAACTCACCAACGCGTCCGTGACGTTAGGGTAAGCACAGTATAAACTTAGAATGGTAGGAACCCTCTTTGAATCGGAACCGGCAATCTTAGATGGATAGTAAGACTTCCAAGAAATTAGTATTTGGGAGTGAGAGAGAGTAGTGACGATAAGAAAGGAGTCCGAGTGACTTACAATACCTTGGCCCGATGGTAGGAACAAACCGAAATTGAGTGATTAGACGTCACAACCATAGATCTAGACCAAATGGGCTAGTGTCGGGCCGAACATGATAGTTCAAACCCATTCGGGGACAATTAAGTAGGGGCGAATGAATTCTATCAGAAATAGAGAGAATGTAGAACCAAAATTGAGGGATTAGACGGTCGAAACCATAGTCTTAGGCCAAATTTGATAGTTCTAACCCATTCGGGATAAAGACTTGAGGGTGAATGAAAATTCACCAGAAATAGTGAAACTGTAGAAAAAATCAGGTTTTGACCTCTAACCGGGGGGAATCTCGTGAAACCAGTAGGCCCATTGCGTAGATCAGCTCGTTCTACCCCAAAATCATATATGGCATGTCCCGGGGGGCCTTACCGGCACCCGGAAAAACACCCGACAAATTGCCCCGCCAATCGGAGGGGTCACCCCGCCGACCGGCGTTTCCGCCCCGCCGAACCGGCGTTGTCGCCCCGCCGGACGTCCAGCGAGCGGCGTGGCCCCCGCCGAACCCGCGTTTTCGCCCCGCCCGCCGGCGTTGTCACCCCGCCGAAATTTCTATAATTTTAGGTCAACTTCAAAATTCTATATCTCCTTCGTTACAACTCCAATTTAGGTGATTCAAAAGCCAGATTAAAGATGAATGAGTCTAGTTTTATATAAAAATAAGAAAAAAATAAAATAAAAATTATAATATAGCTAAAATTAAGCTGTTCTGTCAACTGTCCAAATTTTTTTGATTTCGGACAGCTGTTGCTCCTAGAATTTTAATAATTTATTTACAACTCCAAATGATATGAAATTTTGTGGGATGACTTAAAACTTGATGTTAAATCACTATAAAAATTTTAAAAATAATTCAGTTATTAAAAGTATAAGAAACGTTACAAGATTGGTCCCCTCCTCCCTTTCAATGTTTACAAGAGTGGGGTCTTCCTCTCTTGCAACTTAAGGGCACTAATACCCAATTTCTTACCCCACAACACCCTCTACTACTCCCAAACCCTAGAGAAAGCTCTCCCTCTCCCAAATCTTAAGACCCAAACACCTATTTTCCCCCCTCTCTCATCTCTCATCCTAGATTTCCTTCAACCCATCTTCTTCTTCTTCTTCTTCACATACTCCTATCTCCCTAACCCATTCTCTCTCTCTCATCTACAATCCATTTTCCCTTTCCCAAGTCCCATTTCTTCTAACCCATCCCCTTCTCCTTCACATTTTTCATCTCCTAAACCCACATTCTACTTCACATCTCCCCTCTTCCTAGCTCATCTTCTCTTCCTCATTTCCAAAACCTCTTTCATCTACACAACCACTTCTAAAACCCAACACAAAATTCATCCCAATCCCTCCTCCACTCCCACCAATTCATCTCAAATACACATTCCAACCTTCCTCGGCCCCACTCCATTCACCCATTTACTCTCGAAACCCAACATCAATCCTCTTCACTCTAGCTCGTCTCCAATTTCATTTTTCTCAAACCCATTCCACTCCACTTTCCCCAAACAAATTCTAAACACATTTTCAAGTCCTTCCCAAACCCATCCTTAAGATCTCCCCTCCCACTCTCACCTACATTCTCATCCAAAATCCATTTCCCTACCGAGGAAAATGGCATTCCTAGCAACCGTTACTTCCTTCTTCCCCATTCCGGTGATTCTTTCCCTCATGGGGAAGAAGTATCCCCATCTTTGCCCGATCCAGAAGAGTAGTAGCATAACCTTCCCGATAATTAGTAGTTTGCTTTGAGTCGATTAGTTCTACCTGCTTGTGTTGAAGGATAGTTAGGACGTCTGCTTGACTAAGTTATTTTTTTTCTTATGCTGGAATGTCTAGAAAACTATGTAATCCATGTTGTATGATGTAACTAGCCATACTAATGGCACTTTGAATTTAATATGAATGTATGGATTGTTTTTGAATTTTCTTGTCACCTTATAAATGCTTGTATGTATGATTGCCTTACTGCGTCCATCTTAACGTTATTAGCACTCTAACCCACCAGAATACCTTAAAACTTCCGATTCTTCCTTCCCTGTTAAAACTTATGAAACTAAAGCGTGATTTGTCCATAACTCACTAACCTTATGATCAAAATGGTATTGTCGAGAAGAACCTTAAGTTCCTGGAAACCTTTCTAGGACAGTCGTTTGATCATAGGCATCGCGGGAAACTCACCACCCACAAAAATATTATGAATGTGAAGTTTGAACTGTTAAAAAAATTTTGATGCCTTCCAAATGTTAAGATTGATCGGACTACGGAATCACGGGACCATACACTTGCGATGTATTCGCGGCTTGACCCAATTCTTAATCCTGGGTGAACACCAACGGACTCACTGCTTTGACCGAGCAGAAGACCAGGATATACCAGGACTAAGAAGGAATGCAACGATCTTTCTGCCCTGGTCAGACAGATGATCGATGTATGGGATCAAAGCCTACCACAACTGTCTTTCCGTTTTAGCCCAATCATGAAAGAGTAAAATATACCACCATTAGGTAAACTTTACCAACAACCACTTAATACTGATAATAATGATTTTGACATTTGTTTTTAAACCTCAAGTGTCAAAACTTTTAAGGGGGTAGAATATAATAAGGAAGACTAGTACAGTTAGTATGTACCCTACCATGCATATGAACCTCAAATCAATAAAAATTAGGCAAACGAAATGATAATATCTTTAGTTATTACCCTTAGGCAATTTCGGGGACGAAATTATTTTTAAGGGGGTAGATTGTAACATCCCGAATTTTCACTGTTTTGGATTTCCAAAAATCCTTGATTTTTAATTAACTTATCTTCACATCGCATCTTGACCATTAGCACTCAACGTTAGCTTATATACGAGTTAATTAATCCAAAATTAGCCCAATTTAAAAGACCGACAGCCGTGATAAGGCCTGCGGCCGCCAAGCCGGATGTCGTTTACGCTAACAATGCCGTGTGGGCCACCCAATGGAGAGAAGGGGAAAAATCTAAAACTTTAGAAAAATCATATATCTCTCCTTTGGGCTTGTGGTCCATCGCAGACAGCGGACCCAGTGGACACCCGAAGTACCATCCGGGTGCTTGTCCAATGCGCCTTCAATGCAGTTAAAATCCGCACCGACAAAAGAAACTCGAGAGGGCTTTTCAGCCGCCGGATTTCTTCCAAATTTACGGTGAAGGTTTAATGTATTTTTCTACGCTGTCCACCAAATCAGGGCCCGATCGTGGCTAATGGACCGTTGATCGCAAATCGGACCCGTACGACCAAACCCCGCATCCGTTTGTTCCCAAATTTTGCAAGGCCCTTCATCGGGCCATGAAGCACTAACCCTATAAATTTCATGGCCAGAGGGCCACCAGAAATGCCCCATCAATCAAAATGGCCCCTGAAGGGCCACTTAAAGGTCGAAAATGCTTGCTCAGATCATATATCCGCTCATCCGTTCGCCCTAAATTTTTACATGGACCCTAGACAGGCCATAAGGCGACTATACGCCGAATTTGGTGGCCAGAGGAGTGTTAGGGCCACCTCAACACCAATATGGAGTCCCATAAGTCTATTTTAGGAAATTATGGAAGCCCGGGGCCATTTGCACCAAATCTGGAATTATAAAAAGGAGTTTCTTTGGGGCACCCCTCTCCCATACGAATTTTGCCCTAGGAAATGGAAGAGAGAAAAGAGAGAAAAGAGAGAAAGAGGAAGGAAGAGAGAGGGAAGAAGACTAGGTGGACCCTAAATCAAGGTGGGGCCCAAGGAATCAATCTCTCCTCTCCCTACACCTTCTTCAAGGGAAAACTCATCCGAAAATCACCCTCTTCATCTCATGGATTGCTTAGGTAAGATCCAACCCACTTTTTCTTTGGAAACCCTTGTAAGGAGGGGTTTTGCTTGTTAATCTAACATGTGAAGTTGTTTTAGGGATTCCTACGATCTACCGCAAAGCCCTCTTTCCTAGGACATTTTTCCCAAGCCTCCAACGATCTTAGGTGCGGACTATTAATCTTAGGTGGCCTAGCACCAATTATATCATGAATTTAATGATTTTGTTTGCTTGGGTGAAGCTTATGTAGAATCTGAGAGACCTTAGGATTTGGGTGCTTGTTGAGAGGTATGGAATTATATGTTGCTTACTCTTTCTTACGATGTTGTCGGTGCCTCACTTGTTTGAGATATTGTGAATGACTATATGCTCACATGTTGCGTGATTTCCTCATATGTTGTTGCTTAGATGTGTTTGATGTTTGTTCCATGTGCATTGATTCCTTGAAATGTTGGAAGCGCTCAACTTCCTCACCAACCCACACACTCACATGCACCTTGCTCCTAATAACGTAGTATGCTTGCTAGGAATATTTGACTAGGTTGTGATGTATGTGGACATGCCATTTTTTTTATGCTAGTCAAAAATCTTGATGGTTAGCATGTTATGAATCAACTTTGAACCCTTGGGTTGGTGGAAACATGAGAAAGACGGCTAGTTCCATCGGTAGGACTATGCTCGGGCTAAACCCATGAGTTTGGTCGGGTGTGTTCGGGTGGGCATGTAGTTCGACTACATGGGTCCCCACGGTGCCCGAGGCCACTCGTCTCACTCTCGCCGACTCGTGCGGTCTAGCCTACTATCCGACCAACCTTGTTTGTTAACCACGCTTGCTCACCTATGTATGGAACCTGGAACACCTTACAACCATTGTAGCCCACCGATACCCTAGATTGTAATTGGTCCACGACCTCGTGAGCCGGGCATGGTGGAATGGGACACCGTGTCCGAGCTGCCGCCCTACGCGGGTACCGCGCCTCCCGTAGTGACCGCGAGCGATCCCTTCCTTTTGGCACTCCTCATGTGCTTGGAGTCGGGGATGAGGAACCCGATGGGATCACGGATCGCGGTGCCCGGCCTCGCGCATTGAGGGGTCTCGCACCGCAACTAGTTGAGGGCATTGATACGTGGGGTGAATCAGTTTCCCAAACCTGCTGGATGAACGGAATTAACTAAGAACTTGGCTAACATGTCATTGCATCGCATTAGCTAGGGTGGCGACTCGGCAGTCGAGGTCGCTACGAGGAGTGTTGTCATATGCGATCGTAAGATGGAGTCGCTTGAGGGAGAGTTGTGGCAAGGGCATGCATCATTTCATCCATCATGCATGCACATTAATAAGATTAGTTTAGTGACTGTGAATGATTGTTTTTCATTAAATCTGTAATATAACTGATGTTTGTGATAACTTGAGACTAATAGTTCACACTGAGTTGATCACTCACTCCCACTCTGGGACGGTGTTTTAAAACACCAACCAGACCCATTCATAGATGCAGGTGACTCAGGGCATGAGGAGTCTGGCGAGGCGAGCTTGGACGAGGAGGACGGACTCTCCTACTTGCAGCTGATGGGCGGCTCTCCATCGGCTTGATCGGGCCGAATTTGGAATTGCTGAGCCACGGGCTCAACTTTACTATTTTTAGATATAGCATTCTTTTGTTGTTCTGTTGGGCAACGCCTTAGGCGACCCTTTATTATTATTTTTTTGGCCTGTATATATGTGTTATAACCTTCATTTCAGTAGAATGGTGCGATTGTGCTTCATGCTCAGGAAATTCCAAATTGTGCAGTTAAACTTGACTAATCGTAAAAACCATAAATGCATGATAAGTGACACTCGGGAACTCGGGAGTTGTGTCTATGCACGACCCCTGATTTTCCGGGGCGTTACAATGCGGTTGCACCAGTGTTCACCCATACCAACCGAAATCGCCCAAAGAACTGGCTGACATTTTATATGTTCACCATATATGATCATAACTGCTTGAATCTGGGACACCCCCTTACCATTGTGAAGATTCGCTATTAACCATTTGTACCACAATACTTAAGACTTGTGAGTCGGGCATGATGGTATGGGATACTGTGTCCGTGTTGTCGGCTTACACTGGAGTAACAAGCCTCCCTGTAGCGACCGCAAGTATTTCCCTTATACTTACCTTTCGTATGCACTCGGTTGGGAGTGACGAACTCAGATGGATCAAGAATACAGACGTAGGACCGCTGCGGCCCCGTGCTTAGTGATTCAGATGAGATTGATGATAAAAGAGAAGTATCCTAGCTTTCCCAAATTACTGGACAAATAGGCATAATCAATCACTCAATTAACATAACCATTCACCTAGAATGGAATGTAGCAAATTAGGCGTTGAAGACACGTGTTGAGAGAGTGTTGTCATTTGCGAATCAAGTGGTCAGAGTCACGTGTTGAGGGAGTGTTAGATAGTAAGGACATGCATCATTTAATAAACCCTATTATTCGCATTAATAAGAGTAATTAGGAAATGATCGTTTACATTGCTTTAGCATTCATGTACTGTTAGACTTGATAATATGTGTAACTCATGCTTTATGGAACCACTGAGTTGATCACTCACTCCCACTCTGGGACGGTATTTTAAAACACCAAGCAAATGCTGATATAGATACAGGGACCACCGAGGCCGATGCATTGGACCAGGCATGCATGGATGAGGAGGAGTTTTCTTACTTTCAGCTCTCGGACAGGCCGATATAAGTCACGTACTTCTCGACAGGGAGCGTTAGATGCACAGGCTTAACTAGACGTCTTATTTCTAGATTATTTTATTTTTTTTATTTTTTTGGAATTGTATGTTAAATTCAATTGTGGACCTATACTCTGGAAGAAATTACACTATATATGTTTTGATTTACACATTTGCTTTAATCACGTTTAATCTAGAGTATGTTACACTATTTAGTATAATTCTATGCATGCTCAAATACCTAATGTAGAAGTAATCGAAAAATTGACTTCCACAAAGCATAAATGATGCCCGGAATATCGGGAGCCGAGCCTTGCTCGAAATTCCGAACGTTACAAATGATTAATGATCAAGTTTCACACAACCTTTAGCTGCCCACACACAAACAAAAATCAAAACGCATTGTATAAGTGCATTCACGCAAGATCGGATCAGTGAACAACATTTTACGAACGTTTTCATCATTGTTTTCTTCAAATCATCTTTGAATTAAAAAAAACTCAACTCATCTATGGATCCAAGAGAATCACACTCAATGAATCCTATCCATTCATTAAAGAGATCTCAATCATCCAAGAGTATGTTCATCAGCATATAGCAGAAAACAAGTGTCATGTGTCTTAGTTCTTCGACTATCATGAAAGAAATTTTGGAAACCATAAGAAATTGAATTTAATCCAGACCGTAGACTTCTATAACACTCTAAAGAAGGCAACTGCTCAAAAGAAATGAACTTGAATGTGTCTGAGTGCATTTTTTTTTCTTGCAAACAATGCACGACAGTCGAATATTTCAACTCTGTGAACCACTGGCCAAACGATGACAAAGCTTCAATTTCTCCTATCCACGAGCTTCATATGATCCATCTGGACTGTCCATTAGCTTTGGAGTGAAGAAATAACTAATGGGTGAAGATCTATCATTAAGGCACCAACTTCCTCGTCAAGAACCCATCACTACAAAATTTTGTATGGCCATAGATTCTGAAACCAACTCGATTATGTTGTGGCCCACATAATTAGTGGATAATCATCGACATCTCAGTCCAAATGGCCATGATCATATTATAAAGTTTTTGAATCGTATGATCATCCATAGGTAATCTAGGTCAAGTAGTGTTGTTCTAGCCTATATAACCGAGCCTCATTAATTTGTTGATAAATCAATTTTAAATGTCCATATTACTTTGGTTATCTGATGAATAGTTAGGCCAACACCAATGATCTTGTTAACTGATTTTAGTATCCATATAACAGTTTTTTTTATTCTTTATTTTTCACTCAAAAAATTCTTTAGGTTTGTCCGCTAGAGGAATAGGGTCGGTTGCATCAATTATACCTCATAATCCTCACTCTTCAAGAAAAAACTCAAAACGGGTCGACCAAAGTTCATAGCTAGTTTCATCAACTGCATAATGTGAATCAAAATCCTTATCCATGATAGGAGATAATAAAGCTAATACATATTATGAGCCCAAAGAGAGATTTAACGTCTAGTAGCCTAAAAAGATAGCATACTTGAGAATGGAGTGCCAAAGTCATTGTGCGAGGAGAGTGCAGACTCAAGATGATCTATACAAACAGCAACATGAGTCAGCGTCAATCAGCAACAGGGGCCGCACGCAGGATTATAGCAGATTGACCCAAATATGTGATTAGGGTCATAAGAAGGTTGTAACAGGCCACACCACAGCACTACAACAGGCCCACTAAGATCCATGGCCACACCGAGCAAGAAAGTCGTTTGTGTATGACTCATTCGTAGCAATGAAGATGGGCTAGTCGTGATGGCTTACCAAATTTGATGGGTGTGTGCTTATCGATAGAGACAGTGATGTTAGAGTATGAGCGATGAGTGGCTGCTAATTAAGGCCGAGCCGTTGAGATAGGTCACTATGATCTGTTGTAGCCAAAATGAACCCGACAAAGATGATGGGTTGAGAAGTACGTTAGAATCTAGCAAGACGTACGATAGAACAATGGTGCAATGTGTTGGTTACAATATCACACAACAACAACAATTACGACCTGGTGTGTGAGGAGGGTTTGGTGCAACAGGATCAATGATCGCATTGAGAGGAGACACTGGAATGGATTGTGCCGGATCTGGTGATGTAGATCGAGAGAGCCCGAATATGTTTTAGGGCCTGTTTGTTTTTCAAAGAAATGGGAAACGCAATTGATTACGTGCGTTCGAAAATCACAGGATGTGTTGTGAAATATGTTATTTTAATTTATACTGCAAGAGTAAAATAGGATTTTGGAGCACGAGACAAAATTTTATTATAATACGATTACGACAATGGACTTGAGGATAGCAATGGTTTGGTGGCAACAGGATCAATGATCAACATTTTATAATATTGATTTTTTGTGGTGACATATCAATGGATTGTTGTGCGATTTACCATTTGCAAAATCAAACACGTGTTTGATGTGATAGAATTCACGCGGATCCCGATACGTGTTTGATTTTTGGTGAAATGGATCGCGCGTTGATGCCGGATCTGGTGAGGGTAGATGGATGCAGCTTATCCGAATATGTTTTAGGGATGGTGACACTGACAATGAGGAAGCAATGGATTTGGAATGGGAAGAAAGATGGAATGGGTTTTCAGGTTTGGGTGGCACAAACGAAAATGGATGTCAGTGCATTTATGAGATGGGTGCGATCACTGACAATGGAGGAAGCAATGGATTTGGGGAAGAAAGAGGTTTCGAATCAGGTTGGGTGCAACGAAAATGGATGTCAGTAATGGGTGCGATGGCAATTGGCAATGGCTAGGTCTTGAGGGCTAACTCATGTTGTGGCCTATTGCGATGGTGACAATAACAACGATATTGATAAGCGACCGTCGGAGATGAGAGGGAACACACAGGTTTCGATGCTGCCAGTGCCATTGAGGGTAAGTGGGGATGGGTGTTGGTGTGTGGCTGGTGATGCCATTGATGTAGAAGATGCTGCTGCAAGAGGTGCGGCTGGTGGTGGTGATGTAGTCAACGAGGGTGTGGGTCCGATTTTAGGATATGAGGTTTTGGGACAGGACAAGCTATGGGTCGGAATTGTGAAACGGGACGGTTGGTATGTGTTACTGACAGGGCAACGATGGTGTGGGCACAGCTATGAGCGATCATTAGACTAGTGATATGACGATGAGAACTGCGATGGTAGAGGACTCGGTGATTAATGACCCAAATGTATATCTCTAATAACAGATAACTTGAGTAAAATTTTAGAGAGTTCTCTTATATTTCTCATATTTGCTTTACATTAATTAGATAGTGTTTAAATAGAGTAGTATAATGTGTATACGGAAAAAGTAATGAATACACATGAAGAGTGATAAAACCAGAATACAAGGAAGGTAATAAAGACTCCACTTGTATAGGGTCAAAAATAATTAAGCAAAAAGAATCCATCTATACTTCACTTCTTTGGCCAGCTCTTGTATGGAAGCCAATGGTGGACGTGTTCATCTCAAACTCTCATTTCTTTGTGATTTAATGCACATTGATCCAATGAAAATTTTACAGTTGGTACTTTAAAGCCATATGGTTTAAAACAGGTTTAAAACACTCCTAAAGCTAATCATTAGGATAAAAAATTTCAAAACTACTTGTTTTATATAAAATAGAGATTTTTTTTCCTCATAAGCTACACAAGTACTACTAAAAGTGTTTAAACTACTGAAGTTTTAGTTCCTTGCATGTGGATACAAAGATTCTCACACAAACCATTACGTTCTTAATACAGCACTAGTATAGAAATTCAACCAAATTGTAAAGATCGTGAGATCTAAATTAAGGCCCATTCATTCTTCCAGAAGATCAAACTTGTATGATTTTTGGCATTTTTTTTTTTTTTTTTTTTTGTGGTGCCCATTATCTAATGTATGGTCTATATATCCGAATTATTTGCCATTTGCTTGGGTATCTGCCATGTACTCCACCCCCACACATGAATGGCGCTTTTACTGAATTGGTACTCACCTATGCTGCTATTTATATGACTCCACATGTTGCTACATTAGAAACTTCCACATGGTTTGATACACAGGCACTTAACAATTCCACATGTGGTTTAAGAAGTAATTCAACCTAAATCATTTTATTAGAATACACAGCTCTATATTTAAATAATGGTTTACACTGTTTTGTGTGTTCCTGGTGAACTCCATAGTGATGTGTACCTTTTATTTATTATTCTTTAGTTATTTTTAGATATTTTTTAGCTATTTGATTTGTTTTGGTAATTGTCTCATTACAAACAATAAATTATCTTTGTAATTAGGAGATTATAAATAAATGATTCTATAGTACGGAAAAATAGATATTATTTTTTCTCTTCTCTATTTCTAAACGTTCAAATTATGATTACCAATTTGTATATTATGAACCAAACATAACCCTATTTGATTTTTTAACCATCAAGTGGGGGTTATTATTGGACAGTTGAAGATAAAAGAAAATCCAATGGTCTTATTTGAACAAATAAGTGTTCATGAATAAGTGTTTGACCAAAGATAACATAAATGATGGCCTCACCTAAGTTGTTGATCATGGAGAGTTTCTTTGCACGAGAATTAATGATAGAACTTAATGGATGGAGTGGATGTTACATATACAATGTTGGGTGCCTGGCACCATGGATTGGAGGGGGTTTCAAATCCCCCTTGCTGTTTGGCAGCAAAAAGCAACTGGGGATTGCCAATCCAGGGGGTTTCCAATCCCCTCTTTGAGGGGGTTTGTAATCCAAGGTGAGAGCTTGGATTACACCTAAAATCATTTCAATAGTTGCGGGCCGGTGTAAATGTATGTCATTGTACACTATCATTCTATTGGGCACATGGCCTACTAACGATAATCAGCACCGTCCAAACATTGTTCATGTATATCAGCACCGTCTAAACATTGTTCAGCACCGTCCAAACATTGTTCATATTAATCAATGATTAAAAATCGTTGGTTAGTCACTCAGACATGATCTTGTGCTTGCGGTCCATCCGAGACTTGGAATTTCATCATTTTCAGGCAAAGCATATATTTTAGGGGGCTTATCACAGTCATAATGTCAAAAATTATATATCTCACTAATAGGAGATATTAAAGTTGATTTAGTAATTAAATTCAAACCCCTGTAAATATACCATGTATAGGTATTTTTGAATTAAAGTTGATTCACACTCCAGGGTGCCAAACACACTGGGAGGATTGCCAATCTAGGGAGTTTCCAATCCCTGGGGGTTGCGAATCCAGGGGGTTCCAAATCCACACTCCCAAACATGCCCCAAGTGTTGTAGATCATCCGAGTCTAGATGGGCAGCTCATCATTGATAAAGATGGCAATGAACTACGCTGCCCGGCCCAACTAGAGTGATCTGAGCCCTAGCGTGGGCCTCTAAACTTGGTTCGAGGACTATGCCCAGTCTTGAAATATAGGCTCGATACTTAGGTAGAGTCGTGCTTGGGTCAATGATGAATGGCCGTGCCTAGCCTGTTGGCTCACTTCAATATTTAAGTGGGCCACTGTTATAAAATTTAATGGCACTTGTTAGTGGTTTCCTAATAATGTTTGTGTGTAGTTTAAATATAATCATTGGATTTGGGTCATGTTTCAGCAATTCAAGGTTACACGTGGGATTTATTATGGATGGAGGATATTTTTAATTTTTTTTTTTTTTTTTTTTTTTTTTGATGAAATTAGATCTACTGAAACCATTTGATCACTTTAACTCTTTATAAAGCCGGCCCAGCGTAACCTGGCCTATTAGGCCAGCGGTGCCAAGGCCAAGGCCTTTTGAGCCTGCTAGGGACAATTTTGGGCTTGGGGCTAAGGGATTGTTGGGCACCATGGAATCCCTGGGAGAGGGGGGTTTGAAATCTAAGGTGGAAGCTTAGATTACATTTAAAACCCTTCCAAGAGTTGCATCTATAACATATATGTCACTAAGATATTAATCTATTGGGCACATGGCCAACCGATGATATCCCAAAAGAATTAGATTATCAACTGCATCACTATATAACTTTAATAGGATAATCCGCGTTGTGTAAATCAATGGTTCAAAATTATTGGTCACTTGGATGTGATTTTGTGCTTGTAGCCCATCCGAAACTTGAAATTTTCTTATTTTCATGCAAAGTATATATTTCAACGGGCTTATTACAACCATTGTGTCAAACATTAGATACGTACACTAATTAGATATATTAAAGTTGATTTACTAATTAAATTCAAACCCTTGTATATAAAATATGCATAGTTACATTCAGATTAGAGGGGATTCTGTATTCAGGGTGCCAAACACAACAGGAGGTTTCCAAATCAACGCTCCCAAAAAGGCTTATGGATTCATACCCAACTTGCTCCAAACTTGGCCCATCGCCACCATAATCATGGACCTGGCTTTAGATAGCATGGGGCCTATATTTCCAGCTTGCCCATTCTCACCCCTAACTCAACATGCATGCGCCCATTCTCACCCCTAACTCAACATGCATGCATGCGTCAGATGGTGAAATCCCACTACGGCGTGAGTGTGTGGGGTGTGTGTGAAAAAAAAAAAATGCATGCATGGGTCAGATGACGAATGTGCTATCTTGATTTGGACGTGAATTAGGTATTGTGCTATCTCGATTTGGACGTGAATTAGGTATTGCCCACGGGGACAACATGATGGGATATGATTGAATGATAGGCAAGATGGGCCCTGATCGAGTACCGTATATACCCAACAACCTTGGAACATACTTTTTGTGAATTATGGGGCCCACATTAATGTATATGTTTATATCCATGCTGTCCATCTGTTTTTCTAGCTCATTTTAAGGCATGGTCCGAAAAATGAAGCCGATCCAAATCTCAAGCCGACCACAACATGAAATAGTAGTGATTGAATGCCCACCATTAAGAAGTTAGATTTTTTTGCCTTCATAAGTCTGTTTTAACTTATGAAGGTGGCCACATGATCAGGGCCTCAATCATGGATATATATATATATAGCACATACATCAAGGTAGCCACATGATCATGGCCTCAATCACATGATCATGGCCTCAAATGGAGAAATTATAATTGAAAATGAACAAGCAAAATAGATGAACGGCATGGATATATAGCACATACATCAAGGTGGACCCATGATCCGGGCCTTATCGAGCTCGGTGGTTCCCATCCTCACAGAATCGGCGCACCCTCGTCTTCGTCCTCTTGACTTTCGTAACATAGACTTTCTTCACATGCAATGTTAAGAAAGTGCGCTGATACGGGTTGGCGTAGTTACTTGGGTCACACTCAACTAAAGATGAAGCTTCGAAGTTTCCTTTGCTTGCTCCTTAAGCAAAGAGCCACGTCCACATGCCTCATGCCGCACTAGGTGCGTGTAACTGTCATCTGCTTCGTGGCGTTTGGCGGTGCGAGTATCAGATTCACGCCTATCCTCGGAGCGGATTAGGTGGGACCCCGGATCCACCGAGGTGGGTGGGACCCTTGACTGTGAGGCTCATAATGATTTATTTTTCTTAAATCCACACTGTCCAACCATTTTCAAAGCTCATTTTAGGGAATTTTGGAAAAAATGAAGCACCTCAAAATTTTAGGTAGACCACAAAACAGAAAACAGTGGCGATTGAATCCTCACCATTAAAAACTTCATGGACTCCACCGGAATTTTTATTTTCCATCCA
This sequence comes from Magnolia changhungtana, assembly GCA_030180095.1. NCBI lineage: Eukaryota > Viridiplantae > Streptophyta > Magnoliopsida > Magnoliales > Magnoliaceae > Magnolia > Magnolia changhungtana. Next base: position 8,455,234 of record JASAUF010000220.1, read on the forward strand.
AACTGTTGATAAGGTCACAAGTACCTATATGATGAGACCGAATAAATATCATCTTGATCAAAGATCTGATGGCCCACGATAAATTTTTCATGGCCAATTACTACTGTTTCCTCTGCTATGGTCCACTTGAGATTTGGATCTACTTCATTTTTTGAATCATACTTTAAATTGGGTTTTCAATACAGATGGACAGCACGGATTTAGTCACGTGCATCAAGGTGGGCCCCACAATCAGGGTCCCACGAACCTCGTGGGTCCACCGAAGCCACGCCCGGGTAAAGTCCTTCGCAGGAACTTTGTCGCAAATCCGTGGCCGTTTTTTTCCGGATCAGATTATGTTAGTACAGGATGCGAATCCAAAATTTACGTGTGCCGCACGTACGACAGGAAAACGTGGGTAGATAAATGCCTACCGTTGAAAGCTCCCCGGGGTTGAGGGGAATATTTATATGCCATCCATACCGTTTATTAGGACGTGGAGTGCGCCTTGCCAGGACGGCAGCAGATTTGGTGAGAACCGGATCACATAGGTGGGTGGGATCTTTGACTGTGGGGCTCACAGTGATGTACGTGCCTTAAATCCACGCTGTCCAACCATTTTGAAAGCTCTTTTTTGAGCATTACTCATGTGGAGGCCCTCCCAACGCGCATCACACATTGCATGATGATGCCCACGTTTTTCTTAGCTTTTTTCTACCAGTTAATTCTGACTTTAATTTGATTGAATGTGATGTTAACTAATAGTGAAAAAAATATTTGTCTTGGAGTCATCATTGACCAAAAGAAGCTTAGAATCTTCAACCCACTAGGAACCATAAAATTGCTTAACTAAAGGGGAATCACAAATTTCCCGAACTCAAAGTGACTCCTTTGATTAATTTTAGCCCATGAATTTTAGGTAAGGGCCTTAGTTAAAGATAATGAGAGAATTATGTACCATTTTCGACTTGTGTAATGTGCGGTCTCTACTTTACAAGATTGTACAGTTTTTAGAGAAATTTAGAGGAACTTCCGATGTTACGTAAATCAGTCTATACTTCGCAGGTCTTTTAGGGCCCGCGTAGGCAAAATAGAAAAGCATAATAACAAAGTAAAGAGAACTAATAGGGTTAAGCCATACATCGTAGGCTTTTTAGGGCCCGAGTGGGCAAAATATAAATGAAACAAAAGTAAAATAAAAGCATGAGTGGGTTTAGATGTTGTAGGCATGTAGGGAATGCGCGAAGTGGAATATGATTTGATTTTGAGATGTGAGATGGAAAATTAAAAATCATACACTATTTTTTTAAAATCAAAAGGGATGGTCAGACATCTCAAATTCTGACCCTACTCGGTGACTTCGACGTTGGTTAACTTTTATCGTGGCAATTGCTTTTGAATTCTCAATTGAGGGAGTAGAAGATGGAAAACATTTTCTTTAGCCGTTGGCACTGAGTTATCAGTTACTTCGGAACGACAAGTGGATTCTGCCAATGATTAATACGAAATGGATACCAAGACAGAGCCTCAATTTCTTCCCTTCCGAAGCTTCCTGGCTTGTCAAGACGCTTACAGCTCCATTTTCTTTCCTTACAAGTGACTTCTCACTGGTCTTTCCGCCTCCTCCTTTCTCGCTTGCTCCGACCTGTTATTCTTCTCTCGCTTGCTTCGACTAGTCAGTCCATTTACTGGGTCCCGGGGAGCTGCTTAAATAGGCAATGGGCACTCGATCCATCATGATCAAATGAGGCAAATGGTGCGCTACAGTTGGCAAAAGGCGAATGGCTAGGATTGACCCAACCTATATGCGTTCATGCGTAAACCGCATCCCCATATGCGATTTATGTATGACCGCATACGGGATGTGAAATGCCCCTGGTTTGTAGGTGAAACAAGTCTGGTACTCACTCACTTTTTGGGTTTGCTCGTGGTTGGTAGGTGAACCCGACTGGTACTCCTTCGCCTACCCCACGACCTGTACATCTAGGTCTCGGTCGATCCGATCTGGTAGACATTTTCAAGGTGTACATTTAGCCATACAGGCGCCTTGGTTAGGGCCCATTGAAGTCGCTGAGTAGGATTAGGGTATGTCGCACGTTGAGGTGGCACCTAAAAGCAGTGTATGCATGACCGCATCCATGGATGCGGTTTACAAACCACCACATCTAGGGTGGGTGTTTACAAATGCCTCCCTTTGGTAGAGGTTGGAGTACAACCAAATGTCAAAAATAAAGCTGGCTCAAATCATAGGTAGACCACATGTAACATCCCAATTTTGAAACCTGAGTATACTCATCTTCCGAAAACCCAAGCGTTAACCTTTAAAATTCAAGTCTAAATTTAAACAGTCTTGTCATCAATTATAGTTAGCAAAAAATATTAGCGGAGTAAGCTATGCATTGGGTAAAAGTTTTCCATTAATTATAAAAATTTTAAAATAGTACCCATATAGGACTTATACAACCCAAATATCAAAAGTACACTAATTTAAAATGAAAATATATCAACTAATGATGAAGCTCATTATGCCTCACTGGGAGCTCGTCTAGCTCCCCAACTACTCGATCTTTTCCAGCAACTAGGTGAACGACATCGGCTCGCTCTACACGTGTATCAACTGATATGTTTTGATAGAGTCAATGACTATCACAGTGAAGAATACCCTTCAAGATTACACACTCATCATTCATAATTTAATATATTCGCAAGACATAGAAAGAGATATATTAAACAACGATATTCAAAATCATGATCAAAGATTTATAAATATAAGCATAATTTCAACATTAGAAAAAACATAGTAGAAATCATAATATGAGTGAATATATCCAGATAGTCAGATAATCAACATACGACTTTCTATTGCTCCCGAAAATCACATTGTACACAAACTCCGTAAGATGACTAGAAAATCAATAAGTGAACTTCTGCTTCACCCGGAAATCATATAAAACTCGGTAATGTGATTAGAAAATTCATAAATGAACTTCGGCTTCATACGGAAATCATATTAACTCCGAAAGGTGATGAAAAAATAAATAAGTGAACTTCACTTCACCCGAAAATCATATAAAACTCCATAAAGTGACAAGAAAATCAATAAATGAACTTCAGTTTCATCTGAAAGTCATATGAACTATATAATGTGATTAGAAAATCAGCAAGTAAACTTCCTGTTCACCCCAAAATTACAATACAAGTGAACTCTGAAAGGTGAATAGAAAATCAACACATGAACTTCGACATCACTCGCAAATTATATGAACTCCGCAAGGTGACTAGAAAATCAATAAATGAACTTCATCTTCATCCGGAAATCATATTGAACTCCATATAATGACCTAAAAATCAGCAAGTTTATACAAAATATTCCATCATGCCATAAAAGGAAATGTCTCATCAAAGCTGCAAAGGGCAAATATTCGAAAATCAAAGCCACATAGAGAAAATATCCAATCAAAGCCACATAGGGCAAATAGTCTGTTAACGGATACGATAAAAGTGGGTTATCCCCAAAAGTTGCATAGGCGCAAATGATCTGCGAGATGGTAAGTCCACGACAAATTCCCTTTAATCTATTAAAAGCATACACTAGTTTGAAGACCTCCAAAATATCATCAAGTAATCATAAGTAGCAACATCTAATCAATTGACAAATTTTTAACTTGAGATAACATGTGGCAATTAAATCATTCATGCTTACTATACTTAAAGAAACATGTCAATTATTCAATCCAAGAGTCATGTGAGCAACAGATTAACATATTCACATAATGAGACAAGTAGATTAATCAAGTAACTCATGAGATATTAAATATAAGAGATTAAAACATCATTTACATCAAGATTAGCGAATTTAATTGAAAAGCTTAAAGGGGGAGTCCTCACCTTGGGGTGTAGGTTCTCTTTTAGATTTGTAGAATGCAATCTCGTGCCCTAGGCACAAGTCCTGTCCTAAATTGACCACCAATGGAAGGTTAGGATTCTCATTAGAGCCTTAATCGTGAAATCTGGTGGACCTTACTCTAAAAATCCCAACCTAGGGTTAGGGTTTTTAAAATTCAAGCTTTATAATTATAATATCTAAATGATGATCAAATCTAAATTCCACATAAGAGGCATAAAAGTATACTCACTTCGAGTCTTAGAGTGATTCAACTCCATCCCATACTTTGTCCCAATTTGTACTCCACAAGGTGGATCTAATGGAATGTTGAGGAAAATCAAGTTTCCCACACTAAGAGCATAATTTAAAATTAAAACCTTAGACTAAGATTTGATTAAATTCCAATAGAAGCATTTGAAGAGTCAAGTCACCTATATTAAGGGTGCACATCGAACCGGTAGAACCGTAGAACCGAACAGGAACCAATCAAACGGTCCAGTTTGGTTCGGTTCTAGACTGCACCGGTTCCGATTCCAAAAATCCAAGAACCATTGGATATGGTTTGATTCCGGTTTAGGGGCATGTAGAACCGAACTGAACCGTTGATCCAAACTGTGGATCCGAACCTTGGATCCGAACCTTGGTGTGTGGATAGAGGCTTTCGACAATACACATGAGTTTTCAATTATAACTATTAGTCATATACATTACTAATCAAACCATTTTTTAGCTCTAAATTCCTTCCATATTGGAAGGTTGCAGCTAATAATCAGTCTCATTGCTCGGGCTCATATTGCAAGGTTGCAGTCACTGGTATTAAGACTTCTTTTGGAGTGAGTTTGTTATGGTATATCCTCCCTTGTTCCTTCATTTCAGGACTGCGGTTTAATGATCCAAACCCTTTAAATGATGAGCCTCACAATTGATTGGATAACCCAAAAAGGAGAAAAAAACAGAATGATCCAAACCCTTTAAATGATGGGTTTTTTCATTCGTTTTCGTCGTTTCTTCCATGCGAAACTTATTGAATTGTCTCGTTATATGGACATATCTAAAACTTCTCAGCGGTCATTTGGCAACATGGATTTGGATTCTAATTCAAAACTAAAAATCCTAGATTTTTAAACATGTATGTACAGTGGATATAAATGCATCTCATACCAACTGAGCTGGATTTTAAAAACCCTAGAATCGTGGAGCCGATTCGAAACCGAACTAGTTTTCATGGTCCGGTTCCGGTTCCGAAAATCCTAGAACCGTTAGGAACGGTTCGGTTCCGGTTTCACCCCAGAACTGGACCGAACCGACCCGTGTGCACCCGTAACCTATATGATCGCTTGGCACTTAATTTAGTCCCGTTTTAGGCCCAATTAACTCTGCTTCGATAAAGAACTTGGAATTCCCGAACGAGCTAGCTAGTGTAGTTGAACTAAAATAGATTCGAACCCATTTGACCCGTTGCCAAACTCAAAAGCTCCAACCGCGTTAACTCAACCACGTGATGGTGTAAATCAATGCAACCCGGTTTTGGAAAGTAACTCAACTCAATTTTGAGTTTTCCTTGAAACTAGCTGAGTAGCAACAACAGGTAGACATCCCATGATGCAAGACCCGATTTATTGGATCAAAACATCTCAGAAAATGGTTAGACTCGGTAGACCCAATTAAGTCGACTCGACAACTGAGTGCTTCTCCTCCGACTCTTTCTTCTTCTTCTTCTTTCTCCTTTTCATTTTTCTTTTCTTTTTTACAACACCTAGCAGCGGTTCTGGACATATCAAACCTGAACCAGGCCTGATACGGCTGGGTCAGTGACTCAACAATGACATAGAAGAAAGCCAACCAAGTCGATGCGGCAGCCCTCGACTCGAACTCTCTCCCTCTTCTTTATCTTCCTCTTTCTTGCTCTCTCTCTCTCTCTATATATCTCTCTCCTTCTCTCTCCTTTCTACTCACTTCCTTCTCTTTGAAAGGACCTAGACGGAGTTAGGACTCAGCCTGACTATAATCCACTGGACTCGTTACTTGTGGTGTGGCACGATGACGTCTCTTCTTTCTTCCCTTCTTCCTTTTTTCTTTCTTTTAAAACTGACCAACAAAAAGTATGGACTTGACCAGACTCACTCAGCATGGCGAGTCAAGCCCCAGACTTGAAGGCCAGTGTGCAACTTGGTCGGTTCAGCGGACTCGGTGTGGCACAACTCGACTCACGAACTCATTCTTCCTCTCTCTCTCTTTTCTTTCTCTCTATCTTCTTCTTCTCCCTTCCCTTTCTCTCTGAATTTGTTATGAGAGGAATTTTTGGGATTGAATAATTCTAGGTTGAATAAGTCTTTTGTAACATTGTTGAACATTACCGTAACTATTGCTGGTTTATCTCCTTTTTTTAAGCTCTTTTTGTTAAAGATTTTCCTATATAAAAAAATGTCTGGAGTAAGTGGAATGGTAAAACTTTTGCAATCAACTCTTTACAGAGATTTCTAGAGGGACGGTTCCCCTCGAAGAGAACCTTTATTTCATATGTTATTTTAGTTCATACAGCCATAGGCTGACGAAGAAGATCCAGACCTATCAATTTGGTATTAAAGCCAGATGAAATGGCTGATTCACGAGCTTCTCAAGCCCCAAAAAATATCAATGTTCAACAGGCGCTCTCAGATATCATGCAACGGCTCGCTCTTCTTGATGGTCGCTATGAGGAGATTGTCAGTTCACTTTAAAAGGGGAAGGAAACAACCTTTGGTGAACCTGGCAGCACTAATAAATCATCTCATTCGGGGTCCACAGGGCCCATCCAATCCAGAACAGTAAAGCTTAATTTTTTGACATTCAGCGAAGGTGACCCATCTGGATGGATTTATCAAACAGAACAATTCTTCGTATATTATCACATGCCAACAGAGGAGCGATTAACCATCGCCTCATTCCATTTGCAGGATGATGCCTTGCAATGGTATCAATGGTATGAAAAATCACAAATTTACATATCCTGACAGGAGTTCTTATTAGCATTGAATGATCGTTTTGGGCTGACCAAATATGAAGATAACTCTGGAGCACTCTCCAAGCTACGTCAAACTTCTTCGCTATGGGAGTACCAAACTAAATCTAAAAGGTTAGCCAATCAAACTGATGGTCTAACTGAGGCTTTTCTCATCAGTTGCTTCGTTTGTGGCCTGCGGGACAACATCCGTTTGGATGTCCAAATGTTTCATCCTGCTACCTTAACGCAAGCCATAACCTTGGCCTGACTTCAGGAGGAAAAAGTAGCCATAAGACGACGTTTGGGCCGACCAGATTCTAGTAGGACCCCTTCTGTGACTACCAAAGAAGGAGAGTCTAAGGTGCTATTACCACCCATCAAACGACTTACTCCTACTGAGGCAAAAGTGCATCGAGATCGGAGGCTTTGTTACAATTGTGATGAAAATTTTTACCCTGGGCATCGATGCAAAACCCAAAGGCTTTTCCTGATCGATGGGCCATGGGAACCAATGCCTGAACATGACACCAAAGATGCAGATGAGGTACAAATCGACCATGAATTAAGCACTCCACCCGAAATTTCACTTCAAGCGATAGCGGGCTCACCCACTCCTCAAACCATGCGTGTTTGCGCTATTTATATCATAATCTGATCACTGTGCTGATTGATTCTAGGAGCATCCACAATTTTGTGGACCCTACTACCATCAAGAAGGTTGGAATTTCTACTTCGGCCGGGGATGCATTTAAAGTGATGGTTGTCAATGGTGATCAGTTAATGAGCCAAGGTAAGTGTATAAGTCTATCATTACGGTTGCAAGACTTTATTACCTCCACCGACTGCTATATAATTCCTTTAGGTGGGTGCAATGTGGTTCTAGGAGCACATTGGTTACAAACTCTTGGGCCAATTTTGTGGGATTTCTCTCACATGTGGATGCGGTTCATTGTTGATAAACAAGAATATACTATCAAGGGTATGATGCAAACTGCACTCTAATTGGTGGATGGATCCATATTTAATAAAAAAGCTAAGAAAGTGGGGTGGGGAATGGTGTTACGTCTTTTTAGCATGGAAGGTTTATGTGATCCTGCCCTCCTGGCACCCGAGCTAAAGTCTATACTTAATACCTATCAAGATGTCTTCAAAGAACCTTAGGGGTTGCTACCTCCTAGGTCCCATGACTATCGAATACCGTTGAAAAATGGGGCACGACCTGTCAGTGTGAGGCCTTACCGCTACTCGCATTATCAAAAAAATGAAATCGAGCGAATGGTACGAGACATGTTGGCAACCAGAATAATTTGACCCAGTTCAAGCTCGTACTCCTCACCAGTGCTCTTGGTACGCAAGGTGGATGGTAGCTGAAGATTATGTATTGATTATTGCGCCCTTAATCAAGTGACCATCAAGGATAAATATCCCATACCAGTTATTGATGAGATGATTGATGAGCTTTATGACTCTAATTATTATTCGAAGTTGGATTTGAGGTGAGGGTACCATCAAATCCGAGTGGCAGAAGGAGATGTCCCCAAAACAGCGTTCGGAACCCATGAAGGTCATTACAAATTTATGGTGATGTCATTCGGCCTCACTAATGCGCCATCGACATTCCAAAGTCTCATGAACAATATTTTTCATCCTTACCTGCGAAAGTTTATACTAGTGTTCTTCAATGATATTCTCATCTATAGTAAGACATGGCAAGAACACTCGAAGCATTTGGCCATTGTATTGGGCCTTCTGCAGTCTCATCAATTATATGCAAAAATGTCTAAATGCAAGTTTGGTCAATGGGAAGCTGAATATTTAGGGCACGTCGTATCTGGTGCTGGAGTAGTCATGGAGCTAGAAAATTCAAGCCATGTTAGACTAGCCCAAGCCCAACTCGCTCAAAACCTTACGAGGGTTCTTAGGCTTGACAGGCTATTACCGTAAGTTTATCAGAGATTATGGCAAAATCATTGGTCCACTCACAGCCCTCCTCAAAAAAGATTCCTTTCATTGGAATGACCAAGATAACTAGGCTTTCGTAAACCTTAAGAAGGCCATGACAAATCCTCCTGTGATGGCTTTGCCTAATTTCTCAAAGCCCTTTATAGTGGAGTGTGATGCATCAGATGGTGGGATTGGTGCAGTCTTAATGCAAGATAGTCGTGGGGGCATCAGGAGTTGTAGTTTAGATCTCTTCACAGTGCTTGTGTCGTCATGGGTTGTTTCCAATAGATCTCATGCTTCCTTAGATGTCCCACACATACTTATTTGATTGAATATATCCTGGGACATGGCACAGTAGATGACATTCATAGCTTTAGCTTCAGCGGTTTATTTTTCCTTATCGAACGTTGTCCACTTTTCTTTGCTTTTGGGTTTTTAATAGTTGCGCCACTGTCAAGTACAATTTATTCAGTTGGTGACTTGTATCCACTTCCAAATATATCCCAAACATCATGATCCAAAGACCTTAGAAAGTAGTGCATCCTAGCCTTCCAATATGCATAATTTGATCAATCAAATACTGGAGGCCTAGTGACCGATGAGCCCTCTCCTTTGGACATATTCCAAACTTCATTCAAGATCACTCTCTAGGTGGTGAAGCCCTTAAAGAGAGACCCACTCTGATACCAATTGAAATAATGGTGGAGACCGCTTTAGTTGAAGTAGGAATATGTCAATATGTCTTAGAAGGGGGTGAATAGGACTTTTAAAGTTTTTATAATTTATTTAAAATCCTATTACACTAATCCTAACAACAAGCTCATATTAGGATTACTCAAAAATAACTCTATTGGCTTCCAAGCCCGGTAGAGGATCCAATCACAAACTATTTAATCAGTGAATAGTATGCAAACTAGTTTATGATGGATATGGCTGTGTATGTGTGTGAGGTGTGATCTCAGATATTCAAATATGAAAATATTAAAGTAAATCACACAATCAGAAAAATAGCAATCTCAAACACAGTCATTTTTATAGTGGTTCGACGATCAGTCTACTCCACTCCCGGTAGACGCACTCAACTCTTGAGTGTGCCGGATTTCACTAAGGAGGTTTCATAACAGTTCACCTCAAACCTAAGGTTTTAAATCAGGTTCACCTTCAAACTTTACAACCTACACTGAGGCTGACTGTTTATGCTCTCATGAGCAAGGGTCAACACAACGCACCCACTTTTAGGCACACTGGCTAAGGATCTTCCATAAGACCCTAACGGAGGTTTTACGCGGTTTACCTCTAACCCGAGGTTTCACACGGTTTACCTCAAACCTAAGGTTTTGACTGGTTCACCTTAAACCAGATGTTTATGCTCTCCGCATAGCAAGGGTCCATACAACGCACCCACCACGTACACTCCCACCGGAGGCCTCCTATGAGCGCTTGAAGGGTGAAAAACACCTAAGACCCAATCCTAAAAAGGAATGATCACAAGTGTCCTCTGGACTCTAATAACTTACAGATAAGCAGATGAGTCTCATTCAACACATTGACAAAGATCTCCTCCTTTGTTGATGAAGAGTCTTCGGTCTCCTTGATCCACAACTCAAAAGATGTACCAATGCATGGGGACGGGTTGGGTCAAGGTTATGATAAAATCCTACTCTCAAAAGATTTTCTTATAAGGAAGATAGAGCAATTTCAATCATCTATGCATTCAAGGCATCCCAGCTTCATGATTTTCCATTAAGGTAGTAGCTGAAGGATCCTTAAATGCAGAAGTTCATTCCCCAATCCACTCTATAAAATATCAATGATGAGGGTGGATTGGAAGATGAACTCCCCTGAGAGAAAGGGCTTTGGGTATATGATCTTAGGTTAAATACTCAAAAGCACTCTCTTCTTTCTCTCACAGCAACAATAGACAAGTCCTCTTTATATAGGCAAAAGGTTCTAACGGATATAAAACGGTCACATTTATGACAGAGTTCGATATCATCGAGAAGGTTCGATATCATCGAGCGTATACTCTCGATAGCATCGATGGTCTACTCGATGACTCGAACTCAATGTCATACGCTTTTGAAACCTTTTATCAGCTGGTCGATGAATCGAAATGATTATCGATGTCATCGGATTTTATACTCTGATTCCATCGATGAGAGGTTTGATATATCGACACTTGAAAAATGAGAGAGACTTGACTTGAAATATTTCAGGTTTTCATGAATGATTCAGAGACCTTCGAGATCATCAGAATTTGAATGTCGATGATATCGATAGCTGTGTCGATGCATCAATAAATCAAAAAGATTTTTCATGAAGCATGCTGGACAGTTTATGTCCATGTTCGATGCAATCGATACGGCATCGATATCATCGATATTTGAATATCGATTCTATCGAGTGACCCCCAATCATGGATAAACCACCTTGAAATATTTTGCTGGAGAACTTGGCGCCCAAGACCGATATCATCGAAGGCCTTCCAATATCATCGAGGTTTGAATTTCGATGGTATCGAGGAGGTTTCGATATAGCGATGCTTATATGATATTCTTAAGAAAAAACAGGGGCGCCGAAATTCTGTCTGTCGATATTATCGAGTCACTTCCGATAGACTTGAGATTTGAATATCGATGATATCGATAGGTGTATCGATACATCGATAATTTTGTTTAGATATGTATGAGGTTGCTGGACATATTTGGTCCTCTTTTCGATGGTATTGTTGGAGCATCGAGGACTCGACAGCGCAGGTCGATCATATCGAGATGTGTATCGATAAAATTGACAAGGCAAGAAAAACTTAGAGAATTTTTCTATTTTGAAAATGTTTTCTTACTCTAAAAATCCTATGATATTCTAACATTTTTAAGGGTTTTAGTATACCTGGTAATTTGGGACAAGGTGTCACGCCCCAAACTCGGAAACCGGGCTCACAAAATTCCCGATTGCCGAATCCGGCGCCGACAGCCTCTGTAGAACCCCATTCTCGGCTCCTAACGCCCATACATGAGTTCGATCTGGGATGCTATGAGGAGGATTTTTAACATCAGTTTAATTCGTAATAAGCATAACCAAAGGCATAACCCACAAACAATCAACCAAAAACTCCATCACATTTCCACTATGATAAAAAACTTTACAAGTATAATGAGCATAAAGGGAAATACAATGAGAATGGACAAAAACTTCAAAAAGATCTGCTCTGCGCTCACGCCAGTACTGCTGCGTCCTCACGTCACTGCACGCAACAGTCGTGCATAAGCTTATAGAAAGCTTAGAGGGTGGTGAAAGTGTGTGCGCAAGGTAGTAATGCAGTTATGAAGTATCAGAGTAATGCGGAACATGCTGACGAGTCCATGGATACCACTAGCCATACCAAGGCTATGCGATGCAAGGCATGAATGATGTCGGCCATACCAAGGCCATGCGATGCGAAATGCAACTCAAACATACAAATCCTCATCTAAATCCACATATCAGTACAGCTCAAAATCTGGGATATCACTGGGGTCTAGTACACTCTAAACCAGATTGCCGCTCCATCGCGCGCAATAAGGTAAGTGGAAGAGACCTCACTCCCCGCCAATATCGGCAGCTCGTCGATAGCGGACCCATTCCTCGAGTGAGTCGGACTCGCCACCAGCATCGCCCCCTCCTCTCAGGCGGGTAAGGCCGTACGCCCCGCCAACCGACCACGACACAGTGGAAAGCGCAGCCTCCTAGTAATCGGCCATCGGCGCTCGTGCACCTACTCGGTTTAGACGTTGGAGCAACCTCTTGGTACCATAAGGGTTTAGGGACTTTCACCCAGGGATATCTATAGCACCCCATGTAGAACCAGATTTCCGGTATCCAATCCTTCCAACCACGATATACCTGTGGAGGCTACGGCCCTGATGTCGCTAGGGCGTACAGTAACCATATCACATAATGCGAATGCATGAATCACACTATCCAGTCATGCAGCAATCATGCGCGTCTCGTGTGCTCATGTGGGGCAACACCGCCTAACCGGGAGCCCCTAAACAATCTGCCCGAAGGCATATGCTATGATCAGTCACTTCTCATACCAAACATACATATGATGTGTATGATCATGAATCATGGAACTATACTAAACATGTTATATGGGATAGATATTGTTCATAAGGAGATGGGCCTAGACGGCCTACAAGTATGGGCCTAACAATGGGCCCTAGGGAGAGTCATAATGCGGACATTTAACCAACATTATTCTTTAATGTGGACGTCAAACCAACATTGCTCCCAAGGCATGACCTGCCTAATATCAACACACAAGCCATGAGGAAATCACACATTGCAATGGACCCTAAGGACACCCCGTCGGGCCTCGACTCATGGGCCTTAGATACATCAAATGGGCCGCATCATATGGGCCTTATATAAATCAAGTGAGCCACATCTATGGGCCTTATGTACATTGCAATGGGTCATAACCCCTGGACCTTATATATCAAAGTAGGCCTCAACCACGGGCCACAAATACAACGAATGGGCCTAATCATGTGGACCTCATGCATATCAAGGTGAGCCTCAACGGATCGGTGGATATAATACAGACATCAAGGTGGGCCTACTGGTGTCACACCCAAGTCCGGGAGGGGAACCACGAGAGGATAAAACACATACCTCATGATGGGTCCCACCATCAAAATAGATGTACGGCATGTCAAAAACCCATACATCATGGTGGGATCCCGTCCATGGGTGGACGGTAGATGCTGACGCATCCCGAGGTGGTCCCACTATAAAAATGAATGGACTATTTGGAGTAAAACGCATACATTAAGTGGGGCCTACACCACCTTTGGCCGCACAGGAGAGAGATAGAGAGATGTAGAGAGAGAGCGTTAGAGAGAGAGTGAGAGAAAGCTAGAGAGAGATAGAGAGAGAGCGTGAGAGAGAGATTTAGAGAGAGAAAAAGAGAGTTTAGACAGAGGGAGTAGAGAGAGTTTAGAGAGAGATTAAGAGAGATGTAGGGAGAGAGAGGGCACGTGGCCCCTCTCCTTTTTCTTTTTCTTTCTTTCTTTTTCTTTCTTTTTCTTTTCTTTTCTATCCTGACAACACCACAGAGGTGGGTCCCACGTAGGGCCCACCACCTTATCTTAGCTATTATATAAGATATATATTATATAATATAATATATCAGACGTATATAATATAATATAATATACAATATATATATTATAATAAATATTTAAAACACACGGCCTGGACGGTGACGTGGATCAAGGGGAGGCTCCACACGTGGGGTGTGGGTCCCACTGTAAACATCCAACCCATCAGTCAGATGCACTGATCCAGGGTGGGCCTAGGTCTCAAAAAATCAAGTCAATCCGCGACTTGTGTGGGCCGCACCAAATACCACAGTTGAGAGGGTTTCCCTCCATCTAAAACATTCATGATCATTTATCAGGCCCATTGAGATGGGGTCCACCAATCCAGCCCACCCATCATGGGTGTCCCACTTGAATGAAGGGTCCGACCAAGTTTCAGCCGCACCCAAGGGTCAGGTGGGCCCCACGTCAGTGGTACATCACCGTTAGCCATCCCACAGGGATGGTACCAAGACCTCAGTGTAAAACGAGGTAGCTTTCACAGTCTACCACGTGAACTATGGGAACCCACCGTGAAACGGTGTATCCCTACTCAGCCTGCCAGTTAGCAAGGGATTTGGGCGTGGAAGTGGGCCCCACACAGACATGGCCCACCGGCCAGAACGGTGGACGGTTTGGATATAGTACATACATCATGGTGTGGTCCATTGGAGGGGTGGAGGACGGGAGTGGGTCCTATGGTCCCACCACAAGTTCACATCACTGTTAGCCACTCCTGGCAGTGCACCCTTCGTTCTACACACGTCCAGCATCTAGGTGGGTATGGCACACGCATCATGGTGGGCCCCACAGGGACGTGGCCCACTTGACTTTTGGATCAAGCGGCTATTTGTGTTTCCCCCACATCCAGGTGACCCACAATTTGGATGGCCCACACCAAAAACAAAAGGGCAAGGTGGCCCACTATTCGGATGGCATGGGTAAAATACACACATCATAGTGGGCCATGATAAAAAAAAAAGGAGAGGAAAAGAAGACACCGACAAAGATGGAGGGACCCCGCCACTATGGGCCCCTCTTGATACAAAATCTACATTAAAGTGGGTCCCACTACATGTGGCCCTTGAATCAAACAAATGCATGAAAACAAGAATCCAAAGATCACCCACCGGCTTCTTCTTGGTCCCAAGGCTTCCTTTGCTCCTTTGCTTCAATTCCGACGGAGGAGATGGGGTTTGGATGGTTGAGATGGAAGATGGAAGGGTTGGAAGAGGTGGGCCACACTTGTTGCTTGGAAGAAATGGGGAGAGGCTTGGACGTGGGATGATTTGAAGTTGCTTGAAATGGGTTCTAAAAAAGAGAGAGAGAGAGAGAGAGAGAGAGAGAGAGAGAGAGAGAGAGAGAGAGAGAGAGACTTGTAAAGGGAGAGATGGTGATGGATGTGGTGTGATGGGTGTAAGAGACTTTTTGACTTTTGGGGTAAAAGGTGTAAGAGAGGTATGGGCTTGTAAGAACTTTTTAACGTTTGGGGCTTGCTTGGGGAAGAGTGTGAAGTGATGTGTACTTGACTTGATGGGATTGATTGATGGTTGATTGATGTGACATCTCGTTGAGATTCTCTTGGATTTCGCAACGTGCGGCGTTTTCCTCACCGAACGCTGGCCCACATCTTCGGCGCAGTATCGCCTTGGCGCGCGAGTCGCGGCATCGGAACCGCGGCGACGGTGCAGTCACAAGGGTACTAGTCTCGGGTTGAGTCGACTCGGGTTGACAGCGTGTGAATCAGGGTCGCACGCAACACCGGTTAAGGGTCGAAGGTTGCCGGAATTCGACCGGAAAGACCGCGTAAACCTAAGGAACGGTACGGTCTAGGATACGGGTCTTACACAAGGGATATGAGACTCATATTTACTTGTGGCGAGTTTGCACGTATCCGGTTGAGGCAGATGCTTGGATTGATCTTCCTATCAGGCTCTGTAGTCAAACTGACTCAACACTCACGCTAATTGACAAACCAGGGCACTTTCATTATCCCCCTTTGTCAATTACGTGACAAAATCCCAAAACACCCTAGAGCACTGGACAAACACATCCTAAATTGTGTGTATATGCATTTTACACAATTTTACAATTTCTATTGAACCCATGTACACAACTCAGTATCCGCTCCCCCTAACTGTAAATCTCCCTCGCTTGGTGCAGCTTGCTCCCCTAACACCTGCAACACCATTCAAGCAGATATACGATTTTCTTGTCGGGGTGTTAGAACTGTTCTCTCCCATTTTTTCAGTCATTGACAAAGATTTAGCAGTTGATATTGGCGGAAGATTGAATTATTTGGGAGAACCATCATTCAGAGGAATATGCATATAACAGTTAGATGTATAGTAGTCAAACAGTTGCTTAATCAGACATCATTTGCAGTGAGTATATATGCATAACATATCAGATAGAGCAGTGATAAGAGCAGTTAGAATATTCATTAAAAGCATCACATGCATTCTGTATCAGACACTTGATAAACCAGGGGATCTAAAAGCATAAGAGTGGCATTAAAGATGTAAATGATACCCAACCAAATTCAAAAATTCACAACATATACCGCCACAGACAACAGTGGATTAACAGTACATCCCAATAGAACCAAGCCCAAAAAAAATATGTTCAGTCCAACCATGGACATATACAATTACCATACAAAAAAAAAAAAGTCAGATTCTCCATATTAGTTAGTTATCACATACACTCATGAAGGCGTAGAACAGTAAAAAAGATACTAATATTCGTACACAGAGATAAGAGTGGGGTGTATGTGATAGTACACAATGATCAGCATCATGGAGCGGAGTGAGATGGTGTCGTGTCGTCCTAGCGACAAGTCATCAGATCCACCAACTGTTGGACGGTCTGCTGCACTCCCTGGACCAGCCGTTCCAAGACAGTAAGTCTTTTGTTCATCAACTCTCTGAGTTAAGAGACATCACGCTGAATGGCGCCAAGCTTGTCTTGATGGAGCTTAAATCTCTTTGCATGCCCAGGTCTTGATGTAGAAGGTGCTTGATGCGACGCAAGCGGTTCATGCCCAGCTCCTTTGCATACGGCGTATGAGTACAATTGTGTGCGCAGATATACGTCAGAGGTACGACTAGAGTAGTAGTCTGACCAGCTAACGTATAAATGAGTCTCTCACTATGAGGTACCAGTGCGTGGGCGTTAATGCAACGTGGTCATCCACTTGGATACGGTGTTGTAAGAGATGATGGTTACTTGATTTCGTTATTTATGGAATTCATGGAAAGTATGATATTTAGAGTAATTTTTATGATTCCAACATTACATACATGATATTCTTAAGATTCGTATTTAATTCGTGTTTTGATATGAACTTTAATTAAGCAAAGTATTTTATTGTCTATACATATGATTTAATTCTAAAAATTTCAAATTTGGGTTGGATAAGATCCCATGAGCTGTTATTCTCATACCCAAAATAACAGTGTTTTAGGTCTCAGAGTTTAATCAGGACAAAGTGGAGCGAAGATCTAGCAATTGGCTTAGTTATAGTTAGCTCTCTATTTGTATTTAGAAAAAAAAAAATGTATAACAGAAATTCAGAAGTGAATCTAGACTGATGGTATTATACATTGTATTAGATGAACGTTTGTGTATTGTAATGATTTTTTTTTTTTTCATCAAATGCAGTTGTGAATGTTTAATATTAAATCGTGACCTGAGATTTAGCGTTAAGTCTGGCCAACTCGGGTACCGAATTTCAGGGCGTGACATCCCCACCATTAAAAAACTCATGAATTCCACCGGAATGTTTATTTGCCATCCAACCTGTTGATAAGGTTACAAACACCTAGATGAAGAGACCACACAAAAACCATCTTAATACAAAGCTTTTGTGGCCCACAGTAAGTTTTTAATAGCCAAATACCATGGTTTCATACACTATAGCTCATATGGGATTTGGAACCACTTTTTTTTTTTTCCATGCATAAAATAAACTTTCAATATGGACAGAAGGCGTGGACATACGCAAATACATCACAGTGAGCCCTACGGCTATAGGTCAACCCCACCTCTGTGGATCCCGGGTCTCACAAAATCTGGACTGGTCCTGGCAGTAGCTCTGTGGAGCCGCCATAATATATGTGTTTTGTCTACACGGTCTAGTCAATTTTAGAAGTATGAGTCAAAAAAAATAAAGAGATCTAATGCTCAAGTGAACTACACCGCAGGAATCAATGGGGATTCAACACCCACCGTTGAAAGCTTCTTCGGACCGCAGAAGTCTTTGATTAAGATGACATTTGTGTTTTCCCTTCACGCAGGTCGATGTGACCTTGTGAACTGGTTGGATGGTAAATAAACATCCCGATAGACAGTAGGAAGGTTTCAATTGTGGTGTCATTATTGCCATTGCTTCTGTCGTGTGGGCCACTTTGTCCTTGGAACTCTCTCATTTTTCAGTTCATGCATTAAAATGATTGATTAGAATGGACGGACAACTGGAATAAAACACATACATCGTGGTGGCCCCACAGAGCCCCTGTCAGGACCGAGTTAGTCCTAGCAATCTACGGAGGAGATGAGGACAATCGTTCAAAGAGTGGGCCACAGAGATCCACTGATTGTCGGACTACCTTCAGACGTTCATTCCTTGTGCATGCCTATATGCCACTTCATCGTCCAGCTAGGTTGAATTTTGGCCCAGTGATGAATATGGTGGGACCCACTTGATGAACGGCTTTGATCTTGCACTGTTGCCTGTATGATGGGGCTATCGCTTTTCTTCATGAGCTCCTCGCCACGTCCTTGTATTTATTTTACGAGTGCTGCGTGGGCCCACCAGGGTGTGCATGGCATTCTGACCACCATGAAGTTGGACACGTCAGAAAGTAGGTCATCCAACTATCAACTGTTTTCGACCATTTATTTTTAGTGGATTTTGGATGGTTGTCCGTTGTTTTCTTTGGTGGTGTCATTGTGCCGTGTACGTGCCCTCTAAGCCGTCCATTGGGGTCCTTATGATGGAGATGGGCCACCTAAAAAATCAGGCCTATACAGTCATGAGGCGGCCAAACATTCAAATTGCTGTGGTGGATGACCTAATGGTTGGATGGGTTGGCCCATCGTGCTGTGTACACGACCCGTGCATTGTGGGGCATTACTATGTAGTTGGGCTACCTAAAAAATCAGGAGTATACGATCATGAAAGAAAACGACGGGTAACCGTCCAAAAAACCTCCAAAATTCTTGTGGTGGCCCACCTTATGGTTCGATAAGCCTGCCTACCAAATGGTGTATATGCCATCCAACCTGTTTATTACGTGGGTCTTACCTTGAAGTTGGTCTGCCAAAAAACTTAGGGCTATACAATCTCGAGGTGGGCCACACTATGAGAAAACAATGGACAGCTATTAAAAACCTCAAAATTCGGACACGCATTTCTTTATAAGAATGGTTTTCGCATAAAGTTACTGTAACTTGAAGTTAGGTGGGCTACCATGTTTGTGAGAAATCTATCCCACCAACTATTTTGCATATAAAGCGGATCCAAAACTCTGCTAGAGGCGATGAACAAACAGGAAACAATGGGTAGAGAAATTTCTACTGCTGAAACTTTTGTGACCCGACCTTGATTGTTATATGCCATCCATAACGTCCATGAGGTCATTCCTACTGGGATAAATTAAAAAGAAATAAAATATTAGGGGTCGTTTGGCACCATAAACTAAATGGAGTTTCAAATCAATCAAGGAATTTAAAATCCAAGGTGAGACCTTGCATTACATCTAAAATCGTTTCCATAGTTACATTTGTAACATGTGTATCATTAGACTATTAATCTATTGGACACATAGCCCACTAATAATATCCTAAAATAATTAGATTATTAATTGCATCACTATAATTACTTTAATACGATGATCAACACCATCCAAACATCGTCCATGTAAATCAACGGTTAAAAATCATTGGTTAGTCACTTAGACATGTTCTTGTGCTCGTGACCCATCCAAGACTTAAAATTTCATCATTTTTTTTTGGCAAAATATATATTTCCGCGAGCTTATTATAACCATTGTGTCAAAAATTACATAAGTTTACTAATTAGAGATATTAAAATTGATTTAGTAATTAAATTCAAACTCCTGCAAATAGAGGTGGGCATCGAGCCGAGTCGAGTCGAGGTGGGCCAAGCTTAGCTTGGCTTGTCCATGATGTACTCGAGTTCGAGCTAGAGCTCAATATTGAAGCTTGGCTTGTTTGCTAAAGCTGTCGAGTCGAGTTCGACTCGAGCTAGTGATTTGAGTCAAGCTCGAACTTGTTGGGTGAGAGAGTAATGGATTATGTTCTTGATCCTCCTCCATTGATGAAAAATTCAAAAATCTTAAGAGAATCAAAGCAAAACCCGATGAAAAAACTAAACAAAGCTTCGAATTGGATGATGAAACCTGTAAGAACCGATCTGTTCTTGATCTTCTTTCACCAGCAGAAATCCAAGTACTAGAAAAAAAACAGAGCAGAACATAATTCAGAAATCCAAGTAAAGAGCTTTAGCCAATTAAATCATTGGATTTCCTTGAAGCTCTAACAAATCTGAGAAGAACCCATCTCGAATTTCTTAGATTTCTCGCTTAAGAAGTAAATCTCGAGAGATTAAAATTATATTATTGTGGAGCTGAAATGAAAACTGGTGGTGGTGGTCAGGGCGGGCATGCGGCTGACAATGGGCAGAGAAAGAGAAGAAAGGAAAAGGGAAGGGGGTGCGTACGGTCGGGTAGAGACTCTACGATTTGTTTTTTATTATTTTATTTTTAAGTTTAAACTTAAAACTTATATTAATAATATATATATAATATAATATTTAATATATTTATTAATCGAGCTGAGTCGAGCTCAAGTTCGAGCTTCGAGTCGAGTCGAGTTCGAGTTGAAATGCCCTATGGTCGAACTTGGCTTGAACTCAACTCGAGTTTCAAATAATTAGCTTGACTCGGCTTGAATCGGCCATTCAAGCCGAGTCAATCCGAGCTAACTCGAGCCGAGTTAAGCGGGCTTTTCGAGCTAACTTGACTCGTGAACAATCGTACCTGCAAATATACTATGTGTTGATGCAAAAATCTGGTTGACCCTCTGCAGACCTTCGAGCACCTGCACAAGAAGAAGACAATGGAGACACAATGAGAGCACAGAGCGGGGACCCTCCGATGCCAAAGTCGGCTAGGAATCGGGGTCTTACCGGTATTCGGGGAGCTTGGATGAGAAATTTGTGCGTACCTTTTAGATGATGGAAGCTTCCTTTTATAGGCTAGCTAGAGCGTTTAATCGTAGGAGGATTCTTCTCGATCTCGTTTAATCGTGAGAGGATTCTCCTCTAGGATCACGGACATCGGGTGGCATCCGTCCGCGATCTTCGTCGATCCCACAAGCGGGATCGGGGATCTTATCCCAAAATGTTCGGGACGAAATCCGGTTTCTGTTGTCCCTGGCTAGTTCTGTTAAGAGAGTCGGCCCGATGCATCCTCGTTCTTGGTTCTTCGTCCAGGCGAGTTAACTTTTTTGTCTCGGTTCATAAAGTTATTGACCCTGCCTCGGATCTGACGCTCCGTGCCTCGGATCCGACGTAGTGCCTTCTAAGCCGAGGCACCAGATCCGAGTCTTCGGACTTGGTATTTTTGTCCCCAACACTATGAATAACTACTTTTGGATTAAAGTTATTCTTAGGGCCTGCTTGAGAGCATGGTTTTGAAACCCCTTGGATTTGAAATCGTCTTGCTGCGTTTGGCATCATAGACTGAGAATCAACTTAAATCCAAAAGTAGCTATTTTACATTTGTAGGGATTAGAATTTAATTATTAAATCAACTTTAATATCTCTAATCGCTGAAGTTATGTAAATTTTGACTCAAGCTCATTGGAATATATATATTTTCAGAAAATGATGAAATTCCAAATCTTAGATGATCCACAACCACAAGATCATGTCTGAGTGACTAACCAACGATTTTTAACCATTGATTTACATAGACAATGTTTGAATGGTGTTGATCATCATTTAAAGTAATTAATGGTGATGTCATTAATAAATTAATTATTTTTGGATATCATTAGTAGGCCATGTACCCAATAGAATAATAGTATGATGACACACATGTTACACGTGCAATTATTGAGATGATTTTGTAATCCAAGCTCTTCCCATGGATTTTAAACCCTTTCTTTGAGAGGATTTGAAACCCCCCTTTACTTAGGGCTTGTTTGGCCGAGCAGATTAGATGGGATTGGAAGATAGATCCCGGGATTGGCCAAGCATGCTAAACAGACACGGGATCTTGATCCCGGGATATAGTAATCCCATGGATCTTAAGACAATCCACTGACATCACCATCATTACCTATAAATCCCATCCAATCCACCCTAATCTCTTCAAAATTGCCTGAGATGTGTTTGGATCGAGAGAAAGGGATTGGAAGGTTTAATCCCAGAATTGCCAAACAGATAGGATATTACAATCCCGGATATAACAATCCCATAGATCTTGCACCAATCCACCGACGGAGCTATCATTACCTAGAAATCCGTACAATCCACTCTAATACCATCCAATCCCATCCAGTTTGCCCAGCCAAACATGCCCTTAGGCTACCAAACAACCCTAAATCCACCGTGCCAAGCTACCCCTTAATACAGGGTGACAAACCCAACAAGACGATCTCAAATCCAGGGGGATTCAAATCGAGGGGCTCCGAATCGAGGGCTTTCAAATCCAGGGGCTCTAATCCAGGGGCTCTAACAGGTCCGTGATTCAAAACTTCTAACCTCATGTAGCTTTACAAATGTTTCAACGGTAGGCACGGCATCCTCACTTTTTCTTGTCATACAGGCTATTTAAGCTTGGATTTGCCTCATTTATTGGTCTCACATCTTAAAATGATCTGAAAATTGAATGAACGGCGAGGATTTCTAACAAGTATCACGGTGGGCTCATCTAGGTTAGCAGTTACTTCGTTGGAAAGGCTTTGGTAGGAAATCCGCGTACTCAAAATTCCCGTGGGTTGTGGTGGCGCACGTAATGTTAAATCCGCGTGCTATTTGGGGCGTCCAACTTTTACTGTGGGGTGACTCTCGTGCGCGAGTTAAAACCGTACAAACAGCTAGTGGGCCCCACGCACAGAACTCATGGAATAACTTACTCCTCAAGCAACTGAAGCGTAACCGACCTCATGAATAAAAAAAGGACGAGATAGATGAACCGTCCAAATTTGGAGCCACTAGATAGATTGAGTAATAAAAAAGTCATCCTAATCTATCCGTCAAAATCGGGGGCAAAGTTTAATTAAAAATAACCAACGGCCTGAATACGTTAAACAAGTGCCCAATAATCAATGGTTAAGATTTTCCAATCAACTGTAAGGGATCAGATTTTCCCACCTAAATTTTTTTATTTATTCATGTGTAGTCTCGCTCTCATGTCCTAAAATGAAATAATAAAAATAAAAATTGATGGACGGCATAGATAGCAATCCGCGCATGAGGTAGTTGGGACCGGGATTATGGGCCAATGTGATGTATGTGACTATATCTGTGCTGTCTACCCACATTGGAAGCTCATTTTAGAGCATGATCCAAAAATCGAAGTGGATCCAAATCTCAGATGGATACATAATACAGGAAACAGTGGTAATGGATCATTAAAAACTTTTGATGGACTACAAAAGTCTCAGATCAAAGCTGATATTGGTATGGTCCCTTCATTTAGATTTTTATGACCTTATCGACAGGTTGGATGGCAAATAAACATTCCGGTGGCTCCTGTGAAGTTCTTAACGGTGGGGATTCAATCACTACTTTTTCCTGAGATATGGTCCACATAAGATTTAGATCTTCTTCATTTTTTGGATCATGCTTTAAAAATGAGCTTTAAAAACGGTTGGACGGCGTGGATTTAAGGTACATATATACTGTGAGCCCCACAGTCAAGGGTCCCACCCTACCTCGGTGGATCCACTGTCTCACCTAATCCGCTCCCGTGCTATAATACATCACAGTGGACCCACGGTGAGGGCCACACCGCCTTGGGTAACGCCAGGACCGCACCTAATTCGCTCGCGAATACAAGCGCATCGGACGATTCTCTGGAATCTTCGGCGACTCCCATGGTAGAAATCGCTTGCAACACCTGTGATATATTGGGCCCAACGGGACGCACGCGTGTATGACATCTACTCCGTTCATCAGTTAAGCCACCTCCTTTTCACCATACAGATGAAAATCAGAGGTGTCCAAAAATTACCTGGGCTACAACACAGTACCAATATAAAATTATGCCTAAAATCTATAAATTCACTCAATGTGGCCCACCTGACTTTCCGATCAAACTGAGTTTATTAATGACTCTTCATCCTAGTGGGACTCATCTGATTAACGGGATGGATGGAATATAAACGGCATGATAACTCCAAGAATGTTTCTATGGTGAGTGCCCATATCGAGACCGTTCCTGATGGTATACGGCTTGTTTTCGTTTTGGACGGGCCTAATCTTTTACACGCTCATCACGCCGGACAACGAAGTCGGCCTCCATCTTTGTATAACGAGCCCATAGTTCCGTAATCCAGACCGTGGATCTGTTTTGTCCCACCGTAGATGGGCTATACTAAACATAGCCTTGATAAAATAATATCTTCAATTGAAAAAAATGTCATATCAGTCACTCGAATCTTCCAATGTGGTCGATTTTCTGGGCATCCTCCATCAGAAGTGGGACCAAACAGATGCATGGTCTAGATCATGGGACCGTGGGCCCACTTGTTAGAATTTAAAATCAGTGTAACCTCTACCAAGACTACGGCCACGTATCGTACAGACACGTTGTTCCACGAGCCACGCGCGGGTGGACTCTCAGCTGCTCTAAACGCTTGGCCCCAGCACAAGATCACTTAAAGCAGAGTTCAGGCCAAACCGTTCACAGGTGTGGCCCACTTGGACAAGTGGACCAGTGATGTTTACATTAGATATTCTTCGTGGTGGGGCCCATCTTTTTGGACGGCTTGAATTTGTGCAGCACTTGCATGCGAACCGCCTATATAATTATGCGTGTTCAGGACTGACTATCCAACAACAGCTACTCGCATTAGGAGCCGTTGGATTAAAATGGACGGTCCACGTTAACAACCCAGAGATTTAAAGCTTCGATTCCGAAGCGTAGGTTTTCAATCCAACTCCAGTTGGCAGCTTCGTTTTTCCTGGAGGAAGAGAGGTTTCCCTCTCCTCGTCTCTTCAGCCCTTCCATTTTCAGGTCAGTTGCCAGCAATCCGGTCCGTTCATCTCCTGGGCCCTACTGCGGATTGACCATGCCCCAAAAGTCTGGGATATTGGACCTTCCCAGCCGCTGGATCCATAGCGTCCAAGATCGGCGGCTACGATCATCCGAATCGCAGCGATTTTTGGGGCATGGTCCATCCGTGGTGGGGATCCCTAGGACTCCCTCAAAAGGCGTACAGATTGGAAGATGCCATGGAGCTGTTAGGGTTTTGATTTTTCATCTCCGACGGTAAGCCCCGATCTCTTCATCTGAAGTTTCTCGCCTGAATTTTAGAGATCCGTTTCGTTGAAATGATGGTGATGATGATGATCTGATATCAGGCCGCTGTTCCTCCTTTTGGAATCGATCTTCATCGTGATTTAATCGATTGCATGAGATCCAAACAGATAGCCTTTCATTTCACCAGGTCGATTTCGATTTCCTGTTCTCCGTCTTCTGAAGGTCGTTTGGATTCATTGAAACCTCAATATATATATATGTGTGTGTGTGTGTGTGTGTGTGTGTGTGTTTAGGTACTATGCGCTCGAGCTCACGATAAGCTCCCGTGAGGTCGAGCTGTGTGGGCCCCACCGTGATGCGTTTCGACCATCAACACCGTGCATTTGATGGGCCCCCTTTAAATTATGGGATATCCCAAAAATCAGCCGTATACGAAACTCAGGTGGGCCATATCATCTAAAATTATGTGAAGACACCGTTTAAAACATATAAAAGCACTTGGTGGGGCCCATCTGAAATTTGCATGCGTCTGAAACTTGGTTTGAACCCTCATCCAAGTGGGACACACATAATGGATGGGCTGGATTTGCAAACCACATGTCGGTGGGCCCAAAAAATGATTATGAATGTTTTAATGGTGCACGGCCCCTCTCAACTTCTGTATATGGTGTGGCCCACACAAGTAACGTATTGACTTGATTTTTGAGACCTAGGCCCACGATGGAATGGTGCATCTGACTGATGGCATCTGACTGATGGGGTAGATGTTCGAAACGCATCACGGTGGGGCCCACACAACTCGACCTCATGGGACGTTCCCATCAGCTCGAGCGCATAGTACCTTTTCCTTTATCTATATAAATATATATATACACACACCAATTTTACCCCTCCAGTTAGTTACTACGGGTGTGAATTTAGATTTTCCCCAAATCCATGGATTTATGAGGGTGTGGATTTGGGAAATTCAAGGATTAGTCAAATCCTCAATGAAAAACGAAGAAGGGAGATTTGAAATCCGTGGATTTCACTAATCCCTGCTGCAAATCCCCCACCCCAACAACCTCCTTGATTTATTGCGATGGGAATTCATCTACAGTGGTATGATGCCCTAGAAATCTTCTTTGGACCAATATCTTACGGTTGAGCAATTCCACATAGTAATCCTTACCTTAATCTTCTTCTTCTTCTTCTTCTTTTTTTTTTTTGGTTAAAGGATAAATTGAAAATTTTATTAAGGCTAAAAAATAGCAGCAAAGGAACTGGAAAAAAGGAACAGGGAGAAGCAAATTATGCTATGTAGTTTCTCACGTTGTGATTAGTTCTAGCTGCCGCTGTATCTCTATTTTTATTTTATTATTTTGGGTTCTTATTGCTTGGTATTGGAGCAGTGATGGTCCACCAACGTTTCTTTGAGTCTAGTTGCGTCTGTATCTCTATTTTTTTATTTTTATTTTGGGTTCTTATTGTTTGCTATTGGAGCAGTGATGGTCCACTCAACGGCCCATTGTCACGAGTGATTACATTATGGTGTTAGAAATGACGATGGTAGAGCACTTGAACGGGGTGTTTGGATTGGAAGTTACTTTAGATAAGCGGCATAAGTAGCTTATCTTGGCTTTTTTACTTATTAAGTAAATAAGCTTGTTTGGTAAACAATGTACTTGTCAGCTAAAAAGTAAAAAAGCATGTTTTGTTTCCAACATCACTCAAGTATTTCTCTCTCATTTTTGTTTGGTCCACCCTCATATTCACCGTGCATCAGGTGGGGCCAACCTTTGATGTGAGTTGTTCATTGTGGAGCCATAGGCCTCACCTTTGATGTGATGTAGGGCCCACCTTGGACGTGTGCATCAGGTGGGGCCAACCTTTGATGTGGGTTGTTCATTGTGGGGCCATGGGCCTCACCTTAGATGTGGGCCCTACATCATGTAGGCCCACCTTGGACATGAGCCATTCATCATGAGGGGTTGACCTTTAATGCGCACCATCCATTATGTAGGTGCCCCATTGATGTTGGCCATCCATGGTGGTCACCATCAATGTTAGTCCATCATGTGGGATTCACCTTCAATATCCACTGCCCATCCGGTGGACCATCCATCATGTGAGCCCCACCTCTTATGTTGGCTGTCCCGACTTGGATGTGGGCCACTCATCATTAGGGCTGACCTTGACATGGACCATCCATCATGTGGGGCCCACCTTGACATGGACTGTCCATCCTATGAAGCCCAACTTTGATGTTGACTGTCCGTCATGTGGGCCCCACCTTCAATGTGGACTGTCCATTATGTGGGGCTCACCTTGGATGTAGGCCATTCATCATTAAGAACCAACCTTCGATGTGGGCCGTCCATCATTTGGGCCCACCTCAATGTGTGCCATCCATCATGTGGGGCCCCACTTCAATGTCCACTGCCCATCTTGCAGAGCCCACCTTTGATGTGGACTGTCCATCATGTAAGCCCCACCTTTGAAGTGGGTTGTTCATCATATCCGTCATGTGGGGCCCACATTAACACGATGTCATCCATCATGTGGTATCCACCTTTGATGGGGACAGTCCATCATGTGGGGCCTTCTTTGATAAGGACTGTGAGAGAGAGCCTCCTTTGACATGGACTGGGAATGAGAGAAAAAAATAGAAAAGTAATAAGTCAACAGGTTTTTAAAAAATTATTGAAATAAGTAGCTTTTAGCTTATTTGGTGGTATCCAAACAGGCCCAAAAGATCAGGGAAGTTCTGCCTCATCCTTAATTTTTGCCGTGGTGCTGCTTGTCTGGGAGAGGTAATTGAATCATGGGCTTCAGCTGTTGGGGCAACATAGTTATTTTAAACCCCTTGACAAATCTAAGCTTTCCATCTGGTTTGAATCACTGTTCTGGCTTTCTTTCTAGAAAATCTGGCCATTTCCCTCCTCAGGTGGGCCATGGTTAAAACAAACCGTTATGAAAGTCCATCTGCTTTGTATGCTGTTGCCCACTTGTGGTGTAAAACGGTCTGTTTTTTGGATAGATCTAAACAGTGTAGCCCACATGATGGAAAGCTTGCATTCTTCTTAGTGATTTCAAATTCTCGCTGCAGCATGTAGGGTGCTCATGTGTGTGTAGGATCACAAAATCTGGATTCCAACCTTGTCTTGAGGTTTGTTAGTGCCTAGAATACATGCTGACTGCTTGCAACCGGTTACGGCTGGACTTCTGTTGTTGGAATGGTATCCTTTTTAGTGTCCTAAACTGTTTATATGTCATGCTTCACTGTGGATGAGGTATGCCCAGAAAACCTCTTAGATTGAAATATTTCAGTACTTTCATTATTCGACTTTTAAGGAGGCCATCCGTATTCATGCCAAAGGAGTGTGTCTAATAGTATTTTTTCCAGCTATTTCCATCCAAGGTGAGCTCAATCATATAGATGGTTTGGATCATGGAAAGATGACACGCCAGATCGTAAGGGCGAAAGTCCAGATGTATCTGATGGGAGCTTATCGGGCTGTCTCAAGGCAACATTTACTTGATGTGCATGGGGGATGTACATTTATTTGAACCAGCTATTCCCATCCAAGGTGAGGTCAATCATATAGATGGTTTGGACCATGGAAAGATGACCCCAGATCCTAGGGGCGAAAGTCCAGATGTATGTGATGGGGGCTTATGGGGCTGTCTCAAGGCAACATTTACTTGATGTACATTTTACTTGATGTGCATTGGGAAGTGGAATCGGTCAATTACCTTTTCATACATTGCCCTTTTTTTCATAAGGTGTGGGAGCATTTTCTTGTTCTCTTTCATATTGATTGAGTGATGCAAAGTCAGTTAAGGACCTCTTTCGGGCCTGGCATGAAGGTATGGTTAGCCAATCCGGGAAAGTTATTTTGAAGCTTCTTATTATGAATCGGAGGCTTCTTATTATGACGATCCGTTGGTGTATTTGGGGAAAGACTGAAATAGTAGATGTTTTTGGAACAAAGGATATTCCGTGGAAGATGTTATTAGCAAAGTTGAACTTGTCGCTTTGGAATGGGCATCCTATGTGAATGCAGCAAAGTAAAGTTGAACTTGTCGTTTTGGAATGGGCATCCTATGTTTTGGAATGGGCATCCTATGTTTTGGAATGCAGCAAAGTCTGCAATCTCTCTCTCTCTCTCTCTCTCTCTCTCTCTCGTTGTAGTTAGCTTGTATTCTTTTCTTGCCTTTTGGGGCGGGTATTTCAATAAAAGTATGCCATCTTTTGATTAAAAAAAGGCAAAGCGTGATAGTTGATAGCTGATATATAAGCACTTGCAAATTGCAAATGTGAACTTGTTCAACCCAAGTTAAACCCAACTAAATCAAGGGTCCCATTATAGATATCTGATCTTCCTAAAATCAGTTTTGTTTTATCATCCTAACCGTTTGTTGAATGGACCTTTGGTTGTTGAATTCAAACTGTTAGCTAGTTTCTGTTTCCGCCTTTAGTAAATGTTTGCTAATTGTCCACCTTGATACTAACATCAACTTAAAAGTAAGTATTGTGATCCTTTTAAATTTGGCCCATATGTTCAATGATTCATTTTGAGTTTTAGACCCATCTATTGTCATGGTTTTGAATGTCAGTATCGGTTGGGGTGTCATGATTTTGAATGTCGGTATCGGTTGGGGTGTTCTGATTCTGAATGTCGGTATCAGTCGGGGTGTCATGATTTTGAATGTCAGTATCGGTTGGGGTATCGGCCTGGCGGAGAAATGATATAATAAGGTGTTGTGTATCGGTATCTGGGTTGTATAAGTCATAATTTTTTTAAAGCAAAAGAAAATTGGAAAAATAGAAAAAACAATAAGATATCCAAGAATCCGTCATTATTTATTTATTATTATTATTATTATTTTTTGACCATGTATTGGACAGTGTATCAAACCATGATTTGATGAGAGTGTTGCATGTTGGTTCGACTTGTTGAAGGTTAAGTAAATGGTCTCTAATTTGACCATGAATCAAGCATGATTTGGTAAACTAGAGCTCATTGTATTGAAATACAAAAAAAAAAAAAACAGATGAAAAAATATATAAAAAAGGTGAAGGTCTAAATCTAGTCTAAAATGAGTTTTTAAGCTCTCTCACTTTTATTATTATTATTATTATTATTATTATTAATATTATAAAAATTATTTTAAAATTTTTTTATTTCATGATTTAAATGAAAAAAGAACAAACCTGAGTGAAAAAAAAAAAAAAATCAAAATTAAGCTTTTATGGTTGTATTGGCCCCATATCGGTGTTGATACAGGCTGGTACGAGTTATTTATTTATTTATTATTATTTTTTGTATTGGGCTGATACGAACTGTATCCCATATCCGCCTATGCCGATGTGGATAATGATACGGCTGTAGGATACGGTATTCATATCCATGCCTACTGTACAACCATTGTTGAGTGCATATAAAGCACACGTGCTGCTAGTATCAAAGTGTTTTTTTTTCCCCTTAAATAGGCTATAACATTACAGGAGTGGTTTGCTTAGCCCATACATGTGTATGAGCCGCTTCATGTAAACGCCACATCATGTGCCACTGCCAACTTGTTATACGTGTAAGAAGCTGTATATCATGTAGATCCCACCATCTACATCCCATGGACAAGATGTTAGGCTGTGCCAATTTTCTGGTAGGCCACAATGTTGTCAAACCTCATAGTAAAACTTGACTAGATTGATGAACTGATGGCTGGAGTTTGTGCCATAGCATCAAACTAATGTAAAGAACTTGATAGACAGCCCGGATCTCACAGTATATGCCACGATGGCACAGTTGTTGGCACGTGGCTGAGATGCCTTATAGATGGATGTTGGCTTTCATAACAAAATATGTTTTTGGTCTTCTGCTGTCTCTTTCATGCTTCAGTTCTAACTGGCGTTTATAGGCGCTGCTACTCGATCTTTTACTCATCTTCAATCCACAGCTGTTGACGGTATGATATTCTTCTTCTTTCATAAATTTTATTGTCTTTAATTAAAGTAAATTCAACATCAAAATGACATCAAGAGTCAACAAGGTTGGACCGTTTTGGACCAGATCACCCAACAAAAAGATTTGCTCCAATTCGGGTTTTAAAACAATGATTAAAACTGAAATATTGCTCCAATTTTTCTCATCAATGTTGCTAATTGCAACAAGTCATATCTATTGACCAAACTGTGGGATCTACAGAAAAGGCTCTGAGATGAAAGTCTTACGTGGGATTTGGAAAGGTGTTTGAACTAAAGCAACCTTGAGGATGAGGTTATTTTCATGGAAATGGAACATATGATCCCAAATAATATTGTCAGTGGAAATTATCCAATGACTGATTCATTTTGGCCTTGATCTATGGATAATGGTGCAATGGTCCCTTTTATCAGTGTTGGTACATGTTTCTTTTATGGAGTACATGTTGAGTAGCCTGCAAGCATTTGCAGGTTAATTTCCCAAAATATTGCCTCTGTATGATCTTTTAGTGGAGCATTAGATCTGCAGATTTGCTTTGAAATTGATGAACCAATGATCTGTCTTGTGTGTGTATTTCACTGGGTTTGGGCGTCTAAGTTTCCAATATTGGTTTATATATAAAAATGTTTAGTTATTTGAACCAACTTTAATTACATTACTGATGTTATATATAACCATGTGACAGCCTTATACAGTTTGTAACATTTTACATTATAAGCCTTCTGTATGAAGCTGGCTATATAATGGTCATGATATATGTATCAAATGACGAACGACCATTATATGGGCCAGTAGAAGTGAGACAAAATCCTATTGTAATGGCAGATTATCTGTGAACAGTTTAAATATAGAAAAAGCTGTGAAATTGCTAGCAATTGTAGCTGTTATAATGGTTTTATGAGGTTGGTTATGAAGGTCGTAAAAGGCATTATAACAGCTAGTCATTCTCTAAGATCGAAATTATGTTTTGAGGTCTATAATGGCTAAAGCGACTGTTATAACTGTTATAGTGACTATAGAGGTTGCAATGCCTCTCTCAAGAGAAAAATGTGAATACTTTTTTTTTTAGTAGGTAAGCTGGGACTGAACTTGAGATGTTAATGTTTCAACACGCCCTGTCTACCATTGAGCTACGCACTTGAACCCCAAAATTTCAACTGTTATGCAGTTGTAGTATTGTTTTGAAAAATTATGGAGAGAGGTATCAGCTTTGTTTGTCATTTACTTTTGTATTATATACTCTGCTGCACAAATAGATATGAAATTTAGATGAATTGGTGACATCACGTTGCTTGTCTTCTTCAGAGAATCAAAAACTTCATTAGGGAAGGAAGTCACCAACTGTTCTCACTCTTGACTAAAACCACTGGGGAATGTCCAACAACAACACTAAACCGTTATGAAATTGGTTATCAGAAAATGTCAAAGAGAAATGAAGGAATTTGAAAAATATAAACACACAAATTTGACCAAGATATATCGAATTGAAAATTGTTTGAAGGCTTCCAGATTTGGAATGCATCATGGACAAAAGGGTTTATCTTTACCCAACGAGGTTTGGGTGAATGGTCTTCACCATAGGTTTGCTCCCTAATCCCTATAGGTGAGGGTTTGATTCCACTCCTTGGCTTTACAAGGTACACATGGTTGTGGGTGATTGCCTGTATCTGCATGGATCAGTCTCACTTCAAAAAAGAGGTGGGGACACCCTGTGTCTTCAAAAAAAAGGGGGGGGTGGGTGGGGTTGGGGGTTAGTAACAATTTTTTTTCTTTCCTTTTTTTTTTTAAAAAAAAGAAAAGAAGAAGAAGAAGAAAGGTAACACTATCAGGGATTGAACCTTGGATCACTCACACATGCTACATTGTCTCTACCAGCTCATCTAACAAGCCAAAGGCTAAAGATTAGATGAGCCAAAGACTAAAGATTGAGATGTAATTGTGCTGTATACGTTTTGTACGTTACATCATTCTTCATTAATGGGGCTAGTTTCTGGCTTTTATTTTGTCCATCGAGTTAGACTAGACTTCCTGATAAGAAATAGAGCACATCATGTTAATGAGTTCCAAGTTCCTAGAACAAAGCTGTGTTCTTCCTGATAATATATAGATTTTGCCGTGTTACCAAGTTCCAAGTTTCCTAGAAAAATTAATCTAGGAAAATGAATGAGATTCCACATTAAGTGTCTAAGCAACTCAGTAATGAACCCAGAAAATAAATTGTAAGCAGTGTTTTGAATAGTGCCTGTAGCATAGCTTAGCTGCGGCCCTACATTGTTCTACCAAATAGGGTAGGAAACAGTTGAAGCTCCAAAATTGACAAGTGAACGGCTAAAGAGTAACAAGCATATTTAAATGGTGTAAAACAAACACAAAAGGCTAACTTTTATAAAAGAAAAGACTTCCGATTGTGAACCCCATTTCGATTGTAGAAATCCACAAAGCCATTGAATGAGAATACTTTGGCTGATCCAATTTGTTGTATTTTTGAGAGCATTGGAGGCCAAATGAAGTAAAGAATTAAATTTCCCAGTTTCTCTGTCCTTACGCCATGGTGTTCCATAACGGTCATTATGGGGCTGTATTGGCCATTACATAATGGTAATGGTGCCAACTGTTACGCGTTACATGAAAAAAAAGACCTGTATTGGGTCCTGTAATGGCTGTAACCGTAATGGGGCCAATGCAGTTTTTCTTTCCTTTCGGTTATTTAAAAAAAACAGAACAAAAAAGAAAAAAAATATTGTAATATTAACGGTGGTCGCTGTTACGGCTACCATTACTGTTACAACACACCTTGCTTATGGATTTGAAGCTCAAAAATTATGTTTTGATTGTATCACGTCATCAGCTCGATAGAGCTATGTTCCAACCCCTTAATATCTCTTAATGAGTTCTTTTTTATTTCGGATGAAGATTTATAATTTCTTTTGGCATTTTTGCAATTTGTTATTCTTTGTAGGAGGTTGACTCCTTTGCAATGTTGTGGTTTAGGATTATTTTACAACACTTCTCTGTGTGGGGCCTGCTGTGGTGTGTATTGGCTTGGCATGCGATCCATCCAGCCATCACGTGGGCCACCATGCTTCAGTGGAGGTGTTTGGTTGGGAGTGCATTATTTTTCTAGTGTGGCCTGCATGATGCTTGGATAGTTTGGTTTTCTTAGGTGGTTTACTGCTGTTCATTGTCTTCTACTGTTTGGCCCACGACCCAGTCCAGCAGAGTGGAGGCTTTTTGCTGTTTTTTTAGTACTTAATTTGTACTATTTATTATATTTCTTCTTGTGGCTGTACATTGATTTCTGTGGTGTGGCCTACTTGATGATCGGATAGGCCTGATTTTGTGGGGGCATTCCATCATCGTAGTGAAGGCTTTTTGCTATTTTTTATACTTAATTTGTACCATTTATTATATTTTTTCTTACTGTTTAAAAATAAAAATAAAAATAGAAGTATTGTGTGGCATATGCGCTGCACACTGTTAAAACACAGATTGTGAGAAATTGTTTTTACGGTGGCCACTTCAAGGTCGCAACCTTATTATTAAGTACATTTCGCAGCCATGCTTTATATAGTTATTTCCACAATTCACGAGCACACAACTTAAAAGTGGATTTCTGCAGCATATATAACCCAGAAACACTAACAGCTACATTTACAGAATGCTCGACGCTGTCCTAAAAGAAATGCATCCTAAAAGCTAAGCGGCCTTCTACAGTTTTTATTGTGAGATGAACTTTTGTAAAGATTCACGAGTATCTACCAATAAAGCAAGTATACAACTGCTGCTACCTTTGACTATGTTGCTGTAATGGCTATTTTGTAATTTTGAGAGGACCGGATGCAAGCCTAGAAATTAAATATAGCATGATAATCAAATTCTAGTTCGAGTGGGTTGGTTTAGAACCATCTTCTGTTTGTTAGCTTTTGCTCTGACTCATAGTTATCAGGAAAGCTTTTTCTTTTTGGATATATTCTTATTTGCTTCTTGAGAATTGCTATGGCATGGTCTCCATTTAGTTATCTATTTCCTAGAAGGATGCAGGAAACCCATTGCCTAAGGGCTTGTTTGGATGTCCCAGGCAATGTGTAAGTGCACTAAGATCTTGAAAAAAAAGAAGGTAACTCCACTAAAGTGGATTTCTGCTTTTAAACACTTCCAAGCAAGTGATGCTTATCAGTTGGTTGGAGCATCCACAGCCAAACGGAACCTTCCAAAAGAAGCTCAAGGAGTGGAGTAATGAAACGAGGAGGAAAAGTTAAGGTAGGTATGATGAAATTGTTAAGGCTCTTGCAAATTGGGACGAGGAGGAGAGTGAGGGGGCCTGACGGGGAAGAAGAAGAAAAGAAGACGACGACTATTGTGGGAAGACTATAATGAGATGAGTAGACTGGGAGAGAGAGCTTGAAGGCAATGATCTAGTGCCTTGTGGCCAAAGGAGGGAGATTGGAAGACAACTTTCTTTCTCCACATCTCTGAACAAGATGAAGAAAAGCTATTGAAAGAGTATAATGAGCTGAGTAGACTCGGAGAGAGCTTGAATGCAGAGATCTAGGGCTTTGTAGCCATGGTATCCAAAAGCGGTTACGTAATGGTAATGGTGGGTACCGTTATGCATACTGTTACCATTATGTGTTATGGGGCTGTAATGGCTGTTATAGAAAAAAAAATGGCTTGCAACGGCTGTTACATTCCCGTTGCTGTTACGGCCCGTATTGTAACGGTAAAGGATAGTGACCGCTGTGGCCACTGATACCGTTATTGAACACCTTGCTTGTGGCTAAGAGGGAGATTAGAAGACAACTTTCTTCCTCTGCATCTCTGACTCGAGAAGAAGAGGCAGTGTGATTAATAAAAATCAGTTTTTTTTTTTTTTTTTCCTGGAATGAAAGAATCTATGGACTGGTGTTGGATGGTTTGGGTTTTAATGCTATATCCAAGATGTTCTGTAATGGTAACGGTGGCAATAATGGGCACCACCGTTACCTTTACGATACGGGGCATAACGGCTGTTACGGCCCCATAACGGCCGTTACGGATTTTTTTTTTTTTTTTTTTCCTTTTTTTTTTAAATTTTTTTTTTTTTTTTTAAAACTGAAAAAAACCTCGAAAAACATATATCTACCCCATAATGTTGATTATAAGGTATGAAAAACATGTATTTGCCTCATAATAGACCATTATGGGGCTGTTATGGCCTTTATAGGGGATGTAACGTGCCGTTAACGGCAATTATGGGTAATTTTTTTCTATAATGGCCGTTACGACCTTGTAACGCATAACGGTTGCCACCGTTACCTTTACGTAACGGCCTTTACGGCCCTGTAACAGCCTTTATGGCACACCATGACTATATCTCAGTGGAAGAGGCAGCTCTTCTTGAAAATCAATTTGAAGAAGGGGAAATTAGAGGGTGTGGTCATGGAGTTCGAGAAATATAAGGCCTTGGGTCCTGGTGGCTTTATGTTCAGTGTCTTTCAGAACTGTCAGGAGGCGATTAAGTCAGCTAATGAAAGTTATTTTGTGAGAGGTAAAGACTATAGATTCTACCTAATTATGGACAAACCAAGACTAAAAACTTTTGCCAAGTTTTAAGAAGGTTATTTCGACTATTATTTCTCCATTTCAAAGGCTTTTTATCAAAGGGAGGAAATCCTTGATTCAGTCCTCATACCAAATTAGTTCAACCATTCTTGAAAGTAGGTGAGGGCTCTAGGGTTGGTGTGCAAAATTGATATCGAGAAAGTTCATGGTCACATTGAGTGAGATTTTCTCATATACGTGAGATAGTACATGGCCGTGTACATGGCCGTGTCATTTTCGGCAATCTTAAGTTGGTTGCCAGTTGTTTCATGGCTTGGTGCCGGGGGGATCCCCCATGCCATTTCTATTCTCAATGTCCACTGAAGGCCTTAGTGAAGTGTTTTACAGGGCACGGAAGTGCAGCCTCCCAGAGGGATTTTGGGTTGGTCAATTGGCAGCAACGACATCCCAATTGCAATTTGTCAATGCGACTCAAGTATGATTTGATAGGATGGCAGTTTGCATTTTGACTGTCAGATATTTTGAGATAAGTCTCTCTCTCTCTCTCTCTCTCTCTCTCTCTCTGTGAAAGATGCAGTCTCTGTTCTTAGGTTCAATTTGGTAAAAAGTTAAGAGTGTGAAAGAGGGAAGATGGGGCAGTTCTCAAAGAGATTGGGTCGTAAGATTGAGAATTTTGCGATCACATTGCTGGATCTTTCACTAGGGCCTAAGACCCCAGCCGCTGTGTGGGACCCAAGATTTGAAAAATTCGACAGAAAGGCTAGCTTTGTGGAAGAGGAATTGTCTTTGGGAGGCAGGGTAACACTCATAAAGCAAGCAACCTTATCAAATCTCTCCAAGTAGTATCAATCCTTGTGGTGTTTGGTAAGAAATTAAAGAAGATTCAAAGAGACTTCGAATGGTGAGAAAAAGAAATTCCACCTTGTCGAATGGAAAGAAGTCTAAATATCGAAAAATGAGGGCGGCTTCATATTAGGCCATTACAGAGGTTGAGGGAAAGAAAATGGCCTTCTATGCAAGTGGTGGTGGAGGCTTTATGGGGAGAAGAATGCTCTCTGGTGGAAATTTGTTTGCAAAAGGTAAGGAGTTCTGATAGGGGGTCAGATCTAGTCTTGGTAAAAATTTAGCAAAGGTTCCAATATTTGGAAATACATTTCTTCTTTCGAAATATGGAAAGGTAAAGATTTTCCTTTTAGAGAAGTTTCAAATAAAGAACTGATTGTCAAAGTGTTATGGATTCCATGGAGGCTGGGATGGTTTGGAACCTCAATTCTTGAAGAGATGCAAAAGATGAGGAAAATGATGCCTTTCCTGACTTTCCTGTAGCTCCAGTCTTGTTTCCTTTCCGGAAGAGATGGAGAACACTAGAGGGTTAGTTTGGAATGTTGAAGAAAAGGAGAATGATTTCCATGGAGATCTACTTTTCTACTGCTTTGGGAGAAAGTAGTAGTGGAAATAGTTTTCCATTTTCACAATTTTCAAAACATGTTCTATGTCAATTTCCATGGTTACGAGAGACGGCTCTCACTATTTGACTATTGACCTTTTAACATTTCTATGAAAAACAACTTTGCTAAACAAACAGAGTAAACTAAAAAAAAAAAAGAGTATACTTGAACTTGATTGATTTTTGTGGTTTCCCCTATCAACAGGATTCCGTTGCTGCTTTTGGTGTCCACTTTTTGGTTTCTCCCTATCCAAACATGTTTATTGAAAAGGAATTCCTTTGGTAAATTATCCGCAAGATCTCTCTCGCTCTCTCTGACTGATTTTTTCGAAGCTCTCTTCGAGGTGGTTATCCTTTGCCATAGGCATCAGTTTGGAATTTAGCTCGCATGGAGTTTTGTGGGATCACGTTTTCTTTCAACTGTATACCCCTTGATTATTTGAAGTCTCTACATCATCAACCTCCTAAAG
The DNA here is from genome assembly GCA_030180095.1 of Magnolia changhungtana. Classification (NCBI taxonomy): domain Eukaryota; kingdom Viridiplantae; phylum Streptophyta; class Magnoliopsida; order Magnoliales; family Magnoliaceae; genus Magnolia; species Magnolia changhungtana. The sequence continues at coordinate 8,494,095 of JASAUF010000220.1, forward strand.
AGGGGTGGTGTGAAAAGGATGAGGAAACCTTGCATCAACTTTTTCCCAATTGCTTTGTGGCAAACTAAACATGTTTGGATCTCTTGCCTGTTTAGATAGATGGAATCCATATTGTAGATGTGGAAGACCTCTATGGAAACGGAAAACTGTGGAATTCAATAATGATTCTGTTTTTTTTTTTTTTTGTTTACAATGTAGTTTTTTTTTTTTTTTTTTATAGAAATGTTAAAAGGTCAACAGTCAAATGGTAGGAGCTGTCTCTTGTAACCTTGGAATTTTGACTGATGTTTTTAAGAAGTCAATATTTGCATTTTGAGTAAAACCCTGGAAATGGAAATTAATTTCCGTTTCTATTTTTCTCAAATGGTAAAAAAGTAGATGCCATTGAAATTTGTTTCTTTTCCAAAGTTTCCATCATTCTGGGAAAAAAAAAGGCACTTAGGAAAATGCTTGGAGATGTTTTCAGTGGCTGGGTAATGGTTTGTGTTAAGAAAAGAGGAGAGGTGCTACGGTGATTGCTTCCTTTTGTGCTTGGTTGGAAGATTTGGTAGGGGAAAAACTATCCAACGTTGAACAAAAAAAAGATTTCCTTAAAAAAAAGGTTAAGAAATATCTATGTCGAGATTTGGAGAGAAGATTAAGGGAATCATCATTGTTTGGCTCTTTATCCCTGATTTTCCAAGGCATCATCGCTTCCAAACTTAGTAGATATTGATTGTCCATTTTGACGAGCCAGGATCCAATTACCATCCAGGTGATCCAATGGGTCTCTCCTAGGTGTGTGGAAACTCAATTTCAATGGGAAGTCCATAGGTAATCCTGGTCCTTTTGGAATTGGTGAATTATTAGGAATGAAAATGGTTGCAACTTTCATGGCATTTTCAGGTTTCCATCCTTTCAGGTGTATCTGTGGCTGTTTCTTTCGTTGTGGGAAGGTTTCCATGTTTTCAACGGAAAGTTCTGTGGGGAGGTTATTGTGGAGGGTGGCTCAATTGAAGTTACTAATGGGTGTCAAATGTGGGAGTTAAGCCATCTGTTTTAATGAAATTAGGTATATTAGTTCTAGGTTGAAACATTTTGTTCTGCCCTTCATAGGAAGACAAACCAATTTCATCACCAAGGCATTAACAAAGGCGGGTGGCATTCATGAAGATCTTTGTATTGGGGTTTTGCTTCCCATTTTGTATTGCTTTTGCTCTTTCTTTTATTTATTTATTTATTTATTTTTTAAAATTATATAATAAAATACTAGTTACCTCCTCAAAAGGGAAAAAAAGGTGTGCTTGTAGCATCATCCTTGTGATTATTTCATTTTGGAAAGTCAAATATCAAGTAGAAACATTTAGCATTTTAGCTTTTAAACAGACCACAACAAAGCATGTATCTAAATTTCACCTTTCCATTCAATGAATTTAATGGTTTCATGTAAGGTTGTACAAGTAGAAATTGCTGAATTCGGGTAACATTTTATTGGTATTGTCAATTTTCCTAATGCCTTGATCAATGAATGTCTTGACATCTTTTATAAGATATGTTACAGTGAGTTGTCCTTCTTCCCGCCAAAATCCAAGTGACTTTATTTGCTACTTGCCTCTGTAGGATTGGATACATACGACATTACAATTTAGGCAGTCTGTAATTGTTTCATGTCTGTGACCCTACATTTCTTTCTCGTCCTCTTGGGCCTACATGTAATAATTGGGCTTTGCGGTTATTAGTGGGAGGAACTCTATTGGCAGGTGAGTGGTGTCAATGCAAACTTCTTCATGGACAGTTCGAAGAGCCCGGGTAGAGGAGGAAGGTGGGCAGCCAATCGTAATTAGTTTGCCAGGGTACCATTTCAAAGCCAACTCAAGCTGTTGGGAGAGACTAAGATGATGATGGTGATGACACAATTTAAAATAGGAATATTCAAGAATGCAGCAGTAAATAATACAACTTTTACTGTTTAGTACATGTAATTTATGATTTATTGTGGAGTATTTTGAGTGCACTAATGTTTTCTTGATATTAGAATAAAATGTTTGTGAAACTCTTCTGTTCCTGTGCCTGCTTCCTTTACCCATGCCCATTTCCTGCTTCTGGTAGTTATGTAATGGATACTTTTGTATACTGTCTAATTTCGAACATGCATTATATGTACTGAGTGGGTGAATTTCATGGCTTCACTCTCCCTCCCTCACTCCCTCTGTAGGCGGCACCCCCTGGCAGGAATATCCTTGGTGGCATTACTCTATGGGGCCCATGAGAGGCGTGTGTTTTATTTATCTATTTTGTCAGTTCATTTTAAGGCATGAGCTAAAAATGAGGCAAATCCAAAGCTCAACTGGACCACACCATTCGAAACCATGTGACTTAATTAGGCCTACTTTGAAACCTTCTCAAGGCCCATCGTTATGCTTATTTGCCATCCATGAATAAAGAGAGAACGCGTGTATGTGTATGGGCATGATCCATTACTTTTGTGGCCTCTGAGAAGTTTTCAATGGTGTGCATATGCATCTCATTTTAGGGCATCCATTCCTACCAATTTTGCAGCTCAATCTACCAAATTATAGGTGGTGAAATCACCACTGTTTACTGTGGTGCTGTCCACCTGAAATTTGGATACGCTGCTTTTTGGAATATATGGCAACTTTAGGCAATAGATATTGGGTTTTTTTTTTTTTTTTTTTTCAAGTTATCTAAACCGTATCTATGTTTTCCTCACTAACCATTTCGAGTATCCAGAAAATCTTCCATACTAAAATATTTCAACTCTTTCATTAATTTCTGAAGTAAATATGATCAAAGGTGGAAATATTCCAATTTTAAAAATTCTTATTTTCGGCTTTCAATGTCATTTCATTGGTGTGCATATGCCGGTCAATACATGCTTGATAATGATGGACCTACATGTTTATAATGGTTTCAGAGCCGATAGATCCCCCAACCACCATTAACTCCAGCGACCACCATTATATCCAGCAACCACCAAACCATCCCTGCCACCAAAATCGACGACTGCCATTAATTCCAACGAGAACCATCTTGTACATCTCCGCAAGCAGCAACAGTACTCCTAGTAACTGCTGTGTGTGTGCAGCTTCCTCTACAGCTGCTCGAATTACAACGACGATGACGATCTTTGCAACGAATTTTGTGCGCCGTGTGAGGAAAACACCTCTACTCGCTGCCACTTCTTCTACATCTTCATCACTGTTCACTAGCACCAACTTTCGTACGTTTTTCAATAATCATATATGGTCGGGCCAGTATAACAAGTACTTAAAAAAAAATAAAAAATAAAAAAATCTGATTATGTATTTGTTGCGGATGCTGATTATGCACACACACACTCACTCCCTACACCTGGGGAATTCCACCCCCCTATGGATACTCGAACCCTGGAACGGGAGTTGAAACTCCCAAGAGTCTACCACCCATCCAAGAGTAAGGATCCAGATGCTGTTCCTACTTATGCTCACTAGAACCAAGTTGGTTACAAATCCCTCTACTGTTTTAACTACAGCCATTAACGATGACACCGAGCTGCTTACCATTCAACAAGCCTTAGCTTGACCGAAATGTACTAGTGCAATGCAAGAAGAGCTAGATGCCCATGATTGAAATCAAACTTGAAAACTTGTACATTGCATTGCCGGGATGAATGTGTTAGGCTCAAGATGAGTGTTCAAAACAAAGCTTAAGTCTGTTGGGTTTGTTGATGCAGAAATCTGGTTAGCCTTCCCCGGACCTTCGTATATCTGCATGAGGAATGGACAAAGGAGATCTTGGCTAACACAGGGGACTCTTCAATGTCTAAATCGGATAGAGCATCTAGGTCTAGTTGAACAAGGGATTTTAGGCTTAAGATTGTGCGTACCTTTCACCATTGGAGGGACTCCTATTTATAGATGAGAAGGGATGGTGGCGTAGAGGAGATCTCCTTATTTAGCAAGGGTGTGTTATAGTAGGATTCGGATCTCGTACATGTCATGAGGATCTCCCAAAATCTTTAGCTAGGATCTCGTGCAGATCCGTATTGCAGTCAATTTTCTAAATCATCGGCTGGGATCTTAGATAGACGCTGCTGGGATTAGGTCGGAACTAGCAAAAGAAGGGTTGTGCCGACCTGGGGTTATACCCATCTGACCTCTTTGGCAAGTAGTAGTTGAATTTCTTCTGGCATAGGGCCAATCAATAGGTTTTCTGACCTGCTGACGAGAGATCGAGCTCGACCTCGTCCCTTACTCGATTTGTGGCTAGAGGTCGAATCTTCAGTTGTATGTATCTTTTGTTGTCCGACCTGGCGAAGTACACAAAGTCCCGACCTGACCTTATCCTTTTGTTCGGTCCATTTCCCCCACAACATTAAGCCCCCATACTTTCAAGGTAACGTAGTGGGCTTGACAAGTAGGTTGGTCTTGGTCAGGTCGGACTATTATGTGCATAGGACGTCGAGTTAGCTTGTCATTAATGTGGAGTAAGGCGGTGTGCTTCAGGAATCGAGGTGTATCCATAGTCATAATACTCTACGTTTGAGATGATGTGCCATGGCTCAAGGTCACGTGTGTCGTCAAGATGCCTTTTTGGTGCTCGACATATGGGGTAGTGATGCGTGGCTTGTCCTCAGTCATGGAGCTATACAACGAGTGGTTGTGTTCCACGTGTTTGAGCAGGAATGTTGAGGAGTCATTTTTCGGTTGCGCATTAAATGCAATCATTAAGGGCTCTTACGGACGTGCCTGCTATAAAAAGGGGCGCCCAAGCATCGTCTAGGGTTATTTGCCCTTCTTCCTCTCTTGCCCCTTTTTCTGTGTTCGTCCTCCTTCTCCGACATAGGCGATTTCCGGCGAGATTTCAAGTTCTCCCCCTCGGTGAGCCTCGCATCCATTTTTCTATTCCCCTCCCCTCCTTTGTCTCTTTCTTTTTCTTTGGGATTTCAATTTTCGGCAAATTTTTTTCCTGGAGAAGATATTCAGATCGCCTGACCAGTGGGGAGGGGCCTTTCAGCATGGTGATGGTGGGGCAGATGAACTTCTCCCTATGTCGAACCACCATCACCGTTGGTGGCGATGAGCGATAGGGATTTCCATGCATCCCACGAGTCGTGGATGGCAGATCGGTCCTCGGTTGAGCGGCTAGAGCATGCGGGGGGGGGGGGGGGGGGTTGCTTACCTTAGTGATTGAAGAAATCAATGGGTCTTCGTCATAGGGAGAGGAGAAAGGGCCGGTAGGGTCCTCGTCGACGGAGTCCGACCTAGCGCGGATCAGGTTGGGGTATCATATTCTTGAGTATGTGCTACTCCGAGCTCCCCACCAAACCCTGTAATGTAGAGGTGGACATTTTCCAGGTCGCCCTCTAATGCGGGTTGGGGCTTCCCCTGTAGCCCATCGTTAGGAAAGTTCTCACATATCTGGGGTTAACTCCCGAGCAGCTGATCCCTAATGCCTGAAGGGCATTGGTGGGGGTATTCATTCTTTGGTCCGAGCTCGACCAACCCGAGTTGATTGTGAATAGAGGTGGGCATCGAGCCGAGTCGAGTTGAGGTGGGCCAAGCTTGGCTTGGCTTGTCCATGATGTACTCGAGTTCGAGCTCGAGCTCGAGCTTGGCCTTGAGCTCAACCTTGAAGCTTGACTTGTTTGCCAAAGCTATCGAGTTGAGATCGAGTCGAGCTAGTGGTTCGAGTCGAGTCGAGTTTACCTCGAGTCGAGCTCGAGCTTGTTGGGTGAGAGAGTAATGAATTTTGTTCTTGATCCTCCTCCATTGACGAAAAAGTCAAAAATCTTAAGAGAATCAAAGCAAAACCCGATGAAAAAACCAAACAAAGCTTCGAATTGGATGAAGAAACCTGTAAGAACCGATCTGTTCTTGATCTTCTTCCACCAGCAAAAATTCAAGTACTAGAAAAGAAACGGAGCAGAACACAGATTAGAAATCCAAGTACAGAGCTCTAGCCAATCAGATCATTTGATTTCCTTGAAGCTCTAACAAATCTAAGAAGAGCCCATCTCGAATTTCTTGGGTTTCTCACCTAAGAAGTAGATCTCAAGAGATTGAAATCATACTATTGTGAAGCTCAAATGAAAACTGGTGGTGGTGGTTGGGGCGAGCGTGCGGCTGGTAATGGGCAGAGAAAGAGAAGAAAGGGAAAGGGAAGGGGGTGCGTGCGGTCAGGTAGAGACTTTAGGGTTTGTTTTTTATTTTTTTATTTTTAAGTTTAAACTTAAAACTTATATTAATATAATATATATATATAATATAATATAATATAATATTTAATATATTTATTAATCGAGCCGAGTCGAGCTCGAGTTCAAGCTTCGAGTCAAGTCGAGTCGAGTTGAGATGCCCCCTGGTCGAACTTGGCTTGAACTCAACTCGAGCTTCAAATAATTAGCTTAGCTCGGCTCGAATCGACCATTCAAGCCGAGTCAATCAGAGCTAACTCGAGCCGAGTCGAGCGAGCTTTTCGAGCTAGCTTGACTCGTGAACAGCCCTAATCGTGAATGAGTTTCTCCACCTGAACAAGGTGAAATCCAACCCTTTCCACGAGAGCTAGTACTATTTCGTTGCTTGGCAGAGGACTAGTAAGGCCCTAATCATAGACGTCCCGACTTCGAACAAGAATTGGAAGAGCATGTGGTTTTGGGCGTCAGGAGATTGGGAGGCTAGGTGTTTTTTTGGCCATCATAACCATCATTCGATGCATGACCTCAGTCTGGCTACTTATGTACCTATTAGTGTTCTCAGTTTAAATACAAAATTGCTCGACCTAGGCCCTTTCGTATTCCCGAACATGTAGAATACTTAGTTGTACATCTCGGAGTGTGATCGTCATCTCTTAAGGAGAAACGGTCTAAGAGGTTGAAGCCCCTTCTTGATTCCCGATATTGAGTGTTTGACTACTAATCAAATTTAAAACTTCGGGCGTTCTTGAAGCAGTATGTCTTCGATTGGAGGTGGTGCGATTGGTGTGGAAGGTTCGACCCCAATGATTCAATTACTCATTGTATTCATAATTCTGATAGTCAATGTTACACCGGTAAGTTAGAGATAGGGTCTTACTAAGTGTGCCAAACTATTGTTGTAGTTGTTTTCAAATTTGGCCATGTGATAAGTGCAAGTCTATATACCAGAATTGAATGTGCAACTCAATTTAAACCAGACAACTATGACCCTAAGCGTTGAGATAGGCAGATACATAGTATATGACCAAGATCGAATGTGATTGGCCGCCTATTCAGCCATACGCTCAGTATGTAAATAGGATCAGGTGATATTCAAAAGGTAGGGCTTGTCCTTTGATGATGGGTTACACTTTTGCTTTTCGTAGGAAAGGACTTCTCAGTACAAATAAAAAGACCGTGAAAGGAATCCTTACCATCAATGGTGAAGAGTAGTTGCGAAACACCTTCCTATATGGAGAACTGAATCTAGTGTATGAATGACACTACAACAAAAAGGGGATTAGCCAACACTTTCGAAGTCGTCTTTTGCCGGCTCTGAGCAAAATCGAGCGCTGGTAAAGGAAATGTATAAATACAAAAAAAAACCTATTCATTCCCATCCCAGCCCCCGACTCTCTCCTTCTCCCGCTTTCGATTCTCTCTCTGTTCTCTCTCTGCAACTCCACGAACGGACTCTCTCTGCGCAACTCCAGCTGACTACCCACCGTGGCTCTCTCTCTCTCTCTCTCTCTCTCTCTCTCTCTCTCTCTCTCTCTCTCCCTCCCCTACTGCCAAGCAAGAGATCTCTCTCAATCGGGCGGCGAAGCAACCTCCATATGTGATACAATCACTCTCGATTTTCCTCTCTCAGGTCTCTCTTTATCTCTCTCTGTGTGTCAATGTCGCGCTCAATCTCTTTCTTGAGATCGATTATCTTTAATGTTGAAACCCTAATTAGGATTTTTACATTGGTGAATTCCTAATTAGGGATTTACAATGTTGAAACCCTAATTAGGGATTTACTATATATGTTGAAACCAAACATTTGAATCTCCATGCTATCATCCTGGGGGTACGAAACATTTGAATCTCCATGCATGTCATATGTCATATTTTATAGAGCATATACCTTTCTTCTCTTTTCTTATTCCATCTATACTCACCCTGATTTTGCCCATGTCAATTAGTTCTCAAGTGCTCATGGATATGTTCATTTAGCTAAAGTTGTGTACATGATGTTTGAAACACTCTTGATTTGTGCATTGTCTCTAACTTACCTGCTTGATCTTTACTCCGGCATCGGCTCTGATTTTGCGGCATTGATTCTCATTGGAAGTTGGTTATTGGATTTTGCATTTTTTCTTAGTATTGCCTATTTTATGGTAAAACGAGAAGCAGAAATATCTTGCTTTACCATACAGATTGTCTGCCACTTCATAGGGTGCTTTGGTGTTTCTTGTCATTCTTTTTATGCCTGTTCTATTATTTTGTGATTACAAAAGTGCCATCTAGATAACTAAAATTCCGAAGTCCAATGAGTTTCCCAAACATAATTGGACAGCCATGAATGATTATAATATTTCACAAATGATACTCTGCTATATGAATGTGGACTCTGTTACATGAAAAGGAAAACACCTCTAGCCGTTTGCATTATGAATATATTGCTCAGTGTCCGACATGAAACGGGATGTGCCCGTTTGCATGAACACAACAGTTTGGGCCCTGACCTAGGGATTAAGATGGTCCATTCAACAAGTGGGGCACAACTTGTTGATTTTGAGCAGCCTATATAATAGACTATTACATAACTCCTGTGGGAGTTTGTGCTCTCATTGTCGGTCACAAGCTGAATTTATCATCGCTGGTCCCATGCAGTACAAAGGAATTGAGTGGCAGCTAGCTGAAACATTTGCTGCTACTTTCATCGTAATTGAATTATGGCCCTTGGTAGAGTGGAATGGCGGAACAAGATACTGATAGCTGAATTCTGTTTGTTGGGGTAAGGTTTACATGATGGTGATGACGATTCAACTGGTGGGCCGTGTTTAACCTGTATTGTCAGCCAAATCGATTTAACTGTCAGTGGGTTTTTTGGACAGCTATTGGGAATTTCAGCCTGATTCTTGGGCTGGGACAGCTAACCACTGGGGCCCACCTAAGGTTCTGGACCATCCAAATCATCACCTCGTGCATGGTCCAAAATCAGTATGTGATCCTAACCTCTCAATTGGTGGCCACTGAATTGATAACCAAAAAATAAAATGGTCAGAGACCAAATTCAAGTGGCAAAATCAGACGGAAACCAAAATGGACGCTGAGCACATTCCTTTATTTTTTTTTTTCGTTTTCAGAAAGGGTGGAGCATACTGCCAATAACTTTGTTGATAATGAAAAAAAAGTGCATATTCATATGGGTGGGCTCAACAAAAAGACCAGGCCACGGCTATACATGATTAATCTAGTGAAAAATTTCAAGAAATTTGCATTAATGTAGTGAAAATTTTATAAGTTTCTTCTTCTTTAATGAAGTTTAATCACTCCGTTAGAAATTAAAATGCTTTTGGTAAGCTGGTTACATCAATTCCAGCCACTTAGACCAACCTAATGTTGTATTTTATACTTTGCAGCAAATGGGCGCGTTCTTTGGTTAAGAGAACTAAAATAGTCAACAGAAGAAGATCATCACCAAGGGAAATCTCGTTCTTGGAAAGTTCTGGACTACCACTAGTTTATGTCTATTGTATATAAGAGGTATATCTTGATATACTTGAATTTCTGATCAAAATTGTTAAACTATCTCTCTCTTAATTATTGTTAATCTGTCTCTGTTAAATTTGTTAAAACCTTTATCTATCTATTTATGTTTCTTTCTTTCAGATGTAAAAAAATTAAAAAATAAAAAATTGTCTAATCTATCTAATCTATCTCTCTACAGGTAAATTAAAATTACTAGCAACAAAACCATTTAAGATAACTTCATATTAATCAAATTAGAACTGCATCACACACTCACTCTCTCTCTCTCTCTCTCTCTCTCTCTCTCTCTCTCTATCTATCTATCTATCTAGCTAGCTAGCTACCTATCTACCTAACTTCAGCAACAAAACTGTTTATGATGACTGCTATTAATGAAATTAGAACTATCTCCTTTATGACATACGTGTCAGGAATTTTCTCATGTTATGGTATTTGTTCCATTGTCATTTGGTACTATTCTGGCCCACATGTCAGGACGTGTCTTATGCATTTTATGTTGAGATTAGACCGTTGGTTATTTGTTCCCATTGTCGTTTAAATTTCATGTTCTTTTCTTTCGAATGGTAGAATAATTGACAGTGCAAGTGATGAGATTTGTGTTGAAAAGCAAGTGGTGAGATTTTATAAGAGTGCAAGGACATATTTTATAAGATTTGAGTTAATGCAGTACTAGGTCTAATCCAGTTCTTATTTTCACTTGACAGAGACATTATCTTTTCTAACACCTAATTATCATCTGGGTTGTTTTTAATCATAGATTTATTTTTTACCATCTGAACTTGCTTCTTCTTCTTCTTCTTTTTTTACCATCTAAACTTTGGTTATCTCAAACTGTAATTATATAGCATTTTATACAAAAGTCTGTATGTCTATAGATTTTTAAGTTACTTCATCTTGCATGTAAGTAGTCAGATTTGAGTCTATTACTGGATATACTATTGACTTATGCCAGGCGTCACAGACACTAATATCGGGAATAATAATAATAATAATAATAATAATTTTTAAATAAAGGAAACCTTTGCTTTTCTTTGAAAAATTTAAAGTTGCACTCCATTTTTTAAAACTAAATGTTTGCAATTCAATTCACATATTTTCCTCAATTCGGTTCACTTGTGCATTCAAATAAAACCTATATGTGCACACAATTTTAACTGTTGATGTATCTAGTCTATATCAAGTTTTGCTACATATGTGAGAACAACTGAGAATATGAAAGTAGCGCGCGCTGCAGGAACCAAATTAAAGAAGTTGGTTGCAAATTAATGAAGCAGAAGTATCACAGATCATCCGTAATAAGACAGACCCATTGCCATTGTCATCCTGGTGCACATGAAATAAAACCATTCAATGTCAAAAATATATAAACCTGCAATATTTTTTCTTCTTTCTAGAAATCATAACACTTTGTTGTAAAAGCAGCATGAAAAAGATATATTTCGTGTTCTCAAATTTTCACATTATCTATAAATGCCCTATTCATATTAAGTGTAAACCATGGAATACTGTAAACAAGGAGAAAATGATGAAGGCTTTTAGGAAAATGATTCTCCTTTTGGTTTTCTGTGTATTTGAGACAACCCTAAAGGGTTGAATATATAGAGCTTTTTAATGACTATACAAGGTAAAATGACAGATACAAAATCCTCTACTTATACATCGTCTATCTATAGAATCGGCTATACAAGGCATGTGGCTTGTCTAACATCCCCCCTCAAATTAATGCCGGTCATCGACAAGTAATAGTTTACCGACTAGAAATGAGTGACGTGCAGAAGTGACGGACTTCGTGAGAATGTCTACAATCTGATCATGGGATGCGACATGTGGAAGATAAATGAGCCGAGACTGAAACTTCTCGCGGATGAAATAACAGTCAACTTCAATATGCTTTGTCCGTTCATGAAAAATTGGATTAGCTGCAATCTGAATGACACTTAGATTATCTGCATAGAGTAGAGTAAGATCTTGTAGATGAACGCTCAAGTCAGAAAGAAGTCCACGTAACCAGATAAGCTCACTATAAGCAGCTGACATTGCTATATACTCGGCTTCCATGGTTGATTTGGAAACAGTGGCTTGCTTCTTACACTTCCAAGTGATGAGAGAAGTGCCGAGAAAAACACAGTAGCCAATGGTAGATCTGCGTATGAAAGTATAACCGACTCAGTCAGCATATGAATAAGTACGAAGGTCCAGAGTGGTCGTGGAAGAGAAGAACAGAGATCGATCCAGAGTTCCATGTAGGTACCGTAAGATGCGCAATACTGCAGTCATATGAAGAGTCCGAGGAGGAGAAACAAATTGATTGACAACTTGGACCATGTAGGCAATATCAGGGCGAGTCATTGTTAAGTAAATCAGACTCCCAACCAAATGGCTGTACAATGTGGGTTCCGCAAGGAGATCACCATCGTCATGACCATATTAAATGTTAAGTTCTGAGGGAGTCTGAATTATCTTCTGATCCATTAATGAGGCCAAAGTGAGAAGATCCTTGGTATGTTTACACTGGCTAACCAGGATTCCACATATAGAATGTGAAAATTCAAGTCCAAGAAAATATGTCAGATGTCCTAGGTCCTTCATCTTGAAGGATGACTTCAGAACTTCCGTTAATGCTGAGATGCCAGAAGCATCGCTACTAGTCAGAAGTAGGTTGTCAACATATACGAGAACAATGACCATTCTATGCTCAGTGGTGTGCAAGAATAAGGATGGATCATGACCACTTTGAGTAAAGCCAGCTCCTGTAATCATGAAAGCGTTGGAACCATGCTCGATGGGCCTGTTTGAGGTCGTATAGAGCTTTCTTCAGGTGACAGACCTTATTGGCAGGGATTAAAGATCCAGGAGGAGGTTTCAAAAATACTGTTTCTTGGAAGTCTCCATGAAGAAAAATATTTTTCACATCCATCTGAGTGAGTGGCCAAGAGCGAACTGATGATATTGCCAGAAGAGTGCGAACAGTTTTCATCTTGGCTACAAGAGCGAATGTCTCATCATAATCAATTCCGTCTTCCTGTTTGTATCCTTGAGCGAGAAGTCGAGCTTTGTATCGATCCAATGATCCGTTAAACTTGAGTTTTACAGAATAAATTCATTTACTGCCAATTAATTGTTGGTCAGTAGGTCGAGTGACAATGTCCCACATATGGTTATCATCTAATGCTTCAAGTTCTTCTGCCACAGTCTTCTTCCAACAATCATGACTGGTCGCCTGATAGTATGAAGTAGGAATAGATACAATATTCAGGGTAATATTCATGGTAGATATAGAGTATATCAAGTGATCAGGCTGTCGATGTACATGAGTGGAATGACGTACCAAGATATGATCTGGATCTATAAAGGGTATAGTAGGGAGAGTAATAGGTGATGGATTTGTACGTGATCGTCATGAATAAACCTGCAATGGACAAGGAGGTGTGCTCAAGACAACTGGAATGTCAAGAAAAATAGTAAGATCAGGAGAGTCTGGTGTGGGTGAAGGAGGAACGATGAATGGAAGACAATATGCTTAAGAAAAACATGTCGTGATACCCGTACACGACGAGAGACCGGATCATAGCAACAAAAACCCTTCTGAGTTTCTCCAAATCCCAAGTATATACATTTAACTGATTTTGGAGAAAGTTTATTACATTCACGTGATGCCAGATGAACATAACATATACAACCAAAAACATGAAATGTGGAATATGTACGAAGTGAACCGGTGAAAACAAAGTAGGGAGATTTACTGTTCAGAACTACGGTTGACAATCAATTAATCAAGTAGACTGAATGCATCATAGCTTCCGTCTAAAAGAAATAAAGAACACTCATAATTGTTATTAAGGTATTGGCAGTTTCAATAATATTGTGATTTTTTTTGTTCAGCCACCACATTCTGTTGTGGGGTATAAGAACAGGTAGTTTGATGAGTAATCCCATAACCTTGAAGATATGTATGAAAATTTGTGGAGAGATACTCTCCCCTTAAGTCAGAGCGGAGAGTTTAAATTTTTTACTCTAAATTAAGTGTCCACCATAGAATGAAATATTTTGAATTTTTAAAAGACCTGTGACTTAGAGTGCAGAAAGTAAATCCAAGTGTAACGTGTAAAATAATCAATGAATATAATATAATATCATAGTCTAGAAAGATATATAATTGGTGAAGGGCGCCAGACATCTGTATGCACTAGTTCAAACATAGATGATGATTTTGTAGTACTTAGAGGAAAGAGAATACACTTACTTTTTGAAAGGCAACAGGAAGAACAAGAATAATCCAAATTACTTTTATTAAGAGAAATATTCCTTAATATGCCAAAAGAAAAGAGCTGAATCAAACGATCAGAATGGGGATGACTCGGGCGAAAGTGCCAGAGTTTCCACATTTTATTTGCTAAACAAATATCCGAGGAAGATGGAGAGAATAAACAATGAACTGGAGTAACTGATGGGTGAAAGTCCAGCACGTACAAACATCGATGCCGCTTAGCCTTCCCAAGTACCTTCCTCATTGCCAGATCCTATACAAAGTAACAATTTGGAAAAAATATGGCTAAGCAGTTATTGGATGTAAGTTGACCAACATAAATTAAATTTGAGAAGAGTTTAGGGACATGAAACACATCAAGAAGGGTAAACTGGCGATGGACAGAAGTAGAGAAAGTCAATGAACCAACGGAATGAATGGGTAGTTTAGTGCCATCCTTGGTAGAAATAGCCTGATTCCAGTGTAGGGACGAATATCGAATATCGCGAAGATCTGATACATCACCAGTCATATGATTGGAAGCACCCGAAGCGAAGAACCATGGAGTAGATGAGGTTATACCTGACATACCGACCGTAGAAAGGGCCTACACAATCTGCTGGAGTAACGCAGGAGTCAAAGGTGAGGAATCAGTGTATACAGTGTCAACAACAGGACTAGTGGATGCAGTACTACTAACAGAAGGCTCGGAAGAAGTAGTCGCAAAAGTAGCAGAAAGAGCACAACCACGGCCACGACCTTGACCACCATGTCCACGGCCGAATGAGGATGCATAGGTATGTGAACGACAGTCCTAAATACTATGACTGGTCCTTCAATAATAAGCATACCAATCTTTGCACTGAGCGACGATATGTCCCACTTTGTTACAATCGCGACAAGTTAAAGGAGTGGAACCACAGTTTGGTGTAGAGGTGGAACAACAAGTACTAGGTCAGATGGTCCCTGAGATGTCCCCTGAGAGAGGACCTACAGTCGTTGTTCCTCAGCTAATAAATCATTAATAGCCGAATTCATTGAAGGAGTTAGGCTATGATTTAGGAGAGCAGTCTTGTAATGCTCAAATTTCGGACGCAGTTTCATAAGAAACTGTTTAACTTGCGCACTCTCGCGCATTGTGTGGAATATTTTAAAGTCATTTGAAAATTCTGGATCCATCATAGCCATCTCTGTCCAAATTATTACCATTGTAGAGTAGAATGTTTAAATACTTTTGTCACCCTGAGTAAGGTGAACCAGATCTTGTTGTAGGCGGTATAACTTAGCCGCATTACTCTATTGATATATTGTCTGGAGATGTTCCCACATTGCCTTAGCAGTGCGATGTGGCGTGAGGCCAACAACTATTGATCGATCTATCGAATCAAGAATCCAGGTAATAATCCGTCCATTTTTCATTTCCCAATCAGTTACTTTGTCGGCATCGGTGGAAGCGGGGACAGTAACAGACCCATCAATCAGTCCCCACAAACTACGACCTTTGAGAAAACTCTAAAAGTAGATGGCCCATAGATTGTAGTTGGTGCCATCGAAATTACATCGTAGGGCCTCTGTATGGGAGTCTTTGTCCATAAATGGGAAGAGATAAGAACTATGCCAAAGAAGAAAGTACTTTGCAGCCACAGATTAGAACAACAACCGATAAAAGACGGAAACAGCAGCAGATCAGAACAGCAGACAACAACAGATCAATAGACAGAGATAACATGATGTGCAACAGTAGGTGCAGTAGGAGGTGCTGCAGGAGGGATCAAATGTAGCAGGGATGTGCGCAGAGGGGTGCTCAGGGTCATGTACAGGGGCGTGCGCAGGAACGTGTGTGCATAAGGACGTGCGCAGGTGTGTGCACGGGGTCGTGCATAAGGGCGTGGTCGGTAGGGGTGTGTGGACAGGCCTGGTGAAGATCAGATGTGCCTGGGGATGGCCAGACGAGGGCTGTTGACGCAACAGGATAGCAGGGCAGGGCCGGTGATGAAGGAGATGCCAGATTAGGATCGATATCATTCTGTTACCATGTAAACAAGGAGAAAACGATGAAGGCTTTTAGGAAAATGATTCTCCTTTTAGTTTTCTATGTATTTGAGACAACCCTAAAGGGTTGAATATATAGAGCTTTTCAATGACTATGCAAGGTAAAATGATAAATACAAAATCTTTCACTTATATATTGTCTATCTATAGAATCGGCTATACAAGGCATGTGGTCTGTCTAACAAATACGATATGGGTTAATTTATTTAAAACTGAGCAATCCATACATCCATCTACCAAACATACAGCTGCCGCTATGGTGCTTGCTATCATCATCATAGCCTTGCTCTTATGAGGCACTTTCTTATGGCCCACTTTTATTTGGTCTTGATAGTTGTGTTGATCATTTCTACCAGCCATTTGGTGGCTATTGTTGTTGGTTTGTTTAATTATATAGAAGACTTGACACTCAATGGTATGCTCTTGTACTAAACATTTTTGTTTCTTATGATGTGGCAACTCATTTTCCTGATTAATGTTATCTTGCATGTTCAGGGACTAAGGTTCGTGTATACTGTCAGATTGGTAAGACAAATCAAGGGAAATGTGCTTTGGATGTTGTTGTCAGGACGCTTGATCTCTACGAAAAGTAGGTTTTCTCTTTATTATGCTAAATTCTTCTTCATATGTTGAGATCATTGAGTTACTATTAATTGATCATTATAATCATTTCCTTACAAACTTGATTGATTCTTGAGCCAACTGGACTCAACAGAAGCTAATAATGGTGCTGTTCTCTTTTTGGATTTCTAGCTTGAGAGTTTTCTAGTGCTGGGGTGGATGTGCTTGATTTCCATGATCTAACATGTTATTGGAATTTTTCAGTTATTTTTCCATGCCATATTCATTACTCAAGCTGGATATGATTGCAATACCTGATTTTGCTTTTGGGGCTATGGAGAACTATGGGTTGGATTTCATTGTTGTATGAAACTTCCAATTTCTCCATTTTTTTTTCTGCAGGGAACGATCTCTAACATTTCCTTGAAGAAATCAGAACTAATGAGCATTTTGATCTAATTAAATAGAACAGAGAACATACTCTAATTGGAGCAGCACTACATTGCCACTTGTTCAGAGGATTTTTCAGGTTGGTCTTGGTTGCCATGTATCCATTCAAACCGGCGGCTAGAATGTGATAGCAGATGTACCCAAGAACCTGCACATATTTGATTCTTAATCATGCACAAATCATCAACATAACTGGGAAAGGAAAGAAGGCTACTATTGTTTAGAACATACATAGGCATAGTCACAGTCAAACTTCGGCGGTAAAGAACCTCAGGCCTGATAGCCAAAGAAGTGGCAGATAGCATTGAATTTCTTTCCTTTGTAAGTACCTTCTTTCTGAATAGAACCACTAATATGTCAGTTTGCCAGAATATTAAGGATAAAGATAATGAACCTACAACATTGAAATTTACCAATCTCTTGTTCATCTCATTCTCTAACAAACTTGTAAGTTTGTTCTTGTTGAATCCTGGCTTGAGCCCTGCCAGGGGTCTTACATTAATTTATGTGCCAAATAAATGTCCAGCGCTAGTATTTGCCATATCCATGTATCAATTTGTCATGCCCCAAACTCGGAAACCGGGCTCACAAAATTCCCGATCGCCGAATCCGGCGCCGACAGCCTCCGTAGTACCCCATTCTTAGCTCCCAGCGCCCATACGCCAGATTCCGATCCTGGGATCCTACAAGGAGGATTTTCAGTGTGAATTTTTTTTTGTAATGGAGCATAACCACAAGCATAACCAAGTCACAAAACAACATCACCACATATCCACTATATCAAAAACTTTTAAGTACAATGCGGGAAGAAAAATACAAGATGATCAAAAAGCTCCCAAAATGATAAGATCCGCACTCCTGCCTCAGCGCTGCTGCTGTCCAACGCTACCTGCATGCAACAGTCTTGCATAAGCTTACAAAAGCTTAGAGGGTGGTGTAAGTGTGTGCGCAAGGTAAACACCAAGTGTACAATATCAGAGTAATGCAGAAATATGCGGTAAGTCCATGAATGCTACCAGCTGTATCAAAGCTATGCAAGGCATGAATGCTATAGGCCATACTAAGGCCATGCGATGCGAAACATGAATGCTATCGGCCATACCGACGCAATGCAAGGCCTATGTAGTCGAATGCCATATGCGAGATGCAATATAAGCATGTCAGTTCTCATCAAGTACACATATCAGTACAGTTCCTCTCTGGATATCACCGGGGTCTAATACACCTCACACTGACTGCCTCCTCCTTAGCTGCACAGTCAAGCAAGTGGAAGAGACTACACTATCTGCCTGACCAGTAGTCTGCCAATACCTACCCGTCTCATTGATAGCGGACACATTTACGAGCTGGTCAAACTCAGCCTAGCTTATAGCCCCGTCACTCAGGCGGATAAGGCCACATCCCCTTCCAACCGACCACGACACAATGGGAGACGCGGCCTACTGGTATTCGGCACTCGTGCGCTCGTGTATCCACTCGGTGTAGACGTTGGAGCATCCCCTGGTACCAAAAAAGTTCTGGGACTTTGACCCAATGACATCCTAAGTGCCCACAGTGATAGAACAAGGTATTTTCGGTATCCGATACGGCCATCCACGATGTGCCTGTGGAGCCATGACCCTGATGTTGCTAGGGCGTGCAGTGAGTTACAACATACAATGCGAAATGCATAAGTCACACCGTCAGTCATGCAGTAATCTCGCGCGTACCATGCGCTCATGTGGGGGCACTCCGTCTCATATAGAGTCCCGTAATATCTCAGCCTAACGGCTTATGTTATGATCAAACATTTCTTATATCAAGCATACAAATGATGCGTATGGGTATGAATCATGGATCTATACTAAGCATGTTAGAAAGTAATGAACTATCCTCACAGCGAAGGTGGGTTTAGATGGCCTGAGCACAAGAAGTATGGGCCTTTCAACGGGCCTAGGGAGATTTATAATGCGGACATTAAACCATCATTATTCTTACAATGTGGACGTCAAACCAACATTGCTCCCAAGGCATGACCTGTTATCAAACATTATTACACACACCATGGAGGAATCGCTCATTGCAATAGACCCTAAGGACATCCTGTTGGGCCTCGACCCATGGGCCTTATATACATCAAATGGGCCGCATCATATGGGCCTCTTATAAATCAGGTGGGCCGCATCAAAGGGGCCTTATGTACATTGCAATGGGCCATAACCCATGGGCCTTTGAAAACATCACAATGGGCCTCGTAACATGGGCCATAAATACATTGAATGGGCCTAAACACATGGGCCATATATACATTAAGGTGGGCCTCAACAACGGCCACAAATACACATCCAGGTGGGCCTCAACAACGGCCATAAATACACATCCAGGTGGGCCTCAACAATGGCCACAAGTACTCATCTAGGTGGGCCTCAACAACGGCCACAAGTACTCATTTAGGTGGGCCTCAACAACGGCCACAAGTACTCATCCAGGTGGGCCTCAACAATGGCCATAAATACACATCAAGGTGGGCCTCAATAACGGCCACAAGTACACATCAAAGTGGGCCTTAACAACGGCCAAATGGTTAAACGACTTGGATGCAACACATGCATCATGGTGGGGCTCATAGAGGCCCACCATCTGGTATATATAATATATATATAGTATATAAATACAATATTATATATATACACACACACACACACATATACACACGCACGCACACACACGCGCACACTCACACACGCATGCACACACACATGCACACACACGCATGCACTCACACACGCATAGCAGGGAGGGTCCCACCATCCAGGGTGGATGGTGCGGCTGCAACACATACATCATAGTGGGCTTCGACCGTCCGCTTGGACGATGGCAGCAAGGCACATACATCATTGTGGGTCCCATGTGGGGCCCACCCTAGCATTTATTTTACATCCAAACTGTTGATAGGGTCACACAGACCTGGGTGAATAGGAAAAACCAAATATCAGATTGATTCAAAACTTCCGTGGCCCAAAAAAGAGTTTCAATGGTAGAGTTCAATCACTATTGTTTCGTGTTGTGTGGGCCACCTGAGATCTGGATAGGCCTGAAATTTGGAGGGGGCCCACTTCAGAGAGTGGCCCACCTCATGGACGGTGTGGATACAAAATGTACATCATGGTGGGGCCCACGGCTGGAGCCATGGGACCCTGCCCGTTTCACGCTGACGCTGGCAGCGTCTGACAGCAGCAGCAGCAATGCTACTGTTGGTTTTTTTTTTTTTGAAATTTCTTTTTTCAAAGGTTTTTCACGTGTGGGGCTCGCTTAAGCTAAATCCACCCCGTCTACTGATTTCCATGGCCTGAGATGGACCCAACAAGTCTAATATCGGATATTTTTCGGCGTGTAGAAGAATTTAAGTGCATTTAAACAGTGAAAATCACTGATTTCAAGGGTTTGGCCCACCAGAAAGTTGGATCAGTTTCACTTTTTGGCTCAACGCCTAAAATGAGTTGGTAAATAAGATGGACGGCATGGATTGAATACATACGTCAAGGTGGGTCCTATATGAGTGGCCCTTCTCCAATGCTTGGAAAGCTAAGCTCATATTTGTGTTTTCTTTCCAGCAACGTCCAGATGCGTTGGACGTTTTTGGGCTTAGCAACCATATTTAAGGTGGGCCTTGTTTAGGTGGGCCACCACATGATGGACGGTGTGAGTTCAACACATATAAGATGGGCCCCACTCATGGACGGCTTGGATAAAATACTTATTTCATGGTGGGGTCCACCCGAGTGGGCCACATGGCCATATAATGATATGAAAGGAAAAAAATTAAAAGAGAGAGAGAAGGAGAAAAGTGGGACACACGTGTGATGGAGGGACCCCGACACTATGAGCCCTCCCTTGCATCCAATCATACATCAAATGATAATCAAGGTGGGCCATCGGCTATATCTTATGGTCCAAAGTGAGATCCACACCATTGATCCGTAGGCCCCACTTGGTCTATCATAAAAATACAAAAATCTAGCCTATAGAAGCACCCACCGGTTGATCTCTTCGGTCCGTTGGAATGCCACCCTCCTTGTGCTTCACTTTGATGGTGGAGATGAGAAATGAATGGCTAGGATGATGGATTTTGGAATGGGAAAGGTGGGCCTCACACATGCATGTTTTCTCTCATGGAAGGCTTGAACGTGGGAGCTCTTGCTTGGCTTGGGAATGTGGAGAAATGAGAAGGAGAGAGTTGTAAGGAAAAGAGAGTGATGGATGTGAGGTGAGTGATGTGAGGTGAGTGATGGGTGAGGTGAGTGATGGTTTGACTTTGGTGGTTGCTTTACTTATGGAGAAAGGAAGCATGGGTTGCTTTATACTTGACATTGAAGTGATTGATCGATTGATGTGATTGATTGATTGATGGGATTGATTTGACATTGTGTAGAGATTCTCTTGGGATCGAGAAAGCGCGGCGTTTCTTCGAAATAAACGCCGACTCACATCTTCTGGTCAGGGTATCGGATCGGTGCGTGAGTCGCGGCGTTAGAACCGCGGTGACGGTGCGGTCGCAATGATATAGGTCTCAAATTAGACTGACTCGAATCTAAAGGATACGACTTACGATCATGCGCAACGTCGATTATTAGTCGCGGATTGCCGGACTTCGACGGAAAGGATCGCAGGATTCATCGGAACAGTACGAACTAGGATACAGGTCTTACACAATTTCACATGTAACTTTTAATGTTTCATGTGTTAGTGGTACCCCTGCAACTCAGTTTAATGGTACTTACTGGTTGCCTTGAATATAGGTCAATGATACAGTTGGAACACTGGTTGAAGTAAATACTGCAATAATAATGTTGTTGTTGCTGTAATCTTGGGTACTGGAATAAATGTTGCATATGTAGAGTGTGCACATGCAATTCCTAAGTGGCATGGTCTTCTACCTGAAAGTGCCCTGGTTTGTTAATTAGCGTGATCGTTGAGTTAGCTAGACAGAGGACCCCATAGGAAGATTGATCAAGCGTCTGTCCCAACTGGATGTGTGTCCAAACTCGCCATAGGTAAATCTTAGCCTCAAATCCATGTCCCAAAACACCAGGTAATTAAAACCCTTAAAAATTGGAAAGAACATCCCAGGGCTTTTGGTTAGAAAACTTTTTCAAAACTTCATGAAAATCTTTAAGTTTTCTACCTTTGTTAATTTATCGATACCTAGTTCGATGAAATCGAACCTTGTTATCGATGTCCTCAAAGCTCACTCGATATTATCGAATTAAGGACATAAGATGTCCAACAACCACAAAGATCTCTAGACAGAATTATCGATGTATCGATAGATGGTTTGATATCATCGAAATTTGAATCTCGAGTCCATCGAAGTAGACTCAATAAAATCGACATCAAGTTTGTTGTGTCCAAAGTTCTGCTAAGGAAAATCATGTTATCTTCGATGTATCAAAGATCTCCTCGATATCCTCGGAATTCAAATCTTGATGATATCGGAAGCCCTTTGATGATATCGGATTGGGACACATTTCTAATGAGCAAAGTTTTTAAGTTGTTTTTCTTGGATCGAGGGTCACTTGATAAAATCGATATTCAAATATTGATCATATCGAGGCATGGTCAATGTCATCGAAAGTGGACAAAACTGTCCAGCAGGCTTATAGGAAAATTCCTTAGAATTATCGATGAATCGACAT
Organism: Magnolia changhungtana; assembly: GCA_030180095.1. Taxonomy (NCBI): domain Eukaryota; kingdom Viridiplantae; phylum Streptophyta; class Magnoliopsida; order Magnoliales; family Magnoliaceae; genus Magnolia; species Magnolia changhungtana. The sequence goes on from JASAUF010000220.1 coordinate 8,516,773, forward strand.
TGCCCTCGATATCATCGATATTCAAATGCAGATGATATCGAGTGTTGCTCGATCATATCATTTTTCCTGAAAATTTTCAAAGGCAAGTCTCTCACATTTTCAAATGTCGAGGAATCGAACCTTGTGTCGATGAAATCGGAGTTCGAAATCCGATGACATCGATGCACGTTCGATTTCCTCGACCAGCTAGCAAAAGGTTTCAAAAGTATTTGACATTTGAGTTCGTATCATCGAGCGGCCAATCGATGCGATCGAGAGTATACGCTCAATGATATCGACCTTGCTCGATGATATCGAACTCTGTAAAAAATGTAACCGTTTTATATCCGTTGGAACCTTTTCCCTATTTATTGAGAGCTTGCCCTTGGTTGTTGTTAGAGAAAATAAAGAGTGCTTTTGAGTGTTTAAACCTATATCTTATACCCAAAGCCATTTCTCTCATCGGAGTTCATCCTCTAATCTACCCTCTTCATTGACGCATTCAATAGAGTAGATTGAGGAATGAACTTCTGCATTCAAAGATCCTACAACTACTACCTTAATGGAAAATCATTAAGCTGGGATGCCTTGAATGCATAGATGACTAGAATCGCTCTATCTCCCTTATAGGAAAACATTTAACAGAGTAAGATTTCATCATAACGTTGACTCAACCCGTCACCATATATTGGTACATCTTCTGAGTTGCGGTTCAAGGAAGCAGAAGATTCTTTGTCAACAAAGGAGGAGATCTTCATCAACGCGCTGAATGGGGCTCATCTACTTATCTGTAAGTCATTAGAGTCCAGAGGACCCTTGTAATCATTCCTTCTATAGGATTGGGTCTAAGGTGTTTCTCACCCCTTGTAAGTCCTTGCAGGAGGCCTCTGATGGGAGTGTGGGTGGTGGGTACTTTGTGTTAACCTGTGCTCTATAGAGAGCATAAACTCTTAGGTCTTTGTGTAGGTCCTTGACCTGTGTGATCCAAAACTTGGGTGCTTTGTGTTGACCCTTGCTCATGGGAGCATAAATTGGTGAGGTTCCTTGAGTGGATCCTTGGCCTATGTGGCCTAAAAGTCAGGTGTTATGTGTTGACCCTTGCTCATGGGAGCATAAAGTGTGTCGTGTAGACACGTTGTGTCAGCCTAAGTGTAGGTTGTACTGGTTAGAGGTGAACCTGATTTAAAACCTCTGGTTTGAAGTGAACCTATTGTGAAACCTCCTTTAGTGAGATCTGGTACATTTAAGGGTTGAGTGCGTCCACCGGAAGTGGAGTAGACAAGTAGTTGAACCACAATAAAAATGACTGTGTTTGAGATTGCTATTGACTTCCATTACTTGTGTGATTTCCTTAACTGCTTTCATATTTGATTAATCTGAGATCACATTTTACCCACAGTCACATCCATCATAAACTATGATATGCATCTTTCTTATCTTTCAAATAGTGTTATGACCGGATCTACTTGGCTTGGAAGCCATTAGAGTTATTTTGAAGTAATCCCGATGCATGTATATTCTCTTAGGATAAGATTGCTAGGATTTTAAAATTACCATAAAATATCAAAAAGTCCTATTCACCCCTCTAGGACATATTGGCGTATTCCCACTTCAACTAAAGCAGTCATTACCGCAATTTCACTACCTAGATCAGGAGAGATGGTGAGCTTTCTTATTTTGACTATTGTTAAAACTAACGTATGTGGCACATGTGGGTTTTTTTAAGATGCAGGTGGCATATCTCGGGAAATTGGGCATAAGTAATTCACATCTACCCTATCTATACTAACAGCTAATTTTTTATACTGTCTTGCCCTTTGTTTTATTTGAATTAATGCTTTTATTTATGGACTCGAATTTGGTAGTTCAGTATTAGCAGCGGTGATGTGTGTTTTATTTGTACTGTTCATCCATTTTGCCAGCTTGTTTCAGTGCATGAAAATTTTTTTTTATTAAATATATTCATGCAAATTACAACTTGTTTTATTTGAATTAATGCTACTTTTTTACTTTTTTTTTTCCTTGTGTAGGATTTTAATCAACTGTGCCTAAATTTATGTCTACAAGCACTTTAGCCTTTTGACGCCACTTGTACTAGGAGTAGACTATATAGAGGATTTGTTTATTTTTATTTATTCAAGACCATTTTCAATTTATTGTCATAAATATTATATATATATTTTTTTATAGGGAAGTAATATAAATTTTGTTTAATATTCAGTTTAAATAGTATTGTAACATTTTTTATGTTTTAAAAAATATAGGTTTCAATTGAATTATATGATAAAAAAAAATTCTTGGCCTGCACTGGGGCCTCTTAAATCTATACAAATATTTTCGCGGCGCTTGTCTAGGCTCTTTCGGCGCTTTTCCGTGATAAAAGTGTCCAAGATCAGTAGTGGCGCTTTGTTAGATTTCAGTGGCGCTTCTTTCACATCCCCCATAAAGATGCCATAATTACCGGCGCTCAGACACGCGGGCCGATATAATTGGCTTAGCACTGCCAATGGTGTTGCCAACATACCCCTTTAGCAGCACTTGTCTAGCGTTGGTAAAGCTAATGCCGGCGGTTTTGACCGCCGATAAAAGTCTATTTTCTTGTAGTGTGTACACCCAAATTATAACAAAAATTACTAGCTACTTGATTATTGCTACGGGTTACACTATGGAATGTAAACAACAGACAAAAAGTAAAGGATTATACTAGAAAATGTAATTAACCTGCAAAAATATAGAGTGATTACACTAAAGAATGTAAATGACAGGTAATTGAAAGGTATATTGTGTTTGGTTTGTTTGATATGAGATAAATCTTCTTACTGAATTTCTTTATTATTTATAGCCTTAATCGGGCCATATGGATGCTTCCTACGATTTGACGGTTGTTATAATCGTATCACACATTTCGACTCTCATTGCCTATAATCTTACTATTTGTCGTGTTACTGCGTTACACTATCATTCTTCAATTGACAACTTAATAGATTACGTGTCCCAGGAATTGGCGATAGTGAGGATGAACACCCTACCTCTCTCTTTGTTTTTTTTAGAAATCTTGGATACGACAACTAAGATTTTTTTTTAATTTTTTTTTCTTTTAAGCTGGTGCCCTCTCTAGAAACTTTTACGGGCCCTTGAAAGGTAACCCATATCAATCAATTTCATTGTATAAATGGTTTAGATCATTGAAAGATGATCCACATCCAATGGCTGAAACCCCCATGTCTCATGTGTGGTGTAACAATGCATCAATGCATATTCAAGCAAATCTCCTTTTTTATTTTTTTAAATTATTAAAAAAGAAAAATAGAAAAAAGAGCATAGGTGACGTTGTATATTCAAGCGAATCTCCTATATTTGTCCAAAATAAAAAATAAAAATGAGAAAATTTACAAGAAAAGGAATATTTGGCACTACGCCAAAATCGCTGTTTTGCGATGGACTAAATCCGTCGTAAAACAAAAAAACGACGGACTTCATCCGTCGCTGTTTACTGGGTTGTTTTTGGTTTTACGACGAATTATATCCGTCGTTTAATTTGCGACGGATAAGGTCCGTCGTATCATAGCGACGGATAAAATCCGTCGTAAAAATTAAAAAATCCGTCGGTAATATTCAAAAAATTAGTCGTCATTAAAAATATTAGCGACGGATAAGGTCCGTCGCTAATATGCGTTAGCGACGGATAAGGTCCGTCGCTAATATGCGTTAGCGACGGACCTCGAATTCGTCGTTGATTTTCAATGTTCAGAAATTAGCGACGGATTTGGTCCGTCGCTAAAATATCTATGAATAAAAAAAATATTGATAAATTATTATTATTATTTTTTAAATCTTGCATTTGATAGTCATTCAAAAAATAATTCACACTATTATTTGATAAGAATCCTATTCACAAAATTGGTAACAACTCAATTCAATAAAAGAGGAAATGACCCAAGTGGCCCACCCCAACAAAAATTGACTTTAACCCTCCTAACCAAACACTTACCCCCCTAAACTAGGACCCATACAAAAGAAATAACCCGGAACTTCAACTGTTGGCTATGCCTTGCCTTGAATTGGCTACTTAGTATCTTCTCTTGTTCAACTTTCTTTTGAGCCCTTCCTACATATATTACAAACAACCAGATTCAATCTAAGAAAAGACTAGTTTAGTCAACCCTTCATATATTACAAATAACCAGCTCAAATCCATGAAAAGTGAATAGTTTAATCAACTGAAACCATTTAACAAAATAAAAGATTAGAACTCATCCTAGCCATTAGAGGTTCAGGTAAGAGCATTTCTTAACTTCATAGCATTCACTGGGAGAGCACAATAGGTTTTTATTTATTTATTTATTTATTTATTATAACAATGAAAAATTATTCTTATCCAGAGGTAAAGAGTGAAAACAATTATGTTCTAAAGCATCCAAAGCAACCAGAAGCAACAGATAACTTTGGTCTATGGCTGCTAAATGCTAGAGTTATATATATATATATATATATATATATATATATATATATATATATATAAAGGAAGTTAACCATAAAAAAAAAAAAAAACAAAGCCCAAACAAAAAAAACAGGAGAGAGCATTAGGCTGCCTAGTCTGAAAATCACTCCTCAAAGTCTAGACTTTGAGGAGTTTCAACACAAGGTCTTGGGTTCAAAACCCATAGGTGGTGAAATCTTACTACGGCGTGCGTGTGTGTGGCGTGTTCGTGTGTAAAAATAAAATAAATGTTTACATACCACATTGTATGTTAACTTTCACATACAATACTCTCTTTTCTGTCAGAGTTTCATTCTTTTAGAACATCTGAACGGCTCAAAAGGTGGAACGCACAATAAAAACCACTTTGATAAAAAACCGTACCAATCTACTCATTAGGCGGGGCACACATATAAATCAATTCAAACCATCTGCTATACTGATGTAGACAGTGTAGCTCGCCTGATAAATGGATCATGCCAGCTTTCTCACCAGCTGATCTTCATCATTCAGAACACATTTTGGACGGATAGGATGTTCTAATATACGCAGCAGGATGGAAGGAAAGAAAGTTTCATTTGAAAGTTTACATGTAAACGTTTTATCCGACCATATCTCATATTTTTGGGCCGTGCTCCCCCACGCCACGCGGCTTCATTTTTAATAAAGCGTCCTGCCGTTAACAAGTGGAAATACATATAAAAAGAGATACAAAGAGGTGACTGGAGATGTCAATCTCGTTTTTTTTTTTTAAAAAAATTATTATTTAGATACCGTTCCTATAGGTTTTGGGTGACCCAGATTCTATCAAGTGATTCGGGTCATCCATCAGGTCGGACCCGATTTGATCATGCCCTTGGCCCACAATGGACTACAAGCCTATAGTGAATGGGAGCGGATTAACTCGGCTATTTATCTGACGAATCCCCGCTTTCAAGTTGTTAACTCGGCTAATCCAAGGTCAGCCAGGCCCGCTTTCGTTCCTAATCCACGGCCAAAAGAATAGGTCAATGGTGGATCGTGGAAACATGAGCCCACTGATTAAATTAAAATATGGCCCAAAAGGATGTAATACATATCCTTTAATGGCCATATAGTATATGGATTTCGACCTTACTAGTATTGAGGTTTGGTAAAAATCTCTAAATGGATGAAAAATTTCAAATATTCGGAAATAGTCATATGCATAACAAATTTTTTTTTTTTTTAAATTTCTTTTTAAAGGACTTACTAAATTACCCTTGTCATTGGAACTTGGTTTGTATTGTGCTTCTTTTTCTTCTTTCTTTTCAGTTCTTATGGTGCATCTTCTTCATTTTCAAAAATATTTTCGAACTCACTACGACTCCTTTTAATTGCATTTTCTGGCATACGTTCACCACCATCAACTTCTCTATTATATATATGGGAAAGCTACTGATAAGTGAAATACATTTTAAATGAATTATTTTAAAAATTTTTTTTTTTACAGTACCATTTTCTTACCGATGGAAGCCACTCTTTTGGTTGTGGATAGAGAGAGATGGCGGTGGTTGTTGTGTTAATGGGGATAAGTGATTGTCAGAAGGAATTTGAGGTAAATAAGGATGGTTGTGGTTATCACGTGAAAGCCAATGCAGGAGATAAAATTTGAATTTTATAATGCATTACCTTAAAAGACAATGAACATATATAATTTTTTAAGGGGTTGAGGTTGTGTGTTAGGGGTTTAGCTCGTGGTTGGGTTTAGGTTGTCATGTGTTAAGGTTCTAAGTTATGGTTATAACGTGTTAAGGGTCGAGGTTGCCATGTGTTAAGGGTTTGGGTCATGTTTGTAATGTGGTAAGGGTTAGTCATGTTATGTGGTTGTAATATATTAAGGGTGGAAGTTGTCATGTTATAAGGGTCGGGGTCATGGTTGTAACGTGGTAAGGGTCGAGGCTGTTATGTGAAGGGTAGATATTGTTATGTGCTGGGTCGGGATTGTGGTTGTAATGTGATAAGGGTCGAGGTTATCTTTTTTTTTTTTTTTTTGAAAAGTGGATGGGGCCACCTAGATTCATTAATCAACAAAATTGTACAGCCTTTCAGGCAGGATCAGGTAAAAAACAACTGATCCTACCTATCATAATAGCTCATGCTATACACAGAAGAAAGGGAAAGAAAAAACGATAGCCAAGAAGACCAAAAAAAAGATCAATCCACCGGGGTCGTCAGGGGCATCTTATGGCACCCAAGCCAGCCTTGTCCATGACGATGGCTCCCCGAACCAAATGCGGAAGGGATGAACAGGAGCTGTAGATTTTGTTTGGGCTTCCATCGCTTGCCAATTTGGCCAAAGCATCCGCCACCGAATTACCCTCCCTGAAGATGTGCTTGAACTAAATTTTCAGGGAACGTTGGCACCTCTGAATTGCTCCCAGCTGGTACCAATTCCTCCAGGAGGTGAGAGAGCGGGGCTCCATCACTACATTTGCTAGAACCTGTGAATCAGTCTCAACTAAGATGTTGGAAAGGCCCAGCTTAAAGCAGATGGTAATGCCATCTAGCATGGCCTGCACTTTCACATTCATGTTTGTTAAGGACCCATAATGCCTGTAGAAAGCAAAAACAAGCTCACTAGAGTGGTCCCTACAGATGCCCCCACCACCACTCACGCTAGGATTCCCCCTCGAAGATCCATCAACATTCAGTTTGAAGCAGCCAGTCGGCGGCTATGACCAGCGAACAAAGTCGACGGCCATGACCGATTCGGCAGTAGTGCCGCCGTACTCTGGACGCCCAGGTATTAGTGCCGCCCGCGTGCGGTGGTACCGCTCGAGTCATTTTACCTTTATTTTTCATAGGTCCCATCATTGGTCCCACATAAGTCATTTAAATAACCTCCCCCACACGCCCAAAGCCTCATTCCTAACCCTTTCTTCATCTCCCTTCCCTTTCTTCATTTTCCTTCATAAAACCCACTCTTTGTCAAATCCTTCTACCATCTTCTCAAGTTCCAAACCCTCTCTCTTCATCTTCCACAACCATCTTTTCGTCTTTCTAACACCTTACTCACATAACCATCTTCCTATCTTATAAACCCATCATCTCGGTAATGGGGAAGAGGAGAGTGGTTCAGGAGGGTCCATCATCTCCACGGATGTCGAGAAGCACGAGGCGGGCCCCTATGGATGACACGAGTCCATCATCACCGCCCATTCAAGGAAATGTGAGGATGGTCAATGTTGGTGCAACGACTTCCTCACCACCACCTCGTGAGAGAGGTCGAAGAGGGCCCATGATTAAAATACACAGACATTGGATGCGGGCCGACATTCCGATCGGGAAGTGGTTTTCGAGGTCACGGTGGGGGATTGACTATTTGTCGAAAATAATGTGCTAGATTGACTCTTGCATCAAGGTTACGAGCCTATTTTTGAAGGTAAGTTTTGAGCCAATGAGGGTGATGTACGGTTTTTCTACTCTCGAATTGTTAATGCAAGACTCAACCCACTTGGATTTGACATTATTTCATAGGGAGACGTGGTGCGTCCCATTGGCGTACAACAAATTGCGAACATACTTGGTATGTCACTGGGAACGGTCCATATCCCCTCTGACACAAAGAAGTTGAACACATTGGAGCACAGGAGTGAGCTGAGCAGGAGTTTGTGTGGCCACCTCATGGAGTGGAGGAGAGATAGTAGTTTTAGAAACAAAGAAATGATTCCAACTTTCAAACTGTTGCACCACATCTTTCTACACAATTTATATTCAAGATCGGGAAACATCACGGAGGTTTCTGTCTACCATGCTGAGATAATGTACCAGATAGGGCGTGGGGAGAATGTGTGCCTGCCCTCCATTATCCTTTACCATATAGTGAAGGCCGTGAAGACAAGAAGATGTAATCTCTCCCTCCCATTTGGCCACCTAATTTGCAAGCTAGCCCGACATAATGGGTTTAGCGCATCCAACGGCCCGTCACATTCAGAAAAAGTGATAACCGAAGAGACCTTAAATCGCATGCAATGTGGCCCTAGATAAGAAGTAAGGTGGTTGGAAGAAGTTGGAGACGAGATAGCTGACGAAGAAGAAGATGAGGAAGAAGGCGACGAAGAGCATGAAGCTGAAAAAGAAGAAGAGGGTGAAGCTGAAGAAGAACAAGAGGGTGATGATGCATGTGAGGTGCCCGATGCACCTCTGGCTGTAGATGAGAGTTTATCGGTGATCGAGGCCAGTATAACTGAGCTTAAGAAGGCCAGGACTATCTGAAGCCTAAGATGAAGAGTATGCATCGAATGATAAAAGCGGTGTTGTGTTATGTACAGAAGGAGGGAGTGCCCCACCCTCGCCTGACTCGGTATCACATTAGGGAGTTGTGATGGATCATTTCCACCTAGTAGTTTAATAGTTAATAGCTGGGTTATTTATATTTTTCAGGTGGTTAGGTATGTATGGGAACAATGTATAGACTCAGATTATAAATGAAATTGTTTCCACTTTTGCTTATCATGTGCAGTAGTGTATGGATGTAATCATTTCATCAATATTATATTGTTTATGCGTTTGGAGGTGACTTCTTGTCTCTTGCAAATGTGTTATTTTCAAGTTAAAGTAAAGAAGGTAGCATCAATAGTCAGACTGGGGGTTGATACCGGGCTAAATTCGCTTCACTTCATCGTCATTTCCATGCATTTCACGGTCATTCCAAACGATTTCGTGTTGATTCACGGTCAATTCCACGCACTTCACGGTCAATTCCCTTCACTTCATGGTCATTTTCATGTATTTCACGGTCAATTCGCTTCACTTCATCGTCATTTTCATGCATTTCACGGTCATTCCAAACAATTCCGTGTTGATTCACTGTCAATTCCACGCACTTCATGGTCAATTTCCTTCACTTCACGGTCATTTTCATGCATTTCACGGTCAATTTGCTTCACTTCACGACATTTCCATGCATTTCACGGTCATTCCAAACAATTTCGTGTTGATTCACGGTCAATTCCATACACTTCATGGTCAATTCACTTCACTTCACGCTCATTTCGATGCATTTCACGGTCAATTCCATGCACTTCACGGTCGATTCCCTTCACTTCACGGTCATTTTCATGCATTTCACGGTCAATTCGATTCACTTGACGCTCGTTTCCATGCATTACACGGTCATTCTAAATGCTTTCGTGTTGATTCACGGTCAATTCCACGCACTTCACGGTCAATTCCCTTCACTTCAAGGTCATTTTCATGCATTTCATGGTCAATTCGCTTCACTTTAAGCTTATTTTTATGCATTTCACGGTCATTTCAAACGATTCCGTGTTGATTCATGGTCAATTCCACGCACTTCACGGTCAATACCACGCACTTCACACTCATTTCCATGCATTTCACGGTCAATTCGCTTCACTTCACGCTTGTTTCCATGCATTTCATGGTCATTCCAAACCATTCTGTGTTGATTCACGGTCAATTCCACACAGTTCACAGTCAATTCACTTCACTTCACTGTCATTTTCATGTATTTCACGGTCAATTTGCTTGGCTTCACGCTCGTTTCCATAAATTTCACGGTCATTTCAAACTATTTCGTGTTGATTCATGGTTAATTCCACGCACTTCACGGTCAATTCACTTCACTTCATGCTCATTTCGATGCATTTCACGGCCAATTCGCTTCACTTCATCGTCATTTCCATGCATTTCACGGTCATTCCAAATGATTCCGTGTTGATTCACGGTCAATTCCACGCACTTCACGGTCAATTCCCTTCACTTCACGCTCATTTCCATGCATTTCACGGTCAATTCGCTTCACTTCACGCTCGTTTCCATGCATTTCGCGATCATTCCAAATGATTTCGTGTTGATTGATGGTCAATTTCACGCACTTCACGGTCAATTCACTTCACTTCACGGTCATTTTCATGCATTTTACGGTCAATTTGCTTCACTTCACACTCATTTCCATGCATTTGACGGTCATTCCAAACGATTCCGTGTTGATTCACGGTCAATTCCACACACTTTACAGTCAATTCACTTCACTTCACGGTCATTTTCATGCATTTCACGGTTAATTCGCTTCATTCACACTTCTTTCCATGCATTTCACGGTCATTCCAAACTATTCCATGTTGATTCACGGTCAATTCCACGCACTTCCTGGTCGATTCACTTCAGTTCACGCTCATTTTCATGCATTTCACGGTCAATTCGCTTCACTTCACGCTCGTTTTCATGCATTTCACGGTCATTCCAAACGATTCCGTGTTGATTCACGGTCAATTCCATGCACTTCACGGTCAATTCACCTCACTTCACGCTCATTTCTATGCATTTCATGGTCAATTCGCTTCACTTCATCGTCATTTCCATGCATTTCATGGTCATTCCAAACAATTTCGTGTTGATTCATGATCCCATTATGTCTGTCCCCAATAGTGACTTCGAAAATCACTTCCCGATCATGATATCGAGCCGCAACTAATGTATGTGCATTTTGATCTTGGGCCCTCTTCGACCTCCTCATGCTTCTTAAGTTCCGCGGAGATGATGGACCCACTTGAACCACTCTCTTCTTCCCCATTATGAAAGAAGATGAAGAAAAGGGAAGGGAGATGAAGAAAGTGTTAGGAATGAGAGGGATTGGAAGTTGAGAAGATGGTAGAAGGATTAGAAAAAGAGAGGGTTTTATGAAAGAAGATGAAGAAAGGGGAAGGGAGATGAAGAAAGGGTTAGGAATGAGGCTTTGGGTGTATGGGGGAGGATATATAAGTGTCTTATGTGGGACCTACAGAAAGATACAAAAATAAAATAAAATTCAGGTGGCAGTACCACATCAGGGCAGTACTACAGCCCAGACATCCAAAGTGTGGCGGCACTACCACCAGATCGGTGGCACTACCGCCCGCGCTCTAATAAAATGGTCTAATGGGCATTTGAAGCTTTTTCTGACATGCTGGTAGCAATTTGACAGATTTCACTTACTTTTTAACTGATAACGTAGTTTCACTAAGAAACAACCAAAGCTAGAAACCGACTACGGCCAAAAAAAGAATAATCTATAAATTAATGAGAAGAAGCTGTAAATTAATGTTAATTAAATAATCAAGATTGTTCTTAAAAAAAATCAAGGTTTAGCTTTCATGAAAAATAGGTGAATCTTATCCATGTCTTTCATGAGTCATGACCAGAAGATATGACTCGCATAAGTCAAAGCCAAGTTCAAACTCTACCGGTTGACTCAATTCAGCAGGCCCATGTCTAAGCACTGAGTTTCTGAGCAGTTTATGTCCAACTAGGCATTTGGCAATGACCGTGAAGTGAGTGGAAGTGACCTTGAAGTGAAGGGAATTGACAGTGAAGTGCATGGAAATGACTGTGAATCAACATGGAATCGTTTGGAATGACTGTGAAATGCATGGAAACGAGTGTGAAGTTAAGCGAATTGATCGTGAAATGCATGAAAATGACCGTGAAGTGAAGGAAATTGACCATGAAGTGCGTGGAATTGACCGTGAATCAACATGGAATTGTTTGGAATGACTGTGAAATGCATGAAAATGATGGTGAAGTGAAGCGAATTGACCGTGAAATGCATGAAAATGAGCGTGAAGTGAAGTGAATTGACCAGGAAGTGCGTGGAATTGACCATGAATCAACACAGACTAGTTTGGAATGACCGTGAAATGCATGGAAACGAGCGTGAAGTGAAGCGAATTCACCGTGAAATGCATGAAAATGAGCATGAAGTGAAGTGAATTGACCGTGAATCAACACGGAATCGTTTGGAATGACCGTGAAATGCATGGAAATGAGCGTGAAGTGAAGCAAATTGACCATGAAATGCATGAAAATGACCATGAAGTGAAGGGAATTGACCGTGAATCAACACGGAATCGTTGGAATGATGGTGAAATGCATGGAAATGACGGTGAAGTGAAGCGAATTGACTGTGAAATGCATGAAAATGACCGTGAAGTGAAGTGAATTGACCGTGAAGTGCGTGGAATTGACCGTGAATCAACACGGAATCGTTTGGAATGACCGTGAAATGCATGGAAACTAGCGTGAAGTGAAGCAAATTGGTCGTGAAATGCATGAAAATGATCATGAAGTGAAGGGAATTAACTGTGAATCAACACAGAATCGTTTAGAATGACCGTGAAATGCATGGAAATGACGATGAAGTGAAGCGAATTGACCGTGAAATACATGAAAATGACCGTGAAGTGAAGGGAATTGACCGTGAAGTGCGTGGAATTGATCGTGAATCAACACGGAATCGTTTGGAATGACCGTGAAATGCATGGAAATGACGATGAAGTGAAGTGAATTGACCGTGAAATGCATTGAAATGAGCGAGAAGTGAAGTGAATTGACAGTGAAGTGCGTGGAATTGACAGTGAATCAACACGGAATAGTTTGGAATGACAGTGAAATGCATGAAAACGAGCATGAAGTGGAGCGAATTGACCGTGAAATGCCTGAAAATGAGCATGAAGTGAAGTGAATTGATCGTGAAGTGCGTGGAATTGACCGTGAATCAACACGGAATAGTTTGGAATGACCATGAAATGCATGGAAACAAGCATGAAGTGAAGCGAATTGACCGTGAAATGCATGAAAATGAGCGTGAAGTGAAGTGAATTGACCATGAACTGCGTGGAATTGACCGTGAATCAACACGGAATCGTTTGGAATGACCGTGAAATCCATGGAAACGAGCGTGAAGTGAAGCGAATTGACCATGAAATGCATGAAAATGACCGTGAAGTGAAGGGAATTGACCGTGAAGTGCGTGGAATTGACCGCGAATCAATACAGAATCGTTTGGAATGACTGTGAAATACATGGAAATGACGGTGAAGTGAAGCGGATTGACCGTGAAATGCATGAAAATGATCGTGAAGTGAAGGGAATTGACCATGAAGTGCGTGGAATTGACCGTGAATCAACATGGAATCGTTTGGAATGACCGTGAAATGCATGGAAATGACGATGAAGTGAAGCGAATTGACCATGAAATGCATCGAAATGAGCATGAAGTGAAGTGAATTGACTGTGAAGTGCATGGAATTGACCTTGAATCAACACGGAATAGTTTGGAATGACCTTAAAATGCATGGAAACGAGCGTGAAGTGAAGTGAATTGACCGTGAAATGCATGAAAATGACTGTGAAGTGAAGTGAATTGACCTTGAACTACGTGAAATTGACTGTGAATCAACACAGAATCATTTGGAATGACCGTGAAATACATGAAAATGAGCGTGAAGTGAAGCAAAATGACTGTGTAATGCACGAAAATGATCGTGTAGTGAAGGGAATTGACCGTGATATGAGTGAAATTGACCATGAAATGCATGGAAATGATCGTGAAGTGAATGGAAATGACCATTAAATGCATCAAATTGATCGTGACGTAAAGGGAATTGAGCAGGGAGTAAATGAAATTATATAATCCACAAACAAATCACAATTCAGACTGAAATCATTATTATGAACATGTCATTTATTACAAAATTATGACAATATATACAGGGCATTGTTTACATCATTTCGCCCTGAATATTTTACAAGACATCATTTACAATAATTTACAGCTCCCACAAAATTTACATCATACCTAAGACAACTATATCACATTTTGTGGTTACTCAGGCAGTCATAGGCTATAGAGTTTCTAAAGTTGGGAGTGAATTGCTGCAAGTCTCTCCCTGACAAAATTTCATCGCTGCACAAAATGTCCATATATTTCATGAGAAAAATGCCACAATCATATCCGTTCGACTGCTTTGGTACGAAAGTATCTTCTCTGACCATCCAAGACTTCCCATCCAATGCAGACATATCTCCTGTGGCATGGAATAATATAGGCAAGGCCTCCTTCATTAGCTTGATATGTTGCTTGTGTCGACTGAGTGCCCTCGAATACAAACTGCCGAGTATAATGATTTCTCGTTCTCGAGGGTGGATGACCATCAGGTACCAATGAGTGTTGGTGTGGTTGACTGGTACGTATACTTGTCCATGTTTGACAAGATAAGATATCATTATAGACATCATAGAAATGGGTACACATAGCATTAATAACTTATACCGATACCATTGCCTGTTCATACTGCCACATGGCCTTCTACCCTTCATGATGTTTAACAATACCGTATACTGTGAGTTTCTCCACTTCTACAAGTGAACGCACATCGTCACCTCTAGTATCCCGATACATTCTCAATGCTGACATGGAAATGTCGACGATACATGGCTATTACAAATAACGTACCGAATTAGAACATATATCATATAATGAAATAACATAATAACCATGATCCAATTCATACAGTTACCAGGAAAAATGTGGGGCAGAACTTGCAGTCTTTTGTATATGTAGTAGGAAATGAATCGTGCCTTCTCTCCAGAAAATCAACGTACTTGTCAATAGCCTAATTAATAGATATGGTAAATTAAGCTCTAGTCTAATATAATTGTTGAATAACCATAGATGTATGTGTGTGAATTACTTACAATGCTATCAACCCATGCATTTTTCTCCCATATGGTCCTGAACCAACCAAATTCTGCCGTTTCTTTGTTTGTGTTGGCCCAACTATCTAATTCATGCAGTTCCTCCTCCGATATTACCCTAAATGGATCAATCTTGGGCTGAAAGGGTGCTGAAAGGGTATGAGAGAAGTACACAATTCTTTTGGTTTCTCAGTGTCGGCGACCTTCCTTGGAGTTGTTTGAATGTCGAAGATAGAAGTGAATGGAGAACGCTTGTATACAAATGGCTTCAACACCTTCTTAGTTCTCGTCTTATATACTGCAATAGAAGGCAGTGATTTGTCACATATATCAGCGTCTAAGGCATCCGAGTGTTGAACATCCATCTCTTTGTTCCCCTGATCCCTACATTCCAATTCCTCATCCTCCTCAAACTCTTCCTTCTCTTTCTCTAGATCCTTTTCCTTCAAAAACTACATCTTCTCTAAAAGAAATGACTCCATCTGCTTCTTCAAGTCCATCTTACCCTCCTCCAACTCTTCTTTCTCCTTCTTCAATACCTCATTTTTTATCCTCAGTTCTTCCTTCTCCCTCATTAACATTTCCCTCTCCATCTTCAAAACTGCCCTCTCATTCAACTCTTCCTTCTGTAACCTTAAGACTTCCATCACTTTTAGCATTAGTTCCACCTCCATGCGTACTGCTTCTCTCTCCCTCTCTATCGATTCTTCTCTCTTTTAGTGTCCGTTCCTGCCGCTTCAACTCTTCCCTATCTCTCTACAACTGAATCCTCTCCGCCTCTAACTCCTCCCTATCCTCCCTCGACTCTGTAGTCAGTTGTAATTTCACTCCCTCTCCCTCTCCCTCATCGCCACTCTCTTCCTCTCCCCCTTCTTCTCCCTCTTCCTCATCCCCACTCTCTTCCTCTCTCCCTTCTTCTCCCTCTCCTTGTCCCGATCTCCCTTCCATATCTTCATCATCTTCATCTTTAATGCCCTATAAAATGAAGCAATATATGTATCAGTTATATAACATGTCAAAATAAATATAACATATCAACATAAAAGAATACTTTTTTGACATCTTACATCAAATCTATCACGGACCAAACGAACGTCCTCTGTCTCCAACTCCTCAATGGTAGGCTCTAAGATAAGAACTATCTCAGTCTGTAAGAGAACATCTTCATTTTCAAATACAGAAACATATATATATATATATATATATATATATATATATATAGTTCAATAAGTGATCACTTAGCTTCATAAAAATTGACTTACATCTTTACTCTCTAGTATTTGATGAATCTTCTTATACCTCCAACCCTTCCATCCTCGATATTGTGTGAATCTTAGAATTTGAGAGGGAACGTATGAAATGATACATTGTCGGAGAGCCGGTACTCTCTCAAGGGCCCATATCTGTGACAATGAAATGACAAGATGATGTTAAATACATATAGTTTTATATAAACTATAAATTAAAATAGACAAGGACAAAATCCTTACTTGTGGGGAAAATATGCAACCGGTGACATTGTAATGAAGCCCATGTGATGCCATCAAGGCATTATCGATCCCTTCAGTCATCGTCTGGAAGGCCACACTACCCCAAGGGTAGATATTAAAGTCTTCTAACGAGTCAATAAAGTCGATAAATTTTGTACAACAAATAATATTCATGTCGGTTCCCCTAACAAACCACTCTACACATAAAATTAGGACCACCTTCACGACATCTTCGTGCTTATTGTTATTAACTATCCTATTGAACACCTCCTTACATGTTTCTTTAGGATAGGATTTTCATTGAAGTATTTTTCTCTTATTGACTTCTTCAAACGAGAGATATTAGGTATGGAAAGGTCACCAGTCTTCAGCCCTGTTATTAAGGTGAAGTCCATCTCGGAAAACGTTACACAGTTCCCCTACATCTTGAATACAAGATTGCCTATATATCTCTCAATAAGTGAGTAAAAAATGGCTCCTATAAACCTAAATGATGAAATGTGTAATAAAAATGAGAATGGGGTCCGCCTAAATATATTTATTCTAGTGTCATTCTTCTCCAACCCACTCTTGATGCTATCAAACCACCATGTCAGAGAACATCTACATGATAGGGTGGGGGCCGACTCGCTAAATCCCTTATGCAAGGGTTTGTTATCTACAAGGAAGAATGGAAAATTATATCAACGATAACATTTAATATTTAACAAAGTATATCCGGCATTTCACTGGTTGTGGTGAAAAATCATAAAGTATGGTGTGTGAGTTTGCCGAGTCGGTAGTCAGTTTTTGGCAAATTCCAAATGAAAGTACAGGACTTATAGGTGAATTTTTATAATTTTTGTGCCTATTTCACTCATATATCAGTCAATTTCATGAATTTGTCGGTAAATTTATATAAGGTTGTTGGTAAAAAAAAGTCAATATCAAGCAGTTATCGATCATTATGACATTCAACAAGTCTGTGACCAATTTTACTAAGTTATTGGTCAATTTTTTGAGCTATATGTTGCATTTTGGCTCGAGAACGTCATGAAATTGACCGTGAGTGAATTTGACTGAGGACTGAAAATGACCATGAAGTGAAGGGAATTGAGCATGAAGTGCATGGAATTGACAGTGAAGTGAAGGGAAATGACTGTGAATTGAAGGGAATTGTCCATGAAATGCATGGAACTGACCATGAAGTGAAGGAAAATTAGCATGAAATGCATGAAATTGACCGTGAAGTGAAGGAAATTGTCCGTGAATTGAGTGGAATTTACCGTGATGTGAAGGGGATTGTCTGTGAAATGCATAGAATTAACCGTCAATTGAAGGGAATTGTCCTGCAATGCATAGAATTGATCGTGACATGAGGGGGATTGTCCCTGAAATGCATGGAATTGATCGTGAAGTGAAGGGGAGTTGCTGGGAATAACCATGAAATGAATGGAATTGACTGTGAAGTGAAGGGGATTGACCATGAAATGCATGGAATTGACAGTGAATTGCGTGGAATTGACCGTGAAGTGAGGGGGATTGACCGTGAAATGCATGGAATTGACTGTGAAGTGAAGGTGAGTTGGCGGAAATGACCGTGGAATGCATGGAAATGACTGTGAAGTGAAGGGGAATCACCAGAAATGACCGTGAAATGCATGGAATCGACCGTGAAGTGAAGGGGAGTCACCGGAAATGATCGTGGAATGCATGGAATTGACCGTGAAGTGGAGTCTCCAGAAATGACCGTGGAATGCATGGAATTGACCGTGAAGTGAAGGGGAGTCACCGAAAATGACCATGAAATCCATGGAATTGACCGTGAAGTGAAGGAGATTGACCATGAAATACATGGAATTAACCATGAAGTGAAGGGAATTGACCGTGAAATGAATGGAAATGGCCGTGAACTGAATGGAAATGACCGTGAAGTTAGTTATATGTTTTTTTGTAGTTATGAGTCGAATTTCACTTAGCGCTTAGTCAACTCCATTCACTTTGTGGTCATTTTAACTCAGTTCACGGTCATTTTAGGTCAGTTCACGGTCCTCATCAATAACTCAGTGGGTCCTCTATCTATTAACCTAGTCGGTGCTCGTCGGTCTTCGTTTAGTTTCACATCTTATTTTGTTCTTTGTTTCAAAAACCCTCATTGTGGGCCATTTGAGCATTAACTTTTGCCCATCTATCAGGACATGCCATACCATTTAGTGTTTAAAATAAAATAGGGATGTACACGAGTCAAGCTAGCTCGAATAGCTCACTCGACACGTCCAGAGTCAACTCGGATTGACTTGGCTTGAAGGCTAACTCGAGGCGAGTAAAGTTGAGTTCAAGCTGAGTTCAACCATGGTATATTGCAACTCGACTAGACTCGAACTCGACTTGACTCAGCATGGACGAGTCAAGCTGGGCTTGGCCCACCTCGACTCGACTTGACTCAGCATGGACGAGTCAAGCGGAGCTTGGCTCAACTTGACTCGATTCGGCTCGATGTACAACACTAGAATCAAATGATAAATGGATTGTGGACTATAAGCATATGACCGTGTGCATATATAGTATAATATATAGTGGGGTCCACAAAGAGTGAGGGATTTGAATATACCTGCCGTTTGAAGCTTCTTAGATGGGGGGACCATTTTTGTCCTTTCTTCGGTTCACAAAAGTTGAAAATGACGTGCGTGGGGTCTGTATTCTCGACCGAACAAAGGGGAAATAAAAAATGATGAAAAGGGAGGGTTTTACTGGAAGAAGGGAGGGTTTTACTGGAAGGTGGACAGTTACAGAGGGGGAGAAGTAATTAAAGAATTAGATGCGGTCGGCTAGGATGGAGCAAGGAGAGAAAAGAAGAAAAAGTAAGATTTTCGGTGGAGGTGGGGCTGACAGCGTTCGAAGGGGCATCCGTTTTAGAGCATGGGCATTTTCATCATGTGTAAGGTCATCCGTACACTTGGGGAGTATTCTTGGAAACTAAAAAGAAGGGGGCTTAAAAAGGTTGTGGGCCATATACTGGTCGTACGGTTGGAAATTTCTCTTCCATCCCGTCACGGAATTAGAGATAAAAGCTTTTTAGAGGCAGTTTATACTACCGAAAGCTATGTAGACTCGTTATGATGTTTGTGGGAAATCCACTACATCCATTCATTTTGGAAAATCATGTCAAGACATGAGACAAAATTGGATAGATTTGAAACCTACGTGGACCACACGGTTGGACAATAGTGGAAAGGAATCGGTTACCATTCAAACTTTTCTAGGCTTCTGTTTAATGTTTATATACAATCCAAACGGTTCATAAAGTGGCTCCGGTGCTCGTAAACTCATTACCGTAGGGATGAACTGAAATAAAAGAATATATTAGCCTGATCAAAGCTTCCACAGCCCCATGAATGAATCTCCCCTGTTTTCTGTTGTGCGGTCCACTGCTCACATCCTTAAAATGATTTGAAAAACACATGAACAGTGTGGATTTCTCACAAACACCATGGCGGGCATTTAACCCCATCTAAATCCCTCTCGCCGCTCTGGTACGATTAGGGGTGTACACGGGTCGGGCCGAGTCAAACTGGCCTCAGTCCGTCCAGGCCCGTTCAACAGCCACACCAGGCCCGAACCCGACCGGGCCTGGTCACCGAGCCAACATCTCCAGTCCGAACCGAGCCCAGGCTGCAATTGTGCGAGTTCGGGCCAGTTTCGAACCTGAGTTTGGGCCAGTTTCGAACCTTACAGCAAATTCATAGGAAAGGCTTTGGTAGGTAATTTGCGTCCCATTACAAGGCCCTCGATCAACGGTACCATACTTATCAGAAGACCATAGCCATCTCTTATCTTTACTTTCCTGCACAACATGTTCCCTGTCAGCTGTTTTCTTTTCCTACCGCTGATTTGGAGGCCACTATTTAGATGGCTAGGATCGTCCCAACTATGTATATCTAGAATCAATTTCCATCGTCAGTGGATCCCACTAAACAGGCCGTCCTGATTGAAGGATGAGCCCAGCACATGTAAAGTGGCAATATGGCTCTACCATTTTCTAGTTCTTCTCTACGTACGGTACCATCCTATTATGGAATAATAAAAAATCTGGAGAAATAATTCCGTTGTCTAAAATTTCATTGCAACCTACCTACCCACACACTTAGTTACATTTGGACCTGTGGCATCATATAAACATTACTTTTTGGTGCAATCCATCAAAAGCAGATTCGGTAATGTCCTTGCCTGTGCCAACATACTACCCTTATCTTAAATGGTGTACTAACCCATTCATACAGTGGACCGTACGCGCTCGAGTCGGGACGGGCCGGGGCGAGTCGGGTTTCGGACCGAGACGGGCCGAACTGGGCCGTATCCGAACTCGGCCCAGACTCATTTTCGGGCCTAGAAAATTGACCCGTCCGAACCCGAACTCAGTTCCGGGTCAGGCCGAGTCGGGCTTTTTCGGGCCGGGTCGAGCGAGCTAACCGGGCTAGCCCGGTTTGTGTACACCCCTAGGTACAATGGGCGCTCTGGTACAATGGCCAAAGGCAAAAGGCAGCCAGGAGTAATTTTGTCCCGATATGTCGTGTATTTGCGCGTACCAAAATGCTCTTTTTGTAAAAATCCCTATAGTATATTAGCTTGTCATCCCATCCCTCCATTCCCTTGTAAAAGAAAAAGAGTCATCCCATCCCTCCATTCCCTTATAAAAGAAAAAGAGTCATCCCATCCCTCCATTCCCTTATAAAAGAAAACAGAGAGGTCATTACTCCATGCAAATCACCCCAGCTTGAGGAACTGAGTCTGGAGTGGTCATGGCTTCCGAGAAGAAGGTGGTAGAAGAAGTCCCCAACTGGCTCCGCGTCTACGATGACGGCTCCGTCGATCGAACATGGACTGGGCCCACCCAAGCCAAGTTCTTGGTCACTCCCGTCCCCCCATCAGAGACTTTCATTGACGGGGTGGCCACTCGCGACGTGGTCATCAATCCCGACTCGGGCATCTCTGTCCGAATCTACGTCCCTGAACAGAAATGTAACGATGGTGTACGGCTTCCTGTGCTCCTTCACTTCCATGGCGGCGGCTTCTGTGTTACTCAAGCCGATTGGTACATGTACCACCAGTTCTTCACCAAGCTCATTGCATCAGCTCCAGCCATTTGTGTCTCGGTTAACATGCGTCTAGCTCCAGAGCACCGGCTCCCCGCCGCAATCGACGATGGTTATGCAGCCCTGTCGTGGCTCAGGTCCTTGGCTAGAGCTGAGCTGTCGGAGCCATGGCTTGGAGCCGGAGCCGACTTCTCGCGGGTCTTCCTCATGGGCGACTCGTCTGGCGGGCACGTCGTGCACGGAGTGGCTGCACGTGCAGGTAACGAAGATTTGGAACCGCTGCGGCTAGCCGGGGGAGTGCCGGTGCACCCTGGCTTCGTCCGTGCTGAGCGGAGCGGGTCCGAGGTGGATCTCCCCGGCTTCGCGTTCCTTACACTGGAGATGGTTGACAAGTTCTTAGCTTTGGCATTGCCAGTTGGCAGCACTAAGGACCATCCGATCACGTGTCCTATGGGGCCCATGGCCCCACCCATTGGAGGGTTGCGGTTGCCGCCGTTCTTGGTGGCGGTGGCGGAGAGAGATCTCATGCGCGACACACAGCTGGAATACGTTGCGGAGATGAAGAGGAGTGGTAAGGACGTAAATATGGTTTTTAGCCCGGGCATGGACCATTGCTTCCACTTCAACAAGATTGCAATCGACTCGGATCCGAATACGGCCATCCAAACGGATATGCTGATAACCGCCGTTTCGGAATTCATTCGAATGCACTGAGGGTGTGCACTGCACACTAGATTGCAAGATAGATGTAGCTATAAATATATAATAATGAGAATTAATCACCTGCCTGCTGCTGGTTGCATTCTAACTTATCATGCAGCCCTATCTTTCCAGTTTCCAGTCAAATGTGTTGCTTTTGTAGAACATCCAAGCCATTTGAACAGGTGTACCCCACCATGATATTATCTTGTAGAAAAATCAGGATCGTTCATCAGGCTCTCCATGCCATTGAAATAAATGGATCGCCGATAGTCTGAGTGTCTGACTGGATTTGGCCCATTTATGAGTGATAAACGACCTGACCATTTTAGGCGGGTCCCTTGTCCTGAAAGGTTCAGATTTACTAAACCCACGCTGACCTCTCCATGCGCGCAAACCTTGCACGGCCACACGTGCTTACAGGCACGTGTATAAAGGTGGGGCCCAACATAGAGATAAGCTGTCCCTGATGGTTGGATCATCACGTGGATCACGACTCTAGGTCGTTGAATATGGACTGTATAAGGAACTTTTTTTTAAAAATAAAGTGGACTGTTGCGACGATTTCATAAATCACCGAAAAATATACAGCCCCTCTGGTGAGCCCCAACAAAAGGTAGAAGGCCCTCACCTATCGTGTAATTCCTAACTGAGCTAAATACACTGAACAAAACAAAGAAAATGAAGAGAAGCGGGCCGAAGTTGAAAGAAGTCTGAGCCTACGTCCCCTCATCACTGAACTTAAAGACAATCTATCTAAGAAGAGCAGCCCCGGACTGTCGGTGGAAGGTAGGCGTGGAGTAAAACCAAAGTCGTCCTTTGCTCCCCAACTTAGGCGAGGACATCCGCTGGTCCGCCCGGACTGTCGGTGGAAGGTCGGCGAGTAGTATAAGGAACTTAAATGTTAAATCGTTATGGTATATGTGTGGCCCACTTGATGAGTTGGCTGTTGTTGGTGGGACTCACTTGAACGCTTGTTCGAATTTTCACGTGTCAGGTTTAGCAGGTGTGGCCGCTTGTAGAGAAGAGGTGCGTGTTGGCCTTTGAAAGCTGCCGTTTGAATTACGTGGTATACTTGTATTCTAGTTGTTGCAGTAATCAGATTCCACTGATGTTCGTTTCTCTATTTCGTAAGTGATGGTGACTAATCTACTTTACGCGTGGCATTACATCAGCTCAGTCACACGGACCACATGGCTCCTTTCCAAAGAAAATGGTTAATCGTCCATGCAGCATATTTGGTATCAGAAGGGGAGGATTATCACGTCGTGAAAATTATGGTTTTATTGTCCACTGTCCAAGATTTGGACGGTCTAGATTGAAGCATTTGCATGTAATTTGTAGAATGGATGAGTCACCGCCATATAAAAAGGCTGAAAAACACAGCCCAATAAATCTTGCTTTATTTTAGTTAAATTCTATGAACTTTAAAAAGAAAAAAGAAAATTTGAAAAATTCATTCCATGAAAAGACTATGCCACCTCATGAGTTAGCCACCTCGTTCAAATATCCACGTTGTTTACATTCGTTTTTGGTGCCAATAATCACACCATGTCAACTTCACCCAATCATAATTGCTGGTAAACCTACTCTCAATGAAAGTAGATGCGTTGTGAATGGCATCGTGACATAAAATGCAAAGGTACAGGTCCTTATGCCTGTCTTTTGGAGAGCATGCAATTGTCAGATCCCACGTGGTCACGATTATTGTGTCTATTAACAAGGCACTGTATCCACTGTATTTATCAGAGACGTAGAGAAAGAAGTCAGAAAGGACGTTTCTCACGGCCCTTCTAAAATTTAAGATTTTTTCTAAGACATTCGAGAGAGAGATGTAGGCCTGTTTGATTTTCGAATTACAGATTTAATACAAGGTAAATGAGTAATAATTATTTACCTCCATGTTTTCGGTTGGATTTTCATCGTTTATAGCACTCCTCACGTCATCCGAGGAGAAAAAAGTTAAATTGTGGGGCTCACTTTGATGTTTGTGTATTATCCACACCGTCCATCCCTTTAGCCAACTCATTTTAGGACATGAGCCAAAAAAAGAGGTAAATCCAAAGATCAAGTGGACTACACTACTGGAAACAATGGAAATTGAACTCCTATCATTAAAAGCTTCTTGAAGACTCCAAAAGTTTTGGATGAAACCGATATTTTTCTTTCGACTTTATCCATGACTGTGTGACCTTATTAACAGGTTGGATTACAAATAAACATCATTGTGGGCCCCAGGGAGAAAACAACTTTCAACCATTGACGTTTTAATTATCATCATTTCCTAAGGTGTGGTCCACTTGAGCTTTTGATTTTCCTCATTTTTGGGCTCATGCCTTAAAATGTATTTTTTAAAGGGATGGATGGTGTGGATAACTCATATATATCATGGTGGGAACCACATATTTAAATCACTAATAACAACGTTTGTATGGACCGATTTTCAAAACGTAATTCCTGTGACTTTCTAACAAGTGCAGTGAGTAATAATCAGGTAATTCCGTGTATTTACCAGGGAGATTAAAAAATTAAACAGCGTTCCAAAAGTTTTATATCCAGCAAACTCAGTCACAGCTTGAACCCAAATCGTGGGAGATGACTATCGGTCTGATCAGATCCTTCTCCCCCATACCTCCACCGAAATCAAGAGAATGAGCGAACTAAAACCAAAATCTAGCATGACTACTTCCCGATCAAAAGTTTAAGAGATCTTAATGTGATGTATTAGGTCCATCTATTCTCTCCAACACTCCAAACTATCATGTTGGTGGATCCTGCGGGGTGAGCAACCCTTATTTCTTAGGTGGGTCCCTTTTGGATTAGCCTGCGAGGTTCCTAGAATATAATCTAGTGGCCCAAATTCATAAGGACTTTATTGGTCCTATACTTAATCTTTAATAGACCACGGAGATCTTTGTGACATATCAATTACGAGAAGAAGATATGGGAAGCTAACAAGTCCAGGTTCAGTTGAGACTCTTTCTTTCCAACGACAGCTTTGGATCAATCAAAGATTTTCATATCCAATCCAGAAACGTAAATGCAAAGCAACAAGAAAAACCTAACGAGAGTTTCATTGCCTCATCCATATATAAACAGGAACAATCGAAGAAGTGCTCGAGACCCTATGCCAAGCACACCAATCTATTTTTTAATTTATCTTTGCTTTTATGTTTCTTAGTATAGCTTAGTATAGTTTAGTTTAGCTACTGCTTAGCGGCTCCTGCTATAGTACGTTAGGAGTAGATATAGTCTTTGTATAACCTTAAGTTGTAAATCGTGATATTCTAAGTCTCGATTTGGTCAATCACACCCATCTCGATTTGTCTGTTCCGATATACATATCAGGTATTTATCCCTTTTCAATTTTATTTATTCATTTGGTTGCCTCGCGAGTTGTCGATTGTAATAAACATCATATCATATTAATATCTAATGAAATCGGCAACACTTTTGCCTTATTTAATGTGAAAGAACAAGTCTTTAAGGTTGTATTCTATCTATTGTCACAAGGTAAAAATAATTCATTTCGAAGGATTTGCCTCGTTTCCTTTCACTAATCATTGAATGGTGCACAATATTGGTGGCCAAGAGGATTCTAAATCTTCAATCTTAGTATCCAATCTGTCCATCTTGGTGAAGGAGACACCAACAATTCAATTAACCCTTGAGCTAGGTAGACTCTGGCACACTCGTGCATCCTACTCACACATGAGTATATCTAATCTAGACCCTTAGTCACCTTTGATTTTGATTATCCATCACATGGAGAGATGAGAAAGAAGGGGGATGGGAGTAAAATGTCCATCCACTTTAGCATAATATGTTGTTAATACATAAATAAACTTTTCTTTCTAGATGAGTTAACGAGCAAAACTTTTATTTTTTAAAGGAAACCTTTTCAAAAAATTCTACTTAGTTAATACTGAATTTACATTTTGATACCTTTTCAAAAAGTTACCTGATTAATTGTTATAATTATCACTCCACTAACCACCTTCTCGTTAGGTACAACAACCATGGGAATAAATGAGTCGATGGCTCAAGTGGGTCACACTGATTTTTATGTAAAAATCACCCTAACCACCGCGTGCATCATCTTATATTAGTCCAAAGGCCCAAAACTTAGCTCCATTCACGATTCAAGTGGATCATATGATTGGAAATAGTGCACAAGGTAACGCTTGCCCTAAAAACTATTAGCATTAGTGTGGCCCCATGTGAATCATGGAGGGATATAATTTTTGGACCACAGTTCTAAAATTTTGTGCCAAATCTAATAGTTGGAATGAATTTCATATAATTATCATAGTGGGCCCTGTACATATTAAGGTTGGATGTCTCTCTTTCAACTATTCCTTAGGACGTGGCCCACCAAAATCACGGGTAAACTTGAATTTTTTTTTCTCCTCTAGGTTTAATATGAGACTAAATATCTAATGGTCTTGTATATCTTACATGATCATTGGTAGGTTGAAATAAAATCCCCCGCATCCCATCCATTTTTTCCTAAATATTATCTTTGTATAGTTGAATAGGGATGTGGGGATTTGATTTTTGGCGGGGCCCATTTTGATGTGTATGCAAAATCCACTCCGATCATTAGATGCATAACTAAATCTTAGTTTAGGTCCAAAGCTAAAAAAATTAGGCTGATTTGTAATTCAAGTGGGCCACATCGAAGAAAATAGTTGGAAAACATACATCCAGCCTTCGAGTTTTACTGCACTAACCATGATGATTATATGAAATCCACTCCAACCACTAGATTTCACACCAAAATTTAGGCTTGGGGCCTAAAAATCAGGCCTACCTATGATTTAGGTGGGTAATACCATTTGAAACAATTTGAAAGATGACCATTGTCCTGTATACTATTTTCTAAATATGGTCCACATGAATCACGGAACGGGGTAATTTTTGGGCCCTTGGCCTAATATAAGGTAATAGACTTGGGGGTCAAGGGTGGATTTTATACAAACATTATGGTGAGGCCTACCCAAGGAGTAGACCTATTTGCTCGCACACTCGCCCAAACCACCATCAAAGAATAACAAAGGCAATGGAATAATAAATACATCGATTGATGAGGTAGTTTCTTTTAAAGCCTTTTCTTAAAAAAAAAAAATCTGAATATAAATTTCATAATAATAAGGAAGTTTTTGGTAAAATTCTCTTTTTAAAATAGTAAATGTTAAGCAAGAAGATTACCAAACAATAGAGGTGGGCATCGAGTTGAGTCGGACTAGATTGCATCCAACTCGACTCGATCCGATTTTTCCAAGAACCTGAATTGAACTCGATCCGATCCGGGAACAAGTCTAGCAGGGCTGACTCGATCCAATCCGAATCCTTGTTGGCCTGACCCGAACCGCGTCCGACTTGGTCAGGGAAACCGATTCAGATCGAGTTGAGTCTGTACAGTCGATTCAGACTGGGTTGAGTCAAGCCGAGTTGGAGACTCTCGTGCTAGGAAGGAAACGTGAGGGAAATCATGAGAGAAAGGAGGAGAGAAAGAAGGAGAGGAGGGGAATCGGGAGAGAAAGAGGGAGAGTGTAAGACCCGTATCCTAGACCGTACCGTTCCGTAGGTTCCCGCGGTCTTTCCGGTCGAATTCCGACAACCTTTGACCCTTAACCGGCGTCGCACGCGACCTTGATTCACACGTCGTTAAGCTAATTCGACTCAACCTGAACTTGTACCATTGCGAACGCGCCGTCTCCGCGGTTCCGATGCTGCGACTCGTGCGCCGAGGCGATACTCTGGCCAGGAGATGTGGGCCAGCGTTCGGTGCGAGGAAAACGCCGCGCGTGCAAAACCCAAGAGAATCTCTACGAGTTGTCACATCAATCCATCAATCTCAACATGTCAAGTACATGTCAAGTACACATCAACTTTTCACCCTTTCCCAAGCAAGCCTCAAAGTCAAAAAAGTTCTTACACAAGCCATGCCTTTCTTATACAAATAGCCAACAAAGTCAAAAAGTGTCTTACACACCCATCACCACCACATCTATCACTCCATCACCCATCAATATCTCTCTCTCCCTTTACAACTCTCTCTCCCTTCATTTAAAAAAAAAAACCACTTCCTAAGCTAAAGAAAACCTCCATACGTATGAGCCTCTCCTTCTCTTTCAAAGCTCCAAGTGTGTCCCACCTTTCCATCCTAAGATTTTCCATCCTAGTCATCCATTCCTCATCTCCTCCATTGGAATCAAAGCTAAGGAGCTAAGGAACCCATAGGAGCAAGAAGATCGAACGGTGGGTGCTTGACAAGAGTAGTTTTTCATGTTTTTAAGATGGGCCAAGTGAGGCCAACCGATCAATGGTTTGGATCTCACTTAGGACCCTAAGATGTGGCCGATGGCCCACTTTAATCATCATGATCATTCCATGATGGGGCCATTCTCCATGGACCCCATCATAATGTTTATTTTCTTGTATACCTAGGGTCATCTAGACTGTCTACTTTAGTAGAGAAGGGATCCCCACCATTGGATTTTTGGATTTAATGTGCCCATGTGTAATGGGACCCACTTGATGTATCTTGGGTTGTAAGGGAGGGCCCATAGTGTCGGGGTCCCTCCATCACACGTGTCCCACTCTCTCTCTCTCTCTCTCCCCCTTTCTTTTATATTTTTGTGTGATGATTTGACTGTGTGGCCCACTTGAATGGAACCCATCATGAAGTAAGTATCTTACCCAAGCCGTCTATGAGTGGGTCCACCTTATGTGTGTTGTACTCACACCATTCATCATATGGTGGCCCACTTGAATAAAGCCCACCTCTGTTATGAGGACCGTCCAGCGTCTAGGGACGCTGGACGTCTCTGTGAAAATACAAATATTAGCTTGGTTACAAGCTCATGGGGTGGCCCACTCATACACACCCTACCTTGATGTATGGTTCTAATCCAAGCCATCCATTCCATTCTCCAGATTATTTTAGGCGTTGAGCTGAAAAATGGGGTCAATCTGACGTTCAGGGGGTCATAGTATGGAAAACAGTGTTTTCACCCTTGAAATCTTCCCTGATGTCCCTATGCACCTAAAAACCTTCAATATTAGACTCATATAGCTTGTCATGAGCTGTGGAATCCAACGGTCGGGGTGGATTCACCTGATGTGGGCCCCACACGAGGAAAACCGCGGAAAAATAGTTTTTGAAAAAAAAAAAATAAAAAAAGAAGGGCAGCCGCCTGCTGCCGCTGACACGCTAGAAGCAGCAGGCGCTGCCTACGGACAACGGACGGGTGCTCTGGCAGCCACCCACGACTCCAGCTGTGGGTCCCACCATGATGTATATTTGTCATCCGAACCGTCCATGAGGTGGGGCCCTCCCTAAAGTGGGCCCCTTCCAAATATCAGGCTGATCCAACGATCAGGCGGCCCACATCATAGGAAATAATGTTGATTAAAGCCTACCATTGAAATTCTTTTTGGGGCCACAAAAGTTTCGGATCAAGCTGAAATTCATTTTTACCCTTCATCTAGGTCTGCGTGACCTTATGAACGGGTTGGATGGGAAGTAAACATTACGGTGGGCCCCACGTGGGACCCACAGTGATTTATGTATTTTATTCCACCGTCTGCTGGACGGTGGAGCCCGCTGTGATGCATGTGCTCTATCCCCACCGTCCAGGGGACGGTGTGGGTGTGGGCGTGGGTGCATGCGTGTGGGTGCGTGCGTGTGCATGCGTGTGTGTGCGCGTGTGGTATGTGCACGTGTGGCTGTATATATATATATTATGTATATATATATATTATATTATGTAATATATACATATACCTGATGGTGGGCCTTCATGGGACCCACCATGATGCATTTGTCGCGTGCAAGCTGTCCATCTATTTTGCAAGCCCATTTCATGGCGTGAGCCAAAGAATGAGTCAGATCTATAGTTCAAGTGGGCCCAACTTGATATACATAAGGCCCAAGTGATTAGGCCCACCTTGCCATAATTATGGCCCGTTGTTGAGGCCCGCTTTGATGTGAATGAAAGGCCCATGTTATGAGGCCCATTCGATGCATTTGTGGCCCATGGTTGAGGCCCACTTTGATATATAAGGCCATGTTATGAGGCTCATTGTGATGTACTCAAAGGCCTAGGGGTTATTGCCCATTGTAATGTACATAAGGCCCATTGATGTGGCTCACTTGATTTATATAAGGCCCATTTAATGTGGCCCATTTGATGTATCCAAGGCCCATGGGTCGAGGCCCAACGGGGTGTCCTTAAGGTCCATTGCATGTGTGATTTCCCTATAGCTTGTGTGCTGATATTAGGCGGGCCATGCCTTGGGAGCAATGTTGGTTTGATGTCCACATTATAAGAAAAATGTTGGTTAAATGTCTGCATTAAAATTCTCCCTAGGGCCCATTGTTAGGCCCATACTTGTAGGCCGTCTAGGCCCATCTTCGTTATGAACAACATTTATCCCATATAACATGTGTAGTATAGTTCCATGATTCATGATCATACGCATCATATATATGCTTGATATGAGAAGTGACTGAACACAACATATGCCTTCGGGTAGATTGTTTAGGGGCTCCCGGATAGGCGGCGTTGCCCTACATGAGCGCACGATACGCGCAGGATTGCTGCATGATTGGATAGTGTGATTCATGCATTCGCATTGTGTGATATGGTACTGTATGCCCTAACGACATCAGGGTCGTAACCTCCATAGGCGTATCGTGGTTGGGAGGATTGGATACCGAAAATCTTGTTCTACATGGGGTGCTATAGATATCCCTGGGTGAAAGTCCCTAAACCCTTATGGTACCAAGAGATTGTTCCAATGTCTAGACCGAGTGGGTGTATGAGCGCCGAGAGCTAATTACGGCCAGAAGGTCACGCTTTCCACTGTGTCGTGGTCGGTTGGAAGGGGGTGCAGCCTTACCCGCCCGAGTGGAGGGGGCAAAGCTAGGCTGAGTTTGACCAGCTCGAGGAATGGGTCCGCTATTGACGAGCCGTGCCCGATATTGGCGGGCGGGTAGTGAGGTCTCTTCCACTTACCTTATTGCGCGATGGGGCGGCAATTTGGTTTAGAGTGTACTAGACCCCGGTGATATCCCAGATTTGAGCTGTACTGATATGTGGACTTAGATGAGGATTTGTATGCTTGAGTTGCATTTCGCAATGCATGGCCTTGGTATGGCCGACATCATTCATGCCTTGCATCGCATAACTTTAGTACGGCTGATGGTATTCATGGATTCACCAATATGTTCCGCATTGCTCTGATGCTGCATATCTGCATTACTACCCTGCGCACACACTTTAACCACCCTCTAAGCTTTCTATAAGCTTATGCATGACCGTTGCGTGCAAGTGATGTTGGGACGCAGCAGTGCTGAGGCAGGAGTGCAGAGCAGATATTTTTAGAGCTTTTTGTCCATTATCATTGTATTTCCTTTTAAGCTCATTGTACTTGTAAAGTTTTTTATCATAGTGGAAATGTGATGGAGTTTTTGGTTGTTGTTTGTGGGTTATGCCTTTGGCTATGCTTATTACGAATTAAACTGATGTTGAAAATCCTCCTTGTAGCATCTCAGGATCGGAACCTGACGTATGGGCACTGGGAGCTGAGAATGGGGTTTTACGGAGGCTGTCGGCGCCGGATTCGGTGATCGAGAATTTTGTGAGCCCGGTTTCCGAGTTTGGGGAGTGACAGAGAGAAAGGAGGAGAGAAAGAAGGAGAGGAGGGAAATCGGGAGAGAAAGAGAAGGGAGTAGAGCCAGGGTAGGACGCTGTAGCCGAGCTAGCGAGGTCCCGACCTCGGTCGGACCACCAGCGAGCCAGGGTGGGATCGACCATGAAGTGCAGTCCACCAACGAGCCAGGTCAGGCCACTAGCGGCTTGCACGAGATGGGTGCGTCGCCGCTCGGGTAGGGATGGGTTAGGGTTTACAGTTCGGGTGAAAGAGGGGTAAAAGTAAAAGTTATAAAAAAAATATATTTATACTACCTGACTGGATCGGATCGGATCGGATCGGATTATCTATTGACCCAACTCGACTCGATGTGCAGTCGAATCTGAGTGGGTCTACTCGATCCGACTAGATCTTGGCTTTCGGCTTGGGTTGGATCAGATCTGATTGGTTCGAACGAGTCAGATCCGTCAGTTCGGTTCGGATCCTGCCTAGCTCTACTAAAAAATCTAAGTCTGATAAAAGAATATAATGTTTCATAAATAAGCAAATGAGCTCTTATTTGTACAAATGCTAAATGACCTTAATTTTTTATATGGGAGGTTTTTGTTGTATGAGATGAATGAACCACAATCGTTTGGAAAGTGATGAGTCTTATTATGACTGATATCTGACCCCAAAGTGTATGTTCACTGGATAGCCCTATTAGCATGTATGACCTATCCTAAAAATAGGTCTGGTCACTCATCAAGTCAGTGACATATGCCCGTTGAACGTACATCATTGGTTTCTTTTCTTATGTATCCATTTCTTTTATTAGTCTGGTCTAATTTGATAATCCACCAGTCTGATTTTTTAACTAAGGAATATCCCTACGATCACTGCCATTGAACGGATTGAATCTGGCATACATGCTTTGACATTAGTCATAGATGGGGTTCATGTATATTTGATGAGTTAAATTTGTTATTTTTGAAGATGTAAATCATTCAGAAATAGGGCGGGATATGTTTCCTATTTTGATTGTGATTCTTCCAAAGGCTATATATTTGAGTGCAATTAATCGAGATTGGGAGGTAATTTTAAGGCTTTCTAATTCGTTTTATGGTTTCAAGGGTGTAGCATGGGTTAATTCGAGGATGTTCGAATCGGGTAATCTCTCTACTTTTACAATTTTCTGCTTTCATAATGATATTTGTCACTTTGTGCCGTGGTTTTTTAAAATTTGGAGTGTTTGCATTGTGCTTTCTTGCTGCGATTGGATTACCCTACTTGATTCATATCTGTGTGCTTCTGTAGTCCCCCAACAAGTGGTATTAGAGATATCATTGGGGCGTAGGCTTGAATTTGAAATTGAGTATCAATGGTTGTCAATCCTAAGTTTGAGGTTGTGAAATACTCCAGGAAAAATAATTTTAAATTATGGAAGGTCAAAATGACTAACCTGTTGATTCAGCAAGGATTGGATGAGGTCCTTGAGAAGCTACCCCAATCTATGGATGATGATGAATGGAAGAAACTGGATAAGAAAGCGAAATCCTCAATCCAATTATGCTTAATGAATGATGTTCTCTTTAATATCTTGAGGGAGAAAACTACAGCAAGTTTATGGGAGAAGTTAGAGGACATCTATACTAAAAAGTCCCCTGAAAATCGTCTACACTTAAAGCTGCAGTTGTTCAACTTGAAGATGACAGAGGGAGGAGATGTTGAAGCCCATATTAGCAATTTTAACAAGATGATCTACAAATTGCTGTATGTGGAGGTAATGGTTGATGAAGAAGATCAGGCATGTATCTTGTTGAATTCTCTCCCTACTTCGTATGAGTCTTTTAAAGACACATTATGCACCAGTAACACGACGTTTAATGTTGATACCGTTATCTCAGCCCTTCAGGGAAAGGTAATGAGAAAAAAGAATGGTAGCATGGGGGCCTTTACCGATGCTTTGTTTACGAGAGGTAGAAATTCTGAGTGGGACATGGGATCCTCTAGATCAAAATTTAAATCCAAGGGCAAGAGCAAGGGAAAGTTAAACTGTCAGAATTGTGGGACGTCAGGACACATGAAGAAGAATTGTACAAATCCTAAAGCAAAGAAAGAGAATGTAGAGTCATCTTTTAGGGAGGCCAATACTTCCATGTCTAATGAAGAGATAAGCGGATGTGATGTGTTGTCAATGTATATACTCAGACACTTATATGATAATCATAGAGACGAGTGGGTCTTGACACAGGGGCTTCATATCACATAACTCCTTATCAGAGTTGGTTCACCAGTTATAAGGAGTGCAATGGTGGACAATATTTATGGGCAATGACAATGCCTGTAACGTTGTGGCTATTTCTATTGTCCGTACCAAAATGTTTAATGGAATGGAGCATACCTTGACTGAGGTGAGGCATGTTCTTGACATGAAAAAGAATTAGATTTCTCTTAGTGCACTCGAAGCAATAGGGTGCAAGTTCATCGATTATAATTAGGTCTTTAAGGTTTCAAAAGGGGCGCTTGTAGTCATGAGAGCACAAAGGCACGGTAATCTTTACAGGCTTATTGGGAGCACATCAATAGGTGGAGCTGCAGCAGTGTAGCGGATTCCACGTTTGCACATATGTAGCATGCACGTTTGGGCCACATGAGTGAGCGGGGTATGAAGGTACTTTCCGATTGTTGTTTAATTCCTAGTTTTAAAAGTCTTGATTTAAATATATGCGATCATTATATATGGTAAACAATTTAGGTTATCTTTTAAATATGGAAAACATGTATGTAAGGGTGTGCTTGACTATGTGCATTCTAATGTATGGGGGTCGTCATACGTAGTTTCCGCTGGAGGGTCATCATGGTTTGTCGCATTCATTGACGAATACTCTCAGAAATTTGAATTTATTTCATGAAACATAAATTTAAGGTTTTCATCAATTTTAAACAATGGAAGGCCATAGTGGAAAAGTAGTTAGGGTGAAAGGTAAAGGTATTAAGGAAAGATAATGGCGGTGAGTTTACTTTAGGTGAATTTAATCAATTTTATAAGGATGAAGGGATTATTAGACACAACATAGTGTGCCACACGTCCGAGCAAAATGGTGTGACTGATCGAATGAATCAGACTCTCTTGGAGAGAGTACGATGCATGATTAATAATACTGGGTTGGGCATGGACATATGGACTGAGGCTGTTAACACGGCATGCTATTTGGTGAACCGGTCTCCTTCTATGACTATTGAATGTTCAATTCTAGAGGAAGTATGAAGTGGTCATAAAGTGGACTATTCAAATTTATGTATTTTTGGTTGTGAAGCTTACTCTCATATACCGTCAGTTGAGAGAGAGATAAGCTAGACCATATAGCCAAAAAGTATATCTTATCGGTTATGGTGATGGTGTGAAGGGATACAGACTATATGATTGAGTCACACGTAAAATCGTTATTAGTAGGGACATCAAATTCGACGAAGGCTTCCTATTCTGCAAGAATGATTAAGAGGAGCAACAATAACTGGAAAGTTTCGTCGTGGATGTTCAGATTGACACATTTGATACGCAAGTTGAGACAGATGCGTAGACAGAGGTACATGAAGAGGTGGAGCAGCCACCTAGGAGAAATCCACTATGAGATCGGAGGCTACCAGCAAGATATAGGGACGAATCTAATATCGCATATGCCCTCATTACAAATGAGGGGGACCCATCTACTATTTAGGATGTTCTTGATGAGCCTGATGTAGAAAAGTGGAAGGCGACAATGGACGATGAATTAGACTCTTTATAGAAGAACAATACATGGGAGCTGGTGAAGCTTCCAGTGGGTCGAAAAGCGATCGGATGTAAGTAGATCTTTAAGAAGAAATAAGATAGATACAAAGCAAGGTTGGTAGTGAAGGGTTACACTCAGAGAGAAGGCATTGACTTCACAGGTTGTAAAGAAAGTGTCTATCAAATTCGTGTTGGCACTGATTTCCTAATACGATATTGAGTTGGAACAAATGGGCATGAAGACTACATTCCTACATAGGGAATTAGAAGAGTAGATATACATGAAGCAACTAGATGGCTACGAAGTTAAAGGGGTAGAGAACACGGTTTGCAGGTTAATGAGGTCATTGTACAACCTAAAACAGTCGCTTAGGCAGTGGTATAAAAAATTTGATTCTTTCATGTTGTTTCAAAATTTTACTAGGAGTGAATACGATCATTGTGTCTACTACGAGACACTAAGTGATGGCAAGTTCATCATCCTTGTATTGTATGTTGATGACATGTTGATCGCCAGTCATAACATGTCCGAAATCAATGTACTGAAGACTCGATTATCAGGGACATTCGAGATGAAAGACTGCAAAGAGGGTTCTCAACATAAATATTCATAGAGATAGGAAGATGAGTAAGCTTTGGTTATCACAGATAGAATACCTTGAGAAGGTGTTGAACAAGTATGGGATGGACAAGGCAAAGCCGGTGAGCGTTCCCCACGTAGCTCACTTCAAGCTTTCCTCAGAACAATGTCGTAAATCAAATGAGGAAAAGTAGGATATGTCCCGTGTGCCTTATTCGAATTCTGTAGGCAGTTTAATGTATGTCATGGTCTGTACAAGATCGGATATTTTACAGGCAGTTGGTGTTGTGAGAAGATACATGTCAAACCCCGACAAGCAATATTGGGAAGTGGTAAAATGGCTACTTCGATACATTCGAGGTATTAAAGACTACGTATTATCTTTTGAGAAGACAGGGGCAATGTTGGTAGGGTATATGAGTTTAGATTATGCAGGTAATGTGGATTACAGAAAGTCAACTTCAAGTTATATGTTTGTATTATCAGGTGGAGAGATCAGTTAGGTGTCAAAACTTCAGTCCATGGTGGCTCTTTCCACGACTGAAGTAGAGTATATGGCAATGATGGAAGCATTCAAAGAAGGTGTTTGGTTGAGAGGCATGATCAATCAGTTAGAGTTTCAGCAGGAGGCCGTGTCGATTAATTGTGACAGCGAGAGCGCTATCAATTTGGCTAAAAATTATGTTTATCATTCACGTATTAAATACATTGATGTTTGTCACCATTTTATCTGATAGGTGCTTGAAGAAAGAGGCGTGACTCTGGAGAAGATTCACACCAGCATGAATCCGACAGACATGCTCAACAAGGTGGTTCTTACAGAGAAGTTCAAGTTCTGTGCAATTTCTTTAGTCTTGGCAAAGGCATAAAAGGAGGACGGAGTGTGCACGAGAAGCGATGGTTGAGCTATGATGCAAGGCAGAAATGAGAGAAGACATAGTAGAGATTGTTGTTTTTAAAGTCTTAAATCATTCAGAAATAGAGGCGAAATTTGTTTCATATTCTGATTGTGATTCTGCCAAACACTATATATTTGGGTGTAATCGGGATTAGGAGGTAATTCGAAGACTTTCTAATTCGTTCTAGGGTTTCAAGAGTGTAGCTTGGGTTGATTTGAGGTTGTTTGAATTAGGTAATCTCTCTACTTTTGTAATTTTCTGCTTTCATAGTGATATATGTCGCTTTGTACCATGGTTTTTTTTTTTTTTCCTCTCAAAAGGGTATTCCACATTAAAATTTGGAGTGTTTGCGTTGTGCTTTCTTGGTGCGATTGGATTACCCTACTTGATTCATTTATGTGTGCTTCCGCGGTCCCCCACCATAATTATTAATCATGTCATCCATCTGCTTGCCCTAAATAAGAGTTGCTTATGTTTAAAAAACCAACCTAGCAGGCAATCCCATCGATTGCTTTTCTTTGGCCACTAGCTATTTTTGTTTTCCGCGGATGTTTCAATTACATGTGTACCAAGGCTCAGTACAAAAAATATGTCACATTGTCCCACAAATAATACATTGCTTTGGTTTTTATTTTTTCATTTTTTTTAACAGTGCCCACCATGATGTATGTGTTTTATCCATCTATTTTGCCAGCGCATTTTAAGGTCATGAGATAAAAAATGAGCCAAATCCAAAGCTCAAATGGACCACACTAAAGGAACAATGGGGATAAATATGCCATTGAAACTTTCTTTAGGCAACATTGCTTATTTGCCATCCAAAATCTGTTCATAATGTCACGTAGACTTGGATGGAGGGAAAGCACATAAACAGGCAAAATCCAGAACTTTTGTGGCCCCTAAGAAGTTCTCAAGGCAGGCATACAATCTTCATTTTTTTTCCTGCGGTGTGGTCCACTTGAGCTTTAAATCTATCTCATCTTCAATTTCATCCAAAAAAACGATGATATAACATATGAAAATTGATAGACCATAGGGAAAACACGAACATGCATATATCCCAAAAAATTATATTGCCACACGATGGGAAGCAGATTAGCCACTGAACTCTTCAATAGCGACAACGCTACTGAAGTGATGTGGTCATATTGCATTAGCGCAAAAGTTGGAGCCCACTTGGAAGCATTTAATGCTCCTACGTCACAAAAAAGAAACACTGTTTACCCGCTGCGTTTGTACTCGACCACGAAAAACCCTTATTATTTTCTTTCCTTTTCCCTCTGCATTAGATCTCTCTCTCTCTCTCTCTTCCTTGCGACAGACACTTCTTGAGCTTCGGTATTTCTCCTGATGCCGTTTCATATAGATGCATTTTTTGTTTGTCCACCAATAGAAGAATACAACAAAGTCTCTTCCGCAAGTTGAGGAAAGACATGGCTTATTAGCTGTGACATTCCCAGTGGCCCTACCTTCTAAATTATACATATGATTTAAATTCAAATCTCAAACAGAACAAATTCGAAGTACTGGAAAATCACGACCCTAATCATCACAAGAAATTCCCTGCTATTGAAGGATTTGGGGAAAGAAAAAAGGATTTACTATGTGCTGCATGCAGGAAAACAGAGAGGAAGAGAGCCATGTTGAGGAGGGAAAATGAAGAAATTGGATTGCGTACTAAGTTACTCGATACACTTTTATTGTACTGAGTTTTGTTGGCCCCATCCTGAATGTATGTGGTTTATCCACACCGTCCATCTGTTTTGACAGCTGACTGGAGCAGTTAAGCCCAAGGTTGAAGTATATCCAAAGCTCAAGTAGACCATACCAAAGGAAACGGTGGGAATAATGGTTTCCACCATTGAAACCTTTTTAAGGCCAAAAGGGATGTTTATTTGTCATCCAACCTGTTCAAAAGATCACATAGACATGTATTAAAGGAAATCATAAATATCAGCTTGTTCCAAGGCTTCTGTGGCTCCCAAGAATTTTTCAATGGTAAATGTTCAATTCACAATGTTTCTTGTGACGTGGTCCACTTGAGATTTATATATGCTTCATTTTTAGTCTCGTTCTCCTAAAATGTCTAGTAATATAGATGGACAGAGTGGATAAAATACATATATTACCGTAGGGTCTAAGGAGTTTACTTAGTATGCGGTATACCGAGTTACTTAGTACACAATCTGCTTTCGAAAAAAGGAAATAAGGACATTTCCATGGTTGAGTACAAATGCGGCCAGTAAACAGGGTTTCATTTTTACGACGGAGGTGCATTAAATGCTTTCAAGTGAGCCCCAGCTTTTGTGCCAATGAAACTCAGTAGCTAATCCAGCGTCCCACACAACGTGGGTAGGTGTTCATTTCTTTCCTAGCTAGGTTCCAAAAACCAGGGAACATGACTCAACCAGTGGAGTTGGATTAGGTAGTCTAGGACGCAACACTGACTTTGATGCTACTCACTACTCGATACTTGGTGCTAGAAAAGCTCTATTAGCCCCACCATGATATATGTGTTTTATCTATACCATTCATTCATTTTTCTAACTCATTTTCAGCATGAGCCCAAAATTGAAGCATATCCAAATTTGGGTGAACCACACCACACGAAGAAACGATAGTGATTTAACGGCCACCATTAAAACCTTCTTGGGAGCTATAAAGTATTGAATCAAGCTAATATTTGTGATTTCCCTTCTCCCAGGTCTATGAACCTAATCAATTTGTTGGATGACAACTAAACAAAACAATGCATGCATGTGCTTTAAGAAGTTTTTTAATTTTTTAATTTTTTTAATTTTTAATTTTTAATTTTTTAAAATTTTTTAAAAGGAGAACTATATTCATACCAAAATGGACTTTACATGAACTAGACAGACTTTCGAGCTCCCACACAAAAAATAAGGGAGTTTATCATATGACCAAGCAACTAAACTAGCCCACTGGCCAACCCTTATGGTTTCTCTCTAACAGCCCCTAACCCAGTTTTATCTAACAAAATTAGTCCTCTAATTTCACTTGGGAGATCGGCCCAGATAAAATAAGTCGAGTTACCTTGAGAGACACTACCTAACCAAGCTAATCCATTAGCCGGGCCATTTACCTCCATAGGAATGTGACGAAAGGAAATGATCCACCATTTTTAAGATCTTCAATCCTCTTACGCCAATGATTTCAAACCTAACTAGGATGCAAGTCCCAATTCACAAGATCAACCACAAATCTAGAATCAAATTCCACCACGACCCTGGAGAGCCCCAGACTCCTGCACATGAAGAGGTCATTCCATACGGTGCGTAATTCCGCTCTGTTGCTGGAACCCACCCCGAACTCCACCGAGAAGGCAAAGATGAGGTCTTCGCCTGAGTTCCTACAAATCTCACCACCACCGGATGGGCCCGGTGTTGCGCAGCACGCCAACAACGCTAGTGAACTGAGATCCAATCTCTGTTCTCACCCACAAACGATAAACAGAAAGAAATATAATCTAGAGATACAATCAAATCATACTAAACAAACCACAAGACAAAATATACGTGGAAAAACCCCAACAAGGGTAAAAAACCATGGGTGCAAACTTTCGCTATAAA
This sequence comes from Magnolia changhungtana, assembly GCA_030180095.1. Taxonomy (NCBI): domain Eukaryota; kingdom Viridiplantae; phylum Streptophyta; class Magnoliopsida; order Magnoliales; family Magnoliaceae; genus Magnolia; species Magnolia changhungtana. Next base: position 8,557,479 of record JASAUF010000220.1, read on the forward strand.
GAAAACGAGATTACAAGCAATATACCTCTTACCCTTGGATGTGTAGAGAAAACCCATTGCATACACCTTAGAATACTTTTTCCATACCCTAGAATAACCCTAGGATCCTTATTTATAGTTTAGGCAACTTTCCTTCTACACTCTTACGAAACCGCCTCAAATTTACACAGTTCGCATCAAATCCGCAAACGAATCTGCGTAACCTCGACTGGTTGAGCTGACCCTCGACCGGTCGAGCATGGGTCTCGACTGGACGAGCACCTCGTGTCACGCCCTGAACTCGGAGATCGGGCTCATAAAATTTTCGATCGCCGAATCCGGCGCCGACAGCCTCCGTAGTACCCCATTTTCGGCTCCCGGCACCCATATACCAGGTTCCGATCCTGGGATGCTACAAGGAGGATTTCTAATAATTAATTTAATTCGTAATGAGCATAACTATAAGCATAACCCACGAACAATAACCACAAGAACACCATCACAAAATTCACTATGATCAAAAACTTTGAGTACAAGGCGTATGAAAGGAAAATACAATATACTGAAAATAACAAAAGCTCCAAAAGCTCGGCTGCACGCTCTAACTACGGCGAGACTACAGCTGCGTCCTAACGTCACCTGCACGCATCAATCGTGTATAAGCTTATAGAAAGGTTAGAGGGTGGTGTAAGTATGTGCACAATATGAGCGTGCTCAGAATACAAGGTCAGAGTAATGCGAAAACATGTTGATGAGTACATGAATGCAGTCAGCCGTACCAAGGCTATGCGGTGCAAGATATGAATACTATCGGCCATGCCAAGGCCATGCGATGCATAATGCAAGTCAAGCATGCCAATCCACCTCCACATATCAATGCAGCTCCTCACTAGAGCATCAAATCAGTACGGTTCTCAGTCTAGAAAATCACTGGAGTTTATACACTCCAAATGACACTGTCACTCTCCCAGCCACACAGTCCAAGCGAGCATAAGAAACCTCACTATCCGCTTGACCAATAGTTTGCCAATACCTATCCGGCACGTCGATAGCGAACCTATTCACGAGCTGGTCAGACTCAGCCTAGTATTGCCCCCTACCCTCGGGCGAGTAAGGCCACACCCCTTTCCAACCGATCATAACACAGTGGGAGACGCGGCCTCCTAGTATTCGGCCCTCAAGCGCTAATAAATGCACTCGGTCTCGACGTTGGAGTCATCCTCTGGTACCATCAGGTTTAGGGATTTTCACCCAGGGACATCTATGGCGCCCGTATGCTAGAACCAAAACATTTTCGGTATCCAATCTAGCCACCCACGATGTGTCTGTGGAGGCTATGGCCCTGATGTTGCTAGGGCTAACAACAACTACGATCATACAATGCAAGTGCATGAGTCACACTACTAGTCATGCAATAGTCTTGCGCATAACATGTACACATGTAGGGCAACTCTGTTTATCGGGGAGCCCGTAAACAGTCTGCCCGAAGGCATATGTTATGATCAGACACTCCTCATCTCAAGCATTCAAATGATGCGTATGATCATGAATCACGGGGTTGTGCTAAACATGTTATAAAACAATAAACTATCCTCTCAATGAAGATGGGCCTAGATGGCCTACATGAAACAGATACAGGCCTGTCAGAGGCCTTAGGGAGAGTTATAACGTGGACATCTAAACAACATTACTCGTATAATATGGATGTCAAACCAACATTGTCCCCAAGGCTCAGCTCACCTCAAATACCATTAAATAAATCCTGGTGGAATCACACATTGCAATGTGCCTTAAGCCTTATACTCAACAAGTGGGCCGTATCTCATAGGCCTTATACTCATCAAGTGGGCCACCTCAATGAACCTCACCAATGGGCCTTAGGTACATTGCAATGGGCCATCATCCATGGGCCTGAGAATGCGTTAAAATGAGCCCAATCACATAAGCTCTATGTGTATCAAATGGGCCTAATCACATAGGCCTTATACATATCAAAGTGGGCCTCAATAATGGGCCTAAAAATACGACAAGATGGGCCTAAACACATCAACCCATATGCATCCAAGTGGGCCTCATGTGAAGCCCACCATAATGTTTATTTTCAATCCAACCTTCTCATAAGGTCTCATGGGCCTAGGGTAGGGCCCACTGAAATGTTTATTTTCATCCAATCTATTCAAAAGGTCATGGGACCAGGGGCCCACTAGAATGTTTATTTTTCATCCAATCTGTTCATTAGGTCCCGTGGACCAAGTGGGGCCCACCGTAATATTTATTTTCCACCCAACCTGTTAATAGGTTATACAGACCTGGGGCGCCCACCGTGAAGTTTATACGCCATCCAACTGTTCACAGGGCCACACGGCCAGAGAGGGTCCACCATGATGTTTATTTGCCACCAAGCTGTTAATAAGGTCACCTGGCTAGGGAGGGCCCACCGTATTATTTATTTTCTACCCAACCTGTTCATGAGGTCACGTTCAAGGGGTCCACTGAAATGTGGTTCACAAATCCAATTCACCCATTAGGTGTGTCCCACCTGGCTGACTGTTCAGACCAAGTTTCAGCCACATGCAAAACTCAGGTATGCCCCACCAAATGATTTTATATGTTTAGGCATGTCTTCTCATGATTTTAGAGGGTATGGCCCACCTAAATTCCGTATATGGCTAATTTTTTGGGCGGACCCCTGTTAGAAGGGGGGCCCCACGTTGGACGGTGTTGATGCTCGAAACGCATCATGGTGAGGCCCACAATTGGGCCGTGGGGGCCAGCCCTAACCGCTCGCCCGCTGCCTGCGTGCGCTCTGACAACGGCAACACTGCTGCCTTCTTTTCTTTTACTCCTTTTTTTGGTGTTTTGAGGGATTTCACCTGTGGGGCCCGCATCAGCAAGATCCAACCTGTCCATTGCATGAGCTCCACAAAATTAAGGGTCCATATCAAGTTTCAGGTGGGTCCAAGCTCCTGATGGACCTCGGTAATCATTTTTCCCGAGTTTCAATGGAAAACACTAGTATTCTTAATGCCATGACCCACCAAATGATTGGATCGACCTCATTTTTCGGCTCAACACCTAAAATGATGCAAGGTTGGGATGGACGACCTGGATCATGCACAAACATCAAGGTGGGGCCTATATAGGCAGCCCACCCCAAAAACATTCCTCTTTTTTTTTTTTTTTTTTTTTGCTTAAAGTACACACCATGTCATTACACACATTCCATATTAACCCAACCCGTCCAGCGTCCATGGACGTTGGACGACATGGATAAACACTCCAGGGTGGTGGGTCCCACATACCGTGGTCCACTCATCAAGGTGGGTCCCACATGAACGTGGCCCACCTGATATTTATGTTTTCCTTCCATCTGGGCCCGCTAATGGGCTGGATGGCGTAGATCCAACCCATTCGTCCGATGGGTCCCACATAAAAAAATATGTGATTCATAGTGGGCCACACTCATCCCTTCATCACCATCACCATTCAAAGAGAGAGAGAGAGAGAGAGAGAGAGAGAGAGAGAGAGAGAGAGAGAGAGAGAGAGAAACGGTGATCATAGAGGGACCCCGCCACTATAGGCCTTTCATGAATATATCACATACATCAAAATGGGTCCCACCAATAAGTGGGCCCTTAAATCATGTAATCAACGGTAAAAATCAAAGTTCACCCACCTTATTGGCCTTTTCCTTGCTCCTTAAGCCTCCTTAGCTCCTTTGCTTAGGTTTTAACGGTGGTAGATGATGGATCAACGGTTGAGATGGGAGATGAGAGTGTAGGGGAAAGTGGGCCACACTTGGAGTTTTTTTTTTTTTTTTTTGGGAGAGGGAGAGACCTTGGAATGTATGGAATTTTTTGTTGCTCGGAGAGGTTTGAGAAAAATGAGGGAGAGAGAGAAGTGATGGGAGATATGGATGGAAGGGATGGGTGGAGTGGTGTTGTAATTAATGTGGTATGTGTTTGTTTGATTTCTTTGTAAAAGAGGAATGGTGATGGAAGAGAGAGAGTGGACTTTTGAAAAAGGAGGGATGGGTTGTTGTACTTGACTTGATGTGTGATGTGAACTTGATTGATGGGACATCTCGTAGAGATTCCCTCGTAATTCGCAACGCGTAGTGTTTTGTTCGAATTGAACGCGGGCCTACATCTTCCACCCTGGGTATCGGTTCGGTGCGTGAGTCACGGCGTTGAAACTGCCGCGACGGTGCAGTCGCCAAGGTATGAGTTTCGGATCGACCCGCCTTCGATAGGCAGGACTCGGCTTAAGATCGCGCGCAACATTGGATACGAGTCGAGAATTGCCGGAATTTGACCGGAAGGACCGTGGAAGCCTACGGAACGGTACGGACTAGGGTACAGGTTTTACAACTCTCCCCTCCAAATAAAAAATTTCATCCTCAAAATTTACACAATCATCGCAACTAGTCATAACTCATAATAGAAGGGGAAACAAGACATCGTCATATAAAATCGAAGACAACATACAAGATACAACATAGAATCAATCATCAAAGAGATGAGGATAGCGCTCTCGAATCTCGGCCTTGCGCTCCCAAGATGCTTCATCAACAGAATGGTGACCCCACTGAACCCTCCTTTCGATCAAGGATACGAACTGGCTGCTCAATGTAAGAAGTGTCCTCACGAACCTCCAACGGCTACCAATCAATAACAGGAACAATGTCTGACCCACACATCCTTAACATAGAGACGTGAAAAACGTTGTGGACGCTAGACAACTGAGATGGTAAGGCAAGCCGATAGGCCACGGCGCCAACGCGCCCAATGATCTCGAAAGGCCCTATAAATCTCGGGGCAAGCTTGCCCTTCGCTCCAAATCGAACTACGCCCTTCATGGGCGAGACCTTGAGATACACATGGTCCCCTGCATCAAACTCTAAGGGATGACGCCGGCGATCAGCAAAACTCTTCTGTCGACACTGAGCTGTGCGCATCCTCTGCCTGATGATATCAATAGCCTCTGAAGTCTCTTGCACAAGCTCGGGACCTAAGAGACGCCGCTCTCCAACCTTGGTCCAACAACTCGGAGATCTGCATGACCTGTTATACAATGCCTCAAAAGGAGCCATGCCAATGGTCACCTAATAACTGTTGTGGTATGCAAACTCAGCCAATCGTAGATGCTCATCCTAGCTACCCCCGAAGTCAATCACGCAGGCCCGAAGCATATCCTCAAGGATTTGGTTGACCCTCTCAGTCTGGCCATTGGTTTTGCAGATGATACGCGGTGCTGAGCTGTAAAACGGACCCCATCGCTCTCTGAAAGCTCCTCTAGAACTGAGACGTGAACCTCGGGTCTCGGTCAGAAACGATCAAGGCCGAAACACCGTGCAGTCTCACGATCTCCTCGATGAATAATCTCGCAAGCCGGTCCAAAGGCCAAGTTGCATGAATCACAAGAAAGTGTGTCGACTTCGTCAGACGATCAACGACAACCCAGATGGCGTCATGACCACGCTGAGTCCTCGACAAACCCATGATAAAATCGGTAGATATGTGCTCCCACTTTTACATCGGGACGCTCAACGGCTGTAATAGACCAGGGGGTCTCTGATGATCGACCTTGACACTCTGGCATGTGTCACACTCAGCTACAAAACTGGCAATCTGGTGCTTCATCCCTGCCCAGAAATACTGTCTCCTCATATCACGATACATCTTCGTCGAGCCAAGGTGGATAAAAAACTGCGATTGATGTGCCTCGGTCATAAGATCTCTGCGCAACTCTGGAATATCCGGGACACATAATCGGCCTCTGAAGCGAAGTCCACCATCAGAACCAATCTGCCAATCTGTCTGACTCTCAGATGCTGCCTCCGCTCGGTAATCCTATAACGACTCATCTATCTGCTGAGACTCGATCACCCTTGTGACAAGAGAGGGTTGAATCGACAGGCTCGATAGCTGAACGATAGAAGACTGCAGACCAAAATCAAAGTCGTACTCTGCTATATCATCGAGCATCCTCCACTCCTGAATCATCATGTGTGCCACCAGGCCTCGCGGCTGACGGCTGAGGGCATTCGCCACCATGTTTGCCTTTCCTGGGTGGTACTGGAGGTCAAAATTATAGTCTTTCAGAAGCTCCATCCAGCGTCTCTGCCTCATGTTCAGCTCGGACTGAGAGAATAAGTACTTCAAGCTCTTGTGGTAAGAGAAGAGCTCGAACCTGACCCCATAGAGATAGTGTCTCCACACCTTCAGTGCAAAGACAATTATTGCCAGCTCCAGATCATGCGTGGGGTAGTTCAGCTCATGGACCTTGAGCTGACGAGACGCAAAGGCTACAGGCCTGCCGTGCTGCATCAGGACAGCACCTAAACCAATACGTGAGGCATCGATAAATACAACAAATCCATCACTCCCAGAGGGAAGAGTGAGGACAGGAGCGGACGTCAGAAGGTCCTTCAGCTCCATGAATGCCTGCTCACATGCGTTAGTCCAAACAAAATCTGTGCCCTTCCCAGTCAACCTGGTCATCGGGGCCGTGATACGGGAGAAACCCTCTATGAAACGTCTATAATATCCTGCTAAACCAAGGAAACTCCGGATCTCGGACGCAGTCATGGGCTGGTTCCACTGACGCATTGCCTCAACCTTCGAAGAGTCCATTGCGACACCCTCCCTCATCACCACGTGACCTAGGAACTTCACCTCCTCCTGCTAGAACTCGCACTTCTCCAGCTTCGCTTACAGCTGATGGGCACGGAGGGTTTGCAATGCGATATTCAGATGCTGCATGTGATCCTCACGGGTCCTCAAATATATCAGAATGTCGTCGATGAAGACCACAATAAATGATCGAGATATGGACGGAAAACTTCGTTCATCAACTACATGAAGACACGGGTGCATTGATCAGTCCAATGGACATGACCTGAAACTCAAAATGACCATAACCCGTCCTGAAAGCTGTCTTCGGGATGTCCTCCTCTCAGACACGAATCTGATGATAATCGGAAGGCAGGTCAATATTTGAAAAGAACTGTATACCCTGCAGCTGATCAAATAAATCGTCTACCCTCGGGAGTGGGTACTTGTTCTTAATTGTGACCCGGTTGAGCTCGCGATAATTGACGCAGAGCCTCAACAAGTCATCCTTCTTTCTGACGAAGAGTACCTGCGCTCCCTAAGGTAAACCGCTCGGATGAATAAATCCCAACTCACGCAACTCATCCAACTGACGCTTCAGCTCACGCAACTCCATTGGTGCCATACGATACAGGGCTTTCGAGATAGGCGCGGTACCGGGTACAAGGTCAATCTGAAACTCAATATGACGATGCGGTGGCAATCCCGGAATCTCCTGGAACACGTCGGGGAAGTCACAGACCACCGGCAACTGATCGATACACAAGGCAACGGGCTCCTCAATTGCGCAGGACATCAAACATGACAATGGCTCTCCATAGGGCTCTGCAACGAACTGAAACTGTGGCAAGCCTAATATGCAGAACGTGACCGTCCTCGTAGAATAGTCCAAGATGGCGTGGTACTCGACAAGCCAATCCATGCCCAAGATAACGTCAAAATCTGTCATCGGCAGCACAAACAAGTCAGCGGCAAAAAGATATCACCAACCAGAACTGAGTAAGACGAATAGAAACGGCCTAATACTATGGTCTTCCCCAAGGGCGTCGATACGGTCAATCCCTCACTAGCAGACTCTGTCGGTAATCCAGTCGATCTACAAAAATCCTTAGACATGAATGAGTACGAAGCACTAGAATCAAATAATACTCGGGCAATGCACGAAGAGACAAGAAGTATACCCTTAACGACTCCTCCAGAAGTCTACGGGTCCTATTGAGCCGCGTAGAATCTAGCCTGAGCTGGATGGGGAGGTGCATGTCCCCTCTGAGGTCCCTGGTGCTGTTGCTACCTCTGCGGCGGCCTGTACTGCTGTCTCTGCTGCTGCTGGGGCCTCGGCGGCTGAGGTGACTGTGGTCACTGTTGATGGGGTCGCTGCACGCTGGAGGCTACTGATGAAGTCGCTGCTGCGCTGGAGGCTGCTGTGGCCCTCTCGACTGCTGCAAATAAGGGCGAGGGCACTCTGACAGGCGGTGCCCTGTCCCACGACATCCAAAACAAGCCAATGTAAACGGCTGCTGGGGCGGCGCTGAAGGTGCTGCTGGAGCTACTGGTGCTCTAGCAGGCGGGTCGCCTTGTACCTCTGTGGCCGTCGATGCTCCTAGGAACTACTGGAGGGGGCCTGCCTCTTCTGACCCCTCCTCTGATCTCGGTCGGCCTGCGTGCCAGCCCACTGAGTCTCATAAATCTGAGCCCTCCGTACTACTGCCTGGAAGGTCGGAAGCTCATGCCTAATGACATGGCCTCAAAGACCGTAACGTAAGCCGTTTTCGAAACTGCGGGCCTTTAGCCCCTTATCATCAACCATATATGGCGCAAACCTCAATAGCGCCACAAAATGGGCCGCGTACTGTGCCACGGTCATGTCTCCTTATACCAGAGTCTCGAACTCCAATGCTCTCTGACGATGGATATGGTCGGGGAAGTACTGCTCCTTGAATCGGTCGATATAGTCCTCCCACATCCAGACGTAATCAGGTCCTGCAACGTAGGTAACAGAGGTCCACCAATGCTCGGCCTCGCCCTGGAAGAGAAATACTGCTAACCGTACTCGCTGCTGCGTCGTGTATGACATAGTATTGAAGATCTTCTCCACATCGGAGCGCCATCTCTCGGCTGCAGTCGGATCTGGCTCACCCTGGAAATGCGGAGGATCAAGCTGTCTGAACTCGCGAAGAAGAGCACTCGCGCACTCCTGCTCTGCCTGCTCTGGTGAAACAACTGGGCGTCTGCCTTACCCCTGAAGTGCAGCTGTCACAGCCTGTAACATCTGCTGTAATTACGAGGCACTCACAGGCACGGTCGGATCCGCACCAGCATTAGGTGGAGGAACATCATCCTCAGGTAAGGGAGTAGGGATCTCTAGCGGTGGAACGGGAAGCACAGGTGGTAAGGCTGGAGCCTCAGGTGGTAGAGCGGGGTCCTCAGGTGGTGGAGCGGGAGTCGATCGTCTCCTGCACAGCATGTCCTATAGGAAGGATAAGGACACCATTCAATTTCGAGAATCACGCATTAGGGAAGTCAATCGGAAGATTTCGCACTTGGAACCTAACCGCCTTAAACTCATAGCAAACATGTGATGTTGTTCTCGGTTATTCCCAAGTTATGCTCTGATACCAACTTCTGTCACACCCCGAACTCGGAGACCGGGCTCACAAAATTCTCGATCGCCGAATCCGGCGCCGATAGCCTCCGTAGTACCCTAATCTTGGCTCCCGACACCCATATACCAGGTTCCGATCCTGGGATGCTACAAGGAGGATTTCTAATAATTAATTTGATTCGTAATGAGCATAACCACAAGCATAACCCATGAATAATAACCACAAGAACACCATCATAAAATCCACTATGATCAAAAACTTTGAGTACAAGGCGTATGAAAGGGAAATACAATATACTGAAAATAACAAAAGCTCTAAAAGCTCGGCTGCACGCTTCAACTGTGGCGAGACTACGGCTGCGTCCTAGCGTCACCTGCACACATCAATCGTGCATAAGCTTATAGAAAGCTTAGAGGGTGGTGTAAGTATGTGCGCAATATGAGCGTGCTCAGAATGCAAGGTCAGAGTAATGCGGAAACATGTTGATGAGTACATGAATGCAGTCAGCCATACCAAGGCTATGCGGTGCAAGATATGAATACTATCGACCATGCCAAGGCCATGCGATGCATAATGCAAGTCAAGCATGTCAATCCACCTCCACATATCAATGCAGCTCCTCACTAGAACATCAAATCAGTACGGTTCTCAGTCTGAATAATCACCGGGGTTTAATACACTCCAAATGGCACTATCTCTCTCCCAGCCGTACAGTCCAAGCGAACATAAGAAACCTCACTATCCGCCTGGCCAATAGTTTGTCAATACCTATCCGGCATGTCGATAGCGAACCATTCACGAGCTGGTCAGACTCAACCTAGTATTGCTCCCTACCCTCGGGCGAGTAAGGCCACACCCCTTTCCAACCGACCATGACACAGTGGGAGACGCGGCCTCCTGGTATTCGGCCCTCAAGCTCTCATAAATGCACTCAGTCTCGACGTTAGAGTCATCCTCTGGTACCATCGGGTTTAGGGATTTTCACCCAAGGACATCTATGGCCCCCGTATGCTAGAACTAAAATATTTTCGGTATCCAATCCAGCCACCCACGATGTGTCTGTGGAGGCTATGGCCCTGATGTTGCTAGGGCTTACAACAACTACGATCACACAATGCAAGTGCATGAGTCACACTACCAGTCATGCAACAGTCCTGCGCATAACATGTACACATATAGGGCAACTCCGCCTATCGGGGAGCCCGTAAACAGTCTGCCCGAAGGCATATGTTATGATCAGACACTCCTCATCTCAAGCATACATATGATGCGTATGATCATGAATCATGGGGCTGTGCTAAACGTGTTATATAACAATAAACTATCTTCCCAATGAAGATGGGCCTAGATGGCCTACATGAAACAGATACGGGCCTTTCAGAGGCCTTAAGGAGAGTTATAATGTGGACATCTAACTAACATTACTCGTACAATGTGGACATCAAACCAATATTGTCCCCAAGGCTCGGCTCGCCTCAAATATCATTAAATAAATCTTGGTGGAATCACACATTGTAATGTGCCTTAGGTACCTCCCATGGGGCCCCAAATACATCAAATGGGCCGTATCTCATAGGCCTTATACTCATCAAGTGGGCAACCTCAATGAACCTCACCAATAGGCCTAGGTACATCGCAATGGGCCATTATCCATGGGCCTGAGAATGCGTTAAAATGAGCCCAATCACATAAGCTCTATATGTATCAAATGTGCCTAATCACATAGGCCTAATCACATAGGCCTTATACATATCAAAGTGGGCATCAATAATGGGCCTAAAAATACGACAAGATGGGCCTAAACACATCAACCCATATGCATCCAAGTGGGCCTCATGTGAAGCCCACCATAATGTTTATTTTCAATCCAACCTTCTCATAAGGTCTCATAGGCCTAGGGTAGGGCCCACTGAAATGTTTATTTTCATCCAATCTATTCAAAAGGTCACGGGAACAGGGGCCCACTAGAATGTTTATTTTTTATCCAATCTGTTCATAAGGTCCGGTGGACCAAGTGGGGCCCACCGTAATATTTATTTTCCACCCAGCCTCTTAATAGGTCATACAGACCTGGGGCGCCCACCGTGAAGTTTATACGCCATCCAACTGTTCATAGGGCCACACGGCCAGAGAGGGTCCACAGTGATGTTTATTTGCCACCAAGCTGTTAATAAAGTCACCTGGCCAGGGAGGGCCCACCGTATTATTTATTTTCTACCCAACCTGTTTATGAGGTCACGTTTAAGGGGCCCACTGAAATGTGGTTCACAAATCTAATTCACCCATTAGGTGTGTCCCACCTGGCTGACGGTCCAGACCAAGTTTTAGCCACATGTAAAACTCAGGTATGCCCCCACCAAATGATTTTATATGTTTAGGCATGTCTTCTCATGATTTTAGAGGGTATGGCCCACCTGAATTCCGTATATGGCTGATTTTTGGGGCGAACCCCTATTAGAAGGGGGGCCCCACGATGGACGGTGTTGATGCTCGAAACGCATCATGGTGAGGCCCACAATTGGGCCATGGGGCCACTGCCGGCCGCCGCCCAAAGACGCACGCATAGCGGGGCTGCGTGCGCTCGATTAACGGCACAGACAAATTTGCCTTCTTTTCTTTTACTCCCTTTTTTGTGTTTTGAGGCATTTCACCTGTGTGGCCCGCATCAACAAGATCCAACCCGTCCATTGCATTAGCTCCATAAAATTAAGGGTCCATATCAAGTTTCAGGTGGGTCCAAGCTCCTGGTGGACCCCAGCAATCATTTTTCCCAAGTTTCAACGGAAAACACTAGTATTCTTAATGCCACGGCCCACTAAATGATTGGATCGGCCTCATTTTTCGACTCAACGCCTAAAATGATGCAAGTGTTAGGATGGACGGCCTGCATCATGCACAAACATCAAGGTGGGGCCTATATAGGCGGCCCACCCCAAAAACATTCCTCCTTTTTTTTTTCTTTGCTTAAAGTACACACCATGTCAGTACACACATTCCATATTAACCCAACCCGTCCAGCGTCCAGGGACGCTGGACGGCATGGATAAACACTCCAGGGTGGTGGGTCCCACATACACGTGTTCCACTCATCAAGGTGGGTCCCATATGAACGTGGCCCACCTGATATTTATGTTTTCCTTCCATCTGGGCCCGCTAATGGGCTAGATGGCATAGATCCAACCCATTCGTCCGATGGGTCCCATATAAAAAAATATGTGATTCATAGTGGGCCACACTCATCCCTTCATCACCATCACCATTCAAGAGAGAGAGAGAGAGAGAGAGAGAGAGAGAGAGAGAGAGAGAGAAACGGTGATCATAGAGGGACCCCGCCTCTATGGGCCCCTCATGAATATATCACATACATCAAAATGGGTCCCACCAATAAGTGGGCCCTTAAATCATGCAATCAACGGTAAAAATCAAAGTTCACCTACCTTATTGGCCTTTTCCTTGCTCCTTAAGCTTCCTTAGCTCCTTTGCTTGGGTTTTAACGGTGGTAGATGATGGATCAACGGTTGAGATGGGAGATGAGAGTGTAGGGGAAAGTGGGCCACACTTGGAGTTTTTTTTTTTTTTTTGGGAGAGGGAGAGAGCTTGGAATGTATGGAATTTTTTGTTGCTTGGAGATGTTTGAGAAAAATGAGGGAGAGAGAGAATGATGGTAGATATGGATGGAAGGGATGGGTGGAGTGGTGTTGTAATTAATGTGGTATGGGTTTGTTTGCTTTCTTTGTAAAAGAGGAATGGTGATGGAAGAGAGAGAGTGGACTTTTGAAAATGGAGGGATGGATTGTTGTACTTAACTTGATGTGTGATGTGAACTTAATTGATGGGATTGATTGATGGGACATCTCATAAAGATTCCCTCGTAATTCGCAACGCGCGGTATTTTCTTCGAATTGAACGCGGGCCTACATCTTCCACCTTGGGTATCAGTTCGGTGCGCGAGTCGCGGCGTTAGAACCGCGGCGACGGCGCGGTCTCCAAGGTATGAGCTTCGGATCGAGCCGCCTTCGATAGGCAGGACTCGGCTTAAGATCGCACGCAACGTCGGATACGAGTCAAGAATTGCCGAAATTTGACCGGAAGGACCGCGGAATCCTACGGAACGGTACGGAATAGGGTACAGGTCTTACAACTCGGACACCAAAAATTGCAGCTCTTTGGACTTTTAGTCGAGATAACCCTCGACTGGTTGACTACCCTATCCAGATGTGGCTCCACATCTCAACAATCTCCCACTTGAAGACACATCACATAATCCTTCGTCTTCTACATCCGGAGTGCACCACCTTTCCGTCTTCAAGCCTGAAGACCAATCAAAACTAAACAAAGCTTCAGCTTCTCCCGTGTGACCGCCATGGTCAGCATATCCGCAGGATTCTCACTTGTATGGATCTTCTCTAGAGCAATCGATCCATCTTCCAGTAACGAATGTATGAAGTGATATCTGATGTCAATATGCTTGGTCTTTGAATGAAAGGCTGAATTCTTAACCATGTGTATTACACTCTGATTGTCATTGTATAGCTTGCAATCTACTTACTTCTTTACCAGCTCTTCCATGAAACCTTGTATCCACACCATCTCCTTGTACGCTTCTGTAGCTATAACATATTTTGCTTCTGTTGTACTAATAAATACTATCTTCTGTAACTGAGAGACCCCACTGACTGCAGCACTATCCAGAGTAAAGACATAACCTGTAGTGCTTCTTCTGTTGTCGATATATCCTGCCAAATCTGAATCTACATAGCCTTGTAGCTTGATTTTCGATCCTCCATAACACAGCCTTACATCCGCAATACCTACCAGGTATATAAGGATCCACTTCAAAGCTTCCCAATGTTTCTTCCTGAGGTTGTTCATGAACCTACTAACAACTCTCACTGATTGAGCAATGTCTGGCCTCGTGCTCACCATAACATATATGAGACTCCTAATAGCTGACGCATATGGGACTTTAGCCATGTAGTCTCGTTCCTCTTACGTCTTTGCACTTTGCTGCTTAGAAAGCTTGAAGTGTTTGGTTAATGGAGTGCTAATCGGCTTAGCACATCCCATACTGAATCGATCAAGTACCTTAGCTATGCACTCTGCTTGTGACAAAACCAGTTTCTTATTTTTCTTGTCACACTTTATCCTCATGCATAGATTTATTTTGTAGCTCATAAATCCTTCATGGCAAATTCTCTAGACAGTTGTCTTTTGAGATTTGAGATGTCCTTCATGCTTGATTCGGTCATAAGTATATCATTAACGTACAGAAGAAGGATGATATATGACATATCAAACTTTTTCCAATAGCAACAGTGGTCTGCATGACATCTCCTAAAACCATTTCCTGACATGAAATTGTCGAACTTCTTGTACCACTGCCTCGGGACCTGCTTCAGGCCATATAGACTCTTCTTCAGTCTACACACCTCTTTCTCCTTTCCTGGTACTAGGTATCCTGTCGGCTGATGCATATATATCTCTTCTACAAATTTCCCATGAAGAAAGGTTGTCTTATCATATAGCTGCTCTAAATGTAAGTCCTCTGTATCTACTATACTCAAGATCATACGAATCATAGACATTTTCACCACTGGTGAAAATATTTCAGTGAAGTCGATACCTACCTTTTATTGGAACTCTTTCACAATCAATCTAGCCTTATACCATTTCGAACCATCATGCTCCTCCTTCAGTCTGTAAACCCACTTATTATGAAGAGCTTTCTTACCCTTAGGTAGAGTGACTAGCTCTCATGTACAATTAGACTCAAGAGAGTCCATCTCATCATCCATGGCCTGCTCCCACATAACTCGTGTATCTGACTGTAATGCCTCTTCAAAACACACTAGTTCACCATTATCTGTCAGCAGTAGATAATGTAAGGAGGGTGAGTATCGGACCGTGGGTCTCCTCTCCTGAGTAGACCTCCTCACAAGTGGTGTTTGCGGCTCTGCCTCATTATGCTCTTGTGCATGTTTATTTTGTGGTACGGTAACACCCGTGTCCGGTAACTCTTCCAATTCTACGAATTCTTTCTCATCGGCGTTATTTTGTTGCACACTGTCCTTATGCATCACCTTTTCATTGAAGACTACGTCTTTTCTTCTAATGATTTTCCTATTCTTTGTATCCAAAAAATGGTAGCCAAAATCATGCTGTCCGTAGCCTAAAAACGTACACTTACTGGACTTCGCATCCATCTTGTTTCAGTACTCTGCATTAATGTGATCATATGAAGTACAATCGAATGCTTTAAGATGTGCAACGCTTACTTCTTTGCCAGTCCAAGTTTCTTCTGGTAGCCCACCATCCAATGGTGCTAAGAGACTTCTATTGATGAGATATGCGATAGTATTCACAACATCTGCCCAAAACGTCTTAGGAAACCCTGTATGTAACCTCATGCTCATGGCGCACTCAAGAATAGTCTAGTTAATGCGCTCAACCACACCATTCTGTTGCGGTGTCCCTGAAATCATTTTTTGATGCTTGATTCGCACAATACTCCTTAAACCTCTTATCACAGTACTCTCCCCCATTATCTGATCTGAGACATTTTACTGTTTTACCTATCTCATTTTCTACCTTTACTTTCCACTTCTTAAATACATCAAATACATCAGATTTATGCTTTAAGAAATAAACCCACAACTTTCTACTAGCATCATCAATAAAAGAAACAAAATAACGTGAGTCACTAAGAGATGATACCTGTGCTAGTCCCCACACATTAGTATGTACAAGCTCCAACAGATGTGTCTTTGGAGTGCATCCTGTCTTCTTGAAACCTACCCTCTTCTGCTTGCCATACAAGTAGTCCTCGCAGAATTCCAAGTCAATAAACTTTAGCCCTGATAGCTTCCCTTTTGACATAGCACTTTCATCCCTTTTTCACTCATATGTCCCAACCTCTAATGCCATAACTGCCCATTAACTCCAGTTGATGTGACTACAAGTGAACTATACAATCCTAAAGTCACGTACAAAGTACCTTCCTTCTTACCTCGAGATATCACCAAGGCACCTTTTGTGATTTTCTAAGAATCACTAGTGAATGTCGTCACATATCCAGTATCGGCCAACTGCCCCATTGAGATCAAGTTCCGTTTTAAACTCGGTACATGTCTGACATCCATCAATTTCAAATCCGTTCCATCTTTTTGACTTATATGAACGTTTTCCTTTCTAACAATACTGCACGACTCATCATCTCTAAGGTAAACTCTCCTGAAGTCACCTGACAGATAATTATGCAGAACTTCCTTACATGAAGTGGCATGAAACGAAGCACCCGAGTCTATAACCCAAGACTCATTCCTCGCATCAAGAGAAAAGATCAATGCCTCTGTGTCAGTCTCCTCAGATAGATTCACTAAATCCTTCCCACTTTGAGAGCTTCCTCCTTGTTTCTTAAGCGCCCTGCAATCACGTTTCATGTGTCTCTTCTTCTCGCAATGCCAACACCTGTCTTTGTCTTTTAGTCCCTTGGATTTCTTTCTCGATTTAGAACGTCCGTGTTTATTGCCTCATTTGTTTAACGATCTTCCTCTTCCTTCAACGTTTAGAGCATTCTCTGAATCCCCTGAAACTTTCGATGTCTTTCTTCTAGATTCTTCGCTGAGAATTAGACCGGCTACATTATGGAATTTCAATTTTGTCAACCCTAAAGAATTACTCATGGCAATCACCAAACCATCCCAACTGTTTGACAAACTGGACAACATCAATAATGCCCTGATCTCATCCTCAAAGTTGATGCCAATGGATTCCAATTGGCTCATGACTGTATTGAAATCGTTTAGATGTTCAGCCACGCTCCCACCATCTGACATCTTCATGTTAATAGTCGTTTCATAAGATGAACCTTATTGGACGTTGAGGGTTTCTCATACATCGTAGCTAGAGCTTGCATTAATTCTTTTGTGGTCTTCACCTTGGATTATTGAAGGCGACCCTCTTAGACAGAGAGTCGGATCATTCCTAAAGCCTTTTGATCCAATTAAGACCATTCATCATTTATCATCTTCTCTGGTTTCTTCTCTTTTCCTCCTAGAGGAATATAGAGGTCCTTCTAATACAAATAATCCTCCATCTGCATCTTGTAGAAGGTAAGGTTTGAACCATTAAATTTCTCAATTATAGTCTTCCCTTCTTCCGTCATCGCTCCCACTTAAACTAAACCAATAGCTTTGATACTAGTTGTTGTGCAACACGCCAACAGCGCTAGTGAACCGAAATCCAATCTTCGGTCTCACCCATAAACGATAAATAGAAAGAAATATAATCTAGAGATATAATTAAAGCATACCAAACAAACCACAAGATAAAATATACATGAAAAAACCCCAACAAGGGTAAAAAACCACAGGTGCAAACTTCCACTATGAAGAAAACGAGATTACAAGCAATATACTAACCTCTTGTCCTTTGCTGTATAAAAAAAGCCCTTTGTATACACCTTAGAACCTATAATAACCCTAGGACCCCTATTTATAGTTTTGGCAACTTTCCTTCTGCACTCTTGCGAAACCGCCTTAAATCTGCAAACGAATCTGCGTAACCTCGACTGGTCGAGCGGACCCTCGACCGGTCGAGCATGGGTCTCGACTAGTGGAGCACCTCGGACACTAAAAATTGTAGCTCACTAGACTTTGAGTCGAGCAAACCTTCGACTAGTCGAGTGGGCCATTCTATCGATCGAGCCGCCCTGTCCAGGTGTGGCTCCACATCTCAACACCCAGGTTGCCTCTCGCCGACCCATTAATATTCAGCTTGGCCTAACCAACCTGCGGCCTGATCCACCTCGAATCCTGTTCTCTGCATGTTGGGCCTTATCTGAGCAAAGAGAGTCCAGCCACCATTTCACCCTAGCGATGGTGGCTGCACTGAAGACATCCCCCCCCCCCAAATTCCTCATGGAGTTTCTAGCCTTCCAAATCTTCCAAATTATGAGGTTGGGCACCATCTTTCTATATTCTACGTTGCAGTTTCCTCCCAACACTACTAGCCATCATTGTTTAAGCCTAGCTTCAATCGAAGCGAGCACTCCGTGGAGGAATAGGTGGTATAGATCTTCAACGTGAGGGCAGTGGCCAGGCTCTTCAGCGTAACACAGATGCATATGGAGGCTAGCTTCACACCTTTAGATTGGATACACTCATCCATCGCAACAACCCCATGAAGTAATCTCCAAAGGAAAGTGGCTATCTTAGGGAGAAGCTTGCCTTGCCAAACTCCATTCGCCCAGCTCCTCCTCTGAGCACCAGTTTCGCAAAGATCCCACAATTAAAAAGTTTTTTAATTGTGGGCATTTAATCACCACTGTTCCGAGTTATGTGATGCAATAGAATACATACATTAGCACTTACCGTTACTAAATGCGCTGCTACACTGAGCAATGGGAGTAACCTCCCAACTCACTTAAAAAGAGGCGGAGAGGTGGACTGCTATGTGGAGCCTTACCAACTTCAGCCAATGAAAATTTATTATTATTATTATTATTTTTTGTAATAATAATAATTATTAATATCAGGATTTCCTCACCATCCATTTTAAGGTCTGGTACTAGTCATTGTTGGTAGGTGCTTGTTGGCCTTGCATGATGCATGTGTTTTGTTCATGACATTCATCCAATTTCCATATCATTTTAAAGCATGAGCTCAAAAAAAAAGGCGAATCCAAATCTCAGGTGGACCACACTGTTGGGGATTTTGGCCTGCGGAATCACACAGATCTAGATCTAGGATAGCAATCCAATGACACCAAGCACACACAAGAGAACATAGATTTAATGTAAAAAATCCTTGCGGGAAAAAACCATGGCACAAAGTGGCAGATCTCCACTATGAAAATAGAAATTACAAAGAGAGAGGACTTACCCGATTCGAACAACCTCGAATCTCACCCTTGCTACACCCTTTAGAAACCCTAAAATCCTTTTAGGAACCCTTGAAACTCTTTAGAAAGCCTTAGAATACATCCCAATCCCGCATACACCCCTTTATATAAGTTTAGAAAGAAGCAGATTCTGAATAGGAAACAAATTCCATAAAATCAGTGTTTCCGCAATCGCATCTGCGGAACTCTTCGATGTCATCGAAGGTCTCTCGATGACAGTTTTGATATCATCGATGGTCTCTCGATGATATTAAAACAAGACCAAAACTGTCCAGCAACCAAGGGTGAAAAATCCAACAATTATCGATGTTATCGAAGGTCTCTCGATGATAGCCTCTATATCACCGATGGACCAACAGACAAATTTAAGACATTTGTCGATACCATCTAAAACCCTGTCGATATCATGGACAGACCACCAGACAGATTTAAGACATCTGTCCATAACAATCTCCACCATGTCTTCAATCTTCATCCGTGTAGCTTCTTGTCCCACTTTCTTATTTCTACACCATATCATAGTTTCTCTTGCACACTCCGTCCTTATTTTATACCATCGCCAAGCCCAGAGAAGTTGCACAGAACTTGAACTTCTCTGCAGGAACATTATTGTTGATCATATCTGCCGGATCTAAATCCACATGCCTAACCACCTTTGCTCTTGTCTTTCCAAAAGAAAAGACATAGTCTTCTTACCCTCTCACTGCTACCCAACATTGCTTGCCGAGGTACTTACTCATAACAGTGATAGCTTGTGAAATAACCGGTCTAATCCAGACCATGGCATACACTGCCAACCGCATTCGAAATGAGGCTCATGAGATATCCTGCTTTTCCTCATCTGTTTTGGGACATGTCCTGAGGAAAACTTGAGGAGAGACGCGTAGGGAACGCTCTCCGGCTTTTCCTGGCCCATCACATCCTTGATCAATACCTACACATAAGGTGTTCCTCCTGTGATTACCAAAGCCTACTTCTCTTTCAGTCTCAAAGCCGAGAACCATCTTTGCAGCCCCCCTGATCCTTCATCCTGAATGTCCCACTTATCCGATCTATAGTACATTGATTTCAAACATGTCATAATTGATAATTTACATGTCATCAATTCCTGACTTACCATGAAGGAATCAAATCACCGCCTAGGCGACAGGTCGAACCACGACCTCCTGCAAAGTCTTTTCTCAGCCCCTTTAACTTCGAACCGCTCTGGTTGCTTCATGTAGATCTGCTTTTCACTTTTCCTTAAAGAAGTACAGACTCCACCTCCATCCTTTCAGCTGAAGATCACATTGGCCAACCAGTGCCAATCACGGATCTAATAGACACTTGTTATACCATCGGCGCGAATATCTCTGAGAAGCCGATCCCTTCTCTATGAGCATAACCCTTCGCTACCAACCTCGTCCTGTATCTATATTATATCCTCCTGAAGATCCACCTGCATCCAACCGCTTTCCGGCCCACTAGAAGTTCCACCAGCTCCCATATGTGGGTCTAGTATAACGAATCCATCACATCATCCATAGTCACCTTCCACTTCTCAGCACCAAGCTCACCTAGAGCCATTAGAATAGAAGATGAATCTCCTGCGATATTGGAGTCGTCCATGTACCTCACCGATATCCTGCGATCAGCCGTGTGATTCTTCTCACAGGTGGATGCTCCACCTGCTCTGTATCCCTGTTCGCACGTCTCAACCTTCCTGTCCTGTCCGCTCATTTGGATATGCCCAGCATGCCACACACGTGTAGAGGTGGAATCCACTACATCCACTGTAGCTCTACCTTTTGAAGTGCTCCCGATCAACCTATGCAAGTTACTGAGTCGTTGTGCTTTCATGATTACTCATGCCCCCTTAGATACCTTAAGAGTACTATTAATACCTGTGTACTTACATCCTTTTACCTCAAGTACACCAAGAGAAATCAGATTCTGCTTCAAATCTGGAACGTGCCTGACATCAGTCAAGGTACGCTCTACCCCATCAAACATCCTGATACGCACCGTACCAACAACCACAATATTACAAGCAAAGCCATTACTCATAAACACCTGTCCACCATCGCACTCGCTATAGCTGGCGAACCAACTCTGATGAGGAGTCATGTGAAAAGATGCCCCTGTGTCTAGCATCCACTCATCCTTACAATCATCGTATGACCGCCTGATAGTAGACATAGACAAAACATCACCATCACATCCACTCGATCCATCTGACGTGGCAACATTGGCTTCCCTGTACGAAGCCTCAGAATCTTCTCTCTTCGATTTAGGATTTCCACAATCCTTCTTCACGTGTCCTTCCTTCCCACAATTCCAGCACTTTACCTTTCCTTTGCCCTTGCCCTTGCCCTTGGATTTGGATCTATAACCTGAAGAACCCGTACCTTGTTCAGAATTCCTACCCATTGTAAATAGTGCATCAGAAGATGTTCTCATGTCGCCGTTTAGTTTTCTCATAGCCTTCTCTTAAAGGGCTGAGATAATGATGTCGACACTTAGGGTTTTATTTGTGCTGCACATAGTATCCTTGAATGACTCATACGACGCCGAAAGAGAATTCAGCAACATACATGCTTGTTCTTCATCTTTCATCACTTCCTCCATATCCAGCAATTTGCAAACTAATTTATTAAAGTTGCTGATGTGAGCCTCCAGATCTCCACCCTCTGCCATTTTGAAGTTATATCACTTCCGCTTCAAGTGCAGGCAATTTTCAGAGAATTTTTTCGCATAGACAGCCTCTAACTTCGCCCATAACTTAGCCGCAGTTTTCTCCCTCATGATGTTGTAGAGAACCTCATCTATGAAACATAAACGAATCGATGATAAAACTTTCTTATCAAGAGTATTCCAATCATCATCAGTCATAGTAGACTTTCGCTCCTCAAGAGCACCATCTTCGCCTTGCTTGATTAAGGAACTCATCATCTTGATCTTCCATAACTCAAAATTATTTTTCCCTGAGTACTTCTCAATCACATACCTGGTGCTCGCCATTATTACTAATCCTGGAGATTCAGATTTGTGCCCCAACTGATTGCTTTGATACCACTTGTCGGGAATTTTAGCCTGCAGAATCATATAGATCTAGATCTAGGATAGCAATCCAATGACACCAAGCACACACAAGAGAGCATAGATTTAACGTGGAAAACCCTTACGAGAAAAAACTACGGCACAAAGCGACAGATCTCCACTATGAAAATAGAAATTACAAAGAGAGAGGACTTACCTGATTTGAACAACCTCGAATCTCACCCTTGCTACACCCTTTAAAAACCCTAAAATCCTTTTAGGAACCCTTGGAACTCTTTAGAAAGCTTTAGAATACATCCCAATCCCGCATACACCCCTTTATATAAGTTTAGAAAGAAGCAGACTCGGAATAGGAAACAAATCCCACAAAATCTGCGTTTCCGCAATCGCATCTGCGAAACTCTTCGATGTCATCAAAGGTCTCTCGATGACGGTTTTGATATCATCGACGATCTCTCAATGATATCGAAATAGGACCAAAACTGTCCAGCAACCAGGGGTGAAAAACTCAACAATTATCGATGTCATCGAAGGTCTCTTGATGACAGCCTCGATATCATCGACGATCTATCGATATCATCGACGGACCAACAGACAGATTTAAGATATCTATCGATATCATCTAAAACCTTGTTGATATCATCGACAGACCACCAGACAGATTTAAGACATCTGTCCATAACACATACCACATTAAAAACTTCTCAAGGCTATAAAAGTTTTTTTTAATCAAGATGATATTTGTGTTTTCCCTTCATCTAAGTATGTGTGATCTAATTAATAGATAAGATGGAAAATAAACATTGTTGTGGGCCCCATGAAGTTTTTAATGGTGGGCATTTAATCATCACTATTTATTATGGTGTGGTCCACCTAGGATTGGATTTGCCTTATTTTGAGCTTAGGCTCTAAAATAATTGGGAAAAATAGATGGATGGTGTGAATATAACACGTGCATTATGATAGGGCCCACGGAGCGCTGATCAGCACCAGCCAGTACTAACCGGTCAGTACCAAATCCTTCTAGAAACTCTTTCATATTCAAATATTTCAACTTTCATTAATTTCATAAACTCTTTCATATTCAAATAATCAACTTTCATTAAATTTAAACATCACGTGGGCCGGCAATCCTTGTCCTGGTATTCAAGCAAACCTCCCTGCCATTATCAAAAGGAAAAAATGGGAAAAGAAAAAGAAAACATCCAAAGAAGAAAGGCGAGAATCAGGCAGCCCGGTTTAAAAATCACGTCATTTAGGTATAACCTGGTATGTTATCTTTCACATACAACGTTCTCTTTTTGGTCAAAATATCACTCTTTAGAACATATGAACCGCTCAAAAGGTGGGACACTACGAAAACCACTTTGACTGAAAATCACGCCAATCTACTTATTAGGTGGGGCACACATGTAGTTCAATTTAAACCATTGGCTGCCCTGATTTAGATGGTGTAGCTCGCCTAATAAATGAATCCGGCCAGCCTTCTCACTACAGCTGATTTCATAATTCAGACACATTTTGGATGGATCGGATGATCTAACATACGCAGCAGGTTGGTATGGAAGTGTTGCATCTGAAAGTTTACATATAAACATTGTTTGTGAACATTTCTCATATTTTTTTGGCCACACACCCCACGCGGTTTTATTTTTAATAAAATGGAGTACCATTAACGAGTGGAAATACATATAAAAAGAGGTGAGTGGAGATGTCAATCTCCTCTTTTGATTTAGATCCCGTTGATTTCGGGTCACCCAGGTTCTATCAAGTGATTAGGGCCATCCATCAGGTGGGACCCAACTTGATCACCCATAGTGATCCGCAAGCCTATAGTGAATATAGACTATTTATTTGATGATTCCTCCACCCTCAAGCTGTTAATGGGGACCTGGTTTGGTAATCCAAGCCGTACGTTTACCTGATGAATCCAACTGTGGATGGAACATGCCCCAAAAGATCTATAATGGGACATTACTAATACTTCAATGGAAATAAATATGATGAGCATTGGATGGCTATGATCTTCCAATTAATTTTATTTTATTTTATTTTATTTTATTTTATTTATTTTTTTATTTTTTTATCTATGGTCTGTCCCCACGGTGGGAACATAAATGAGCCGTCATGGGCTGGGATTAGGCTTCTCAGATACTGGATCCAAGGCCAGTCTGGCTCACTAAGCATCTAGAGACAAGACTGACCCACCCCACTAATTACTACCCATTCCACCTTCACGTATCCAAAACAAGATCCAGCCCAATTAGCACTTTGTCCTCAACCGGCCGGTGTGGCCCATAGAGCACTAGGACCAGGCGTTCAAGCCTTCTGGCTGGGAATTGCCTGAAATTTAAGCCCGTTTATTAAGTGGGTCTGACTAGGGCTTTGTCTAGGAGCCCGTAGCCCTTCCTGGCCTGGTCTACTTTGGGTTTAAAGGGCATTTATTTTAATATATCATACATGTACTCAAAATCATTCAGAAGCCCATCTTACAGGCCTGTAATCCCAAGGCCAGCATGGCCCACTTTGATACCTAATCCACGATCAGCAGAACAAGTCAACGGTGGAAACGTAGACTGACTTATTAAAATATGGCCCAAACGGATATCATTCATGAGTACGTATCCTTTGCTTGTCACAAAACTGCATTTAATCCAGCGGTGCTGACAAAGTCATTGATGAGGTGGACCTTCCATAATACAGGAAATTTTTGTTTGCGGGATACGGATTCGTCATACATATCCTCAAGAATAATATAGTCAATGGCTTCTCATCTCATTCATTTATTCCCTTATAAATGAAAAAAAGAGAGGTTATGACTCCATGTAAATCACCCCAGCTTGAGGAACCGAGTCTGGAGTAGTCGTGGCTTCCAAGAAGAAGGTGGTAGAAGAAGTCCCCAACTGGCTCCGCGTCTACCAATGAGTATTTTTTTTTTTTGGGAATTATGATCTACATGTGAGGCCCACGTGATGAAAGGTTCAGATTTCTACAAGTAGGTCGTACTCATTGGTAGTGAAAAAATGGGTAGCATGCTAAGTTATGATACAGCCGACTGTAGGTGATTGATTCTACGTGTTAGAAGTTGTTTGCTAAGCACTCTCCACACGCATGCACCTTTCATGGCCACACGTTCTGACAAGCACGTGCATTAGATATCCAAGTCTTCGATCATGTGGGGCCCATCGTAAAGATGAGCTGTAGCTGAAATTAGGTTGGTCGGCTTATCGAGTCGGTCATGGCTCTAGGTTGAATATGGATTGTAGTAAAAATTTCGAAAGTCAGAATTGTTTAGGTACATGTGTGGCCCACGTGATGAGTTGACTACTGTTAGTGGGACTCATTTGATCGCATGCTCGAATTTCAACATGTGTCGATTTAGCACGTGTGGCCTGTTGTAGAGAAGAGTTGCGTGTGGGATTCGCAAAGCTCCTATTAGGAATTCTCCGTCGTATGCTTGTATTCTAGTAGTGTCCTTGTTGCAGTAATCAATTTTCGTTTTTCCATATCTTAAATCATAGTGACTAATCTATTTTACAGGTGACCGTCGAAATTGACCCATTTCACAAGAAGCACATCCACCAACCAGTCCATGCATGGTTGTGTTTTCCCGCCTTTCTTATATGGTGGTGACTCATCTACTCTACAAATTGCATGCTTAATCTTCAATTTAGACTGTCCGAATCATGGACCCATTGCTATTGGACCATAAACCGTAATTGGGGAAAGAAATATATACTGTTGAAACCTTCCTGGGCTCCACCTTGATTTTTATATGCCATCAAAACCGCCTATAAGGTCATTACCACTTGGATGAAGTAAAAAGACAAAAAATTTAACCTAAAACAAAGCTTTCATGGCCATAAGAATGTTTTAACGGTTCTCACTAAATCCCCACTCTTTCCTTTCGTGTGGACTACTTGAGTTTTGGATCAAATCATTTTTTTATTGAATGTTGTAAAATGATCTCGAAAGAAGGATGAACGGAATAGGTTTCCCACAAACATGAAGGTGGGCCCCACCTATCATCCTTGCGGAGGAACTTCCGGCGAAAGACTTCCGCAGGAAATCCTCATCCCCGGTCCGCTTCCAAATAAAGGTAAAGCAAAAAAGCAAACAAACATCCAGGAAACAAACGAAAAAAAAAAAAGAAAAGGGCTCGAGATATGGATATCCGGACGTTGATTGGCTGCCGAAGGCTTTCGCAGAAAGTTCCTTTGCTGAAGTTTGGTGGCGCCATTAATCATGCGAAGCAGATTGGCTGGTGTAACGCACATCAGCGATCTGGCTGGTGTGGTTACGATCGTGCGAAGACGAGCACTGCCGATCATCGATCTCTAAATTGTACCTGCTTAATGGAGATTAAAGTTACGAGGGCTCTAAAATGGGGGAGCGGATTGGATACTGAACGCTTCAGTAGCCAAAACGCTACTGAAGTGATGTTGCAAAACGCCATTGGTTAGATACCAATGGCATGTTCCCTGGGTATAAATGCTACTCTGTTAGATCCGTTAACGGATCTTTCTCCGTTTCCGCCATGCACCCACTCGGCCATGAAATCGGACTGTCATACTGAGAAAATTCAGTTTGGGCCCACTATGAATTTATGTGATTTATCCACACCTTCCATCTGTTTTTCTATCTAATTTTGGGCTCGCCCAAAATTGAAACTAATAAAAATCTCAAGTGGACTATCCACAGGAAAATTTCCACTGTTGAAACCTTTCCAGGCCCCACAGTGATGTTTATTTTTCATCCAAACTGTTCAAAGGATCAAAAAACATGGATGACGGTAAAAAAAAATATATATATAATCTTGATCCAAAACTTCTGTAGGCCCCATTCAATTCACACTGTTTCCTTTGGTGTGGTTGATTTTAGCCTTTTAAATGCTTAGGTTTTGAGCTAAGGCCCTAAAATTATCTGATACCGAATGTTGAATGGATGATTGACCATTTGCTTTTGAAAGAGGATTAGCTGACCAAATATGTGATTGCTTAGATGGACACACCCTATTATTTATCTAAAATTCACACTGACGGCCAGGTGCTCACCTCAAGTTTTTTGTGTTTTCACATAAATGACTTCGATGGCATGTAAACATCAAGGTAGAGCCTAGGAAAGTTTCAAACTAAACGAATTTCTTTTTATGGAATGTCCGAAAGTTAACTGGCAAAACGGATGAATGGGTGGATTTCTCACAAACATCACAATGGCCCCACTTGCATTTCAATATGTGAAACACTTTGGCAGGAAATCCTCGTCTGTTATGCCAAGGACCTAAATACCATCCCATGTGAAACACTTTGGAATGGATTTCATAAAATCATCACAATGGGCTTATAAAAATTAAGATGGACATCCCTCTAACTCTCAACTCTTTTCTTTGGTGTGAACACCACAGGCTAAGCAGATTGTTTGGTGTGGTCTAAATTGGGATTACACATCTAATAGTTGGAATGGTTTTTGCATAAACATCACAGTATAGACCCAGCCCTGTCCGATACCATAATGGGCCAAAACAAACATGCCCGAGTCTTGAGTTTTGTCAAGCTTCAAGCTCGGCCACCCATCTTTGTGCAAGATATTGGGCCATTTTTAGGTGTGCTTCATCCATAGTTCAAAAACTCAACTCGACTCGGTGTCCAGACAGGTTGAGTTGACTAAAAGGCTAGACCGAGTCTCCACATGAAACGACTTGATATTTAATAATTAAGTAAGAATATTAATGGAGTAACAAATATTTACAATAGTATAAAACAAATGAAATCACTGAAGTAAACAGCAGCAGCAACAATAATGCAAATGGTTCGAGATCATTTTGAGTTTTGCCAAACGAAAAAGAGAAAAGGGTTTGACTTGGTGAGTGACTCTGCATCACTACAACAAATGGTAATTTTAGCAGCGCTCGAAAGCGCCGCGAAAATCTCCAGCTCCGCTCCAAACATCTTTTTATTCTAGGCCCCTTGGTGCTAGTATTTCAGCCCAACCCAGCCAGAAGGGCAGGCCCGGTACATGATGGCCAGCTCGGCCCATTTCATATTAGGGCTGCTCGAGTTCGTTGCTACAGAGCTTATTTTGTACCCTAAAACTAGGGAATGAAACTATGGCATGGATTTCAATTTCAGTCACTTGAAATTTTGGGTTGTGGCCCACCAAAGAGGTAGCCTATTGATTGTCTGGTTCAGATGGCCCATTTGGGATAGGGTATCAATATAGTAGCACCATTCAAATTACAAATTGTGCCATGCAGACAAATGTGGAGTCTGGGCATGAGCAAGCTTTATTGCGGACGTCGTGCCGGATATCAAAAGCTCATATCATTGTATCAATATTTTGTGGCCTTTTAATATGGATGATTAAGATCATTTACAGAAAATATAGGTACAATTAACAATTTCCATCCATCTATTTGTTATGTCCCATCATGGAATTATTTATGATTTTAAAGAATTACTCCAACAGACAAATCAAATCAAATAGTTATATTTCTCTCAAGGAATATATTATTTATGATTTTAAAGAATTACAACAACACAAATCAAATCAAACTGGAATAAATTGTCACATCCACCTTGGATTTATTTTTTAATAATAATGTTACATCTTTCACTTTCAGATATCTATTCAAAGAATACAAAAATTACACAAAATATAGAAAGTTATTATATGTCCATCACAATCAAAGTTTAACAAACAGAGCACAGTCCCCATCAACTAGAACCAACACTTACATCTCCGAATGCATCGCGAAGTGTTTTCTTTAACTAATGGATTCGGTGCTCTGGTCGAAGACTGACAAAGAATGATGCAAGCTTCTCGTTCCTACTTAAAATCTGATCAACATCGATGAACTCAAAGTTGGTTAGCCCTTACACCTCTTCAAGGATATCCAACACTTTGGTAATTCGATTTACCTCCTTGTCAAGTCTAAAATCACGCATTGCCTCTACTACATTCTTAAGAGACATGCTAAAGTACGTCATAAGGATGAGTAGGCCGCATCCGTTTCTTCGAAATACTCTCACCACGACTATTATCATAATCAAATGTACTATTGAGAGTGCGGCGGAATAATCGATTTTCTCTAGACTAAGTCTAATAAAAATTGATTGTTCCTTATCGAGTCCCCTAGATTATCCTCAGAGAGGTCAACAGCATCATCAACATCAACATCCAAGTCCGTCCATGCTTCATTCAAATCTTGTTGAATCCAAGAGGAGGATCCAGCCATACTCCTACTGTAACACCCTGAAAATCGGGGGTCGAGTAGTAACTCAATTCCCGAGTTCCAGAACATCACTTATGCAACAAAATGAATGATGATTGAATGTTGTCTGTATTAGAGTAGTGAACATGAGTGAGATTAAGCCAAAACAACCTATCATACTCCAGAGACAGTTAAATTGCAAGCGGAAGACTGTGATAGATATATATAATATAAAAACATTGGTGAGTCTCCAGAGTGTGATAATGTTACCTGGTTAAATAATTACAAGTACAGTTCTAAAGTATACCAAAATGTGAGGAAGTGTAATGTCTCCTATCCCAAGTACCATCGCCCCGTCAATACAATATCAGGTCTTCATTGACCTGCCAGAGAGATACAGATAGGAGATCTCCTCCTTATCATCATAGAAGTAGTCCGGCTCTACTTCATAAGCATCGCCATCACCTGAAACTCAACAAATCTGATTGGTGTGTACAACACCGTCCCGTAACGTGGGAGTGAGTAGCTAACTCAGTGGAACAATAAAGCATAGGTTAACTGATATCGACTCAGTCAAGCAGTAATGATAAAGCAATACAATCAAACACTCCTAACTACTCTTATTAATGTAAGTATGAATGACATGATGTATGCCCTCACCGACATACTCCCTCATGCGACACCCTCTTCGTTCGCGGCATGCTTTCATCCCTCAGTGCTCCACATCTTCCAAGCACATGCAATGCATGATGAGCATGATTACCGAGTTGTTATTATTCCATTTCAACAGCAGGATTGGGAAACTAAGGTACCTCCCTTGTATCATTCCCAAACGTGATCCATTCTAGGGTCGTCAGTCCTAGTTAATCTCAGACGACGGTGTGTTTTTTAGGTCACTGCAAGGGCTGTCAGGGCTGTTACGAGGAATCGTTGCACCACTCCCCCATCACTTTATCAATACAGGCCTAGCTTATACTCTGTTACTACGGGAAGACTCGTTGCCTTACCGTAGATTTAGAGTATGCTCGAGGTCACTATACCGGATACGGTCAGGGCTGCCAGGGCTGTTACACGGAATCGTTGCACCACTCCCCCATCACCCATCAAGTAGTGTAGGCCGACAGCTCGAATATAGTGTCCCATACCATCATAATCGGCTCACGAGTGTAGTTGGTCACTGGTCACTACGGGGAGGCACATGGCCCCAGTGTAGGCCGACAGCTCGACCACGGTATCCCATACCACCATGCCCGGCTTATGAGTCTTAGCGGATCGAGGTACCATTGTTAAAGGAGATTTCACTGGTAAGTTTGGTACCCTAGGTTTAAGCAGTAGCGACCAAATATGGTGAACATACATTAGACACATCGGGTTACTTGACGAGCCTGACTAGCTCGAACGCACAATCAATTAGACGACATGAAGTGCATAAGCACTTCGCGTGGCCTAACAATTGTCGCCAACTGATGTACGACTCGGGTTCGTCAAACACATCCCACGTGGCGACATGAACCTCAGCCACGATCTCAAATCTGGTACCGACTGTCTGGACTATAGACATAGTCCCAAACTCAATCAATTCTCATCCATAGCATGTGGAGTAAAGCATGATAAATAAAGTAATTCAAGCATGCTAGTAGGCATGTTATAAGGCATGTTATAAAGCATGATATAAAGCATGTTGCAAAGCACTACATCAGTAGGAATACAAACACATATATTGCAAATAAGCGGTTTAAGTAGACAACCTCACGGAGGTAATCATATATGTCTCTAGGTAGTTGAGAATCCCATCTCAACACCCTCCTAAGGCATCAACATCTAAACACTTGCTCACACAAGCATTTCCACAAACACATAACATACACTATTTCAACATACTTAGTGTATGTTAGCAAACATGTAGTAGGGCGAATCCTTTCGCCAAGCAAATATTTTATGCACACATAATATATTTATACAATAATTAATCATGGCAAACACATCTCTAAATTATACATGTATACGGTATTTCTCACAATACAATATTTCTACATACATAGTGTATATTAGTAAAACATGTATTTAGGCGAATCCTTTCGCCAAATAAGTATTTTATCCATATATCATATATCCATACAACAAATAATCATGTCAAATATATTTCTAAAAATATACGTATACGGTATTTTCTATGAATACCTAGAATATGTAAAATTCCATATTCTACATCTTTAATCAAAACAAAAAACAGAAAGCACTTTGTACATGTGCAATTGCATACAGATCATGAATCTATCATTATCTAACATTGAAAGCGTTGAAAACCATAACCTATACACTTAAAGTCTGCACCTTGTACCTTGGAATTTCAACGGATCAGCAAGGTTTGATGAGCTTCCGTATTTGGGAGTTTTATAACCTAAAGAGTGAAATCGGTAAGCTATTTCATAACCTATAACCTTCATACCCCAAAACAGATCTAGGGTTAGGGTTTCTTACCTTAAAACGGAGTCGGTATCGACGGAAAAGCGAGAAGAAAGGGGTGGTGCAGCCCGTGTGGTGATTGGAAACAGTAGGAGGGAGATTCTCCTACTTCTCCCTCACTTTCTCTCTCTTTTCTCTCTTCTCAATCTCAAATTTGGATGGCTGAAATGAGAGAGGGTTTAAGGTCCTTATATAGTCTAAAACTTCACCGAAATAGACTTCTGGACAAGGTTTACTTAGGTTATAACCAAAGCGGAACTTTTTCAGCTAAACGGAGGACTTTTAGTGGGCCTCCTTGAGTCAAAGGTCAGACTTAAGCTCACTGACACTGGATCTACGATCTATTAAGTTTTCGTTTCGGTCAGGATTCCAGATCACGCATGGCGGACCAGTTTCAGTTCAACGGTCAGCGGATCTCGATCGGAGATTCCGAGTACATGTAAATGTGTATGAAATTTCTCCTGATCCGAGGGTGTAATTTGGTCCGATTCGACGGTCTGGTTGCTTAAACTGATCCACAAACGAGAGATGCCAGATTACTATTCAAGATATTTATTTTGTAAAGAAACAAGTGTTTTCACACTCTCTCGCTTCGGACTCAAGCGAACAGCAGTGGAACACTGTTTGGATTTGATTTCCGATATGGTTGTCAAGCCCAGCGAGGCGGTCCTAAGTCCTTAACTTCGTGTTAATCGGACTCCCGATTTGCGGTCCAGACCTGATACGGAGTTTCAAAGTGCTCCCGAGAGCAGTCGGGTAATGAGTTTGATCCTAGATTTTAGGGTAACCTAGCGTCAATGATTATACAAGTTTTAGGTCTTGCAGATCGTATTTAAAGCGATTCAAATAGATTTCGTGGCTAATCTAGTTTAGCACTTGGTTAACTTTGTCAAATTTCTAAAGGATTTAATCCTAAGTGATTTCTGATCGAGGTGGTACTCAGTCCTTTGCAGTAATGTTTAGTTTAAGTATTGTTCTTCATCACCTAAACTTTAAGATAGTGTCTAATGCGAAAGTACTTAGAAAGATTTAAAGAACGAGGTGGTGAAGGGTGGGGTTTGTGATAGAAGTGGGTTCAACAGCAGTTTTAGGCTTTGGGATTGAGTTCTGACAGGTTAATAAGGTGTTAGGAGCGACCCATTGCCTAAGGACGTCTAATCCCAGGTTGGCAAAAATCCGGGATGTTACAATCTACCCCCCTTAAAACAAAATTTCGTCCCCGAAATTGCCTAAGTGTAATAAGGAAAAATTTCTATTATTTCATTTGCCTAAGACTTATTGATTTCGAGTTCCTACGCATGGTAGGGTATATACTAGCCTGATTCATTTTAGTCTACCCCCCTTAAAACTTATTTCTTTATCCATTTCTCATCCCCAATAATTTAGAGTAAGATAGTTGTGTTTAATGTTTGACCAACACGGAGAGACGTTTATGGTGGGCTTGATCCCGATACATCGATCATCTACCGGGCTAGGGTAGAAAGCTCATCGTATCCCTTCTGAATCCTGGTGGATCCTAGTCGTCTGTCGTCAGCAGAGAGTCCATTGGCAGCCACCCAGGATTGAGAATTGGGTCAAGCCACAAATGTTTTACAGTTGTATATTTCAGTAACTCCATAGTTCGATCACTCTAGAAACGTAGGGAATATCCATCATTGAAAGGTTCAAATTGTCTATTTCTAGGGTTGCCATTTAGCTCTTATTCTAAGAGAGTCCTCGGTATTATCTATGTCCAAGGAAATGGTGAATCAAATCTTACTAGATCATCCTAAAGCGGTTTCTCATAGGAGAACTTGCTGGGGCTTCTATAATGTTCGTATTCAACGAGCACAGTTTCAATCCTGGGCCAGTGGGGTTGGGTCCACCACGCTTCCGCTGTGCCACCCAGATCAAAGAGGTGTATTAGGTGACCTAACTACATCTATCAGTCTTTGGCATTCTCTAATGTAACCGGTAGTCTAGTCTTAATTTAGGAGTAGCGGAAAACCATAGGTGTAGTCTAAAGTCTATGCTCATACGCTAAATGATTTCACATAATTTCTAACACAAGGAAGAGTTTTATCACTTAGGGTCAAAGTTGTCTAATTGGAATTGAGTTGCCTGCACTTGACGCTCGAGCATTCCACACATGTTCAAACTCGCTAAGAAGATCCTGGGGTTCACATTATTAATTTGTTGGATTTCCTATACAGTTAGGTCTGTCGAATTCTAGGAGCACCGCTCTAGGTTTAAAACTCTAGGGTGTATTTGTCAAACCACCATTTACTCTAAAAGCTTAAGCTGTCAGAGTGTGGTGGGTTAAAGTATATCAAGGGACTGTATCACATCAACACTATTTGGCCAGTGGTCTTAAGTTATATTAAATGGGACTGTATTGCTAATCCTTCCTCGGAATTGGGAGTGGCATGGTTGGTAGGAGGGTGGGAGGGAATTAAAATTTTATAGCCCTTGGAAAATGAGTCTGGTGTTGGAAAGGTGTGAGATGGGATTTCCAAACCCCATGATGATGAATTTCTAAGTGTAATAGGAAAACCTGGGATATACTCTTCATTACATACATTCCAAACATGGCATTAGAAAACATGAGATACACCCAATCAAGGGACCATAACTTACACTTACATTTATTATTACTTTTACAATTCCATCCACCTAACCTCATTTAATGTAGTTGGCCGAACGGCCCTAAACATCCTCAAATAGAGCCATGCAAAAGGGTAGGAAAGGGAGGAAAGGGCTGGAATCTTTAGGTCTCCACGGAATTGGGTCTCAACGGAGATTGCAAAGGCCCCAACTGACAGGGATTGAAGGAGGAAAATGAATAGATGGGATGGGTTGAGAGCTTACCCGAATCTAAGCTCCAAATGGGGCATGTAAGTGATCCAAGGAGAGAGAATGGAGAGGGTAGGGGGGTAGGGATTGTTGTGGATGGTGTATATGAAAAGGTTGTGGTTGAAAATAGGAGATGAGACAATTGGAAGGGAGTTTGGAGAGAAAACAGCAAGTTAGAGGGCTTGGAAGGGTGAAATAAGAGAAAGGGGGGCAAAACGATGTAAAGTAGGGGTCCCCCAGCAATTCCGCACGCACCACACGTGCCAGGGGGTCAGGCCGACCATGACCAGACCCGGCCTGACCCGAGCGGCCAACGACCGATGGCGCGTACCGCATGGACCGCGGTGTCGCGCCGCGATCCGCGCTCTTGCCCTAAGGCCGTGCCACTGCAGTTGGGCGGTATTCTCCACCCTCTCAAGGTGCCAAATGCACCCTGAGTCCACTTGGTTCCCCTCCAAATTGATGCGTGTGGCCCCCGACTCCGTTTCGAGTCATTTCGGATCAAATCGGACGTATCTTACAATCCGGAATGAGTTATCTGACGTATAATATATGATTTTGGGGTAGAACGAGCTAATGAAGCCAACCAACTCTGCTATGTCAGGTTGAGCAGCCCAGAATTGTGAAAAAAACCCCCCGTTCAATGGTCATTTCTTTGTTTCAATTTCGTTTTACTAAAAATGGTAGTTTTAGTTTAATTACTCTTCATCCGTTGGGCTGTAGGAGTTGCGCCCAACGCGAAAAGAGCTTAGAATAATTAGGAGAACGGTTTGGTGAAGCCAGATAGGACACTTACTATTTTTGGCCGAAAACTTTGCGCACTAGTAGACATCACGACCCTATAGTAAATCGCGAATTCTAGGAGTTTTAGTGGTAATTTGTTTCTGGTTTCTTTCCCATTACTTGGTATTCTTCTTTAAAGGGTTGTGAACTCATTTTTAGTCATTCATTATTCAATTTTGAATTTATTAGAATTTATTTTTATTTTCTGCTTTCTTTCCTCATGGATTTGAGAAGTCTCTGTGAGGAGTCCAGAGAAGCTCCAAGGATTCAGAGCAGTTATCATCATCACGCTTATCCCGTAAACTACTAATTGTCAACGGTTGGGGTGAGGTGGATTATAATCTAGACTCATTAATAGACGGCCTAGGAATGTTTTAAAGTCAACCCGTGCGACCATGGTTGAATACAGACTCGATTTCAGCGTTCGTTTTCAGTGAACTAGCCATTGGACAGAAAAGGGATGCCTAAGACTGATTTTACATTCTGTCACTCCCTCCTAAGTCAGAGTGCGTCAGCGTGTGCCATGTGACCATAACCCAGGTCCGGTTTAATCCAAATCATGCTCTGATACCAACCGTAACACCCTGAAAATCGGGAGTCGAGTAGTAACTCAACTCCCGAGTTCCAGAACATCACTTATGCAACAAAATGAATGATGATTGAATGTTGTCTGTATTAGAGTAGTGAACATGAGTGAGATTAAGCCAAAACAACCTATCATACTCCAGAGACAGTTAAATTGCAAGCAGAAGACTGTGATAGATATATATAATATAAAAATAGTGGTGAGTCTCCAGAGTGTGATAATGTTACCAGGTTAAATAATTACAAGTACAGTTCTAAAGTATACCAAAAGTGAGGAAGTGTAATGTCTCCTATCCTAAGTACCATAGCCCCGACAATACAATATCAGGTCTTCATTGACCTGCCAGAGAGATACAGATAGGAGATCTCCTCCTTATCATCATAGAAGTAGTCCGGCTCTGCTTCATAAGCATCGCCATCACCTGAAACTCAACAAATCTGGTTGGTGTGTACAACACCGTCCCGTAACATGGGAGTGAGTAGCTAACTCAATGGAACAATACAGCATAGGTTAACATGTTATCGACTCAGTCAAATAGTAATGATAAAGCAGTACAATCAAACACTCTTAACTACTCTTATTAATGCAAGTATGAATGACATGATGTATGCCCTCACCGACTACTCCCTCATGCGACACCCTCTTCGTTCGCGGTATGCTTTCATCCCTTAGTGCTTCACATCTTCCGGGCACATGTAATGCATGATGAGCATGATTACCGAGTTGTTATTATTCCATTTCAAATAGCAGGATTGGGAAACTAAGGTACCTCCCTTATATCATTCCCAAACATGATCCATTCTAGGGTCGTCAGTCCTAGTTAATCTCAGACGACGGTGTGTTTTCTAGGTCACTGCAAGGGCTGCCAGGACT